>CM075351.1:40630000-43130000 GCA_037693485.1 Kitagawia praeruptora
CCAGTATTCAAGAAGCCAACAGAAGTAGAAGCTAAGCAAAAGCTTAAAGGCATTGCTGGAGAGGAAAACATGTCAAAGGAATCAAACACAACTTCTGTTGCTAAAAGAGTTATGCAGAACTCTCTATCTTCTTCTGGATTACAATCAATTTTTGGGAAGACATCAGTATTTGAACCAACCCCAGAAACTGGAGGTCCTATGGATTTTTCAGATGAAAAAGGTTTAGCTGGAAAGATTGGAAGTAATAAAGCTGGTCTGTGTTCAAGAAGAGATTCAAGACATCATGTTGGTCCTAGAGATCCTTCCTCACTGGCTGTTCCAGGTCGTGGTGTAACTCAAGAAATCTTAGACAGACTGGAATCAGTACAGTTGGTCCATCAAAAGAGTTTGGAAAAGGATTTTCTCTTATACTTCATGTCTGATGGAACAGTATATAAGATTGGTGAATTTGATCTTGATTTGAAACACTGGGAAGAACTAGAATATGTTTTATATCTGTTCAAGGTGAGAAATAGAAGAACTGAGTCAGTTGCAAATGTGCTTAAAAGAAAAATGCTTCAAAATTTAGCAACTAGAGGTATGAAATACAACAGCAGATATGTCCCTAAATACAGAGATTGGAATGGAAATCTTATTGAGATGAAAAAGGGTACTACAAAGCTGAAGATTGATCTGGGGATTACAGTTCTTGATTTCAACTCACAATCAGAGGAAGTAAAGTTCATCAGACTAGGTAATCAGATGAGGAGAAACAAAATCTATGATCTAAGGTCTGCTATCTATCAGACTGATGAGAATGATCCTGAGCTAAGAGAAATCAAAGAGATAATGCAGAGAGAGTTTTAGAATGCTGAAAGAAGATTGCTGATAGACTATCTCAGGGCTACACCAGATCTTGAGGCAGTTTTATGAATGATGCTCTGTAAGGATTTCTTGTTTTTCTGTTGATTTTGTTTAAGTAGTTTAAACTCTGATCATTTATTAAACACTGCATTTGTCTATTTTGTTTTGACATCATCAATTATCATTAACTTGTGCATTTTTGCGAATGAACAAGTTGGGGGAGATTGTTAGATATAATTGATGTAAATATTAATCAGTGTTTAAGTGATACAGTGATAAATCAGAGTTTAAGCTGGAAGCAATCAGAGTTTGAGTAAACGCTGATGGATGGAAGCGCAAATGCTGATTGATGGAAGCAACAGAGTTTGTTAAACTCTGTTCAACAGAAGCATCTACAAGTCAACAATGATTGAAGATAAACATGAAAGCAATATCTTTGAAGATCAGATAGCTATCAAAGAGATTGAGTTGACTTAAAAGATGTGTAGCAATCGTAATTGATATCAATTGTATAGGTTAATTATAGGAGTATCAATTACTGATTGAATAGAAGCTGTATGTTTTATAAATACAGTTAGGTTAACCCTAGAAGGGTATCGAACATTGAAATATTCATTCATTGTAACCTAAGCAGCTCTCTGTGATATTTTACATCACTGAGAGAGTAATTATTAATTCCAAACAGTTTTTAAGTACTAAAACGTGTGTTCTTGTTATTCTCTCATACAGTACTTGATTATATTTTGTGTATTCGGCCTAACAACTACACAAGGTTTACATGGGTGGAATTTCTGGCATCAAAAGATGAGGCTCCATAAGTAATCATTGAGCACATAAAGAAAGTTGACAAGGAAGCAAATGCCAATAATGCAAGTGTGATATATTGCATTGAGAAGTGATAATGGAACAGAGTTCAGAAATGCCATACTTGAAGCATTCTACAAAGAGAATGGTATTTCTCAGCAATTCTCAGCTCCAAGGACTCCACAACAAAATGTAGTTGTTGAGAGAAAGAATAGAACTCTAATTGAGGCTACTAGAACAATGTTGCTTGATGCAAAGATGCCTACATGTTTTTGGGCTGAGGCTGTGAGCACTGCATGTTATATCCAGAACATAACCCTCATCAACAAAAACACAGGAAAGACACCTTACAATTTGATGACTGGTAAGAAGCCTACTCTAAAGTATGTTCATACTTTTGGAAGCAAATGTTTTGTGTTGAAAGACAATTCAGAATATGTTGGGAAGTTTGATGCAAAGGCATTCGAAGGAATTTTTCTTGGCTATTCTATGGAGAGAATTGCATACAAAGTTTATGTCATCAGTCAAAAGAAAGTTATGGAAAGCACAGATGTGACATTTGATGACAGCAAACTACCTGGATTAGAAGAAGCCAATGATGAAGATAAAGATCCATTAAAGTTTGATAATCTAGATGATTCTGATGAAGAGATTGAAACTGAAGTTGAAACTGTAGTTCAACAAACTCAAGTGAATGATGATGCAAGAGAAGAATTTGTGCCAATCAACAGTGGAGAAACAAGCATCCAAGACACACATGTGAATAGTGGCAACTTCACAGGGGGACGAAATGAGAATGATCATGACTTGGATGGTGAAGCAACATCAAGGATAAGGAATCAGACTGAGCATTCAAGGAAATGGGATAGATCACACACTGCAGAGCAAATTATTGGTGATCCAAATGCAGGAGTAAGGACTAGGAGGGCAACTCAAAATGAGTGTCTCTATGGTTGTTTTTTATCTCAGATTAAGCCTAAGAAACTTGATGATGCACTGTTGGATCCAGATTGGATTATTGCCATACAAGAGGAGCTGAATCAATTTCAAAGAAACAAAGTATGGGAACTTGTGCCTGCACCAAAGAACAGAACCATTATTGGAACAAAATAGGTTCTGAAGAATAAGATGGATGAAGATGGTGTAACAGTAAGAAACAAAGCAAGGTTGGTTGCAAAAGGATACTCTCAACAGGAAGGCATTGATTATGATGAGACATTTGCCCCTGTTGCTAGATTGGAAGCCATCAAAATATTCTTGGCATTTGTTGCTCATTCAAACTTTAAAGTTTATCAAATGGATGTCAAGAGTGCATTTCTGAATGGAGAGTTGGAAGAGGAAGTTTATGTGCAACAACCACCTAGCTTTGAGGATCCACATTTTCCAGAATTTGTCTACAGATTGTTTAAGGCATTGTATGGACTTAAGCACGCTCCAAGGGGATGGTATGATACTTTATCTCAATTTCTTCTTGAAAATCAATTCACTAGAGGCACATTGGACAAGACACTGTTTTACAAGAAACATGGTGATGATATTATCCTAGTTCAGATCTATGTGGATGATATCATATTTGGCTCTACAAATGAGAAGCTGTGTGAGAAATTCTCTAAGCTCAAGCAGAGCTAATATGAGATGAGTATGATGGGAGAGTTGACATTCTTTCTTGGGTTGCAAGTTAGTCAGAGGAAGGATGGTATCTTTATCAGTCAAACCAAGTACATCAAGGATCTATTGAAGAAATTTGACTTAGAAGACTGCTCACCTGCAAAGACACCCATGGCCACTGCCACTAAATTGGATGAAGATGATAAAGGCAAGAAAGTAGATATCTCAGTCTACAGAGGCATGGTTGGTTCTCTACTCTATCTCTCTGCAAGTAGGCCAGACATCATGTTTGCTACATGCTTATGTGCAAGGTTTCAATCAAATCCAAAAGAGTCACATTTGATTGCTATAAAAAAGATCTTTAGATATCTGAAGGGCACTCCAAACTTGGGTTTATGGTATCCTAAGGACACAGGGTTCAGTCTGGTTGGTTATTCTGATGCTGATTATGCTGGATGCAGAGTGGATAGGAAAAGCACCTCAGGTAGTTGCCAGTTTCTTGGACAAAGGTTAGTCTCTTGGTATAGCAAGAAACAACAATCTGTGTCAACTTCTACAGCTAAGGCTGAATACATAGCTGCTGGAAGTTGCTGTGCTCAAGTGCTTTGGATTAGAAATTAACTTAGAGATTATGGACTTGTGTTGGAAAGAATTCCAATCATGTGTGACAACACAAGTGCAATCTCTATATTTGCCAATCCCGTCAATCATTCTA
Organism: Kitagawia praeruptora; assembly: GCA_037693485.1. Taxonomy (NCBI): domain Eukaryota; kingdom Viridiplantae; phylum Streptophyta; class Magnoliopsida; order Apiales; family Apiaceae; genus Kitagawia; species Kitagawia praeruptora. The sequence continues at coordinate 40,633,971 of CM075351.1, forward strand.
GGATAAAGCACATTGACATCAGATATCATTTTATTAGAGAACATGCAACTAATGGAACCATTGAGTTGCATTATGTCTCTACAGATAAACAATTAGCTGACATATTCACTAATCCATTAGATGAAGCCACCTTCACAAGGTTGGTTAGTGAGATTGGAATGTTGAATTCTTCAGATTCTGGCTAAATGAATATATCACCTAGATTGTTGCAGCAGTAAACACTTACTTTATCTAAATTCTCAATATTTTTGAAGTAAGTGTTGGCTGAAATATGATTTATAAATATTTCAAATCTGTTGCATATGTTGAAAAATCATATTATGTAAGCTTGAAATTTCTATGAAATTTTGAGAAAATCACTATTTAATTTGTTAGAATATTCTTTATAGAATATGTCTGGTGAATTTTAAAAGATAGTTGTTATAGGGAGAATATTGTATAACAATATTTATGGAGGTTGCTGGAATCATGGAGCAAAATACAGATATTTTGCTAAGAACACGAAGAACACGGAAGGAGATAGGAGATTGTTTGTGGCTGATCTTGTTTGGTGATATTTCAGGGGTGAGCTGTTAATCATCCATAACAAGGTGCCTACGTACCCTATTTATAGGGATCAAGCCGTACGTAGTTCTTGGAGAAGAAGTTACCTAGACGGACTAGGGTTTTAGAAGATAAGTCATGGCCCAAGCCCACTCATTTTAGGGCTGATGTGGCAATGAGTCATTAATTCCGCACATGATCCATGGCCCAAAGAAGGAAACCGATGGTCTCAAATGGCTAGACTTGAGGCCTCTCAAGCGAGGCTAGTAGAGAAGTAGCAAGGGCCTAGCATGAGACCTCGAGGGGCTTAGTCATGCGAAGCGGACCCACATGTATAGATACTCATCCGACCTCGAGGGGTCTAGCTATGAGCCTTCCAGTAGAGAATGAGATAGCTATCTCGTTTTAGTTTGTAGATAATCAAATACGATGTTATTCATGATGGAGACGTGACCCTGGGCTGTGACCCCGGTAGCTGCGACCCCGGTAGATGTGACCCCGAGAGATGCGATCCCGAGAGTTGCGACCCCGGGAGATGCGACCCCGGGAGATGCGATCCTGGGAGATGCGATCCCGGTAGATGCGATGCCGAGGTCGGGCTAGCATGAGACGCCTAGAGGCCTAGCATGAGACGCCTAGAGGCCTAGCATGAGATCCCTTGGGTGATAGCGTCTTCAAGAGATTTATGAGATAGAGGTGAGGCGATCCCTAATTCGGCCTTGCTTTGTTGATCCTTCTTCAATATTTGAGCCCATTAAGAGATATTCGAGCCCATTAAGAGAGATGAACCCCTAGTGTAGTCCATTGGGCCTATTTAGAGCTTGTGCCCAGATTTGGGCATAACAACTACCCCTCGATTCCATGTTGTCATTATGAATGCAATGTGGAATCAAGTGATGTCTTCCAATTGATGTGAAACCAAGTATATGTGAGTGATGGTGATCTCGAAAGGTCCTTCCAAGCGCAATATGATCCTGTAGGGACCTTGAGAGGCGACCCCAGAGGGCCTTGCGGTCATTAATTGTGAAATATGTCTTTTGTTTAGTTGATATATGAGCCCATGCTTCCACTTGTGTCTTCAAGTTCTTCTTAGAATATGATGAGAGGACTCTCTTCCGAGCTTACTCCTTGTTATTATGATGAGAGGACTCCTTATATGATAAGAAGACTCCTTTTATGTTGAGGACTCCCCATAGCCCCATATGTGGAGAGGTCTTCTCTTTCTGATATAATGAGAGGACTCCTCGTAGCCTCCTATGTTGCGAGGCCTCTTTGCAGCCTCATATGTTGAGAGGCCTCCTCCTCACAACCTCATATGTTGAGAGGCCTCGTCTTTGCAGCCTCATATGTTGAGAGGCCTCCTCCTCGCAGCCTCATATGATGAGAGGCCTCCTTCTCGCAGCCTCATATGTTGATGGGCCTCCTCCTCGCAGCCTCATATGTTGAGAGGCCTCCTTCTCGCAGCCTCATATGTGGAGAGGCCTCCTCCTGCTTTACAATTAGATGTGTGCCTTATCGATCATCGCCTATGGGGCCGAGAGGCCTCACATCACAAGATGTCGCGTTGCTAGAGGTTGGACTTGTAATATTTTTAAAAGTCTTACTGGAAGAGGTGTTTATGTAATGCCACTACCCCCCGAGTCCTCATTATCATTATAGATGTGATGATGAATCCACATGTTTCAGCATCCTTCTTGTATTATTTGAGGTCCACACCATTTGTAATGAAGAGAATTATGTGTGATCCCGCTATAAGCATACTTGACTTCTTCAACGCTATCCCAAAGCACTTGTACACTTTATTGTTGTGCCAAGACACTTGAACTCATCAACGCTATCCAGGGGCACTTTGGCCTCATCACGCTATCCCGGGGCCCTTGGCCTCATCATGCTATCCCGAGGCCCTTGGCCTCATCATGCTATCCCGGGGCACTTGGCCTCATCATCGCTATCCCGGGGTACTTGGCCTCATCATGCTATCCCGGGGCACTTGGACTCATCACGCTATCCCGAGGCACTTACCGGGGCACTTGGCCTCATCATCGCTATCCCGGGGCCTTTTCATGCTATCCCGGGGCCCTTGGCCTCATCATCGCTATCCCGTGGCACTTATTTTCTTTAATGTCATAAAAAGCTTCCCTATGTTGCACATGTAATAAGATTGTTGCGAGGAATTTTACTAGGAGGCATCTCACGTAGAGGCATCTCATTAAGAGGCATCTCACTAGGAGGCATCTCACGTAGAGGCATCTCATTAAAAGGCATCTCACTAGGAGGCATCTCACGCAGAGGCATCTCATTAAGAGGCATCTCACGTAGAGGCATCTCACGAGGAGACATCTCACTAGGAGGCATCTCACTAGGAGGCATCTCACGCAGAGGCATCTCACGTAGAGGCATCTCACGAAGAGGCATCTCACGAAGAGGCATCTCACTAGGAGGCATCTCACTAGGAGGCATCTCACGAAGAGGCATCTCACGATGAGGCATCTCACTAGGAGGCATCTCACTAGGAGGCATCTCACGAAGAGGCATCTCACGAGGAGGCATCTCACTAGGAGGCATCTCACGCAGGTGCATCTCACGAGGAGGCATCTCACGAAGAGGCATCTCACGACACTAGTAGAAAACTGGCCTTTTACGTCGGTTAAATAGGTCTTATACGTCGTTTAAGTGGTGACGTATAGGCAAGCGACGTATAAGGTCAGAGTCTTTTACGTCGGTTAAAAAGGCGACGTATATTGTATCTTTTTACGTCGGTTCTTCTAAACAACCGACGTATATTGTATCCTTTTACGTCAGTTCTTCTAAACAACCGACATATATTATTATCTTTTACGTCGGTTCTTCTAAACAACCGGCGTATATTATTTTCCTTTTACGTCGGTTCTTCTAAACAACCGACGTATATTGTCCAAAATATTAAAAAAATATTTTTTTTCTGTACAAAACCCAGAAAATTAATTAAAAACCATAATTTCCAAAATCAACCAATAATTTTATATCCATAATTTTACAACCGAACAACATCTAGAAAATTAATTAAAAACCATAATTCCCAAAATCAACCGAACAACAATTTTTTGAGACTCATATCTTCAAAACCAGCTAGTTTTTATAGAAAATAATCCAGCAAACTAATCACTCCGATAGCATGTGAAATCACACCTTTTAGACCTTTATCAGACACATTCAACATAATCACTCTTCTTGCATTAGACAGATCAGCACCATCGCCGCAGACAACTCCCTCCCAATTACAGCAAATAGAATCATTAGACCATGCAGTAATGGAGCCATTTGTGAGGTTTCCAGCAAATTGCTTAAGGGCCAGAAGATCAACCGGATGACAAGTTTGACTCAGGGACCCCATCACTTCCATTGCTGAAACCAAAGAATGAAAAGACTCAAAAAATACTCAACATCACCATAAACATAGTTGATTCAGATATGATTGAACTTGAATATCTACTTACAAAAAATCAATTTCCAATTACAAAACTTTACACACACACATCCAAAAGCAACTATGAACAGTCCAAGATCAATCTGCATACCAGAACTTAAGGAAAAGAGGGTCTAAATTCTTTGTTGCTTCTTAGCAACTCGGTACGCTTCCTTTGCAAAAGTCAGGGGAGTTACCAATCTCTGAATTTTAGGAGCTTTACTGCATTTCTTACCTATAAAATTTAAGCCAGGAGAAATTAAAAAAAAATCATACTATGCATATATTAGAGATTAGGTTTAAAATTAAAACAAAGAAATGTATGTTACCTGCATTAATCTCATTCATGGCCCTCTTTACTTGAGCATCTGGTTCTATGTCAACAATAAGGGTTTGAACTATTTCAAAGCCATAACCAGACATCGCCTATCAAATGACAAAGAGAAGTAATATCAGTAATTCAAAGATATGGAATACCTTTCACAGCACTAGCAGTATTGCTCTTTGGTTCAAATATATAGACGTACCTTCTCTAATTCTTCTTCCACGGCCTTAGCAATATCATTCTTCTGTTCGAAGGTAGAATCCAAATACAGCTTTGGGACACTAGACCTAATCACTGAAAGGTGAATGAACAGAAGATAATCAACTTTTATTAACATCTTTGTAGTGATTGTTTGATTTTGTAACATAGAAATAATCGTTGTATAGCATATAGATACCGGGAGACTCAGTGACACTCCAAATCAACTAAATTGAAGGCTCTATTACAGTTACTTTAGTTAATAGTACAAGGAGACAGAAAAATGGGATAATACTACTTCCTAATATACTGACTTGAGAAGATAAGAAATAACCAATGACCCAGCAATAATATTTTAAAAGCACAGTAGCTCAGTACAAGATTCCAGTACTTTTCAGGAAGACCATGTTAGATGTTTCCAGGGCGTCGAGTTCTAATATAAACAATGTACGAATTCGTCAAACAACTCACATTAATAAATCATGTTCCCTTAAGCAAAAAGTAATATTTATGTTAATATAAACATCATACCGTCAAACACATAAGCTTGGATCTGTGATGTAGTGTTATAAAGCTTATAGTAGGCATCAGAAGCTTTCTCTGCCAAAGCACGATATTGAATAGAAGCAACCACAGTCACAAAGACATTATCCTGAAAATATATTAACAGATGAAGCCAGTGCAATATGATTTACAAGTAGAAATATAATTTAAAAGATGGGAGGCCAATTAAAATTATGATCGAACATATAGAGAAACATACAACATTCAAATGGAGGCAAGCAATTGAATAGACACATCAAATTATCATCTAAGTCTCTGATAATCAACTTGAAGTCTTAAGTAGGGTTCTAAAAATTCTATGACAGTAACATTTCTGTCAGATAAGATATACAATCAAGATGCTATTCAGAATTGCAGACTTCTATAAAATGAACTAATGAAGGCACAGGAAATGTACACAGCACACTTAAATTAAGAGCCTTAGGAATAGTGAGCTACACCTTGGTCTTGGTTTCACAACGAACATTGAGCTGCTGCACACGCAAGGATAGTTCACCTGCTACTTGGTAACCAAAACACCAAGGATAGAGCATCATGTAGTCTTCAGAGCTGAACTGCGGCTCCGAAAGACCTTCAAGAATCCTCTTAATCTTGGTAATCCCTCTCTGCATAAACTCATTTCCATGGTCCAAATAGACAGTCTTCATTGTGACCAATTTACAACTCCGAATATAATTTCATAACAAAAGTCACATTACATCAGTTTACATTACGCGCAATCCTCAAATCCCTATCAATTAATCATTACTTCAGTTCATAACATTCACATACAAAAACATAAACCCTAGGTTCGTCACCAAATATCTCACTAATCAAACATAAAAAATAACACAACCATAACATCATCAATTAGAACTAACAAACAATTACACCGTATAATCGTATCGTAAGAACAGAAACGAAGTGGAATGAAAAAACAAAATAGAAAATGAATTAACTCAAGAAACCCAAATTGCAAGAACCCAAGGATATCAATTTGAATAAAAGAAATCCTAACATATACAAAAGTAAACATATAGATACATATAGATACATGAATTGTAAGCTTATCTGGTAGAGAATTGAGTACCTGAGAGAGAGAGAGAGAGAGAGAGAGAGAGAGAGAGAGATTAACTTTTGCCCTTTAATCGATCTCCAACTGAAGATCGAGCTTCGCTTTGACGATTCCCTGCATAATCTAACAAAATTGATTAGGGTTTGGGTACCAAAAACTAGATCGAGAAAAATCTTGACTGCCTTGAATCAAATACATATATTTAAACATATATAGGAGTGTAAATATATATATAATTATCGATTTCGAAGATAATCTCTTAATCATTTGATCGATTAAGAGAATCGATCCCCAAAAATCTTTCGATTATACGAACCCAGCACAATATACATCAGTATGATCCTTGAATGATGAATAGAACAGATTTAAGTGTATGTGAATCACAGAAGAGAGGCCGAAATCACTCATCTTCGAAATAGTGTGTAGAAAGAAGCATCGCAGAGAGAGAGATGTGAGAGAGATTATGATAAATTGGAGTGTGTGAATGAGCACATAGACGCTCTAAACTATAGATACTAAAGAGTATAGACTACGACCAATGTTTTTAATTAAAGGTTTTTTACGTCGGGTATATACAGGCGACGTATAATATCATGAAATATATGTCGTCTTTTCCTCGACCGATGTATAATATCATCAAATATACATTGCAATTTTCTCAACCGACGTATAAAGTAGTATTATATACGTCGCCTTTTCATCAACCGATGTATAATATAACCTTATACATCGGCTTTTTCTTGAACCGACGTAAAAAAGGTTTAAAAATGTATATATACGTCGCCTTTATGCGAAACCGACGTATACAAGTACTTTATACGTCACCTTTGGCCAGAACCGACGTATAAGAGGCGACGTAAAAGATCAGATTTGTACTAGTGCAAGGAGGCATCTCACTAGGAGGCATCTCACGCAGAGGCATCTCACGTAGAGGCATCTCACCGAGAGGCATCTCACGAAGAGGCATCTCACGAAGAGGCATCTCACTAGGAGGCATCTCACTAGGAGGCATCTCACTAGGAGGCATCTCACGATCTCGATGAGAAGATGTGGGTCTGTCACCGAGACGATGCGACCGCTCACAATCTCGACAAGGGGAAGGGGGTCTATCATCGCGACGATGGGACCACTCACAATCTCAACGAGGAGATGGGGGTCTGTCATCATGATGATGGGACCGCTCACAATCTCAACGAGGAGATAGGGGTCACCTAGAACCTTGGTCCTTGCCTTGGCCTCGCACCTAGAGACGTCACTTATCCTTCTCGAACTCGGCCTCGCTACGCTAGGTGCGGCCTCGCAGCGCTAGGTGAGGCCTCGCTCCTAGGAGGTCTTGTGAGACCCCGGGGTCTCACTATTGTTCCCTCCGTTCTTCTTGTTTGACTTAGTCATCCTTCTCCCAATATGATGACTGCCCCTCCTTCTAGCGCTAAATGTTATATGGAGAATATTGTATAACAATATTTGTGGAGGTTGCTGGAATCATGGAGCAAAATACAGATATTTTGCTAAGAACACGAATAACACGGAAGGAGATAGGAGATTGTTTGTGGCTGATCTTGTTTGGTGATATTTCAGGGGTGGGCTGTTAATCACCCATAACAAGGTGCCTACGTACCCTATTTATAGGGATCAAGCCGTACATAGTTCTTAGAGAAGAAGTTACCTAGACGGACTAGGGTTTTAAAAGATAAGTCATGGCCCAAGCCCACTCGTTTTAGGGCTGATGTGGCAATGAGTCATTAATTCCGCCCATGATCCATGGACCAAAGAAGGAAACCGATGGTCTCGCATGGCTAGACTTGAGGCCTCTCAAGCGAGGCTAGTAGAGAAGTAGCAAGGGCCTAACATGAGACCTTGAGGGGCCTAGTCATGCGAAACGGACCCACATGTACAGATACTCATCCGACCTCGAGGGGTCTAGCTATGAGCCTTCCAGTAGAGAATGAGATAGCGATCTCGTTTTAGTTTGTAGATAATCAAATACGATGTTGTTCATGATGGAGACGTGACCCTGGGTTGTGACCCCGGTAGCTGCGACCCCGGTAGATGTGACCCCGAGAGATGCGATCCCGAGAGTTGCAACCCCGGGAGATGCGACCCCGGGAGATGCGATCCTGGGAGATGCGATCCCGGTAGATGCGATGTCGAGGTCGGGCTAGCATGAGATGCCTAGAGGCCTAGCATGAGATGCCTAGAGGCCTAGCATGAGACGCCTAGAGGCCTAGCATGAAACGCCTAGAGGCCTAGCATGAGACGCCTAGAGGCCTAGCTTGAGATCCCTTGGGTGATAGCGTCTTCAAGAGATTTATGAGATAGAGGTGAGGCGATCCCTAATTCGGCCTTGCTTTGTTGATCCTTCTTCAATATTTGAGCCCATTAAGAGAGATGAACCCCTAGTGTAGTCCATTGGGCCTATTTAGAGCTTGTACCCAGATTTGGGCATAACAATAGTGAAAATTGAATTTTTATGAGTGAAAAGAACATTTCGATAAGTCAGACTTCTCGAATGATTAATTTCTTGTTAATGCTCGACTTCCCTAACAAGCCTATTCAAGACACTCTTGAGTTCTCGAATAGAGTCTTTTAGAGAAATCGAACAGAGAAATGCTCGAGTTCTTGAATAGAGTATTTTAGTTCTCTAATGACTGAGTTCTCGAATGCTATGTTTGAGTTCTCGAATCATTTGAAAAGGCTGAATTCTCGCTGAATCTTAACCGTTTTTGGATTTTTATGCAGAATTTTTAAATCACTCATAAAAACATATCTTACCTAATTTAGGATTTATTCTAAGTTAGATAACTGCCAGCTGTAAGTTACAACCTGCTTGAGATATCAATTAAGCCTTTCTTGACTTATCGAATAGTTGTTTTCTACTTCTCGAATGCTTGACTTGTCGATACAAAACATATATCTAATCGACAATTCAAGCAGTTCATACTTATACAATTCTACATCTATTCGATTCATTTCATTCGATTTCTCAAGCATCTAAACTCCCAAAACTTCTAAAAACCCTAACTGCAAAAGCTTAATTTCTTCTTCAACATTTATTCTCTTCCTCTCTCTATACAAATGGCAAACACTCAACTCACCATACCCACTCAAACCAATTTCATCGCAATAACTAACGATGTGGAAGCACCAAATGCAAACTTCAAGTGCTTTGTTCGATGGATGTCCGAATCATACATCAAGGATGCACTCTCAGCCAACCCAACTCTGTATCTGGACCTACTAGAACAGTTTTGGAGGATTGCCACTGCGGAAGTCATCGCTCTTGAGAATGCTATAACCTCATATGTAGTCTATTACAAAATTCAAGGAAAGGATATCACTATCTCTACATCAGACATGAATAAAGCACTGGATTTACAACAAGAGGCGTATGACACACTGGCCACAAATGCAGAGTTAGAAGAATTCTTTGAATTTATCAACTACTCAGATGTGATCAATCTTGGAAAGTTGAATTGGAAGATCTTGAGAAAAGAATGGAGTTATGTCTTTGCTACTCTTCTTCAAGTCTTCATATCATGGAAGTCTAGCTTTGACCAAATCAGTTAGCACAGCCCAAGCAAGTAGAACAAAATGCTAACCCAGGGCTTACTAACCAACCCTCTCAGCCAAATACTCTACCAAACACAGAGCCACCTACATCATCCTCTCAACAGGGTGGTGTTAGTAAAAAGGAGAAGAAGAGAAAATAGGTTGCTTCTGCACCTTTAACCATCTTATCTGAAGCAGCATTGGTTGTAGAATTAGGTATAGAAAGTGAGAAACCCGAGTCACCCTTACAGAGACCAAAGAAGAAGAAATCTAAAACCACCTCTTCAGTCACACAAATGGCTGAAGTTGTAAAATCAGGGGCAAACAGCTCACTAGATGTGTCCTCTCAACAGGGTGCATCTATAGAATCAAGCATCCTCCCTAATGCACCTTCTTGTAATGAGTCAGCACATGGGAGTGACAAGGCTGGCACAACACTGAGTGGAGAGCACATCACACTTGAAACTCCCTCTATCTTTCAGGGGGAGTTGCCAAAATCAAATCTACAAGACACTTCTCTTCCAGAATCTAACACTCAAATTTCTTTGGAGCCTGCAACTCAATCAATTGAGGAGCAAGGCATTGATCATCAAGAATTCTTTTCTCTTGGTGAGCCAATGGACTCAAGTAACTTAGTGCATGACAATTTGCTCACCACCCAGGAACCACATTTAGATGGTGAGGGAATGCAAGCTGGGGCATATCCTGATGACACCATCACAAACACAGAGGATTCACTAGTTTTCACTAGAAACTCTGTGCCTGTGTCAACTACTGTTGTAACTCATCCCACTCCTGTGGAGACAATAGTAGTAGAGTCAATCCATCCGGTTGCAAAAGTTGCATCTGTAACCGAGAAGTCTAGCTTGCCTAGCTCTAGCTCTGACTTTATGTCACAATGGCTGAAGCCTGTGCAACATGACAGTGCTTCAGGATTAGGATATGTTCCACCACAATTGACGGTTGAAGCACTTCAAAGCTTAGTTGTGGATGAGATTCCTGAGTTTGTAAAGATAGCTCAGAACCTTGTCACCTCAAACATGCCAAATCCAGACTATGAAGCAATTTTGCTATGTCACAGAGATGATGTGGAGATGCCAAAGACAAAGATAATTGATGATGCTGAGAGAGATGGCAATGTAGATGCCTGGTTGCAAGGAAAATATGATATTACTCTTGATGAAGCTCTTCAATATCTAAGAGAGGAATACATCACTTCACTGGGCTCCAATGCCAAATCTCTGACTCCAGTGAAGTGTATGAGGCTATGAATGATTCTCACAAAGGATTCCTCAAGGCTGCACACTATCTTGGGAAGGGAGTCAAAACTGAAGTCAACAAGGTGTGTGATAAAACAGCCACTTCAGTGGAACAAATCAAGAGGGCCTTTGATGCAAAATTCCCTCAGTTAGACAATGTTTTCAAGGATATCAAATACTGCAACTCCACCTGCACTAAGATGGATAATGGTCTAGCTCTACTGAAAGATACTGTCACAGGTTTGGGGCATAAATTTCAAATTCTATCTGATCAGACAACTGATGCAAATGCCATGCTCAGGACCCTCTTTGTAAATCAATATGGAGACAAGCTGGTCACTGAGGTCCCTGTGCATGAGATGACCAAGTTTGAAGTGAAGAGACTGAAAGATCATTCCCTATCTGGTTTTAAGGCCAATGAGCTGTTCACTAAAGTGGATACTCTTGAAAAGGAGGTGGTCTCTCTCAAACATTCCAATGCTCAGCTGACAGACAAAGTTGTAACTCTCACTGAGTAGTTGAGCACTCAAGCCACTACCACAACTGATGTTCTTCTGCATCAACAATTGATGTTGTCTGCAATGATGAAACACATGGGTCTTCCTCTACATGAAGAATCTTCCACCCCAAAGGTCACTACTACAGCCTCTGTGCCTGACAACAAGCCTAAGGGGGAGAAGAGGACATTAAGGAACTCAAATCCAAAGGGGGAGAAACCTAAGGAAAAAGGCATCAAGATAAATGAGGGTGGTCATCAAAGGACTCCAAAATCTACAACCCATGTTCCAGGAAAAGGGAAATCCAAGGTTGATGAACCTCCATCCTCTTTGCCAGTGGTTACTCTACCAACTGTGCATGTCATTACTCCCAGTGGCCAGAAGCAATCTATCACAACTACAGTGGTTGCAGGGAGCATGCCATCTGATAAACCTCCATCCTCCAAATCTGAAAGTGCCAAGCCTGTAGAAGTAAAGGTGGTTACTGAGGCCAAGCTACAAGAAATTGCAAATTCTAATGTCTACCATGATGATGCATTCTTGGAGTTTCTGAAAGTCTCGAGAGAACAGGCTGATGACACTCATTTATATTTGAGGAGCTTGAAGGATCAGATTGACTATCTCACTGTGATACTCAGGAAGATAGATGGATTATGGATCAAGGAGATAATGATGGTGTCCAAGTCCAAGATATGACATCTAACCTACAAGACTCTACAAGCCCTAAAACACTCAGAGATAGATGCACTAATTGAGCTTATTGAGAAGAGAAATGAGAACAATAAAAGTCTGTATGATGACTTGAGGAATGGCCAACCTTCAAGGCTGCCAGAAGTGATTAGGAAGCCATGGACAATCATCTATCAGTCTGGCACCAAAATTGAAGACATTAAACAATTGGTCATTCCCAATGATCTCACTCCTCGAAATCACAGACTTATTATTACTATCATTGATCTACTACAGAAGAAGGATGGAGTCAAAAATGCTGAAGAAATAGAAGCACTGAACTTTCTCAGATCTTTCATTGCAACTGGTGCAATTCTAGAAGTGGCTCAGTCTAGGAGGAATAAGGATGATAAAGATGAATACAAAAGTGATGGGAGGAGAAGACATCACAGGAGTGATAAGGGTGATGAAGACAAGAAAGATGGTGATGACCAAGCTGGTAAAGTCTATGAGAGAAAGAATGGAAAACAGAAAGCCCTAGGCATTGCTAGCAGTAAACTCACCACAACACAAGACTCTAAGTCTAGGGTGAATGCTGTTAGTAATGACCTACCAAAATCTGAATCAATGGCTTCTGCAACTGTTTTGCCTCCTCAAGAAGAGAAGAAGATTCAAATCAAGAAACCAGGTGTATGTTTCCAAAAGCAAACTGCTAAAGGAGTACTACAATGGTCTACAAGCAAAGGTCATAAGTTTCAGCCAAGCAATCAAGTAAAAAGGTTTAAATTCAAGCATGCTACTAGGAGAGTGAAGCCATCTAAGTCAAGGGCCCTAACAATCATTCCAGGATTGAAACTCCAACCACTGGATGAAGATTTTGATGAAGACCAACTGTAATTTCTAAGAGCTCAAAGAATCTACTCTGCTGCAATTGTGAATGACTGCCTTGAGATCAAGTACACTGATGGGAGACAGAGGAAATTCAAACAAGGGGGTTGTCAAAATTGGGGCAAGTTATATGAGATAGAAAGAATAATTGCATTGTTGGATTCTGAAGACAAAGTGGAGAGAGTATGGAAGCTGGAGTTGATTGATTTTGTGAAGATGAAGAAAGACTATGCTGAGAAGATAAGAAAGGGGTGCTTTGAGAAATGGCTAGAAAGGGAGAAGAAAATTGATAGACTGGAAGTTGAAGCAGAAAAGCTAAGGGAAAAAGGATTGTGTAGAGTTCAGTTCAATCCCTATGTGGTGAAGTATAGGAGAAGAAATGGAGATAATGTCAATATAAGAATGAACCTACTCAGTCACTATCCTGCCAACATTCTGAAACCAGTACTTGAAGATTTTAAAAACTCAATTCTGCTTGAAGAACTGGATGCTATGGCCGAAATCATAAGGTCCATGGATGAGAATGCAAGAAAGGAGAAAGAAAAGAAACATAAAGCATATGATGATCTACAAGCCAAAGCAATGGAGATGGAATCAAATGAGAATGGCTAGTATTTCACCATATTGTGTAAGATTACTCAACTTGTAATTCCATTCATGTTCTCAATCAAATTTCATACATGTACTTGTCAAAGTTTTATCTTTATGTATGTTAGGCTTGTTATCAGACATGAAATTGTGACTAAGGGTCTTACTCACAATTTGGGGGAGATTGTTAGTCACAGAGGCATGCCTGTATACATCTAATAACAAGCCTAATTGTTTGTAATGCTTTGCATTACTTACATGACCTCTTAACTGAGGGAACCTCTAGTTGTAGAGTTTCTATTTGTTTTGTACTTATAATAGGCATCAAATCCTAGTTGTGTAACTGTACTTATAAAGTCAAGAATAATGCTTGAAAGAAGCTCCAAGGTTCATGCCTCAAGCAAGAAGATAAAGACTGTCAAATAATCACAGTTGGGATTTGAAGAAATGAAGAATTTGCCTAAGTACCAATTCGAGAAGTCTAGCGTTCGAGAAGTCAGAGATTCGATATCTGAGAAGACACTGTTCGATATCTCTGAATGAACTATTCGATATCTCATTTGATATCTCAGAGATTCGACATGTCTAATACTCTATTCGAGAACTCAAGAAGTCAACAAGTCAAAGTTCCATTCGATATCTCAAGGACTCAGAAAGCTATTCGACATCTCAGGGATTCGACAAGTCAATTGTTCTATTAGATAACTCAAGGAACCCTGGAGAAAAGTGTTATTCGAGAAGTGATCTGATATGTCAATCATACAGTATTCGAGAACTCAGAGTTATCTAATCCCAGTTCTCGAATCAATCACTTAGCCACTTCTCGAATACATTCTTGGAGACAAAATATTGGAGAAATTGTACAAGTCAGAAACCTGCAACAAGCCAATGCACTTTATGGACCACAATCTGTAATGTGCTCTGGAAAGCCTACAAGGAAGCTTGGAGAGATGTAGAAGAGACAAATAGCTAAAAAAGTGGATCTGAACAGAGCTTTGCAAAGTCAAATATGTAGCCGTTTGGATGTTTACTCAAAAAGGATAGACATACAAGAAAGTAATTTATCCTGTAACCTTATTTGTAGTAAGTGAGTTGTATTCATGTTCTATAAGAATACAGTCTCACTTCTTTAGTAGGTTAAGTTTTTCATACAAGTTGTAAGAGCACATCTCTCTGAGAAAAACGAAGTTGAGAATACTACCATTTGTATTCACAGATTGTAGCAAATCTTTATCTAATAAAATATTAGATTAAAGTGATATCGTATCTTGTGTTGTTTATAATCCGCACTAGTAATTCTACACACACAAACACATATTGTGCTACAAAGATTCAAGAACAAGAAAAAGTTCAAGAATCCATTCACCCCCCCTCTGTATTCTTTTATTGTATTCAATACTCAACACTTTATCCAATCATTGAACAGATCTTCAATTATGGTACATCTCTAGCTTATGTCACTAAATTATACAGTCTTTTTGGCGAGATAATCTAACAATTTGTTATAAACGTGAGGAATATATATGTATATCTGATTTGTTATAATGTATTCAAACAACCGACCAGAATTGTGATTCTATACTATCCAAATCAATGTACTAATATAACAAAATCTAATATATGAGTAGACAAAATCCATGAACAGGATATTTTAGACTCTCAATAAAGAGAGATGTTTAGTGAAAGCCAAAGTAAAATCAAGGAAAAGAAAATAGGGCTTATCATTTACAAGGAGTTAGTACAAAATCTAATATTTTGGTAGATAAAATCCACCAACGGGCAACGGGGTACTAGACTCTCTGTTAGGAATAATTCATGAGTTGTGATGTTAAGAATAGAATTTCACTTATACTTCTTGTATATCCTGATTTATAAAGGATTTAGCACTTTGTATAGGATATATGTGTAAGACAGTTATCTGTAGAGTTTAGTCAAGAATGAATAGTGTATCGGGGACTACATGTCAGGAACAGAAAGCAAATCCTGATGTACGAGTCAAATACTGATGGTTGATCAGATACTGATGCAGTGTGCAATCATGATATCAGTTGTGTTACTGATGATGTAATTAAGGATGCTACAGAAACTGGCAAGTGCTATAAAACAGGATCTTTGTGTGAAGAACAAGCAAGAAGATATCATAAAGGAAAGAATTTTCTATTAATGGAAACTATCAACTGGACGCAGAACATTATCATGTATTGATTATCTTTCTGTTATTAGTTGATAGGTAGCATTATAAATACTCTCTCTATATCATTGTAAAAAGTGTCGAGTCGAAAGATTTATGATTCGATAGCATAAGGTTTGTATTCGAGAGTTCGAAACAAACAGAGGGAGATTTGTATTGTCAGCAGCTGCTAAAGGTATTTGTACGCCTTTGGTAGAGTTTGTATTTGATCTTATTAACACAAATAGTTTGGTTTTATTCATTTGTTCTTGTTTTATTTATTCGAGCAAAAATCAGACACGATTATATAACTTGTATTCAACCCCCCTTCTATAAGTTATTCGAGTTAACAATTGGTATCAGAGCAGGTTGATTTCGAATAATCATAAAGATCTGCAATCATGTCTGGTTACAAGGATGGGAATACTAAGATTCCTATGCTCAAGAGAAACGAATATACTCTATGGGAAGTAAAGATGTTGCATCATCTGGAAGCAACAGATCCTGATTATCTTGACAGAATCAGAGATGGACCCTTTATCCCAACGAAGGTTGTTGGACAAGCAACTATTGATGGTGAGGTTGTTCCAGAACATACAGCAGAGAAGCCTAAATCTGAATGGTCAGATAAGGACAAGGAGAATGTTCTTAAAGATGCTAAAGTGAGAAACATATTATTCAACAGTCTTGATTCTGTTCTCACTAACTATGTTCTCTCTTGTAAAACTGCTAAGGACATATGGGACAATCTTAAGGTTCACTGTGAAGGAACTAAGCCTGTCAGGAAGAACATGAGGACATTACTTATACAACAGTATGAGTACTTTGAATCCAAGTCTGGTGAGTCACTTACTAACACCTTTGATAGGTTTACAAAACTCATCAATGAGATGGCCATGCATGGTAAATATTATGACTTGGAGGATATGAATACTAAGTTCATGAAAGCCTTGCCTGATTTCTACAATAAGAAGATATCTGCAATTGAGGAAGCTAATGATCTGGAAGAGATATCATTAGAGGCAGTGTATGGAAAACTGAGGGCTTATGAACTTGACAAGCAGCAGAAGAAGAGCAGGATTGAAGGAAAGATGAAAATTGTTGCACCTACTGCTCAATCTGAATCAAAGAAGCTTCCAGAGGAACAGCATGATGAACCTGCTGTAAAGAACTCAAGGAAGAAGAAAAGCAAAGAAAGTTCTGAGTCAGAGACTACTGATATGGACTCTGACAACAGTGATTCTGAATCTGAGATGCAGGAACTCTTTGCTATGTTTGCTAAAGCTTTCAAGAAAGGAAGATTCAACAGGAGAAGATTTAGCAAAGGATCTTTTCAAAAGAAGGAGGAGAAGAAGAGTGACAAAGGCAAAAGTACAATTGTCAAGCTTGATAAGGCCAAGATTAAATGCTTTAACTGTAGCGAGCTTGGACACTTTGCTAGTGAGTGTAAGAAGCCTAGGAATTCAGGAAAGGGTAATGCACTCATGGTCACACAAAAGGATTGGGCTGATTCCAGTGATTCTGAAGATGAATTGGATTATGACAACATTGCACTGATGGAAAATGTTTCAGACAAACCTGGATCTCCAAAGAAAACTTCTCCATCTTCTGTTAAGGTATCACTTCACTCTCTTGATTCATTTGATAGCTTAAATTTTGATGAAATTAGATCTGTCCATGCTGAGTTTAAGAATCTTATGACTAATTTTAGAATTCTTACTAGTGAAAGAGATGAACTTAAGGTTAAGAATGATAAGTTAGTTGATAGAAATAATTTTCTTGAATCTGAGCTAGTTCAAATGGAAGAATACAAGTTAAGTTCTGATAAAGCTAAGCATGATTATAGTGTTATTCTTGAGGCTTATGACTATGTCAGAAAAGAACTAGAGGAAGAGAGAGATGTGATTAAGACCATTAACAATTCTGGTAAAAAGACTCTAGAAATCTTTGAAAGTGGAATTCGTGGTAAAGTTAATGGTTTAGGTTTTGATAAGGCTAGACAAGAAGAAAAAGTGGCTGTGGTCAATGATGATAGTAAAGTAGAAGCTAGCACAACTAAATCTGAAGGTAAGAAAATTGTTTCTGAACCTAAACATGTTAAATTTGTTGATTCAAAAGGTAACCCTGTTGTACACAAAAGAATTAACAATAGTAATTCAGATGAGAAAGTGTTAGAGAAACCTAAGAATGTAAACATAGGGTTTCTGTCTAAGTCTCAGTTGAAACAGAGACTAGATGGTCTTTCAGAGTCTAGCAAGATCAAAAGAAATAGGAATGGAAAAGAAGGTATTAACAAAGAGAATAATTACAAGAATGTACCTGATGCACCTAGGAAAAAATGCTATAAGTGTGGAAATCATAATCATTTGGCCCTAGACTGCAATCAAAAACCTTCTTGGAAAACTGAGTCCAGATTCCCCAAGACTCAGAAAATTCAATACCAACCACAAAAGGCTTGTTATCATTGTGGTAGTTTACTTTATTCCATTTACATGTGTAGAGAATATCATGAACTGTATTATGACTATTATTCTCTGAAATCTGAAACTCCTAGTCACAAACAGTTTGTGAAATCAGAGTCTAAGGTTGACTCGGCAACAAGTAAAGTAAAATCAAAATCTTCAAAGCCTGTTGTTTCTAAATCTAGTAAGAAAAGGTCCAATCAAAGTTAGGTCCTAAAAAAATTCTAACTAGTTACTTTTTGTTTGCAGGGCACAGGAAAGAAGCATTCAATTATCTTGGACAGTGGATGCTCTGGACATATGACTGGAAAGAAGTCCCTGCTTACAAAGTTTGAGAGGAAAGCTGGCCCAGTAATATCTTTTGAAGATGGCAATAAAGGAGAAACTCTGGGATATGGCTCAATTGTTTTGGGAACATTATTATAGAAAATGTAGCACTGGTTGAAGGCTTGAAACATACTCTTTTAAGCATAAGTCAACTGGGTGATAAAGGTTATCAATCAATCTTTGACAGAGAAGGATGCAAAATCTTGAATATGCAGAATGGAGACATTGTTCTAACTGGTCAAAGACATGGTAACATATATGAAGCCAGCTTAAGTGATACATCTAAAGGAATTGTTAGATGTCTCTATAGCAAAGCAACAAATGATGAAAGCTGGAATTGGCACAAGAAGCTCTCACATCTCAACTTCAAGAAGCTTAATCAACTTGTTAAGCATAATCTTGTGAGAGGTCTACCTAAGGCAAATTTTGTGCAAGATGGACTTTGTGATGCCTGTCAGCTTGGAAAACAGAAAAGAACCACTTTCAAGAGCAAGACTACAAATTCAATTACTGAACCATTTCATATGCTACATCTTGATCTGTTTGGTCCAGTAAACATTATGTCTATCAGCAAGAAAAGATATGCTCTAGTTATAGTGGATGATTTCACAAGGTTCATGTTGTGCCCAAAATCTCCATGGGCTAGATTTAGGCCCAATAAGCTATAGGGTTCAATCCATACGAGCCAGAAAGTAGATCCATTACAAGATATGAAGACTAGACATGAAGAAATGAGCACTCGCTGAGTAGACAGTCAAGAAGCTACAAGTATTATGAGGTTCCTGATAAACCGGAAGCTGAGTAGATTACGAATGGACCAGGTTCCTCCCTGCAGAAGAGTTCAAGACAGCCTAACAGCAGCAGTGAAGACAACAAGAGCATATGGGAACCACAAAGAGGCTCCCCAAACTAATATATTTGTTATCTGTGCAGGTACAAGTACCTATAATGAGGTCCCTAAGCAATATGTCCCGAAATAAGGAGGTTCCTGAGAAACAGGTTCCTAGACAGAGGTTCCTGAGCACCAGGTTCCTGAGACATAGGTTCCTGAGCACCAGGTTCCTGAGCGTAGCCAGTCAGAAAGAGACCGAATTATTATTGAAGTGTAATTCTAGGGCGCAGTTGATCCTAGAATGCCTCTAATAGACATGAGAATTATAATAGGGTACGAACTCGAGTTCTACTCTACTTAGCCAACTAGTTCGTGAAAGGCTCTAAAGGAACCTGAGTCCTACACGAATTAGGTGACCGAATACAGCTATTCCAGTAAGAGACAGAATCATATTAGAACTACGTGAGCTTGATCCCTATATAAACAAGGGTACGTAGGCACCTTGGGAGAACGGACACAGATCTCGCTAATGGAACCTGCGATGATTCTCGTAACCTCTCAAGCTCAGCTCACCCCCACCATCAAATCACACCCAAATCACCAAAAACAGCCAAATACATGTGTTACACTTGTAAATTCCAGTGGGCCTCCGAAAATCACGTTGATTACGAAAATCCTCCATCAACATTGGCGCTAGAAGGAGGGGCCCCCTTTTGCTCGTTTGTGGAGGATAAACGAGAATCAAATACAAAGATGGGTGTGTATTAATTATTTTGGCAGATTCCTTGATATGAATATTCATCGAGGCTGTTCACCAAAACCTTTACCAATGTAAACACAATTGAAACCAAGCACTGAAGAGAATCAAGATCGATGAGATGGCTTTGACTAATATGATTATATCAAACTCGGAAGGCTGATTTTATTATCTAACCAGCGTCGGCAGTGGTATATTTATGTTAGCAAAGCAGCGAGGGGTTTTGATTGTTTGACTCACTCTTTGACAAAGACGTTCATGAGCATTGGGTGCTATGAAAAATCCTACAAACGCAAATATAAATTATATATACATGATAGCTGGTGTCACATATTAGAGAGACAACGTGAAGGCTAGATGCAGACTACATGGCCGTACTTCCCCTGATAACATGCAAACGAAATACAGACGCTGATGGGTGTCAGAACGAAACGATCTAAGAGAGAACAGATATGGTGCTACTTGTTTCACAGCAAACCAGGACATACAGATGATTTAATTACAATCCAGGTCTAAGTGGTAATTCACGCACGCAAATCAGCAGTCACGTCTGATTCTAAACAAAGGGTAGTGGAACAACGGTGAAGACGACTTCAAGACATAGGCTGACCGTTGAGTTAACAGTTTGACTCACTAAGGAAGAAGAAGATGTAGGATATGGCTATAAGGTGTTAGTCAGAAGATCCGTACACATGTTAATATGTAGTTAAAGTCAGAGGTGAAGAATTGAGAAGTTGTGTTTATATATGTGCGTGTTCACGGTGTGTATTAATACGGAAGTTAGGTGACAGAGAAAGGTTCATCTCTAAGACAGCAACGATGGAGGGATCTGGACATCGACTCGGTACCTCGATCGTTCAGTAGAGCATGGTGCAGAGATACGTGTGATAGGGCATAAAGGATAGCAGCACTATAACCGCAGGAACGCATTAATATGAGATAGGATTCGTGAATTTTGTTTAGCTGGTATATCGTTGAAACTGGTACTGGAAACAAGCTACCTTGGACTTAGCAACGAGGCTACCTACAAGTCCATTTGGTGATATTCATGCAGAGACAACAGAGAGAATTAAACATGAGAATAACCAATGAGGCGGTTCGATGATTGATAAGTGGATTTATATCCACTTGGATCATTCTATTTCGGCTTAAATTGGTGTCTTGTATCTCAAGTATGTGTGTGTTTTAATATGTTTTTGTGAGATTTGTGCAGGGTTTATTTCCAGGTGTAGTTATCACATTTAGTGGTGATATGGTGTTTTTAATGTCGAGAAGATCAAGTGCTTGGAGTTGCAATTGGAAGCAGAGAAGAAATCCACTTAAAAGAGCAAAATGCAGTCTGTCAGCATTCTCTGGGCGCGGGCGCGCGGAGGGAAGCTAGCATTGAGCGCGGGCGCGCTGGGTGAAACCTGGCAGGATTTGTGCGCGCGGGCGCGCTGAAGGACACTGTATGCGCGCGCGGCCGCGCGGGGCTCGACAGTAACTTTCTGGAATCAGCTTTAAATTAGGAAAATTTGCCGTTTCTTCTCCTAATTAAGATAGCAATTGTTGAGGACGATTTGAAGCTTCTGGAATTCAACTTAAACATGGGAATTGCAATTCTATTTCAATTAAAGATGGAAAATTACCGGAATTCTATCCTATTTCAAATACGGTAATCGCTTGGTCAAGGAGGCACTTGGGGGCTATAAATACACACCTTGGGGCACAGAAAAATCATCATCTACACATCCTACACACATAATTCGTTCAGAGCAAGAAGGGAGAGAAGCCAAGGCGAGGATCGTGACAACAAGAAGATCTAGACATAGTTTTCTTGTATTCCTTTGTTAGGCGTATCTTGTGGATGCTCATTACTTTTCCGGATTTGTTCGCTAAACCTTATTTTATTATTGATTTATTCATCATCTTCTTTATCTTGTTTACTACCATGCTTTCATAAAATCCCATGGTGACGAAAGGTTCGATTATGAACTAATCGTTATCGTGGGGTCCTAGTGGATTTATCTATGTAGCTTAGTAGTTTGCATGCCTTAGAGATTTATGTGTGGTGAATTATTGATATCCTTGTATGGTCATGCTTATTGAATTTAGGTGCGTCGCGAACATCTAATTTGTTAATCTCTTGCTAAACGAGAGTGGATCTTGAGATTTAGAACTTGCCATGCTAGCATAGGATAGGTTGATGTAATCATCATGATTTGTGGCATGAATAGAGATATTATGCTACCCTATGTGATCTAAGTGAATAACTTGTGCTTCAACCTTTATGTTTTCAAATTCTATAGAGATATAGGGTCTAAACATAATAGGTGACTATTCATCTTCTATCTTTTGTGGATGTATGCTTAGATTGGTACTAGTATACCGAGAGGTAACTTTTACTCTTTTCGTGTTGTTCGATCAGATATCAAAACCATCGCATGTTTTAATCGAAGGCTGCAACTCTAAGTGAAGTAGATAATGAAGCTAGGATTCCATGTTTATTCTCATATAAGTAATTCGATTTTAACTCTAGTTAATTAGTTAATTGTTAGTTATTAATTTGCATCTTAGTTTAATTTAGTTAATCAAACCCTATTTGTTATTTTCTTAGCAGTGAATTAAAACCATACATTATTGCATAGACATATTTTCTGAGTAAAACTTAACCAAGATCTCTGTGGAACGAACTTAATTGTATTACTTGTGACTACGTGCGCTTGCGTGAGTTTAGCATAACAAGTTTTTTGGCGCCGCTGCCGGGGATCATCGGTGTTTTTATTTCAGTTTATGTGTTTGTCAATAGTGGTCGTTAGCGTTCACTGACTCGGATTCTTACTTAGTTTGTTGTTTCGTGGTGTTTCAGGTACTTGAGTTTGTATGCAAACACGTTCGCAAGCTCGATTACTTAAACTGGCAGAAGACGATCTTGTTGAGAATATAGAGAATAAGGAAGAGGAGACTGAAACTACAGTAGTAATGGCAGATGCAGCAGCAGCTAAGGCTTTGAAGGACTATTCTCAGCCGAAACTCAATGATATTCAATCTAGCATTATTAGGCCAGCTATTGCAGCTAACAACTTTGAGATCAGGCCGGGCACAATTCAGATGGTGCAGAATTCGGTCCAGTTTGGGGGTGCTTCTACGGAGGATCCTAATATGCATGTTCGGGACTTTATCGAAATCTGCGACACTTTCAAGTGTAATGGTGTGACGGATGATGCTATCAGGTTGAGGCTTTTCCCATTCTCTCTGAGGGATAAGGCTAAGAGCTGGCTACACTCTCTACCACCTGGTTCCATTACTACATGGGAAGATCTTGCTCAGAAGTTCCTTACTAAATTCTTTCCTATGGCAAAAACTGCAGCAATAAGGAACCAGTTGACTCAATTTCAACAACAATCTGGCGAGTCCTTGTGTGAGGCTTGGGAACGCTACAAGGAGATGCTAAGGAAGTGTCCTCATCATGGCATGCCTGATTGGATGGTTATCAATGGATTCTACAATGGGTTGGGAGCACAATCTAGACCTTTGCTAGATGCAGCATCAGGTGGAGCTCTGTGGGCGAAGAGTTATGATGAAGCTTATGAACTTATTGAGATGATGGCTGCTAATGAATATCAAAATCCAACCCAGAGACTTTCTCAAGGTAAAGTAGCAGGAGTTTTGGAAGTAGATACAGCTTCAATGATTACGGCTCAGTTGAAGGCTCTTGCTATGAAGGTGGATTCTCTTGCTAATTATGGAGTTCAGCAGGTGGCTAGTGTTTGTGAGTTATGTGCGGGCGCACATGAGACGAGTCAATGTGCTATCTCTTCTGAATCAGCACAGTTCGTGAGTAATTTCCAGAGACCTGCTGTACCGGTTCCAGCCACTTATCATCCTAACAATAGGAATCATCCTAACTTCAGCTGGAGCAACAATCAGAATAATCAACAATCTTATCAGCAAGCGAAGCCGTATAATCAGGGTTATCAGCAATCTTATAGGGCACCATATCAACCCCCAGGATTTCAACAGCAACAACCTCAGACTCAGGTGGGGCAGTCATCTAATGATAAATCTGATGAGATGTGGATAGCATTGAAGAACCTGCAAGCTGGTCAGAAGCTCTTGGAAACTCAGATAGGGCAGATTGCAAGTGCCTTGGGTAGTAGGCCACAAGGAACTCTTCCTAGTGATACGGAAGCAAATCCAGGTAGGAGGGACTTCAAGGAGCAGGTGAAGGCCGTAACTTTGAGATCAGGAAGGGTCACATCAGGTCCTAAATCAGCCACTAACGAAGAGGAAGAAGTGCAGAACCAGCAAGTCGAAAATTCTGCATTGCCTGAAATTGAAAAATCTGACTTGGTAGCTGATCAACTGGAAGGTGAGAAAGAGAAGAGCAAGGAATCTGTTGATAAGGCTTCTCCGGAGTTGTCTACTAAGAATAATCAGATCTACCCTCCTCCTCCATATCCTAGAAGACTCCAGAAGCAGAATTTGGATAACAAATTTGCTAGGTTCTTAGAAGTGTTCAAGAAGTTGCACATCAACATACCTTTTGCGGAAGCACTTGAGGAGATGCCGAGCTATGCCAAGTTCATGAAGGGTATTCTCTCGCGTAAGTTGAAGCTCGATGCATTAGAGACCGTTGCCTTAACGGAAGAGTGTAGTGCGGTTCTGCAACAGAAATTGCCTCCAAAGCTAAAGGATCCGGGTAGTTTTACTATTCCATGCACTATTGGTAATCTATTCTTTGAAAAGTGCTTGTGTGACTTGGGAGCTAGCATCAATCTCATGCCCTTGTCAGTATTCATGCAATTGGGACTACCGGATCCAAAGCCAACTAACATCTCGTTGCAGTTGGCTGATCGTTCAATTACCTATCCGAGAGGCATAGTTGAGGATGTCTTGGTGAAAGTTGATAAGCTCATCTTCCCTGCTGATTTTGTTATATTGGATTTCGAGGAAGATAAGAAGATTCCCATAATCTTGGGAAGGCCATTCCTAGCTACGGGTAGTACTTTGATCGATGTGCAGAAAGGAGAGCTCACCATGAGGGTACAAAATCAGAATGTCACCTTTAATGTGTTCAATGCTATGAAGCTTCCGTCTGATGAAGAAGAATGTTTCAATGTTGATTTGGTTGATTCCATGGTAGCCAAGGATCTTGATCATTTATTGCTAACAGATTCTTTGGAGAAAGCATTGAGTGGGAATTCTGAGGTGAAAGATGAGGATGAAGTAATGCAAATTCAGATGTTGAATGCTAATTCATGGAAGAGGAAATTTGACATGCCATTCGAGTCTCTTGGGTTAAAGGAGTTGGAAAAGTCACAAATCCGTCTTAAACCATCTATTGAGGAGGCTCCTACTCTTGAACTCAAACCTTTGCCTAGTCACTTGAGGTATGCTTTTCTTGGTGATACCTCTACGCTACCTGTTATTATTTCTTCTAATCTGTCAGATGTCGAGGAAGAAAAGCTCTTGCGTATTTTGAGGAAATTCAAAACAGCAATAGGTTGGACTATAGCAGATATCAAGGGAATCAGCCCTTCGTATTGCATGCATAAAATTCTGCTGGAAGAAGGAGCTAAGCCGACTGTTGAACATCAAAGAAGACTCAATCCAATTATGAAGGAGGTGGTGAAGAAGGAAATTCTAAAGTGGTTAGATGCTGGCATTATCTATCCTATCTCAGATAGTTCTTGGGTGAGTCCGGTCCAATGTGTGCCAAAGAAAGGAGGCATGACAGTTGTTGCTAACGAGAAGAATGAGCTCATCCCTACTCGAACAGTCACGGGGTGGAGAGTTTGCATGGATTATCGGAAGCTCAACAAAGCCACAAGAAAAGATCACTTTCCTCTGCCTTTTATTGATCAGATGCTAGACAGGTTGGCTGGTCACGAGTATTATTGTTTGCTTGATGGATATTCTGGCTATAATCAGATTTGCATTGCTCCGGAAGATCAAGAGAAGACCACATTCACATGTCCTTTTGGCACTTTTGCTTTTCGTCGAGTTTCGTTTGGACTTTGTGGTGCTCCTGCCACTTTTCAAAGGTGCATGATGGCTATTTTCTCAGACATGATTGGCTCGAATGTGGAAGTGTTTATGGATGACTTCTCAGTTTTTGGTACATCTTATGATGAATGCTTGCATAATCTTGGTTTGGTTCTGAAGAGGTGTGTGGAGACCAATTTGGTGCTTAATTGGGAGAAATGTCACTTTATGGTACAAGAAGGAATTATTCTTGGGCACAAGGTATCTAGAAAGGGGCTTGAAGTGGATAGAGCCAAGGTGGAGACAATCGAGAATCTTCCTCCACCTATTTCTAGTAAAGGAATTCGCAGTTTTCTTGGTCATGCAGGATTCTATAGGCGATTCATTCAAGACTTCTCGAAAATTTCTAAACCTTTGTGCAATTTGTTAGAGAAGGATGTTCCTTTCAAATTTGATGCTGAATGTCTGGCGGCTTTTGAGCTGTTGAAGAAGAAGCTCACTACTACTCCTATCATTACTGCACCCAATTGGGAGGAGCCGTTTGAGCTGATGTGTGATGCTAGTGATTATGCTGTTGGTGCTGTGCTTGGACAAAGGAAGGACAAAATTTTTCATGTGGTTTACTATGCTAGTAAAACCCTCAATGAGGCTCAGCTTAATTACACCACTACAGAAAAGGAGTTGTTAGCGGTTGTCTATGCTTTTGAGAAATTCAGATCTTATTTGCTTGGTACGAAGGTGATTGTGTACACGGATCATGCTGCTATTCGATATCTCATGTCGAAGAAGGATTCTAAGCCTAGGTTGATTCGTTGGGTGCTTCTCTTGCAAGAATTTGATGTGGAGATCAAGGATAGGAAGGGCACGGAAAATCAAGTAGCTGATCATCTTTCACGTTTGGAGGACCAAGGTAAAGATTCACATGCTAAGTCTCTGATTAATGAATCTTTTCCGGATGAGCAACTTTTTGGGGTGCAAGGTGAAGAGCCATGGTTTGCAGATTATGTGAACTATCTTGTTAGTAATGTCATCCCTCCAGAATTCTCTTATGCTCAAAGGAAGAAGTTCTTACATGATGTGAAGTGGTACCGTTGGGACGAGCCATTCTTGTTCAAACTTGGTATAGATCAGATTTTGAGGAGGTGCATTCCCTATAGTGAGACTGAGAGTATCTTGCGTGATTATCATTCTACCACATATGGAGGTCATTATGGAGGTAATAAAACAGCTCAGAAAGTACTTCAGGCGGGATTCTATTGGCCGACTCTGTTTAAGGATTCTCATCATTTTGTGATGAGTTGTGATCGATGTCAACGAGTTGGTAATATCTCTAGGAGGAATGAGATGCCTTTGAATACTATTCTGGAAGTGGAGATCTTTGATGTGTGGGGGATTGATTTCATGGGTCCGTTTGTTTCATCTTGCAATAATCAGTACATCTTGCTAGCTGTGGATTATGTGTCTAAATGGGTTGAGGTGAAAGCCTTGCCAACTAATGATGCTAAGGTGGTACTGAATTTTCTTCACAAGCAGATTTTTACACATTTTGGGACTCCAAGAGCTATAATCAGTGATGAGGGGACACACTTCTGTAATCGTCAGTTTACTGCTATGATGGCAAAGTACAATGTGACGCATCGTGTTGCCACTGCTTATCATCCCCAAACTAATGGTCAAGCGGAGGTCTCAAATCGTGAAATCAAAAGGATCCTTGAAAAAGTGGTGAATCCATCTCGTAAGGATTGGTCATTGAAGTTAGACGAAGCTGTTTGGGCTTATAGAACTGCATACAAGACACCTCTTGGAATGTCACCTTATCAGTTAGTGTTTGGTAAGGCTTGTCATTTACCAGCTGAGTTGGAGCACAAGGCTTTTTGGGCATTGAAGAAGTTAAATCTGGATATCTCAGCTGCGGGTGAAAAACGTCTACTTCAGTTGAATGAGCTTGAGGAATTTCGTGAGCAGGCTTATGAGAATGCAAAAATGTACAAGGAGAAGGTTAAAAGGTGGCATGATAGAAAGTTGGTGCACAAGGAATTCGTGCAGGGTCAACAGGTTTTGCTGTACAACTCTCGCCTTAAACTTTTTCCGGGAAAGCTCAAGTCAAAGTGGTCTGGTCCGTTTACAGTTAAGGAGGTATTTCCACATGGAGCGGTGGAGATATTTAGAGGGTCTATCAATGATGCTTTTAAAGTAAATGGACATCGACTGAAGCCTTATTATGGAGGAACGGTGAACCGTGAGAAGGTTGCCTCCGTTTTGTCAGAATTGTGAGATTTTGGAAGTACGTCAAGCTAAAGACGTAAAACAAGCGCTTCTTGGGAGGCAACCCATGATGTCAGGCATTTTAGTAGAAGTCAGTAGGTAGTATTTTTGTTGTTTGAAAAAAAAAAAAAAAAAAAAAAAAAAAAAATTTGGAAACCCTGGGCGCGGGCGCGCGGAGCATAGGCTATTCTGGGCGCGGCCGCGCGGGACACTGGAAGAAAAGGAGCAGTTTTTTCGGGCTATTGCAGTTAAGTGGCCAAACCCTAAATTCTATCTTCTAATTCGATTGTTACACCCCAAAATTTCTCTCCATCACTTATATAACCTCTCTATTTCATATCATCTCATTCAATATACATCTCATATCACATATACTTACATATCTACACACAAATACACCACTTATATCAATTCTCAAACCCTAATTGGACTTCAAGGAGCTTCGAATTTTCGAGATTGGGGGACTAATTTGGGCAAGTTCTACCTCTACTATTCGATTTGGGTAATCTCTACTATTGTTATTTGATTTTCGAATTGTAGTTCTTGCAAATTTTGGGTTTTTGTGTGAGATTTGTGGGCAGATTTTTTGGGTCGAATTTTGGGCAGTTGTGGTATGAATTTACTGATTGTTATTGATTACTATGGCACCAAAGAGAGCTAGGGTTGTTGGGAGTAGTTCCCGTGGTCGTTCATTGTCTGTTTCTGATTCGAGTTCAGGAGACGAGGGTATGGAGAAGTTTCGTTCTGAGGAGGCTAGGGCTGAGTATGTGAAGTTGCTGACTCGGTCCGTGGCGAAGGATAGGATATGGTTGCCTGTTGCTGCTGATGGTGAGATGGTGGCTATGATTGAGGAGAGGGGTTGGCAGGGTTTGTGTGAGCTTGCATCCGCTGTCCCGTTGACTATAGTTCGGGAATTCTATGCGAATGCCAGGGAGAACAGGGATGGTTATTCACTTGTCCGAGGGTTTACTATTGATTACACTGCTCGTGCTATTCGGCTGTTACTTGGGTTGCCGGATAGACCTGTTGGGGCGGAGGACTGGACTTTTAAGGCCAGGTCCGAAGTGGATTTAGATGAGGTGGTGGCACGTCTGTGTGTGCCAGGTACGACATGGAAATTGAAGGTTGGGTCAACTGAGAAGGCTACATTTCCATCTGCCTCGATGAACAGATATGCTAGGGCTTGGAATTCTTTTATTTGTGCGAATCTGTTGCCTACTACGCATACACATGAGGTGACAGTTGAGCGAGCTATCTTGCTGTGGGCTATTCTGAATGGACATTATATCGATGTTGGATATTTGGTGAATCAGAGTATGCTGCGCTTCTTGAGAGTGTCTTCGGGGGCAGTTCCTTATGGTTCTATTGTTACGAGGATGTGTGCTAATGCTGGGGTGACATGGTCGTCTGAGGAGCCGATTCAGATGCCAGCTGGACCTATCGATGTGTCGAAGTTGGGGGAATGGCCTGGCGGCATTCCTCATCCTAGAGGTCTGGGCTATGCGATTGCTGGCGCTCCTCCAGTTGCTCCTGTTGCTGTCTCGAGTGCTTCGCATGATAGGAGGATGATGAGGCGGATGGATGCATTGTATGAGAGCCATAGTCGGTTTTCAGCGAGGTTGACTCAGGCTTTCAATTCTGCCTTTGGAGCTAGTGGATCCCATGTTGAGTGGCCAGTCTTTGGATCGGACACTATTTATCCACCTCCAGATTCTCCACCCGAGGAGGGTGATGACGCTGAGGCGTAGGTATGTTTCTACTTTCCCTCGTAATTACTTCCATTCAATGGGGTCATTGAATATCTTAAGTTTGGGGGTGGTTTGGGGGAAAAGTATTGTATATGTTGTATATGTTTCATTATATGTTTCATTGTGTTCATGTTAGGATATCATGTTTTGCATATTAGTTGTAGATCATGCATTTTATGTTCGTATTATCTATGTTTGTTTCATATAGGACATTTTGTTTTATTTTCGTATACCATGTGAGTTTTCATTTAGTTGCATTTGCATGGCATGCATTTTTCATGATCCCTTAAAATGAGCTGATTCTGATTGATAGGTAGATGTTGATTTGAGTGTGATGATAATGAGTAGAGGGCTTATTTATAGTTCCTAGGTAATTGACTTGCATGTTCAGGAACAACATTTTTACACAGTCTCATTGGGGTGCTTTTGGGGGTAGGTTGGAGTCATGCATGTTGGATGTTTTGAGATTAATCACTTGTTTATTCTTAGAATTTTCGTTATTCCCTTTATAGCGTAAGAACATTAAAGTCTAAGTTTGGGGGAAAACAGGAATTTCATGCTAGTTGTTAATATTTGTCAATAAAGGCTAGGCGTCAATTGGCTAGTAGCCAGCTCATATTTATATGAGTAGTCTAGGGTTGGAAATGAGAAAGGCTCATTCCAGATTGCGAAAAAAAAAAAAAAAAAAAAATCAGAAAAAAAAAAAAAGGAAAAAAAAAAAAAAAAAAAAAAAAAAAAAAGAGTCAAGTTTTGTTTATTAATGCAAAATTAACCAGAGTGAGCTCTTTAATACTCGAGTAATTAAGTCTGAGGGGACTTAGTCCTAGTGACCTAAGGCTTTATAGTCTGGGATCCTGCTGACCTAACACTCGCTACATGGGTATTATTGTATAAGCCTTTTGGGGTCTCATTCATTGCACGGTTAAATAAGCATGCGTATTGTATATTCTATTATGTGTCATAGTAATAAAGCATGAGTTTCTGTCTACCTTGGATAAGGGTGGAGGTGTTCCTAGGTTATGGAGTGTCTACAGTCTATTCTGATTATAAACCTGTGATTGTCTTGACGGAAAGCATGTATGATTTTTGGCCTAGTTTTGGGAGTATTTCTGATGAGCATCGCACACACGCACGTTTCTGTTCATGTATTTGTTAGTATACGGGGACTTAGTCGAGCTCTGCTTGGATTTGTTGCATTCGTTGAGATATTTGCTTGTTAGTTGGTTTTGGTGAGTTTGAGGGGATCTTGCATTTTTCATATTAGTTGCATTCATGCATTGCATTGCATTAGTTAAATGGATTTTGTGGGTACATTCGCTATAGGCCCTCACGAGACCTTACTCGTCCACTAGGGCTGCCTAGGGGTTTAAAGGGCTTGTTGCATATGCCAAATGCAACCGTGATCACCTACGGAAGTGGTACTAGCTAGTTGTACATATTTTTGTTTGTTTATGCTTGAGGACAAGCATCGGTTTAAGTTTGGGGGTGTGATAAGTGGATTTATATCCACTTGGATCATTCTATTTCGGCTTAAATTGGTGTCTTGTATCTCAAGTATGTGTGTGTTTTAATATGTTTTTGTGAGATTTGTGCAGGGTTTATTTCCAGGTGTAGTTATCACATTTAGTGGTGATATGGTGTTTTTAATGTCGAGAAGATCAAGTGCTTGGAGTTGCAATTGGAAGCAGAGAAGAAATCCACTTAAAAGAGCAAAATGCAGTCTGTCAGCATTCTCTGGGCGCGGGCGCGCGGAGGGAAGCTAGCATTGAGCGCGGGCGCGCTGGGTGAAACCTGGCAGGATTTGTGCGCGCGGGCGCGCTGAAGGACACTGTATGCGCGCGCGGCCGCGCGGGGCTCGACAGTAACTTTCTGGAATCAGCTTTAAATTAGGAAAATTTGCCGTTTCTTCTCCTAATTAAGATAGCAATTGTTGAGGACGATTTGAAGCTTCTGGAATTCAACTTAAACATGGGAATTGCAATTCTATTTCAATTAAAGATGGAAAATTACCGGAATTCTATCCTATTTCAAATACGGTAATCGCTTGGTCAAGGAGGCACTTGGGGGCTATAAATACACACCTTGGGGCACAGAAAAATCATCATCTACACATCCTACACACATAATTCGTTCAGAGCAAGAAGGGAGAGAAGCCAAGGCGAGGATCGTGACAACAAGAAGATCTAGACATAGTTTTCTTGTATTCCTTTGTTAGGCGTATCTTGTGGATGCTCATTACTTTTCCGGATTTGTTCGCTAAACCTTATTTTATTATTGATTTATTCATCATCTTCTTTATCTTGTTTACTACCATGCTTTCATCAAATCCCATGGTGACGAAAGGTTCGATTATGAACTAATCGTTATCGTGGGGTCCTAGTGGATTTATCTATGTAGCTTAGTAGTTTGCATGCCTTAGAGATTTATGTGTGGTGAATTATTGATATCCTTGTATGGTCATGCTTATTGAATTTAGGTGCGTCGCGAACATCTAATTTGTTAATCTCTTGCTAAACGAGAGTGGATCTTGAGATTTAGAACTTGCCATGCTAGCATAGGATAGGTTGATGTAATCATCATGATTTGTGGCATGAATAGAGATATTATGCTACCCTATGTGATCTAAGTGAATAACTTGTGCTTCAACCTTTATGTTTTCAAATTCTATAGAGATATAGGGTCTAAACATAATAGGTGACTATTCATCTTCTATCTTTTGTGGATGTATGCTTAGATTGGTACTAGTATACCGAGAGGTAACTTTTACTCTTTTCGTGTTGTTCGATCAGATATCAAAACCATCGCATGTTTTAATCGAAGGCTGCAACTCTAAGTGAAGTAGATAATGAAGCTAGGATTCCATGTTTATTCTCATATAAGTAATTCGATTTTAACTCTAGTTAATTAGTTAATTGTTAGTTATTAATTTGCATCTTAGTTTAATTTAGTTAATCAAACCCTATTTGTTATTTTCTTAGCAGTGAATTAAAACCATACATTATTGCATAGACATATTTTCTGAGTAAAACTTAACCAAGATCTCTGTGGAACGAACTTAATTGTATTACTTGTGACTACGTGCGCTTGCGTGAGTTTAGCATAACAATGATATTCGCACTTATGTATGAATTCGTTAGAGAAAGAGAAGTAGATATATGAGTCAGAGGAAGTCAGAACGTCAACGACACACATGGTAGTGGAGATGTGGAAACAAACAGAGATGTCTCAACCTGGTGATACAAGACGAGGTGGAACCAATGCTGCAAATTGATAAATGGCGATAGTACATATACAGTGGTCATGTTGGATACTTAATAACGTAAAGAAGATGTCGATGTTGAACGATCTGTTTACGTAGTCTTGTTATAGGCAGGAGTCGTGTGTGTATATGTGAAGAAAATAGGAGATGCATCCTATGAGAATAGTTTTTGGTGAAGGCTGGAAAACCAACAGCTGTGATTGCAGAGAACATCAAACCAAGTATTACTGTGAAGAATGAGTTTTGTTTACTGAACCATTGGTGCACTAACAGCAGTGGAGAATTATGTTAAGTTTTCTACAGTCCCGGATGTATTCTGGAGGCAAACGAAAGCATTATAACCATACGCTGGAATATGTACATGGTGAATATCCAGGGATGAAAAACAACACAGTAATCTTAATTATTGAAGACAGTGGACCGTGAGAATAAAAAAACAAGGAATAACAACAAATCTTGTTTAAAGAAGAGTGTCAAAGCAAAGTATGGGACAGATAATTTAAAACCAAACTGGTGGTAGCTATGGGAGTATATTGTTGGCCATAGATTTTTACAATTTAGAGATTGTGTATAGAAGATGGGCTATGACGAGGACCAGGAACTTTCAGAATATTTTGATGATATGATTCTTGAATATAATGGTGTAGTCTGGCTAAGTAACAACAGCCAGCAAATGCCACACTTTGAGGAGACGAAGGACTGTAGCTGTTTTTCTGGTGTTGTGGTGACAGTAACATGTCACGGTTATGATCACAGGAGAAGATGTTTAAACCTGGCCAGAGGATGTATTAATGGAAGCATTGGTTTTGTGGGAAAAGTGCTAGTGATTTACGATGTCTAAAACCATGACAAGGTAGCAGGAGTTATGATAAATATTGAAAAATACATGTATATATTCTGGTTTCTCGGGCTTCAGAGTATAGAACTCGACCAAATACGGAGAACAACATTCTATATATGTTCAGTAGGGGAGCACTAATGGTAGTGGGTTCTTAGCACTCCTATTATCTCGTCGATGATCTAGCTTGGCAATAGCGATAGGAAACCTTAATCATAACTGTCCAATATCACTTGCCAGCATGGTGGAGATAGTAATGTTGCGGTAGTGACATCTTACGGGGAACATGGAAGTGAACTTGATGAGCATAAACGTGTGTGAGGAGGTTATGATAAGGCCAGATCCTGGTTTAGTTAAAAGTCTCAGATTCAGAAATAAGAACAGCGGATACCACGGATGTAATTTACACAATATGATGTCAAAGGCAGTAATAATGATGGTGCTAAGACGAGATCTTGACAGAATTAATATGATACAGCCTGGTATTTTTGTAAGAAGGTGATGTATATGTTAGTATACTACACCATTTGGGCAACCATTGCAGGACGTCTTAGATATTAGGGACACACTGGTGGTACTAGCTAGTGCATTCTGCAGAATAAACTGATAACGAGGAAGCGGTGTAACGTACAGAAGCTGGCAGTAAGTTCCCAATCTGGCAAGAAAAAGGAAGATGAAGGCTAAGACATGGCATAAGGTGAAGCAACAATAGAAGCACAAATTTTGTTCATGCTGAGCCATATATAAGTTCACCGGATTCCATAGGAGGAGCACTTCAGAAGCAAAGTCAAGCATGCATGGTGCTCATCGATTCACTGGTTGAAATCAAACAAGATAAAGAGTGGCATGCCAAATAAAGAATGGAGATGTAGCCTTGAGATGGCACATGAAGCTGGACTACCAGGAAAGAAAAGAAAGAAAGCTAGACGCAGGAGAGAATTGACAGCGATAGCATCGGAGTCAGCTTCCATGCAAATTCGATACAACACGTACGACAATACAGAGTGATGTTGTACTGGTGACTAGCCATGACTTTGATGAAGCATCCAAGAAAATTACAGAAAATGAAAGAAAAGAAGTTAATGCATAAGGCTTTGGGAAGAGGAAGATAACCTTGATAGTCAGGTGGAATTCACAACAAGGATTAACGGTGGAACCAGCTCAAGAAGCATCACGAATTAAGAAAAAAGAATTCACGCATAGAGAAAGCGGAATGGAGGCAGTTGATGAAGAGCAGCTGAGTAAATTACACATGAATGTATGCAGAGAGAATTCATAAAGCTGATGCTGGTTCTCGTCATAATTCATTAAAAGAGAAATTACAGTAGGAGATCATATGGAATCCCTTGCAAAATTGAAGAAGTAAAAGAAAACAATCAAGAATGGTCCGTGTGGGGATTAAAGAAGCAACAACTATGGCGACGAAGAAAAAGAATTAAAGAAGTCAAGACGTGAAAGTACGGAAAACGGAGTACACATGCAAACTTGATCAGGAGCAGCACCTTGAGCTAAGTTTTCTGCTCTCTTTTTATTATTTAATTCTGCAAATGGGTATACATTTTATGCCACGCATGCATTAAAGTATTTAATTGAATATAGAAAATTCATGCTAGAAAACCCGCACCTGGCATATTAAAATGAATAGCATGCATCCTTGAGAGATATAAGCTAGAAATAGGTGTGATGAATTAAGTCTAGCAGTAGATCCCCAGAGTAGCATAGTAAGAAAATCCATTTGATTAGCATGCTAATAAAAAATGAGAAAGTCATTAAAAAGAATTAGATTTAATATTCTACATATATGACCTAAAACAAGTATTTGCATGAGGCATACATAATAAAATGCATGTGCATATTATGAGTCCTAGTTATCATATTCATTAATGTGTATTAATCATGTCATGAATATATATTGTTGCCTTGTATATATGCTTGCAAAATTGAGATATCATGCAGGATTGCTCGCTAAACATTATAAAACTAAAGTGAGAAGCTTCAGTCAATTCAGTGACCTGCTGGAAATACTTTGCAAATAGTCTCTCTCAACATCTCTTGTTTCTTACAATGAGTTAGCTCGCGTAAGCTTAGGGGTGTTGTATTGGGATATTTGTATTTGATATAGAGATTCGCTCTCAGCACGTGTCATAAGAGGTTGAAGAAGATCGAGAGAAAGATGTCAATGCAAGGTGATTCAGAATGAAAATAAGAATGGAAAAAGACCTACTGGCAGGAGGTTCCCGGAACCAGAGGTCTCCCCCCGTACACAAGAATTTTTCTGATAAAAAATGAGGTCTCAAGAAGAATATACCTCACTCATGAAGTCATGTGACAAAGAAGAAATTAGAGGAAAAGTTGAAGCTATAAGCAAGAATGGCACGAAGAAATCACAGTATCGATCGAAGCGTTGAAGAAGATTTAGCATGGTTTGAAGAAGAGATTAGATATAGCTGAAGATTTTGATGAAGAGTAGATGCAAGAATCTGTTTTTGACAAAGAGTAATTTTGATGAGGTTAAGTAGTTCAGGTCCCCCAATAGGTAGAAGGGAACCTCTTAAAAATCAAAAAGAAATGAAGCTCAAATTGAAGAAAGCGCGCATTACTCAACTTCACAGAGGAATGTTCAGCAACTTGTTAGAGAGCAGTTGATGTGATGATTAGAAATGGTATTAGCAAGATCAGAAAAGTTGATATTTGTTATGATGAGAGAAATTGAGCACTTTGCCTCAAGGTTAATGAAGAATTGTGGAGCTTCTAGAATATAGTTCTCCACCGAAGACAAGCTTCCCTGAAGAACTGGGGGGTAGTATAATTACTATTGCAAAAATCAAGGATTTCAAAATTGTAAGAGAATTCAGGTTAAGGAACCTCACGATCAGGTTCGGAAACCTCATATCTCAGATTTGGTTCAGAAACCTTGCGGATTGAGTTGGTCTAGTACCTTGAAGAGCAACATGCTTGCATCATGAACACGTCAATGAGTTTTCAAAGCTTAACGGAGGCTTCCACTTCACAGCAGATCAAATCTAGAGAAAGATCCAGGTGATACCTCTCCATTTATGCTTAAATATTCGTAGAAACCTCCCAAGTACGCGCAATAAACTCTTGCTATACATAAAGCATGCATAAACATTTATGAGATCTTATATGCGATAAAGCTATGATTATGTCCTGATTATATTTCTAGATGTTAGAATGCACATTTACCTGTAGTTAACAGATCTTATGTTGTTCACCTGTAATTTCAGTTCATTTATACCGGAAGCTCATAGCAACAGCTTCCAAACTCACCTGTAGCTAACAGGTTCATATGAAGAGATTCCGGTACACATACCGCGAGAGCTTTCTATTCATAAAGGATCAAATAATATCCAATTGGATTCACGTAAGTCTTCGCCAGCTTAGTATTCTGATTAGACAGCATGACATTTCTTTTAGCAAGCATTGATGATAGTGGAAGAAGATCTATTTTGATTATGATGAGGTTAGTCTTCCTTATTCTTAGAATGACGATGATGATTATAGCTTCCCTATTGTTCTTTTACGTAACAGTAATTACCCAAAAGAACTGGGGGGTAGTATTCCTACTTAGACAGTATTGTGCATGATATGATTAGCCTTTTTCATATGCCAATTTGAAATTTTTAAGTGCTTGTTTTAGTACTTGTATTGTGGAGCAGGTTACCTTGACTAACAGGTTCCTGTAGCATTGACAGTAGTTGCAGGTTACCTTGACTAACAGGTTCCTGTAGTTTTGACAGTATTCACGAAGTATGAGTATGAATTGACAGAATGTGCAGACTACGATTGATTGATCAGAATTAGCTTGTAGACAGATTGTGTTGAGAATTGAATTAAGCCTCAGGCAGCTTCCTGAGCAAGAGTTAAGTCTCAGGCAGCTTCCTGAGCAAGTATTAAGCCTCGGGCAGCTTCCCGAGCAAGCATAGAATTAAGCCTCAGGCAGCTTCCTGAGCAAGAGTTAAGTCTCAGGCAGCTTCCTGAGCAAGTATTAAGCCTCGGGCAGCTTCCCGAGCAAGCATTGAATTAAGCCTCAGGCAGCTTCCTGAGCAAGAGTTAAGTCTCAGGCAGCTTCCTGAGCAAGTATTAAGCCTCGGGCAGCTTCCCGAGCAAGCCTTGAATTAAGCCTCAGGCAGCTTCCTGAGCAAGAGTTAAGTCTCAGGCAGCTTCCTGAGCAAGTATTAAGCCTCGGGCAGCTTCCCGAGCAAGCCTTGAATTAAGCCTCAGGCAGCTTCCTGAGCAAGAGTTAAGTCTCAGGCAGCTTCCTGAGCAAGTATTAAGCCTCGGGCAGCTTCCCGAGCAAGCCTTGAATTAAGCCTTAGGCAGCTTCCTGAGCAAGAGTTAAGTCTCAGGCAGCTTCCTGAGCAAGTATTAAGCCTCGGGCAGCTTCCCGAGCAAGCATTGAATTAAGCCTCAGGCAGCTTCCTGAGCAAGAGTTAAGTCTCAGGCAGCTTCCTGAGCAAGTATTAAGCCTCGGGCAGCTTCCCGAGCAAGCCTTGAATTAAGCCTCAGGCAGCTTCCTGAGCAAGAGTTAAGTCTCAGGCAGCTTCCTGAGCAAGTATTAAGCCTCGGGCAGCTTCCCGAGCAAGCCTTGAATTAAGCCTTAGGCAGCTTCCTGAGCAAGAGTTAAGTCTCAGGCAGCTTCCTGAGCAAGTATTAAGCCTCGGGCAGCTTCCCGAGCAAGCATCGAGAAAAGTCCCAGGTAGCTTCCTGGGCATCGAGCAAAGTCCCAGGTAGCTTCCTGGGCATCGAGCAAAGTCCCGGGTAGCTTCCTGGGCATCGAGCTAAGTCCCAGGTAGCTTCCTGGGCATTGAGCAAAGTCCCAGGTAGCTTCCTGGGCATCGAGCAAAGTCCCAGGTAGCTTCCTGGGCATCGAGCAAAGTCCCAGGTAGCTTCCTGGGCATTGAGCAAAGTCCCAGGTAGCTTCCTGGGCATTGAGCAAAGTCCCAGGTAGCTTCCTGGGCACGAGAAAAGCCTCAGGTAGCTTCCTGAGCAACTGTGATTGAAAAGCCTCAGCTGACTGAGCACGACATTGTTGCCAAAAGCCTCAAGTTCCTTGAGCACGTGAATTAAAGTCCTGACAAAAGGCACCTAAAGTCCTGATAAAAGGCACCTAAAGTCCTGACAAAAGGCACCTAAAGTCCTGACAAAAGGCACCCTAAAGGAACCAACACGCCTCGAGGCATGTTGGGACCTAGAGTTTAGGATTGGGAACCAAGCAGGTGACCTTTCCAAGAGAAAAAAAAAGGAACCAACACGCCTCGAGGCATGTTGGGACCTAGAGATTAGGATTGGGAGCCAAGCAGGCAACCTTTCCAAGAGTTGACCCGAATTATGCAAGAGAAATTTTACTAACATTAACTAGTTTTTGTTTTATGTTTATTGTTTGCTTTGCAGGATTAGTAATCATCAACAGCTATTCATAAGGAACCTGGTCTAGCTATTCAGCAATGAAAAGTTAAGAAGTTATCAAGAAAGATTATGGTTTAGATTATGGTTTTGGAAATAGTACTCGAAGTATGAAGACAAGAGGTTCTAAGTTTACAAAGGTTTGAAAGCTCCAAGTAGAGCAAGCAGCTGAGGTTTCTAGGAAGCTATTTAGATGGCTCAAGAGGTTCCAGGGTTGTTTCATCCTACGAATAATGGAGATTCCTGGGGTTATAAGCAAGCTGCCAACGTATTTTATGAAAGCATTGGATGAGAGATCAGTTCGTACAAGTTAGTTTGGAAGAAGAAAGAAGTATTGCTTGAACAATTAGAGAGTATTTATGACGAGTTTCGCAGTCTGACGATAATGATCTACGAGAAGACGGCTTCAGAAAAGTTTCCAGGTTAGTTTTCAGCACGATCCTTTGATTTTTGATCTGAGGATTTAATTTGGAATCTGCATACAGAAGCGTAGTGTATCCTGTTTCTTACGACGAGTTAGCTCATGTAAGCTTGGATGCACGATGTGAAAATTATGCATTTTTCCCAAAAGAAGTAAATAAAGGTTGAACCTCTTGATTGGAAGCTGTTGAGGTGCCACTCGCTTTTCAAGACTTCTAGATATACAAAAGACATGTGAAGACATTGAAGACAAAGATCACCTAAGAAGATACAAGAGTAAGCAGAAGTATGATAATATCCCGAAACCTCAGAAGTGTCCTTGGAGAGATTTTGCAAAGTTATTAGAAGAATGTACAGAGAATGACTAGCAGTTTAAGAGTGAAGATTTGTCAGAAGAATGAGTTTCGAAGAAGAAGAATAGAACATGTTCCTCACCAAGAAAGAAGCTGATCAATACTATGTTTACTAGAACATTATGTGTCCTGTTTCTTACGCCGAGTGAGCTCATGTAAGCTTGGATACGTGTTGTTGAAGTAATACATTTTAAGAGAAGTGATAAAGCATTGAACCCCATATCAGAAAGTTGAATAGGTTCCTTTCGCATTACATGACTTCAAGGAACCGGGGGGTACTTGTTGTGCCCAAAATCTCCATGGGCTAGATTTAGGCCCAATAAGCTATAGGGTTCAATCCATACGAGCCAGAAAGTAGATCCATTACAAGATATGAAGACTAGACATGAAGAAATGAGCACTCGCTGAGTAGACAGTCAAGAAGCTACAAGTATTATGAGGTTCCTGATAAACCGGAAGCTGAGTAGATTACGAATGGACCAGGTTCCTCCCTGCAGAAGAGTTCAAGACAGCCTAACAGCAGCAGTGAAGACAACAAGAGCATATGGGAACCACAAAGAGGCTCCCCAAACTAATATATTTGTTATCTGTGCAGGTACAAGTACCTATAATGAGGTCCCTAAGCAATATGTCCCGAAATAAGGAGGTTCCTGAGAAACAGGTTCCTAGATAGAGGTTCCTGAGCACCAGGTTCCTGAGACATAGGTTCCTGAGCACCAGGTTCCTGAGCGTAGCCAGTCAGAAAGAGACCGAATTATTATTGGAGTGTAATTCTAGGGCGCAGTTGATCCTAGAATGCCTCTAATAGACATGAGAATTATAATAGGGTACGAACTCGAGTTCTACTCTACTTAGCCAACTAGTTCGTGAAAGGCTCTAAAGGAACCTGAGTCCTACACGAATTAGGTGACCGAATACAGCTATTCCAGTAAGAGACAGAATCATATTAGAACTACGTGAGCTTGATCCCTATATAAACAAGGGTACGTAGGCACCTTGGGAGAACGGACACAGATCTCGCTAATGGAACCTGCGATGATTCTCGTAACCTCTCAAGCTCAGCTCACCCCCACCATCAAATCACACCCAAATCACCAAAAACAGCCAAATACATGTGTTACACTTGTAAATTCCAGTGGGCCTCCGAAAATCACGTTGATTACGAAAATCCTCCATCAACAGTTCACATGGGTGTTCTTTCTACACAAGAAGGATGAAGCTCCTCAGCAAATCATTGAACTTGTCAAGAATATTCAGAATAACTCTGAGTACAAAGTCAAAGTACTTAGGAGTGACAATGGTACATAATTTAAGAATTCTACAATAGAGGAGTTTTGTGCAGACAATGGAATCACTCAACAGTTTTCTGCACCTGGTACACCTCAGCAGAATGGTGTAGTGGAAAGAAAGAACAGGACTCTCATAGAGGCAGCAAGAACCATGCTTGCAGATGCAAAACTTCCAACCTATTTTTGGGCAGAAGCTATTAACACTGCATGTTTCACTCAAAACTGTACCTTGGTAAATAGTCATGGAAAAACTCCCTATGAGATGATCAAAGAAAAGAAACCAAGTGTGAAATACTTTCACATCTTTGGATGCAAATGTTATGTCCTAAAAGTTCATCCAGAACAACTTGGAAAATTTGAAGCCAAATCGGATGAAGCAATCTTTCTGGGATATTCAGCATCAAAGGCCTTCAAAGTTTATAATCTCAGAATTCACATTGTTATGGAATCAATTCATGTTGCATTTGATGACAAGAAATTTGGAATTTTGCAAACTGATGAAAGTCATGACAAATTGGAATTTGAAAATCTAAAGGAATCTGAGATGCTCTCTAGTGATGATGAAGGTTCTCCAGAAGGAATTTCTATTACTTCTCAAAGGAATGCGGGGAGCAAATAAATCAAGGAGAACACAGTGATCATCAGGAGCAGACTAGCTATACAGAGTCTACTCCATCAGGAACTGATCCTTCAGAGTCTACTGAGGAAAGATCAGTA
This sequence comes from Kitagawia praeruptora, assembly GCA_037693485.1. NCBI lineage: Eukaryota > Viridiplantae > Streptophyta > Magnoliopsida > Apiales > Apiaceae > Kitagawia > Kitagawia praeruptora. The sequence goes on from CM075351.1 coordinate 40,676,378, forward strand.
ACTAGTAGCAGTATGGAATCTACTGATTCTACTGTTCAAGGGGGAGCTTTTGAAGGCAGAGAGAATTCTTCTACAAGAGAAACCACTAACTTAGGGGGGGAGACTAGCAGAGTCAATCTACCACCTGTTAGAAAATGGACAAAGGATCATACTGAAGATTTGATTATTGGTGATCCAAATAGTGGTGTTTGAACTAGAAGATCAATTCAAAAAGAATTCTTGTATAGTTGCTTTCTCTCAAAGAATGAACCTAAGAAGGTTGAAGAAGCCTTACAGGATCCTGATTGGGTAATTGCAATGCAGGAAGAGTTAAATGAGTTTGAGAGAAACAAAGTCTGAAAATTAGTACCAAGACCTAAAGATAGATCTATTGTTGGTGCAAAATGGGTTTTCAGAAACAAGCTAGATGAATCTGGTATGATTGTAAGAAATAAAGAAAGACTGGTGGCCAAGGGTTACTCTCAGGAAGAAGGCATTGATTATGATAAAACCTTTGCCCCTGTAGCAATATTGGAAGCAATCAGGCTGTTTCTTGCATTTGCAGCTCATTCAAAATTCAAGGTATACCAGATGGATGTAAAGAGTGCTTTTCTAAATGGCAAGCTTGATGAGGAAGTGTATGTGGAGCGACCACTTGGATTTGTTGATCCAAAGTTTCCAAATCATGTCTACAAACTTGACAAGGCACTCTATGGACTAAAGCAGACACCAAGAGCTTGGTATGAAACTTTGTCTAAATTTCTTCTTGAAAATGGCTTCACAAGAGGTACAATTGACAAAACTCTATTCTTTAGAAAGATAAAAGGTGAATTGCTTTTAGTTCAAGTTTATGTTGATGATATTATATTGGTTCTACTAATGAAAAGTTGTGTGCTAAGTTTAGTAAACTTATGCAGTCTAAGTATCAGATGAGCATGATGGGTGAACTAAATTATTTCTTATGCTTGCAGGTCAAACAGACTGAGACTGGTATTTTCATTAATCAGTCAACGTATATCAAAGATCTTTTAAGAAGGTTTGACTTTCAAGACCGTGTAGTTGCAAAAACACCCATGGCAACAGCCACTAAACTAGACTCTGATCCTAAGGGAAAGAGTGTGGATAACACTAGTTATAGAGGCATGATAGGCTCATTGTTATATTTAACTGCAAGTAGACCAGATATAATGTTTTCTACCTGTTTATGTGCTAGATTCCAAAGTGATCCTAAGGAATCTCATTTAATTGATGTGAAGAGAATTTTTAGATATCTTAAAGGAACTCCAAATCTTGGTTTGTGGTATCCTAGAGAATCTGATTTCTCCCTAATTGGCTATTCAGACTCTGATTATGCAGGGTGTAAAATAGACAGGAAAAGCACTACAGGTACATGTCAATTCTTGGGAAACAGATTGTTTTCTTGGGCAAGCAAGAAGCAACAATCTGTCTCAACCTCAACTGCAAAAGCTGAGTACATAGCCGCAGGCAGTTGTTGTGCACAGCTCCTTTGGATAAGGAATCAGTTGATGGATTATGGTATGACACTTAGTAATATTCCTATGTTTTGTGATAATACTAGTGCTATCAAAATTGCAGAAAATCCAGTTCAACATTCAAGGACTAAGCACATTGATGTCAGGTATCATTTTATTAGAGAACATATTGAAAATGGTACTGTGGAACTTCACTTTATTTCTACTGACAAACAGCTTGCAGATATTCTAACTAAACCACTTGATGAGGCTACATTCAGTAGGTTAGTAAGTGAGTTAGGAATGTTAAATTTCTAGATCTTTAACATCTGCAAAAGTAGCAAGGTAAGTTGTTTTCAGTTTATAGACTTGATATTCTTGTCAGGATCTATATTTGATTGTTAAATGCTTAAGCTGTAACATTGTACTTTGATAAATTTCAGTACGATAGACTTGTTAATAAACATCAGGATCAGGATTGCTATCAGTATGCTGACGTCATCAGGATTTTATCGTCAGTATCAGGATTGTGAAATTTGTGTGTACTATTGTTTCAAATCCTGAAGTTCATGTTATGTAGTAATCTAATTCTGAGATTTGTTAAGTCTATGCTAGCAAGCTTTGATTCATTCATACTGATAATTTATATCTGTCATATCAGTCAATAAACAACAATAGGCAAGAAGATAATAAGAAATTGTATTTTCATTAATTGAAAGCATTAAATACATGGAAATGAAATACAAATATCTTTTTGTCTAACTTCTACTGATAACTCTATTCATGTCTAAAGTTGTTGTAACGGTCCCAAAATCCGGGGTACAGATTTGGGGCCACCAACCAAAACCAGCATATCAATAACTTGGACATAAACATTAAATAAACTGATAAAACATTAAACCCCTTTAACCAAGATCGCATACAGGTTATGGTGTGAAACAAACTATCGAATTATTTATTACAACTCAATCTCAGAATAAAAATATTATACAATTATGTGAATATACAAAACCACTATCTAACTACGCATCCAACCTTGGCAATTCCCTAAACCACTATTTGACGAAGTCCACAACTCGAGCGTCTCTCCTCGCTGCCCGGAGATTAATACCAACTGTCCACTTACTAGGTTTACTAAACTTCTCTATTAACTGGAGAAAACAACAAAAGCAAGAGTGAGCCAACAATGCTCAGCAAGTGCTTAAAGTGATAACAAAAGAATTTCAACTCATTCTATGAGAGACTCTGTGATATTAACTTCTAAGTTGCCACGAGGGCCAATACTTCACCATTAATGAGGTGCAACAGGAACTAGAACAGATAAAAGTTTTGTTCATTCAAAATAAGCATTATAGACTTCAAGGGAATCAAGCCTTAACAACTCAATAATGATACTCAAAATTCAAGGTCAAATGATAACCATTCAATAATAATACTTGGAAATTCATGGTCAAGCAATAAGAATCAATGTCCAACTGGATACTCAATTTATAGATTAGAATTGGATTTTCATTTTGACGCAACGAGTTAAAGTGGATGATCAGTCACACTAAAACTCCGGATATACTCTCTTGGTATATCCAAATACTCAACTGGATCCAAGGCCCCTTTTGGCCTATAACATAATACTCATACTCTGACTGGCGTCCTCAGTCCTGAAAACATTTTCATTTAATAAAAAAAAACATTTCCAATTCTATCTTTAATACTCAGGTCAGGTGTCGGAACAATCGACCACCCTTGATTTCCAACAACCGGAGCTCACGTCCAGAATAACAAATTATGATTAGGAATTAATAAGAAACGACATCATCGTCTGGTATCGACAAGTTCGATACCACATAGGGGAAATTATAAAGAACGTCAATTCAAAAAGTATCAACAAGATTGATACGAATACTTCGAATTATAACCACTGCAGATTATGCAAAGAGAAATTTCATTTGAACAAGAATGGGGATATAATTTGCAATAAGATTCCAACAATGAAATTCTAGACTAAAGCAACGACATGGTCAAGTACCGGCATTTAATAAAATTTATACATACTGAAGAATTTGAGCTTCCATAAGCGGAGAAAACAGATTAGAACAAATAATTGCAATTAGTTTCAATATGGAAAGGTTCAGATCAGCTTAGAGAAAACATTGTCTAAATGGGAATCCATTGGTTAAAATATGCTAGATCAGGAATTTTGCCAGCAGGTTTTCATGAAGGTTAAGAAAACTTGGATTTCCTTATTTAGAAAATTTCTTAGGAGTATTTGACGAAAATAGAAGTAATGGCATTCCATTGTCAAAATGTGAAAAGGGTTATTTACAAGATTCTTTGTAAAACCGACATTTGAATTATGGGTAGGGTAAGTAAACAGCATCACGCTAATTTGAAGGAGTTTACATGTCATCTTTCAACTATACTTGACCAAATCATTTAAATACAATAAATAAACTAAATTACATCACTTGAACAATAAGTGAATAGCAATAACACTTGCCTCGATTTACGGAGTTCCTGATCCTACCATGGATCCTCGACTAAAATTCACATCAGTCCTTACTTCATAAACTCATCGGCTTCGGTACTCGTCCTCCTGCTTATCTTTCAGATTACCAGCGCTCTATCCTTGGCCAGGTTTCCTATTCGAACTATTATCAAGGCCAAATGCTAATTTAGTATTCAATCAAGCAAAATCTTATTATCTTGCTTTACTCTACCCATACGCGTCCTATATCGCTTACACATATAACATATACAAACATATACAATTACATATAGACTTATCCAACCATATCCATATAGTAGTCTTAGTATAGTTACTAGGTCACATAATCACGTCACACAACCATTTCAAAACAGCACACCATCCAACTTTCAAAACCATAGTATATACTCAAATTAATCCATTGACACATATACTTAAACCCTTAGAAATCATACATATTTCCAAGCATTGAAATCAAATAACTTAAATAGACTTTTAAATAATTTGCAGGGGATTTTCATAAAATTTCGGCATGAAGTATTCGTTTATCGGACTATGGGCACAGCCCCTCAAATACAATTCAACCCTGTTTTTGCAAAAATAAAGCTGGCTCAACTTGCAACAACATAAAAGTAAACAAGTAAGAAAAGTACCCGCCCAGACATGCGGCACCTAGCACATAATAATTTACATTAACACTACTACTTACGCTACACCAATGATCGTATTTCTCATGCAATTTAATGATACACGTGACAATCAATCATTGATGTTCGTAAGCCCTAGGGAACAACCCCTAACACTAACTATTACTTACGCTATATCAATGATCACATCACTCAAGTATATTAATTATACTCATGATAGCTAATCATGGATATTCGTAAGCCCGATGAACTAGTTGAAGAGAATTACACAAGTCATTAAATATTGACACTTAAGACTTGTGATCTCATTGCAACTCCTCGCAGATAAACACATAATAAAATGAATCTAATAACTAATCTTTGATAAATAACATTTAAATCGAAACATACTGCTTAAGCAATTATACAATTACTTAATCGAAATCATTTTAATCCCAAGTACTAATGACTGATAACCGACCATCAATTAGCCACATATAATCCATCACCAAATAATTGTCAATTAAGGCTTTTAGCACATATTTTAACTCGACTTACGACAATTTGCACATAGCAGCTATAACTTAGCAACTCAAATAACTCTTAACACATTATATACGGCAATAGCAATTAGCAATTAATGACGACTACTTACTAATCTGAACATATAATCAGGTCCACAACTAATCCCAACATCTGTAATTAACAATTATACTCTCCAAATTAAATAACAGTAATCAAAACAATATACTCGCAATTTACATCTAATTTAATTACAACAATTAACACACTATTATCACAATTTAAGTCTACTTTAATTACAACAATTACATAATTAAAATACGATAATCATACACAATTACGAGCTTTCGCAATTATACCTTTCCGAATATTGAGCATCTCCACCATCTCTCTCTCTCTCTCTCTCTTCAAACCACCAACAACATAACATCACCACTGCTGGTTTCCTTCTCCACCCTTGCTATCCAGACCTCCCACAACTGTCGCCGGCCACCACCACCGCCCGCCACCGCGCGCGGTGGGGCGCCGCGCCTCCTCCCCGCTGCTATAGCCACGACCCCATAATCACACACACACACACACACATACGATTACACACACACACGCGATTACACACACACACGCGATTACACACACATACACGCGATTTATACACACCCACGCATATATATATATACACACACATCTCTCAATTTCTCTCCCCATCTCCTTTCTTCTTCCCCCTTTTCTTTTCTTTTCTTCTTTTTATTTTTCTCTTTCCCCAACTATCTGGAACTCTCTCGACTGCTACAATCTTATTGGGCTTGGCCCAATACACATATCACTACTTCCCTTATATACCAACCCAATTAAAACATTACTGATTCGCAGTTCAAAGAGTCGATTTTGAAATAATGTTGGAATGTTACTCTGGGAGCAACACTTTGGTCGCTGTGGTTAAGCAGGAACCTATTGATTTTCCAGGATAAAAGAACAGGTACAGAAGAGCTAATCCTTCTAATTAAATTTAGAGTAAAGAAGTGGTGTGAAGCGCTCAACCTCTTCAAAGTCGAGAATCTGGACCTGTGGATGGTCAATCCAATAGGCCTCATATTAGCCAGCATAGCTAGTAATTCAGTTTTACTTCCTTCAAATGAGGGTGAACTAGTTGGATTTATAGATGGTTCTTACCTAAACTCAAGTCATGGCTCTCCAAAAGCAGGTTTTGGTGGCTTTCTAAAGGATCAAAATGGTAACCTAGTCTTCATTTTTTCGGGACCAACTGCAACAATAGGTTCTTTTGAAGCAGAATGGGAAGCTTGTAAATTCTTGATTGATCATATCTGGTCAAGTCAAAGAAAAAATCATTGTATCATCATCCATTCCGATAATGCCCAGTTGATACAAGTGTTACTGAAGGTTAAGGCTGGTCTATGCGACTATGATCACAACATTTGCTAGGTTTTCAAGAGTAAATTGACGGGCCTGAATATAAAAGCTAAGTGGATTTCCAAGCAGCTCAATTTTGGAGCGAATGATCTAGCAGTCCAGGGGCGCTCGAGAGTAAACACAATATGGGCTTGGTGTTGAGGGTTGTAATGCAGTAGTACAGGAAGATGCTCTTGGTGCTTCTCTTAGTTCAGTTTTGCTGTCTGCGCTAGTGTCTCTTAAGGTTTTTGTTGTATACTACAATTTGATGGTCCTGGTTCCAAGATGTAAAGGTGCAGCAGTGCATTTTAACTAATGGCTGCTTTTCATTACTATTAATATATCTTGCTTTTCAAAAAAAAAACATTACTGATTCGCTTTAAAACTAATAACCGACTATAATAAATCCAATTAAATAAAAATATTCAGAAAATTAAGCTTTTCATTTTTAAAATAAAGAATATAAAATTAGGAGCACCCACATATTTTTAAAATATTTTTCGGATCAAAAATGAATTAAATATAAATCATACAAGTTTTGATCCTTTAAATGCAATAAAACTCTTAAAATCATTTTAAAATACTCAACCACCCAAATTAATCCACCCAACAATTTTAAAAACTCAATAAATATATAAAGGAAATATTTCAAAAGATTTCATGATTTTTAATCTCTCGGATAATTTTATAAAATTGACAGAGGATTAAAATACATGATTTAAATATATTTATATCCTCAAAAATACAAATACAAATTACACAACATTCACAACTTACCCCAAATCATCATATAAACACATAAGCATCAATTCACATACATTCCACCTTTACATCAATATTCACATAATATAAATCATAATTTATATTAAAATAAATAATTCTAAATTCGAAATTTCTAGGGCGTTATATCCTTCCCCCCTTAATAGGATTCTGTCCTCAGAATCAACGCTAAGGACACCGCATCCTATTTCCACTCCCAGTTTGTATCTTTCAACCTCTAGGATTCCATCATATCAACTCAAACTTTAATAAGCTCATTCTGCGAGCCCTCCAATTCCGAAATAACCTTAAACTTTGACTTCCGAGTCTTTTTAACTCTAGACGCTTAACTCACGGAAACAAATATCTTTCCCCGACAATCAATATAACTTTTTGCATAATGATCTATACCTTGCGTTAAAACTATATTACCACGCCAATCGTTCGCAATAATACTATCGTGCAAATTTACCTAAATTTACAACGACCTACACTTTGGTACAACTCCCACGCTTTACTTATAACCACACGATTTTAATTAGATCTTCGAGAAAGAATCTTAAGAAGTTCTCTGATCGCTTCCACTCCGCTTCCAAGTACTATGTCGATCGAGAAGGGAATAATTAAAAGTTTCTTCTTGTTTTTAATCCCATATTCTTATCGAATACCCATTCTGGAAACTTAACATCATTTCGTTCATTCTCAGTCGCATCCTTGCAATCAAATATTATAATTAACATACACGTTCTTAGACGTGCATCAAGCATACTTCAACTCGCACTCGATTCTCACTCTTACAAAATATTCTGGTTTGCTAAGTCTTGTGAAGAACATAGCCTCGATTATTTTCAGCTTTGATAACTAATATACTTGTCACCTTGACTGTGACTTCACTCAATACAACCACAAGATTGAAATATCCCATTTATTACCAATTCTTCTGCCATCACAACTTTACTCGATACTACTCACGAAACACTTCTTCCACGATTCCCAACAACTCTCGCTTTTATCCACACGAATCTTCCACTTAACCTGCATCGCCACTTATTTACATCTCCTGAAATAAACCTTCCTCAGATAAAATTTTTGAGAAAAGAATATTAAGAAATCCTCAATCATTCTTACTCCTTTTCACGCGCAATGTTACTTGAGAAGGGAATAATCGGAAAAATTTCTATCCATCCTTCATCTCATTGTTTTACCATGCAACCATTTCGAACTAATAACCATTCTCCTTAAATCATATATATCTTATTCATAATACGCTAATCCATTCCTTCTGGAGTCAACTTCAATCCTTCACTCTGCATACTTGACGAGTCCTCAGATTTGACTCTACCCGTTACGACTTCGGCATTTAACACCACTCACATTGGGATTCTGCATACTTGGAACCTTTCAAGGTCATTCTCCATTGGATTGCATACGCTTCATTAACCTTCGAACATCTTGATTCGTGATCTACGATCATATCAAATTCTTCGTCTGATTACTGTTTGAAATCTTATTCATTGAAATATGCTTTACTTAATCATCTCCTTTCTGCTACCTTCTTCTTATACAAATCGACTTCATTCCTTTAATATCACCATTTCTGGATCTGCTTGGTTGGTAAGACTTCTATATCCGCTTTCGACTTTAAACATCATTTCCACATTTCTTAAGATCAAAATCTCCCCTTCATTAATAGGAAACAAATCTAATCCTGAATCATATTTGACTCTCTTTATAGTCATCACCATCCATTTCCTGATAACTTACCTTATAATCGCATTGAATTTCTCGATTCTTGATAATTATAACAGTAGTCTTATTACTCTCTTCATAATTCCACTAAGATTAAGATGATACTATTCTGGCAAAAAAAAATTCCATCTTTCCAAGCTCATAACACATAGCTTCGACTTCTGACTCTACTACTTGTCATCATAATGCCCTTCTGGTTACAACCACAACTTCCCACATTTCTCTTAATAAAATCTCTAGGGATTCTACTCCCGAAATCTTACCTTCTGACCATGGGATCTCGTTAATGTCTGAAAATTCTCTTTCTATAGGCAACTACGGTGCCTTTTCTCTTCTAACTCCACATCTTCAGGATTCCACATTCTTTTCTTAACTAAATCCTGTATGTCTTCTTATTTAATTACTTCTGGAAACTCTCTGGTTTCTCTGCCTTCCACCTTTTTGACATTTTATTTCATCTTGATTAACTTTCCACCACCCTTGATAATCGTGACTTTCTATACTGGCTTGCATAAGTCATTTACTCCACGTATTCACCTTACCCCTCATTCAATCTTGATTGTTTTCTTACTAATCCTTACAAACCTTCTCATTCTACTTTGCTCTGTTTTACTCAAATCATCTCTCCTTGATTCTAACATCTAATGTCCCGCATCGAGTTCAAAATATTCAAAATCTTATGGTATTCCATCTACTACCTCCGCCTTACATGGGATGTCTTATACCAACATCTTCATTATTATTCTCTTTTCACCCTTTATCTGCGAAAATGTGCTCTTATTCACTGCTCTTTTCCTTTATTCAATTCTCATTATCCTCAAATCTTGTCTATGTCTTATTGGTCCAGTAAACAATCAAATTTGACATGACATATTTGTCTTAGTCACCAAATTCTTAAACTTGCACAACCAATTCTTCGTCAGCATAATTGTAGATTCAATCACTTAAGACGTCGTCGCGTCTATCTACACATCTTTTCATTGCTAGTAATTCTGAAATCATCGAATCTCCGACAAAGGAGGTTAACAAATTGAATGGGGCATCAAATATGAATATGGACTGAGTTTGTTTGACAAAACTTTTATAAAGGAATTTATCTGAGAGATCAATATGATCTTAGAACTATTTTCAGGTTGCATTTGTCACTTGGTTAACCACCATGGTACATAAGGATGGCCAGTCCTTAGTACTTTCATGACAAACACAATCAGTGGCGTCCCACTGGACTTCTATCACAAAGATAAGATGTCCCTGAATCCCCTATCTGCATAGGTTGTTCATCTCAGCTGGAACAGAGAAAATCAAGTATTCATGATAATGGAAAGGATTCAAGAGTTTCAAAAATCTTTCTATAAAGATGGATCAAGTATCATCTGGAAATCTAAATATTTCTAAAAGAATGGAATTGAATTCGAATAAATTTGATGTACGAAACTCATAATCAATTGATGGGTATTAGACTTTTCAACTGTAGCATCAACTACTGATTAGGCAAACATTTAAGAAATTCCTAATTATTCAGTCTCACTCTTGTCGACTAAGCACTACTATACTTAGCTGCAAAACCGGCCTGACAATAATGAGTTGAATAAATAAGAAGATCTCAATTCATTCTCGATTTTTGAACCGTCACTGCGCAACGAATGCCTCAGCAACGATAACAACCGGGAATTAATTTACGATAATTCAAAAGAAGAATATGAAATTTCTCTAGACAATAAACTGAACGGAATCAACGATTACGGGTGCACAATTACGCTTAACTTCCAATTCTTGCTAATAATCGCTTCTCACTTCGCATTCTTAACAATCTCGCACTATCTCCGAAACGTTCACATCGAAACTAATATCGTAGAAAGTTCTAGATTTTACGCAAAATCTCGAGATAACGTCCCCCGGACTGATAGCACCAGCTGTCCATTTAGCTTATGCCACTTCGGGTTCGCTATTTCGCTCGTAGCCCAATCCTCAATTGATTTGAACTCCTACTCGTACACGATACGTTGAAAGATCGTATAACGTCGCAACACTTGTCGAGGTATCCTAACACGATCCTTATCCTAAACCGTTCTACCCGACATCTACCCTATACACGTACCCTAACCTTCCTATTTGTTTCAGTGACCATAACCTGTAGCTCTGATACCAACTTGTAACGGTCCCAAAATCCGGGGTACAGATTTGGGGCCACCAACCAAAATCAACATATCACTAACTTGGACATAAACATTAAATAAACTGATAAAACATTAAACCCCTTTAACCAAGATCGCATATAGGTTATGGTGTGAAACAAACTATCGAATTACTTTATTACAACTCAATCTCAGAATAAAAATATTATACAATTATGTGAATATACAAAACCACTATCTAACTACGCATCCAACCTTGGCAATTCCCCAAACCACTATTTGACGAAGTCCACAACTCGAGTGTCTCTTCTCGCTGCCCGGAGATTAATACCAACTGTCCACTTACTAGGTTTACTAAACTTCTCTATTAACTGGAGAAAACAACAAAAGCAAGAGTGAGCCAACAATGCTCAGCAAGTGCATAAAGTGATAACAAAATAATTTCAACTCATTCTATGAGAGACTCTGTGATATTAACTTCTAAGTTGCCACGAGAGCCAATACTTCACCATTAATGAGGTGCAACAGGAATTAGAACAGATAAAAGTTTTGTTCATTCAAAATAAGCATTATAGACTTCAAGGGAATCAAGCCTTAACAACTCAATAATGATACTCAAAATTCAAGGTCAAATGATAACCATTCAATAATAATACTTGGAAATTCATGGTCAAGCAATAAGAATCAATGTCCAACTGGATACTCAATTTATAGATTAGAATTGGATTTTCATTTTGACGCAACGAGTTAAAGTGGATGATCAGTCACACTAAAACTCCGGATATACTCTCTTGGTATATCCAAATACTCAATTGGATCCAAGGCCCCTTTTGGCCTATAACATAATACTCATACTCTGACTGGCGTCCTCAGTCCTGAAAACATTTTCATTTAATAAAAAAAAAACATTTCCAATTCTATCTTTAATACTCAGGTCAGGTGTCGGAACAATCGACCACCCTTGATTTCCAACAACCGGAGCTCACGTCCAGAATAACAAATTATGATTAGGAATTAATAAGAAACGACATCATCGTCTGGTATCGACAAGTTCGATACCACATAGGGGAAATTATAAAGAACGTCAATTCAAAAAGTATCAATAAGATTGATACGAATACTTCGAATTATAACCACTGCAGATTATGCAAAGAGAAATTTCATTTGAGCAAGAATGGGGATATAATTTGCAATAAGATTCCAACAATGAAATTCTAGACTAAAGCAACGACATGGTCAAGTACCGGCATTTAATAAAATTTATACATACTGAAGAATTTGAGCTTCCATAAGCGGAGAAAACAGATTAGAACAAATAATTGCAATTAGTTTCAATATGGAAAGGTTCAGATCAGCTTAGAGAAAACATTGTCTAAATGGGAATCCATTGGTTAAAATATGCTAGATCAGGAATTTTGTCAGCAGGTTTTCACAAAGGTTAAGAAAACTTGGATTTCCTTATTTAGAAAATTTCTTAGGAGTATTTGACGAAAATAGAAGTTATGGCATTCCATTGTCAAAATGTGAAAAGGGTTATTTACAAGATTCTTTGTAAAACCGACATGTGAATTATGGGTAGGGAAAGTAAACAGCATCACGCTAATTTGAAGGAGTTTACATGTCATCTTTCAACTATACTTGACCAAATCATTTAAATACAATAAATAAACTAAATTACATCACTTGAACAATAAGTGAATAGCAATAACACTTGCCTCGATTTACGGAGTTCCTGATCCTACCATGGATCCTCGACTAAAATTCACATCAGTCCTTACTTCATAAACTCATCGGCTTCGGTACTCGTCCTCCTGCTTATCTTTCAGATTACCAGCGCTCTATCCTTGGCCAGGTTTCCTATTCGAACTATTATCAAGGCCAAATGCTAATTTAGTATTCAATCAAGCAAATTCTTATTATCTTGCTTTACTCTACCCATACGCGTCCTATATCGCTTACACATATAACATATACAAACATATACAATTACATATAGGCTTATCCAACCATATCCATATAGTAGTCTTAGTACAGTTACTAGGTCACATAATCACGTCACACAACCATTTCAAAACAGCACACCATCCAACTTTCGAAACCATAGTATATACTCGAATTAATCCATTGACACATATACTTAAACCCTTAGAAATCATACATATTTCCAAGCATTGAAATCAAATAACTTAAATAGACTTTTAAATAATTTGCTGGGGATTTTCATAAAATTTCGGCATGAAGTATTCGTTTATCGGACTATGGGCACAGCCCCTCAAATACAATTCAACCCTGTTTTTGCAAAAATAAAGCTGGCTCAACTTGCAACAACATAAAAGTAAACAAGTAAGAAAAGTACCCGCCCAGACATGCGGCACCTAGCACATAATAATTTACATTAACACTACTACTTACGCTACACCAATGATCGTATTTCTCACGCAATTTAATGATACACGTGACAATCAATCATTGATGTTCATAAGCCCTAGGGAACAACCCCTAGCACTAACTATTACTTACGCTATATCAATGATCACATCACTCAATTATATTAATTATACTCGTGATAGCTAATCATGGATATTCGTAAGCCCGAGGAACTAGTTGAAGAGATTTACCCAAGTCCTTAAATATTGACACTTAAGACTTCTGATCTCATTGCAACTCCTCGCAGATAAACACATAATAAAATGAATCTAATAATTAATCTTTGATAAATAACATTTAAATCGAAATATACTGCTTAAGCAATTATACAATTACTTAATCGAAATCATTTTAATCCCAAGTACTAATGACTGATAACCGACCATCAATTAGCCACAAATAATCCATCACCAAATAATTGTCAATTAAGGCTTTTAGCACATATTTTAACTCGACTTACGACTTTTAGCACATATAACTTAGCAACTCAAATAACTCTTAACACATTATATACGGCAATAGCAATTAGCAATTAATGACGACTACTTACTAATCTGAACATATAATCAGGTCTACATCTAATCCCAACATCTGTAATTAACAATTATACTCTCCAAATTAAATAACAGTAATCAAAACAATATACTCGCATTTTACATCTAATTTAATTACAACAATTAACACAATTTTATCACAATTTAAGTCTAATTTAATTACAACAATTACATAATTAAAATACGATAATTATACACAATTACGAGCTTTCGCAATTATACCTTTCCGAATATTGAGCATCTCCACCATCTCTCTCTCTCTCTCTTCAAACCACCAACAACACAACATCACCACTGCTGGTTTCCTTCTCCACCCTTGCTGTCCAGACCTCGCACAACTGTCGCCGGCCACCGCGCGCGGTGGGGCGCCGCGCCTCCTCCCCGCTGCTATGGCCACGACCCCATAATCATACACACACACACACGATTACACACACACGCGATTACACACACACACGCGATTACACACACACGCGATTTATACACACCCACGCATATATATATATACACACACATCTCTCAATTTCTCTCCCCATCTCCTTTCTTCTTCCCCCTTTTCTTTTCTTCTCTTCTTTTTATTTTTCTTCCCCCAACTCTCTGGAACTCTCTCGACTGCTACAATCTTATTGGGCTTGGCCCAATACACATATCACTACTTCCCTTATATACCAACCCAATTAAAACATTACTAATTCGCTTTAAAACTAATAACCGACTATAATAAATCCAATTAAATAAAAATATTCAGAAAATTAAGCTTTTCATTTTTAAAATAAAGAATATAAAATTAGGAGCACCCACATATTTTTAAAATATTTTTCGGATCAAAAATGAATTAAATATGAATTTTACAAGTTTTGATCCTTTAAATGCAATAAAACTCTTAAAATCATTTTAAAATACTCAACCACCCAAATTAATCCACCCAACAAATTTAAAAACTCAATAAATATATAAAGGAAATATTTCGAAAGATTTCATGATTTTTAATCTCTCGGATAATTTTATAAAATTGACAGAGGATTAAAATACATGATTTAAATATATTTAAATCCTCAAAAATACAAATACAAATTACACAACCTTAACAACTTACCCCAAATCATCATATAAACATGATAAGTGCATATTTTTGCATATTTTTATTACCTATTTATTGCTTGAACTCGTATTTTAATAATTTATTTTGTTGCATTTCAGGAAATTCGTGAATAAATAAAGAAATGGCAAAATAAAGAAATAAAGTGCAAGGAAGGGAAAAAGAGGAAGAAAAAGGACCAAAAAGAAAAAGAGGAAAAAGAATTAGGAGTTTGGTGGAAGTGGAATCTTGGAGGACACATGGAAGGTGGAGATCATCCCAACACACTTAAAAAGTGTATGGCCAAGATCAACTCTACCAAATCTTAATGGGGAAGGAATCTTTTAATGGCTAGGATTACACCACCACACAAACCAAATGTACGGCCAAGATTTGCCCACATCCCCCCTAAACCCTAATTCCCATCCTATAAATACCCCTCATTTCCCTTGTATTTCTCAACTTAGAGTAGAGTAGAAGTAAGGTAGTGTAGTTTTAGGGTAGATTTAATTTCTTGTTTTAGTTCTAAATTTTGTAAACACTCCCTTTTATTTTAATGCAATTTTATTTCCTTTAAATTCTTGTCTTGCACTTTCCTTTATTGATGCCTTGTTTCGTTATTTTCGTAAATCCGTTTAGTGGACAAAGTAGCGAAATGCTAACCACTTGGGGTTGAAAGTAACGATTTTTAATTTCTTGTTCCTAGCTATAATATTAGTTGTGCCCCTTTAAATATCAATTTTATTGCGGGTTTCATAATTTTAATAATAGATCTAATTTTCTTGTTTATGTGTTAGTTTAATATTAAAAAAAAAACCAAAAAAATATTAGTTTTATAAAATCTCATTACGTATTTTCAGCTTTTATGTCCCTGCTTTATTATTTTATTCGAAGCATAAAAACTCCTCTGTTTCTTTGCAAAACAACGTAGTTTCCCCTGTTTGAGTCTTATTCAAAGATTAATACACACAGCCCCTGTTTTTTTTCTACATAAATCAAATCCATTCCCTTATTTTCATTTTTTTTTCGATTGAAACGAAACGACTTCTCTGTTCTTCTTTGTCGATTCCAGCCTTAACCCCTCTCCTTCCTCTTCTCGTTCTGTTTTGTTCGATCTTCCCCAGCTTCCCCTGTTCTTGTTTAAATCCCACAAACACACAACCCCTTTCCCTTTCTCTTTGTTCTTAATTTCGTTTTTGATTGTCGAAGTCTAGTTCGAATTGAGTCGTTCTCTTGCTGTTAATCGATTTGTTTTGCCAAATTTCGTTTTGAATACTGTTCTGCGTTTACTTTAGTGCTGAGTTTACTGGTTTTGCTGCTGAGTTTTTTTTTTCGAGTTGACTCGTTTTGGTTATGCGCTGTGTTAGTGAGTTTTGGCCGAATTTCTGCTGTTTGTTCGCTGGGTTTTTACAGAATTCACTGTCTAAGTAGTGGTGTAGCTTTGTTCTTCAATTGTAATTGCTGAGTTTGAATGTTCGTCGGTGTTTCTGAGTCGTCGGAGTAGTGTTTTTGAGTGCGCTGAGTTGATGTTGAGTCGAGTCGACTGAGTCAAGACTCGGTTTAGATTGCTGTTAGGATTAGTCGTATTGTTTGTTGATTTCTGAGTGTTTGAGTTCGTCAATGTGTCCTGGTTTTTGTTCTTGTTTGTTGTATGTGGTTAAGTCGAGTCTGTAATGTTTATTGCTGTTTATTTTACGTTGCTGTGATTCTTGGTAGCTGTTTCATTTTGCTTGTTGGATTTGCGATTCAATTACTTTGCAGTCTAGTTCTGTTTTCGTTGCTTATTTACTGTGTACTTCTGCGATTGTGCTGTGTTCATTTTGCTAATGTTTGGAGTCTCGTTTATGATTGTAACTCTGGATTTTTCTGTTTTGCTTTGTTTCGACGATAGAGTTGTTTATTTAATTGCTGTCAAGTAGTGCTGAGTTCGTAGTAGAGTCCTAATGTCGAGTTCTGAGTTTTTCATCTGGGTTTTTACTGCATTTTTACGAGTTGTTTGTGGGTAACGAATTGTTAATGTTGCTAAGTTGTGAATTATGTTGACCGTTTATGTTGATTTAGTGTGAGTTTCGAGTCTGCATCTTTGCTTGTTCTGTACTTAATTGCTGTGAGTTGAATTGAGTTTGGTCGATGAGTTGGTTCCGTTTTTGCTGTTGGCTGCGAGTTTTCGAGTCCTATCTGTGTACTGAGTTGATTACTGAGTTGTAGTTAGTGAGTTTTGTAAGATCGTTAGTCTAATAATTGTGCTGTCTATCGAGTTTTTTCTGCCTTGAGTTGCTGTCGTTTGCTGCTTATTTATTTCATGGTTTGTGTTGATTTCGTTTTGGCTAATTGATTTTTCAAATATTTCATGTCAAAATTTCTCCTAAAAAAATCCCTGTTAATAATTTTTCTTTTAAAATTTTAAAAAGGGTTTTTAGAATAAAATCCAATCTTAATTTGAATTTAAAATCTTTAAATAATTTAGTTTATATTTCTTCTTTTAGGACTTAAAATAGAAAAATTCCAACTTTCTAAAATTCCAAAAATGTTCTAATTCGCCTAAATTAAAAGTTAAGACTTGCGAAAATATTAGTCTCCGTGGATCGATACCTAAAATATTACAACGGTTGAATCGTGCGCTTGCGATTTTAAATTGTATTTATTTTAGCACATCAAGTTTTTGGCGCCGCTGCCGGGGACTAATTATTTTTCGCGCCTTGATTTTTAATTTTTCGGGTTAGTTTTATTTCTTGCTTTATTTTTGTCTCGTTTTTTTTTAGGAAAGTTTGAAATTCGGGAATCTCTCACGGAGCTTGGAACAAATTGGAATTTTTGGAAGCGTGCTTCGGTAACCTGTATCTCACTCTTTCCGCCTTTCTATTTTTAGAAAATCACAAAAAAATCAAAAAAAAAATCAAAAATCACAAAAAAATTGAAAATTGAAAAAACCAAAAAATTAGTTGTAAATACATAATTGTTGCATCATGCATTTAATCACCTAGGGCACATCATCTAGATTTTTAGTTTCTTGTTTTTAATTTTTCGTACCTATTAAATTGTGGTGATCGCTGGAGGACCCCAAGGTACGTTAAATTCTTCTTTTCTTTAGATTAGGACACGTAGTGTAAAGCATCCATATTTGTTTATGATTTTTGTATATATCATTATTTGTTGCATCATTTTGTAAATAAACCTTAAGGGCAAAACCCACTACAAGATAAGGGAAGGGATTTCATCACTCTTTCCTTAGCCCAAAAACAAAAAAAATCTCATTTTGCATTCCCTAGCCATTAATAAAATTAATTAGACATTTGCCCCTAGGAATTCGCGCTCAATTAGGAAGGTACCTAAGAGACGAAGTAATCATTATTTATTCCGACTTTTTGGTGTCTAGGCAAGCGAGAGCTTACCTGGCCAATTTAGGTTCGGTGTCTAAGTGACGAGTTTGGCCTCTTGGCAATGCCTGCTCTAATCTGGCCGAATCGGTCCGAATAAATTCTGATTTATCGAGTTTTTGGTGGTCCTTACGGTTAGGAGCAATGTCTAGTTATTTTATTTAGGGAACCTAGGTTAGATTTTTCTTTTAATTTTTCACCATTTATTTTGTGTGTTTCATTTTCGCACTTACTTGCTACGTGGTTTTATACTTAATCAATCTTTACCATGTCCGTAGCATTTAGGAAGCGTTATTACCAAGGTTTGGATTTTGACAAGGAGATAGCATATAATACGATGTGGTGTGAGTCAATTAGGGAACCTAGTGTATATAACGAGTCGTCTAGTACTTTTAGTGATTTACATTATAGTGAAAACGATATTGCAATCGACTCTGAACTAGATGATCTTACTAGACGACTCGAAGCTTTAGAAACCTTTAGTGGCCCTTCACACACGTCTTGGCACCCAAATTTTAACTCTCCGAGTCTCGATTTTCAACATGGCCCCGACTCTCAACAAGTCAACGCCATGTTTCAACCAACCTTTCGAAATGACCATTTTACATCATTTTCTAATTCCGGTTGGAGAGATTATCCCGATCTCTCATGGAACCAAGGTCATAGCTATCAAACTCCGCCTCCACATTTTCAAGAATCGAACTCTTATCCAATTCCGAGTAAAGTTCCTTATTCGAGTTCAATTCAAACACCCGCCCACCCACCCGGATTTCATGATTCGAGTAGGAAACTTGACACCTTAGAAAAGAGTATCGAGGCTTTATTGATTTCTCAAGCAAACTTCATGCGAACCAGAACTTCTGATAGGCAAATTTTGAACTCTAATGTTCAAGCCTTATCTAAGTTAGAATTTCAAATGAATCAATTAGCCACCATGTGCGAGCGTGAGACAACACCCACCCCGAATCCACCCGAGGTCAACCCTGAATTTCTTCTCACTCAAAGACCTATCGATACTTTCGATGATATCATCTCTCCTAGGTCTACTATTCAAGTTGACACTCCTTTCGGTGGTGATTCACACGAAGAAGATTTTAATGCTAATATCATTCTTTCTCTAGGTCAAACAAAGAATCCCGATAATTCTGAGTTTGTGGCTTCACCTAGACAACCATCATCTTCTTCTAGTGAACTTTTCCTTTCATCTTCCAAACCTCTTCCCGAAACACCTAAAGAACTTCATACTCAACCAGTAGGAGCTAATCTAGTTAAGGAGGTTGTTTCAAGGTCAAATTTGGATGATCATGAGATTGAGTCTCTTCCTAAACAAGATTTTCAATTGCATTACGAGACCAATCGAGAGCTTCACGACTCTTTTAAAGATTTGACCTCGGAAGATCTGTTTGGAGAGATGAAGAATATTTCTTGTGATCCTAATTCTGTTGGTAAAACATTTTTCGAAGAGCCACCCCCACCCGTTTCTATTTCTTCATTTTCCACTCGTTCTCCATCTTTCATCAAAACTCATGATATTCATGACCAACATCTTATCATAATTAATTTGCTTAAACAACAAAAAGAAGCATCTTCATGGTCTATGGATAAAGTTAGGAATATGAGTTTTATTCTTGCGCCTAATCGGATCGTTCGAGTGGTCTATGCTATTTTTGTGGGTGAGTTTCTAAAATATGATGTTTGTGTAACAAAGATAGTTTTTCCAAGAGCAGGTATTGGTTAGTAAATATTTGTTTTGTCCCTCTCATAGTAGAATGTAGGTATGGGGGAGGATTTGTGTGCGTGTGTGTGTTGTTTTTTCTTTCGTAGTTTTTAGAAATTTTCCGTCTCCGTCATCCCTTATCAGGTATTTCCTCAACTTTATCCTTTCTCATTTCTCATTTCTCTTGCATTCACATTCATTGAGGACAATGCATGATTTAGGTATGGGGGGGTTTTTAGTGTAAATATATAAATTTGAAAAATCCAAAAAAATTAAAAAAATGAAAAAAAAATCAAAAATAGTTCTTTTTCTAGTTTTGTTAATTGATTGCTAGTTGCTTGATGCACCCTTGCATGCTATGATAATCTTATGACCCATTAGCTTTTGTTTGAGAAGTGATTTGCTAAAGTTCTTGTTCACACACTCACACTAGCAAGGTGAAGCTAGTAGGCTTAATTGAATTATGCATGATATTAGAAGGGCATGATTAAGTGTAAGATGATTTGGTCTTTATGCTTTGAATACAAGTAGGTGCATTGAGGAAACCATTTCTTGAGATTGATTATGTTTTACTACACCAAGTGAGACTTTGAGCCTATATACATATCTTTTGCATCTATATTCTTTTGCTTGAGTGTCCACTTGTCATTTGCATTGTTAGCCCTTGTTTGAGTTCCTCTTGAAATGCATGACATTAATTAATGATAAAATGATAAAGGCACTTAAGGAAAAAACCTATATTTCCAAAAATATCCACACCATGCTTATGTGATCCATTAGTTAACCCTTTGAGCTTAATCATATTCTTTCGGTGACACACCACATTACTATCCTAAGACCTTTTTCTTGTATAGCCTTACGTATTCTTGATCCCAATTTGTCAAAGGCTAGTAGGTACTTGAGGGAGCAATAAGGTGTGTGAAAAAGGGTTTTACTTTTGTTCATAACTTTTGAGGAAATATTCGTTGTTACCTTGTTAGTCGATTTTCAAATCAAATCTAAAGGAGGATTATTGTTACATTTATTTTAGCTCTCAAAAAAAAAGAGAAAAAAAAAGAAAAAGAAAAAAAAAAGAAAAAATATATATATATGAGAGTATACTTATGTTTTTTGTAATCCTCCTTCATTACGACTATTCAAGGCTTTTTATTGAAAAATTGAAAAAAATTGAAAATAAATTATGGGGTGGGAAAGAAACTTGGTGTTGTGTATGATATTCATGGTAACTACTAGCTTTTGACACTTCACCTTATTTTGGCCTTTCTTGACATACCTTGTCCCTAGCCCCATTACAACCTTAATAAAGACCTTTTGATTGTCATTATTAATGTATGTTGTGATTTAAGTTGGGATGATACCAAGTGTCAAGCATGCATTTGATTCTGTTGGAATTGAGTGATACACTTACCCTTGTTCTTGAGTGAATATTCTTTTCTGAGTGAAAGGTGAGGTATTGCTTATCTGTTTTTTGCATAAGAGATCTCAAGTTTTGACTCTGAGGTGTGCTCTTGTAGACATAGCATGGTTACCAATAATTTTTGCATTTGACATGAACTTAGAATCACTCTTGCATGGTTCTTTAAGTAGACTATGTGAATTCTTGCACTTTCCACACCAAGACTTTGCAAACTCATTTTGATGATTAAGTTGATGTGCCATGAGAGGACATGTATGTGTGGTGTGCATTGCCATGTGATCTTTTATACAAATTAGATGAATTTTGTGGGTACATTCACTATAGGCCCTCACGAGACCTTACTCGTCCACCAGGGCTGCCTAGGGGTTTAAAGGGCTTGTTGCATATGCCAAATGCAACCGTCACACCTACGAAAAGGAGTTTAGGACTTTGCATCTAGATTTTATTTTTCTTTTTGTTTTACTCGAGGACGAGCAAAAGATAGGTATGGGGGCATTTGATAAGTGCATATTTTTGCATATTTTTATTACCTATTTATTGCTTGAACTCGTATTTTAATAATTTATTTTGTTGCATTTCAGGAAATTCGTGAATAAATAAAGAAATGGCAAAATAAAGAAATAAAGTGCAAGGAAGGGAAAAAGAGGAAGAAAAAGGACCAAAAAGAAAAAGAGGAAAAAGAATTAGGAGTTTGGTGGAAATGGAATCTTGGAGGACACATGGAAGGTGGAGATCATCCCAACACACTTAAAAAGTGTATGGCCAAGATCAACTCTACCAAATCTTAATGGGGAAGGAATCTTTTAATGGCTAGGATTACAACACCACACAAACCAAATGTAGGGCCAAGATTTGCCCACACCCCCCCTAAACCTTAATTCCCATCCTATAAATACCCCTCATTTCCCTTGTATTTCTCAACTTAGAGTAGAGTAGGAGTAGGGTAGTGTAGTTTTAGGGTAGATTTAATTTCTTGTTTTAGTTCTAAATTTTGTAAACACTCCCTTTTATTTTAATGCAATTTTATTTCCTTTAAATTCTTGTCTTGCACTTTCCTTTATTGATGCCTTGTTTCGTTATTTTCGTAAATCCGTTTAGTGGACAAAGTAGCGAAATGGTAACCACTTGGGGTTGAAAGTAACGATTTTTAATTTCTTGTTCCTAGCTATAATATTAGTTGTGCCCCTTTAAATATCAATTTTATTGCGGGTTTCATATTTTAATTATAGATCTAATTTTCTTGTTTATGTGTTAGTTTAATATTAAAAAAAAACCAAAAAAATATTAGTTTTATAAAATCTCATTACGTATTTTCAGCTTTTATGTCCCTGTTTTATTATTTTATTCGAAGCATAAAAACTCCTCTGTTTCTTTGCAAAACAACGTAGTTTCCCCTGTTTGAGTCTTATTCAAAGCTTAATACACACAGCCCCTGTTTTTTTTCTACACAAATCAAATCCATTCCCTTATTTTCATTTTTTTTCGATTGAAACGAAACGACTTCTCTGTTCTTCTTTGCCGATTCCAGCCTTAACCCCTCTCCTTCCTCTTCTCGTTCTGTTTTGTTCGATCTTCCCCAGCTTCCCCTGTTCTTGTTTAAATCCCACAAACACACAACCCCTTTCCCTTTCTCTTTGTTCTTAATTTCGTTTTTGATTGTCGAAGTCTAGTTCGAATTGAGTCGTTCTCTTGCTGTTAATCGATTTGTTTTGCCAAATTTCGTTTTGAATACTGTTCTGCGTTTACTTTAGTGCTGAGTTTACTGGTTTTGCTGCTGAGTTTTTTTTTTTGAGTTGACTCGTTTTGGTTATGCGCTGTGTTAGTGAGTTTTGGCCGAATTTCTGCTGTTTGTTCGCTGGGTTTTTACAGAATTCGCTGTCTAAGTAGTGGTGTAGCTTTGTTCTTCAATTGTAATTGCTGAGTTTGAATGTTCGTCGGTGTTTCGGAGTCATCGGAGTAGTGTTTTTGAGTGCGCTGAGTTGATGTTGAGTCGACTGAGTCAAGACTCGATTTAGATTGCTGTTAGGATTAGTCGTATTGTTTGTTGATTTCTGAGTGTTTGAGTTCGTCAATGTGTCCTGGTTTTTGTTCTTGTTTGTTGTATGTGGTTAAGTCGAGTCTGTAATGTTTATTGCTGTTTATTTTACGTTGCTGTGATTCTTGGTAGCTGTTTCATTTTGCTTGTTGGATTTGCGATTCAATTACTGTGCAGTCTAGTTCTGTTTTCGTTGCTTATTTACTGTGTACTTCTGCGATTGTGCTGTGTTCATTTTGCTAATGTTTGGAGTCTCGTTTATGATTGTAACTCTGGATTTTTCTGTTTTGCTTTGTTTCGACGATAGATTTTTTTATTTAATTGCTGTCAAGTAGTGCTGAGTTCGTAGTAGAGTCCTAAAGTCGAGTTCTGAGTTTTTCATCTGGGTTTTTACTTCATTTTTACGAGTTGTTTGTGGGTAATGAATTGTTAATGTTGCTAAGTTGTGAATTATGTTGACCGTTTATGTTGATTTAGTGTGAGTTTCGAGTCTGCATCTTTGCTTGTTCTGTACTTAATTGCTGTGAGTTGAATTGAGTTTGGTCGATGAGTTGGTTCCGTTTTTGCTGTTGGCTGCGAGTTTTCGAGTCCTATCTGTGTACTGAGTTGATTACTGAGTTGTAGTTAGTGAGTTTTGTAAGATCGTTAGTCTAATAATTGTGCTGTCTGTCGAGTTTTTGCTGCCTTGAGTTGCTGTCGTTTGCTGCTTATTTATTTCATGGTTTGTGTTGATTTCGTTTTGGCTAATTGATTTTTCAAATATTTCATGTCAAAATTTCTCCTAAAAAAATCCCTGTTAATAATTTTTCTTTTAAAATTTTAAAAAGGGTTTTTAGAATAAAATCCAATCTTAATTTGAATTTAAAATCTTTAAATAATTTAGTTTATATTTCTTCTTTTAGGACTTAAAATAGAAAAATTCCAACTTTCTAAAATTCCAAAAATGTTCTAATTCGCCTAAATTAAAAGTTAAGACTTGCGAAAATATTAGTCTCCGTGGATCGATACCTAAAATATTACAACGGTTGAATCGTGCGCTTGCGATTTTAAATTATATTTATTTTAGCACATCAAAACACATAAGCATCAATTCACATACATTCCACCTTTACATCAATATTCACATAATATAAATAATAATTTATATTAAAATAAATAATTCTAAATTCGAAATTTCTAGGGCGTTATAGTTGTAGCTGTTCTTAGTCTTCAAAGATCTACTTCAGGACAAGGAGCATCTCAAGAGTCACTTTGATGATTACTCCTGGATTTCTTGTCTGGGCGACTTGAATGAGAGCAGCTGACTAGAATGTATAGCATCTCCATCAAGATCAACCTCAGACTCTCGTCCAAATTCTTCATCCTCAAGTTTTGAGGAGGTTATAGGGAGACTTTATCCAACTGATGGATGTTTTAAGAGAAGGTTCTGGACATTTTTTTTGAATCTACTCCAATCATGTCTAAAGCGATGAGAAAAGTCATCTCTTCAAAGAGTCGAACTATGAATCTTTGGTAATGAAAAATCGGTTCATCATCTGTGAGGAATCAGAAGATGGGGTTAAAGGTCATTGTATTTTGTTGGAAGCTCTGTGTTTACAGAGAGTTTTGTGTGTTTTTGGAGTTAAGAAAGGAAAAGACATCAGGTGTTTATAAAGGAAAGAGTGAGAAACTGAACAGTCATTTGGAATTTTCAATGCAGTCAGTCATTATTGCACATGACTGTATTTCTTGTATTTTCAAGAAATGTCGAATATATCTAACCAATTGATTTTGTTCAGATAATTGTTTATTTCTTTTTTAGATAAAAGAAAATTGTCACGTGGAAACTCCATTTTATCTCTGGAATCAGGATGATAGTGATCAGGAAAGCGAAAGTGATTTCATCAAGATTGATGATTATTTTTATTATTTTTAATCACATAAGAGTTGTGATTATCTTGGTGAAAAAGATCACATTAGGAAATGAAGCTGATCAGTATTGATTTAATTTTGATTTTACCCTGATTTATTTAATTAAAATCAATTTTGGATTTTATTTTCCAAAAATCGTGGGTAAACTGCATTTTTCAGGGACTGACACCTGTCAACCTACGTGTCAACGTGGGTTAGTGGGTCTAAAGGATTTGTGAATATATCTTTATTTTGAGACTCTGATTGTTTATTGCTAACCTCTAATTCATATTTCCAAAGGCAAAAACATTCATTTAAGTGCTCAAAATCTCTAATCAATTTCAAGATTTCTCAAGTTCTTTTCAGATCAAAAATGGCTCAAAGAAGACTACCTAAATCAGTAGCTTTCAAGTTTGGTGATTTTAATTTTATGACTAACAATCATGTTGCAGCAATCATTAGCAAGAAAGGAGTAGCAGATGATTTTCATCCTGTGATGGATTTTATGGCTATTGGACCTTTGTGTTATGCATTGACAGCATCTCCAGAAATAAATCAAGCTGTTGTTTCACAAGCTTGGGAGAATGCTGAAGTAATTGATTCTACTCAGAGTCAATCAGCAAAAGAGAATTTTCTCTGACATTAAAAAGAAGGACAATGAAAAGAATCTAGATGAAATACCTGCAATTCATTATCCACATCATGTTCAGGTAATTCTTACAACTCATCTTCCTACTCTCTACAATTCTTCTTTCTTTTGTGGTGAAATGGCTCAGGAATATCATTTGGAGGAGAACCCCCTGTGTCTACCCAAGTAGCCCAAAACATTATAGTCTCTGAAACAATTCAAGAACAAAGTTTTAATCCACAGCCTGTTGTTTCAAAGAAACCAACCTCTGGTGTTTCTCAAAAGACATCAGTTGTAAGGAATAGAAGATTTGTTGTGTCAAGTAGTAGTAGTAGTTCTAGTGAAGATGATGATAATATATCTCTTGCTGAGAGAGAAGAATTGAAGGCTGCAATTCAACTTTCTAAGCTAGGACAAAGAGATGAAGCACCTAGTCACAGCCAGGCTGCAGTCTCTCAAAAGGCTGTAGTACTTAAAAAGGGAAAACAGTTACTGGATACTGTCTCTCAAAAGACTGTGTCTATTGAAAAATGATCTCATCCCAAGATCACTTCTGTGTCTACACCTCTTGAGTCTTCTCAGGAAAAATCTTTTGCTCACTATACTAGGAGAACAAGGAGAAAGATTAAATTGTCACCTACACACACAGAGTCTAGTCCAACTAATATCATGCAGGTCTCTACAAATGAAGCTACAATCAAGTCAGCAATTGACAATAGAGATCTTGATATTGATTCTTCATGGGAAACTACATTATCATACAGACTGGCTATGGGAGTTATTTCTATCAAAGTGAAGCTATCCAGGCCTGTTCTAGAATTTCTGGTTGAAAGAGTACCAAAACTTTTATTTCCAGAAGAATATGGACTTCTACATCAAAGACTTGACTTAATGAAGATGTATTTCTATGTCTCAGTCAGAAGACAATTAGTCAAGAAATTTGGACTCTCAAAGCATGTTGCACTTCAATCACTTCATGCATATTTATTTGACAAGGATGTCATTATTGAAGATGCGTCAGCTCAAGGTGAACAACAGGAGGAAGTAGATAGAGGAATGCAGTCAACAGGAGATACTATTGCACCAGTGGTGGATAGTAGGACATATCGGATCACAGTCACTGCAACACAAGAACCATCTAGTCAGAGGTTGGATGACTCAGGAGCTGTGATAGCTGATGCTAAAAGGTCTTCTTTGATGACTGAAATTGCAAGTGAGAAACCCTATGATATGGGAGGAATAACTTTGACTGATTTTCCTAAAGATCAAACAAACATTGTTCAGTCAGAGTCTATCCACCTTGAGGGCGAGTCTCAGCAAACAAAATTTAAAGACGGTGACATACTAACTATGGTGTCTAATGAAGTATTACTGAAGACATCAGAGTCTAGTAGAGAACCTGAAAGTGGTATACTGGAGCCTGTAGTCTTTGGAAGGAAAGAAGATGC
Organism: Kitagawia praeruptora; assembly: GCA_037693485.1. Lineage (NCBI taxonomy): Eukaryota > Viridiplantae > Streptophyta > Magnoliopsida > Apiales > Apiaceae > Kitagawia > Kitagawia praeruptora. The sequence continues at coordinate 40,704,080 of CM075351.1, forward strand.
TTGTGAGGGTTCAGAGACTATAGCAGCTCACTCCTTGGAGAAAACCTCAAGCCCCTTGCCAAATGAGGAACCCTCTCTCCATGTGAGTTCAGGTATAAAACTTCTTCTCAACTCTATTTTTCTGTAGGTCATGAGAGCACTTATCCAAATTTGAGTGATACACTTGAAAAGATGGATATTGATCCACAATCTGAGAGGCTGGCTCCTGACCAGGCAAAAGGAGAGGCAGAAAGAGTGTTGACTTTAGATAGTCAAAGTGAGAATGAGGGTATGGATGATCAACTCCATAGTGAGGGAGAGAAAATTAGGAAACCACCATCATTTGATTTCTGGGATCAGGTTTTTACTGAATCTTGGTCTGACAATCTTGGTATGGATGCTGGTACTTATTATTTTATCAAGATGTATGAGAAGCATGACTTAGCAAAGCACAATGCAAAGCCAGAAGTTAAAGCTTAGAAGCAGAAAGAAAGGCTTGCAGGAATTATCAACAAAAGAGGTGAAAGGCTAAGACAAACTTCTACACCACTTGTACCAGAAGAAATTCTTAATGATCCTAGTATTCCTTTGTATGTACTTCCAATATCAGCCAGAATTGAGACATCAACAATATCTGATCAATCTAAGGAGGAGTCAGGATTTGTAGATGTTAGTACACAGAATACTGGTGAAGCAGAATGATCATATTTCAGCTTCAGATCAGAAAGATGAAGATGTTTGTAACTTTAATCAAGTATTATTACTTGAATATCATTCTACACAAGCAACTTCTTCTACACGGCTTGAATCTGAAGATATTCTAAATACTTCCAATATTGAAGTCAATTCTGAAGTTTTACAAGACATTCAGAAATTTCAAGTTGAAATTCAATCAAGACTTCAAACACTTGAAGATAACCAAGTCACTATTATGGAAAATCAAGCAGTTCTGATGAATCTCATTTGTTCTGTTACTGAATCTCTTGGAATTAATGTTGCTGATGTAAAAAAGGGGGAGATAAAGACAATTCAAAGGCAACATACCGGGGGAGATAAACAGACTGGGAAAGATAAAAGAAGAACTAAGGATGACAAAGGTGAATCTTATCAGGGAAGTGGTAAAGGAAAAGAAGCATCAAATAGTTGAATTCTTTCATCTAAGTACTAGATATTTGTCTACATCTGAAGAAGGAGGTACTTAACTTCATGATTTTTGAATTTATAAATTCTATTCTGGTTGTACTGTTATATGTTTTGACATCAACAACTCAGATTTATGCTTCAAATCTTAAAGCATAAGCAGGGGGAGATTGTTAGGAATAATTCATGAGTTGTGATGTTAAGAATAGAATTTCACTTATACTTCTTGTATATCCTGATTTATAAAGGATTTAGCACTTTGTATAGGATATATGTGTAAGACAGTTATCTGTAGAGTTTAGTCAGGAATGAACAGTGTATCGGGGACTACATGTCAGGAACAGAAAGCAAATCTTGATGTACGAGTCAAATACTGATGGTTGATCAGATACTGATGCAGTGTGCAATCCTGATATCAGTTTTGTTATTGATGATGTAATTAAGGATGCTACAGAAACTGGCAAGTGATATAAAACAGGATCTTTGTGTGAAGAACAAGTAAGAAGATATCATGAAGGAAAGAATTTTCTATTGATGGAAACTATCAACTGGACGGCAGAACATTATCATGTATAAATTATCTTTCTGTTATTAGTTGATAGGTAGCATTATAAATACTCTCTCTATATCATTGTAAAAAGTGTCGAGTCGAATGATTTGTGAGTTGATAGCATAAGGTTTGTATTCGAGAGTTCGAAACAAACAGAGGGAGATTTGTATTGTCAGCAGCTGCTAAAGGTATTTGTACACCTTTGGTAGAGTTTGTATTTGATCTTATTAATACAAACAGTTTGGTTTTATTCGTTTGTTCTTGTTTTATTTATTCGAGCAAAAATTAGACTCGATTATATAACTTGTATTCAACCCCCCCCTTCTACAAGTTATTTGAGTTAACACTCTCAATGATATTTTTATTGAAAAATAAATAAATATCAATAAAAAATTTTAAAAAAACTAATACCAACTCCTAAACTTTAGTTTAGCATCTTTTGGGAAAGGTGGAGATAGAGAGAGCAACAGCTACGGTTTTTGTTATAAAAATTATTAATAAAGATAAATAAAAAGGTTGATACACTTAAAATTTTATATTGTTTTTAATAAAAGGGTGCCTTTTTGAATTTTGTATTCTTGAATTAAAGTAATAGTATCAATAATATTTTAAGGATTCGATATTTAATAAATATACCGAATTCTCAGAATATGGGCAAAATTTTTTTTAACATGATACGTAGAAATATTCTCTAACAAAGAGAGAAATAAAACGAAAGCTAAATTTTAAAAAAACAATAAAGAGGGATTTTGAACTTTTCAACGGGGGTTGTATATGTTTTGATGAGTGGTTCATAATATTAATATTAATTCAATTGGTATGAATTCACGGATAAGTAATTTTATACTTATGTTAATTAACATTCCAATAAAATTATATATTTTTCTTAATAAAAATTACAATAATATATTTATATTAATTTATTAATACAATTTATCGGTCGGTGCGTAGCACGGGTAGAACGCTAGTTATATATTTTAAATTAAATTTCATGATTAATCATTCATTAATCAAGCACTCTTTTAATATAAAGTCAATCACAATCATATTATCATATGATTTTTATAATATATATTGTACAATTATAATTGATATTAAATAATTATAATCTAACTTAACTAAAAATCTTAAAAATTCGGATTTGAAATCAGATTTTAAATAACTTGGATAAAATCCATATCTTCAAAAATTTGATTTTTTTATAAGCTCAAAAATATATTTATTCATAATTTGTTAATAAAATTAATTAATAAAAACATATAAGCCAACACTACAAAATCGGATTTGAACAAATTTTAAATAGCTTGGATAAAATCCATATCTTCAAAAACTCGATTTTTTAAAAGGTTCAAAAATATATTTATTCACAATTTGTTAATAAAATAATTAATAAATTCATATTAACGAACACTACATATATTTCAATTATTTTATTTATTAAATATACGCTATAAGAGTACTATTATTGGTTCACAATTTGTTAATTAAATAATTAATAAATTCATATAAACGAACACTACATATATTTTAATTTTTTTAATTATATTAGTTCACAATTTGTTAATTAAATAATTAATAAATTCATATAAACGAACACTACATATATTTTAATTTTTTTAATTATTAAATATACGCTATAAGAGTATTATTATTGGTTGGTGAATAAATTACCAATCAAAAAATTAAAATAATTTTAGAAGCAATCAGAATTTACTTCTAAACTTTAAATCAATCAATCATATACGAAATTTTTATTATTTACCATACTTATTCTAATTTACTAATCGCGTTTAATTAAATTTAATAATAAAATATCTTGATTTAATAACTTCGCATATCACATGGTTTTTAATTTTAAAAAATTTCTACTAACCGTAAATATTATTTTCTATAAATCCACATAACAATATATTACATATGGTTATATATCTTTTAGTTACGAATTGTTTTTGAACATCCTTTATTATATAATAAAGGATACCGAAATCTAACATGTATTAGTTAACCAATCACAAGTTTGTGAATTATTTTAACATCAATCAAAATCTATTAAATTTAAATCAATTAAACTTAATGTAACATGTTTCTCTATTGGATCTAGATTCTACGTTTCAGCCAAGACTAAACTCAATTCAAGTTACACTCAATAACAATTAATTTTTATTTTTTCATATCAATTAACTAAACATAATAACTACTAATTTTTATTTTAACGGTTAACTAATAAACAATTTATATAAAATTAAATTCTTCCAAACTAAAATAATATAATTATTATATCAATTTAAACATTACAGGAAATCTAAGCCGCTTATTCCCTATTCCCCATCAGATTTAGCCAACTTTGATAAATTAAGTGTATGCATCAATTCTTCTCATGACTAAATCATATTAATTTCGGTTATGGTACTATTTTATATCTTTTATTATATGGCATTCTATACTTGGACTGATTATCTTTTTATTTCAATTGTATATATGTATATATGTATTATATGTGTCATGTTTTAATTGTCCAGTAAATTTAACAGAAAAACGATTTTGACAAAAAAATAGAAAACGATTTAGGTTATCATCATCCCCGGTCCGGATTCTCTCAGAGTTACTTCCCATTAGAATATTCAGTAGCATACTTCAATAATTCAGCGACTCACTAAATTGTAGGCATCAATCCTTATCACATTACACTGATTTTTTTACATTTTTAGGTGTGCCTATAGATAAATGTTTTTTACAGTGTTGGGTTGTCAATGTTATTCAGTAATTACTTAACAGTTTTATTCTAAATACAATAATTATTTAATTTAAAAATTTATACATTAATACAAGAATCTATTATATTTATAATAGATATTTTGATATCTCAAACTTTCAATTCAAAATCATAAGGTACAATTAAATAATTTAAGTTATGCAAATTATTAAATAATTCAGTCATAAAAAAAAGCTAATCAACCAATTAAAATGTTAGAATGAATTTTAAACCAATCATCTTTTAACATTTTAATTAAGAATTTTTTTAACTATGCAATAATTAACAGAAAAATTTTACTTGAAAAATATATTTGAATTATTCAAAATATTAAATATACTCTTAAAGAGTACTTTACATTATTTGCTGTATAAATTATCAGTCAAAAATAAAAAATATTACATAGTCAATGAAAATATTGTTAGTGAATATTTCCATAATAAATTGGTCTTTATTATAAATCACTATCTATTTCTTGATAATTAATTCATCAATAAAAGGACATATGTCATACACAAAAATAATCAAACCTGCAAAAATCATCAATAAAAGGGCATACAACATCTACAAAAACAATTAAAATTGAACAAACACATAGTAAATTATATCACTAATTTCCTTTATTCAACCATTGAACAGATCTTCAATTATGGTAAATATCTAGCTTATGTCACTAAATTATACAATCTTTTCGGCGAGATAATCTAACAATTTGTTAAAAACGTGAGAAATATTTATATCTGATTTGTCATAACGTATTCAAACAACCGATCAGAATTGTGATTCTATACTATCCAAATCAATGAACTAATATAACAAAATCTAATATATGGGTAGACAAAATCCACGAACAGGATATTAAGCTCTCAATAAAGAGAGATATTTAGTGAAAGCCAAAGTAAAATCAAGGAAAAGAAAATAAGGCTTATCATTTACAAGGAGTTAGTACAAAATCTAATATTTTGGTAGATAAAATCCACCAACGGGCAATGGGGTACTAGACTTTCAATGATATTTTTATTGAAAAATAAAGAAAAATCAATATAAAATTTTTAAAAAAAACTTAAAAAACCGATATCAGCTCATAAACATTAGTTTAGCATCTTTTGGGAAAGGTGGAGAGAGAGGGAGAGCAGCAACTACGATTTTTGTTATAAAAATTATTAATAATGATAAATAAAAAGGTTGATATAGTTAAAATTATATATTGTTTTTAATAAAAGGGTGCCTTTTTAAAGTAATAGTATCAATTTTCATATCTTAACCTAACAACATATATTGAATTTGCTTGGTTGGTTGACTATATTTTTTTATATCAACAAAGCATAAAAAATGGCTAAGAAAACTAAATAACTTTTTTTTTTATAAACAAGCCATTATATTACTTGAAAATAGTACAATGATAGATAAGCTCAAGGATGCTTGAAGAGCTCAAGGACCAAGAGCACAACCTTAGATCAGACCATACTTGACTACCCACTAGACTAACAGCATCTACCGCTTATACATAACCGAAGCATACATATACATGGAGAAGTACTAAGCAAACAAAAGACTCCCCATGTTTATCCTAATCGATCATCATAAAAGCAACACCAAAAGACTTAAACGATATAGCAAACTGCCTTGACATAATGGAGTGTCTCCATTGAAGATGAGTTGCTCTGCATGGAACACCACTCCCCCATGAAGTTATCTTATCTCACCCCAGATGATACCACTATCATAATGGAAATACATTATACCCATCCTGCAACTGAAGTTTTCCTATAGCTACCTTCTGACGCTAATCTATCAGCCTCCTCATTAAATCCCCTGCTTACATGAGCCACTGTAAGATTTCGAATCTCGCGAGTTGTTACCAGTAAGGGGTTGGAGTTTGAAAGATTTGAAATGTTATGGCAATAAAAATCTACTAGATGCAATGAATCTGAAGCCAATAAGATTTTTGAATTTTTAACCTCATTGAGGCTAATATTTTCCACCATAAAATTAAGAGCATATTCTTCCGTTGCAAATGGGTTTGCTGTGTTACAAGGACCAGAAAATATGAACCTTACTTGACGAGTACGATCCAATAAGAAACCCCTTATCCCTGCCCTTATTAGCTCATCACCTCCATCATCTTGTGGACACCAAGCCCCATTAACTTGGTAGAAAGATTCTACACAAAGAGAGATATTTGTTAACGAGAAATAAGAAAAAATAAAAAGGAGGGTTTCATTTTGTTTAGGAGACTTTACACCATGCATGCTACTCTTAGTTTTGTTTTGTAACATCTCAATGGTGTTCTAAGACATATAATTATAGGGTTAATTGGATATTTCATAATTGAACTCGTGCTCAACTTGCAGTTGGGTAATCGAACTCAAAAAACTTGCAACTGAATCACTACCACTAATATTTTATTGCGATTCAATCACTAAACACAAAATAACTTGTAGCACCGTTAACTCTCGTTGACTTTTAACGGAGATCCGTTAATTTTGTACACATAAGCCGCCACATGTACTTTTCTCCCTCCTACATTTGACAAATCAGTTGCCACATAAGTTGCCACATATAAAAGATAATAATTTGTATAAATAGCCTAAATAAAAAGGATAAATAAAATATAATCATTTTATTTATCTTATCCTAATCTGCCCACCTAACACCCTCGGTTGTCTCTCTTCTCTCTCGGCTGAACACCCCCATGTTCTTCACCGTTCTTCACCTGCAACAAAGATTAAACCCACTGCTTTATACATTTTTGAATTTTAAAAAGACTAAATCCAACTCTACCCAGACATAGAACAAAATAACAAAACAAATCCCTATCACCACCAATCACCACTGCATCCTCCTCCTTCATCGCGCCTCAGCCCCTTTCTACCTCATCTCCTGCACCGACGCCGCCCATCTGCCACCAACCCACACATTTCCTCTTCACCAAAGCTAAACACAAACTCAGCCTCCCCTTTTACCACATCTGCCGCCCTCTCCTTCAGCCTTCGTCGACAACCCACCACACTTGCACACCACCGGCCAACCCGCCTTCACCTCATCTCATTCACCCGCCCTCATCCTTCATTCTCCGGCTCCTCCACAAATTCCCATCTTCAGCCATCAATTCCCACCACTGTAATCACCACCTCCCATCTCTTTCTCTTTCTCCCTTCACCAACAACCCATTCCGTCACCACCAACTCCTCCTCCATCTCCCTCCACCAACAACCATATCACCGCCTTCAACAACTCGCACCTCCTGGCCTCTCTACACTTGTGTGTAGCAAATTTAAGCAACAAAATCATAAAGAACGAAGTATTTTAATTACTGAAAGGAAAAAGAAAAATGAAGAACAAGGGAGAGAGATTTTACGGGGAAGAGAGACGAAAGATTGTGAGGAAAGAGAGAGAAGAAAAAATAAAGAAACTATTTATATTTATTCTAAAAATGTTTCTTTATTTAAGTAAAACTTTGGTTTTTAATGAACCAAACCACCTCAGCGGATTTTTAACACATCAGCATACCACGTCAGTTTTCCGTGATGGACGTTACCTGGAGTTAACGGTGATTACCCAATTAAAGTTTTAATTACTTTAATGGAGTGGACAAAATCCACGAACAGGATATTTTAGGCTCTCAATAAAGAGAGATATTTAGTGAAAACCAAAGTAAAATCAAGGAAAAGAAAATAGGGCTTATCATTTACAAGGAGTTAGTACAAAATCTAATATTTTGGTAGATAAAATCTACCAACGGGCAATGGGGTGCTAGACTCTCAATGGTATTTTTATTGAAAAATAAAGAAAAATCAAAATAAAAATTTTAAAAATAATTTAAAAAACTGATATCAGCTCCTAAACTTTAGTATAGCATCTTTTGGGAAAGGTGGGGAGAGAGATAGAACAGCAGCTACGATTTTTGTTATAAAAATTATTAATAATGATAAATAAAAAGGTTGGTAAACTTAAAATTATATATTTTTTTTAATAAAAGGGTGTCTTTTTGAATTTTGTATTCTTGAATTAAAGTAATAGTATCAATTTCCATATCTTAACCTAAGAGCATATATTGAATTTGTTTGGTTGGTTGACTATATTTTTTTTATATCAACAAAGCATAAAAAATGGCTAAGAAAACTAAATAACTTGGTAGAAAGATTTTACATAAAGAGAGATATTTGTTAACGAGAAATACGAAAAAATAAAAAGGAGGGTTTCATTTTGTTTGGGAGACTTTATGCGTGCTACTCTTAATTTTGTTTTGTAATATCTCAATGTTGTTCTAAGACATATAATTATATTACATAACTTGGATACATAGTAATATTTCATATAATTGTTATATTTTTTCTATTTACGTATTTCATTTCATTTCGTGTACATGAAAAAATTTGTGTAATTTAGTGTCATTTTGTGTTCAAATTTTAGGTACACGATTTAATATCATGTCATTTTCGTTCAAGACCCTAAAGTACATGACATGAATGTACAAAACGATTTGTCAGGTCTACATAAGCTATTTCTTCTTATATATGTAGGAATAATATACTCACTGTTAAAGGAAAATGAATTTAGTTTTTTTTTGCTAATTTAAGTATTATATAAAAAGAAGAAGAATATACAGGGGTTGACCCTTGCTCTAAGCCAAGGCTAAGATAGAGCTATCTACAACCAATCTAATCTACAAACTAGATTGGAGATAGAAAGAACAAAAGAAGGGAGAACAACCCCGGTCAACAAGCAAAACCAAAGCTAAAACTAACTAACTAGCTAGCAACTAATTAGTTAAATAAGCATCCATCTATACAAGTCTAAGTGGGCATATTTTTGAAACCAATCTAAGTTCCGCAATCTATTCTTGAGATCAAACATAATTTTGCTCCCTCCACATGTGATAAGAGTAAATCTGAGCTGCCAGAAAGACAACCTGTCTACGAGAGTAATCCGGAATAGTACTCCAATTAGACAGCAAATCCACCCAAGTATCGCCAACGCAAATAATCTTCAAGAGGCCTGCCATTTTTGAGAGAACAAAACTGCTATAAGGGCATGAAACAAAAAGATGAGAAGCCATTTCAATACCACCTGTTGTGCCCAAAATCTCCATGGGCTAGATTTAGGCCCATTAGGCTTAAGGATCCAATCCGTATGATTAATATGGGTTATGATTGAGGTCCCTTAAGTTAAATGGGGCTAAATAGCATGAGAAATGGATCTGGGCAGGTTCTGGTTCCCAAGAGACAGGTTCCTGTAGACAGGTTCCCGAGAGACAGGTTCCTGCAAACAGCTTCCCGAGAGACAGGTTCCTGAGAGACAGCTTCTTGTACGAGAGCAGATTTATGCCAGCAGAATACTAATATGAATAAGCCTCCTATTCTTTAGGAGCAAGTCATGAACACCAACTCCTTATTGGAATGTATTTCTTGGGCGCAGATGATCCTTGAATACTTCTAATAGGACTAGAACTAGTAAAGACACTCATAGCCGAACTAGAACTTGAGTTCTACTCGACTTAGGTCGCCTATTCGTGGCTGAATCTGGAGAAAAGGAGGTCCCCACGAATTAGGAACCTAGAATATTGTTGCCTAACCAGACTTCTAGTCTAAAAAGAACTACGTGAACTTGATCCCTATATATACAAGAGTACGTAGGCACCTTGAGAACATGTTTTACAAGCCTCGCAATACACCTACGAGATTCTTGAGAACACACGACACAAGCATCAAGGGAACTCGTGAGATTCTTGTAAACGCTCTCAAGCTCAGTTCAACCCCCATAACAAACCTCCATTCTCCATAGATTAGTTGATCGTTAGCCTTACAACTCACCATAAACCTCTAAAAAGTTGTTACGAAATCCACTCATCAACATTGGTGCTAGAAGGAGGGGCGAGTTATCATCTTAAGAGTGGAAAGATGCAGGCAGTTTTGATAGCGAAGCAACACAATCTGTAGAGAAAGATCAAACCCCGAAAGCAAAGAAGATTACTCCTGCTGACGTCCTAGAACATCTAAAGTCGATTGAAGAGAGGCTCACAACCCTTGAACAGACAACACAAAAAAAGAAGAAGAAGTCGAAGTTGACATCAAGGAAGAAGGGTAAAAAAGCTAAGATTAATCCCAGGCAGTTAGACGTCGATGAAGAAGAACATGAAGAAAAGGCTGAGGAAGAGATCGAAGACCCAAAGAAAGATGTTGAAGGTGAAGAAGATGGTGAACCCAAAGATAAACAACCTCTTGTTAAGAAAACTCGGTTACAGATCTTGGCAGAACTTAAGAGTAAGAAGGCTACGAAATCATGAGCATCTTCTCAGAAAAAGAAAAAAGTGAAGGAACCTTCCATCGAGATAATAAAAGATGATTCAAGTTCAGATGAGACCATGAACGATTCGAGCATAGCAGATTCACAGAAAGTCGATGATAAAGATAAGGAAGCAAAGGACGGTGGAGCTAGTGATTTGAATGATGAAGATCTCAAGAAGATTCTAGTGAAACTTAACGAAGAAAGGCAGTCAACAACAGGTGCAATAACCTCATCTCCATTCACTAAGAAGGTTAGAAAATCCCCGTTACCTAAATCTTATCGTATGTCAAACGAGTTTAAATTTAATGGCACTATGGATCCTGTGGAGTATCTGGGTCGTTTCAATACCGAGATGGAAGTTTATCAAGTTAAGGAGCCAACAAGGTGTAGATTATTGGCTGCAACCTTTCATGGTGGAGCTCATCAGTGGTTTAAGAGGTTACCATCAGATTCTATAGATTCTTGGGAAAATATGGGGAAGCTCTTCGTTACTCAGTTTAGAGCTTCCGTCGTTTTTGCACCCCCAACCAACACCTTGGCCAACATCAAGTAGAGAGCAGATGAGACCTTGACAGAGTACCTCAAACGTTTCAATGTAGAGGTTCCCAGAGTTAAGAAAGCTCATGACGAGGTCATTATGAGCTTCCTGATTGCTGGAGTTAGAGCTGGTTCAGACTTCTGGAAGGAGTTACAAGTACGTGAACCTGTACACTAGTTGATTTCTACAAACAAGCTGAACTATATAAGTGTGTGGAAGAATCCTTGTTGAAGTTAAGAAAAACAGAAGATCTTGGAGATGAAGCTAGTCACAAAGGAAGCAAGCGAGAGAGGTCTCCAATCCCGCAAGCATATGTTATTGGGGATCGAGCTTCCTCCAAAAGAAGTAAAGCAAATTTGAAGACAAAGTGCGATAGTTATACCTCTTTGGTTGCTCCAGTGGACCACATCTTCACGGTTTATGGGGAAAAAGGAATATTTGTAAAGCCTGCACTTTACCAGTAGGAGCAAGGAAAGATCTAAAGAAATATTGTGACTTCCATGAGGATAATTGCCATGATACTCCTGAATGCATAGCATTGAAAAACCAAATTGAGGAATTGATTAAAGCCAGGAAGCTCGCGGAATGGATAGCTCGAGGTGACCAGTAGTTGAAAGTTTGAATGCTTCCTTAAAGTATAGTTGAGAGACCTTTATTTATATATGTATTTTCTTTTTAGAACTGGGGGTAGTGCATGTATACCTCCCTAGCAAGTAAACCTATTTCTTTCGAGTAGTTTTCAACGAAATTATGAGTTGTTTTTTTCCTTGTATTACGTCATACATGAGCTTATATTTAGCTTGTAAAACAAGGAACATAATTCAGTGAGCTGCTAGAAATACCTCATAAGTAATCTCTTTAAGTATCTCTTGTTTCTTACAATGAGTTAGCTCGCGTAAGCTTAGATGTGCTGTATTGGGATATTTGTATCAGATATAGAGGTTCATTCTCAATGTGTTTCGAAAGAGGTTTAAGAAGAAAATAGAAGATATGTTAAAGCTACAAGGAGGAATGATGTGAAGAAATTATAGTATCTATTCGAGTGTTAAGGAAAATTCGACATAGTTGAAGATTTTGATGAAAAGTAGCTACAAGAATTTGATATGAGCATCTTGAAGAAAACACACAGTGATCAACTTCTCGGATGAATATTCAATGACTTGTTAGAGATTATCGAAGAATTGTGAAGCTTCCCAAAGTTAGTTCTTCATCAAAGACAAGCTTCCCTAAAGAACTGGGGGGGAGTATAATTACTATAGCATATGGTACTTTAAAAATTGAGGATTTCAGAATTTTGAGAATTCAGATCAGGATCCTCACCATCAGGTCCAGGAAGCTCACGATTAGGTTCAGGAACCTCATGGTTAGGATGCAGTTTGGGAACCTCATAGCTCATATATGGTTCAGGAACCTTGAGGATTGATTTGGTCTAGTATCTTAAAGAACAACACGCTTACATCATGAACATGTCAATGAGTTTTCAAATCTTAGCGGAGGCTTCCACTTCACATCTGATCAGTCTACAGAAAGATCCAGGTGATACCTCTCCTTTTATGCTTACATATTCGTAGAAAACCTCCCAAGTACGCGCAACAAACTCTTACTATACATAAAGCATGCTTAAACATCTATGCTAGTATGGTCTTATATGCGATAAAGCTATGATTATGTCTTGATTATGTTTCTTGATGTTAGAATGCACATGTACCTAACAGATTGTAGGTTTCCTTGTTATTTACCTACACCTTGCAGGTTCCTTGATATTTACCTACAGCTTACAGGTTCCATGTATTTACCTTTAGTTAACAGGTTTTGTGTTACTCACCTGAAGCTCATAGGTAACAGCTTCCAGGTCTAGTTGCATTTATATGTGTCTAGTGGATTACTCATTATTTTCTTGTAACTGACATCTTGCAGGTTCATTATTATATACCTTAAGCTTGTATGTAACAGCTTCCAAGTTCATCGACATTTGTTAGAAGCCAATTGTTAGTTTCTGATTAGCAGCTTCCTACTTGAAGTTCCCAGCCAGCCGATACCTGAATAGAAGAAAGTGTACTTACAGCAAGAACTCCATGCCTTTAGAGGATTAATCTAGTGCCCTTTTGGATTCTCTTTGTGCTCCATTCAAGGATTTACTTAGAACCCAGAAGGATTCAATAGGTTCCCCAAGAATTTTCATATATTCACCCAGTGCCCTTATGGATTCTCTTTGTGCCCGTATAGGTTCACTTAGAGCCCAAAAGGATTCACTTGGTGCTTCATGCATCCACGCGCATTTGTTTGGTATCTTAATGGATTCTCTTTGTACCTTTTTATGGATTCATTTGGTGCCCAATTGGTTACGGTTTTTGTCCTAAGCAGAGGTTCACATAAACAACCAGTTGGATTCACCTTATGCCCTTACAAGGATTTGCATAGAGCCTAGAAAGATTCACCTTGAAAAGCCCTGTTAGCTACAGACACTCGATAGCCAGAAAAGACTTGCAAGCATGAAAGATTCATCTCGAAAAGCCCTATGAATCGTAGGCACACATTCAAAAGTCCCATAAGCATGTGGGCTCCTAGTTAAGGGTTTTGGGAACCTGAGCATGGGTAACCCAACCTTGAGTTTGCTTGCATTTGAAAAGCCTTCAAAGGGATTCACCTTGTGCTCTTACGGATTCACTTGGTGCCCCTAGCATTTGAAGGGATTCACCTAGTGCCCTTACGGATTCACTTGGTGCCTCTAGAATTTGAAATGATTCATCATGTGCCCTATAGATTATCTCTGTGCCCTCTTCAGGATTCACTTAGAGCCTATAAGGATTCACTTGATGCCACAAAGGAATTCACTTAGTGCCCAACCGGATTCTCTTCGTGCTCTTGCCATGATTCACCTAGAGCCCGGATGGATTCACTTCGTGCTCCCTAAAGCCAAAAGGATTCATTTGATGCCTAGTCGAATTCTTCAAGTGCCCTTCTCAGGATTCACTTAAAGCTCAACTGGATTCGTCTTATGCCCTACTAAGGATTTACTTAGCGCCCAATTGAATTCTCTAAGTGCCCTTCCCAGGATTCACCTAGAGCTCAATTGGATTCGCCTTGTGTCCTCATCAAAGTGATACATAGATGAATACTCTCATTTTTTAAAGCTTGTATATGATCGAAACATGTATCGTACTACTAACAGGTTCTTGATAAAATAGCTTGCAGCATCCTTGATGATCATCAGAAGCTTCAAGTCAATAGGCGAAACAAGAAGTTTTCAGTCAACCGCTTCAATAAGCTATAGGAGGTTCTCGCGTCATGACGGCTCGGGGGGTAGCTCAATTCCCCTATGTCTTACTTTGTGAGCTTACACATAGAAGAGCTTCCATCTTCCAGGTTCAGTAACGGAACCTCAATACAAACAAGCACGATGAAGCATAGATAAGTTCTAACTTTATGCCTTTATATCCTTAACTATCATGCACATTTCCTGTTAATGATAGCTTATATTTCTATCATGCTTAGATACATATAGCGTTTAATGTGCATACTGCATGATCTTTAGAAATGAAATTTATGTGAACTTATGCTTAGGATGTTATCATGCCCTATAGGTTTACAGCTTACGCAGCATATATGCTTAGTTTATGATCTCGAACTTATTAGTTGAATCAATCAAGTAGATAATTGATATGCCACTTGAGAAGGTAGCAACATATATAACGTAGATAATCATTCATACTTGCATACATGCATCACTTATATGTGAGCTCTTCAACTCGTATTACTAATCTATTTTTTCTAGTTTTATTAGTGTTGTGCCCAAAATTACCATGGGATAGATTTAAGACCTATTAAGTTGTAGGTTCCAATCAACAAGTATTGTATGAGCCAGGAGACAGTTTGTCTCCAATACTAGCTATGAAGACCAAACGTGGAGAAATGAGCAATAGCTGAAAAGACAGTCAAGAGTTGACAAGCATCAAGAGGTTCCTGAAGAACCAGAAGCTGAGCAGATTACAAGAAGACCAGGTTCCTCCTCGCAGAAGAGCCCAAGTCAGCCTATCAGCAACAATGAGGACAACAAGAAGTACATGGGAACTATAGAAAGACTCCCTAAACTAACACATTTGTTATTTGTGCAGGTACAGTTTCCTGTACAGAGGTTCCTGAGAACCAAGTTCCGAGACATAGGTTCTTGAGCACCAGGTTCCAAGACGTAGGTTCCTGAGCATAGACAACAGAGAGAGCAGAGGTCATTATGAGCTTCCTGATTGCTGGAGTTAGAGCTGGTTCAGACTTCTGGAAGGAGTTACAAGTACGTGAACCTGGTACACTAGTTGATTTCTACAAACAAGCTGAACTATATAAGTGTGTGGAAGAATCCTTGTTAAAGTTAAGAAAAACAGAAGATCTTGGAGATGAAGCTAGTCACAAAGGAAACAAGCGAGAGAGGTCTCCAAGCCCGCAAGCATATGTTATTGGGGATCGAGCTTCCTCCAAAAGAAGTAAAGCAAATTTGAAGACAAAGTGCGATAGTTATACCTCTTTGGTTGCTCCAGTGGACCACATCTTCACGGTTTATGGGGAAGAAGGAATATTTGTAAAGCCGGCACCTTTACCAGTAGGAGCAAGGAAAGATCTAAAGAAATATTGTGACTTCCATGAGGATAATTGCCATGATACTTCCAAATGCAGAGCATTGAAAAACCAAATTGAGGAATTGATTAAAGCCGGGAAGCTCGCGGAATGGATAGCTCGAGGTGACCAGTAGTTGAAATTTTGAATGCTTCCTTAAAGTATAGTTGAGAGACCTTTATTTATATATGTATTTTCTTTTTAGAACTGGGAGTAGTGCATGTATACCTCCCTAGCAAGTAAACCTATTTCTTTCGAGTAGTTTTCAACGAAATTATGAGTAGTTTTTTTCCTTGTATTATGTCATACATGAGCTTATATTTAGCTTGTAAAACAAGGAACATAATTCAGTGAGCTTCTAGAAATACCTCATAAGTAATCTCTTTAAGTATCTCTTGTTTCTTACAATGAGTTAGCTCGCGTAAGCTTAGATGTGCTGTATTGGGATATTTGTATAAGATATAGAGGTTCATTCTCAATGTGTTTCGAAAGAGGTTTAAGAAGAAAATAGAAGATATGTTAAAGCTACAAGGAGGAATGATGTGAAGAAATTATAGTATCTATTCGAGTGTTAAGGAAAATTCGACATAGTTGAAGATTTTGATGAAAAGTAGCTACAAGAATTTGATATGAGCATCTTGAAGAAAACACACAGTGATCAACTTCTCGGATGAATATTCAATGACTTGTTAGAGATTATCGAAGAATTGTGAAGCTTCCCAAAGTTAGTTCTTCATCAAAGACAAGATTCCCTGAAGAACTGGGGGGGGGGGGTAGTATAATTACTATAGCATATGGTACTTTAAAAATTGAGAATTTCAGAATTTTGAGAATTCAGATCAGGATCCTCACCATCAGGTCCAGGAAGCTCACGATTAGGTTCAGGAACCTCATGGTTAGGATGCAGTTTGGGAACCTCATAGCTCATATATGGTTCAGGAACCTTGAGGATTGATTTGGTCTAGTATCTTAAAGAACAGCACGCTTACATCATGAACATGTCAATGAGTTTTCAAATCTTAGCGGAGGCTTCCACTTCACATCTGATCAGTCTACAGAAAGATCCAGGTGATACCTCTCCTTTTATGCTTACATATTCGTAGAAAACCTCCCAAGTACGCGCAACAAACTCTTACTATACATAAAGCATGCTTAACATCTATGCTAGTATGGTCTTATATGCGATAAAGCTATGATTATGTCTTGATTATGTTTCTTGATGTTAGAATGCACATGTACCTAACAGATTGTAGGTTTCCTTGTTATTTACCTGCACCTCGCAGGTTCCTTGATATTTACCTGCAGCTTACAGGTTCCATGTATTTACCTTTAGTTAACAGGTTTTGTGTTACTCACCTGAAGCTCATAGGTAACAGCTTCCAGGTCTAGTTGCATTTATATGTGTCTAGTGGATTACTCGTTATTTTCTTGTAAATGACATCTTGCAGGTTCATTATTATATACCTTAAGCTTGTATGTAACAGCTTCCAAGTTCATCGACATTTGTTAGAAGCCAATTGTTAGTTTCTGATTAGCAGCTTCCTACTTGAAGTTCCCAGCCAGCCGATACCTGAATAGAAGAAAGTGTACTTACAGCAAGAACTCCATGCATTTAGAGGATTAATCAAGTGCCCTTTTGGATTCTCTTTGTGCTCCATTCAAGGATTTACTTAGAGC
Source organism: Kitagawia praeruptora (assembly GCA_037693485.1). Taxonomy (NCBI): domain Eukaryota; kingdom Viridiplantae; phylum Streptophyta; class Magnoliopsida; order Apiales; family Apiaceae; genus Kitagawia; species Kitagawia praeruptora. The sequence continues at coordinate 40,721,615 of CM075351.1, forward strand.
CTAGAAGGATTCACTAGGTTCCCCAAGAATTTTCATATATTCACCCAGTGCCCTTATGGATTCTCTATGTGCCCGTATACGTTCACTTAGAGCCCAAAAGGATTCACTTGGTGCTTCATGCATCCACGCGCATTTGTTTGGTATCTTAATGGATTCTCTTTGTACCTTTTTATGGATTCATTTAGTGCCCAATTGGTTACGGTTTTTGTCCTAAGCAGAGGTTCACATAAACAACCAGTTGGATTCACCTTATGCCCTTACAAGGATTTGCATAGAGCCTAGAAAGATTCACCTTGAAAAGCCCTGTTAGCTACAGACACTCGATAGCCAGAAAAGACTTGCAAGCATGAAAGATTCATCTCGAAAAGCCCTATGAATCGTAGGCACACATTCAAAAGTCCCATAAGCATGTGGGCTCCTAGTTAAGGGTTTTGGGAACCTGAGCATGGATAACATAACTGTTGTGCCCAAAATCTCCATGGGCTAGATTTAGGCCCATTAAGCTATAGGGTTCAATTTATATGAGGCATAAGATAGATCCAGTACAAGATATGAAGACTAGACATGAAGAAATGAGCACTCGTTGAGTAGACAATTAGGAAGCAACAAGTATTATGAGGTTCCCCACGAACCGGAAGCTGAGTAGATCACGAATGGACCAGGTTCCTCCCTGCAGAAGAGTTCAAGACAGCCTAGCAGCAGTAGTGAAGACATCAAGAGCATATGGGAACCACAAAGAGGCTCCTCAGACTAATATATTTGTTATTTGTGCAGGTACAGTTTCCTGTAAAGAGGTTCCTGAGAAACAGGTTCCTAGACAGAGGTTCCTGATAACCAGGTTCCGAAATATAGGTTCCTGAGCACCAGGTTCCTGAGACATAGGTTCCTGAGTACCAGGTTCCTGAGCATAGCCAGCCTGAAAGAGACTAAATTATTATTGGAGTGTAATTCTAGGGCGCGGTTGATCCTAGAATGCCTCTAATAGACATGAGAATTATAGTAGAGTACGAACTTGAGTTCTACTCTACTTAGCCAACCAGTTCGTGGTAAACTCTAAAGGAACTTGAGTCCAACACGAACTAGACAATCGAATACAGCTGGTCAAGAAGAATCAGCTTCGCATTAGAACTACGTGAGCTTGATCCCTATATAAACAAGGGTACGTAGGCACCTTGGGAGAACGGACACAGATCTCGCTAATGAAACCTGCGATGATTCTCGTAACCTCTCAAGCTCAGCTCACCCCCACCATCAAATCATACCCAAATTACTAAAAACGGACAATTACATGTGTTACACTTGTAAATTCCAGCGGGCCTCCGAAAATCACGTTGATTACGAAAATCCTCCATCAACATTGGCGCTAGAAGGAGGGGCATTCCTTGATCGTTTGTGGAGGACAAATGAGATATCAAACAGAGATAGGTTTTTATTCTTTGGACAGATTCTTTGACAAATTCGTTCATGGTGGTGGTCGCCTTTAAAACTCCTATACAAACGCAGATATAAAACTATAATACAAGATGACTAAGTTTTCATGTTTGAGAGACAGATTAGATGAAGAATCGATGGTGGCACTTCTTCTGATAATCACTGATCGGCATCATAACGAAATCATGAGATTAATGGCTGCTGTGGGATCTAACTTGGACATACGGATGATTTTACTATACCGGCGACGATAATATAGACGTTGGCATGATATAAACAGTAGCAGTGGTGTATAGAGACAGACCAGGAATCTTAAATCAACCATCATGTCTGCTATCAAACAAAGAAAAGTGATGCAGATGATATAAGAATATGGGTTCAATACGCACTGACTCAACGATGTATGGGTGTTGAAGGTTTAACCCAGGATAGAGGAAGCAACGCTTGCATACTACTAACTATGTATATCTGGCCAGCGATCACGTGTTAAGGAGATGAAGGTTAATGATTATTACGTAACTGATGTGTGTTCGTTCAAAGGTTTGGTCGCAGGTGGAAAGAACATTGGAATTAAGCTTCTAGGCATGTACGTACATAAGGATCAGGTGGCTTGGACACGCTGTAGCAAACCGGTGGGAGGTCCAGGCATTGACTTACGCCGCAAGATAAAAAGAAAACCAAAGAGCTGTACTTTAGTATGTATATCTAGAGGAATATATATAGGTTGTAATGGAATAACAGCACAAGACTAGATCATGAACAGGGCAGTCATGATTCCCGATCCAACATATGTTACATACAAAACGACAGTCATGCTAGATCTTGAATAGAGGATAATGGTATAGTGACGAAGACGACATAAGAATATAGGTTCAGTATTAACTCGACCATATATGTATATATGTGTGGGAGGTTTAACCTTGGATAAAGGAGGCATCGGTGTGTTGACGTATGTACTCGTAGGGTGTTATCGACTAGATGCTTTGCCACAAGCCGGATGAAGGAAAACGATGTTTTGAGGCTTCAAGGTTCGACTTTTATGGTACCAGATTAGAGGTATGTATACAGGATGTACATGATCAGGAGGACATCTTATGACGAAGCACTAGGATGACATGGGAATTAAAGCACGGGCTACGAGAAGTAAGGACATGAATATGATGATCGAAAACATATATGAGGCACCTTGTTTTGTTAAGGACTGCGCAAAATTGGAAATAAGAGCACGCTGTGGATGACGTGAATCATTGAACTAGACGTAGGATGTGGTATTGATCCCATACACGTGAGAGGGAGAAACGGAATGGAGCAGATTAATAGGATAGTATGTCACTGATGTTGTATCAAACAAGGAGAGTCAGTAGTGGTTGAGCTAATTCAAAAGAAATTGTTGGAGTTTGGATCAGTTTGTTATGTCATGGAGTCCGAACAAAGATAAGGGGAACAACTAACAAGTTGAGTTTGAATGAACAGCTATGGCAGTGGTGGTTCTTAACACTCATACTCGGAACCTCGCAACCGAAAAAATTAAATATCACATTCCTGTAATTTTGTTGACGAGCTAGTTTGTGAATAACAACATAAAACCTCAATCGTGGCTGCCTAGTAGCACTTATTACTTGTATGGAAGAGATAGTGATTCTGCGTTGGTGACAAAAGAAGGGAAATACAGCGAGTGAAGCTCCAGGAAAAAAGAAACAGAAAAAAAAGAGGAGCAGGTCAGGAGCTTGCAGAATTCATTCATACAAGGTGTTGACGGTGATGTTAGCTGCGGAATGGTTCAGAAAATCACCAGGGAACACGACAACGCTAGCATGTAGTGACAATAGATTAGTCAATGAAAGACGGTAAAGAATGATGATAAGCATGTGGTTGCCAACACTGACCAGAAGATTCACATTCGTATGGAGATCAAACCAGAAAGGAAAACCTTTAGACCTGAGGACCGAGCCTAATCATGTAGTTTAACTACTGAACTACAATAAGGAATAGGCAGGTTAAAAATATAGAAAAATAAGGAGGCACAAGTTCCTCATTGTTTGGAATCAACGGAACACTTAAGCATGAAGGTGATCTGCATGACAACCAAAGGAGAATAAGCTACAACAACAAATAGAATAGTAGTACCAGGTCAAACAAAGATGCACAGTGGTCAGAAAGGACGCAGCTTGTAACTCGGGTTATGGTTTGAGTTTCAGCTTTGTGTGGTGGCTAGTTACTTGATTAAATCAGAGTATAGCTAAGAGGCAGCTAAGGAGTGAAGATAAAATTAGCATATCAACGCGGAGTAGTGGAAGCAAAAGGGAGCCAATGCAGAAAATCAGAATTTTGAGGCTGTTTCTGAGCTAACTTTGCAGAATAAACTGTATTTATCTGGAAGGTTGTAGGTTCGGTGTGATATACCGTTGAAAAGGTACCGGAGTCTAGTTTTTAGCAAAATTTACGGCTCGTAAAAATCTCTTTCCAACAGGAAGTTATGCCATATTTAGTCAAGGGTGGTCCAGCTGTCTAGAATTCTAAGTCTCTCGTTTTTGAGTCAAATTCGCAGAATAAACTGCTTTGATCTGGAAAGTTCTAGGTGCAGTATGATACATCGTTGGAAATATATCGAAGTCTAGTATTCAGCAAAATTTACGGCTCGTAAAAATACTTTTTCTACAAGAAGTTATCCCACTTTTAGTAAGGGGTGGTCAGGCTATCCAGCATGCAAGTTATATAGAAGCCGTTTCAACTCTGATGACAAAGAGAGAGCAAGTGGTTTGAAAAGAATAAAATAGACTAAGCATGGTAGTGAGCAAAGTTGTACGTGCAGCAACAAGAAGACCCAGGCCATGTTGGCTTATGCGGAAAGAAACTGTTAGCATGGAAGTCGTTAAAACGTCAACCCAAACCAGCGAGAGAGTATGAGAGTGTAAGGGAGATGAGTTGAAGCAAGAAGACGCTGTGGAGGTTGAAGAAATTCAGGAGTGAATGGAGCCATGATGATTGGGTCTATCATGCGCACAAATTTTGGCCAATTAAGCATCAAAAGACATCAGAACCTGCAGTTTGATGAGACAACGACTGATGTTCGTAAAGATTAGCTAAGTTTTGGCTCAGGAAGCTTTATTTATAATAGAGGTGCAGGTCTTGTAAGGAAGCAAGAGGTTGACAGTGATTGATGGTTCCCACTTACAGAAGCAGTTCAACAAAGCACAAAGCTAAATTATTTGAGGCGTATTTTCCTGATTTGTAACTGGCGAAAGAATTGCCAAGTGATTAGCGAAAGAAAGTTAGACATGAAGTATGGAAAAGGCTTAGTTGCATCTAACAGAAGAAGTCAAGACATGCATGATATCACAGAAAACGGAGTGCACATTCAGATTCAATCAGGAGCAGCACCTAGAGCTAAGTTTTCTGCTCTCTTTTTATTATTTAATTCTGCAAATAGGTATATATTTTATGCCATGCATGCATTAAAATATTTAATTGAATATAGAAGATTCATGCTAGAAATCCACACCAGACATATTCAATGAATAAAGCAAAATGACTAGCATGCATTCTTGAGAGATTTAAGCTAGAAATAGAAGTGATGAATTAAGTCTAGCACTAGATCCCCGGAGTAGCATAGTAAGAGAATTTATTTGACTAGCATGCCAGTATTAACAAAAAATGATGAGAGGGTCATTAAAAAGAATTAAATTTAATATTCTACATATATGACCTAAAACAAATATTTGCATGAGACGTACATAATAAAATGCATGTGCATATTATGTGTCCTAGTTATCATATTCACTAATGTGCATTAATTATGTCATGAATATATATATTGTTGCATTGTATATATGCTTGCAAAATTGAGATATCGTGTAGGATTGTTCGCTAAACATTACAAAACTAAAGTGAGAAGCTTCATTCAATTCAGTGAGCTGCTGGAAATACTTTGCAAATAGTCTCTCTCAACATCTCTTATTTCTTACAATGAGTTAGCTCGCGTAAGCTTAGAGGTGTTGTATTGAGATATTTGTATTTGATATAGAGATTCGCTCTCAGCGCATGTTGTAAGAGGTTGAAAAAGATCGAGAGAAAGATGTCAATGCAGATGATTCAGAATGGAAATAAGAATAAAAAAAGACCTACTGGAAGGATGTTCCCGCAACCAGAGGTCTTCCCCCGCATGCAAGAATTTTGCAGATGAGTAGATATTTGAGTAAGAAGGCCGGAAAGATGAGGTCTCGAGAAGAATATACCTCACTCATGTGGTCATGTGATTTGAAGAAGAAATTAGAGGAAAAGTTGAAGCTATAAAGCAAGAGTGATACAAAGAGGTTACAATATGGATCGAAACATTAAAGAAGAATCAGTATGACTTGAAGAAGAGGTTAGGTCACTAGCAACCTCAGAAAAGGAACCTCATTCAGCGACTTGATAAACATAGTTGATGTTGATTTATGAAAGCTTCAGATATATATAGTTGAGGATTTTAATGAAGAGTGGATGCAAGAATCCGATTTTGACAAGAGTAACCTTGATAAAGTTGAACAGTTCAGGTCCCCCAACAGATAGAAGGGCTTGAAAATGAAAAAAAAGTGAAGATCAAGTTGAAGAAAGCACACATTACTCAACTTCACAGACGAATATTCAGCAACTTGTTAGAGAGAAATTGACATGATGATTAGAAGTGGTATTAGCAAGACCAAAGAAGTTGATCGATATTTGTTATGATGATAGAAATTGAGCACTTTGCCTCAAGGTTAATGAAGAATTATGGAGCTTCCAGAATATAGTTCTCCACCGAAGACAAGCTTCCCTGAAGAACTGGGGGGTAGTATAACTACTATTGCAAAAATTGAGGATTTCAAAATTTTAAGAATTCAGGACTAAGAACCTCATGATCAGGTTCGGGAACCTCATATCTTAGATTTGGTTCAGAAACCTTGCGGATTGAGTTGGTCTAGTACCTTGAAGAACAACATGCTTGCATCATGAATACGTCAATGAGTTTTCAAAGCTTAACGGAGGCTTCCACTTCACAGTAGATCAAATCTAGAGAAAGATCCAGGTGATACCTCTCCATTTATGCTTACATATTCGTAGAAACCTCCCAGGTACGCGCAACAAACTCTTGCTATACATAAAGCATGCATAAACATTTATGAGATCTTATATGCGATGAAGCTATGATTATGTCTTGATTATGTTTCTAGATGTTAGAATGCACATTTACCTGTAGATCGCAGGTTCCTTGACATTTACCTGCAGCTTCCAGGTTTAGTTTTTTTTACCAACATCTAGTAGATTGTTTGCTATTTTCTTGTAACTGACATGTTGCAGGTTCATTCATATATACCTGAAGCTTTTATGTGACAGCTTTCAGGATCATTGATATTGATTAAAAGCTAGTTGTAGACAGCTTTTGATTAACAGCTTCCTGCTAGAAGTTTTTAGCCAATCGATACTTGAGTAGAAGAAAGTGTGTTTTGCTGCAAAGATTTTATGTATCTGTAGTTAACAGATTTTATGTTGTTCACATGTAATTTTCAGGTTCATTTGTATTTTTCCGAAGCTCATAGCAACAGCTTCCAAATTCACCTGTAGCTAACAGGTTTATATGAAAAGATTCCGGTGCACATACTGCGGGAGCTTTCTATCCATAAAGGATCACATAATCACGTAAGCCTTCGCCAGGTTAATATTCTGATTAGACAGCATGACATTTCTTTTAGCAAGCATTGATGATAGTGGAAGAAGATTTATTTTGCTTATGAGAAGGTTAGTCTTTGTTGTGCCCAAAATCTCCATGGACTAGATTTAAGCCCATTAATCAATAGGGTCCGATCCATACAAGCTAGAAGAATGATCCAGTACGAGTTATGAAGATCAAATAGAAGAAATGAATAAGGAAGTATGAGTATTAGGAGGTTCCCAATGGTCAGGAAGCTGAGTTGAGCACTCGAAGACCAGGTTCCTCCCAGCCGAGGAGTTCGAATTAGCATAACAACAGCCATAGAGATGATAAAAGCATATAAAGAGTTATCCAGTCTAACTAGTTTGTTACTTGTGCAGGTACTAACACCAAAAGGGAGGTCCCTAAGTGATATGTCCCGAAATAAGGAGGTCCCTGAGAAACAGGCTCCTGAAATGTAGGTTCCTGAGCACCAGGTTCCTACGAGTTGCCAACAGAAAGTTCTAGAAGTCATCTAGAACAGATAAACGAATTGGTATCTGAGTATAATTCTAGGGCGCAGATGATCCTAGAATAACTCTAACCAATGAGGGAATCATAAGTGGGGTACGAACTCGAGTTCTACTCTACTTAGCCAAACTAGTTCGTGAAAGGCTCTAAAGGAACCTGAGTCCAACACGAACTAGATGACCGAATACAGCTATTCCAATAAGAGACAGAATCATATTAGAACTACGTGAGCTTGATCCCTATAAATACAAGGGTACGTAGGCACCTCAGGGTACGATGCATTAAGTTCTCTAATTTTCTCTAAAGGCACCTGAGATTATTGGAGATACCCTCGAGTTCAGCTCAACCCCCACAAACATAACCCAAACCTAGTTCGAAGAACAGTTGATCGCTAGCCTATACAACTACCTATAGACCTCATATAAGTTGATTACGAAATCCACTCATCAACATTGGCGCTAGAAGGAGGGGGATAGTTAATATCTTAAGAGTGGAAAAGATGTCAGGCAACTCGGATAGCGAAGCAACCCGTTCTGAACGACAGATTCATGAGGGGAACACATCTCCTCCCAGAGCACCGAAGGTTACTAAAGCAGCCATGATGGAAATCTTAAAGACTGTGGGAGAACGTTTGTCGACTTTGGAGCAGGCTTCAAGCAAAAAGAAGAAAAAGAAGGCAAAGAAAGGTAAGAAGTCGAAGGTTACTCCGAAACAGATGAATTTTGAAGAATCTGAGAATGGAGAAGAGGTTCCAGACGATGGTGGAGAACCGAAGCAAAATAATGGTGATGAAGAGCTAGAGAATCCTGAGAAGAGTAAAACTGTTAGCAAGGGCCGTACAGGATCCAAGGGAAAGAAGAAAACCAAGACTGGAGGTTCCTCACAGAAAAAGAAGAAAAATAAAGACCCATCTATCGAGATAATTAAAGAAAAAAGCACGGATTCAGATGAAGATACTGAAGAATCAAGCACTGCAGAGTCGCAAGAGGAAGAAGGAACGAGTAAGAAGACAAAGGCGGAAGCTACTGGGGAGGTGACAGCAGAAGATGTCAAGAAAATTTTGGCTCAACTCAAGGATGAAAAGAATCTTGCTGTGAACCCTATAACAGCTTCTCCTTTCACCAAGAAGGTTCGAAAGTCGACTCTGCCTAGGTCTTATAGGCCTTCGAGTGAGTTGAAATTCGATGGGACTACTGACCCCATTGAGTACCTTAGTCGTTTTGACACAGAGATGGATGTTTATCAAGTGAAGAAAGCCACCAGGTGCAGGTTACTGGCTGCAACTCTACAGGGCGGAGCCCATCAATGGTTCAAAAGGTTACCTGCAGATTCGATTGGTTCTTGGGCAAGTATGGGGAAGCTCTTTGTCACTCAGTTTAGAGCATCTGTTGCATTCGCACCACCAACCAATACCTTAGCCAATATCAAACAAAGACCTAGTGAAACGTTGACAGAATATTTCAAGAGGTTTAATGCGGAGGTTCCTAAAGTTAGGAAAGCATCTGAGGAAACAATAAAGAATTTCTTAATTGCTGGAGTCAAAGGAGGCTCAGATTTTTGGAAAGCACTGCAGGGAAAAGAACCAGAGACGTTGGCAGATTTTTATGCCCAGGCAGAACCCTTTCGTCTGGTGGAAGAGTCTCTAGCTGAATTAAGGAAGGATCCAGATTTTGTAAGGCAAAGTGGAAGCAAGAGGTCGAGACAAAGAAGCCCCAATGGTCGTGACAACAAAAAGGTGGTTAGTCGCACGTCCCAGGTGAAGCCTGAAGCTGTGAATCCAACTAAACCTGTCATGAGTCAGGTACCGCCACCAGCTTCCTATAACAACAATAAACATGAGAGACCTGTCTATGAAACTTTCACCCCTTTGGTAGCTCCGATTGATCAAATTTACGCAGTGAATGAGAAGTCCTCATGGTTTAAGAAGCCTTTCAGAACCGGTCCCCCAGGGAATAAGAATGAACGCCCATACTGTGACTTCCATGATAATAATGGGCATAATACTGCAGATTGTCGTCACCTCAGAGATCTAATTGAAACTCTAATCAGACAAGGGCAATTGAGTGAGTGGGTGGCTCAGGAAGGAAAAAAGTATAGAGATGAGAAGACTCAGAAGACACAGACACAGGAACCTGTCGTGATGGAAGGACCACCTAAGGCTGGGTGCATACGCACAATTATAGGAGGTCCCCACATTGGAGGAAGCAGCAGGAATGCCATGGAGAGGTATACCCGTAAGGCTAAAGAACGTCCTTTAACCAGTATTTACAATCTGTCACAGAGGTCCCCAAAGTTGTTTGAAGGAGAGGATGCAGATATTACTTTCACTGAAGAAGATGCTTCCTGGGTACATCATCCCCATACTGATGCTTTGGTTGTTGAGGCAGGAATTGGGTCTTATGAGGTTCATCGAGTGCTAGTTGATAATGGAAGCTCTGTAAACTTGCTATCTTACTCAGCTTTCAAGAAGATGCATTTTCTGGATAAAGATTTAACTCCAACAAACGATACCTTGTACGGATTCACTAATAATCAGGTTCCTATCAAAGGTAAGATTCGTTTGCCAGTAACTTTAGGTGATAAACCATGTTGCATTACGCAGTTGGCAGAATTCATCGTTATAGAAGAGAATATGAATTACAATGCTATTTTGGGAAGACCCATTTTGAAGGAGATGAGGGTAATAACCTCCATTTACCACCTCACTATGAAGTTCCCGACACCAAATGGGGTTGGTATAGTTCGAGGATGTCAGTATGAGTCTAGAGAGTGTTACACCAAAGCTTTGCAACATGCTGCTAGAGCTGCTAAATTGCCTGAACCTATGGACGAGGTTCCTGACAATTTTCCAGGAAAAAACCCAGACAAAATAACGGTCGACCTGCGCGGTTCGCCTTTGGAAGGTTTTGTGTCAGCATCCTGTAGAGCTATAAGAATTGAAGAGATCATAGAAGAGGAACCTCATGCTGAGATTCCAATTTTTCGGGGACCATATACCCCGTACTTACTGATAGAAAGTGCACCCCCTACGGACAAGGATGGTGACGTGTGTATGGTAGAAGGATTGGATGAAGAAAAATCCCGAAAACTGAAACATAATGGAAGCAATGAAGACAGTCAGCCGGCATCAAAGAGAAGGAATGTCATGCACGAAGTGCAGGAACCGTCTACCGTCCAGGAACCTCAAGAGGACTCAACCACAGAGATGGAGGTAGACTTAGACCCTCGAATGCCAGAAACCATGGTTAAGGCTGGACCAGCTGGTGAAACTCTGGATGTGAAAATCAATGACAAAGATGGTACAAAGGTGTTGAAGATTGGAGCTCAACTCGATCCAGCCTTAAAGGAATCTCTCATTACCTTTTTGGGCAAGAACCTGGATGTGTTTGCATGGTGTCATGTAGATATGGAAGGGATAGATCCAAGGGTCATGTGTCATAAGTTGAATATTGATCCAGAAAAGAAAGGAGTGAGGCAGAAGCGAAGACCAGTTAGTGGAGAAAGGGCTCAAGCATTGAAAGAAGAGGTGGACAGGTTATTGGATGCAGGATTAGTTAAAGAATCTTTCTACCCAGTATGGTTGGCAAACCCTGTTTTGGTAAAGAAACCTAATGGGAAATGGAGAACCTGTGTAGACTTCACAGATCTCAACAAAGCATGCCCGAAGGACAGCTTCCCATGCCACGGATTGATCAGTTAGTGGATGCAACAGTTGGACATGCCCTCCTCAGCTTCATGGATGCATATTCAGGTTACAATCAAATCCCTATGTATGAACCTGACCAAGAGCATACTTCTTTTATTACGGATAGAGGTCTTTATTGCTATGTATGCATGCCATTTGGATTGATTAATGCTGGAGCCACATACCAACGATTAGTGAATATGATGTTTAAAGACCAAATTGGCCATACTATGGAAGTATATGTGGATGATATGCTAGTTAAATCTAAGGAAGCTGTTGACCATGTAAAGCACTTAGAAGAAATGTTTGGAATCTTGCGGAAGTACAGAATGAAGCTGAACCCTCAAAAATGCGTGTTTGGGGTAGAATCAGGAAAGTTTCTGGGTTTCATGGTAAACCACAGGGGTATCGAAGCCAACCCAGCCAAGATTAAAGCATTGATTGATATGAGGTCACCGAGAACTGTGAGAGAGGTTCAGTCTCTTACAGGAAGAGTTGCAGCTTTGAATAGATTCATTTCGAAGTCCACAGATAAGTGTCAGGAGTTCTTTAAAGCTATAAAGAAAGGAAGCAAATTTGAGTGGACTGCAGAATGTGAGATAGCGTTTGGAAAGTTAAAGGAGCATTTGGGGAGTCCCCCACTGTTAGCCAAACCTGTAGATGGAGAAACATTGATACTTTATTTGGCTGTGTTAGAGTATTCCATTAGTGCAGTTCTGGTTCGAGAAGAGAATGGACAGCAGAGCCCAGTCTACTATGTCAGTAAAAGATTACTTGATGCAGAAACGAGGTACACAGGAATGGAGAAGCTAGTTTTCGCATTGATTCTGGCTTCCAGGAAGCTGCGACCTTATTTCCAAGCTCACAAGATTGAGGTAAGAACCTCATATCCACTTAAGCAAGTGATGCATAGGCCAGAAACTTCTGGAAGAATGTTAAAGTGGGCTGTGGAGCTAGGTCAGTTCGACATAGAATACAAGCCAAAGACAGCAATCAAAGCTCAAGCTTTAGCAGATTTCTTAATCGAGTTTCCACCTCATGTAGAGGTTACTGGCCAGGAGGGGCCAAAAGAGGTGGTAGAAAAACGAACAGACAATGACAACTGTGCACCTTGGTGGATACTATATGTAGATGGGGCTGCTAACAGTAGTGGAGCAGGTGCAGGCATAGAACTAATTAGTCCAGAAGGGCACCAACTCTATAGCTCAATTCATTTTGCTTTTAAAGCCACGAACAATGATGCAGAATATGAGGCATTGATTGCAGGTCTCAAGTTAGCCTTGGAGATGAAAGTAGAGAATATCAAGGTGTTTAGTGATTCGATGTTAGTAGTTTGGCAGATTCGTGGTGGTTTTCAGGCGAGAGGGCCAAGAACAGACTTATATTTGAGGTACTCCCAGGAGTTGATCGCAAGGTTCAAAGAGGTGAAGCTAGATCAAGTACCTCGAGGAAAGAATACCAAAGCGGATGCATTAGCCAAGCTAGGGTCACAGAGAGAATCCACGTTATTGGGGGTAATTCCACTTCAAATCCAGGAGCAACCTAGTGTTTTCAAGGAAGAGATAATGGACATTGAATTCCTAGTTGAAGATTCCTGGATGACCCCAATACATCGTTACCTGGACAAAGGGGAGCTACCTCCCAATCAAAGTGATATCAGGAAGCTGAGGTATCATGCAGCCAGGTATGTAATTTATGATGGAGTTCTGTATAAACGAGGATTCAATCAGCCTTTGCTCAAGTGTGTAGCTGGAGAACAATGCAAGTATATCCTCGAGGAGATTCATGAAGTGGTATGTGGAAATCATTCGGGAGGTAATTCTTTAGCCATGAAAGTCCTTCGACAAGGATATTATTGGCCAACCATCAAAGCAGATGCTACAAAGTTCGTGCAGGCATGCAGTAATTGTCAGAGGTTTGCCAATTTTGATAGTCGTCCGGTAGCACCTATCAAACCGATTGTTAGCCCTTGGCCATTCGCTGTTTGGGGAATAGATCTCATTGGAGAGCTCCCGAAAGGAAAAGGAGGAGTGAAATACGCAGTGGTTGCAGTCGATTACATTACAAAGTGGGCAGAAGCAGAACCACTTGCAAAGATTACAGCGTCAAAATTGACTGAGTTTGTGTTTCGAGCCATTGTATGCAGGTTTGGCATTCCACAGAAACTGATTTCTGACAATGGGAAGCAGTTCGATAGTAGAGAGCTTAGAGGATTATGTGAGCAGTTTGGAATCCAAAAAGCATTTTCAGCAGTATATTATCCGCAGAGTAATGGACAGACTGAAGCAGTGAATAAGATTATCAAGCACACTTTGAAGACAAGGCTTGAAGATAAGAAAGGAAGCTGGCCAGAGGAGCTTCCTGGAGTCTTGTGGTCGTATAACACCACGCCTAGAACTACAACTGGTGAGTCTCCTTTTTCCCTAACTTATGGTTGTGAAGCTATGGTACCTGTGGAAGTTGGAACAGGTTCCTTGAGAAGAAAGTATTTTGATCCCGAAAGCAATGAGGTCAATCATAGACTGTATTTGGACATGGTCGAAGAGTTGAGAGCAGATTCGCAAGTGAAGTTAGCAGCATATCAACAGAGAGTTCGAAGGTATTACAACAAAAAGGTGAAGGCAAGACCTTTTAAGGTTGGAGACCTAGTTTTGAGGAAAGTCATGCCAAATACCAGGGTTCTGGCGCATGGAGCCTTTGGAGCAAATTGGGAGGGACCTCGAGGCACAAAGAGGAACCAACATGTCTCGAGGCATGTTGGGACCTAGAGAATAGGACTGGGAACCAAGCAGGTTACCTTTCCAAGAGAAAAAGGAACCAACATGCCTCGAGGCATGTTGGGACTTAGAGATTAGGATTGGGAGCCAGGCAGGCAACCTTTCCAAGAGATGACCCGAATTAAACAAGAGAAAGCTTTTACTAACGTTAACTGTTTTTTGTTTTATGTTTATTTTGCAGGATTAATACTCGAGGAACCTGGTCTTGATGAAGAAGAAATTATTAAAGAAGACTACGGTTTAGATTATCAATACAAAATATAAACACAGAGGTTCCAGGTTTTACAATTCAGCTGTAGTTTGTTGCATTTATTTTGAGAATAAACAAGTGGAAATATGCATGTGTTCTGTTTCTTACAATGGGTTAGCCCACGTAAGCTTGACCATATGAATAAGGAAGCTGAATTATTCTCTAGTGCATAACAGCGAAGTATTTCATAAGGTTTTGAAGAAAGGTATGCAGCAAAAGCAAATATCATAAACCATAAAGAGAGTTATGGGTACAGAGACCCAGAAAACCAGCATAAAAGTTATTGGCACGAAGGCCATGGAAACCAAATTTAAAGTTACATCTTGCGAGGCGTTACGAGGAGCCCGCGACCTCATCAAAAGTTATCAAAAGTTTTTTAAAAAAAAGGATCTTGTTGAAACTATGAAGGAGGAACTTCATCAGAACCCTTGGTAGCAACAGGAGGAGTTGAAAGGATAGGTTGAACAATTTCAGGAGTAGGAACCTCTGCAGTCTCAAGGTTGGCACCTGGAGACCTCTCAACCGATTTCACGGGAGGTACAGAGGTTGCAGCAGCAGCTTCATTCCCAAAATCTTTGATCATCCCTACTACGTCCTCGCCTAGGAGAGACCAGTTTAGCTCGGGCATTTTCTCCCACATGGACCTCATGTAGTCACGAACGCCTTCGTCATAACCTTCATCATACCTAGCTTTTTCCTGGATGAGCAGAGATGATTTGACAGTAACGGCTGCAGCATTTAAGGCATCAACCTGAGCTTTCAGTTCATTGACTTTCTCTAGCATGGATAATTTCTCATCCTGCAAACTCTTCACCTGTTCCTGAAGTTCATCCCTGCTATTCTTTAGTGAGGTTTCAACAGCCTTAGCCCTCCTTACCGCAGCATTGGCAACATTCACACTCTCCTCTCTAGCAGCCAGCTCCTCTTTGAGTTTCGAGATCTCTCCTTGTAGCCTGAGGTCATATTGGATCTTCAAGGCAAAATCATCACAGAACCTAAGAGTAAAGAAGGCGTTCTGGGCCGCAGAGAACCTCATAGCTTCCAGAGCTTCAGTAGAGTCCATTTTCGACCAGCCGGTAATAGTCTCAGCAGGAACATGAGTGTCAATCAAGTCCTTAAACTGGTTCTGGGCAGCGGTAGGATCAGCCTTCACAGCTTTGTTTTTCCTCATGGACCTGGTTTGGGAGCTCCCTGATAAGTCAAGTGTGGTCTGAGCCAATTTACGTTTTGAGGAACCCGATGGTTGAGTCTGGACAGATACAGGGGTTGGAACTTGGTTAATTGGAGTTGCAGCAAGCGGAACCTCCTTCATATTGTCATCAACCTTGAAAATTTCTTCCACATTTTTAGATCTTTTCACAAATGAAGGAACTTTTGGAGCCATGTCTGCATAAGCCAGTAGATTAAGGTTAAAGGTATATATATGAAGTAAGCGAATGAAATTGCACAAATATAGTTAATAAGAAAGGCATAACTATAAAGAAACTCCTACCAGAAGTCGAAGGAATAAAACCAAAAGCCATCAGGTTACCAGGGGTCATTAAGATCAGACAATCTCTAGTGGAGGCTGACAGTTTCAAAATCTCAGTTGCTCTTTCCAAGCAAACTCCCGTAAGGACGGTTTGCTTAGGGACATTGGGACGACGATTAAACTCATATCTAACGTAGGGGCAGTCATAGCAATAAAGAAACTGTTCCGGCCATTGTTCAAAGTTTTGTTTAACATTTTTTATGCACTGACCCTGGTGACAAGGCCAGGCTGAAAGGTAAAAACAGCCAGAATTTCTCCAAGTGTCTTTCAGTCTGAAGAAATAGCCCAATTCAGGGGCTGTCAAAGGAACTATAAATTTGCTAGAATATAGTATAAAGGTGCTGATGGCTAACCGATAAGAATTAGGGGTGAGTTGCATTGGTGCTAATTCGTAAAAGTCAAGAACCTCTCGTAAGAAAGGATGAAGAGGCATGGAAACACCTACCCTCAAGAAAGCGGCAGATATAACAGCATGGGGGATACCTTGTTTTGGGATTTTCAAATCAAACCTGTGAGCTCTTTCACCAGGTTCTGGGATTGTTATCTTACAGACAGGGCGGTGACATTCCTCAAATAGTTTTTCCAGTTTAACTGAGGTCATGATGGAATCAGATTTTTCACAAAAAGGGACAATCTCTTGTTTGAATGGTTCTCTTTCTACAGATATCTCACTTTGAAAGTCGGGTTCTAGGAAGGACTCAGATTCAAATTCGGGTTTTGATACCTCTTCATTGTCAGACCAGTCATCTCCTAAATCAATTAAGCTTAAAGGCCTTAAGGGGTCAATAGCATTTGGAGGTTTCATCAGAATGTCTTGAGGATCACTAGTGTCGGGAATCAAGACCCTAGACCTAGTTCTATTACTTACAGATGCGACAAAAACAGGTTTTACGGAAGAGAGGTGGTCAGAATGTGTTGAATCAGAAGACATCTGCAAGAAACAGACGAAGAAAGGTCAGACTTTGGAATTCTTAAAGGGAAACCTGTGGTCTAGAGACGATTGAACTACTGTGACTATGTCAAATAAGTTCTTTAAGAAGTTATATGGAGGTTGAGTATTCATAGAGATAAGTATGGACTATGACATGCATATGAAACGAATTGAGAATAGAAAACAAGCAAATGGTCAAAAGTTTTCAGTAAAACCATAGTGATGAAACCACAAATCGGCGATGGAATCACCAGTAAAGAAGGTATTATGAATGGTTGTGTGTGTGAGATGTGAAGACTATATACAAACATATATCATAAAAAGATGACGTGCAAGATTGAAGAAAGCAGATAGTTGAAAATCTAATCGAAGTTACGAGAGAGCGGAAAGAAAAGGTTCAGAATCATACCTTAAATTGAAGAAAAACGGCGATGGAAGGGTTGGATCCAGTAGATAACCGTCGAACTTCTGCTCTTTTCTCTCCGAGGGTTTTAGAAAATATTTGGTAAAGGTAAAAATGAAGATGAAGTCATTCATGTGTTTATATAATCGAGGTAAATAGGAGGCAGCAGTGAACACGTGGCAGCAATCTACTGGGGCAGTAATTAAAGGGATACACGCACCAGAGGCGTGTGAACCTTGGGAACTCATACATTAACTGCAGCTTTGGTAAGTGATAAGTTTAATTCGAATTTTGAATTATCTCCTGCTTACCAACCGTTATCTCTTCTTAAATTATTAAATTTAAGAAATGTGGAGTTGAGTGACAAGCGAGCATCAAGATGATTTCGAGAGCTGAAGTAAGAAGAAGAAAATAGCGAGATAACAGGTTCCTTAATACAAAGGAAGCTTACTCAAAATTATATCAAGCTGAAAATATTTTATGTCCTGTTTCCTATACCGAGTTAGCTCATATAGGCTTGGATATACAATGCTGAAGCAAGATATAGTTACCAGGATGGGTTAACATTAAACCTCTGATCGTAGAATTAGAATAGGTTCCTTTCACATTACATGATTTCAAGGAACCGGGGGGTACTTGTTGTGCCCAAAATCTCCATGGACTAGATTTAAGCCCATTAATCAATAGGGTCCGATCCATACAAGCTAGAAGAATGATCCAGTACGAGTTATGAAGATCAAATAGAAGAAATGAATAAGGAAGTATGAGTATTAGGAGGTTCCCAATGGTCAGGAAGCTGAGTTGAGCACTCGAAGACCAGGTTCCTCCCAGCCGAGGAGTTCGAATTAGCATAACAACAGCCATAGAGATGATAAAAGCATATAAAGAGTTATCCAGTCTAACTAGTTTGTTACTTGTGCAGGTACTAACACCAAAAGGGAGGTCCCTAAGTGATATGTCCCGAAATAAGGAGGTCCCTGAGAAACAGGCTCCTGAAATGTAGGTTCTTGAGCACCAGGTTCCTACGAGTTGCCAACAGAAAGTTCTAGAAGTCATCTAGAACAGATAAACGAATTGGTATCTGAGTATAATTCTAGGGCGCAGATGATCCTAGAATAACTCTAACCAATGAGAGAATCATAAGTGGGGTACGAACTCGAGTTCTACTCTACTTAGCCAAACTAGTTCGTGAAAGGCTCTAAAGGAACCTGAGTCCAACACGAACTAGATGACCGAATACAGCTATTCCAATAAGAGACAGAATCATATTAGAACTACGTGAGCTTGATCCCTATAAATACAAGGGTACGTAGGCACCTCAGGGTACGATGCATTAAGTTCTCTAATTTTCTCTAAAGGCACCTGAGATTATTGGAGATACCCTCGAGTTCAGCTCAACCCCCACAAACATAACCCAAACCTAGTTCGAAGAACAGTTGATCGCTAGCCTATACAACTACCTATAGACCTCATATAAGTTGATTACGAAATCCACTCATCAACAGTCTTCTTTATTCTTAGAATGATGATGATGATTATGACTTCCTTATTGTTCTTTTACGTAACAGTAATTACCCAAAAGAACTAGGGGTAGTATTCCTACTTAGACAATAATATGCATGTTTGATTAGCTATTTCACATGCCAATTTGAAACTTTTTAAGTGCTAGTTTTAGTACTTGTATTTTGAAACAGGTTACCTTGACTAACAGGTTCCTGTAGTATTGACAGTATTTGCAGGTTACCTGAGCTGACAGGTTCCTGTAGCATTGACAGTATGAGCGAAGTATGAATACGATTTGACAGAATACGTGGACAACGAATGATTGATATGAATTAAGCCTTGGGTAGCTTCCCGAGCACGCATCGAGAAAAAGTCCCAGGTAGCTTCCTGGGCATCGAGAAAAAGTCCCAGGTAGCTTCCTGGGCATCGAGAAAAAGTCCCAGGTAGCTTCCTGGGCATCGAGAAAAAGTCCCAGGTAGCTTCCTGGGCATCGAGAAAAAAAGTCCCAGGTAGCTTCCTGGGCACGAGAAAAGCCTCAGGTAGCTTCCTGAGCAAATGTGATTGAAAAGCCTCAGCTGACTGAGCACGATATTGTTGCCAAAAGCCTCAAGTTCCTTGAGCACGAGAATTAAAGTCCTGACAAAAGGCAACTTAAGGAACCTGTATGGAGCCGAGACTGGCATACAGGAACCTGAAACTATATGTTTCACCCCTCCGTGAAGCCGCCACTGGCACGAGAGGAAGTGGGAACTTGTGTGGAGCCTAGACCGGCACACTTGTTCTTAAAGAGAAGCCTAATAAGCTCTCCCTCATGTGGAACCGCCTCTGGCACATGGGAAGAAGGAATAAGTTCCTTAGCATTTACCTTCATAAGATGTCTAGCCTGACACATGAAGAAGAGGAATCTGTGTGGACTCCCAGAACAGCGCACAGGTTCCTAGAATCGCCTCGAGGCAAAAGAAAAAAGGAACCAACACGCCTCGAGGCATGTCGGGACCTAGAGTTTAGGATTGGGAACCAAGCAGGTGACCTTTCCAAGAGAAAAAAGGAACCAACATGCCTCGAGGCATGTTGGGACCTAGAGTTTAGGATTGGGAACCAAGCAGGTGACCTTTCCAAGAGAAAAAAAGGAACCAACATGCCTCGAGGCATGTTGGGACCTAGAGTTTAGGATTGGGAACCAAGCAGGTGACCTTTCCAAGAGTTGACCCGAATTATGCAAGAGAAATTTTACTAACATTAACTAGTTTCTGTTTTATGTTTATTGATTGCTTTGCAGGATTGGTAGTCATCAACAGCTATTCATAAGGAACCTGGACTAGTTATTCAGCAATGAAAAGTTAAGAAGTTATCAAGAAAGGTTATGGTTTAGATTATGGTTTTGGAAACAGTACTCGAAGTATGAAGACAAGAGGTTCTAAGTTTAGAAAGGTTTGAAAGTTCCAAGTAGAGCAAGCAGCCGAGGTTTCTAGGAAGCTATTTAGATGGTTCAAGAGGTTCCAGGGTTGTTTCATCCTACGAATAATGGAGATTCCTGGGATTATAAGCAAACTGCCAACGTATTCTATGAAAGCATTGGATGAGAGATCAGTTCGTACAAGTCAGTTAGAAAAAAGAAAGAAGTATTGCTTGAACAATTAGAGAGTATTTATGACGAGTTTTGCAGTCTGATGATAATGATCTACGAGAAGACGGCTTCAGAAAAGTTTCCAGGTTAGTTTTCAGAACGATCCTTTGATTTGAGGATTTAATTTGGAATATGCATACAGAAGCGTAGTGTATCTTGTTTCTTACGCCGAGTTAGATCATGTAAGCTTGGATGCACGATGTGAAAATTATGCATTTTCCCAAAAGGAGCAAATAAAGGTTGAACCTCTTGATTTGAAGCTGTTGAGGTGCCACTCGCTTTTCAAGACTCCTAGATATACAAAAGACATGTGAAGACATTGAAGACAAAGATCACCTAAGAAGATACAAGAGTAAGCAGAAGTATGATAACATCCCGAAACCTCAGAAGTGTCCTTGGAGAGATTTTGCAAAGTTATTAGAAAAATGTACATAGAATGACTAGTAGTTGAAGAGTGAAGATTTGTTAGAAGAATGAGTTTCGAAGAAGAAGAAGAAGAGAACATGTTCCTCACCAAGAAAGAAGCTGATCGATCAATACTATGTTTACTAACACATTATGTGTCCTATTTCTTATGCCGAGTTAGCTTATGTAAGCTTGGATACGTGTTGTTGAAGTAATACATTTTAAGAGAAGTGATTAAGCATTGGACCCCATATCAGAAAGTTTAATAGGTTCCTCTCGCATTGCTTGACTTCAAGGAACCGGGGGGTAGTTGTTCTGCCCAAAATCTCCATGGGCTAGATTTAGGCCCATTAAGCTATAGGGTCCAATTTATATGAGGCATAAGATAGATCCAGTACAAGATATGAAGACTAGACATGAGGAAATGAGCACTCGTTGAGTAGACAGTCAGGAAGCTACAAGTATTATGAGGTTCCCCACGAACCGGAAGCTGAGTAGATCACGAATGGACCAGGTTCCTCCCTGCAGAAGAGTTCAAGACAGCCTAGCAGCAGTAGTGAAGATAGCAAGAGCATATGGGAACCACAAAGAGGCTCCTCAGACTAATATATTTGTTATTTGTGCAGGTACAGTTTCCTGTAAAGAGGTTCCTGAGAAACAGGTTCCTAGACAGAGGTTCCTGAGAAACAGGTTCCGAAATATATGTTCCTGAGCACCAGGTTCCTGAGACATAGGTTCCTGAGTACCAGGTTCCTGAGCGTAGCCAGCCTGAAAGAGACCGAATTATTATTGGAGTGTAATTCTAGGGCGCAGTTGATCCTAGAATGCCTCTAATAGACATGAGAATTATAGTAGAGTACGAACTCGAGTTCTACTCTACTTAGCCAACCAGTTCGTGGTAAACTCTAAAGGAACTTGAGTCCAACACGAACTAGACAATCGAATACAGCTGGTCAAGCAGAATCAGCTTCGCATTAGAACTACGTGAGCTTGATCCCTATATAAACAAGGGTACGTAGGCACCTTGGGAGAACGAACACAAATCTCGCTAATGGAACCTGCGATGATTCTCGTAACCTCTCAAGCTCAGCTAACCCCCACCATAAAATCATACCCAAATCACTAAAAATGACCAATTACATGTGTTACACTTGTAAATTCCAGCGGGCCTCCGAAAATCACGTTGATTACGAAAATCCTCCATCAACACTAACCTAGAGTTCGCTTGCATTTGAAAAGCCTTCAAAGGGATTCACCTTGTGCTCTTACAGATTCACTTGGTGCCCCTAGCATTTGAAAGGATTCACCTAGTGCCCTTACGGATTCACTTGGTGCCTCTAGAATTTGAAATGATTCATCATGTGCCCTATAGATTATCTCTGTGCCCTCTTCAGGATTCACTTAGAGCCTATAAGGATTCACTTGATGCCACAAAGGAATTCACTTAGTGCCCAACCGGATTCTCTTCGTGCTCTTGCCATGATTCACCTAGAGCCCGGATGGATTCACTTCGTGCTCCCTAAAGCCAAAAGGATTCATTTGATGCCTAGTCAAATTCTTCAAGTGCCCTTCTCAGGATTCACTTAAAGCTCAACTGGATTCGTCTTATGCCCTACTAAGGATTTACTTAGCGCCCAATTGAATTCTCTAAGTGCCCTTCCCAGGATTCACCTAGAGCTCAATTGGATTCGCCTTGTGTCCTCATCAAAGTGATACATAGATGAATACTCTCATTTTTTAAAGCTTGTATATGATCAAAACAGGTATCGTACTACTAACAGGTTCTTGATAAAATAGCTTGCAGCATCCTTGATGATCATCAGAAGCTTCCAGTCAATAGGCGAAACAAGCAGTTTTCAGTCAACTGCTTCAACAAGCTATTGGAGGTTCTCGCGTCATGACGGCTCGGGGGGTAGCTCAATTCCCTTATGTCTTACTTTTGTGAGCTTACACATAGAAGAGCTCCCATCTTCCAGGTTCAGTAACGGAACCTCAATACAAACAAGCACGATGAAGCATAGATAAGTTCTAACTTTATGCCTTTATATCCTTAACTATCATGCACATTTCCTGTTAATGATAGCTTATATTTCTATCATGCTTAGATACATATAGCGTTTAATGTGCATACTGCATGATCTTTAGAAATGAAATTTATGTGAACTTATGCTTAGGATGTTATCATGCCCTATAGGTTTACAGCTTACGCAACATATATGCTTAGTTTATGATCTCGAACTTGTTAGTTGAATCAATCAAGTAGATAATTGGTATGCCACTTGAGAAGGTAGCAACATATATAACGTAGATAATCATTCATACTTGCATACATGCATCACTTATATGTGAGCTCTTCAACTCGTATTACTAATCTATTTTTTCTAGTTTTATTAGTGTTGTGCCCAAAATTACCATGGGATAGATTTAAGACCTATTAAGTTGTAGGTTCCAATCAACAAGTATTGTATGAGCCAGGAGACAGTTTGTCTCCAATACCAGCTATGAAGACCAAACGTGGAGAAATGAGCATTAGCTGAGAAGACAGTCAAGAGTTGACAAGCATCAAGAGGTTCCTGAAGAACCAGAAGCTGAGCAGATTACAAGAAGACCAGGTTCCTCCTCGCAGAAGAGCCCAAGTCAGCCTATCAGCAACAATGAGGACAACAAGAAGTACATGGGAACTATAGAAAGACTCCCTAAACTAACACATTTGTTATTTATGCAGGTACAGTTTCCTGTACAGAGGTTCCTGAGAACCAAGTTCTGAGACATAGGTTCTTGAGCACCAGGTTCCAAGACGTAGGTTCCTGAGCATAGACAACAGAGAGAGCAAAAAGCATCTTAGAAGATGAAGCAACATCTCGAGCAATTAAGTTATGATTTTCAAGGTTAACTTCGTGCCCTTCTAAGGATTCATCTAGTGCCCTATTGGATTCATTTTGTGCCCTCAGCATAGGTTCACATAACGCCCAATTAGGTTCACTTTATGCCCTTATTTGGATTCACGTGGTTCCCTTGACAATCTTAAGATTCACCTTGTCCCTTTTAAGGATTCATCTAGTGCCCTATTGGATTCGTTTTGTGCCCTCAGCATAGGTTCACATAACGCCCAATTAGGTTCACTTTATGCCCTTATTTGGATTCACTTGGTTCCCTTGACATTCTTAAGGTTCACCCAGTGCCCAATCAGATTTGCTTTGTGCCCTTGTCACGATTCAAGCAAGAAGATAAAGACCTGCATGGTTCACTCTGAAGAAACATGGGAGCATTGAAGGGATTGGACCTTAAAATATCAGGCTATTTAGGTTCCTCTCGCATCCTATGACCTCGAGGAACCGGGGGGTAGTTGTTGTGCCCAAAATCTCCATGGGCTAGATTTAGGCCCATTAGGCTTAAGGATCCAATCCGTATGATTAATATGGGTTATGATTGAGGTCCCTTAAGTTAAATGGGGCTAAATAGCATGAGAAATGGATATGGGCAGGTTCTGGTTCCTAAGAGACAGGTTCTTGTAGACAGGTTCCTGCAGACAGTTTCCCGGGAGATAGGTTCCTGCAGATAGGTTCCTGAGAGACAGCTTCCTGTACGAGAGCATATTTATGCCATCAGAATTCTAATATGAATAAGCCTCCTATTCTTTAGGAGCAAGTCATGAACATCAACTCCTTATTGGAATGTATTTCTTGGGCACAGATGATCCTTGAATACTTCTAATAGGACTAGAACTAGTAAAGACACTCATAGCCGAACTAGAACTTGAGTTCTACTCGACTTAGGTCGCCTATTCGTGGCTGAATCTGGAGAAAAGAAGGTCCCCACGAATTAGGAACCTAGAATATGGCTGCCTAACCAGACTTCTAGTCTAAAAAGAACTACGTGAACTTGATCCCTATATATACAAGGGTACGTAGGCACCTTGAGAACATGTTTTACAAGCCTTGCAATACACCTACGAGATTCTTGATAACACACGACACAAGCCTCAACGGAACTCGCGAGATTCTTGTAAACGCTCTCAAGCTCAGTTCAACCCCCACAATAAACCTCCATTCTCCATAGATTAGTTGCTCGTTAGCCTTTACAACTCAGCATAAACCTCTCAAAAATTATTACGAAATCTACTCATCAACACCACCCACACAAAAATGACAAAAGGGGAAGACAGCAAGGCCAAAAGATGCTAGTCTGTACAGAGTAGGCAACCGACCATGACAACGAAGCCACTCGTGTTGGGCATATCGAAGAATCCTTAGCTTATTCCAGACAAAACCGCACCAAGGCACTAGAAGGGCTGGATTCCGAATGACATTCCAAATGTCCCAAATTTTTAGTTTACAGAGAGAAGTTCCATTCCATAGAATATCATCCGAGGCATTGAGGTTAAATTCTGGAAAATCAAATTGTTGAAGCTAAGAGAGAAGGCCAGGGTCTGGTGGTGAATTCTGTTTGAGGGACGAGGCATGACCCAAGCTCCAGTAGTAATCAAATCATGAACTTTGGAGTCATGAGTCAGATTAGATTGAGCAATAATAGGATCAAGTCGAGAGCTAGCAAGACATGTCGAGTTCCACCAGGGGTCAAACCAGAGCGAGGTCCTTGGCCATTCCCAATTTTAAAAGATATAAATTGGCGGGCCAGAGGACGGAGCTTAAGGACATTGCGTAATATCCAAGAGCAGTCAGTAGACAATTGCATAGTCCAGAAGTGATGTCATTTTAGAAAGGTAGTATTAACCCGGCACGGCCATAAGGCCTTACTCTTTTTTACAATTTTGCAAAGATGAAAGAGAAGTTGAGCATGATTCCAGTCTTTAGAATTTTTAATACCAAGGCCACCTTCCTCAAAAGGGGTGCAAATTCTATCCCAACAAACCGTGGCTCCTCCTTTAGTGTGCACATTACCCTTCCAAAAGAACCTAGTAAAATATTTTTGAAGCTTTCGGTGCACCAAACCAGGAAGAAGAAAGTGGTTAGTCCAGAAAGCTTGAATTGCAAATAGAACAAAACGTAGAAGCTGCACTCGACCAGCTAGAGATAGCATCAATGAGGTCCAGCATGAAATACGAGCAGTGACCTTGTCAAGAAGGGGAATGCAATCATTATAACACAACTTAGAGGATATCAAAGGAACCCCCAGGAACTTAACTGGTAGAACCCCATGAGCAATGCCAAATGTCTGATCAAACCAGCAAATAAAATCTGGGTTGCAGTTGCCAAAGAACACTGAGCTTTTAGTGAGGCTAGGACATAACCCACTTGAGGCAGAAAATTTTGAAATACAATCCATAAGATGAGCCACCGAGTTTTTGTCCCCATTGGAAAAAAGGAGAACATCATCAACATAAAACAAGTGTGTGAGTTTCAGGTCCTTACACTTCCAGTGAAACTTAAAAACCGAGGGTGTAACAGCGAGCATGCAAGACAAAACATTCATGGCTATTGAGAATAAATATGGGGAAATTGGATCGCCTTGGCGAAGCCCCTTTTTTCCTTCAAAAAAACCACATAAGGCCCCATTTACTTTGACAGAGTAGGTTGGTGTAGATATACAAATGTAGATCCATCTCAAGAAGGTATATGGGAATTGTAATTTTTGAAGAGCACCCATAATAAAATCCCAATCAATAGAATCAAAAGCTTTGTGAAGATCAAGCTTTAAAGCACATTTAGGAGCGCCAGTTTCACGTTTATAGCCTCTAAACAGTTCTTGTGCCATAAGAACATTGTCAGATATACTACGCCCCAGTATGAAGGCTGATTGCGAGATATCAATTAAACTGGGCATCACAGCTTTGAGACGAGTTGCCAAGATTTTAGCTATACACTTATACGGGATAGTGCATAAAGAGATCAGGCGAAATTCATGCATAGCTGAGGGAGTAGGTACCTTGGGAATTAGAGTAATATTGGTGGCATTAATTGACTTATGCATAACGGCTATTTCAAAGAAGCTTTTAACTGCTTTGCAAAAAGTTTCCCCCACAATTTCCTAGGTTGATAAGAAAAACTCAGCTGTTAAACCGTCAGGACCCGGGGCCTTATTCTTTTTCATGCTTTTTAAGGTAGCCAAAATGAGCTCATTCGTAACAAGTGCCTCTAACCAGGACGCCTGAGAAGAGGAAACCGAAGCACAAGTAAAGCCATCAAAATCACAAGGGGCATGAAATTGAGTCGTATAAATAGTGTTTGAGAAAAAATCCACCGCAACTTGAGAAACTTGTTTATGACCCGTAACCAAGTCACCATATGGGTTCTCAATTGCTAAAAGTTTGTTGTGATTCCAATTCGCCTTGATTTGGTTGAAAAAGAAATTTGTATTTCCATCCCCAGCAGAGAGCCACTTCACTCGAGATTTTTGATGAAGAAAAGCTTCCTCCTCTAACAAAGCAAGTTCCAAATTTTTAGAGGCCTCTAACTCTTTTTGGAGAACCTCAACATTATCATTGTCTTGAACAAGGCTGTCTTGCACTTCTTGAAGAGAGGTTCGAGCTAGAGAAACGTTGTTGTGGACGTTCTCGTGAGCTTTATTTAGGGCAATAAATTCTCTCTTAACCTCCTTCAATTTGCGACTAAGAATCGCCATAGGATCACCATACCACTGAATGTCCCAAGCTCTCGAAATGGTAGGCAAAAAACCATCAATATCTTTCATAAAGTTATAAAACTGAAAAGTTTTATGAACTTTTTCCATATGTATAGGAATAGAGCATAGAAGAGGACAGTGGTCCATAATCCCTCTATTTTTAACAAAAATAGTGCCTTCACTAAAGGTTCCAAACCATCCTTGATTGCCAAGCATCCTATCAAGACGCCTTTGAATAAGAGAAGGAGCTCTTTTGTTCGTCCAAGTGAAGATAGATCCCACTGTTTTAATATGACCTAAGGAAGAGTTCGAAACACAATCAAGAAATGATTGCATTCCAGTAGTCCAATGCTCACGCCCTCCTTTAGCCTCAATTAGGGAAATAATGCAGTTAAAATCCCCAGTGACACACCACGGTACAGAGATCAGGTGACTAAGATTCTCAATATCATTCCATAAAGGCTCACGATGAGGAGCTTTATTTAAGGCATAAATAAAGGTGACACAAAAGGTCAGCTGCTTCTCTAAGAACGTAGCAAAGCAAGTGATCTGTTGGGAGGACTTAGAATGCACCGAAATATTCCAGACCGAAGGGTCCCAACCAACCCAGATTCTCCCATAATCATGCTCATCATAATCATGCACCGAAATGAATTTCATGTTATTTAACCCAAAATCTGAATTACAAGGAAACATATATATAATGTGATTATGTGTTTATATATTACACACTTGATTTCAATTTTATGGACAGTAGCTTATTTTCACAAGTTAGTCAAGGTCATACTCATTTTCATATGTCTTATTTTAAGAATAAAACAAAACTAAAATTTATTATTCCATGTTTTACTAAGAAAAAAATAAAAAAAACCAAAATACAAACTTCTAAACTGAAAATGCATATTTTAAGTTGTCTTTACAAATAAGCTAAGGGCAATAACCATAAAATCTAGTAACAATTATATGTTACTCCAATAACGCAATATATTGAATTTGTTTGGTTAGTTGATAAATTTTTTTTATAGTAAATCAATTCATTAATAAAAGGGAGAAAATGCCCGGAATACCACATTTTGGGGTGCTAACTGCCCGAAATACCATTATGCGGGAGAGTCCGCCATTTTTAACCACTGACTACGTATTCCGGGAATGCGTATTACGAGATGCGCATTCCGGGAATGCGTATTACGAGATGCGCATTACTGTGTTGCGCATTGACGTCATCTGACGTCATTTTTACATTGCATCTCCGGCGATGCTCGGAGGCGAAAAATCGCCTCTCCGTTCTCCACCTCCCGTCCAGCAGATTCCGGGCACTTCAACTGATTCTAATTACATGAAAACGATGCCCAGGCCTTGCTCTACATTTATACATCTTCGTTTATTGAGATCTGGCCTCGCAGGGGCGAGTTCGAACAGATCTGAAAACCAAATCGGAAAAAAAATCTCGATTTGGGGATTTCGATTCCGGTTAAATTAATGTTAATTGGTTGGTATAGTATTGTAGAGTACAAAGAGGCGATCATTTTGATATATGGCATGGTGTCGAAATATGTCTGTAAAAGACGACGTTGTGGTTACAATTTTAACGTCGAAATCGCCGCCGGCGCTGCTGTAGGAGACAGTGAACAGTACGACATATGCGCATGTTTGACATGCGCATGCCAGAAAACGCATGACCAACATGCGTATACGTCCTTACTGTTCACTCGAGCAATTTTCACAATTACAAACTGTACGCATTGTGACCATGCGTGGCCACCGACCACGCAATGTGGAGATGCGTATATGGACCACGCATGTGTGTAATGCGCGGTCCGTGGGTAAAAAGGGCGGACAGTTCCGCATGTGGGTATTTTGGGCAGGAGATATTAAAATGTGGGTATTTTGATTTTTCACCCAATAAAAGGACATATAATTTGTAAAAATAATATTGAACAATCACATAGCAAACTAGATTAGATGAAAGTTTCTATTAATATAACTACGTTCGTTTCATATATTTTGCACAGTAGATATCCTTTCTCATATCGCTGAAACATGCAACTTTTTTTTGATAGACAGTATAATGATTTATTGGTGTCGTGAGGATTAAGTTTCTACACATTTTTAATATGTAATCGAAAAATTAACCACGATCATACAAATATTTTCAATAAATTAATATAATAAATATTTTAAGGATTCGATATTTAATCAATATACCGAATTATCAGAATATGGGTGATTTTTTTTAACATGATACGTAGAAATATTCTCTAACAAAGAGAGAAATAAAACGAAAGCTAAATTTAAAAAAAACAATAAAGAGGGATTTTGAACTTTTCAACGGGGGTTGTATTTGTTTTGATGAGTGGTTCATAATATAAATATTAATTCAGTTGGTATGAATTCACGGATAAGTAATTTTGTACTTACGTTAATTAACATTCAAATAAAATTATATATTTATCTAAATAAAAATTAAAATAATATATTTATATTAATTTATTAATACAATTTATTGGTAGGTGCGTAGCACGGGTAGAACGCTAGTTGTTTAATCATTAGGATCTTCTTCTCATTATTTATAAAAAAAAAATGAGTTTGAGGTTACCCCTGGACTACCCAAGGTTATAAAATTTTTATATGGAAAATTTTAATACCATATTTATAAATTCAAAACATAAACGGTATAATTATAAAAATACATAGGTGCATTATACGGAAAAATGACCTAATCTTAGAGTACTGTATATGTGAAATTAATCCACACATTTATAACTTATTTATAAATAATTTCTCTCCACTCCTAACTTGTTTTCTACAATAAACATTTAATAACAAGCAAATTCTTTTTTCTATTATTATATTAAAAATACATTTTACTAATAACATATTATATAAAAAAATAAATATAAAATATATTACTGAAAATGTGAATAACTATTTGTCTTAGGTTAGTAGAATCCAATGTTTTATATTAAACTAGTGTAAAAGCCCGTGCAAGGCACGGACACTTAAATAATTTTGGGAATTTGTCTGAAATACTACTTTTTTTTGTTTTTTATTCCATTTTTACTGTCATCTTATTTTTATTTCAATTTTATACTTTTAAATTTTCAAAAATGCGGTCCACTATGTAAATATTTTCCAAAATTTTCAAATATACGGTCTCAGCAATCAGCATAGTTGGACGTTGGGGTTAATTTCACTTGTCTAGCTCTCACTATATTTGATTAAGTAATTGAGACCCATCTCCCTTCTCCTTCGTCGATACGAGCTCCTCCGCTACGCCGCCATGACGCCGGCGTCGCCGCTCAACACCTCCGGCCATCTCCGCCCCCCTTCTACGGCGTCGCACCCCCACCGCTTGCACTCCTTTCAGCCAGGGCTGCAGACCAAAAGACGAGCTCGAAGCTCAAAAATTGAATGGTAGTTTATGTTTTTTATTCTCAAAAATTCGTCATCTCTCTCTCTCTCTCTATCTCTCTCTTTTTTATTCTCTCTTTTATATTTGTTTTGTTTTCATAGTGTAATATGGAGATTACACCGAGGTTTAATTTATATGGTGAGTTTTATTCGATACTTGAGTTTTTCAATTACTTCAGCTTTGTGAAATTGCGCTTGTTTCATATGTTAATTTATGTGTTGAATTGCTTGAATGAAGTAGTTTATTTAGAATGTTACTAAGTGTTTGATTAAATGTCACAATGAATAATGAATTTACAAATTCTGAATTTTGGTTACTTATAAAATTGCAAATTCTGAATTTTGGTTGCTTATAAAGTTGCAAATTCTGAATTTTGGTTGCTTATAAAGTTGAAAATTCAACTCACGTGAATCCTCAGTTTCTTGGTAAGTGGCTAAGTGCAAACTCCATTTAGGTACAAGTTCAAATCATATAGATCATCCTATTAAAAGTGATTAAAATCAAGTTAAAATTGAAATTAAAAGTGAGAATTGAAATGGTCCCTGATTGACTGTTGGATTTAATTATTACTTTGAACTTTCTGCAGGGATGCGATGGATCAATTTTCATGGATCAATTTTCTTCAATGACACATCTTCATTGACAGGAGAGAAAAGAGCAGCTCCAAACGTTAATTCTGCCAGGGGATTTGAGGTTGTCGACACAATAAAATCTGCAGTTGAAAATGTGTACCATGCTGTCGTCTCTTGTGCTGACATTCAAGCTCCAAAATATCTAATGAATGTCGAGGAGAATTGGTTCTGAAAGATCTTTCATTTAGGTCTTAAGTATTAGAAGTATTTAGGAGTATTATTACATGTATGAACTTCATGCCGAGCCTCCTTTTGTCATGTCTGATCTAGAAATCTTGAGGCAGGGCCTGGATTATCTTCTTTTGTTTAGTGATAGTTGTTTTCTTTGTTTAGTGGTCAAGTGCTTTGTAATCCAAATTCTCATGGTTAAGGTCTATTTTATTAATATATCTATTCAAGTTTATCAAAAAAAGTAATTTCAAAAAGTTTAATTAATTTTATTAGTAATAGATTCCTAATTCAATTAGTAAAACCTCATCCATTGTTAGTTTTAGGTGCAATATGTGTTCGTGTTTCATGCAAGTTGTTCCCTCTCTATAGTTTCGATCTTCACACTTGAACTCTTTCTAATATTTCTAAAATAGAAGATACTTTGCGCTCAAAACAGTATCGCGTGGAGTAGTTGAATTCGAATGTAGTACTGAGAATGAGCACAATTTCTGGACTTGTGGTGTTTGAAGTTAGCTGGTTATTGTTGCTGATAAGAACAATAAACATAGATTATAGAATGAATAGTATTGATGAGTAGATTTCGTAACAACTTTTGAGAGGTTTATGGTGAGTTGTAATGGCTAAAGATCAACTAATCTATGGAGAATGGAGGTTTTTTGTAGGGGTTGAACTGAGCTCGAGAGCGTTTACAAGAATCTCGCGAGTTCCCTTTGAGGCTTGTGTCGTGTGTTCTCAAGAATCTCGTAGGTGGCTATTGCGAGGCTTGTAAAACATGTCCTCAAGGTGCCTACGTACCCTGGCTTATATAGGGATCAAGTTCACGTAGTTCTTTTTAGACTAGAAGTCTGGTTAGACAGCAATATTCTAGGTTCCGAATTCGTGGGGAACTCCTTTTCTCCAGATTCAGCCACGAATAGGCGACCTAAGTCAAGTAGAACTCAAGTTCTAGTTCAGCTGTGAGTGTCTTTACTAGTTCTAGTTGTATTAGAAGTATTCAAGGATCATCTGCGCC
Source organism: Kitagawia praeruptora (assembly GCA_037693485.1). Lineage (NCBI taxonomy): Eukaryota > Viridiplantae > Streptophyta > Magnoliopsida > Apiales > Apiaceae > Kitagawia > Kitagawia praeruptora. The sequence continues at coordinate 40,754,148 of CM075351.1, forward strand.
CAAGGAATACATTTCAATAAGGAGTTGATGTTCATGACTTGCTCCTAAAGAATAGGAGGCTTAATCATACCAGAATCCTGCTGGCATAAATCTGTTCTCGTACAGGAAGTTGTCTCTCCGGAACCTGTCTACAGGAACCTGTCTCTCGAGAACCTGTCTCTCAGGAACCTGAACATGTCCAGATCCATTTCACATGCTATTTGGCCCTATTTATCTTAAGGGACCTCAATCATAACCCATATTAATCATACGGATTGGATCCTTAAGCCCAATGGGCATAAATCTAGCCCATGGAGATTTTGGGCACAACAAATAGTATTAAAGCTTCTAGCTTTTCAGACTAAAATATTTATGCAACATGTGTTATTACTCGCAACTTGTAAATAATTCTCTCGTTGCTTGATATAAGAAAATTATGATTATGTCTTTGCGAAAAAGCTTGGACAACACAAAGCTCTTTAGTATTATGCTTTGTGCTTGGTAAGTAGATTGAATGCCTTTCATATTGTTATTTTCTGTAAAAAATTTCCACATCTCACACATAAAGCTACCAATTTTTTCACAAAGAATAAGCCCCTACCCATCTTAATTGTCAAATTCAATTATTTTTATCAGTTGCAACCTTTGCAACCATATTTGCAATCTTTGCAACCTTGTTTGCAACTTCTGCAACCATGGTTGCAAACATGGTTTCTTCTTTGAACTATTATACTAATATGATTCTTACAATTGTGTTTGCCAAAAATTTACAGTTATTAGAGAATGATTCATTTTATAACTATCTTTAAATTTTTGTTTTAGTATCCTCATTTACCCAAAAAAGAGAGAAAATGTTGGTCGTTTATTTAAGGTCTAATGTTACATTTGTTGAGGAATGTAAATGGTTGCAGAAGTACTTATTGTATATATATTTAACAGTTTTTGTTTTAGTATGCTACATTCTACTGTCTGTTGCGACTGTAATCTTTATCTCGTCATTCTTTGAGGACATTGTTGCACATTGTGTTTATTATCCATTTGTAGTTGCAACTTATCAATATCAGTTGTAACACTATTTGTAACTTATCAATATCAGTTGCAACTTATGCAACCCTATTTACAACTTATGTCTTTCAATATAGTACTTGTCAGCTAAAGAAACTAGTACTTTTAACAGATTGTATTTCAAAAGACAATATGAATCTCCGTGGAGTAGGCCCCGCAGGGCACCTTTCTAAAAATTCAGATTGACACATGGTTGTTTGCATACTTGTCATATTTACCTATTTCTATCAGTTGCAAGGGTTTCAACCATGTTTGCAACCTTTGCAATCTTGTTTGCAAATTCTGCAACCATGATTGCAACTTATTTATATCAGCCATCATAGCTGCCCAACAATTTAGCTCGACTAACCGTCACTACACACTCCTTCAGTTCTTCTCCTGCATTTTGCTTCCCTCCACCAATCACCCCTACATTTGGAACTAAACCCGTATTATTGTTCCTATTCAACCCTTCATCCGAATTCAAACTTTCCTCTCCTTCAGAGTTCTTCCCAGATACACCTCCTTCTTTTGGCACATGCTTTCCACCACCCATCTGCCCATACTGGTTTTGCTGAGGCAAATCAACAAACACATCACCTACACTTCGTTCTAATCCTTTGTTTGTGTCAAAATCCCAAATCGCAACTATGTACCTTGGTCCTTAACATCGACCTCAATACCATTCATCAATTCAGTGGCACCCATAACTCCCTTATTCGCAGCTTCATCATTCCCACCCTCTGACACTCCCATGCATGAACTCATTGTTTTCTTGTTCAGCCATATGAACATCAGTTGTAGACACTAAATGTTCTTCTTCTGTTGCTTCTTTGCGTCAGCCATTAGAGTTTCAATTCTCGAATTCTCCGTAGCCACAAAGCTTGGAACACAAATGAAAATAACAAATCAATACAAAATTCTGCAATTCAAATGAACATCATATAACTAATCAAAATTAAAAAAAAAAACTCACAGCTTTCCTGACCTAAACAATCCATCACACACAAAATTAAAAAGATTTTAAAAAACAGATCAAAATGAACAATTAGAGGTCAAAATACTTACAATAGGCCACAAATATTAACAATTATGTTGCTTCTTTGCGTCAAAATTTTATGATTGATTTATAATACACCTCAATTGCAACTAAAAACAACCGAAATCAACCAAACAATTAGACGAGCTCGAAATCATAAACAAACGCTGAATTAACATGTTGCTTGGATCTAAAAGTCACAAAACTCAAGACCAATGGTGATTTTATCGTAATAAACCTTAATTGCGTCTAAACACAACAAAAATCGAGCATAGTAAGTACATGAGCTCGAAATCAAAATCTACGTAATTGAACCTCAATTGTAACTTCAAAAATACACAAAGAAATTGAAAGCTTGGTAACGGCATAAACCACTTTGAATTTGTCTACGTGTCATGTGATGTAATCACCTGTTCAGGGACTACTAGGAATTGATAGACTATTTACATCATCACTTATTCCTAACAACGATATGCAACTTTTGTAACCTAAAATGCAACATTTATTCTATTTTAGTTTGAAATGTTGATTGAAGTCGTGTAAGTTGCATAACAGGTTGCGTAAGTTGTCAACTTGTTGCGCAACACAAACCAACTATAACCAACTATTTGTAACTTCAAAAGAAACCAAAATTCAGAATCTGCGGCTCTGCCTTCAAAATGAAGTCCGACTAACTTTATCTTATCCGCATCAACTTCATTTTTAAATTCAAAATAATTTCGAGCCTTCAATATCCATTTTTTCGGATCATTACCATCGAAAATTGATAACACAAAGATATAAGAATTCTTTTCACAAATTTTATCAAAACTTTGAAACATGCTAACACTTGAATCGAAATGACGAGAATTATTAGTATAACGAGGATTTAGCACGGTAGTTTTGACCATCAATTCTCTACTAGGACTTTTATCAACTATATGAGGTGCAGAGATCGTAGATATGCTTAAATCAAGTGTTGGTAACACTGGTGGTGGTTCAGGAGAGCGAAATACATGTGGTGGTTCAAACTCGTATGAATGATGCAAGTTAGGGTTACAGACCTGGTATTGGTGTAATATCCCTCCTATTTATTTATTTCTTTTTGATTTTATATATATTATATAATTAAATTGAGTACTTAGTTATAAAAATATTTTTTTTATTGTAAATCAATTTTAGTTTTAATTTAATTAAATTTAAAATTGTTTTATGTGTAGATAAGAATATTGTTACATTGTGATAAGGATACAGTTTGAATATTATACTCATCTAAATCCTAAATTCGATCGGTCATTATCCTATTATAAATGTATGGTTATATAGTAGTAGGATATGTAAAACCGAAAAGAAAACGAGAGGAATTAGGTTGGAGAAAGAAGAGGGATAACTCGGCTAAACAAAGTAGTACACAGTTGGCTTCGTAAATCAGGTATGATCGGATTCTACGCATGTATATATAATAACAAGTAGTAATTGTTATTTCCTATTCCTAAATCTTGTGCCATGTTACTTGTTTTGTTGAATTTGACACACGCGTGCCTTCATTAAATGGGTTGATGTAAGGTTAATTTGATATGATTAATAATTAATTCTTCTATATTAGTAGTATATAATTCATACTTTTCCTAACCTCGATGAATGCAGCTTGTTTCATTTTGTACGTGATGCATAGACACGCATAGACACTTATATGGTACATGTTAATTAGAAGGCATATTCAATAGGTTTGATTTAAATAAACTTTGTTGTTAATGTTGCTGCAATTAATCTCTTATTGAATGTACATATAATCATGGTCTAAGATAAATGTTTTAATGGATTAAGTTAAACTTTTTCATATTAAATGTCCGTGTAGGTGAACATCAGTTTATATAGTTATCAAGTTGTGTCAATTGCATTGATAGCATTAATTGTATTAAAAGAATGTGCTAATAATAGATTATGATGAACCAAAACTATATATGTGAGATGTCATGCAGGAGAAACTGTACAGACAAATGTGGATATTAGTAATTAGTACCTAATCAAGTTTGTTACGCCTGCATTTGTCATTGTCATATTCTGTGTAATTGCCCATGTTATTTAAGTTAGAATATTATGCATTAATCTTCTACAGAGGGTGTTTTACTTAGAATTGAGTTTATATGCTTCTACCATTTTTGTAGTTTGGTGTCATTCTTTATATTAATTAATAAGAGTTGTCATGAGTTTAAACTAGTTATGTTGATTGTAGTGTACATGTTCTGTTAAGTGGTACAGTACTGCTAGCCAGTAAACCAAGCATGAATTAGTACTATTTATAAGTACGTATAAATTGACAAAATATATGTACTAGTGTTGGCCAAAATCGTGAGTATTAATTGGCATTATTTGTAATATGTAACTCTGGTGACTTCCTGCCAATTAGTCTGTTTTGAAATGCATGTACACAAGTCTGTTAGCTGGGACTAGTTCTAAACTAAAGGTGCTAGCTGTACGAATCGCATGCATGTATGTTTTTATATTAATTATTTAATAATGATGTTATTTGTCATACGGGTAAAGGATGTTAAAAATTATTTGTATCATTTTATGATTAGATTGAGTTCGGAGCTTATAACGGATTTTTGGTATTTCTGAATTAATTTAGACGCTACATTAAGGTACGAATTTCTTATTCTTTTCTCTTTTCATTTAAATCAGAAATATTCATTAAATATATTGTTGAGTCAAATTTATAAATTGTCATCTTTTTGTACTCTCCTTGATACGAGTTATTTGCTCTCTTTCTCATTATAAAATTTTATTCTTTACTCGTTACATTTGTTGTCGATTCAATTTTATGAAATTGTGATCCTTGTATTCTGTGTGTACCTTTAGTGCACATTCATATTTTCGTTTCGTCTCCCTTATTGTTGGTATTTTTATTGCCAGCTCATATATATTTGATTTGTTTCGTTTCGCTATTTTATTGCGACATTGCTTTGTTTATTTTGTTCTGTGCAATGAGTCTGGCAATATTTTTGAAACCTATTTGTTGGGCTCTTAGACCTATCTATGTGGTTAAATCATAGACGAGTTCATGGAGTTCGGAGTGTCTGGTGAACTCGGCACTTACTCGTATCGGTGCTGTGAGTATACGAGCACGTCACTAGGGTATGAGATTGTGTATAGATCATGATCGTTAATGTGTGTTTTCTTCTTCTGGATTACCGAAGAAGGATTCTCTGTTTTGTAGAAATGCTTTGTGCATTTCATGTGTTTTCTTCTCGTGGATTACCGGGGAAGAATTCTCTGTTTTGTACTTCGCTTTGTGCGAGTACATATTTGTATAAGAGACCCTGAAGGATACATACCTTACTTGATTCAGCCTTATATTTGTTCTGCTTCGATTCAGTATTTTATTCTTGTTGGTTATCTTGCTTCATTTCGTATTAGACTTGATTTGAAAATTCTTTGTCGATAAGACACAATTCACTCAGTTATTTAAAATATGATTTTCTTCAAATTTTATTCGTACTGGGCTTCTTGCTCACTCTTTATTGTTCCCTTTCTGCAGGTAATCAGGGATTAACGGGGATTTGAGATGAGTGATGCCCAGCGTTTAGTTACGGTCTATATAGTAGTATAAATAAATTCGAGAACTTGTTAGATTTGTTTTCAGACCTTTCAGTATTTTCATTTTAAAGATTAAAACATTGATATTTATTAGGATTTTCGGTTCTTTTCTATATCGATTAAATATAATTTAGATTTTGTTATGATATTTGTCCATTAGTTAACGATCTGAAAAGTTGGGTTGTTACAGTTGGTATCAGAGATAAGGATATAGATTCTGTAGACTGTCTTTTAGGCATTGACCTGTGAGTTTTGGGTTGACTTCGCATGGGTAGGATTATGACTTTAAATATCGACCTATGATATGATTGTTTCGTATGTGCACTCAAGAAAAAAAAATTGCAGGATGCCGCCAAAGAAATCTAATACTAGCCAAAACACTGGGGGAAATGTTACTCAGCAAATTGTGATGGATCAAAACACCTTTATGCATATGGTGCAACAGGTGGTGGCTCAGCAAACGCAGAATCCTGGTGGTAACACACAGAATCAAGAAGGCCAGACTATGTTTGATCGTTTTATGAAACAAAGGCCTAATTGCTTCAAGGAGGCCAAGACCCCGATGGATGCGGAAGCGTGGATTGATCATATGGAGAAGATCTTTCGGGTACTTAACTGTTCTGAGCTGGAAAAGGCTCGTTTTGGCATTTACCGTCTTGAGGGGGATGCTAGCATTTGGTGGAAGTCAGTGGTAGCTTCTCACGCAGCTGGATATAAGAATACTGTCACTTGGAATGTGTTTAAGGCACAGTTCGATCAGAGGTACTTTCCTGCCAGTATCCGTGAGGAGTATGTTCGGGAATATCAGAGCATAACTCAGAAGGAGGATGAATCTGTGGCGGACTTTCAGATCAGGTTTCAGAGGTTAGCTGGCTATGCACGGACCGTTGCTGGTACAGAGGAAGATAAAATCATGAAATTCAAGTGGGCTTTGAAGACTTCAATCCGTAACCACATCATTGCAAACCGCTACACTACGATGGACAGTTTGGTGGACAGTGCCAGAGATCAAGAACTTCATCAAACAGACTTCCGTAAGCAGCAAGACATGCAGAATCAGAAAAGAAAAAGGGATGACGAATCTACCGAGCAAAACAAGAATCTTAAGAATAATAATGGATCTTCTGGTGGATTTGAGAAAAATGATCATGGGTATAACACACGAAACTTTCGACGGAGAAATGGAAACCAGGGAAATCAGAATGAAGCAAAGTCTCGTTGTCAACATTGTGGGAAGATGCACGGTGGAAACACTTGTCATTGGACTACAGGCGCATGTTTTAGGTGCGGGGAACAAGGTCACACTATCCGGAATTGTAAAATGTCATCCAACAATCGCAAGGATAACGATGATCAGGGTGAGAACAACAAACAAATAACTGCAAGTGACGCTGCAAATAATTAAGGTACTACTCTGAAAACACGTGTTATTTTTGCGATGCATGTTATAATTTCTGATGTGTGCATAATGAATTCTTGTATTTATATTTTTTTTGTGACGCTTGTGCATCTGACCGGTCCTATTTGCGATAGTTTATTGTCATTCTTACATGGGATTTATTATGTGTTAAAAAAAAAGTACGATTAGACGATTTCACTAATAAAATTTGTTTGGAAGAATTTTGAAAATTTTTGAAGCCATGATATTTTCTGAGAATCGACATTTGTGTCCATTTGAGATGTTTGCATTTTGGAAATAAGTATGCAACTTAAATTTCGAGGACGAAATTTTTGTAAGGAGGGAAGAATGTAATATCCCTCCTATTTATTTATTTCTTTTTGATTTTATATATATTATATAATTAAATTGAGTACTTAGTTATAAAAATATTTTTTTTATTGTAAATCAATTTTAGTTTTAATTTAATTAAATTTAAAATTGTTTTATGTGTAGATAAGAATATTGTTACATTGTGATAAGGATACAGTTTGAATATTATACTCATCTAAATCCTAAATTCGATCGGTCATTATCCTATTATAAATGTATGGTTATATAGTAGTAGGATATGTAAAACCGAAAAGAAAACGAGAGGAATTAGGTTGGAGAAAGAAGAGGGATAACTCGGCTAAACAAAGTAGTACACAGTTGGCTTCGTAAATCAGGTATGATCGGATTCTACGCATGTATATATAATAACAAGTAGTAATTGTTATTTCCTATTCCTAAATCTTGTGCCATGTTACTTGTTTTGTTGAATTTGACACACGCGTGCCTTCATTAAATGGGTTGATGTAAGGTTAATTTGATATGATTAATAATTAATTCTTCTATATTAGTAGTATATAATTCATACTTTTCCTAACCTCAATGAATGCAGCTTGTTTCATTTTGTACGTGATGCATAGACACGCATAGACACTTATATGGTACATGTTAATTAGAAGGCATATTCAATAGGTTTGATTTAAATAAACTTTGTTGTTAATGTTGCTGCAATTAATCTCTTATTGAATGTACATATAATCATGGTCTAAGATAAATGTTTTAATGGATTAAGTTAAACTTTTTCATATTAAATGTCCGTGTAGGTGAACATCAGTTTATATAGTTATCAAGTTGTGTCAATTGCATTGATAGCATTAATTGTATTAAAAGAATGTGCTAATAATAGATTATGATGAACCAAAACTATATATGTGAGATGTCATGCAGGAGAAACTGTACAGACAAATGTGGATATTAGTAATTAGTACCTAATCAAGTTTGTTACGCCTGCATTTGTCATTGTCATATTCTGTGTAATTGCCCATGTTATTTAAGTTAGAATATTATGCATTAATCTTCTACAGAGGGTGTTTTACTTAGAATTGAGTTTATATGCTTCTACCATTTTTGTAGTTTGGTGTCATTCTTTATATTAATTAATAAGAGTTGTCATGAGTTTAAACTAGTTATGTTGATTGTAGTGTACATGTTCTGTTAAGTGGTACAGTACTGCTAGCCAGTAAACCAAGCATGAATTAGTACTATTTATAAGTACGTATAAATTGACAAAATATATGTACTAGTGTTGGCCAAAATCGTGAGTATTAATTGGCATTATTTGTAATATGTAACTCTGGTGACTTCCTGCCAATTAGTCTGTTTTGAAATGCATGTACACAAGTCTGTTAGCTGGGACTAGTTCTAAACTAAAGGTGCTAGCTGTACGAATCGCATGCATGTATGTTTTTATATTAATTATTTAATAATGATGTTATTTGTCATACGGGTAAAGGATGTTAAAAATTATTTGTATCATTTTATGATTAGATTGAGTTCGGAGCTTATAACGGATTTTTGGTATTTTTGAATTAATTTAGACGCTACATTAAGGTACGAATTTCTTATTCTTTTCTCTTTTCATTTAAATCAGAAATATTCATTAAATATATTGTTGAGTCAAATTTATAAATTGTCATCTTTTTGTACTCTCCTTGATACGAGTTATTTGCTCTCTTTCTCATTATAAAATTTTATTCTTTACTCGTTACATTTGTTGTCGATTCAATTTTATGAAATTGTGATCCTTGTATTCTGTGTGTACCTTTAGTGCACATTCATATTTTCGTTTCGTCTCCCTTATTGTTGGTATTTTTATTGCCAGCTCATATATATTTGATTTGTTTCGTTTCGCTATTTTATTGCGACATTGCTTTGTTTATTTTGTTCTGTGCAATGAGTCTGGCAATATTTTTGAAACCTATTTGTTGGGCTCTTAGACCTATCTATGTGGTTAAATCATAGACGAGTTCATGGAGTTCGGAGTGTCTGGTGAACTCGGCACTTACTCGTATCGGTGCTGTGAGTATACGAGCACGTCTCTGGGGTATGAGATTGTGTATAGATCATGATCGTTAATGTGTGTTTTCTTCTTCTGGATTACCGAAGAAGGATTCTCTGTTTTGTAGAAATGCTTTGTGCATTTCATGTGTTTTCTTCTCGTGGATTACCGGGGAAGAATTCTCTGTTTTGTACTTCGCTTTGTGCGAGTACATATTTGTATAAGAGACCCTGAAGGATACATACCTTACTTGATTCAGCCTTATATTTGTTCTGCTTCGATTCAGTATTTTATTCTTGTTGGTTATCTTGCTTCATTTCGTATTAGACTTGATTTGAAAATTCTTTGTCGATAAGACACAATTCACTCAGTTATTTAAAATATGATTTTCTTTAAATTTTATTCGTACTGGGCTTCTTGCTCACTCTTTATTGTTCCCTTTCTGCAGGTAATCAGGGATTAACGGGGATTTGAGATGAGTGATGCCCAGCGTTTAGTTACGGTCTATATAGTAGTATAAATAAATTCGAGAACTTGTTAGATTTGTTTTCAGACCTTTCAGTATTTTCATTTTTAAGATTAAAACATTGATATTTATTAGGATTTTCGGTTCTTTTCTATATCGATTAAATATAATTTAGATTTTGTTATGATATTTGTCCATTAGTTAACGATCTGAAAAGTTGGGTTGTTACAATTGGGGAAGAAAATGATCATTGCAATTCGATGTGCTAGCAATCCCAGATGTATTCTGCATAAGTAATCCCTGAATTTCTACAAGAATTTTCATCGACTCCACGTGTGATTGTCTAGCTTGATTATAGTTGTCTTTCATCTGCTGCAAATTTAAATTTATTAAATCATTTTGCCGGGCTAACATTTCCGTCATGTTTCCGAGGACCTAGGGCTCTGATACGGACTACACTAATCTATGCAGGTGAAGAATAAAGAGCAGAAGAAGAAAAGATAAACTCCAAACAGAAACAAAACAATGCTCTGTTTTCATAAGGATTTCTCTTAAGAAGTATATGCTTCTGATGTCTGATTTGCTAAAGCATACAATACTATATTGTGATGTCTCTTACGTTACAACTGTGCTCCTAAAGACATGCACTCTTCAGAATGACTTCACAGCTAAGAATATTGATGTTGTTGATGCTCGGGAGGAGTTTTTTGCTTAACTGACAACTACCAGCAGGGTTCATTGTGTCAAAATTTTCAAATGCATGGAGTTAATTGACTCAATTTCGAGGCTGTAGCTGACATGTAGATGTGGTCATGTGATTTGATTTGTTTCTTACTGCTATGAGGTGCATTGTTTTGCTTGCTCACTGATTTGCTTGTTTTATTAGGGATCAAAATTGTAAGTAATTGATTTAGTAACTCTATGAATCTATTTTGCAGGATTAAAAAAACGGCTTTCTTGCAGGATTAGAAAAATGGCTGCTATAATTGCAGCAAGTATCACAATGTTCAGCATTCTAAAGATGGAGGACTCACATCTTGTGGTTGCAGAATATTTAGAAGGTGCCAACATTGTTCCTTCCTTAGTCTGTTGCCGAAATTTATATGAAATTAGCAATGTCTGGCATGCACAACGAAACATAATTTTTGAGTTAAGACTTAGCTAGACTGCTTGAAGCATGCGGACTTGCTGAACTTGACAATGTCAATCATGTATTAATGCTATTTACGTAGCTCTTTGATCATTTTCCTTAAAAGGGATCTGTTACCTTCTACTGGAATTTGAAAACAATGGATAAGCACTCGAGCAAAGAATGTCGTTGCCACATGATACAAATTTAATGCGTTTTGAACTCATGGATTAGCTTCATAAGCCTTATTGATATAGCTCTATGGGTCACCAGTGTCAGTATCTTCATCAGCCCCTGGCCTGGATAAGAAGATATTGAAGATTTTTGCTGATGGTAATGTGTTATTTATTGCCTTGATTATGTAAAGGAGCAAACAACTTGCTACTCGATCCCAATGTTAAGTCAAAATTGCCTTAATGTGGCATCAAGAGCTAGCAGATGTACTGGTTACGCATATACTCTTAAATGTGGTTAGTGCTGCTAATTGTATAGAGCCTCCCGATAACTTTATTTTAAGTAGCATGGATGTCTATTATGAAGAATTCAAGTTGGTGAAATCTTGGAGAGAATAGTGGTTATGACTTCGGATTGTACCCCAATTTCAACTTTTTATTGCATTTTAAAATACTTGTTTGGGTAAAAAATAAGTAGGCTTAATCAACCATCTTTTATTTGTTTAGAAACTTCATGTGCAATTGATTTGGTATTAAGCATCCGATGTTTCTTGTTCTCTTAGGTTAATATGACTCCGTTTATGTTGATTATGTCTTTAGGAGCTAGCGTCTGAATATTTTTTACCTCTTCTTAATTACAATAAACAAATATATGTTCTGCAACATTGTTTGACCAAACATGTATTCTATGAAGAAACAGTCCATTAATCTTCTGGACTTCTTCAGTATATAAACATGAAACTGTAATCAATAGTTTCATCACATTCTCAACGTACAATTAAATCAATCGTATCATCTGTAAAGTCGATCTAGCTACCAATATGTCTTCTTCCACTGAAATTAGTATTTGTCTTATTTCTCTTTTCACCTTCACTATCTTCCTCCAAATACCATTTGCAGTTACAGCTGACCCCCTCAGTTATTCTTGCATAAACCCGCAAAACTTCACCGCAGGAACTCCCTATGAGCTCAACCTCAACAAACTCACAGGCCTTCTCGACTACCTAACCCAACCCTCTGGCTATGCTCAAGCTTCCATTGGCCAGGCATATGGGCTTGGTCTTTGTCGGGGGGATGTGTCCTCATTTGACTGTCTGACCTGCATTTCCGAAGCTGGTATTCAGGCCCGGAAACTTTGCCCAGGAAACAAAGGGGCTCTTATATGGTACGACTATTGCATGTTCAAGTACCTGGATAAAAATTTCTTTGGTCAGATCGATAGAAGTGTTGTTGTTTCCCTTTTGAATGTCAACAACATTACTGATAATCAGAATCTGTTTAAGCAGAGAAATAGTGAGTTATTGGGTAAGTTATCACAGGAGGCTTCTATTAGTACAAAACGATACGCAAGAGGGGAGATAGTGGTCGATGAAAATACTACGATTTATGGGTTAGCTCAATGTACATGGGATATTTCAAGCTATGACTGTAAGAAGTGCCTAGATGACCAAATTTATAGCAATTTACCACAGGAAAAGATAGGTGGAAGAGTTCTTGGCGGGAGTTGTAATGTGGGGTTCGAGGTGTACCCTTTTGTGAAGCTCTGAAAGGCGCTTCAAGGGAGGATTAATTCATGCAACTTGGGAGATCTGTCATTAAAGTCTGTTAATGTAAAATTTTTATTAATGATTCTTTAGTATTGATTATGTTTATTCTGTGTTGGTTTGGTAATAAAAGTACAATAATTATTTAAAATGATCAATTAGATTATAACTCGACTATAAAGTATGTTATGAATATTATAAAAGTACAATTATTATTTAAAATGATCAGCTATATTATAACTCGACTATAAAGTATAGTACATATGAATTTTTATATCTTATATTGATCACTATAATATATAAAGGTTGAGTTATAATATATGTTTAGATCAATTTACTATAAAATCAAAAAATTTGATATTGGATTTCATATACATGCACGGATCATTAAGGTTATCATATTTTACATCGATCGAAATATTTAGAAAAATTTAAAATTGAGTTAAAAAATAATTCAAAATTATAATATACAAAATATTTCAATTTACCCCATTTTTTATTGAACTTCTCAATATTGTAATAAATATTAGACTAAAACTAAATATTTAAGTTTAAAAGTTTATAAATGTATATGTTTAGAAAAAATGTTGGAGACAAACATACGGATGACTTTTATTCAGTTTTAAGAGATTTATTAATACTAGCTTATAGCCCGTGCAAAGCACGAGTTACTTTTAATTTTTTTAATTAATTTATAGTGTAGTGTAATATTATAAATATTAATTTTAATATGCTATTGAAATAATTCGAATCTTATGTCTTTGTATATAATAATTTTTAGTATTAAATATAAATTAATATGTTGTTGGCGGGAATTGAACTTTAGACCTCTGTATATAACAACTTTTAGTATTGTTGTATGTTATGGTCATGATTTATTAGTGTTTAAGATCTAACGGTTATGGATGAGTGATAAGTGATAACAAAAAATGAGAGGATAACCAAAATTTGGGGGTTAGCCAAACTACAAATTATACTCCTTTTCGTTTATTATAGTATATATACTAGCTTATAGCCCGTGCAAAGCACAAGTTATTTTTAATTTTTTAAAATTTATTTATAATGTAATATAATATTATAAAAAGAAAACTGGGCTTGAGGTTGTACTCAGGATCTCTCCTGAGGTTATAACACAAAGAACTTATAAAGTATGTGACTCCGCAGGGGCATTTTTTGTAAATATCAATTTTTTCTCAGTAATTTACCTAAATACCCTTAAATTTGTATTGAAAATCATTTAACCTCACATAGAACACCTAGTATAACGACCTAGAAAATCGTGTATTTAAAAATTTCTTATTTATTATTTAATGTGAATTATATGATTCGAATATTTTTGAGAAGGTCAATATATGTGACATTGTGTTCATGTGTTTATATGATGATTTATGTGTGTCGTGTAAGCCTGTGGATTTTTATTTGTATTTTTGATGACTTAAATGTATTTAAATCATGCATTATTGATCTTCAAAGATTTTTATAAAATCATCGGAGTTGTTAAAAATCACGAAATTTTTGTGTTATCATCTTTATGATATTAATTAGTTTTTGGATTTTTGGGAGAATTATTTTGGATGTTTAAGTATTTTAAAATGATTTTACGAGTTATATTGCATTTAAAGGGTCAAAACTTGTAAAACTCATATTTAATTCATTTTTTATACTAAAAATATTTTAAAAATATGGGGATGTTTGTAATTTCATAAAGTTTATTTTGGAGATTTTTTTATTTATTTTTACACAAATTTTCTGTTTAATTTCGATTTTTTTTAAAAAAAAATGATGATGATTTAAATTAGTTTTATTTGATTTTTTAATTTGTAAAATTTTTATGGCTTATCTATTAGAAGGTAGAGTCTCTTCCCCCATTTAGCCAACAACATGTTGGTGCAGTGGTTGAGCCATTGGCCTCCTTTGAAGGAGGTCAGGGGTTCGACTCCTGCGTGTGTGTGAGTTTCTTAGTTTGTATTAGGTTTCCTTTCTGTATTTGTATTTCTATATTTGTAATGGCCGGGGGTCCTTCGGAAACAGTCTCCCTATTGTATAGGGGCATGGTCTGCGTACATCTACCCTCCTCAGACACCACTTTGAGTGGTATTGTAACTGAGTAAGTTTGGTTTAGTCTCTTCCCCCATTTCTTTTTCAGCTCTGTTCTTGCAAAACTCTCGAACCTTCTCTCAATCTCTCGATCTCTCCCTCGTTCTCTCACCATCTCTCTCGAGCTCTCTCTCTATTCCCTCTCCCCATCCTCTCCTGCGAACTGTACAACTGGTGTGTGTATATACCGTGTGTGTATATGTGATGATGTGTGGGTGCGGGTCGATTTGGGGGCTGTTGTTTGTGTTCCGATTGGTCGATTCAACGGCGTGCGAGTTCGTGTGTGTTCAACCGACTTGGGTGTGGTGTGGGTGTTAGTCGACTGTTGGGATGAAGGAGTTGGGGTTTCCAAGTGTATGGTTTGCGTGGTCTGCCTGTACTACGAATCCAACTCTGTTGTTGGTTGTCACGGGTGTGTGTTTGTGTATAAGTGCAGTGTGTGGGTGAGAGTTCTTCACGATTTTGGTAAAGCTGATGCAGATTCTTGTTCTTCCTTTATAGGCTTCGTTCCCTTTAAGTGTTTCCCTGGGTTCGATTCTCAGTTAGTATTGTTATTACAACAGTGGTGTTGCCATGGGTGTGTGTCAAACTGTGAGTTTGTGTGTCCCCGTATGTGCGTTTATTGTGTATGGGTTTCTCTTTATATTTCCCTGTGAATTGTGTGTGAGTTAAAGGAAGTGTTTGTGTAGCATAAAATCAGTGTGGCTATGTGTGCGTGTTAAATTGAAGCGGTGTGTGTGTAAAGTTGTGTGTGGCGGCGCGGTGCTGCGAATTGAAGTGCAGCCGAGGGTGTATGCGGGTATATCCATATGGGAATTACAGGAATAGTGAAGGTGTTAAGATAAAATGATGTGTGGTGGATAGTTTATGTATGTGATGTAGCTGGTTGGGGTGATGTAGGGGCGTATGGAGTCTGTTGTATCCTTGGGTATGTACGCGTATGTGTCTGCGTGCGTGTGGGTGGCCGTGTTACTGCTGGGTGTTTGAATTCAACTGGGTGGTACTGGGATGGTTCGAATGAGTTGAAGTGTGTGTCTATCGATTGGGGGTTTGGGTTATACTGTAGTTTTGTTATGGTTTTGGTGGTGTAGGTTCGGCAGGAGAGACTCTCGGGGAAAACCGAGAGGTTTTTATGGGTATATTATGGTAGTCAGTGGAAGAAAGAAGAAGGCATGAGTGTGGGGTGTTGTTGAGTGAATATGTCGTGATATGGTTTAAGGAGGGAGAGATGTTGACAGATTGGAAAAGAGTAAATGAGGAAAAGAGTAGTAATGGTGTGTGATGCAAATTAAGCGTGATTGTGGGTGTGTGTGTGCCGAGAGGTATGGGTGGCTATATTATATGTAAGTGGCTGTGTCCGTATGGGTATGTTTTGAGTTTGTACTGTCATGAGTAGACAGGGGAGACGGGGGAAGTGGTGTATGTGCTGTATGTGAGTGAGTGTATGGTAAGTGCAGAGCAAGAAAAGCATGAGAAGGATGTGGTGTGCCCTGTGTTTATAAATGTGGGTGTACCGGAACAAGCTAATAATTATTGGAAAGTAATACTTGTAAGTGGTTTTGTTTCATTAGAATAATTTTGGATTCTAATCCGAAAATTAGGGATTTTTGGATTTTGGTAATCAAAGTTTGAGATATTAAAGGAATGAGTAAATTTGAAAGTTGTTGTCGAATTATGTGTTTTGTTTTGCAAAATAACGGTCGTAGATTTTACTCGAAATTATAGTGAATTAAGAATTTTATCTTGGATTGATTTAATTACTTCATGGCGTTACTTGGTATGTATATGTATAAAGCGGTATAGGACGCGTATCGGTATAATAGAGCAATCAGTAAGGTTTTGGTTGGTTTTGGCACTAAAGTAGTATTTCACCTTGATATAGGTACGAGTAGGAGGCTCGGCCAAGAACAAGAACAGTGCACGGATAAATGGAATTTCGAGCATGAAGATATTATCAAGGTCGACGAGTGTATTTACGTGAAGATTTTTCATTGATGAGTCTTCGGGAAAAAGGGGAAGTATAGCCGAGATAGAGGTCAACATGTAAAGAAGTCGAGACAGTTGTGAAGTGAGTAACGGATCGAGATGTTGGAAGTGGAAACTTCGTGTATTAAGGCAAGTGTTTTGCTCTTCACTTATCATTCAAGTGATGCAATTCAATTCCTTTGTTATAAGATATGACGTGGTCAAGTATATTTAGAAAATGATGTATTTCCTCAATTAGCGTGAAAACGTTTATTTTCCCCATTCTCGATTCAAATACAAATTTTTCAAAGAACCTTACCAATAGCCTTTTTCCGCATATCATTTTATACATGGAATGTTATTGGGCTCCTCAGTGGAATGCCTTATCTTTTATTTTCTTTGAAAAATGTTTAAAGGATTTTCTAAATAGAGAGAATCCAAGTTTTAAATCCCCATAAATACCTGTCAATGAAATTCCTAAATTTTAGCATAATTTCTCCAGTGAACCCCTTCTTGAAAATGTTTCTTCAAACTCATTTGCAATTGATCATCCTGTAATTATTTTTACAAATAGACGTTTAAACTGTTTTACTCGCTTATGTTGATTCAAACCTTACCATGTGTTGTAAAATTTGGTTGAATGCGTAGTGCTTGATTATGTCCCTGCTCTAACTTAGAATTTCAACTGTCGATATTCTTGTTGCAAATTATATCTTCTATTGTTGCCCAAGTCGATTTTCCCTTTAATCCAGTTAATGATGTTATGTTCCCAATTATTCATATCTATCTTGTCAGTACTTATTCAAAATATTGTTCTTTATATTATCACCCCATTTATTATATCGAACTTGTCGATATCGAGGATAGAATTGTTGATTCCTTTTATTCTACCAGTTGAATTGTTGTTCTGGAACGTGAGTTTTCCAGATTGTTTGATTGATAGAGGTTGTCGATTGTCCCGACATCTAGTGCGTTGGATTTAGAATTGGAATGTTTTTCAGATGTCCCTTCGGGGAGACCAGTTTAATGGTCAACAGATGTCCCTTCGGGGAGACCAGTTTAATGGTCAACAGATGTCCCTTCGGGGAGACCAGTTTAATGGTCAGAAGTTGAGGTCAATGTGTGCCGTGGATCCATTTTAGTACATTGCTGTGTGCGTTTGTCTTGGGTTAGTGCGTGACTG
This sequence comes from Kitagawia praeruptora, assembly GCA_037693485.1. Taxonomy (NCBI): domain Eukaryota; kingdom Viridiplantae; phylum Streptophyta; class Magnoliopsida; order Apiales; family Apiaceae; genus Kitagawia; species Kitagawia praeruptora. The sequence continues at coordinate 40,772,113 of CM075351.1, forward strand.
ATCAGCAGCCTAACCTTATTGTTTTTTTTAAAAATATAATAAAAAAATCCAATTCTAATCCATTCATTGAGGTTGAGTTGCTTTAAAGCTTGATTCCTTTGAAGCCTATGATGATTATCTTTGATTATCAGAACTTTTATCAGTTCTCCTTGTTGATGCATTTTATTCTAGTGAAGCCCTGTTGACTCATTTTGGAGTTACGATATTTAATTTCTTCGGCTGATTTCTTTCGTACCATATGATGATTATTCTTGATGATCAGAACCTATATTGTTCTTGATATTGCTATCACTGTTTACACTTGCTGAGCATTGTTGGCTCACTCTTGCTTGTTTATTTTTCTTCAGTTAATAGAGGAGATTAGCGGACCTTGTGGTCAGTTGGTACTACTGTTTCAGCTGCGAGAGGTGATGATCGAGTTATTGATTTCGTCGGGTAGTGGTTTTGGAATTTGTCAAGGTTGGTAATCTATTTTGGCAGTGGACCTAGTTTGTTAAAAGATTGTATAACAATCTTATTCTAAGGTTGGATTGTAATAATTAAATTTGATAGTTTGTTTCATACCATAACCTGTAAGCGATCATGGATCAGGGGTATTTTATTATTATTTTATGTTTATGTCCAGGTATATATTATGCGGATTGTGGTTAGTGGCCCCAAATCTGTACCCCGGATTATGGGATGCCACACCTAGGGCCAACCTCAGGCACATGAATCCCTATTATAAATATTAATTTTTAGTATTAAATATCAATTAATATGTTGTTGGCGGGAATCGAACATTGGAGTATATAACAACTTTTAGTATTGTTATATCTAACGTTCATGATCTATTTGAGTTGATAATCTAACGGTTGTGAATGAGGGATAACCAAAACAAAAAATGGGGATAACCAAACTACAAATTATACCCCCTTTTGCTTATTATAATATAGTATATATATATATATATATATATATATATATATATATATATATATATATATATATATATACTAGCTTATAGCCCGTGCAAAGCACGAATTGCTTTTAAATTTTTATAATGTGCTTATAATGTAGTATAATAATTTATAAATATTAATTTGAATAAGTTATTGGGAGGGTTTTTACCTTGGATCTTTGTATATAATAATTTTTAGTATTAAATATAAATTAATATATTGTTGGTGAGAATCGAACCTTGGACCTCTATATATAATAACTTTTAGTGTTGTTATATCCAACGATCATGATCTATTTGAGTTGAAGATCTAACGGTTATGAATGAGGGATATCCAAAAATTGGGAGTTAACCAAAATACAAATTATACCCCTTTCACTTATTATAGTATAGTATACATATATAATATAGATGTCTCAAAATATAGTCTTACATATATATTCAATTTTTTACAATAAAATCAACGAGTTTACATATGCCTTTCTTATAAACGAAAAATTTTACAAAAATAATTATTTATATAATACTAAGTTTTAATTTGATAAACTTCATTTCACGCAATTGAAACTAAATTAATAATTTAACAATCATAAGTATTCATGTGATTATTATCATATGAATATTTATCAAAATTTTATGAAATCTAATTAAATTATAAAATATTTTGTTCAAAAAATTGGTATGCAATATTATAAAATAACTATACAAATGTTCAATAGATCGAAAACTTAGCGTTTATCATATTTTTAATTACAATATTATTTCAATATGTATAATTTCAGATGAAAAATTAATTCAGTGCCCGTGCCTTGCACGGGCATTTGCGCTAGTTTAGAGTAATGCTAGGGACCCCAAAATGGATCCCAAAAGAAGTTCCCAAATCACGTGGCATGGGTGATTTGGCAGTATGTGATATTTTAATTGGTGTGATTTATGTGAATACAGGAGGATCCATCATAATATGACCAATTAAAAGATGACACGTGGCATTTAGGAATTTTTTTGGGATCCGATTCGGGGGCTCTAGCATTTTCCTAAAATTTATTCCAACAAGCAAAGTTGGCCTAACCTCGTAAATAAATGTTTTATTCATTCACTTTGACATGAAATAATTGTGTGGCCTAACTATCTCTTAAGTAAACGTTAATGGGTCCGTGGCACAATCATTAAGTATGTCACTAAACAGTTTTGGGCCAATTAAAATGGGCTTTGTGAATTAGGGCAACCCACTCTCTCGATATAAACATATCACACTGACCTCCACACTTGTTCGGCGGCCATGGTTGTTGTTTGTCAAGCTCTTTCTCTCTGTATCTATATGTGTATGTATGTTAAATTTGTGTTGTATGTATAGGTGGGCTCTAACACAGAGTCAACAGCAGGCGTTTATTCCAGTAACGACCTGACTGCCGCTTGGAGCCCAGATTAACCCACCGGCCTTAAGACCCATTGAATATCTCTAGTTATTCTTTGATACAATATGCTGGTTATATTTGACCATCTTTATTTATAAGCTTGTTTGTTTTTTTAGGCATACTTAAACGGGTGCTTTTTAAACCCATTGAAAAGTTGCCTTTTGCACGGTGCCTATATTAAAGCTTATTTATCACGATGAGAGGAGTTAGTTTACTTTAACAATGGCTTTCCTCTGAATTTAAAGTAGCAATATATAAAGGGTTATTGACCTTTTGGCCCTTCAAGTTTACACACTTATACCCATAAAGCCCTAACGTTTAAACTCGTTCCTTTTTGCCACCCGAACTTCACAAATGTACCTTTTAGCCACTATACCGGGTCAAACGATATATCGGGTTAAAAACGGTACAAAACAGAGGGACAGAACAGACATTTTATTCTCTGATATTATACCCACCCCTGCTACCTCTCTCTCCCTTATTTCCTTTGTATCTTTTCTTTTTATTCTCCTTTATTACGCACACATCACCGCCCTTTTCTCCCATTTTCTTTCCCTCGATTTCTCTCTCTTTCTTGATTATTTCTCGCTCGAAATCTCTCTGGCTGTGTAAGCTTCGATTCGGAAGCTCTTGTTGATCCTCGTTGCAAGTTAACCATCTCTCCCTCCTCCTCTATTCACTGTGTGTATGGAAAATGTGCGTGTGGCTTGTGTTCTGAGTGTGTGCGTGTATATACGAGTTGTGTGTGTGTTAATTGATGTGGTGTGTGCGTTTATGTCCAACAGTGTTTGGGTGATGCCGATTGTGGGATTCCATATGTGCGTGTTTTGGGTTTGGATTATACCCACCCCTGCAATTCTTCTATTCTTTTATTTTGTATGATTTCGTTTTCGAACCATTGCCACTACTGAGATGTTATTTGGGCCAGGCAAGCTGCTATGTGTGTGTAGTTCGCATCCAGTGTAGCAGAAATGAGTTTTGGGGATGTTGGGGTTGATTTGAGTTGATGTTTAGGAGTGATTGGGGGTTTTTGTTGGGGTGTTATACGGTACTGCTGTGCGTGCTCGAATCTGGTATGCAGAAATCGGGGTTTGGTTCGACTAATTGATGCAAGTTCGGTTAAGTTCTGTTAAGAGATGAGTTGTATGTACGTGCCTGTAAAGAGGGGGTGTGTGTGTGTCATTTGTGTTGATGCGTGGGTGTTGTGGGGGATTTGTGGTTGTTATAGAAGGAGATTGAATTGAATTGGGGTCGAATTGTAAATTGGGGTCGAATTGTAAATGGGGTCGAATCTTATAATTGCAAAGGAGCAAAGTGAGTATCCTGCTTTGTTAATAATGGGTAGGATTTTTAGTTTCAAGAATAAGAAAAAAATGGTTCCTTCAAGTGTAATTCAAGAAAATTTGCATCTTTTAGATAAAGAACCTTCGAATTCTGTAAGATATTGGCTTTTGTTTGATCAGAAAAATAGTAATCAGCTGGGGTTTCAGTTGAAACTTGGAAAGCCTAATTTCCGGGATCAACAAAGAGTTTCACCAAGAATGTATAAGGGTTTTACGCGGAGGCTGAGTACAACTTGGAGACGTCGTAGGAGAAGAGGTTTTATTGCTGTTATACCTGAGTACAATTTCAGGGGGGTGGGTGAGGGTAGGAAATTAGAAAAGTAGAAATGATTGTTATAAATTAATTAGAAAATTAATGTAAATTTTAAATTTGGTGAAATGACTATTATACCCCTCAGTTTTGTAACGTTTTTTAGCCGATACGTATTCTGACGCGGTAAAAGGGCCAAGAGGTACATTTGTGAAGTTCGCGTGGCAAAAAAGAACGAGTTTAAACTTTAGGGTTTTATGGGTATAAGTGTGTAAACTTGAAGGGCCAAAAGGTCAATAACCCATATATAAATGTTTGTTCAGTTATTTCAATGAATTGGTTATGTGGGATAAGAATGTTTTGAGATTGCAGTGATGAGGCAGTTAACATATAAGTTGAACCAACTTTGTGATGGTTCTTCAATGAAATATCTTTGTTACGCTTGGCTTCTGAGCTTTTCTTTATAATTGTTTTTAAGTATTTTTGATTTTTAAGGTTCGGGATGTGCATATAGAATAGTTTGTGTATCTTTGTCTTTTTGAGGATCAGTGGCATTCGTGATTTTGTTTGTCTAAATGGTTCATTTGTTTGTCTAAATGGTTCATGTTGTTGTGACTTTCTGCTAATTTATGCATAGAGATCATATCATTGTCACCGAAATGTTCTCAGGTGGCGATGTTTATGGTAATGTTGAGCAAAGCTCTTAATATTATTATTATGCCTAGTGATGGAAGAGTTCCAAATGTATTGTGGAGCTGGGGGCTTATTTGTGGGTGGTAGTAAATGATGTGATTTAAGCTGTCTATAGCACTGGGAAATTTTGCTCCGGGAGACTGATTGATGTCAAGGAGAAACTGATCAATGTGTCTTTACTCACTGGTAGTAGATAAGATTTGAAGTGATGAGTCTGAAAACGTATACAAAAAAAACAGGCTTCTCTAAAAAAATTTACTAGACTCTCAAGGATATATGATTGAGAGAAAGTCTTTTGATACAAAAACTTGCTGTGAGACTTTATTTTCTCTTGTTACTCTGATCTCTGAAGTACAAGAATTGATGTCTTAAGTGTCTTAGCTACATCTTCGGTTTTAATTTTCTATGATATTTTAGTTATTGTGAGCATATTTGTTATGTAGCCATGGCATTGATGGTCAATTTCAAGGGTTACTGATCCTAACCGGATTTATGCTTTCTCAAAACTACCGGTGCTATGCCAAAATGACTTAATCGAATACACCTGGTAGTTCCAGCCAAAAATCTATGAGCAGGTGGCATGATTAGAATTTTGAGGGGTAATTGTTCTAGCTAAAAAGAATTGAAGATGGATTCGGGAAACAAAAACTACTACTATAGATTCAATCAGGATTTGGGAAAACATACTGAAGTAATAGTCAATGGTAGCTACCATAAACTTCATTAGAAGACCCCGTAATACAAATTCCCCGATTACCAAGTTACAGAGTCATAGTGCACTGAACCATTTGGTGAAAAAAAAGACAACAATCACTCCAAATTGTTTATAACTTGCCTAGTTTCAACTTGTTTATAACTGGGCTTGATATTTACTTATGAAATAGAGTAAATACCAAATTGTGATGCACATTTTATCATAGACACTATCATGCTTGGATAAACAAGTTGGGGTAAATTTCCAGTTTCAACAAGCTGAAAAACGGGGAATTTTAACTATGCAATCAAGCCGTAGGGGATTTATGTTCGACAGGCATCCAGCAACGTGCTTATGAGATCTTATTCTATTTGCCGTAGGACTGGGACATTCCCTGAAGGGACATTTCCCGAAGGGACTCGTGACAGCCAAAGAGGTAATGTTCCGAAAGGGTACGTAATTTACAACCCCGTAAAAACGTAGAATCGTTGGTATCTCTTGGAGTCTTGGTGGAAAAGAGGTTGGCAATCCCGTGGCTGGTTGCAATTTCTTACCTCCGCAGCTGATGATATTCTCATGGGCCATCATGGAGGATCTGTTTTTGATCTGAAGTTTGGTTGTAAAGGTATCTTAAATTAATGCCGCAAAATAAATTTACTCTATGTAATACCCAGAAATATACTCCCTCCGTCTCAAAAAACTCTTCCCATTTCGGCCGGACACGTTTGCCAACGCACACTTTTGATCGTTAATATCTTCAATTTCGTATTAGTTTTAAATATAAAAACTTCACTGTATTAAAGTACTCATAAATACGAATCCAACAAGATCACTCATGACTATATTTGGTCTTATAGATTATGCGTAAATTAGTAATTTGTCTCATGTTATGAACAGGACCGACATTGGAAAGGAGAAGAGTAATATGAGACAGAGGGAGTAGTAGTTTTTTCCACTCGCAAGTGAATGAAATGTACGTAAAAAAAAGAAATGTACATAAGTCTGGGTTTTTGTGAATGCAGATGAGTGAATAAAAATAAATTGCGTTAAGATGACCGAATTCATTAGATTTTGTTTAAGTGAATTCCAAAAAAGGTACTATCATGTTTGCTTCTACTTGTGAGGAGGCTAACAAGTGGTGTTTCTTAAGAGTTAAGATGTGAGCAAGGGCAGAGACAGGAAAATTATCCTATCTTAAGTTTGATCACTTCCTCATATAATACTATGCTAAAAAAAGGGTAATGCTACTTTAACAACAATGAATTCTTTATAACATAGACAAGGAGACCACAATCAATTAAGTTTCATGATAGCTTGTACTGAGCCTAGGATACCAAATTTTCTCTCCCTTCTCTCTCCTCTGCAAGCAGCCGCTCCCATCTTTTTCTTCTTCTGCCTCCTTCTCTTTCACAGCTTTTGCCGGAGTTTGTCTCCAATGAGAGTCGATTAAGCTTACTTCCTTGAATAAAAGGGCACTCTTTTTCCTCAATAGGTTTTTAATGAGGCCCTCCAAATAAAATTTCAGTTTTTCCTTCATCCTCTTTAGTTTTTCTTCTCATTTTCTTGCTTTTCCCATTGGATCTAAGGTTTCTAAACCTTTTCCAATTTGCCTTCTGTTCTTAGTTTCTTAAACTTCGGAGCTTCAACTATTTCTCCGTTTCCGACTTGATCCCGGATTTGTGAGTGGGTTCACCTTGTTTATTGGGGATTCGATTTTTCAGATCTAAGTTTGGAACTGTTGTATTTTTTTCTTGTTTCATCGGTTTTTGTTTTTTAGTTATAATTTTTAAGGTTTTAATCTTTGGCGTGTAATGCTTAGTTTGGTTTTCTCGCTTGTAATGCTTAGTTGCTTGATTTTCTCTCCGTTTTGTGGGAGTTTGATTTTCTCTCCGGTTTGTGGGAGCGTGGATTTGGATTTAGTGATTCGAGCTGTTTTGGTTCTGCACTCATGGTCGATAAGCTCAAACGGATATTGGGGATATGGATGTATATATCTTCTTCAAAATTTCGCTTTTGGTCTCCTCTGGATGTCCGGCGATACAATCTGTTTTATGTTTGTTCTACTCGATATGATTTGTAGATGCCGTATGGCTTTGTTTTATTGAATTTAAAACACTTGTTATTCAAAAAAAAATGATAGCTTGTACTGTAATAGCTAAAAACTCTAACATGATTGTCTATTAACAGTGGCAGCAGCTGGAAGCATCCCAAAACTTGTATCAACAGCAGCTCCCTGTTTGCAAGAAAATAATATTAATTGAGCATGATTGTAAGATAATATTAACGAATAAAACTCTTAACACTTGGGAACAGCTTAAATTTTAATAAATCTTACATGTCATTTGAGTTGCACTCTTCGATTCTTCATAGAATAAAACTCATCTATTATCGAATCTGTTTCTATATCTTCAACAAGTTCGCGTTCAATGTGAATCATCATAGAATCTGCCAAGAACTCCTCCTCCATTTTATTGCGTAGAGCAGTTTTAATAAGTTTCATAGTCGAGAAAGACCGTTCGACGGTGGCTGTAGAAACTGGTAATGTCAAAACAAGCCGGATCAATCGATCAATCAAATTATACTGCTGCACCTTGTTTGTTTCAGCTAATCAGCGACACAATTCATTGATAGTAGTCATATTTTGAAAGCTCATATGATGAATCACATCAAGTTTGTAATGCTCAAGTTGACTTCTCAGATAATGCATTTCTTGTTCACTAAAGTCACCTGGATAAAACTTTTCTGCAAGCTTGTAAATGTCATCAGCTTTAAATGATCTAAAGTTGTCCTTAGGATCTAAATCAAAGCTGAGTGTAAGGAGTTCTACTGTTCTATCACTAAACCTGGAATACAACTCTTCTTGCTGAAAATCTATTATTGAATTAAAGATATCAAAATGGTAGTGCTGGCAGATTGTCATCGAGTCTTTTTGTTGGCATGAACGTCCTGTTGCGCTTTTGTACAAAGCATTCATATCTGGAACTTCAATTCCATGTTTCGTGCTAATGGATTGCACATATATAAGGAGCTGATCAAATCCTTCTTCTCTCAAGGTAACAAGTAGTGATTTAGTAGTTGAGACTAGATCCATGGCACTTATAATGTCAAGAGATTTGTGTTGTAGTGCACGGCAAAGCAAGTCAGTAATCCCCATAATTTTATGCATCATGTGAAGTGTAAAAATAAATTCAAAAGATTTCATAACTATCAAACAACCACCAGCTTCTCCACGTAGTGAACTAGATGTTCCTTCTTCAACAATACTTTCAAGCACTGAAATGGTTGCACCATACATATCTATTAAACTGCAAATAGAATCAAAATGAGAGCTCCACCGAGTGGAACCACTCCGATGTAGATTACAAATCTGATTAATGCCTCTACCTGTATCACGTTCACCTGAAGTTACCATACGAGCAATTTCAATAGCTTGAGCAGAATGTAACTCAGTGTGCCATTTGGGAGAACAACCAATAAGATTAACAATGGCTATATCACCAATGTCTTCGTTCATTCGACCCGTAAATCTGACCATCTCTATAAAATTACCACGATTTCTAGAATTTGGAGATTCATCATGACCTCTAAATGGACAAGCTTGCAAGCTAAGCCATCGAACACTCTCAATTGTTGCTTTAAGTCGCAATCGATCCTTCTGAATTTCTTCTAAACTTTGAGTATTCAGTACTTTGTCAATATGTCCTGTAACTTTCATCAATTCTTGAACACATTGCACTGCATTACTATGTGGTGAAGTTGGACCTCCAACATGCATTAAAAGTGGACATCTGACTTCATCATTAACCCTCTTCTAACAGTTAAATCCATCAATAGTGAGTGCAGAATGCAAAGGAGATTTCTTTTGAAAAATAAAACAAGGAAAACAAAATACTGAATTTTTGTCCGGTGAGTACTCTAACCAAGGGAACTTTTCAAATCACGAGTATTGAAATCTACGTGGTTGTGTTTGTGACCCATAAAATGTTCTCGGATACTCTGGTAACTTAGGTTAATACGAACCCATTTTGATATAAGCTCTCCTAATTTCATCTTGTTGATTAACAGGTTGTTGCCATATAGGTTTCCGTTTTCCAGGATCTCATTCAAGATTATTCAGATCAAACTCAATTCTTCGAGATTTTAAAATTGGTTCTTCATTTTCAATTTCCTTAATCTCAACACTAGATGCATTTTCTTCAATATCAATATTAGATGGGGATTTTACCTCATTGGTAGTAGTCGGAGGTGCACTTGGTTTGAAAAATGACAACAATGTTTTTCCCCTCTTTTTTCCTTGATTTTCCATTATATTTTCACTGTAAGTCTGTAAGAAAAAAAAGGAGATTAAACGATAATATTCACAATAAAACCTAACTGAGAAGAGTATAAAAGAATAAGAAGATTAATTGTTTAATTACCTCCTTTTCTGTCGTCTTCGTTGTTTAATTGTTTGTGTAAATTTTGTAAACCCTGTTTTGCTTTGTGAATTGCGCGCGTCTATGACTACCGGAGTTTGCCGCCTGCTGCTTTGCCTTGGTCTATTCACTAAAAAAACTTTAATGGGATGGGCTAACTCTAAAATTTTGGGCTGGGTTAACTCTAATATTTTGGGGCTGGGCTATAAAAAAAATTTTGAATTTTTTTTTTACCTAAGCTACATGTCACGTACGGCTCATTTTGGGACCCCGCTTATGCCATTTTTCGTGCGGAACATTCTGGAATGCCCTAGAATATGGTAGTGGCTACTTGATGTATGTGGAACACTCTAGAAACCTCTTGTACATACTTGTAAAATATCTTAGATAGATATTCTAGTAGAATATCTTGGAACCTTCCTTTGTGGAAGAATACTTTATTAGGAAGTCTAGAACCTTCCTTGGAGTAGTATAAATAGAGGAGGTCCTCTCATTTGAAGGATCATCCAAGAAGTTGTAAACTATCTCACTTGTAATCACTTGTGCCCTTGCTAATAAAAGTTCTCTTTTCTAAGTGTTCTTGTGAAGCTCACCTAGTAGGTTGAAAGGCTGACTTAGTAGATCTCAAGGGGAGACAAGCGCTAAGTGCCGGCACGGTTGAACTAAGGGAGTTCTGAGTCCGTGACAACTTGGTATCAGAGCCAAAGGTTGCGAAGGGCGTGACTTTGAGGGAATACAACCATGAAAAGTAAAGGAGACGAAACTGTCACCGATGCTAGCAATGAGGATCGAGTGAGGGATGTTGTTCCACACAATGACAAGGAGAAAAGAACTCGTGGTTCAAGTAAGTCCTATCAAAACTTTGATTTACTTGAAGAAAAAGTTACTACTCTTGAAAAAGCTATGAGTGAGCTAATCCCTCGCTTTGAGCAAATGACACATAGCTTCGAAACTCTTGAGCATGTGAATGCTTGGAGAAGTGGAAGAAGCCAAGTCCGACATCGAGGGGATAAAGAATGATGTCCTAGAGCTCCAAGATAAAAACAAGGCTAACGAAGAACGTTTGCATGCCGTGGAGACCAAAATAGAGGAGGCAATCAAGGAGCTCAAGGATCAACTTTCAAGGATCAAAGCCGGAATTGGTAATGGTGAGATGGTGATTCGGGAGACACCGAGGCTCGAGATTCCTAAGCCCAAGACATTCGATGGAAAAAGGGATGCGAAGGAGGTTGAAAATTTCTTGTGGGATCTCGAACAATACTTTGATGTGATGAGAATTGTGGAAGAGCAAGCAAAGGTACGCACCGCTACTTGTTATCTCTCTGATATTGCAACTTTATGGTGGCGTAGGAAATGAGCAGACATTGAGAAAGGCCTATGCACCATCAACTCATACGAAGACTTCAAGAAAGAGCTTAAGCACCAATTTTATCCAGAGAACATGGTGTATGAGGCATGAAAGAAGCTAAGGGAACTCCGTCATAAGGGTTCCATTCGCGAATATGTTAAGGAGTTCACAACTCTCATGTTACAAATCCCAAGCATGACGAGTGAAGACTTACTTTTCTACTTCACGGATGGACTTCAAACGTGGGCGAAACAAGAGTTGCAACGCCGAGAGATCAAGAATGTGGATGAAGCTATTGTAGTAGCCGAATCCCTGATGGAGTTCCAAAGGGGTGAATCATCGAAGTCTAAGCCATATGTAAGGCCTACTAACCCCGCTAAAGGCGAGGGAGAGAAAGGCCCCAATGAGTATAAGGACAAACGAGATTCTAACAAGATATACTCCAAACGGGAAGCTTATGAGGAGAAAAAGAAAGCTTTTGTGCCTAAGGGAGGTTGCTTCATTTGCAAAGGGCCACATCCTATGAGGGATTGTCCAAAGCTTGGCTCGCTATCAGCTATGGTGGAGCAACCAAAGTTGGGGGATCAAGCACCCGAGATAGGACACATGGGTTCGCTTCAAATTCTCAACGCTATTGAGGCCAAGCCAAAGCCTGAACCACAAGGGAGCAAGGGGCTCATGTACGTGGAAGCCTTGGTGAATGGGAGGAAGGTCCAAGCGTTGGTGGACACGGGCGCTACCCACAACTTCATCACTATAGAGGAGGCCAAGAGGGTTGGCTTGCAAGTGACAAAAGGTGATAGGGTGCTAAAAATAGTAAACGCTAAGGCCAAGCCTTTGGAGGGACTAGCTCGTGAAGTGGAGCTAAGACTCGGCACTTGGAAGGGCCAAGTGAACTTTTTGGTGGTACCCATGGATGACTTCAAAGTGGTGTTAGGCATGGACTTCTTCAGGTGCGTAAACGCCATACCTATGCCTTACTATAACACTATGTGCATCATGGAGGCAGGTTCTTCTTGCATGGTTCCAACAATAGAAGGCACCAAGGAGGTGAAAACTTTGTCAGCCATGCAACTTGAGAAGGATCTCAAGAAAGGGGAAGAAACATACTTGGCAGTTGTCAAGAAGATAGATGGCACCGAGGGGGATGCCAATGAGGAGATTCCTCATGAGATCATGGAGGTATTGGAGGCGAACAAAGATGTAATGCCACCAGAGCTACCTAAGAAGTTACCACCAAGGAGGGAGGTGGATCATAAAATTGAGCTGGAGCCTGGTGCCAAGCCGCCATCCATGACACCTTATCGGATGGCCCCACTGGAGTTTGAGGAACTTCGAAAACAACTGAAGTCGTTGTTGATGCGGGACAAATTCGGCCATCCAAAGCACCTTATGGAGCACCGGTCTTGTTTCAAAAGAAGGTAGATGGGTCCTTACGACTTTGCATAGACTATCGTGCTCTAAATAAGGTAACTATAAAAAACAAATACCCTATTCCTTTGATAGCTGACTTGTTTGATAGGTTGGGGATAGCCCGGTATTTCAGAATGATGGATCTAAGGTCGGGCTACTATCAAGTAAGGATTGACGAGGGAGACGAGCCAAAGACCACTTGTGTAACGAGATATGGCGCTTATGAGTGGCTCGTGATGCCGTTTGGGCTAACCAATGCCCCATCCACGTTTTGCACGTTGATGAACGAGATTTTTCATCCTTACTTGGACAAGTTCGTGGTGATGTACCTTGATGACATTGTCATCTATAGCAACACATTAGAAGAACATGCTGAGCACTTGAAGACGGTTTTCAAGCTCTTGAGGAAGAATGAGCTATATGTCAAGAGGGAGAAGTGCTCATTTGCTAAGAACGATGTGGAGTTCTTGGGGCATGTTATCAAGGAGGGGACTCTAAGGATGGATGACAAGAAGATTAGGGCTATCAAGGAATGGGAGCCGCCGACTAAGGTCATTGAGGTAAGATCTTTCCTTGGTCTTGTTAACTATTATAGACGGTTCATTAAGGGGTACTCCATGAGGGCGGTACCACTCACAGACCTACTCAAGAAAGCCAAAATATGGGAGTGGTCCAAGGAGTGCCAGGATAGCTTTGAAGACCTGAAGAGTGCAGTGACGGAAGAACCGGTCCTAGCACTTCCTGATTGCACCAAGAAGTTTGAGGTGCATACCGATGCTTCAGATTTTGCTATTGGAGGAGTCTTAATGCAAGAAGGGCACCCTATAGCTTACGAGAGTCGCAAGCTAAATGTGACGGAAAGGCGCTATATGGTGCAAGAGAAGGAGATGACAGCCGTAGTGCATTGCTTGCGCAATTGAAGGCATTACTTGTTGGGGTCTCCATTCTCTATCAAGACGGATAATGTGGCCACTAGCTACTTCCAAACTCAAAAGAAACTATCCCCCAAGCAAGCTAGGTGGCAAGATTTCTTGGTAGAGTTTGACTTCACCATGGAGTACAAGCCGGACAAGGCCAACGTTGTGGCAGATGCCTTGAGTAAAAAAGCCGAACTCGCAGCCATCACCCACACACGAAGTGATATATTGGAGTGTATTAAGGAATGAATGCCTTTAGATCCTATGGCGGCTCAACTCATGAACTTGGCTAAGGAGGGCAAGACAAAAAGATTTTGGGTGGAGGACGGCCTACTTTATGCCAAGGGGGCTAAAGTGTTCGTGCCTAAGTGGGGAAATCTGAGGAGGACTCTCATCAAGGAGTGTCATGATACTAAATGGGCTGGCCACCCAGGGCAACGGAGGACTTATGCACTCCTTGAAGCTAACTATTTCTGGCCCCAAATGAAGGACGACGTGGAGGTCTACGTGAAGACTTGTCTTGTGTGTCAACAAGACAAGGTAGAAAATAAGCAGTCAGCCGGACTCTTGGAGCCGCTTCCCATCCCTACCCGACCTTGGGAGAGCGTCTCACTAGATTTCATCTCGTCTTTGCCTAAGTTCGAGGGGTGTGGATCGATTATGGTGGTGGTGGACCGATTTTCTAAGTATGAGACGTTTATTGCAGCCACTACCGATTACACAGTCGAGGAAGCAGCCTGTCTCTTCTTTAAGAATGTGGTCAAGTATTGGGGGCTGCCTAAAACCATTATTAGCGATAGAGACCCCCGTTTCACAGGAAAGCTATGGAGGGAATTCTTTAACTATCTGGGGTCCGAGTTGCACTTCTCTACAAGCTTTCACCCACAAACAGATGGGCAAACGGAAAGGGTGAATGCTTTGCTTGAGTGCTACCTAAGGCACTTTGTGGGTGCCAATCAGAAAGATTGGGCCAAGTTACTAGATGTGGCTAAATTTTCATACAACTTGCAAAGAAGTGAGGCCACAAATAAGAGTCCTTTCGAGCTCACATCAGGGCAACAACCTTTGACGCCTCACTCTATTAGTTGCCAACCGGAGGGACGAAGTCCAGGAGCCTTGCACATGGCAAAGTCTTGGGAGAAACAAGCGGATATGGCACGATCATTCTTGACCAAGGCTGCCAAGAGGATGAAGAAGTGGGTGGACACGAAGCGAAGACCAAAGGAGTACCAAGTGGGAGACAAGGTTATGGTCAAGCTTCTACCCCAACAATACAAGGTTTTTCGGAAGGTACATAAGGGACTAATTTGCAAGTATGAAGGACCATTGGAGGTGATTGGCAAAGTGGGGAAGGTTTCCTATCAGTTAAACATACCCATGAAGATACATCCTGTTTTCCACGTGAGTATGCTCAAGCCTTATCATGAGGACGTGGAAGACCCGGCGAGGAGTACTTCTAAGCAAGCACCACCGTTGATGACAAAGTCCTTCAATCGAGATGTTGAAGAGGTGCTAGCTGAACGAATGATGCGCCGAAGAGGAGTTCCACCAAGTACTCAATACTTGCTGAGATGGAAGGGATTGCCAGCAAGCGATGCTACGTGGGAGAATGATCAAGACTTGTGGCAATTTCGTAAGGCAATCGAGGACTAAAAGGAGTCGACGAGGACGTCTCCGGATTAGGTGGGGGAGAGTGTCACGTACGGCTCATTTTGGGACCCGCTTATGCCATTTTTCGTTGCGGAACATTTTGGAGTGCCCTAGAATATGGTAGTGGCTACTTGATGTATGGGGAACACTCTAGAAACCTCTTGTACATACTTGTAAAATATCTTAGATAGATATTCTAGTAGGATATCCTAGAACCTTCCTTTGTGGAAGAATACTTTATTAGGAAGTCTAGAACCTTCCTTGGAGTAGTATAAATAGAGGAGGTCCTCTCATTTGAAGGATCATCCAAGAAGTTGTAAACTATCTCACTTGTAAACACTTGTGCCCTTGCTAATAAAAGTTCTCTTTTCTAAGTGTTCTTGTGAAGCTCACTTAGTAGGTTGAAAGGCTGACTTAGTAGATTTCAAGGGGAGACAAGCGCTAAGTGCCGGCACGGTTGAACTAAGGGAGTTCTGAGTCCGTGATATTAGCACATAAATATGATGATAACAGAATATCGGAAAATACAAGAATGCCAAGAACTGTTGTTTTATTCGATCAAAGCAAATACATATATAAAGGATAAATGGAAAACAACCCTCCTAGAAAATATGATCATAACTACCTAATGCAAATCACTTCCTACATGATTGATAGCCAATCTTTTATTTCCTAATAAAGTTCCTAACAAATGCATGACCAAGTTAGTACTGACAAGACAACTATCAAACGAAATAAACAAACTAATTTGAGATTATCCAACAATTCCCCCCTTAATCTCATAATTCTTGTCCAGCTGTTGCACTCCCAGGAGACTGCGCATCCTCTCGCACTTTACGGTTGTCATTGCCTTGGTTAAGCTATCCGCTCGCTGCAAATCACTACTCACATGTTTGATGATAACTTCACCATGTTCTACACATTCACGAATGAAATGATAGCGAATATCAATGTGTTTAGACCTACCATTGAACACTGGGTTCTTTGCCAAGTCCATGGCTGACCTATTGTCGATAAACAGTGTGATTGGTTCCACGAATTCTGATGTTATCTGGCTCAACACATTCTGCAACCAAATCCCCTGACATGCAGCTGCAGTAGCTGCCATCAGTTCAGCTTCGCACGTGGATAAAGCAACACACCTCTGTTTCTGGGAGACCCAAGACACGAGACTTTCGTTCAAGTAGTAAGCCATTCCCCCGGTACTCTTCCTGTCATCCACCGTGCCACCCATGTCACTATCCGAGAACCTAGAAATGGCATTATTTCCTCCTTTCTCTGTGTAAACTAGCCCGAAGTGCAGAGTGCCTTTCAAGTAACGCAGTATCCTCTTAATAGCACTTAGATGGAGCACCGTAGGCCGTTCCATGTATCGACTTACAACACCAACTCCATAAGCAATGTCTGGGCGCGTATTGACTAAATAACGTAGGCTTCCAACCAAACTTTATACATCGTAGTGTCGACAGTCTTTCTCATCTCATCCTTACTGATTTGTTCCTTAGGATCCATAGGATACCTAGTTGGGTTGCAATCCTTCATCCCTGTTTTCTCCAAGATTTTTTTCGCGTAAGACGACTGTTTCAGAATGATATTACCTTGTTTTTGCTCCACTTCAATACCAAGGTAGTAGCTAAGTCTTCCCAGGTCTGTCATCTCAAATTTCCCTCCCATTTCTGCTTTGAACCCTTCGATCTTAGCAACACTAGCTCCAGTTACTAGGATATCATTAACGTACACGGCTATAATCAAACTGTCAATCCCTTCTCCCTTTGTGTAAACTGCATTCTCGTATGGACACCGTTTAAACCCCAAGCTTATAAGACACTGATTAAGCTTTGCATACCATGCCCTTGGTGCCTGTCGTTGACCATACAATGCTTTACTCAACTTGTACACCAGATTTTCACTACCTAGTTTCTTGTATCCTTCTAGCTGCGAAACATACACATCTTCAGTTATCTCACCATTTAAAAATGCCGTTTTTACATCCAGGTGATGTACTTGCCAATTCCTCTTTGCAGCTAAAGCTAGTAACAACCGAACAGTCTCAAGACGTGTCACCGGGGCATAAACTTCCTCATAGTCAATGCCGTGTTCTTGAGCATATCCCTTTGCCAGGAGATGAGCCTTATACTTTGTTACCTTTCCAGTTGCATCCTTTTTTAATTTGAATATCCATTTTAGACCTATTTCTTTCTATTTAGACGGTAATTCAACAAATGACCAAGTACCATTCTTCTCAATAGATTCAATTTCTTCATCCATGGCTCGACGCCAATTCTGATCCTTTACTGCCTCCTTGTAGTTCGCAGGCTCCTCTACTCCCATCAAGTACAGCTCTTCATCCAATATCACCTCTTCTGTATCATTGTATATGTCTGATAGTCGTATGCTCTTCTTAGGGGTAGCACTGTCATCATAATCCTCAGATCTTAACTCTTGTAATGTAGACTGCGAACTAGAACTCTCTGGAGATTGTGAACCAAGACTGGACTGTGAACCAGGACTAGACTGTGAACCAGGACTCTCTGGCTGAGTGACACTGTCATCATCTGTACCGTGATTTTCCCCTTCATTTATGACCTCCTCTAGTTGAACATCCTCTATCGTGAAAGTACTCATTTTATCACTGTTGCCAGATTCTGTCTCCTCCCAGGACCACGCCTTCTTCTCTTCAAACATGACATCTTTACTCACATGTATTCGTTCCTCCTTAGGGTTATATAACCTGTAGGCCTTGCTACCAGGTTCCTTCCCAAGATTAATGACACGAATACTATGGACATCTAGCTTAGACGTGAGTTGACTGGGGATTTTCATGTGACCAACACAACCAAAAACACGAAGATGCGAGATATCCGGCTTTCGTTCTGTCCATTCTTCATAAGGAGTAACACCTGTCAATGCTCTAATTGGAAAACGATTTAATACATACACTGCATGCCTAACAGCCTCCCCCCAAAACTTTGTTGGCAAGTTCATTTCCTTTAGAAGGCTCCTGGCCATTTCCATGATTGTTCTGTTGCGACGTTCCACCACGCCGTTTTGTTACGGCGTATAAGGGGCAGTGTAATGTCGTTTTATTCCGTTCTCTTCACAAAATAATTTGAATTCATGTGAAGTAAATTCACCTCCCCTATCCGTTCTAAAGGTTTCAATTCTTCATTCCCCAGTCTCAACTAGAGCTTTGAACTTCTTGAAAGCATCAAAAGCTTCGTTTTTACTCTTAAGAAAATAAATCCACATAGCACGACTATAATCATCAACTAGCAAGAAAACATACCGATTACCAGCTGCAGTTACAGGAGTAATTGGGCCACACAGATCACCATGAACAAGTTCTAACACCTTTGTTGCACAGAAATTTGCTTTTGTTGGAATTTGTTTCCTAGTTTGCTTTGACTGCAGACATCCCACACACACCTCCTTTGGTTGAATAATCTTTGGAAAACCCTTCACCATATTCACCTTGAACATCAACGACATAGCTTGATAGTTCACGTGTCCCAACCGGGCGTGCCATAGCTTCGAATCTTCTTCTGTCTTCGACAATAGGCACCTTGGCTTTGCAGATTCAATGATCAGCTTGTACAATCTATTTGCAGACCTCTTGACTTTCATAAGAAGTCTTCTCTCTCTTTCATGAACCCACATGTAATCACCCTTGATTGTGACTTGATTTCCTTCTTCAGTCAATTGACCCAGGCTAATGATATTACTAGGAAGGCTTGGTATAAAATAGACATCACTGAGAGTTCGTTCCTCGCCATTCTTACATTTAAAAATAATTGAACCCCTTCCTTTTATCTCCACAGATGATCCATCTCCAAACTTGACCTGTCCAGACACCCCTTCATTCAACGTAGAATACTTTGATTTTTCTCCAGACATATGATTGCTAGCACCGTTATCGAGATACCATAGATTTGATTCTCCTTGATTTTCATCCGGTTCTTTCTTCAGTACAGGTCTTACCTTCCCTTCATCGAGGATCAACAATCGTGCCTCTTTCTTGGTGTGTACAGCCATCAATAATGCTGGTTCGTCATCATCCATCCTCGTTAGATTTGCTTCCTGTCTCTGTTCACTGTAACGTCTTAGTTTTCTACAGTCTCTTGCATAATATTCATAGAGGTTGCAATTAAAACACCTGATCTTGCTTTTGTCCTGCCCCCCTCGAGCCTTAAAGCCTGAGTTATGTCCCTCTGTTCCTCCCTTACCACTACGTTTAAGACATTCTTCTCGTGTAAACAGTAACTTTCCTTCTTCACTGTCTCTTTTCCGCCATTCTTCTTCTGTAAGCATGAGCCTTGTTTCGCCTGTCTCTGTCTTGCCCTTTACTCTTTCTTCGTGTGCCTTCAAAGAACCCATGGCTTCTTCCACGGTCATGGTCTCCAAGTCACCGAATTGTTCAATCGTGGATGTGATTTGTAAGAACCTGTGTAGGACTGCCCTCAACAATCGTTTCACCACATATGATTCCTTCATTTCTTCTCCTAATGCCCGTATGTTTGTCACAAGTCCGTTGAGTTTCATATAGAAATCATCGAGCCCATCTGTCTCCTTCATACTAAGAGATTCAAACTCCGCCTTGAGGGTTTGAACCCTTGCCTTTTTCACTTTCTCTGCCCCCTGGCATAGTGTCTGTATCGCCTCCCATGTTTCCTTTGCCGTTTTCTTATCCGCAACTGACAGTAGGACTTTTTCTGGTATTCCCCCTGATACAACATGGCCATTGCGATTTTGTCTGTCTTCTCTTCAACTACTGCCTTTGGATCTATTGACTGAACTGCATTCCAGACTCCTTGAGCCTGCATATACACCTTCATTTTTAATGCCCAAGCTGTGTAGTTGTCTCTGGACAGTATCGGATACGTCAAGCCAAAAGAACCGCCTTTCATCTTGTTTGCATCCACGGTTGACATCCTTGCTCTGATACCACAATATTAGCACATAAATATGATGATAACAGAATATCGAAAAATACAAGAATGCCAAGAACTGTTGTTTTATTCGATCAAAGCAAATACATATATAAAGGATAAATGGAAAACAACTCTCCTAGAAAATAGGATCATAACTACCTAATGCAAATCACTTCCTACATGATTGATAGCCAATCTTTTATTTCCTAATAAAGCTCCTAACAAATGCATGACCAAGTCAGTACTGACAAGACAACTATCAAACGAAATAAACAAACTAATTTGAGATTATCGGACATACAGCCCACCTTAGCCTTTAGTGTACCTCCGCAGCTTCACTTGTCTTTGGCAACTAAACTGGTGTTACAACAAATTATACAAGGTGTCATAGAGCCTGTCAGAGAGAAAAACAAAATATTTCAACTTGACCTAATTTAGGTCCACATAATTTGCCAGATAAGAGTTATGAGTTGGGTTTAGTTTCTACCCAAACTCACCAGCCGATTGTGGGATCGGTTGAATACTGGCTGATTCTTCATCTTATCATATGTATGCTGTAAGTCTGTCTGTAACATGTGTGTTTGGTAGAGAATGGAGTTGGCATAAAATTACTACTCCCTCTGTCCCCCTTGGTTCTTTACCTTGGGGGACGTAATTCTGGCACGGATTTTAAGGTGTAATTTGCGGATAGTTTCATAACTTATTTTTTAAATTTTCTTTTTTTGTATAAAAATAGAATTGTTCTATTTTTATACAAAAAAAGAAAATTTAAAAAATAAGTTATGGAACTATACTTTTTAGGAGCCTTAAAATGCGTGTCGAGCAGTGAAAAAGAAATGTAAAGAAATGGGAGGGACAGAGGGAGTAGTTTACAAGGCAGGCAGGCATCAGAAAAAGTCATTAAATTAGCAAGTGGGCTAACTACTTTGCTTAATATGCTATACATATACAGGCCATTGTTCCATGGAGAACCATCTTACGTGGAGAATCGTGGAGAACCACTTAAAATACATTATAATTGCTTTATATATAAGGGCCCCGCAGGGGCATCTTCACGAAAAAGTCTTATAATTCTATATTCTATCTATTTATAAAAAAAAATTACAAAAAAAAACATTTTAAAAAAAATTTCAAAAAATGATGACGTGGCACCATTTTTTAAAATTTTTTTAAAAGTTTTTTTTTAAAATTTTTTTTTTGATGAATGGATAGAGGGTAGAATTATAAGACTTTTATGTGAAGGGGCCCCGCCAGGGGCCTTATATAAAGGACTATTTTAATGCATTTTAAGTGGTTCTCCACGGTTCTCCACGGTTCTCCACGTAAGATGGTTCTCCCTAGAGTGGGACTCTACTAATGTATTATATGTACTACTATGGAGGTCGGGTAGAGAGTTGAAATGTAAATACATTATATTCTTAGTTCTCGGAGGAGGAGAAAGGCGGAATCAGGATTTAAAATGATCCGAGACTAATATAATTTTTACTGAAGTAATATTCTAGACCAGAAGGCGCTCAAAACCCGGGTTTCAGCCTTGATTAATCTCTCCGCCTTGTATAATGTATAGGCATCATACAACGCATATCTCTTTGTGGGTATACATTATACATAATAAGGACAGAGTAGTGGCTTCATTCGTATATATGGAGAACAGAAGAAAGACAGTTACCAACTCATCCTTCCTATCCATTTGTTCTTGTCATTTAACGAAACAGACTTTTACGTATACATAAAAATACAAACAAATCTTATAGTATGCAGAAGAGTGATTTAGTTCTTTTGATCCTTATTATAATTGTAAATGTAAAAAAACAAACAGAGGAACCTAATCCACGACTTTTAGTTGTGGTGCTACTCATGCCAAACAAACCCTTACCATGCCAACACACATACATACACACAAACACTCTCCCACTAAAGAACCAAATAAGGAACCATTTAAAAAAAAATTATGAAAAAAGATACCCCATGTTGTCACTCACCTTTCGTGAATGTAAGGCAACCATGAACACGAACCACTATAAACAACTTCAACTTCAACGTGGAAACTAACTTTATAAATCTTACAATCGAATATTTTGAGGATATTTATGAAATTTTATAATTGGCAAACTTATGATCATAGAGTATAATATAATTGAAATTTACATTGATCAAATCCCACTTAATTGTATTTAACATAATTTGCTAGACAACATATATAGTTGCTTGTTCCTAGTAATGACAATCTACTAAGGCTGGAGTAGAGAATACAAACTGAAACTTAGAATCATAATGATCATCCTCTGGCGCCGGAAGATTGAGATCTAATTGTAGAACATGATTTCTTGGCTTTTGATCATCATGATCAATTATAGAACTTGTGGTACTACTCATGTTTGTTGTCGGAATTCTATGCCTTCTCATGTGACCACCCAAGGCTTGACCTGACGAGAACTCCGAACCACATATAGAACACTCGTGAACTTTAGCTTTCTGTTGGCAGATTGATGGACTTGTCTTCTTGAAATGGATATGTTCTTGATGGTCTTTATCGTTTAGAATTGTCGATATTAGGACTGATCTCTTTTCTTCAATCAAGTTCTTAGGTTTCTTGTGGCTTGCTCGGTGGCCTCCAAGAGCTTGAAATGAGGTGAAACTTCGGTTACAAGTCTTGCATTCGTAGCCATACAACTCTTCTTTTCCAGACGTGGAAGAGGCCATCTCGTTGAATTTTCGACTTGTAAACTTCTTAGTATAAATCTCATCGTTCATGCCATCTTGCTTCGGGTTGAAGCTACTACCACTTCGAGCCAGGAGCATCAAACAATTCGCCATATCTTCATCTTCTTCTGTTGAGGCAGAGTTTTCGTAACTTTGAGGGGAAGGTATCGAAAAATAAGCATCACTATCGTGGCCTCTTTCACCACCGCATGTGGAGGAGCTGGAGGTTACCACAGTGGATGGGCGTGACCGTTTAGTACGTTTTCCTCGGAGAATTATCCGTTGTTGGGCCTCCATGGTTAGTTCTTGAGATGAGGTTTCAAAGTCAGAACCAAGAAAACTCATAGCTGCTTGTTGAATTGTAGAGTGTAGAGTGTGTGTTATTGTTTGCAAGTAGTAGAAGTGAAGTGTGTGGAAAGTGACTAAGAAAAGCAGGTAAATATAGGAGAGAAAATGCGAAGGTGATATGTGACTGTGGGCATTGCTTTATATATAGGAAAATGCTAGACTTACATAAAGTTTCACAAAAACTTTCACAAAATGATAAGTGTCTTAATTTAATTGGTTATAATACAATGGGCCCCCTGCATTCACATTAGTATCCACCAATAAAAACATATATAAGTGGAATCCACCTCATTCTGTGCATATTTCTGTACAAATTTTCTGTGCAACTAGCACTACTCTTATATATATAGCTAGTGAATGATAAAAAAGCAGAGTTTGGAGTCAAATTAAACGCCCTTCCCTTGTGACACTTATCGTGGTTGTGGCTTCTATTACTCACCACTTTTACTTGCCTTTCCTACTCACTATATCATTCACATAATACAAGTACACATATATGGGCTTTTTACAATGGAAAATGCTAGGTACCCCAAATTGGTACCCCAAATTCCTTTCCCAAATGACATGGCAAGTAATTATTGGTTATAATTATAATGGGCCCGCCAGGGCCATCCAATTAAAATATTCCAAAATGCCAATTAATTAGTGCCACATCATTTGGTGTCAAAATTTGGTACCCAATTTGGGGTATGTAGCACTACTCTTTTACAATTTATCACTTAAAAAAAATTTAAATTGAGTTCCGAAACTTTTATATATTGTCTTTTTTTGTTTGTTATAGGCCGATGGTTTAAACTCGAGTTTTAAGTTTTCTTTTCGATTAATTGAATCTCCGTCGAATTATATACATTTTGTATATGAAGAAGTTGAACTAGTCAGTAGTTAGGTGTTCAACTCACGGTCTATTTGGTTTTGAGTTCAACGTCCTTTTTTCGTGTATGTAAATATGTTTGTAAATAATAGAGGATCTTGTTTTGGTGGTACAAAGGAGAATAATTTGGCGAGGGTAGAGAAATAGAAATGATGAAAAAGAAGGAAGGAAAATGAAGGGAGGAGAAGTTTGGTGGTGGTAACGTTTTAAGCAGGTTTCATTTAGTTGTCCTTTATTAAGTGAATGAAAATGGAAGTCACGAACAAGCTCAACCAGTAAAGCCTATGACGGAACGTTAATTGTATGCTATCACTCGTCCACTCCTCCTCTTCTTTACCTTAAAGTAAGCTACTATCAACTTCTTGCGTACTTTTAGTCTTTCTTTTCATTTTCAGACAGTGTTTTATTCTAATTTTGTTGCCTTTTTCGTGGTCTTTGCTTAATTGCATTGATTCTTAATTTATCTTTAGCCATTTGCATTATCAAAAAAAAAAAAAAAAATCTTTAGCCATTTGCAATTTAGTACTAACAAGTCGCATGGATTTTGAGCGTGATGAGATAATTCAAGTGGTTAAGGGCTTATCTTTTGTCATTTTTAGGTTCGATTTTCGTTCATCTCAGAAATTTGTTAAAACAAATATTCATTTGTAAGACATATAAGCATAATTATTCAAAAAAAGTAAAAATAAAATCAATTCTAAATCCAAGATTGTATTTTTATAATTTATTGCAATAATCAGGTGTTTATGTATTTATTATTACTGGGTCATCTGATTTATTAGTTTTTGTTATAGAACCGTCTAAATTATGAAATTTTAATTTGAAATGATAATGAGATTGCATCTATATTCGATATGGGTCCTGGTCCCTGACAAATGATTGTCAGGGACCGGTTATTTAACAATCGGTTCCATAGCCGTTGGATCGTTGATCCAACGGCTGAGATTAAAAAAAAAAAAATTTACTGTCCGCTATAATTTTCCGCTTCCGCGGACAGGCAATCTGCCTATCCGCGGAAAATTATAGCGGACAGTAAAAAAATTTTGTAATCCAGGGGGGCCGTTGGATCAACGATCCAACGGTTTGGAGACTGATTGTTATTTAACAGGTCCATGACAATCAATTGTCATGGACCAAAACCCATTCGATATATCTCACTAATAGGATGGGGTGAGAGATTAAATTTTAAACATAGAGCCATTCCTGGTTTAAAAAAAAAACATAGAGCCATTCCTGTTACTACTTACTAAGAGTCAAAGAGTTCATAGTTTATATTCATTTCCGAAGAATGAGAAGAGCAACATTTTTTTCTTTTTTAAAATGAAAAACATAGGAAGAGCTAAACATTGCTAATACAATTTGTTGTTACATGGATACATTCAACTAATGCATTTGGGGGGAACTGCAGCCTCGATCTTCATTTAATTTTAATTTAATTTCATTTACTTCCTACATTTGTAACGGATCCTGGCAAGTATTTGGGGTTGCCTATGGTAATTGGTCGAGACAAAAATGCTAAGTTCAGGTTCTTATTGGAGAAGGTGGAACAGAAACTTCAAGGGTAGGGAAGCAAAATTATCTCTAAGGCAAGTAAAATTACACTTTTGAAATCAGCAGCGCAGGTAATTCCGAACTTCTGGATGAATCTATTATTGCTACCGTTGGAAATTTGTGATGGGATTGAAAAACGGATGAATGCATATTGGTGGGGAAATGGTGACTCAGGTGGAAGTATAAGGTGGATGTCGTGGGATAAAATTTGTGAGACAAAGGGAGGAGGGGGTTGGGCCTTAAAAAACTACGGGAGTTTAATGTTGCAATGTTGGCAAAACAGGGGTGGAGACTGTTAAATAATGCTAATCCGTTAGTAACAAGGTTGATGAAAGCTAAATACTATCCGGATACTGATTTCTTGAGTGCTAAGATAGGAAATAATCCGAGTTATATTTGGCGGAGTATTATGGAAGCGCAGGGTATTGTTAAGCAAGGGTGTCGACGTAGGATAGGAGATGGAAACAGTACTCGTGTTTGGGAGGTCCCATGGTTACCATGTATGAATAATGGGTATCTCACGACAGTGATGCCCACTGAGCTGCTGCATGTGAAGGTAAATATGTTTATGGATGAACATCGAAAGGTATGGGATGGGGATGTGATTGATGCTATCTGTAATGAGAGGGATGGGGAGCTGATTCGTACAATACCTATACCAAGTATTAGAAGGGATGATACATGGTTTTGGTTGCCTGAAGATAGGGGTGAATTTATAGTTCGAAGTTGCTATAGATTGATAAGGGGGGAAAGGGAGTATGTTGATAGGGAATTTTGGAGAAAACTATGGTCATTAAAATTACCAGGAAAGGTCACGAATTTTCTATGGCGTGCGTGTTCTAATGTACTGCCTACAGCTGATATGTTACGTGTCAAACATGTGAATGTTGAGATGGTTTGTACTTGGTGTCAAGTTTATGCAGAGAGTGCTATCCATGTACTGTTTCAGTGCGAGTTTGCACAGGAGATCTGGAGGAGTACAGGTCTGCAAAATAGTCTTGCAGTACAGCCTAATGATACAGTGAAGTCAGTGTTACAGAGGTGTTTTGCTGCAATTGGTAAGGATAGATGTGCAATGATAGGATTGCTATGCTGGGGGTTGTGGTATAGAAGAAATCAGTGGGTATGGGATCATGTGAACCAGTCTGCGTTTGGGATGAAATCAATGGTTTTTAACCTGTTGACAGAGTGGAGGAAGGCAACGGAGAAAGCAGATAGAGGAAATCAGAGACAGCAGGTGGGGGATCGAATTTGGAGTAAACCACCAGTTGAATGGGTAAAGATTAATGTCGATGCTGCGTGTAAACAGGGGTCGGGTTTTGTGGGTTTTGGCTGTGTCATTAGAGATGCTAGAGGAAGGTTTCTTCGAGCCCGTAATAATGTGAGGCAGGGACATATACAACCAAGAATGGCTGAGGCTATGAGCTTGCAGGAGGCTTTGAGTTGGACAAAAACATGGCGACGCAGTAAATGTATTTTTGAGTCTGATTCTAAGCTATTAGTTGATGCAGTCAATGGAAGGGTGGGATGTTCCTACTTTGACACGATTGTTAGTGAATGTCGTGAGTTGATTAAGCACTTTGAGGAAGTGCAAATTGTTTTTGTGCATAGGTCTGCGAATACGATTGCCCATTTGTTAGCAAGGGCTACGTGTTTTACGTCAGGTCTTCGAGAGTGGTTTGAGACTGCTCCAGATTTTATTGCTTGTAACCTTATTTCTGAGGAATTTTAATATATGCAAGTGCGTTTTTTCAAAAAAAAAAAAAAAAAACTAATGCATTGAGCGGAACTGCAGCCTCGATCTTCATTTAATTTTAATTTAATTTCATTTACTTCCTACATTTCTTTCAAAATCATCATTTAATCCTCATATTTTTTACAAAAAATTTCATTTAGTCCTTATTTTTAACAAAAATCTTCATTTAGTTCCTTATTATTTAAAAAAAATTTCTGATATGATCATTTTCCGTGACCGAAAAATTTGGTCCCTCGATATATATTCGTGATTTCGTCCTTGATCCAACTTGATATTAATATATATATATATATATAGGCTTTTACTCAAATACGAACCACTCTTAAAATGAGAATTACTCCCTCCGTCCCACCAGATTCTATACAGTTTTTTTCACTGCTTGGCACGCATTTTAAGGCTTCTATAAAGTATAGTTCCATAACTTATTTTTAAAATTTTCTTTTTTTGTATAAAAATTTAACATACCTATTTTTATACAGAAAAAGAAAATTTGAAAAATAAGTTATAGAATTATCCTTAAAATTCGTGTCACGCCCCCGTCCCCAAATGTATATTATCTGGCGGGACAGAGGGAGTACAAACCAATACAAAATATATTATATTTCATTTATTCTAAGGGCCCCGCCAGGGGCACTTTCACAAAAAAGTCTTATAATTGAACCCTCTATACATTCATCAAAAAAATAAAACAAATAAATAAAAAAATAAAAAAATACTGCCACGTCATCATTTTTAAAAAAAATATTTTTTTTTTAATTTTTTTTTTCGATGAATGGATAGAGGGTAGAATTATACGGAGTAAAACTTTTTCGTATTGGGGTACCCTTAATTTGGTCATTAGATTAGCATAAATGTTGGATTGAATTTTGGTTTTTAGGTTTGTATTGGAGTAGCCCATATATATATATATATATAGTTGCATTCCATAACAAACACCTTATATAACAACACCTTAGATCTAAAGATCCATTGCACCTGGCGGGGCCATCCAATACAAAAAGTTCTTATTTTTTTATCCTCTATCCATCCATCATCTCAAAAAAAAAAATATTAAAAAGTTACTGTTCATGACGCTGACGTCATCAGTGACGTCATCATGAACAGTAAAATTTTTAATTTTTAAATTTTTTTTGCTGGCTTGATAGAGGGTAAAAAAATAACAACTTTTTGTATTGGGTGCCCCTGGCGTGGCCATTGGAACTATTAGATCTAAAGTGTTATTTATTGTTTGTTATATAAGAGTGTTCTGTATGGAGCAATGATCTATATATATATATAAATTCCATTTAAAGCTCTCAGTCCTAACTAAATATAAGTGGAGTTTTAATTTAAGTTGGGACTAATTTTAAAAAGATATTGAATATCTATCTTGGCTCCGATTCTCTGAAAATTTTAATTTCAGGTCACTGAATAAATTAATGGTCTCTCTCATATACTCCATCTATCCCTCTCATTTCTTTACAATTATTATTTTGGGGTGTCCCTCTCATTTCTTTACATTCCAAAAATAGTAAGTTTCTCCCACTATTACACCCACTATCTCATACTCCCTGTGTCCCATTCATTTCTTTACACTTTCCTTTTTGGGCCGTCCCATCCATTTCTTTACATTTCAAAACTTTCCCAAAATAGTAAAATTTTATAATATAAAAATCAACTACATCCATAACTTTCCTCCACTAACTCATTTTATACATTATATAGTGATGGGTCATTGGGTCCCACCACTTCACTCATTTTTCCTCCTTCTCTCCTCTTTCTTTACATTTTTCCTTGGTCTCCGTGCCCAAACCAAATGTAAACATTTGGTTGGGACGGAGGGAGTATATTTAACAATAAAAAACACTATTACACTCACTACTTTCCTCCACTATCTCAAATCTAGAATTAAATATTAATAGGTCCCACCACTTTACCCACTTTTCATCTAACTTTACTCATTTTTTACACATTTCTTGGTCTCCGTGTCCATCCCATTACAAAGCAAAGAAAAGGCGGTGGAATAAACAAAAGTTTCTCATTAGCAAATTGCTACAATTGGGACTATTCATGCCACCATTCAACTGTTATGCTGTCACCTTCCCAAGTCTTGCTTGATTCATTATTTCACTAGTTTAGTTAGTACATTTACTGCAATTTCATACTCGTATAAAATTTCAATTGTTTTTTGTCAGAGGAACAAAGTGAGAACACACATACACCGATTCCCATTTTTACAGTCTTAGCGATGAAGTTTAAAATATCTCGATTCTTAATTAATTATCTTAGCGATGAGTTTAAAATATCTCGATTCTTAATTATCAAGGTTCGAGTCTCAAAATTATTAAAATACTTTGAATAAAGATTAAAATTCAATTTCTTTTAATTATAGTAATATGATTCTGAAAAAAAAAATGTCCACTACTAATTGGGTTCTACTTCTAACACATGCAATCAACTCATGCACATCTTATTCACTCTCAAAGCAAATGTATAATTTACACTGAAGACACCAATACACACACTCATATTTCCTGGCTTAGTGTTAGTAATATTACTTAATTTTATTTTGTACATATTACTAGTAAATAGTTTCCCGCCAAAGTTAGTTAGTTTGTTACAAAAATAGATTGTAAGCTCTTCATTTTTCTGCAAGTTGTAAACAATGAGTTTGTTAATACAGAGATTTGTTCTCTCATCTCTCTCACTGATTTTATCATCTCTCTCGCTAATCTCTCCTGCTTGATCTCTCTTGCTATTCTTTCTGTTGTTGATGAAAGGCAGATTAACATGGTATCAGAGCATGATACGATTTCTGGTTTCAATCGTCGTCTTCAACCATCGATCTTCATCGTCTCTTCTCTGTAATCATCGTTCTCATTGATCGACTGCTTCAAATTAGGTCTTTTCTTCTCTAAATTCTCAGTTAATTAGTGATCAAATTGTGTTCTTGCTAAGATCGATTCTCAATTAGAGATTGATTTGTGACTCACTATATGTGTTCTTAGTGTTTTCTATCATTTCTTTGATTCACTATTGTGATCGTCTCTTTAGTTCAATCTTTTTCTTGATTCTTTGCAAAATTGTTATCGAAATCTGTTGTTTCTTTTGCTTCTCGATTTGTTTATTGCGATTGAGATCATTTCTTTGATAATCATGACTACAAATTCTCAAGAAACTAGAACTACTCTAGATCAAGATAATCCTTTATATCTACACTCATCGGATAATCCTGGTATGAAACTTGTGAGTGATCCATTTGATGGAACTGGATTCAGTAATTGGAAACGCTCTATGACTATTTGTAATAACCCTAACTTTGGCAATGCTACAGTGATCCTATGAATAGTAAATTTCGAGGATTTAGAGAAATGGTATATAGGTACTTTATAATGGAAACATAAAATGAATAAACAGAAACCATATTAGTATTGTACAATGGAAATAAGTGACTCGAAATGACGTTAGATTCCAGAAATTCCTGAAACATGGATTTTGAGGATTTTGATTTCGAATAAGCTTCTAGTGGACATTAAGGAGCATGGAAACATTATAAGAATTATATATTGAGGGATTAGTGAATTTAGAATTGAGCCAGGGGAATTATTAAGTTAAGAGAATATCAAGGGAAATTGGATTTGTAAATGATTTCAAAACCACTGAGATAATGAGGTACATTCGTAACGAACCACAATCAGACGAATATGGAGATTAAGCAACCAAGATTTATTATATAACAAGGATACATACCCCATTATAATTACCAAGATTATTAGCATTATACCTAGGAAAATCAAGAAAAGGATTTATGGATGCATCCAATGACATCACTAATGACATCACACTCCACTAACACTTGTTTAAGGGGTAGATTAGTCTTTTAATCTCATAAAAATCTACCAAGCTTCCAACACAATCTAAATTAGTAGTAAGTAAGATGAGATCAAAGAAATAAACACAAAAATCTCTCCCCCTTTCCTCTTATACTACATTCGGCAAAACCTAGAAATAAGAAAAAAAAAAAATTTACAAACCCTAGCTCTCTTCAAGATTAATTCAAGGGAAAAATCATGGATGCTCTTGGAGGATAGAAAGAGAGATTCACAAAGTTTCATAGCCAATCATCATCATCTTCATAGGTAATAAAATCATTTAAGTGCAAGATGAATAGTAGTGAATAGTGTTTTTCAAGTTTTAATCTTTGTTTTAATGGTTCCTTTAGTTAATCCAAGCTAATTCAAGGTTGTTCAAGGTGTGTCCAAGGATTATTAAGGATTATTAAGTGTTCTTCAAGCTTCAAGGAGGTATAATAACCCTTGCCCTTTTGTATTTATAGTAGATATTGAAGTGGTTAATAGTTAAGTGTTGTTAATGGAAAGTTTATGATGAATATGTGTTATGAATGGTTGGGTTTGATATGAAATTTGTGTTGTGAACTTGGAACCATGGCTGGAATGTAGTCCACATGGTGTGGGGTTTGATTATGGTGTTTGATGATGGTTTTGGAGTGGTGAAATTTTGGAAAGTATGAAATTACAGCAGTTATAATGTCCGATTTTCGTTAGAACGACAAACTGCCCTGTTTTTGGACAACAATGCAGTACGGTAGGTTACTGTCCAGCACACTTAGTGACCATGAAATGATAGAGCTTAGTTCATAGATCGTTTTGATATAAGGTGCGTTAAAATCTGATGAACGGTTTAGGAGAAAAGTCAGTTTTAGTGAAAGACGTTCGATAACCGAGAAAACGCAATTGTATCAACCTTGAGGCTAAAGTTACCATACTTAGACATTTTTACAAGCCACGAAATTTTGGGATAGTGTAGTAGGGTAGTCAGAGGACCCTTGACAGTTGACGTTACATTAAAATTCGAAATCCATATTTTCTGAGAATTTTTACAGTTAAGTGTGGTCGTTAGGGAAAATGGTGAAAACCCCTGAAACTTCAATTGAACTTATAAATGGTTAAGTCCTTGAACCTTTGGGGTAATAATAATACGTTAAACATACATTGAAGTGTAAAGGGTGTTGTTATACGAGAGGGTAGTGAGTAAGAGATGTGATATTCTAATGACAGTCCTTTTGTGTTTATAGAAATTCCGGAGGAGGAACCAGCCATATTGTCAGGATACAGAAACCGAGGCAAGATCCTTCTATCCCTACTTTAAAAATTATTTATCTTCGGAATGATAATGATATCATGGCATATATTTATGTATATGTGATGCTTTTGTTGCTATATTGCAAAGAATATATTTTCTTGATTGTGGGAAGTTAAAGAGAGATGAATATGTTTTCTGAAATATGAATATAGAGATGACTACGAATGGAGCGAATATGCTCTAGGGTAAAAGAGATATGAAAGAGAATGGTATCAGTTGTTATCTAGGATTATATGGTTTATAATACTATATTATAAACATTCTTTTTAGTGTATGTTATATACATATATTTTATAGAAGTAATGTGCGAGAATGGAAATGAGATAAGTGAATGACATATGGAAATGTGAAATGGTGTTGATAAATTGAATAATGATCTTATAAAAAGGGGGATAGCAATAAAAAGCGTAAGAGGCTGTGTGCTGCACAGTCCAGCAATCAATCAATAAAAAGCGTAAGAGGCTGTGTGCTGCACAGTCCAGCAATCAATATTTTAAATCGGCCCAAGAGTTGCCGAAGGAGGATGTAGTGGTAGACCTTCCTCCAGGGGGATGTAGTGGTAGACCTTCCTCCTTCTACCGGTAGTAAAAATGGACGGATACGGAGGGCGACTGATCATCGTGCCTCACGTATTCGGCAACAGTGAAAACCCCTACAATATGTGAATAAAGAATAAATGATAAAGTCAGATTGATATACTGGAAAGGGAAAATGATATGAAAGATGGAATAATTGATATAGATGAAGAGAAACTGATTTTATATTAATTTATAAAATTACTGTACAGGAGGGAAATGAGAAGATGATAGTGAGGGATTTATTCAAGTATTTATGTTATTTTAAAATATTACACTAAAAGGGTATATTGGTTGTTATAATATTTAAGAAGAGAAACTGATACTGTATTACCTTAGATTTCTTTCTTATAATAGTAAGTGGATGATGTATTATTAAATAAGAGTTTTATTCTTCCTTAAAGTTTATAAATTGGTTACTGCTTACATATGTATATACATGTATACTTGGTTACATTTTAAATTCTAGTTTTCAATATTATCTTGCTGAGCTATTATAGCTCACTCTTGCTACTTATCTATATACAGCTAGGTATGCCCATACTACGCAGAACGCCCCGCAAGAGGGTAAGGGAAAGGCGACCTTCTGAGAGCTCGTTAGCATCAATCCCCGAGGTAGATGACCATCGCAAGGGGTTTAGAGGGCTTATGTATATTAAGTGTGCAAGATTGAAAGTTTGTAATAAATTTGGTTGTTGAAATGCTTCTTGTAGAAGTATCACTCAACAATGTACTTAAGTATGATTCTGGGTTTGTAATAACTTTTTAATTCTAAACTCTTATTATGGTGAATGTTGTTCTCTGAGCATATGACTGGTGTGTGTGTGTATTACTGTGGGGTCATTTGCATAATTATTAATTATAAAAAAAAAAAAAAATCCAAGAGATATTGATTTTGAATGGAAGTTGGTTCGTGATGGCCCAAATTCATGACCCCGGATTTGGGGCTGTCACAGTTGGTATCAGAGCTAAGAGTCATAATGCTCAGGAACAAGAGTGATAATAATATTGTATCATTTATAATATTAAATTTTGAACTTCCATCAAGTTCAGGGGTGGTATAACGCAGGTAGTATTTATTTTAAGTATTGTTTATAATTTTAATAGACCGTTACTAATAGAATTTTATGTTTTATTATAGGGAGCAGAGATGGGTGAGCCGAGTCGAGACCCCCAGTGGCTAGGACTACCCGAGCAGGAGATTAGAGACTTGTTGCTGGTAGGTGTAGAGGTTCCAGAGTATGCTATTGATGACCTCAGGGAGAGACGACGGGCGAGTGCTAGAGAGAGATATGAGCAGAGACTGAGGGAGGAGGCTGAGGAGCGCAGGCAGAGGGATGCTGTGGCCATAGTGCCATATTCTGGTAGACCATATGTAGGACCTGATGGGGCCGGACCTTCCCGAGTGCGGACGGATATTCCTGAGGAGGAGATGCCTTTACGTAAGAGGCCTAGGTTATCTGTTATACCTGAGGAGCCGATTGAGTGGAGGGACATTCACGTGACTCCTACTCCTGTCCCACCTGTCCCAGTTCCATCTCCTCTACCTAGCCCCGACCCTTTTGAGGATCCAGTTGAGCAGTTCACTCCACCAGGACACTTTATCTTGTCAGAGGATGAGTTGGAGGATGACCCTTCCGAGGATGCGGACACAGAGCCAGTTCCTCCATCCCCACCATTTGCACCACCACCACCTCCACCAGTGGATGCACCCCCACTTGTAGATGTACCTCCCCCAGATGCTATGCCACCTCAGGAGGCACCTATGTTTCCAGCTGGCCAGTTGCCAGCTATTTTCTTGTCAGAGTACTTTGCCCTTCAGGGACAGCTGGATGAGTCCCGTCAGACTATAGATACGCTTATACAGAGGTTAGACAGGGCGAGAGGAGGAGGAGGTGTGATACCAGATGGGTTGAATTTGAGCATAGTCAGTATCGAGCTACGGGCACTCGGTGACATTAGGACGATGTTGGGAGACAGAGGGGATCCAGTATGGAGGGCTCAGATAGTTGATACAGTCACCACTATGGTAGCGCAGATCAGGGACGTTATCAGGGCGTCGTTACCATGATTAGGAGTAGTAGTTTTGGATACTAATCAGACTAGTCATCTTGTGGATGTCATTTTGGGGATTAGGTTAGTTGTTTACTGTCTTAATCCCAGTCTGATTAGAGGACAGCTAGTAGTGCTTTTGTTATAGCGAGTTAGTATGTACCGTTATGCTTTTGGGGTTTCGGACCTTGTACCTTATGATGTATGATATTAGTAGTAAAAGACGTTGTACCCAAGTTGTAAAATATTATGTAAATTAATGAAGTTTATGTACTTTGCCTAATTTTATCGTATTTTGATATTAAATGTTGAGATTCAAAAATGTTGATTTATATGAGGTGATTGACTTAAATGAAAAGGTTATTGTGCTAAAAGTACTAAGCTTATTTGTCAAAGTTGTATTATAATTAAATATTACTTGTGTGAAGTTAAAAATACTGGGATGCATAAATAAGATTAACTAATGATATAGTTGTGCATATATGGAAATGATGTATATTGTACCCTAAATTTGGGTGATTAATGGAGAATATTATTATATACAGAATCATGCCGCCTAAGCGTAATAATAGGATGAATGCAAGGGAAAATGAGAGAGAGGAAGCAAGTCAGAATAGGCAGGATGAAAACGCTCATAATGAACAAGATCATGAGGAAGAAGAAGATGAATCAACTGGTCAACAGGGAAGTCAGGATGGTAACCCTTTTAACCAATTTATGGAACTTTTGAGGCAGAATTTAGCTAATCCACAGAATCCGCCACAACCACCTGTTCTTCCCAACCAGGCAGCTAACTCTTTTCGTGCTTTTAAGTCACTAAAACCCCCAGAATTTGAGGGAACCACTAACCCAGTAGCAGCCAGGGCATGGCTGAAAGAGATGGAGAAAGCTTTTGAAATACTGAGAGTAGAGGAAGATCAGAAGACAGTCTTTGCAGCCTATCTCCTAAAGGGAGAGGCAAATTATTGGTGGGAAGCTAAGAAAAATCTCGAGGGAGCGGGAGTGATAACTTGGGAGCGTTTCACTAGGGTTTTTCTAGACAAATATTCCCCTAGGTACTTGGAGAACCAGATGGAAATAAAATTTTTGGAGCTAAAGCAGGAAAACCTATCAGTGGCAGAGTATGAAACTAAGTTTACAGAACTGTCTAGGTTTGTTCCAGAATTCGTGCGTACTGAAGAGCAACGAGCGAAAAGGTTCCAACAAGGATTGAAACCATGGCTACGTACTAGAGTGGCACCATTTGAGTTGACCGAGTATGCTGCGGTAGTTCATAAGGCATCCATTATCGAAGCTGAGAGTGAACAGACTCAAATAGGACGAGAAAGTAAGAAAAGAAAATTTGAAGGTCAGAAGGGAGGTTCAAGTGAGGGAAGCTATTTTAACAAATTTGGTAAAGGACAAAAACCCCAGTTTGGAGGAAAGTCAGGGAATAATAAGACTACCAGTGAGACTGTGAATCAGGGTGGTAGATCCACAGGAACCTTCCAGTCTAATCAATCGCGACCACCATTGCCAGATTGCAACACGTGTGGTAAGAAGCATATCGGAGAGTGTAAGATGTTAGAAGTAACTTGCTTTAATTGTGGACAGAAAGGACATTATCGGGACAGGTGTCCATCAGCTGAGAAGAAGTGTTATCAATGTGGAAGATTAGGACATTTTGCTAGGGATTGTCGTTTTGGTGGGTCGTCTGCGTCAGGACAGAGTGTGACTGCTTCAAACAGGCCTACTGCTAGAGTGTATAACATGACTTTAGGAGAGGCATTGAGAAAGCCGGATACAGATGCAGGTGAACATTTTTCTAGTATTTAAATTTTTAGTGTAAATGTTTGGTTAGGAATCAGTGTGGTCAATGAATGGTATAGGTAGGTTGATAATCTAGATAAGGAAAATCAGTATCTGTTGGGGTTTAGAAATTCTATGAAATGGAGAACAATAGTATTTTGAGGGTAAACCACAGACTTGTTTATATACGAACAGGAAATATATATTATAGGTAATATTTTCTTACAATTGTTTCGAAGAATCTTATTTTAGTTGGATTTCTGGAAGATTTTACAGAGACAAGATATAATAAGATTGAAGTATGTATATTTTATGTCATGATAGAGATCAACATAGGGATAAACCATAAGTGAGATATACTACCATTCAAGAGAGGCCAATGTGGTGGCCAATACCCATAACTAAGAAAGGGATGTTGATGAATGACAAGCAAGTTTATGTTGGTGTAGTTTTGCGCAAACAAGATAGAGATATTATGAAGGAAAAAGGATGGAGAAAGTGGTATAGAAGTTATAAGGTGTAGATGAAAAGGGTATCTATGACATTCTGACGTGATTCCGGGACGGAATCCTTTTAAGGAGGGAAGGATGTAATAACCCTAACTTTGGCAATGCTACAGTGATCCTATGAATAGTAAATTTCGAGGATTTAGAGAAATGGTATATAGGTACTTTATAATGGAAACATAAAATGAATAAACAGAAACCATATTAGTATTGTACAATGGAAATAAGTGACTCGAAATGACGTTAGATTCCAGAAATTCCTGAAACATGGATTTTGAGGATTTTGATTTCGAATAAGCTTCTAGTGGACATTAAGGAGCATGGAAACATTATAAGAATTATATATTGAGGGATTAGTGAATTTAGAATTGAGCCAGGGGAATTATTAAGTTAAGAGAATATCAAGGGAAATTGGATTTGTAAATGATTTCAAAACCACTGAGATAATGAGGTACATTCGTAACGAACCACAATCAGACGAATATGGAGATTAAGCAACCAAGATTTATTATATAACAAGGATACATACCCCATTATAATTACCAAGATTATTAGCATTATACCTAGGAAAATCAAGAAAAGGATTTATGGATGCATCCAATGACATCACTAATGACATCACACTCCACTAACACTTGTTTAAGGGGTAGATTAGTCTTTTAATCTCATAAAAATCTACCAAGCTTCCAACACAATCTAAATTAGTAGTAAGTAAGATGAGATCAAAGAAATAAACACAAAAATCTCTCCCCCTTTCCTCTTATACTACATTCGGCAAAACCTAGAAATAAGAAAAAAAAAAAATTTACAAACCCTAGCTCTCTTCAAGATTAATTCAAGGGAAAAATCATGGATGCTCTTGGAGGATAGAAAGAGAGATTCACAAAGTTTCATAGCCAATCATCATCATCTTCATAGGTAATAAAATCATTTAAGTGCAAGATGAATAGTAGTGAATAGTGTTTTTCAAGTTTTAATCTTTGTTTTAATGGTTCCTTTAGTTAATCCAAGCTAATTCAAGGTTGTTCAAGGTGTGTCCAAGGATTATTAAGGATTATTAAGTGTTCTTCAAGCTTCAAGGAGGTATAATAACCCTTGCCCTTTTGTATTTATAGTAGATATTGAAGTGGTTAATAGTTAAGTGTTGTTAATGGAAAGTTTATGATGAATATGTGTTATGAATGGTTGGGTTTGATATGAAATTTGTGTTGTGAACTTGGAACCATGGCTGGAATGTAGTCCACATGGTGTGGGGTTTGATTATGGTGTTTGATGATGGTTTTGGAGTGGTGAAATTTTGGAAAGTATGAAATTACAGCAGTTATAATGTCCGATTTTCGTTAGAACGACAAACTGCCCTGTTTTTGGACAACAATGCAGTACGGTAGGTTACTGTCCAGCACACTTAGTGACCATGAAATGATAGAGCTTAGTTCATAGATCGTTTTGATATAAGGTGCGTTAAAATCTGATGAACGGTTTAGGAGAAAAGTCAGTTTTAGTGAAAGACGTTCGATAACCGAGAAAACGCAATTGTATCAACCTTGAGGCTAAAGTTACCATACTTAGACATTTTTACAAACCACGAAATTTTGGGATAGTGTAGTAGGGTAGTCAGAGGACCCTTGACAGTTGACGTTACATTAAAATTCGAAATCCATATTTTCTGAGAATTTTTACAGTTAAGTGTGGTCGTTAGGGAAAATGGTGAAAACCCCTGAAACTTCAATTGAACTTATAAATGGTTAAGTCCTTGAACCTTTGGGGTAATAATAATACGTTAAACATACATTGAAGTGTAAAGGGTGTTGTTATACGAGAGGGTAGTGAGTAAGAGATGTGATATTCTAATGACAGTCCTTTTGTGTTTATAGAAATTCCGGAGGAGGAACCAGCCATATTGTCAGGATACAGAAACCGAGGCAAGATCCTTCTATCCCTACTTTAAAAATTATTTATCTTCGGAATGATAATGATATCATGGCATATATTTATGTATATGTGATGCTTTTGTTGCTATATTGCAAAGAATATATTTTCTTGATTGTGGGAAGTTAAAGAGAGATGAATATGTTTTCTGAAATATGAATATAGAGATGACTACGAATGGAGCGAATATGCTCTAGGGTAAAAGAGATATGAAAGAGAATGGTATCAGTTGTTATCTAGGATTATATGGTTTATAATACTATATTATAAACATTCTTTTTAGTGTATGTTATATACATATATTTTATAGAAGTAATGTGCGAGAATGGAAATGAGATAAGTGAATGACATATGGAAATGTGAAATGGTGTTGATAAATTGAATAATGATCTTATAAAAAGGGGGATAGCAATAAAAAGCGTAAGAGGCTGTGTGCTGCACAGTCCAGCAATCAATCAATAAAAAGCGTAAGAGGCTGTGTGCTGCACAGTCCAGCAATCAATATTTTAAATCGGCCCAAGAGTTGCCGAAGGAGGATGTAGTGGTAGACCTTCCTCCAGGGGGATGTAGTGGTAGACCTTCCTCCTTCTACCGGTAGTAAAAATGGACGGATACGGAGGGCGACTGATCATCGTGCCTCACGTATTCGGCAACAGTGAAAACCCCTACAATATGTGAATAAAGAATAAATGATAAAGTCAGATTGATATACTGGAAAGGGAAAATGATATGAAAGATGGAATAATTGATATAGATGAAGAGAAACTGATTTTATATTAATTTATAAAATTACTGTGCAGGAGGGAAATGAGAAGATGATAGTGAGGGATTTATTCAAGTATTTATGTTATTTTAAAATATTACACTAAAAGGGTATATTGGTTGTTATAATATTTAAGAAGAGAAACTGATACTGTATTACCTTAGATTTCTTTCTTATAATAGTAAGTGGATGATGTATTATTAAATAAGAGTTTTATTCTTCCTTAAAGTTTATAAATTGGTTACTGCTTACATATGTATATACATGTATACTTGGTTACATTTTAAATTCTAGTTTTCAATATTATCTTGCTGAGCTATTATAGCTCACTCTTGCTACTTATCTATATACAGCTAGGTATGCCCATACTACGCAGAACGCCCCGCAAGAGGGTAAGGGAAAGGCGACCTTCTGAGAGCTCGTTAGCATCAATCCCCGAGGTAGATGACCATCGCAAGGGGTTTAGAGGGCTTATGTATATTAAGTGTGCAAGATTGAAAGTTTGTAATAAATTTGGTTGTTGAAATGCTTCTTGTAGAAGTATCACTCAACAATGTACTTAAGTATGATTCTGGGTTTGTAATAACTTTTTAATTCTAAACTCTTATTATGGTGAATGTTGTTCTCTGAGCATATGACTGGTGTGTGTGTGTATTACTGTGGGGTCATTTGCATAATTATTAATTATAAAAAAAAAAAAAAAATCCAAGAGATATTGATTTTGAATGGAAGTTGGTTCGTGATGGCCCAAATTCATGACCCCGGATTTGGGGCTGTCACACTATTGCATTGTCTGCAAGGAACAAATTAGGTTTTGTTGATGGATCTTTGGTTAAACCAGCTGCTGATTCTCCAACTCTTAAAAGTTGGTCTAGGTACAATGATATGGTTATATCTTGGTTACTTGGTTCTCTGTCAAGAACTATTGGCCGTAGTGTCATCTACTCTAACTCTGCACATCAAATGTGGCAAGAACTTGAAGAAATGTATGGTTCTCCTAGTGGCACACAACTTTTTGGACTTCATAAGGAATTGTCTGAGTTGTCTCAAGGAAATTGCAATATTCCTGATTACTTCACCAAGCTCAAAATGCTTTGGGATGATATAGATTCTATCTCTCTTATTCCTGTGTGTACTTGTGGCTGCACTTGTGGTGCTTCATTGAAATTGTCTAAATTTCAGCAAGATCAAAGAGTTCTTCAATTTCTTATGGGTCTGAATGATTCTTATACTACTATGAGAGGTTCTATTCTGATGCAAACACCCTTGCCTAGTATTAGTCAGGTGTATAATATTCTCCTACAAGAGGAATCTCAAAGAGAAATTCATTCTGGAGTTCAGTTTATAGCTGATTCTGCTTCACTTCATGCTAATTCTTCAAGGGCACCTGTTTCTCAGTTTGTTAAAAGGTCTGGTTATGATCCTAAAAGGTCAAATCTCACTTGCAATTATTGTAAGAAAACTGGTCATACTGTTGACAAATGCTATAAACTCCATGGATTTCCAGCTGATTTCAAGTTTACTAAGCCCAAAAGATTTGCTCAAGCTGCACAAGTTGAAACTTCTTCTATGACAAATGATATGTCTAGTGAAATGTTAATCTCTCAAGATACACCTGGAAGTTCTAATTCATCTGTGCCCATATCACCAGAAGTGTATTCTCAGCTCATGACATTACTGAAAGGATCTCAGTCTATGGATTCTTCACCATCTTCAGCCAACTTTGCTGGTAATATAAATCTATCTACAGCTTGTTTTTCAAATTCAAATCATGTTACTTGGATTCTTGATAGTGGGGCAAGTGATCATATGTGTTTTCATAAGGATCTGTTTTAATCACTTAATCCATTATTATCTCCTATAACTGTTTCTCTCCCCACTGGTCATATTATCAACATCACTCATTCTGGAAATGTACCTATTTCATCTGAAATCATTCTTCATGATGTTTTATATGTACCACATTTCAAACTCAACCTTCTTTCTATTAGTAAACTAACACAACAACTTGATTGTGTCATTAGTTT
This sequence comes from Kitagawia praeruptora, assembly GCA_037693485.1. Lineage (NCBI taxonomy): Eukaryota > Viridiplantae > Streptophyta > Magnoliopsida > Apiales > Apiaceae > Kitagawia > Kitagawia praeruptora. The sequence continues at coordinate 40,814,130 of CM075351.1, forward strand.
TACTGATGATCTTTGCTTATTGCAGGGCTCTTCTCTGAGGAAGCCACTGGCTCTTGGTAAAACTCAGAGAGGCCTTTACATTCTAAATCACTCACCAATTGCTTCTGCTGTTTCTCATCAAACTTTTCCAGTTCCAGCTGCAACTGTTTCTTCTTGCAACAATATAGCTTTACTTTGGCATCATAGACTAGGGCATTTACCTATGTCTAAATTGAAAACATTATCTCTTTGTACTGTTGATAATTCTAGTACTGTTCATGTTTGTGATGTTTGTGCAAAATCAAGACAGCATAGACTTCCATTTCCACATAGTCAAATTCATTCAACTGCTTGTTTTCAATTGATTCATGTAGACATTTGGGGTCCTTACCCTGTCAAAACATATAATAAATACAGTTACTTCTTGACTATTGTTGATGATTTTTCTCGAGCTACCTGGACACATCTTCTCAGTTCTAAGAGTAATGCTTTTTCTTTTATCAAATATTTTGTTGCTATGGTTGAAACTCAGTTTCACAGTACTGTTCAATCTGTTAGAACAGATAATGCTTTAGAGCTTGGCCTAAGCAAAGATGCTAGTCATTTTTTTCTTACTAAAGGCATTACTCATCAAACCAGTTGTGCTCATTCTCCACAACAAAATGGAGTTGTGGAGAGGAAACACAAACATTTGTTAGAAACTTCTCGAGCTCTTCTATTCCAGTCTAATTTGTCAAAGAAATATTGGGGTGACTGTGTTTTAACATCAACATATCTTATAAACAGATTTCCATCCAAAGTTCTTAATGGTCAAACACCCTTTGAAATATTATTTGGTATTAAACCAGATTATTATCATCTCAAACCATTTGGTTGTCTTGCTCATGTTGTTGTGCCTAAGATTCACAGAGACAAACTGTCTCCTAGATCTGTTAAATGTGTTTTCTTAGGATATCCTTTTGGCAAAAAGGCCTACAAGTTTCTTAATTTGGAAAATTATTCTATCATCATTTCAAGAGATGCAAAATTTTATGAAGATAATTTTCCCCTGGTTGAATCAAATACTTCTAATATCTATACTCCATTACCTGCTCCTGATATTGCACCTACACCAGTCACTACATCTATCCCTCATACTTCAAATTTACCTCAAAGTTCAAATTCAGACACTTCCCATAGTTCAGATACTTCACAAAATTCAAACAATTCAGACATTTCAAATAATTCCCTTCCTGTCAGAAAATCAACTAGAATAGTTAAAATTCCATCTTACTTGCAAGATTTTGTTCATCCTGTTCATGCTCAATGTTCAATTTCATGCTGTTCCAATACTCTTACTTCTTTTTGTCAACCTTCTCAATTTTCTCTAAACTCTGATTCAATCTGCTGTGCTATTCCTATATCTTCTGATATTTTACCTCCATCTGAACCATCATCATTTGAAGAGGCTAATCAATTTCCAGAATGGAGAGCTGCCATAGCTGCAGAATTTTCAGCTCTTGAGGCAAATGAAACATGGTCTCTTGTTCCTTTGCCAAAAGGCAAGAAAGCAATTTCTTGTAAATGGGTATTCAGAGTTAAAAAGCATGCCGATGGTTCAATTGAACGTTACAAAGCACGTTTGGTTGTCAAAGGTTTTACTCAAAAAGAGGGAATAGACTATACTGAAACTTTTTCTCCAGTAGTTAAAATGACTACAATTAGAGCTCTTGTTGCAACAGCTGTCAAAAGAGGGTGGGAAATGACACAATTAGATGTCAATAATGCATTTTTACATGGTGATTTACATGAAGACATATACATGAAGCTTCCTCCTGGTTTGAATGTTTCAGATTCTACTCTTGTTTGCAAACTCAGGAAATCTTTATATGGCCTTAAACAGGCTTCTCGAGAATGGCATTTCAAACTAAGCACTTCATTACTATCTAAAGGTTATCAGTTTTCCAAGAATGATACTTCTTTATTTTACAAGAAATCAGGTGACCTTATTACTTTTCTAGCTGTGTATGTTGATGACATATTGGTTACTGGTAATGATACTACAGAGATTACTTCCATCAAATCTTTTCTGGACAACACTTTTAAGATTAAAGATTTGGGTCGATTACACTACTTTCTGGGTATTGAGTTCAACTATGTGCCAAATGGAGTTATTTTGTCTCAAAAGAAATTTATTATTGACATGATAGATGAATTTGAATGCTCCAGTATGACACCAGTAGTCAGTCCTCTAGATTTGAATAACAAGCTTCTCCCTGCAGAAGGTGTTCCTATTCATGATCCTTCTTTATACCGCAAGCTAGTTGGCAAGTTGAATTTTTTAACGAACACTCGCCCTGATCTTTCTTTTGCTGTCCAACATCTGAGTCAGTTCATGTCTGATCCTCGAGAATCACATTGGAAAGCTGCTATTCATGTTCTTCGATACTTAAAAACTGATATAGATCAAGGCTTATTTTTCAGCAATTCACCTGTGTTCAAGGTTGATGCTTTTTGTGATGCTGATTGGGCAGCTTGTCCACATACTAGACGATCTGTTAGTGGTTATGTTGTTTTTCTGGGAGACTGTTTGATTTCCTGGAAATCAAAGAAACAACAAACCATATCTTTATCTTCTGCTGAAGCAGAATACCGTTCCTTGAGACGTGTAACTGCAGAATTAGCTTGGTTATCTCGTTTACTTTCTGACTTTGGCATTCCAGACATTACTCCTATACCTGTCAAGTGTGACAACATGGCTGCTATCTACATTGCTAAGAACCCTGTTTATCATGAACGAACAAAACACATAGAGCTTGATTGTCATTTCGTTCGAGAAAAACTTGGTTCTGGTTTAATCACGCTTAGCTACACACCAACTACTACTCAACTAGCGGATGTTTTCACTAAATCTTTACCTGGCATTCACCATCAAGCTGTTTTACCCAAGTTGGGTGTTCATTCCTTCCCCTCCAACTTGAGGGGGGGTGTTAGTAATATTACTTAATTTTATTTTGTACATATTACTAGTAAATAGTTTCCCGCCAAAGTTAGTTAGTTTGTTACAAAAACAGATTGTAAGCTCTTCATTTTTCTGCAAGTTGTAAACAATGAGTTTGTTAATACAGAGATTTGTTCTCTCATCTCTCTCACTGATTTTATCATCTCTCTCGCTAATCTCTCCTGCTTGATCTCTCTTGCTATTCTTTCTGTTGTTGATGAAAGGCAGATTAACACTTAGTGCTAGGTGATGCTCCTTATCTGACATTTTCTTTTTTGAATACGATATGCACATATAGTGCCGGTAAGAACTCGGTAAAATTGGAGCGCCTGTTTTTACATTATTGTTTTTATTCTAATTTTAAGTTGAAAAGTATTGTTTTGAGAACACACACAAGCTCATGCTGTTACGCATAGCATATGCTCAAGAAACATGCTTTTATTAATATTAATGTTAATGAGTTAATAATAATAATAATAACAATAATAGTAATAATAATAATAATAATAATAATAATAATAAATATTATTATTATTATTATAAAAAATAATACTCCCTCTGTCTCTTTTTATTTTTCTTGTTTAAAATGTCGGTACTGTTCATAACATAAGACAAATTACTAATTTACGTCTTATCTATAAGACCAAATATAGTGATCTTGTTGGATTCGTATTTATGAGTACTTTAATACAATGAAGTTTTTATATTTAATACTAATACAAAATTCAAGAAATTAACGATAAAAAATATGCGTTGACAGTCAAAACAGGAAAAACGGAGGGAGTAATTAACAACATAAGTACATAACCATGCATGGGGTGTTGCCGTGTTGGTTACTTTTTTGGGCGCTATATACAACTTGCTAGATTGGCTATTAGGTACTCCGTACTTAGGTGAACCAGTGCTTTGGACCTTTTTCTTCCATATTTTGTGTGTAAAGTCTAAAGAGCCAAGTGCAAGTGTGAATATGAATATAGTCTATTAGAGATTACTGTAATTGTTTTTATTTACTAACAATTTATTAAACCAGCGACCTTTATCAATTAATGGGCCATTAGCCACGTTCATTTGTATATGCATACTGAAAGTTCTTTGAAATTAAAATTTTAAATATCCATGATGTTACTGTCAAAAATAAATAAATATTGATCATGTCATTACATTGGCTGATCAACAATAATTATAAAGGACATATTAAGTTAAGGAAAATGCTAGGTATCCCAAATTGGTACCCAAATTTTTTCCCAAATGCCAAGTGTAGTATTTCAATTGGTTGTAATAATAGTGGACCCCCATGCATTCACACCAACCACCCAATCAAAAAATTCCACTATGCCATGTAAGCATTGCCACATCATTTGGGAGCAATATTTGGGTACCAATTTGGGGTACCTAGCATTGCTCTTAAGTTAAAAAGGACATATTAAGTTAAAGTTCACAATTAGAATATGTAATTATCTCAAGTGGTAAAGATTTATCTATTATCGTAAGAGCTTATTTTTTGTCATCCTAGATCATGGGTTCGATTCTCGTCACCCTTTCATTTGCAATAAATAGTTGAAAAAAGAATATGTAATTATGTATGTAATAGTAATATTCGGGCACTTTCTATTAACATTTTTTATACTATACTCCCTCCGTCCCAGCCGGTTCTTTACATGGCGGCTGGGCACGGAGGTTAAGGATAGTGGGTGTAAAGTGAGTGTAATATTGTTAAAATAAATGAAGTAGTGGGTGTAATAGTGATTTTATTGTTAAAATAAGTGAAGTAGTGGGTGTAATAGTGATTTTATTGTTAAAATAAGTTAAGTAGTGGGTGAAATAGTGTAAAGTATTGTTAAAATAAGTGAAGTAGTGGGTGTAATAGTGTTAAAACTTACTATTTTGGGTAATGTAAAGAAATGGTGGGACGGCCCAAAAAGGAAATTGTAAAGAAATGGATGGGACAGAGGGAGTAATATTTTAATAAAATTTAATTACAGCAAGAAATACTAACATTCTCTCCAAACTTTGCCTACGAAGAAGCATGTAATTGACCTGCTAACAGAATATACACGTACGCCATTTCCGATATAACGCTTATTTCTGACATTTTTTTTGCCAGGATTTCTGACAGTTTTTCGGTCGCTTTAATTTGGTCCTTTTGCAGGAAGGCTTACTTCAGTTACAGCTAGTAACTAATCAACAACATCACATATACTCCCTCCGTCTCTAAATGTTTCTCTCGTTTGATATGTCGGGACTGTTCATAACATAAGACAAATTACTAATTTACGATTAATCTATAAGACCAAATATAGTCATGAGTGATCTTGTTGGATTCGTATTTATGAGTACTTTAATACAGTGAAGTTTTTATATATAAAACTAATACAAAATTAAAGATATTAACAATTAAAATTGTATGTTGGCAAACGTGTCCAAGTGAAATGAGAAAAGTTTTTAGAGACGGAGGGAGTAATATACTTAGCAAAAAGTATATATGCCATCCATCACGTTCATTTGACATACGATGCAACGGTTGAAAAGTGATATATTAGCTAAGAAAGAGTAATAGAAAGGGAAATGTTATTTTCAGAGCATTTTTTTTATTTTCAGAATAATATGTGTTGCATATTCCCCCTGCATTCACAATATGTAGCATATTCTAACAGAATAGGCGACACATAGTTCTGTAAATAAAAAAAATGTTCTGGAAATAACATTTCCCAATCGAAATATGCAATATCTTTTTCAAAAATCTCAACCATTTGTTTTATATTTATGATCCAACAGTCAAAAACTGATCGTTAAGTATCATGTTTATGCATACAATTTCTAGCTAGGGACCAACTTGTGATATACAATATAATAATTAACAAATAATACTCATCCTCAACCAATATATATGTCAAACTTAGGAAATATGAAAAACCATTTTCAACTCGCAGAGAAAGGGTACATAGAGGCACTATATTCGGCAGGATGCATAGTGACTATAACATATGTTTATTTACTACTATGATGAATACATCTAAAAAGTTAAAAGAATAATCTACCATCTAAAGATATCTTGTATAGAAATTAAACAGTATCAACCGGCCATATGATATGATGCTTTAGCAATATCCCCTTTTACACGAGTAATTACAAGTTAGTTTATAGTTGGGCATGTCACACCTGTGTGTGAGTGAAGTAAGGTGGAATGATGTATGGCCACCGGTTTCTGTTTGTTTGTTGCTAAATTGATGGTGGTGCATGGCAAGTTAATTAGTGAACCACAATATATACATTGCACTCATTTTAGTTCTTGTTCAAATATCATTATCCATCACTTGCTTGGTGCTAATTTATTGCTTGTTAGCTCATCCAATACTCTACACACTGAATTAGCTAGCTCTATTTAAACAAAGTAGCTATCAATTATTTATATGATCGCTATTTGATAATTGTTGGTTTGCATTGCAATTTTGAGAGAAATTAACTACCACGGTTCAAATCCGATGACCAACAAAACTTGCTTATTTTTCATCATTTTAGTTCAGTTCAAGTAAATTATCTTCTTTGTATAAATATCTTTAGTTTAGCTAATTTTTCCTTGTAATTTGGCCCATCCTAAATTTTCAATCTAGTTCGCACTTATCATATAATTGATAGAAAAAACTGTTCTATGCATGCAGACTTTATTCATGCTTCTAAAAAAGAAAAAGGATATTTTTTCGATCAAGATGTCTTCAACTTCGCATATCTAATCTCTGATATGATATTAAATAATTAATCATTATGAAATCATAAAATATTAGAGAAAGTCTTACCAGAATCTTATACTAAAATTTTAACACAGGATAGTATTCTTAAAAAATCTCAATTCCCAAGTACGTCACTGTATAGAGAAGCTTGATAGACACAGACACAACTATAACATGCCTGTCGCAAATTGGAAGTAAAGCCGGATGATATAAACAAATTAGCAGCCTTTATTTTGTAGTAGTACGTTCGTTGGAATTATATTAAAGTAAGTGTACACATATACGGATTATAGATCTATCATATATAGTAATTAAAATCTACTAATAATCAAGAACTACAAACTTAATTATTCGAGTCAACTGTATATGACTACTATTTTCGGGTTAGTATACTAACTATCAAGCGGTAAATCACTTGCTAGTCATAAGTCATAACTGCACAACGTTATTAATTAGTGCATGAATATAGGCAAAATGCAAGCTAGGCTACCCATAGAATCTCTTACTTTCATTCATCCCCACAAATCTCTATCTATAAATAATTATTCCATCCGTCCCATTTTATGTGAACCTCTTTTCTTTTTGGTACGTCCCAAAAGGAATGAATATAATATACTCCCTATATCTCTTAAAATTTTTCCTATTTACCTTTATCACGTTTGCCAACGCACACTTTTAATCGTTAATATATTTAATATTTAATTTCGTATTAATTTTAAAAATAAAAACTTCACTGTATTAAAGTACTCATAAATACGAATCCAACAAGATCACTCATGACTATATTTGGACTTATAGATTAGACGTAAATTAGTAATTTGTCTCATGTTATGAACAGTCCCAACATATTAAAATTTTTGAACACTACTTTTTACTATTACACCCACTACTGTCCTCCACTATCTCATATTTAATACTCCCTCCGTACCAAAATACATGTCCCTTTTGAAAAATGAATTTGTCCCATTTTTTCAATACAAATTTAAAGTGGTTTTCCAAAACTATCCCTACATTTATTGTATCTACAATTTGACTTTTTATGAGAACCTCTTTCCTTTTTGGTACGTCCCAAAAAGAATGAACATAATATACTTACTATTTTTTAACACTACTTTTCACTATTACACCCACTACTATCCTCCACTATCTCATATTTAATACTCCCTTCGTCCCAAAATACATGTCCCTTTTGAAAAATGAATTTGTCCCATTTTTTCAATACAAATTTAAAGTGGTTTTCCAAAACTATCCATACATTTATTGTATCTACAATTTGACTTTTTATGTGAACCTCTTTCCTTTTTGGTACGTCCCAAAAAGAATGAACATAATATACTTACTATTTTTTAACACTACTTTTCACTATTACACTCACTACTGTCCTCCACTATCTCATATTTAATACTTCCCCGTCCCAAAATACATGTTCCTTTTGAAAAATGAATTTGTCCCATTTTTTCAATACAAATTTAAAGTGGTTTTCCAAAACTATCCCTACATTTATTGTATCTACAATTTGACTTTTTTCAAACATAATACTACTATTTTCATTTTTCAATGTATTAATTAAGAGTATTAGTTGGAAAATAATATCCAACTAACCTTTACCTTAATATGTGTGTATTTTAGAAAAGGGACATGTATTTTGGGATGAAGGTAGTAATAAAAAACATTATTACACTCACTACTTTCCTCCACTATCTCGAATAAATCTATTATTAACTATTGATAGATCCCACTACTTTACCCATTTTTCAATTAACTTTACTCTATTTTTACTACATTTTCTTAATCTCCGTGAAAATCAAACTAGTTCATACAAATTGGGACGGAGGGAGTAAATATTAGATAGTCATACTACTAAAGATTTTTTAGTATATTTAAACTAAATCAAATAAAATGTCATCCCGCATCGAAACTCAGAAAATACGTACGAGAACGACTTACTTTTGTTCCTCTCGTGTCAAGTTTTTCTAGTATGAGTAAAAAAGAAAATAAGAATTTTGAAATATTTCAATACTTTTGTGAATTTATGGGATGCGAAAAACTTGAGAAGTTGAAATACATGTGGCCGGAAATCTAGTAAAATATGTGGTGCTTGGTAATGTTTCGTTAGTAAAATTTACACTACACTCAACCAGAAACTCCCCGTCATAGATTAGAAACAGAAGAATAGGGATTTTCAAAGTTACTACCGCAAAAAATCTACCAAATGTATATGTAGAGTCCCACTCTAGGGAGAACCATCTTACGTGGAGAACCGTGGAGAACCACTTAAAATGCATTAAAATAGTCCTTTATATAAGGCCCCTGGCGGGGCCCCATCACATAAAAGTCTTATAATTCTACCCTCTATCCATTCATCAAAAAAAAAATTTTAAAAAAAAACTTTTAAAAAAATTTTAAAAAATGGTGCCACGTCATCATTTTTTGAAATTTTTTTTAAAATGTTTTTTTTTGTAATTTTTTTTTATAAATAGATAGAATATAGAATTATAAGACTTTTTCGTGAAGATGCCCCTGCGGGGCCCTTATATATAAAGCAATTATAATGTATTTTAAGTGGTTCTCCACGATTCTCCACGTAAGATGGTTCTCCATGGAACAATGGCCTACATTAGTATTAGGTATAGATGGTTTGGATATGTATCTAATCTTGATATAGTAGGCCTAATATGTGCTGTTATTCTCGTTTAAAACCAGTATATTCTGGATGGTACACCGCACTTAGAGGTTTCAGGCCACTCATTTCACACTACTGACACCTAATCAACCCATCCTTCACCTCTAAACATTGTAACTAACTAAAAGTATTATGACATACACCCTATGACCTATCAAGATCTAACAATTAACTATCTGTTAGACCCACATATCATAATGTTCGTTTTGCAAATTCAGTTGGTTCAACTTTAATTAGTTTCTCATAAATGTTGCGTGTAAGTTAATTAGCGGGTAAGGTATGGTTCATTATTCAGTGTTTGTCACTTAAGGCACATAATTAACCAAGTATTAACTCTGAGTGGTTTCAGACCATGTTTCACTATTTGTCACTCAAGGTGCATACATTAATTAAAGAAATGCACTAATCTGCAACTTAGCTATAATTAACTAATAATGTAACTACTGTTAGACATATGATATAGAATTGATGTAGCTTCAAGTCTTGATGGAGTCATATATTTGTTGTATACTAATGATTCCAATTTAAATTAACTAATTTTTTTTACAATTAAACACACACCTCTATCTTGTATTTGACAAATTCCGAATTCTCAAAATCTCGTAAAAGGGGATAGTATTTTACAAACACTAGCTCAGATATATTCCTATTATAAGAAAAGAAACGTAGATTATGGATGAAAATGGTTGGCGACTATGTAGAGTCTTTTCAAACTGCAAGTGTTTATCATGTATACGTCTTGGTGAGTTTTGGTTGGCCAAAGTATGCATGTCGACACTGTGACTGATGTCCACATTAATACAGATAAGATGTATACAGTATACACACACTTGTGGAAAGTCATATGAAGAGATTGAGCGTGAGTTGGGCGAAGTAACTTAGTGATACAGTATACACCTTCCACTGGCCCAACAAGTTCAAGCCCAACCTATCTAGCAAGTCCAACACAGAACAACAAAGCACAAAACAAGATATAAGTAACAAATGAGATAGAGCCCGTTTGGCAAATCTTATTTTTCAGAAATAAGTAACTTATTTCTGAAAAAAGTACATCAAACTGTACTTTTTTCTGAAATAAGTTACTTATTTTCTGCATATAAATAATACGAAACCCCTCCTAAACATTTAATCCTAAAAATTAGTATGTAAATGTGAAATTTTTTCTCAAAATAAATCCTTATTTTAGTAAAATAAGGAGAGTCAAACACGCCCATAAAACGAACAAAAGCATGCACTCCCGCCCCGCCGACTTGTCTCCTAACATTCAAACTCAGAATCAACCAGAACGAGCCACGTGGCAGTACCAATTCCCTTCTACCCCATCTCTCCCCTCATAAATAGAAGGGATGGACATTTTTTCTTACACAAGTATATCTTAAGCTTCTCTGGTTCTATGTTAAGCTTTATCTTTCAAGAAGCAAACACTTATTCTTACACCGGAGGTGCCGCAACGGCAATTTCCCACAGGAACCCATACACAGTTCAGTCCAGAATAGCACAAGAAGAAAGAGCCCAACCCGGAAACCAGAGTTACCATTTAGCTAGGCAGTTAATTTTTTCTAGAGCTTTTAAACTGGGTAATTTCTTCAAGAAAACTTTTCAGTGATCATTCTTTCTAATAAGACAATGAGCCTGTTTGGGAACAAGCACTTAAAGCAAAAAGGAGCTTTAAGTTGTTCTGGACCTGTTTGTGTAAATGGCTTAAAGCCCGGCTTTAAGTTAAAAAATTGCTTTAAGTCATAAGTTTCATTTAGGTACTTTTGACTTATGACTTATGACTTATGAAGTTTTTTTTTTTTTTTCTTTTTTCACGATTCTTGTAAAGTTCAAATATTATGAATTTTAAATTTTTTTAAGTCAAATTTCATTTTAAGTCAAAATTATTAAATCCTCATTTAACTTTAAGTAAAATTATCCAAACACTTTCATTCAACTTAAAGTAAACAACTTCACTTTCTCCTTTAAGTTAAAAACACCTCCTTTAAGTCAAAAGTAACTTATTTTAAGCAATCCCAAACACCCTCATATGTGAAACTCTAAATTCAAGTATAATATGAATGTTCCTCTGTCCAGCAGATTCTACGGTTGATTGCACACTTGGTAGTCCACACTCTTACATCTTTTTATAACAAAAAATATACAATTTCTAGTAATTAATAATCAAATTCCTCCATTTTCAGAGCCCATTTTAATGTAACACCCTAATTACCTATCTTCCTCGCGAATCTCTAGTGGTCCAAGCCAACTATTTAGCAAAAACACGACTCAGCAAATTAAAATTGCGAGACCTGTGAGAATCAAGGTCTCCACAAAACCGTAGGGCCATGCATAATCACCTATTAAAAATTGTCAAACATAGTAATGAAAGGGAAAGGTCCCAGCCTAATACAGCTTAAAAGATATGTAGGGCAAGAAGAAAGAGAATAAAGCATGAAGTGTTATCAGGGTCATGAAGATGTCTAGAGTTGTCTCTGTTGCATGCAATTGGCCAAAATAACAATGCTTGAAGATCAGAATTAGCCCTAAATACTAAGGAACACATTTACGTGTGATTCATACTTATTGGATTATGGAAAGGGATATGTTCAATATCTTTCTTGATAAAGGGAATAACTGCATGTTAACACCGAAGCTGATAGCAATATCATGCAAGATGTTCAATTTAATTCACGACTTACAAACTCATTTGCAACATTATTTTAGTGGAGTCATGCTATTTGGACAAATTGAAACGTTGAACTATCACATAGCCATCGAAGCACCTGATTATCAATTGATCAGCGAATAAGGCAATGTTCTAAACTCCGATACCCTGCTTATTAATTACTGTTCTACTACAAAACACGACTTACATGTCCTAGCTCCCTGTAAGAGAGATATTTCAAAATTTTAACCTCAATCAAGGATTTCGAGAAGACAAAAGCAACATTAAATCAGAATCTTAGCTAATACCAATTTCTTTGCCTCAACATGCTTGCACGTTAATTGCACCTGACTTTATAATGTAATTGTAGTCATTCACAAAAACTAAGAATTTACTTAATTTGGATAAATGAGCATACATAAGACGTACATGATCCTTGTACAATTACAACTGGATGTGATGAGGTACCAACAACAGAAATTACTGAAGGTAGATCTTGTATAAGTATTCTAAATATTAAAAAAAGGAAGGGCTTAATCACTCACTATAATGAAAGATTCTGTCAGCCATTATCTATTCAAGAGCGTCCTCTCTGTCCTCCTGTGCCTAAGGAGACAATGGGGAAAAGAGAAGAAAATGGTTGAGATATGTATAAGCACAAGAATAAGGACATTAATTCTGTCATCTAATTCTTTCATCAGAAATTAGAGACCTAGCAACTTGGCAACAAAACATGACAGACAGATGGTTAGCCCTTGTAAGACCAAAACTGAAATTTTGATATGAGTTTTACTTTTCTTTCTTGACGTTACAGGTAAATCAACTCAAGTTGGACGGTTAAACCCCGCCTATTACTATAGCAGGCCAAGCTATGCTCACAAACTCAAACATATATGTTTGTGCTGGTTGGGTCCATATCGGTGCATAAACTGCATATAGCCAAAATTACACTCCATTTGGTTGGATGAAACAAAATGTGGTGAAAACTGAATGAAATTTTGTACTCTTATTTCATGAGCAAATAATGACAGTATTTATTTTCTTCCTCCGTACATTCCTACAACACAAACTGGAGCTCAGTCTCACCAATTTAGAAACAAATTCTCATTCCTACATCTGGTCGATCATATCCTTCTCGATCACACCTTATAATAGATATTTTGCACTCTCTACTTATTCACTCTTATCTCTTCTTTCCTTCTCTTCTAACTTTACTTTAGTTCGCACTTCGCAATTATTCATTTCATTCTTACCTCATCCCTTCTATCCAACCAAACAAAGCATTAGTGTCCAGTGTCCTCTTCTTATTTTCTCAGGTTATCATATATATTTAAAACGTCATATTATTAAAAAAACGTGTACAACACAGGTGTAGTTAAAATAATGTTCAGATACTATAGTATGATTCATGTAGGATCCTGTTATGCCCCAACACAACTGGACTATCAATTTATATTAACAAACAGCCCAAGAAAGGCTCATGGGTAGAAAGTCCAAGGGCAAGCAAATAGGAATATAAGGAAGAAGGCGGCACAGGAGGGGTTATGGAATGAATTGGGTTATGTTAGATAGGCTACTTGGGAGAAAGCTGAACCTCTCGAAAGTTCAGTATTTATCCTTCATTGTCTCCTTCATTGTCTGTACTGTTAGAAAATGGAAAAGTTTGAGGCATAATCATAATATGTTCTTGATGTAATTTCCGAAATCTAACAAGTGGAGGTCGTTCCTTGTTATGAGGACTTAAACTTTCATGTTTGGATCTAAAACATTTTCTTAGTGGAATCCATAAATAAGTTGAGTTGAAGTTGCTTGCTTGAAATGGGTTATGTGGGTTAGTTAGTTGAATTAACTTGAGTCCCACATAGAATTGGTAATGAGAGGTTGGAGGCTTTATATAGCTCCATGTGCAAGTGTAGTGTATAACTACTAAGGCATGTGGGTGTGCATGGTTGTAGTGTGAGCCTCGCGCGCACACACACACGCGCGCCGCCGCCCGCCTCGCCACGCCACGCCACGCCACGCCACGGGTCGAAGGGCGATTTGGGCGAATGTCTCGGCGTCTCGCGTACGCGAGGCGACCTGGGCGAGGAATTTTATTACCTGGAATATTGATTTATTTTAACAGGAAATCAGATTTATTTGTTACTACAGTTGGTTCAGTACTTGGTTTATTGAGCTGATCAGACATCAAATCCTGATGGACAGTCTCTGAACATAACCCAATACTGATGGGCATCAGATCCTGACGGACTAACATCCTGATGGATCAGATACTGATGATGACCAATCCTGATGGACTTCAGTTCCTGACGATGGGTAAATCCTGATGCTGTTGTAACTGAAATACTGATGCAGTTAATGAAATTAAATCAGAATATTTACTTTCCTTTTATGGATTATCAGTTACGTTTTATGTTTTGTATTATATATACATACAGTATAGAACGTTAAGAAATAATTCCAAGGGACATAAAACCCTAGCTGCCTTCTCTCTGTTCTCCCTCAATACATACAGTTAAATATATAATTCTCAGGCGAACTGAGGTGCTAGTCGCTGTTGATCTCTCCGCTTCTGTGACCGGTTTGATCTGTGTTGTTTTATCCTGGAAGTGGTATTGCTGGAACCCAACACAGTGTAAGTGGGGCAATATTCTCTTCAATAACAGTCAAGTCCTCTCGAAGGGTTTGGCGACTCAGCTGTTCTTCTTCTCTTATCAGTACTTGCTATAGCTGCTGTGGGAGATAAGTCTTTCTTGTTAATTACAGTTACTGATTGTTCTTTGTTTTTTGCCTTCATGATTTGTTTGTTAATTGGTTATATGCATGTTCTTGTTTTAATATATATCACTGCCTCATTGTTGTGTTTAGTGTAAATACCCAACAATCTTGAAGAGAATATCTGTGTTATATATTGTTAATTAACAAGATGGTTAACGAAACGGAAACTCCTGTTGTTGAGACTGGCTCTGGGTCTACTGTTACTGTACCCACCATGGATTGGACTACGTACCGTTTCCCATAGCCTATTGATTTGTCAGGAATGCCTGATAAATTCAGTGAGGGTGTTGGTTTTTCTCGTTGGCAGAAAAAGATGAAACTGTGGTTAACGGTAAAGGGTCTATGGCCGGTGGTGCAGTATGAGAAACCAGTAGTGGATAAGGAGAAAGCTGAAACGGTTAAGGCTTATACCATGTGGGAGGAAAAGGATGGGGTGGCTAGGGCTGCAATTCTGGCAGCTTTAGCGAACACTCTATTCGATGTTTATTCATCTGACTCCTACACTGCTAAGCTCTTATGGGAGAAGCTTGACCAGACACATAATACTGACTCGCAAGGGTTGGGAAAGTATTCTGTGGCTAGGTTCCTTGATTTTAAACTGGTGGATACTAAATCCATGACTGAGCAGGTGCATGAGTTTGAGATGTTGGTGCATGCTTTGAAGGAGTCTGGTATGGACTTACCTGAAAAGTTTCAGGTTATGTCTGTGATTGAAAAGCTCCCTAAGTCTTGGGAAGAGTTTGCACTCTCCCTGAAAAGACAGAAAGGAGAGATCACTTGGACAAACCTGATGTTGGACATCTCTGTACAAGAGCAACACAAGTCCAAGCAAGGACATGTGATGCCTGTTGAACATGCTGGGAGTTCGAAGGTGAATGTAGTGACTGTAGGACAGAAAAGAAAGTCTGTCACTAAGAAGGAAAACACTAAGTCTAAGGACAAGAACAAGGCTAAGAAACCAAAGGCAAACAAACCATGTTGGTCTTGTGGACAGGTTGGTCATTGGAGCAAGGACTGTCCTGTAAAGAAAGCTAAGAAACCTGTTGTGGGAGCACAAGCTAACACTGTGCTTGGAACCACTGGTGGGTCTATGGTTAACATGGTTGTTGGTGAGGCTGTTGCTTCTAAAACTGACAACGGGTATGTGACCTACAACCCTGTACTTCTTTCTACTTATTCGTCTCATGAATGGTTGATTGATACTGGAGCTAATGTACATATTTGTACTGATATTACTCTATTTGTATCTTATCAACAGACTCATGGAATGACTGTGACTATGGGGAATGCTAGTGTAGCTCAAGTACTTGGAATAGGAAACGTGGACCTGAAGTTCGCTTCTGGGCGTGTTCTATCCCTCACTAGAGTGCATCATGTTCCTGATATTCGTAGAAATATAATAAGTGGAAGTTGTTTAGTTAAGAATGGTTTTGAAGTTTCTTTGAAATGTAATAAAGTAGTTATTACAAATACTGGTGTATTCTTTGGCAAAGGTTACTTGTCAGATGGATTATTTTTAATAAATGTTGAGCCTGTTTTGGGCAGTTTTATTAATAATAATGTTGTTCCTTCTGTTAATTGTGTTGAATCATCTGATTTGTGGCACGCACGTCTTGGTCACTTGAATTTTGGTGCTCTAAAGAATATGATGAACTTAGAGTTGATTCCAAAACATGCCATTGATAAGAAATCTAAATGTCAAGTATGTGTGACTGCTAAACAAACTAGGAAACCCTTTCATAATTTGGTTAGGGATTCGAATGTGTTAGATTTAGTGCACACTGACATATGTGAATTTGGTGGTGTTTTGACCAAGGAACATAATAGATATTTCATTACCTTTATAGATGATTGTAGTAGATATTGTTATGTTTATTTGCTTAAACATAAAGATGAAGCACTAGATAAATTCATTATGTTCGAAACTGAAGCTGAAACACAAACTGGTAAAGTACTTAAACGTTTGAGATCAGATAGAGGTGGTGAGTATACGAGTAACTCGTTTAATGAATTTTGCAAAAGCAATGGTATAGTTCATGAGGTAACTCCACCATACACACCTGAGTCTAATGGGGTAGCAGAACGAAAGAACAGAACCTTTAAGGATATGATCAATAGTATGTTGATTAATTCTGGGTTGCCTAAGTACATGTGGGGAGAAGCTCTGAATACGGCTTGCCATATTCTGAATAGAGTTCCTCTGAAACATATGGACAAGACACCTTATGAATTATGGACAGAGAAAAGGACTAGTTTAAAATATCTTCGTGTGTGGGGGTGCCTTGCAAAGGTACTTGTCCCTGAACACAAGAGAAAGAAACTAGGGCCAAAAACTGTTGATTGTATCTTTCTGGGCTATAGGGAAACCACTATAGCTATGAGATTTTTAGTGTTAAAATCTGACATAGACGGAATAGTGGCTAACTCCATAGTTGAATTTCGTGATGCAACATTCTTTGAGGATGTGTTCCCTATGAAGACTGGTATACCTCAGGGTATTCCTGATGATGATCCCACTCACACATTGAGGTCCATTCCTGATCATGTAGAAAGGATGACAAATGTGGGGGTAGATCCTGATAGTAGCTCTATTCCTGATGAAATTGAGGAACCTAGAAGGAGTAAGCGTGCTAAGGTAGTCAAGGATTTTGGAAGTGATTTTATCACTTACAATATCGAGGATGAACCTTTAACTTTCAGACAGGCCATGGATTCTTCAGAATCTAGGTACTGGAAAGGTGCTGTAAAAAGTGAAATTGACTCTATTGTTTCTAATGGAACATGGGAGTTGGTTGATCTACCTCCTGGGTGTTCTACTATAGGATGTAAATGGGTATTCAAAAGGAAGATGAACCCGGATGGCTCAATAGATAAGTATAAGGCTAGGCTGGTAGCTAAGGGTTTTAAGCAGAAGGAAGGCATTGATTACTTTGACACATACTCTCCAGTTGCTAGAATGACAACAATCTGAATGCTTATAGCATTGGCTTCTGTACATGGTCTTATCATCCATCAAATGGATGTAAAGACAGCTTTTCTTCATGGTGAACTTGAAGAAGAGATTTATATGGATCAGCCTGAGGGATTTGTTGCTTCTGGTAATGAGAGGAAAGTATGTAAGTTAATCAAGTCTATATATGGCTTAAAACAAGCTCCAAGAGACTGGCATAAAAAGTTTGATGAAACTATTTTAGAATCAGAATTTGTAGTTAATGAAAGTGATAAGTGTGTCTATTACATGGTTAAAGGAAATGAATGTATTATTGTATGCCTGTATGTGGATGATATTTTGTTGTTTGGAACCAATATTGAGATTATTAACGAGACAAAAAGGTTCTTGAAAAGGCATTTTGAAATGAAGGATATGGGAGAGGCTAGTGTGATTCTTGGTATCAAGTTGACTCAGTCAACTGATGGAATAACCTTGTCACAATCTCATTATATAGAGAAATCTATACTTGAGAAGTATGGTTATTCAAATTGTAGAATCGCTAGTACTCCGAATGATCCTAAAATTGCCCTTGTCAAGAATAGTTCATGAGTTCCTGTGTCTCAGTTAAGGTATTCTCAGATTATTGGGAGTTTGCAGTATCTTGCTAATGGTACTAGGCCGGATATTTCATATTCAGTGTCTAAGTTAGCTAGATATACAAGCTGTCCAAACAAGACTCATTGGGATGCTCTTGATAGAGTACTTAGATATCTGAAAGGCACCATATATCTTGGTCTGCATTACAAGAGGTTTCCTGGAGTGCTAGAGGGATATAGTGATGCAAGTTGGATAGCTAAGAAATCTGGTTCCAATGGAGTGACTGGATACCTGTTTACCCTAGCGGGTGGAGCAGTGTCTTGGAAGTCGTCTAGACAGACTATAATAACTCGGTCTACTTTTGAGGCTGAGTTGTGTGCATTAGATGCCACAGGGACTGAGGCTGAATGGTTACATGGACTGATGTCAATGTTACCTGTAGTAAGTCGTCCACTTCCTGCTTTTGCTGTTCATTGTGATAGCCGTACAACTATCGACAAGATAAACAGCAAGAAGTATAATGTGAAAACAAAGAGACATATCCAAGTTAGACTAAAGTCTATAAGGGGTCTAATGTCTGACAGGATCATAGCTGTTGAGTTTATTGGAACTCAAGAAAACCTAGCTGATCCTTTGACTAAAGGTCTTGAGCATGCTGTAGTCCTTAAGTCTAGGTTGGGGATGGGACTGATTGCCCATGATAATTCATCTACAGCGGGAACCCAATACACATGAGAGGAGATCCCTCGAAAGTGTATTCAATGTGGTAATAACAAGTTGTAAGGGTGAATTGGTTGTACCTTTAACTACATAGATTGATACTTTCGTATCTGGAGTCTATCCCCTGTAAACCTAAAAGGTACTGTCACTGCCAGAATAGCAAGAGTTATTTGAACTCTGAATGGGGTCAAGTCATTTGACGAGATGCTAGCAGTACATCTCTGGAGATGCCCAGCTAAGCGAATGTAATTGTGTGGTCGCAATTAGAGGAAAGGGTTATTCCTTGAAACATTCGACGAATAGGATCGAGACATGACCATTAACGTCTCAAAGCCGTAGATTAGCACCATAGCCTTTGACTTGTCGTTGTCTATGGAGTGTGGTTACACCAAACGGATAAAGATTCAAGGTGAAACATTCCATCTGAATCCGGTAGCCATCGAAGTAGAGGACTTAGGAGGGTTCAAACCCGGAAGGGTACCTACTCTGAAAAACAAGTCATGATGAGGATAGATATGTATTTGCATTTCTGTATGGATTCGTGGGGGATTGTTAGAAAATGGAAAAGTTTGAGGCATAATCATAATATGTTCTTGATGTAATTTCCGAAATCTAACAAGTGGAGCTCGTTCCTTGTTATGAGGACTTAAACTTTCATGTTTGGATCTAAGACATTTTCTTAGTGGAATCCATAAATAAATTGAGTTGAAGTTGCTTGCTTGAAATGGGTTATGTGGGTTAGTTAGTTGAAATAACTTGAGTCCCACATAGAATTGGTAATGAGAGGTTGGAGGCTTTATATAGCTCCATGTGCAAGTGTAGTGTATAACTACTAAGGCATGTGGGTGTGCATGGTTGTAGTGTGAGCCTCGCGCACACACACACACACGCGCGCGCCGCCGCCCGCCTCGCCACGCCACGCCACGACACGACACGGGTCGGGTCGAAGGGCGATTTGGGAGAAATGTCTCGGCGTCTCGCGTACGCGAGGCGACCTGGGCGAGGAATTTTATTACCTGAAATTTTGATTTATTTTAACAGGAAATCAGATTTATTTGTTACTACAGTTGGTTCAGTACTTGGTTTATTGAGCTGATCAGACATCAAATCCTGATGGACAGACTCTGAACATAACCCAATACTGATGGGCATCAGATCCTGACGGACTAACATCCTGATGGATCAGATACTGATGATGACCAATCCTGATGGACTTCAGTTCCTGACGATGGGTAAATCCTGATGCTGTTGTAACTGAAATACTGATGCAGTTAATGAAATTAAATCAGAATATTTACTTTCCTTTTATGGATTATCAGTTACGTTTTATGTTTTGTATTATATATACATACAGTATAGAACGTTAAGAAATAATTCCAAGGGACATAAAACCCTAGCTGCCTTCTCTCTGTTCTCCCTCAATACATACAGTTAAATATATAATTCTCAGGCAAACTGAGGTGCTAGTCGCTGTTGATCTCTCCGCTTCTGTGACCGGTTTGATCTGTGCTGTTTTATCCTGGAAGTGGTATTGCTGGAACCTAACACAGTGTAAGTGGGGCAATATTCTCTTCAATAACAGTCAAGTCCTCTCGAAGGGTTTGGCAACTCAGCTGTTCTTCTTCTCTTATCAGTACTTGCTATAGCTGCTGTGGGAGATAAGTCTTTCTTGTTAATTACAGTTACTGATTGTTCTTTGTTTTTTGCCTTCATGATTTGTTTGTTAATTGGTTATATGCCTGTTCTTGTTTTAATATATATCACTGCCTCATTGTTGTGTTTAGTGTAAATACCCAACATGTACTCATTACCATCATAGTTTCATCTTTTATTATCCTGTAAATATTATCCAGAAAATACAAATTCAAGCTTGTTATCTCAGTCCTTCTTATCAGTTTATTCAGTATTGCTTTGGATCCTATCTTAATTCATAACAAGTGGTATCAGAGACTTAGATCCGATGGAAGAAAAGAGGTGTTGGAAGTTCGACGAAGAAGAGTGGAAAGATAAGTTTAATAAGGCCTTTGATAAAGCTTTGGAAAAATGGTGCCTCTCTTGGACGGACAGTTCGATGGAGCACCAAACCACCGCCACGAAGAAATGGGATGCAGAGGTTGAGGCTTGTATGGTACGCAGCGTTAGTGCTAGGAATTCGGAGTTTAACAAGGAAGAAGTGTACGATGTTGATATTGTATGTCAAAAGGCATCTGCAGTGAAGGTGTTTGATGGAAGTCCTGAGAGAAATTTGGAGGAGAATGCTTATGATTTTGTCAAAAGTGTGGAGATTCGAAAGGGGGATATGATAGGAGAAAGGGGCAATCGACCGGGCATCGCTCCATTACCGTGGAATACACCAACAAGTATACATCCAGAATTTTTGCCTCATATAAATTCTCATTTTAATGATTATGCTAAATTTGAGAAGGGGACTGATGTGGGTGGTTATGGAAGAGTGGGTACTGAAAATTGGGGTAGTTATAAGGATAGTGGGTCGGGTGGAGGTCCGGGGCAGGGGCGTCTTCGAACACTCGACATACCGAGGTTTGATTGCAATGATTCGGATGGGTGGATTAGGAGAGTTGAGCAATTGTTGTATGTATATCGTGTGTCCGAAAGTGAGTTATTTAAGGTCATAGAAATGGCTTTCGTCGGGGACGTTTTACGATGGTATCAATGGGAGAATAACCGACGTCCTTTTCGTTGTTGGAGTGATTTGAAAGGAGTTATATTGAGGCAATATCGTTCATCTACTTACCAAAATTTCAGAAGTAGTTGTGATGGTTATGGTGAATATGGCGGAAGAAGTGAGTTTAGGGGAGAGGGATCTCATCTCAATGAGTATAGAAACAAATTGGGGGGTAATAAATCGGGGTATTTGGAGGATAGACAGAGGTACAGTATTGATGGGAAAATTTTAAATGTTTCTGACTTGCTAAAGAAGCCCGATGAGGGTAATCTGAGTGCTAAGCCTTTGGACAAAGGTGAGTTAGGTACTGGGAACTTGGTCAAAGTAGATGCAAAGCAAGAAACAACTGCAAAGAAAAGAGGAAGGAAGCCGTGCTCTACGAAAGCTTCCCAACCTTCTTATATTGATAGTGACAAAGAAGCTGTGGCTATTCATCAGACGGCAAGTGACAAAGAAACTGATGGATCACCACTCCTCGGCAAGGATACCCATGATCCGTTGGATGAGGATTCACGTACATCTCCTGATAAAGAAGAGCCACCACTTTCTCTACCTGAAGTCTGAACTGTTGGATGGTGAAGTTAATGTAACTTCCTTATCCCCAAACAAAAGTGTCCCTGATGAGAGTCCTTCAGAGAAGGTTGGTACGTCAAAGAAGGAAGACGCCTTGGCTCAAGAACTTGCATCAGTGGATTCTACTCTTAAAAATGCAATTGATGGAACGAGTGGTACGGAAATTGAACCGAAAAGGCACGTAGAAAAGAAAAAACTGAATTTGGCTCAAGAAGATGCACTATCAGTGGACAGTGCTCTGGCAGAGTCAGTTGATGTTAACACTGACTCAGAAATTAAGCCATAAAACCGGTCCGAAAAGAAAGAAAACGTTGTTCAACAACATGAGTCGTCTAAGAATAAATGTGTTGTAATTGCAGCAGCTGCAGCTGGGGATGGTGATTTAGAAATTAACGCCCAAGAGCCTCCTAGGAAAAATAAAAAGAATTCAGGCAAAGAAGATGAACATTCTGAGGATCTTATTTCCCCAAAATTATTAGATGGAAGTTGTGATTTGGAGAAGCTTTTTGGTAAGGAAAAAGTAAATTTATCTGAAGAAGAGTTACCAGTGGATGGTGGGATCAAAGAGGCTTGTAGTGTATCCATAACTGAGGGAGGAGCAACCTGTATCCCACAGAAGAAGACAGTCTTGCAAATCATGGCATCTGCTGATGGAGTGGTCGACGTAACTGAGGAAGGAGCAATCGGTACCACGCAGAAGAAAACAGTCTTTCAAATCTTGGAATCAGCAGATGGAATGGTCGATGCTCGAGTTGGGAAGTATATGGTGTGGGTATTTGATCCAGGAGATGGTGCTAATGCTGTGGAGTTTATCATTAACCATGCAGAAGTTTTAATAGCTTTTATCCAAGAGAGCAAGCTACCAGCGGTACTAAAATGCCTCCCAAATTGCACCACTCATCTTAAAACCCTTTTTAGCTTTGGAAAAGTTTCCAGCATGCAAAAGAAGGAAGCTGAGGAACTTGGCATAGATTGCTTCTCCTGGGAGGAGTTTGCGCTTCTGGGACGTCTAGATCATGAACTACCTGCTAGACAGAGAACTGATACCTGCATAATAATGTATACAAGTAGAACAACAGGAGAGCCAAAGGGAGTCATTTTAAGTAACGGGCCTTTCATGGGAGAAGTTTTAGCAATGCACCAACTACTTTCGCTAACAGATAAACCTGGATCACCTGAAGATACATACTTCTCATTCTTTTCCCTGACACATATTATGGATCATATTCTTACTAGTTACTGGATTTACAGTGGTTCTTCAATAGGATTTTGGAAAGGGGATATCAGATACTTAATCCCAGACCTTATAGAATTGAAGCCAACTGTATTCTGCGGGGTTCCTAGAGTTTATGACCGCATATACACGGGTGTGATGAACAAAATTGAAAAAGGGGGTACATTGAAGAAGATGCTCTATCAGTACGCTTATAGCTACAAGCTATGAAATCTTGAGAAGGGTTACAAACAAGAAGAAACAGCTCCTCTCATGGATAAAATTGTTTTTGATAAGATCAAACAAGCATTTGGAGGACGAGTTCGTCTTATGTTATCTGGAGCTACACCGCTGGCAAGGCATTTGGAGGAATTTCTTAGGGTGACATGTTGTACGGTATTGTCACAAGGATATGGCCTTACTGAACATTGTGGTGGATGCTTCACCTCGATATCAAATGTATTCTCTATGCTAGGAACTGTTAGCCCGCCCATGACAACCATTAAAGCGAGGCTTGAGTCTGTGCCAGAGATGGCGTATGATGCTTTAGCCACTGTGCCACCTGGAGAAATCTGTCTGCGGGGAACAACATTGTTTTTTGGTAAAACAATGGCACAACAGTTTTCTCACTCCCACCTTGAGGACAAGGTGGTTCTTGGGGGGCGGGGTAATGTTATGCACTGACCCAACACAACTGGACTATCAACTTATATTAACAAACAGCCCAAGACAGGCTCATGGGTAGAAAGTCCAAGGGCAAGCAAATAGGGATATAAGGAAGAAGGCGGCACAGGAGGGGTTATGGAATGAATTGGGTTATGTTAAGATAGGGTACTTGGGAGAGAGCTGAACCTCTCGAAAGTTCAGTATTTATCCTTCATTGTCTGTACTCATTACCATCATAGTTTCATCTTTTATTATCCTGTAAACATTATCCAGAAAATACAAATTCAAGCTTGTTATCTCAGTCCTTCTTATCAGTTTATTCAGTATTGCTTTGGATCCTATCTTAATTCATAGCAGATCCTAGAATGCCTGTCCAGAAAAGATTAGTTTCTTCTGAGTGAAAAAAATAGCTACGTATATATGGAGGCCGAATCGGCAGTACTAAGTCCTAACATGTGTAAGTGCTAGTCTTATTTTTAAATCAAACACTGCCCAAAAAGCAATTTGATCCACGAATTTGGCTTGCACAACATATAGAACCACACTCTCTGACCATCAGATCCATCATTATTGAAATTTCTGTTTTTTGTGTAACTTTTACTTATTTTAAAATGAATGCTGATACAAAGACATAGATTACCTGTTGTCCTCCAAATGCACTGTAAATCGTTGAGCATTAAGAAGCCTCCAGAAGATGTGTGCCTTAGTTTCCAAATACTTTCAACCTCACCCTAGCTGACACTTCAGGGTGAAGCTTCAGTTCTATGAAACCATAGAAGTTAAAGCAAAAGGAAAACTTCAGGTGAATTCGACATATTGAATAATGCAAAAGATAAGCTGTTGTCAGCAAAAGGGGAAGTCTGCTAATAAACGTGTTCATTTTTGTGTAGAATGTTTTTCTCGGACGATCCTAACATCCTGTAGGGACAGAGTCAAAAGATAAATTTTTCATTATTATGCATAGGTTTCTTATCCAAATTAAGTGAAAAACAAACCATTTTCCCAAAGGAAAATTTATCTATTGTTGTAAAGTCATTGTTACTTTTGTCAAATAGACAATAAAGTTAGGTTTAGTAAAGGAAATGTGTGTCGTGTCATTAATATTGTTGCCTCTTGCATCTATTATCTATACTATTATATAAAAGTCGAAATATTAAAAGTTTTAGTACCTGTTTTTTACACAACATAAGCTGTTGTCAGCAAAAGGGGAACTTCGCTAATAAACGTGTTCATTTTTGTGTAGAATGTTTTTCTCGGACGATCCTAACATCCTGTAGGGACAGAGTCAAAAGATATATTTTCATTATTATGCATAGGTTTCTTATCCAAATTAAGTGAAAAACAAACCATTTTCCCAAAGGAAAATTTATCTATTGTTGTAAAGTCATTGTTACTTTTGTCAAATAGCACAATAAAGTTAGGTTTAGTAAAGGAAATGTGTGTCGTGTCATTAATATTGTTGCCTCTTGCATCTATTATCTATACTATTATATAAAAGTCGAAATATTAAAAGTTTTAGTACCTGTTTTTTAGTACTAAGTGAATTCACTTATTTACCCTCATTAAAAAGAAAAATATATTCTATATTTATACTATTAAAACACATGAAATAATAACATAAAATAATTAATGGTAATTAGTCGATTGCCTTTTTCACATTTACTTTTAGTTGAAGATATTACCTTTTATAAACACCTAAAAATATCAATCGTATCATATCTTCAAACCATTAATATTTTCTTTCGAATTAAAAACGTTACCTTTTTGATTTATAAGAAAAAATTAGTATAATTCTTCATTAAGAAAATATATTCAATATCCATGCTATTAAAACACCTAAAATAAATAGAGTAATAACATAAAATAATTAATGGTAATTAGTCGATTGCCTTTTTCACATTTACTTTTAGTTGAAAATATTACATTTTATAAACACCTAAAAACATCATTCGTATCATATCTTCCAATCATTAATATTTCCTTTCGAATTAAAATACTTTACCTTTTTTATTTAAAAATAATCTTATCATACCAAAATTTTCAATTATTTAATAAAATATATTAAAAAACCCATATACGTTATTTATAATAATGAAGCATTAGTATAATTCGTAAACATGAGTATATTAAATTGTATTAAATTAAAATTTATAACATAATAAAAAACACCATAACAATACATTTTATTTATAACATAAAAAATTTTTATTATAATTTTATAAATTTATATTTTCCATTCAATAATATTTTTTCCTAATTTAAACACGTTAACTTTTAATTTAAAACATAATCTTGCAATAAGTAATACTAGCTTATAACCCGTGCTATGTACAGGTTTCTTTTGATATGTTATAAATTTTATTTTACATTACAATTATGTTTTTATATAATTATTATTTACAATAATTTTTTAAATTTTAATTTAATATAATTTTAAATAAAGTTAAGCATGATTTAAAATTTATATTGTAAAGTTTTAAATAAAAAACGTCATTAACGGGTTCAAACCTTGAAATTTTAGTAAATTAATTTAATCATATAATATACCTTATTATTATATCTAACTATGCTTATTTACTACTAAAAATAATGAATGGAAGCTATGATGTGATATTTGTGGGTATATATTAGTGATTGTAAAATTAGTTTTAAATTAAAAGGTAACATGTTTTAATTTAAAAAAATATTACTAAAAGTAATGACGATAAGATATGGTGTGATATTTTTGGTATAAATTAATTATTAAAATAATAGTTTTAAATTAAAAGGTGGCGTGTTTTAATTAGAAAAAAATATTAATGATCGAAAGATATGGTTCAATTGATGCTTTTAGGTGTTTATAAGAATTTATATCTTAGGAATTGACTAATTACAACTATTTATATTATTTTATTATTTATTTTAATAATTAGGATAACCACATCGAAAATCAAATCGACAAACTTTCAATGTTTCGGCTTTAATATAATAGTATAAATTGTAAGATTAGTTTTAAATAAAAAAGGTAACATGTTTTAATTAGAAATGAAATATTAACGATTGGAAGTCATATGATATGATTGACGTTTTAGGTGTTTATAAAAGATAATATGTTCTACTAAAAGTAAATGTGAAAAGGGTAATCCGCTAATTATCATTAATTCTATTATGTTATTATTTATTTTAATAATTAGGATAAGAGTATGTCTAAGAAAGAGAGAAGAAGCTCTATGCGGGGTGGAGGAATTTTAATCATAATATAATTACGTTAACATTAGTAATTAGCTTTAATAAGAATTTTAATCAGAAAATAATTACGTTAACATTTGTATTAACTTTGATAATATTATTATTTATTTTATTTTAATAATTACGATAACCAAACCGAAAAGCAAACCGACAAACTTTCAATCTTTCGGCTTTAATATATTAGTATAGATATACCCAAAAGTATCACACCATATCTTCTAATCACTAACAAAATATAATAGAAATTTGTATACTACGAATAATGATCGTTAGATTTTTTAGTAAAAAATCAGAACCGTTAGATCTAGTGATTAGATATATTATATGATTAAATTAATTTACTAAAATTTCAAGGTTCGAATTTCATCAATGACATATTTATTTTAAAATTTTATAAAATAACTTTTAAACCATGCATATTATTAATTAAATTTTTATTAAATAATTTAAGTTAAAATTTAAATAAAATATTGTATATAATAATTATATAAAAATGTAATTAGAACATAAAATAAAATTTATTACATATCAAAAGAAATTCGTGCATTGCACGGGTTATAAGCTAGTATTATTAATAGCACAACATGGAAATTTGTGAGTCAATTTATTCAATGCGAAATTACTAATTTACCCTTTCTATATTATATTAATGAAAAAAAATTGTTTCTAGTGAGAATTGAATCCTTGACCTCTAACCTGTAAGTGAGAATGCTTACCACTATGTTAGACATAAGTTATTGTTCCTAGAGAGAATTGAACCCTTGACCTCTAACTTAGAAAAAGACTCCTTACCACTATAGTAGACATCAATTTTGGATTTATTATAAAACTCATTATTAATATATCGTGAGACAATTTAATTATCATGAAATTACTAAATTACCCCTCCAATATTATATTAATGATAAAAAATTGTTTCTAATGGGAATTTAACCCTTGACCTCTAACTTAGAAGTACGATTCTTTATCACTATGGTAAATATTAGTTTTGATTATCTTATAAAACTATGAGAATATTTCGAACAGTACATAGTTATGTAGCATTTTTTTTATTCTATAGTAGAAACAAGTTACTTGGATTTATAAGATAGATACTATAATTTGTGTATTAATTTATATCTTACGCATATCTCTTAATCCGGGTCAAAATCCACAAATCGATTGTGGATGATCAGACAGTCAATACTAATATAAATTCTTATATGCTCATAACTTAGTCATTTGAACATTCGTTCAAAGAGACTAGCACATTAAAATTTACTTTTTTTAGTGGTACATACATCAATCATCATGAATAGATAATTTCTTAGATATATTTTGCATACTAAACATTTACATGTTGCAAGCACCATTTAATTACAAAATAATATAAATACTTATTGACATGATTTTACTAGCAAAACTCGTGTGGTAAATTGACCACTTATATATTAACATATATATAATTATAGTGGAACAGAAAACGCATCGATCTATTATCTCTTTCCTCATGTAAGTAGTAATCCTTGAAATGAGATTAGCACATTGCAAATGGTACCTATTTTTAGCTATATATTTGATATAAACCGTGAACACATAATCCCTCTTGGACTTATTTGCATTCTAAGCATCAACACACTGAAAATACTATTTGATTATTTGAATATAGAACAACACAAAATACATATTAACATAATTTCGCTAGCAAGCCCGTGCCTTGCACGGGCTATAAAGCTAGTTGTCTATAAATAGCTAAACCCGGAAGAAGTAAATATGCACCAAAGCAACTAACTTTTCCATATTGCTTTCTGTTCCCTCTGCTCTCTTTTTCTAGCCGTTAATATTAGTAATATAGCTAGTTTATTACAACTATTAATTTTTGCAGTTTCCAGACTCCAGAGTTTATTTAGAGGTTACAAAAACATAAACCTACTAGGCATTGATCGAACTTGTAATAAGATTAACAAGTCAAATGAGGAGTCAACGTCTCATGTTATGTTAATAAGACCTCATTTGAGTAATAAATTGAAACTACCCGATAACCCGTGCGAAGCACGGATCATGATCAATTACCTTACATTTGTATTTTTTTAAATTTTTAAATAAAAGTATTTATCATAGGGTTAAATATCAAATTGGCCACTGAATAACTTGAAATATCTCAGATTACACACTGATAAATTCGGGGTCTTATTTAAAACACTTTTAAAGACATAAATATCAAATTGATACTTTTAAAATGTATTCGGGAACTAAAAATAATTTTTCATTATATTCTACACAATTTTCTTGAATGCTACCATAACCAAATGAAAGGTTAATAATTCTAGTATTTTTTATAATATATTTAGATTTTAAGAAATTTATTTACTATTTATTATTAATTTTATGGTTATTTTCTTTGATTTAATTAAAATTAAATAGTAAATAAAAATTTTAAAATCTAAATATATTATCAAAAATACTAGAATTCATAATATTTCATTTGGTTAAAATAGCATTTAAGAAAAATGCGTAGAACTCGATGAAAAATTACTTTTACTTTTCGAGTACATTTTGAAGGTATCTATTTGATATTTATGTCTTTAAAAGTGTTTTAAATGAGACCCCGAATTTATCAGTATGCAATCTGAGATATGTCAAGTTATTTAGTGACCAATTTGATATTTAACCCATTTATCATATTATTTTGATTAAAAATTTTAATGACATTTACTTACTTTGGTACTAATATTTTTTTAAAAAAATCATTTTCCAATTGACCATAATTTAATTATGAATAATATTTATAGGATCTGGATCAAGAGATAACCAAACACTTGAAGAGAACTAAAAAACCAGTGGAAGAGTCCAGTCTCACGCGTGAATCAGCTCGTTGGATTACTTGTAAATCAATTGTCCAGATTCAATTTATATTTAAATAATTTTTGTAAGGGTATTGTTGGAAATAAAAACTACACTATTAGTTCAATTAATCGAAATTAGAAAATTTAATCAATGACTCAATTATTAGAAATGTTTATTTTTATTAATATTTTTTTATCTCACATAACTTTTGACTGATTTTTTCAATTATGTCGATCTTCTTTCTTCAAAAATTTTCATTTATTTGATTAAACTTATTTCAAAAAAATTGATCCCCAAAATAATAGGATTCTACTGCGGAACCTACTTTGTTTCGTAGTAAAAATATAATATTTTGCTACTGCATTCCAAAATTATGCACACAAACTTAAAAGTTTTACAACTGAACTTGTTTTTTTTTTACAAAATTTTACAACTGAACTTACTTTTTTAAAAACATTCTATTGCTGAACACTTTCATGTCATATTAGATTTATACCACAGTTTTAATGTTCTACATCTAAACTTAAAAGTCATGCGTCCGAATTTTAAAGTCAAGCACATGAATTCTAAAGTTGTGCAACGAACTTACTTGTATTTGAATATTCTGCTTTTGAACATTTAATCTCATATTATATTTATACCATAACTTGAGTATTTTCACAAAAGTTGATGAAAATATTGGGAATTTTTTATGATGTTAATGGAGGATTTTCTGATTGATGTTGGTGTATGATTATATAATTGTCAATCAAATATGAATTGTCTCTAAATTGTATATCTTTTATTTTTGGACTACTTTGCCCTTAATCTATATATAATAAAATATACATTATTATGAAATATATGTAAGAGTTCTTAGTTGCTCCGTTTAAGGGTTCTACAAGTAACATGATCCAATATTTATGATTAATTATAATATATGTTGACCACCTTAATTAAAAGTATAGAGGTCCGGTAATGCAAGAGTAGCTATATTATTAATTGCATTTATTACTAATCTATTATTTATTTATTTATTTATTTATTTATATATTTATATTTATATTAAATATTAATTAATGGAGCCCCAAGTTGTATATAATACTATATTCTCGACTTTTATTTCGATTGTTAGTTAATATATTTCTAGTATATAATTTTACTATTAAATTAAATTATTATTTTAATTAATTAAATTTATATAACTTCACACTAGTAATATAAGAGTAATTATATTATTAATTTTATTTATTATTAATCTATTATAGATACTTTTTTAATATTAATTAATGGAGACCTAAGTTTATATAATACTATATTTTTTATTTTTAGTTAATAAAATTATTATTTTAATTATTTAATTAATTAATTTAATATTTAGTGGCATACCGCGGTATGCATGGCATACCATTAAGTGGAGTTTCTACTTTTAATAAAGAGTATAGATATGCTTTTAGCCAAACAAGTCCTTATTTGTAACCGTTTCTGTTATATTTCTTGTATTGTTCAATAGACTATAAATACTCTCTCTGTAATGTTCAGTACTCTTAATTCATTCAATACAATTTAACATTTCATTCGTCTTCTTCATACTTACAAATCATGTACGTATCCTTAGATCATGATTGTTTACAACTTGTCAGACATAGTTTTCACATGAAATTGAACTTCTTATACACAAGAAAATGAACATTAAATTATAGTTTTGAAGGCCATGTCCCCCAAGAAAATGAACATTAATTATAGTTTTGAGGACATGTCCCCTAAGAACATATGCACCCATGAAGCTCAATCAATCATCAATTCATCAATTAAATTGATAGAGTTAATTACTATTCATGGATTAAAATGATGAATCAACTATTTTTTATGCACTGGAAAAATTCAATTGCTTCATCAGTTACTATTTTTTTTGATAAGAAACTACCAAACCAAGGTCATTTCTGCAATGGAATAGTAACTGATGCCCATTAATAGGTCCATTAATAATCAAAGGAGTGATTAATGGATTGATGGAGCACCAGTCCATTAATTATGCAACCGAATCAACTTTTTATAACTACCGGTGCATATGCTCTAATAATAATCTTTTTTGGATGTCCCCTAATAAAAATATAGGTATTAATTTACTTTTTTCAGGTTTGATTTATCATGAAACACGTGATACAAAGTGAGCTTCATATGTACGAGCTTTATTGTTTAACACTAATTAACAAATTAACAAAAATGAACTTCCATGGTTAATTAGTGGTTCCCGTGCACATACTTAAATTGTTTAAATTGTGATTAAGCCTTATATTTATACATAAGGAACATCTTATCTTCTATCTGCATTATAATCATTTTCTATTTTGTCTTTCAATCTACATCTGAATCATCCTATTACTAGCTTGGTCAACCAATAAAACATATCAAAAATTTAAACTGAATCTAATGAAAGAGTCCTAGAGAATATACTAATTGCATAAATAAATCATAAATAAATAAAATGCATACGTCCTACTTGCTTAACTACATTCGGAATAGGAGATTCTTCCTTCTCCCACAGTGACAACCCGTGGGCACTAGGGTCTTCCCACGAGAACGTTTCCTTCTCAACAGAGAGCCCCGACGTTTAATCAATCAGCTGCTTGAGTTTGCAGGTAATAAAGTATATTCAATGAACCACTCGACCAGATCATGATCAAGGTACAGTAACCGGTTCGAGGAACCGGTCATCGAACGGGTCACCGAGCCAGTAAGAAAGAAGGGCGAAGACTGATGAGAGGTTCATTGAAGATACTTTTCTTACCCGCAAACTCAAGCAACTGATTGACCAAACGCCGGGGCTCTCTGTTGAAAAGGAGACATTCTCGTGGGAAAACCCCAATGCCCACGGGTTGTCACTGTGGGAGAAAGAAGGATCTCTTGTTCTGAATGCTGTTAAGCAAGTAGGAGGTATGTACTTTATTTATTTATGATTTATTTGTGCAATTAATATGTTCTCTGGGATCTTTCATTAGATTCATTTACAATTTTTAATCTATTTTCTTGGTTGACGAAGCTAGTAATTGGATGATTCGGATGTAGATTGAAAGACAAAAAAGAAAATGATTATAATACAGATAGAAGATAAGATGTTCCTTATGTATAAATATAAGGCTTAATCACAGTTTAAATAATTTAAGAAGTGCACGGGAGCCACTAATTAACCATGGAAGTTCATTTTTGTTATGGCTTGACCATCTTTGTATGCAAATGTCTACACTGTTGACAATTGGGCTTCACTTGCTGCAAATGAGAGTGGGCAAACAGGAAAATCGATATTCAACTTAACCATCTAAGTTTGCATGGAGAATACACATTACCCATCAGGCCGTTTGTCATGTCTCTGGATCGTGAATCAGTTAAACAAGCATCAGGGTCTGGAGTTTGATGAGATGTAGCATGCCTAATAGATGAAGGGTTGTATTGATTTTATAATTTAAGTTTTGATCTCCCTTGTGTTGCATAGTTCCAACTGTTTGGAATCATGTAGGAGTTATTGTCATCTGAAATAAGAATCACTGGAACATAAGCTTGTTGAAGAGTACAACTTAGTGTTTCAACAAGAGAAAAATCGTTGGAGGCAAAGGCCTAGGGTCATGTGGCTGCAAGATGGTGACAAGAATACTCGTTTTTTCCATAATTGGAAGAAATGGGCACTCATTTTACAAATTGTCACCCGTCATTCCTTACGGGGACTCATTTAAACCACTCAAAACATTATATATTCTCCTCTGATCATGTACACAGGGAACACAAAAGATGTTATTATTACTTCCCTTTTTTGGCTTTTGTGTTTGCAAAATTTAATTATACGCTATTAAAACTATCTTTTTACTTTAAAGATTTATCTAGTGATTCTTACTTCAGGTGACAATAACTCCTACATGATCCCATACAATAACATACTAATGTGGAGTTAAGGCTTGCTTGGCTCAACCACATGGCTAAGGTGTGTTTTTCAAATCTCTACTCTCGATTCTCTTAGAATAGGTTCGAGTGCAAGAGATGTATATTTTTCATGTTCATTTTTTATTTTTTCCGGTTAATCTTTAATGCTTTTTGGTATTTGTAGCTTTGATTTCCGGTTAATGGTCATAATCCGATTTCGTCTCAATTTTTAGCATAGTGAATATTAGATCAAGTTTTGCTTGAGATTGACGAATACGTACCTTTCTCGTAAACAGTGAATATATGTCTATAATTATATTACGAACACATGATTTAGGTTAGTAGTACTTTAAGTTTATTTAAAATTTTAGATGAAAACAAAAAGTTAGTAGTTGCGCCGAGCCTGAAGATTCAAAGTTGACATTCTGTAATTGATTTGATTTGATTCGCAATTTTTTTCACCAATCATTAAGTTATTAGATTTAGTCAAAGGAATATTTAATTGGTCCTTTAATAAAATTAAAAATCCTAATTATTTTAGGATGTCTTTTATGGTAGTGTAATGATATCTTTATTTGATTGATTATTGTACCAATTTTAGCTATTGTTATTATGGTAGTTTTTACTAATTTTAGCGAATTTTAACATGTTTTATTGATGAAAAATGCTAGAGGTACCAAAATGGGGTACCAAAAAATTGTTACCAAATGATGTGTTACTTTTTGATTGGTTATAGTTGCAATGGACCCGCCAGGGCCATCCAATAAAAATATTTTAAAATGACAACTAACTAGTGTCATGTCATTTGGTACCCAATTTTTGTACCTAATTTGGTACCTGTAGCACTACTCTTTATTGATAGTTTCCTATATTTTTCCATTTTACATGTTATAATGGTAGTTTCATTATTTAAATGGCTTGATTGTATTTATTAATTGCTTAATATTGTAATTAAATTAGTTCTTAATTTACTCTCATATTTAATTATTGTTTAAATTTGTGATTTTAAATGCTCACATTTATTTTCTTTTATTAGTATTAATGATATTTATTGAGGAGTTATATCTCACATTTGATGTTTGTCTATTTAATATCCAATGGTAGTAATATGGTGACTTATTCACTTACTTTTTAAAAATATTTTCTTTTTAGTAATATGGCGTATATTTTGACCTTGTAGAGGCAATCAAGTTGTCATTTTATTTAACCAAAGGAATTCCTTTGTGATAGTGTTAATACCCTAGAGACAATGTTATTGTGCTTCTAAGAAAGACTA
Source organism: Kitagawia praeruptora (assembly GCA_037693485.1). Lineage (NCBI taxonomy): Eukaryota > Viridiplantae > Streptophyta > Magnoliopsida > Apiales > Apiaceae > Kitagawia > Kitagawia praeruptora. The sequence continues at coordinate 40,849,533 of CM075351.1, forward strand.
TTTTGTTATTTGATGATTATGTTCTAGGGATTATTCTACATTAATTTATTATATCTTAATTTATTGCGATATAAATGTTAAAGTAATAAATGTCCTTGGAATATAGAACACGTATTCTATATCTTAAGTATGTGACTTAAAAATGAGATTATATGAATAGTGTTCATATTCCTAAATATCCCTAATCGAGCATTATTAATATGGGACAATTATAATGCATAAAGATTAGTATATTTGTTGATAGATGACCACATCTCATTGGTCATAGGTATAGTGATACTAAAGTCAAGAACATAGGTGCATGTAATTTTATACATGGCACTGGATTAACCCACGGTGAGATTCTACATGTTGATAATGTCATTAGAAGCTCACAGTGATAATGGTGTAATGATCCTTAGACTTGAGATCATTATATTTCTATATGAGGATTAATATACTTTGACTACATTAAAAGTTACCTTTGACCGACATCGGGTATATTATGAGTCGTATGAGAAATATGAATGAAAGATATAAGATTTAACCCTCATATTATTAGGAGAGATATTATTGGCCTCTTGATTGAGTGAGACTATGAAAATGCATGGTCATGCTCAAATATTGATTTATTTTAATAGTTTACTCATTGATCAAGGAAACCCAGATTAAACATTGAAAAGGATGACTAATAACATGGCTCGAGTTTAATCTATAATATTTGGTTAAAGTGATTATATTACATGGAAACATTTAGCCTGTTTGGCTCAACTTAATTTAAGTCCTTATGGACTTATTTTCGGGTAAAAATTTCGTATTTTGATAATTTTTTTATACAAGTATTTAATGTATGTTTGAGATTCTATAAGTTGCAAAAAAAAGTTAACTTTTTTCAGGAAAAAGTTAGGAATCTCTAACTTTGTATTAAAATAAGTTGACTTATTTTTGAAAAAAGTTTCCCCAAACACCCCCATTATATCACGGAAGGTTTAATTGGATCACCAATTATTATTATTACCTAGGTAGCAATGATGTATTACTAGATGTCGCTCATTGTTTATAATTTTATTATTGGATATAAAAATTATTGTCAACGTAATAATAATCTAAAGGGTTACACAATAAGAAGTTTAAAAGAAGTTTTAATTTAAATTATGAATTTAAATTAAATCATTAAATTCGAAATTTGTTATTAATTAATTGAGTTGGTCTTAATTAATTATTAAAGAGAATTAGAATTTAATAATAAAACCAAATCAGAATGGGTTTGGAGAACCCCAATTCGATTTAGGGTTTTAGCTCAATCTCTCTTCCCTATAAATACATTATGATGTATTGTTTAAGGACACACTTTTGTAATTCATTAAAACGTGTGAGAGTCTAGAGGGAGAGAGGCAGGTTCTTTGGCTAGTACCGACTCCGGTGATCGTTGGACGATAAGGCGTTCGTGTGGACTACTTTGGCAACGTAGATCTCGAAGAAGGTTGCGTGGTGATTGCTTTGGACCTCCATCTGTCATCAATTTGTTAAAGCTTCGTTTTAAGGTAAACGTTCATAACTACGAATTAAACGCCTTGTTTTGCATGGATCCTGCGATTGGGTTTCGATTTTATTGTTTTAATTATTGTTTTCTGTTGCGTTTGTTGCCCCGAAACCCTTCACTTTGGTTAGAAGTAAACATCTATTTTATCAAAATTCCCATAAGTTTTAATATTGTTAATATTATATCTCTTAAGTGACTCATTAATTATTCCTTTCTTGTCAGGTTAGTTTTGGTGACTTGCAGGTTTAATAGCAACAAAAAAGGCTCAAAAAGACTCAGTTTTAACTTTCAAAGGAAGTAATGGTGCAGTCAAAGTGCAAAGTGAAAGAGAAGGCAAGACCTGCGGCTACAAGTTACAACTGATGGCAATGGAGGCTCACAAATGCAACAAGAAGTTCTAGTTATGTAATTAGTAGTCACTTTGTATAATGATGTATTCTTTTATTTTAAGGGCACTCTTTTTCCCCCTTGAGTTTTTTTCTCATTGGATTTTACTCTTGTGGGGTTTTAACGAGACCCTTTTTGTGGGGTTCATCTTTTCAGACTTGAAGCTGTTATTGTCTAAATGTCCCGGGACAACATGCGTGCCCTTCGGTTAGATGATAAACTTTCTGGAATGAAAGAAACTCCTTTTCCCCGAACATTGTATTCTAGTACAATTTATTAACGTGAAGTTTCTCTTAACAAAAAAAAACTATATATTAAACCTCAATACAAGTGCAAAAAATGCCAATAAATTGATTGTAAAATCACTATTTCATCCTAATTTTTTTGAAATAACAATTGTGCCACCCCCTTTATAATCTATGTTAAAAATGGAAGAATTTTTGTTAGCTTTCAGAGTCAAGCCATCAATCTCATTTTAAGAGGTTCATGATACAACCACTATACTACATTACTTTTCGAGTTTCTATAAAAATCTTATAAGATAAACCACGCCACTGAACTTATTTTCTTTTTTGTTTTCACTTTTAAGTAAACATAATGTTAGTTTATATAATCTATATAATTCCGTTTTTCAGTTTCCGTAGTTTTATTTATTTATATATTCAATCGTCTTACAAATTTTATTACACCTATATGTTTTCGATTAAATATATATTAATTATTTTTTCTTAATAGTTCCTATATTTATATTATATTATATCTTTGATCGAACATTATTTGAATTGGTTGATAATAGAAACCTAAAAAATAATATTGAAATTTGATCCAATATAAGGAATATAGTATATGCAATTTATTTCATCATTCATTATTTTTATCATTCTAAATTAAGAAAATTAGTTTTGAAATTATTTTTAAATTATACAATAATCGCGTTTATACATTCATCGCATCCGTTTCTTAATAATTTTCTTTTCAGAATGTACACTTCATTTGTTGATATTTTTTAAAATAAACAAATCCGACACTCTCTTTGTCATTATAAGTGATTAACATGAAAAATAAAATGCTAAGATAAAATTCTTGGTTATACATCATTGTTACTAAGTCTGGATTAAAAAAAATTCAAAAACATTTATCTTTATGCATATATTAAATTATTGAAATAAAATACAATTGAGTTAAAAAAAAAAAATTTGGTTAACCATATATATTCAAGTTTACATTTATCCTGAAAGAATGTGATTGTTTATCGGAATATTACGTAATACCTAATTTTCTTTTGGATATAAGATTAAAAATATAACTAACATAATATGCTTCTTCCAGGTCGATCTGATGTAGAATGATATGAACTATAATTTTATTATTTGTTTATATGTCATTGTTTTCATTATTCTTTGCAACCTCAGTCTATTTTCTATAGGAATTTTGTTTTTATAGGTTCAAGATTGGTGTGAGAACATTGCATTATAGACTTACAATAGAGACAACATTAACATATTTTAAGGGAAGCAAAATTTTATAAGATAAATCAGGTCATTTTCACTAAACATATTTTAATTAGTATGCTACCCCTTGCGGCTTATTGTGGATGGTGTAATCGTATTGATATGAAAAGCAGTGTCTATCCCTGTGGAAAGACAAAGATTATCATCTTACTCTCTCAAATTTATAATTATATGATCCCTGTTCATAACTCAAACTTGTACATCATAACTGAACAATATTATTCACATAGAGGCTCGTGCCTTGCACGGACTATTACGCTATTTAAATATTAATTGTTATGTGTTATGCCATATTTTTGGCATGTCTAATAATATCCCAAATGTAATAACCAAGATTCTCATAATATATTCTGTAAGTTTTTCTTTTATAATATAAGTCGTATTAATATTTGAAGATTTATTTGGAGAAATTCTTGAGACCATGAGATTGAGGAATTAAATATCGAGACTTTAAAACATCAATTTGGAATTAGATTTTTATCTTGAGAAAATCCGAACCAATACCTAGGAAATTCGTTCGATTAGTGCTAGTATTAATTATTTTGAGTACATGGGAAATGGTTATAAATTATGGAGAGCATATGGGGCTATGAGGTCTTGATGGATTAGTGTATTTTAGAATTTAGATTTAAATTTGAGAATATTGAGAATAAATTTGAGACTTGTTTCCAATTATTTCAATTTTTGAGAAAAATGAGTTTAATTAGAGATTTAATTATGAGAATGAGTTTTAGAGCATGAGAATATTATTTTAGACCTGAGGGAGCTAGAGTTTAACTACGATAAATTCTAGTAATTTATTTTAGAGTTTTGGGATTTATTCATGGATTTAATATTATTAGATTTTATTAGTTTTAAAAATAGAAATAGAATGTAATTGGGCCAAGCCCATTATATTAGTTCATATATACATACTTGGGAGAAGCATCTAGAGAAATATAGAAAAATGGAGAGAAAGAGATGGAAAAGAATCTAGAGAAATGAAGAGAAAGAGAGAAGAGAAGAGAAGGAGAAGAGAGAAAGAGGGAGAGGAGATAAAGAGGAGGAAGAAAGCTCCATCAAACTCCTCATTTTCTTACTCATAAATCATGATTAGTAGCTCAAGCTATTGGTTCATTGAAGGGAAGCTAAGGTATGGTTCAATCCCTTGAAATTATTGCAAATAAGTTGATTAGTGCTTGGAAGTGTTGATGATGTCAGTTTGTTCAGGAAATTTTAGTTTTTGTCCTGTTTTGTAAGAGAAATTCGAGCAGGTTGTGCTCTGATCTGGGCAGTGTTCCTCTAATGAAAGTTATTCATCTTGGAGTCTATTTTGTGTAGAAGAAAACGGTGAATCATTTAAATTAACGAGCTAGGAGAAAATGATGTTTTAGTAAAACCTGCGCAGAACAGAGTCAGCTCTCGGGATTCGAACTTTTGAAGTATGTTTCACCTAGTTAAACTCTGAATTTTGGGTTGAAATGTTAAGTGAGGATAGAGGAAGGAATTATAAAGATTTCAGAAAAAGATTTGCACAGACATATTGATTTTTCAATTTATTAAAAATGTTAGAGTGTGACTGTTATGAAAGAGACTACCCTGTATTTGAGCCAACTTTGGGTGGGTGATTGTCCTAGATAAACCAAGTTTTTCAAATTACAATTTTTATGATGTAAAGCTACTATGTTCAATTGTGAAATGGAAGGAGAATTTATAGGCAAGAGAAAAAGGTTCCTGAGATTGACCTCAGGGAACTTTTCCTGAGATACCTACAAAATATACTTTAAATTTGCTTGGGCCCGCAGGGCTAATTAAAAATTTTTGATTTTACAAAAATACCCACCCCATATTTTATAAGAATTTAGGCAAATGATCTCAGGTAAGTCCCTGAGGTAATCTGAGGAACATTATACTCTTATAGGCAAATATGTATTTTTCAATTTATGAAAATTGTTAGAAGGCAAGTTGCGCAGAATAAACAAACTGTTTCTGCACTAAGTTTGAATTGATGACCCACCTAATTAGAAGATTGTATTCAACTTGAAACTTTTATGAGATCTTTATTTGGTATTCAGAAAGAAGCCTGTAAAATTTGGTGATTCATGAATAATTTTTGAATTTACTAAATATGTTGGAGTAAAGTATGCGCGGAAGAATTTTATGTTTTTGAATTGTTTTATGCGTGTCCTGTTTTGAGAAATCATTTTGAATGAGTTAAAGACCTTATTTGATGTTGGTCAAAAGATGAAAGTTGTTAGTTTTGATCTCGTTTAGTTGACTACCATGTATGGTATGCATTAATACCAATGGTTGATGTTTTGATATAGGGTTTTAATGGAGTTATAGTTGAAAATAATATATGAATCGTGATTGGAGTGATTGGAGATGGTGATAAGTCTTGTTTGGTGTTGTGGATTGTTGGGAAATGTTTTGGATTAATTTTAGAATGTATTTGAGGTGTTTTTACACCGGGGAGGTCCATATTACGAATAGGTCATGCCGAAATTTTGTTAGAAATAATCGTATAAATAAGAGATAATAATGAGAATAGATAAGGAGTTAGAGATAAGGTGACCAAGTAAGTTAGCAATAGTGATAGTCTAGTTGAGAACTTTACTGGTGTCGTAATTGAATTGAAATTTAACATGTGACTAACGAGAGCTTATTCTGTGTTGTTTTTCTAAAACATAAACTAATCGGAGTATTGTGACGTTGTATAAAGAGAAATGAGACCTATACTTTGTTGCTTTCTTTAAGTGTAACAAGCTAAGGACTCCAGGCAAGTCTATTATCTTCCTCTCATTTAGAGAATGTTCATTTTATTTGTTGTTAATTTGTGGATTAAACATCTTAGAGCTAATTAGTTATCATCCAACCCTCCCTTGCGATGATCAAATTCCTCCTATGTGTGAGTATTTTCTAAGAAGGATAGTTTATTCAAATATCGAAGATTCTTGGTATATTTTGCTGATCTTATTCATTCAAGACAGCACCTCAATCAATCATAATGATCTAACATCATTTGTTCGAGTTAGCTAAGGGTGGTTCCATTTGAGAGCTATCTTATTACAACTTGTATGAGAAGCAACATACTAATCTATTGATTCAGATTAGTATAATTTTATTTATTTCTATTGAGCGGGTTCATTGAATCGAACCAAGTGGATGATGAATGTGATTTCAACATCTTGTGATGAATCTTGAGACTTTGATCTTTTCAAATGAACTTGTGATTTTAACTTATCAAAGGTGTATTTTTCATCTGATACTGGTCAACGGGATTATTAGAGGAAAATAATCCTGGTAATTACTTTGTTCAAGAATTTTAAATACTTGAACAAAGGTGACATTTAGCTCGTGTGTGGCCTTGGGTGACTTGTGCATCCATCTGCTAGCAGTAAACTAGGTGGCATAGATCGGCTGATCACCAACTATGGGGAAACGGAGACCAAGACCAGTAAGTCTTAAAATGTGATTATTTAATTATCAAAGTGAATTTTATTGTTGCTGAGATTATATCGAATTTTAAAAGTCTTGTGATATTTTGAGCATGTGGTAAATCTCTAAATTCGGGCCTCCTCATTTCATTAAATTCATGTTTTATTATATTGTGTTACATATGAGCATTGAGATTTTCTTATATATATCTGTTACTCTGGTAGTAGCCTTACTGAGTGATTTGTCGCTCATGTTATTACTTCTTCTCCATTCTACAGTTAAAGACGAGAACTTAGATCTTTCTGTTTTGTTCTGACTGGGAAGGAAAAAGAGAAAGTTCGTGAGTGGTGTAGCCAGAGTGTTGAAGTTTGATGTCGAGCTCGAGATACCTTGGCGGTTTCAGAATTAGCATGTTGTAAGGACTATGTATTTTATTTTATTATTTTATGTGGTAATGTTGTAAATGAGCTTGAGACTTAGATCCTGAGACATGTGGTGAGAATGGGAGTTATGTTGTATTAATCATGGAGTATATTTGTAATATTAAGGAGCATATTATGTATATTATTATATTGTGGGACAAGTGTGATTATGAGACGGCGTAACGGTCCAAATTGGAGTAAATCTGACTTGGGGGCGTTACAGAAGGTATCAGAGCGATGTTATATTTTTAGGATACGAGAGCGTATGCCTAGGAATATAACAGAGACTTATAGAGATCGTGAGCCTTAGGTAACTCACAATGAGTTATAGAGATGAGTAAGATAGTAATAGAAATAGAAATAATATACTAGGATAATAGATTTAAGGTACGAGGTTTAATTTCAGTGTTATATTATATGAAGGAATTTCTTCTTGTGTATAGATATCGTCATCTAGATCAGATTGTGACCTTGTGGAGGATTCTTATATTATAATATTCGACAATGACTCTGATGGGTTATCAGTAGAGAATTTGGAGCCATCTGCTCCCGATGTGATTGACTTGGGTTCTCCTCTGGGAGAGGAGATAGTTAATAAAGTAGATTCTTCCTCAGAGAGCACTCACTTGGAGACATTATTTATTCAGACTGATACGGCTGAGGATAGTGAGCTTATTAGGCTAGAGTCAGAGACAGAGGAGTTAGTTAGTGCAGGTTTTGGATAGCTAAACATGACTGGGACAAAGACAACAGACGCAGAGGTGGACGATTATATGGGAGAGCAAGTGACAAGATATGTTGTTTAATCTAAGATGGTTGCTCCAGTAGTTGTTGAGACCCTTGTTGAGCCTGTATTGTCTTCAGTAAGTATAAAAGGCATGAGAGATACTGTACCAATAGTCGCTCTTGTTTATACTCTCGATACCAGCATTAGCACCGTTGCTACCTTTTTTAGGAGTAGTGATGGATGGATTCTTACTGAGATATATCAAGCATTATATTCAGATGACCGGTGGCTCAAAGCTAGACATCAGGAGGTATTTAGATCTTGAGAGGCTATGTTGGGGCTATTACAAGGTGATGTTTTAAGGGAGTTTTTCATAGATGGATCAGACTGAAATTACTAGGATTGTGGCATGACTTTCTGTGAGATACGAGAAGAGGATTAGAGATACCTTTGGAGATGGTGTGTGATGGTTATAATTATATAATGTGATTTTGAGATGAGACAATAATTATATTGAGTAAATTTGTTAATTGAGCTAAGCCATATAACCTGTATTTATTTAGCATATAAATCAATTGTTGTACTTACCAGAATAGAGAAAGAAAAGAGAGATACAATCTCATAAGAATATAGAATTTGTCATTGATTTAGTGTTGTGAGCGGCACCGGTATCGAAGTCTTCTCATAAGTGGAATGCTTGCTTGAGAGGATTGCGCCGAGTTGGATAGAACTCCTTGTGGCTGTTAATGTCTACTGTGGAATTTTTAGAGACTATTACGAGTCGACAATGACGTATGTATCGATCACCTTATGACGTGTTTAGAATCGAATGAGTACCTATTAGAGGAATCGACAGAGAAGGCATCTATAGAGACATTGGTAATACCTTCCTCACTTGTGAATTATTTTGATTGCCTCTTTCATCTGTGATTTATTTGATATCTTTCTTGAGTAACTTTCGATAATATATATATATATATATTAGGGATCTAGAGAAAACCCCTTTAAAAGGAGAACTTAGAAAACTAAATTAAAATATAGCACATATGGTATTCAAACTGATCGTTGGGAGATGGAGAAAAATGTGGTGAAATTAGATTTTAAAAAAATATCACCGATTGACGGGAAAAATCAAATTAAAAACGGAGGGGATTAGGTGGGATTGTGTGTGTGAGGGTGTATTTGATTAATGTGTGGGTGCCCCTGGCGGGGCCATTGATTATAATACATCCAATGGTTAGGATTAGTACCTTAGTTTTCTTCAAAAAAAGAGTTCTCTTTTGAACCACACCCTATATATATATATATTTCCTCTCCTGAGTTATATTGTGATAATTGTATTTACTTGTAATTGGGTTTCAATTGTGCCAGAGGCTGTCATGATACCTATCTTTCAGGTTTCCGGGGCCCTGTCAAGTTTGTGGTATTTGAGCTTCCATTTTTCTCTAAATAGTGGATGACTCTATTTGTGACATATCACCATTTATTTTTATGTGCCAATATCTTTTCTAGTTATTCTTTTTCTCCGGAAATAGCACCTTGGGAATTTGTTTAATTTTGATCCAAGGTGTATATTTGAGATTTATTTGTCGAACGTTCCTTTCATATTTTTACTCCAACTGAGATGAAAAACCTTATTTATGGGGGACACAAGGACTATCTGTCTGGGTGATAGAAGTCTGATGGGATGTCATCACTTGTGTGTTGTGTATTACAAGAAGGTTAATTACCTTTAGTAGTGTCTAAGACACCGCAACATTGGGTTCTTTTGATCATATTGATCTCTCAGTCATTCTTTTATTTCAAATGAGGTTTCTTTTCAAAGTCATAATTCAATAATCACAATCGTGCAGCAATTTCCTTGATATGGAATCTAGTAATTTAATGTTCCATGATTCTTTTACTTCTCAGAGTTCATAGCTATGCCGATGGGGATAATTTGAGTTGATGTTGCCAAGAGAAATGAAGTATTATGTAGAAATTTCCGGCCACAAATGTGGATCGTGATGCTATTAGAGCGCAAGTGACGTGTTAATAAGTTTAATTTAACCTCTCTATTAAGGAAATTGTGTTAGTGAAAAACATGACAAACAATTAAACGTAGGAGACAAAGTACTGTTGAAAGTTTTTCCTTGGAAAGGTGTCATGAGGTTTGAGAAGAAAAAAAATTGAGTCCAAAATTTATAGGACCTTTTGAGATTCTAAAACAAGTTGGTGTTGTGGCTTATCAATCGGCTCTTCCGCCAGATCTTCAATATATCCACGATGTATTTCACTTTTCAGTATTGCGGCCATATCAATTTGATAGCAGGAATGTGATGGATTATGAGTCGATTGAGATACGAATTGATCTAACTTACGAGGAGCAACCTGGGAAGATTATTGATCGAAAAGTGCAGGAGCTAAGGAAGAAGAAAATTGATTTGGTGAAAGTAATATGGAGAAACCATAAAGTTGAAGAAGCTACTTGGGAGCTTGAGGAAGAGATGTGGAAGAAGTATTCCTTTTTGTTTGAGTGCAGCTAATTCCGAGGATGGAATTCTTTTAAGAGGGAGAGAATGTAATAACCAAGATTCTCATAATATATTCTGTAAGTTTTTCTTTTATAATATAAGTCGTATGGACTTAGTAGAATGGAAATGTGTAAGTTGATAAGTGATAAGTTAGTAATGATGTACTTTTTTCCAACTTATTTTGTATTACTTGATTTTTTAACTTGTTTAATATTTTATATTTTTACATTTGTATTTATAAATGTCATTTGCATGCATTGGGATTATTATATTAAATAATTAATATTTTTTAATTTAATTTAATAAATATTTTACAAATTTATAAGTTAAACATCCAAACACCAAAATATAAGTTGTAAGTAACTTATTGCTTACTTCATATAAGTTACTTACTTCATATAAATGTTAAGTAACTTATTTTAAGATTTCCCAAACGGCCCCGATATATACTGTACTAGTATATACACTCATCCAACGGCCAATAAAATCTAGTACTCCGTATATTATACATACAGTCATCCAACGGCCAAACATACCAATCCGCACCTTCCCAAACCAACCAATCAGGATCCTCCTTTTCATACCCCCAAAATCCCATCCCAACCATCCATCTCCCAAACAATCCAACGGCCAAAACCCACGATCCGCACCTCTCAAAACCCACCAATCAAATCACACCCCCAATTCTTATATAACCCCAGCACTCGCCCTCAACATTCCACACATTCATATTCTCACACACTAAAACACACACACACACACTTGAACAAAATGGCACCAAAAGGAGAGAAGAAGCCGGCTGAGAAGAAACCCGCCGCCACCGCCGAGAAAGCTCCGGCGGAGAAGAAGCCAAAGGCCGGAAAAAAGCTCCCCAAAGAAGCCACTGCCAGCGGAGCAGACAAGAAGAAGAAGAGGAGCAAGAAGAGTGTTGAGACTTACAAGATCTACATCTTCAAGGTGTTGAAGCAAGTTCATCCTGATATCGGGATATCGAGCAAGGCGATGGGGATAATGAACAGCTTTATTAATGACATTTTCGAGAAATTGGCTGCTGAGTCTTCCAAATTGGCGAGGTATAATAAGAAGCCTACCATTACTTCCAGGGAAATTCAGACTGCTGTGAGGCTTGTGTTGCCTGGGGAATTGGCTAAGCATGCGGTGTCGGAGGGGACTAAGGCTGTTACTAAGTTTACGAGCTCCTAGATGATTGTTAGGGTTTGTAAAGGTCTATTTGCTGTGTTTCAACTGTTAGGAACTTGTAGTGTAGTGTTTTTATGCATGGTTGGTTGATGAATGAATGAAGTTGTTGTTTCAATCTATAATGTTTAGTTTTATGTGAAATGCCATTGTGTTGTTTTATATGTGCTTGATTTTAATTTGGGTTTGGATATTAAAGAATTATCATACTAATTGAGGCATTGTAAACAACTATAGTACTGGATGAGGTTTGTTGTGCTGTTTCTGCAGATTCTGTAATTAAGAACTTAATGTGAGGTTTTAGCAAAATGTATCATAATATGAGGTTTTATCGTTGACACTAGCATGTAGTGCTAGTTCTCCTGGGATTGCTTTAGTTGGGATCTGGAAGAGATCTCTACTAGTGAGTACTGCTGCTTCTTGAACCGTAGAACCTGATCTCGGGGTAACACTAGTGTGTTTGGAAATGCAAAAAATGATGAAACTTTGCAAGAACTGGATCTTTGTATCTGGTTCTCACATTCTCATTTGACATCATATATGAAACACCCTTGCTTCCCCCGGCCGCTTGTCTACAAGTTCCAAGGGAGAGTATTGTACATTAAAAATTCATAAAACATTCCTCTAGACAAGATAAATCAGCTCGCACCTAATGACATTACAAAATTCAATGGCTACAACAGCATTGGAACATATAATTCTCGAGGGAGGTTAAGGATGTGACACTGACACACACATACATCGATACACAAATGAATACAGATAATCTCACATTATGAACCTTCTTGTCGAAGTTAAGCATTAAGCTCTTTGCTTGGAATATACTTTGGCAACTCTTCAAGTTTATAAGGAAGCGGTTCTGACAAAAAGAACTGCAATAAAAACCAAGATGAACATCAATAGGTAGCAACAAGAAAAAAACAAAGGGTTCTAATGAATATATTACAAGGGAAAGTAAAATCACAGGCAGAAAAACGTAGAGCTAAAACCAATGTTCTGGTTTTCAGTCAAAAGTTTGTATGAATAACATATTGTCACTGGAAAAGGTTTACTTAATTAGAACTCATACTACTATAGTTTTCTCTCTTTAGTTTTGAAATTGTGAATTACTTGAATAAGAATGACTTCGGAAGCCAAAAATAAAATGCAGTAGGACAAAGAAGAAGCTATGATATGCAAAAAATGATGAAACTTTGCAAGAACTGGATCTTTGTATCTGGTTCTCACATTCTCATTTGACATCATATATGAAACACCCTTGCTTCCCCCGGCCGCTTGTCTACAAGTTCCAAGGGAGAGTATTGTACATTAAAAATTCATAAAACATTCCTCTAGACAAGATAAATCAGCTCGCACCTAATGACATTACAAAATTCAATGGCTACAACAGCATTGGAACATATAATTCTCGAGGGAGGTTAAGGATGTGACACTGACACACACATACATCGATACACAAATGAATACAGATAATCTCACATTATGAACCTTCTTGTCGAAGTTAAGCATTAAGCTCTTTGCTTGGAATATACTTTGGCAACTCTTCAAGTTTATAAGGAAGCGGTTCTGACAAAAAGAACTGCAATAAAAACCAAGATGAACATCAATAGGTAGCAACAAGAAAAAAACAAAGGGTTCTAATGAATATATTACAAGGGAAAGTAAAATCACAGGCAGAAAAACGTAGAGCTAAAACCAATGTTCTGGTTTTCAGTCAAAAGTTTGTATGAATAACATATTGTCACTGGAAAAGGTTTACTTAATTAGAACTCATACTACTATAGTTTTCTCTCTTTAGTTTTGAAATTGTGAATTACTTGAATAAGAATGACTTCGGAAGCCAAAAATAAAATGCAGTAGGACAAAGAAGAAGCTATGATATGCAAAAAATGATGAAACTTTGCAAGAACTGGATCTTTGTATCTGGTTCTCACATTCTCATTTGACATCATATATGAAACACCCTTGCTTCCCCCGGCCGCTTGTCTACAAGTTCCAAGGGAGAGTATTGTACATTAAAAATTCATAAAACATTCCTCTAGACAAGATAAATCAGCTCGCACCTAATGACATTACAAAATTCAATGGCTACAACAGCATTGGAACATATAATTCTCGAGGGAGGTTAAGGATGTGACACTGACACACACATACATCGATACACAAATGAATACAGATAATCTCACATTATGAACCTTCTTGTCGAAGTTAAGCATTAAGCTCTTTGCTTGGAATATACTTTGGCAACTCTTCAAGTTTATAAGGAAGCGGTTCTGACAAAAAGAACTGCAATAAAAACCAAGATGAACATCAATAGGTAGCAACAAGAAAAAAACAAAGGGTTCTAATGAATATATTACAAGGGAAAGTAAAATCACAGGCAGAAAAACGTAGAGCTAAAACCAATGTTCTGGTTTTCAGTCAAAAGTTTGTATGAATAACATATTGTCACTGGAAAAGGTTTACTTAATTAGAACTCATACTACTATAGTTTTCTCTCTTTAGTTTTGAAATTGTGAATTACTTGAATAAGAATGACTTCGGAAGCCAAAAATAAAATGCAGTAGGACAAAGAAGAAGCTATGATATGCAAAAAATGATGAAACTTTGCAAGAACTGGATCTTTGTATCTGGTTCTCACATTCTCATTTGACATCATATATGAAACACCCTTGCTTCCCCCGGCCGCTTGTCTACAAGTTCCAAGGGAGAGTATTGTACATTAAAAATTCATAAAACATTCCTCTAGACAAGATAAATCAGCTCGCACCTAATGACATTACAAAATTCAATGGCTACAACAGCATTGGAACATATAATTCTCGAGGGAGGTTAAGGATGTGACACTGACACACACATACATCGATACACAAATGAATACAGATAATCTCACATTATGAACCTTCTTGTCGAAGTTAAGCATTAAGCTCTTTGCTTGGAATATACTTTGGCAACTCTTCAAGTTTATAAGGAAGCGGTTCTGACAAAAAGAACTGCAATAAAAACCAAGATGAACATCAATAGGTAGCAACAAGAAAAAAACAAAGGGTTCTAATGAATATATTACAAGGGAAAGTAAAATCACAGGCAGAAAAACGTAGAGCTAAAACCAATGTTCTGGTTTTCAGTCAAAAGTTTGTATGAATAACATATTGTCACTGGAAAAGGTTTACTTAATTAGAACTCATACTACTATAGTTTTCTCTCTTTAGTTTTGAAATTGTGAATTACTTGAATAAGAATGACTTCGGAAGCCAAAAATAAAATGCAGTAGGACAAAGAAGAAGCTATGATATGCAAAAAATGATGAAACTTTGCAAGAACTGGATCTTTGTATCTGGTTCTCACATTCTCATTTGACATCATATATGAAACACCCTTGCTTCCCCCGGCCGCTTGTCTACAAGTTCCAAGGGAGAGTATTGTACATTAAAAATTCATAAAACATTCCTCTAGACAAGATAAATCAGCTCGCACCTAATGACATTACAAAATTCAATGGCTACAACAGCATTGGAACATATAATTCTCGAGGGAGGTTAAGGATGTGACACTGACACACACATACATCGATACACAAATGAATACAGATAATCTCACATTATGAACCTTCTTGTCGAAGTTAAGCATTAAGCTCTTTGCTTGGAATATACTTTGGCAACTCTTCAAGTTTATAAGGAAGCGGTTCTGACAAAAAGAACTGCAATAAAAACCAAGATGAACATCAATAGGTAGCAACAAGAAAAAAACAAAGGGTTCTAATGAATATATTACAAGGGAAAGTAAAATCACAGGCAGAAAAACGTAGAGCTAAAACCAATGTTCTGGTTTTCAGTCAAAAGTTTGTATGAATAACATATTGTCACTGGAAAAGGTTTACTTAATTAGAACTCATACTACTATAGTTTTCTCTCTTTAGTTTTGAAATTGTGAATTACTTGAATAAGAATGACTTCGGAAGCCAAAAATAAAATGCAGTAGGACAAAGAAGAAGCTATGATATGCAAAAAATGATGAAACTTTGCAAGAACTGGATCTTTGTATCTGGTTCTCACATTCTCATTTGACATCATATATGAAACACCCTTGCTTCCCCCGGCCGCTTGTCTACAAGTTCCAAGGGAGAGTATTGTACATTAAAAATTCATAAAACATTCCTCTAGACAAGATAAATCAGCTCGCACCTAATGACATTACAAAATTCAATGGCTACAACAGCATTGGAACATATAATTCTCGAGGGAGGTTAAGGATGTGACACTGACACACACATACATCGATACACAAATGAATACAGATAATCTCACATTATGAACCTTCTTGTCGAAGTTAAGCATTAAGCTCTTTGCTTGGAATATACTTTGGCAACTCTTCAAGTTTATAAGGAAGCGGTTCTGACAAAAAGAACTGCAATAAAAACCAAGATGAACATCAATAGGTAGCAACAAGAAAAAAACAAAGGGTTCTAATGAATATATTACAAGGGAAAGTAAAATCACAGGCAGAAAAACGTAGAGCTAAAACCAATGTTCTGGTTTTCAGTCAAAAGTTTGTATGAATAACATATTGTCACTGGAAAAGGTTTACTTAATTAGAACTCATACTACTATAGTTTTCTCTCTTTAGTTTTGAAATTGTGAATTACTTGAATAAGAATTGTGACACCCCCCAAATCCGGGGTCAGGAGATTTGGTTGTCACGCGAAAATCCTCAAAATAAAACATCTGTTTAATAATAATCACTCACTTGTGATTGACCAATACTGGAAATATAACATCTGTGACCCCAAACATACCAAGATCTTTTAAGGTTATAGGGCTAGAAACAAGAATCCAAATTCCATTAGATAAAAAAAAACATTCATTCCCAACATTCTCTTTGATCAAATCTTAAACCACTGGTGTAACTTCGATAAGAAGTACGCCAGGCTAACTAGACCATCACATAATAATAATAAATATTAGAACTCAATTATATAAAATAGATCTTACTCTAAATCCAGACATCCTGAGCCAAGTCATCTTCGAAATAGCATCACGCTTCTTCTCTTTCTGAACTGTACGGATACGTCTCGCCAAACTACCTTACTGAAATGTTAGGATCCAAAACAGCAAGTATGAGCGAAAGAAATGCTCAGCAAGCGTATAAAAATTTTGATTTAAAACCAGGATTAGTGGGGCATAAAAATCAACTGAAATGTATAACAGTTTATAGAGAAAACTGAATCAACAACTGTGATATAATTCACATCATAACTGAAATCATTTGGCATGTCATAAAAAAATGAATCATCTGCCAATTCACAATATATAATAGCCATTCGGGCGATATGGATTGGATATATATATAACTGAAACACCATTGCCCCCTGATCAGGTTCTAAGGCAATGGGACCCTCTATACTCCACCGGTATTCTCTTTTTTTCCGTGTGTGTATAGTCCGGATTTCTGGGGTACCCAAAATAGGCAAGTAATGTTAGCCTATAGGAAGATGGTATGGTTACCATATCCTCCTTAAATATTGCTGGACCATGACAGCAACCATGGCCTCCTACGCTTTACCATTTTTCAATAAATATTGCTGGACCATGACATCAACCATGGCCTCCTACGCTTTAATATTTTGCTGGACCATGACAGCAACCATGGCCTCCTACGCTTTAAAATTTTCCAATCCAATAGAGCAATTTCCGAATTCAACAGGAAATGCTTAGTTTCACATACAGTTCACATCCCTATTATTTACTACGATAATAAGGATATGAAGAGTTTATCTTAAACAATTCCCCACATCAAGGGTACCAATATCAAGCAACTGTATTCGCACAAAAATATTTAAGAATCACAAATAGCTCTGAACAATAGCTATTCGTCATGATATGAATCAATGAAATATAAAATAAAAGTGTTTAAGATGATAAAGAAAATACTTGCCTCTGGTCCTTTGTTATTACGTAGTGCCGAAGTAATACAACTATCTTCTTCTATCTCACGTCATCATGTCCTCTGTTGATCATTCGCTGGTTTGACGCTCTTGCGATTGCCACGAGTCTGATCCGTTGACATTGAGCATGCGCGTCTACTTCTATAGTCACGCCCCAGACAATACTTCAGCCTCTAGACGAGATTCTGATATTTTATAAACGCTTACAAACTCAAGTTAAACGTATTAACCATGCTTACCAATATCTCTGACCGAAGAAAATAATTGGAAATGTCCCCTTTGAACATAGGCGTTTTCCCGGTGTTAAAACACCTCACAAGTAAACCAGCAATTCCACAAACAATACTGCCTCCATCTCCAACCTTCTTTATTACAATCCACAAATAATTTCGCATCCATCTCCAACCTTCTTTATTAAACATTTACTTATCTCCGCTGACAAACCTAAGTCAATATTCAACAATTAATCCTTGAAAGATTTATTCTAATCCTCGATAAAGAAATAGAAATATAAATATAACACTTAACCCTCGAAACAAACACTTCGTCCTCAAAAAGAAATATAACTTTGACAATCCTAGTCAGTAATTCAATGAAAACATCGTCTACTCTTAGCGACATCTTATAACATAAATCATATAAACAATTAATCACCAATTAAATATATATCGGCAAAACTCGAATTATATCATAACCCTCGATACTTAATACCTTAATAATTCACATTGCACGTAAAGAGACTCAATAAGTAGATCACATAATCACATAGCACGTTGATCAGATCATAAAAAGATTTTATCTAATATTTTTAAAACAGAAAACGAGTCAAACCCTAATTATCGGATATAATCGACTCAATAAAAAGGTTTGGTAAAAAGTCGATCCAAATTTAAAAGTTGAATTATAACTTAAAACTATTTTTATAAGAACCGGGTCATTTTTCTAATTCCAGAAATACTTTTCTCGTTGAAAACGGACAAACGGTTTAATTAATACGCAATAAATAAGAATAATTCAATTAATAATTAAATTAATTGAATATTCAAATTAATTATTTATTAATCAACTTAATCGATAGATAATCCTCAAAACATTTATCTTATTCTTCGATAAAGAAACATGATAATCAATTAATCCTCAAGACACGATTATTCCTCGAAACAATAATTAATCCTGGAGATACATCATTAATCCTCAAATCAAATACATATATACTTGTCACGTAATCAATCAACACATAGCGCGGATACGACTCACCATTAAAAGAGCACTCAAATTATTATTATAATATTTAAAAGTATTTTTAGAATAATTAAAAGAATTTTAAATGATTTAAATAACCCTTCCTGAATCAAAAAGGATCATTAATAAACCCTCTGGGTAATTATTGGATCCCCAAAATATTTTTATAATTATCTAATCCGGGTTTATAAATAATTTTAGAATTTTAAAACTATTTTTACCGTTCCCGGATTATTTTTAGAATTTAAAACAATTTCTTTCTATTTTAAATCACTTTTAAACAGAAAATTTGGTTAATTAAAATTAAATAATCCTAAATAAATTAATTAGAGTCAAGTAATAATTAATTAATGAAATTATCTAATAAATAATTACATTTATTAGATAATCAAATTAATTAAATCATTATTTGAGATTAATCAATATAATTAAAAGAATTTAATTCTTAATTATTTCGAATTAAAAACAAATAAATAAAGAAATAATTAAAATAAAATTCAGAAATAAATTCTAGATTTAAAAAAACATTTTCAGAAAATAAAATTTCTGAAATTAATAATTGAATTCAGAATTATAAATTAATTAAAGTAAATAAAAGTAAATAAAAGTAAATAAAAGTAAAAATAATTGGTAAAAAGTAAAAATAAATTCCAAAATCACTTTCCAGAAAATGTTATCAGATTTTGAAGATTAAACTGGTACTATTCATCACCACCTTCACATGAATGCTTCAAGAACACCACCACCATCAATGGCAGTTTCCCAGAAACCGGCGACCGGAGAAAATTTCCGGCGAACTCCGGCGGCCTCAAAAACGTACTATTCGTTACGTTTTTAAGCTTAAAATCGTTCCAAATCATCTCCCAAACACAACCATACCATTCATTCATTTCCAGAATTAACCAAACCAAAAATCCGACCAAAAACCGAAATAATCCGGCGACCTTCAAAGATTATCCGATCAAATTCGTTTTTGCTCATTTCTCAACCAAATCAAACGTTCTACATACCAAATCAAAGCCCAGGAGTTCAATGACTCATATCAATCATCAAAAACACCAAACAATCATCAAGAAATCCGGAAAATTGAAAATTATATCTCACCCCCAAATTTTCGATTTCGAGTTTTAAGCTACTAAAAATCAAACAAAAATTATCATGATGCTCCTGAGATTGTATACAATCTATAGACACTAACCACATCAACAACAAATCATCCTACAATCCACAATAAATTCGAGAAAATTCGAATATTAAACTAAAATTATGAATTTTCGATTCAAGCAATTTAGGATGTTAAAACACACATAAACATGTAGTAGAGATCAAGAGCTTCAGTTTGGTTACCCATATGAACGATTTGGATGCCGGAATCACTGTCAAAAGTGTGTTTGATTTCCAAGAACACCAAGAACAATATTCAAAGAATTTTCCAAAAAATAAAATCAAAAATCTGATTTTTGATTAATTTTAACAATTAAAAATAAAAATCTGCTATTTATATTAATCTGAAAATTAATACCCCAAAAATATTTTTAGCCCCTAATTAAAATTATTAAGCCTTAAAAATAATTTTTATGGGATAAAAATGTAAAAATTTTATTTTTAAACAAATATGATATAAATGCCAAAATTCTCCAAAAATTACGAATATTACATAAATTACAAAATAATACATTTTTTAACATCCCATTATTATATAAAAATAATTTTATGAAAAACAGGGCCTCGAATTCAATAAAGGGGCTGGGTCCGGAATTTAAAATGCAAAATAACTGTATTCTAAAAATATAAAAATTACAGAAAAATAGAATAAAATATTCTATGATACACAGAAGTCACATAACACGTATGAGATAATTTTCCTATTTTATAAAAATCAAAACGCGTTTAGATGCATTAAAAATAAACTAACACACATTAAAATCAACTAAAAAATATATTTTAATATAATAAATTACACGTAATTTTCCGGGTCGTTACATTCTTCCCCCCTTATAAGGATTCCGTCCTCGGAATCAGCTAAAGCAACTAGTAGGGTTCCTTAACTCCTTCATCATCAACACTTGCTTTACAAAATTGGGGATAGTGTCCATCCGTAAACAACTTCTCCAAAATCTCAATTCAATTATAGGGTCTCTATCTGACACAGTTATCATTGGAGTCTTACAACACATCATTATTCGTTTCAAATATGGCTCGACCAACTTTCCATTAACATAATATCCTTGATAGAGAGAGCGAACTGATTCCATTGATATGTCACTGATATTCTAATCATTTTAGGACTCGTTCTTGCTCTTGGCGATTCCGTTGCGAATCTAATTTCTATCAGCGAATTTCGCTTATCCTGATCTGATTGGCATACCCTTGAAATTCAATAGAGATAACAAAAATCATAAAATTTTGAAGAGAACAGATTCCATATCATAGCAAATGTTCTACAATTGTGGTTATGAATTTTACGAATTTTAAAGCAACCTGATTTGAAATAAGAGAATAACCGAGAGATCAATATGATCACATGAACCCGACGTTGTGTGTCTTAGCTCCGACATTTACAATTAAAGGTGATCAGCCTTCTTGTAATACACAACACACCAGTGATGGCGTCCCATCCAACTTCTATCACACAGACAGATATACCTGGTGTCCCCTATAAATAGGGTTGTTCGTCTCAGTAGGAGTACATAAATATGAAAGGAATGTGAAATCAAATTAATAACTGATGTTTTCGGACAAATAATTCTCTGAAGCACACTTTGGATTTAACAGAAAAATTCCAAAGGTGTTATTTTTGAGAAGATGAATAACCAAAAGAAAGTACCGAACAAGTGGTACTATATTGTAAATAAAGTTATTAACCACTGGAGAAAACAAAAAGTTGAAATTCAAAATGTCACTATTTAGAAGAGGAGATATATCTTTTAATGAATACCTCTTTAGGAGGGATATCAAAATAATTCATAGAAAGAAAAGGTATTGCCAAGGTCACTACTTATGCCTTCTTTGCCAATTCCTTCGATAGCTCGTCATTCGAATTTAAGCTTCTTCCTTTCCACGTTTTAAGAATATCGATATCGTATGTCATCGTCAACTCGTAATAATCTCTGAAGATTCCACAGTAGACAACTCCATTCGCAAAGCGGTCTATCCAGTTCAGCACCACTATCTCAAACGAGTACCCCAATCTTAACTTACTAATTGGTACTACATCCAATAGTCCAACACGAACTCTACATGAGCTCTGACGTTCCTTACTTAGCTATACACACTCCTACACACTCTCGTTTCTAGTTTACTATAACCTCACCTCTGATACCAACTGTGACACCCCCCAAATCCGGGGTCAGGAGATTTGGTTGTCACGCGAAAATCCTCAAAATAAAACATCTGTTTAATAATAATCACTCACTTGTGATTGACCAATACTGGAAATATAACATCTGTGACCCCAAACATACCAAGATCTTTTAAGGTTATAGGGCTAGAAACAAGAATCCAAATTCCATTAGATAAAAAAAAACATTCATTCCCAACATTCTCTTTGATCAAATCTTAAACCACTGGTGTAACTTCGATAAGAAGTACGCCAGGCTAACTAGACCATCACATAATAATAATAAATATTAGAACTCAATTATATAAAATAGATCTTACTCTAAATCCAGACATCCTGAGCCAAGTCATCTTCGAAATAGCATCACGCTTCTTCTCTTTCTGAACTGTACGGATACGTCTCGCCAAACTACCTTACTGAAATGTTAGGATCCAAAACAGCAAGTATGAGCGAAAGAAATGCTCAGCAAGCGTATAAAAATTTTGATTTAAAACCAGGATTAGTGGGGCATAAAAATCAACTGAAATGTATAACAGTTTATAGAGAAAACTGAATCAACAACTGTGATATAATTCACATCATAACTGAAATCATTTGGCATGTCATAAAAAAATGAATCATCTGCCAATTCACAATATATAATAGCCATTCGGGCGATATGGATTGGATATATATATAACTGAAACACCATTGCCCCCTGATCAGGTTCTAAGGCAATGGGACCCTCTATACTCCACCGGTATTCTCTTTTTTTCCGTGTGTGTATAGTCCGGATTTCTGGGGTACCCAAAATAGGCAAGTAATGTTAGCCTATAGGAAGATGGTATGGTTACCATATCCTCCTTAAATATTGCTGGACCATGACAGCAACCATGGCCTCCTACGCTTTACCATTTTTCAATAAATATTGCTGGACCATGACATCAACCATGGCCTCCTACGCTTTAATATTTTGCTGGACCATGACAGCAACCATGGCCTCCTACGCTTTAAAATTTTCCAATCCAATAGAGCAATTTCCGAATTCAACAGGAAATGCTTAGTTTCACATACAGTTCACATCCCTATTATTTACTACGATAATAAGGATATGAAGAGTTTATCTTAAACAATTCCCCACATCAAGGGTACCAATATCAAGCAACTGTATTCGCACAAAAATATTTAAGAATCACAAATAGCTCTGAACAATAGCTATTCGTCATGATATGAATCAATGAAATATAAAATAAAAGTGTTTAAGATGATAAAGAAAATACTTGCCTCTGGTCCTTTGTTATTACGTAGTGCCGAAGTAATACAACTATCTTCTTCTATCTCACGTCATCATGTCCTCTGTTGATCATTCGCTGGTTTGACGCTCTTGCGATTGCCACGAGTCTGATCCGTTGACATTGAGCATGCGCGTCTACTTCTATAGTCACGCCCCAGACAATACTTCAGCCTCTAGACGAGATTCTGATATTTTATAAACGCTTACAAACTCAAGTTAAACGTATTAACCATGCTTACCAATATCTCTGACCGAAGAAAATAATTGGAAATGTCCCCTTTGAACATAGGCGTTTTCCCGGTGTTAAAACACCTCACAAGTAAACCAGCAATTCCACAAACAATACTGCCTCCATCTCCAACCTTCTTTATTACAATCCACAAATAATTTCGCATCCATCTCCAACCTTCTTTATTAAACATTTACTTATCTCCGCTGACAAACCTAAGTCAATATTCAACAATTAATCCTTGAAAGATTTATTCTAATCCTCGATAAAGAAATAGAAATATAAATATAACACTTAACCCTCGAAACAAACACTTCGTCCTCAAAAAGAAATATAACTTTGACAATCCTAGTCAGTAATTCAATGAAAACATCGTCTACTCTTAGCGACATCTTATAACATAAATCATATAAACAATTAATCACCAATTAAATATATATCGGCAAAACTCGAATTATATCATAACCCTCGATACTTAATACCTTAATAATTCACATTGCACGTAAAGAGACTCAATAAGTAGATCACATAATCACATAGCACGTTGATCAGATCATAAAAAGATTTTATCTAATATTTTTAAAACAGAAAACGAGTCAAACCCTAATTATCGGATATAATCGACTCAATAAAAAGGTTTGGTAAAAAGTCGATCCAAATTTAAAAGTTGAATTATAACTTAAAACTATTTTTATAAGAACCGGGTCATTTTTCTAATTCCAGAAATACTTTTCTCGTTGAAAACGGACAAACGGTTTAATTAATACGCAATTAATAAGAATAATTCAATTAATAATTAAATTAATTGAATATTCAAATTAATTATTTATTAATCAACTTAATCGATAGATAATCCTCAAAACATTTATCTTATTCTTCGATAAAGAAACATGATAATCAATTAATCCTCAAGACACGATTATTCCTCGAAACAATAATTAATCCTGGAGATACATCATTAATCCTCAAATCAAATACATATATACTTGTCACGTAATCAATCAACACATAGCGCGGATACGACTCACCATTAAAAGAGCACTCAAATTATTATTATAATATTTAAAAGTATTTTTAGAATAATTAAAAGAATTTTAAATGATTTAAATAACCCTTCCTGAATCAAAAAGGATCATTAATAAACCCTCTGGGTAATTATTGGATCCCCAAAATATTTTTATAATTATCTAATCCGGGTTTATAAATAATTTTAGAATTTTAAAACTATTTTTACCGTTCCCGGATTATTTTTAGAATTTAAAACAATTTCTTTCTATTTTAAATCACTTTTAAACAGAAAATTTGGTTAATTAAAATTAAATAATCCTAAATAAATTAATTAGAGTCAAGTAATAATTAATTAATGAAATTATCTAATAAATAATTACATTTATTAGATAATCAAATTAATTAAATCATTATTTGAGATTAATCAATATAATTAAAAGAATTTAATTCTTAATTATTTCGAATTAAAAACAAATAAATAAAGAAATAATTAAAATAAAATTCAGAAATAAATTCTAGATTTAAAAAAACATTTTCAGAAAATAAAATTTCTGAAATTAATAATTGAATTCAGAATTATAAATTAATTAAAGTAAATAAAAGTAAATAAAAGTAAATAAAAGTAAAAATAATTGGTAAAAAGTAAAAATAAATTCCAAAATCACTTTCCAGAAAATGTTATCAGATTTTGAAGATTAAACTGGTACTATTCATCACCACCTTCACATGAATGCTTCAAGAACACCACCACCATCAATGGCAGTTTCCCAGAAACCGGCGACCGGAGAAAATTTCCGGCGAACTCCGGCGGCCTCAAAAACGTACTATTCGTTACGTTTTTAAGCTTAAAATCGTTCCAAATCATCTCCCAAACACAACCATACCATTCATTCATTTCCAGAATTAACCAAACCAAAAATCCGACCAAAAACCGAAATAATCCGGCGACCTTCAAAGATTATCCGATCAAATTCGTTTTTGCTCATTTCTCAACCAAATCAAACGTTCTACATACCAAATCAAAGCCCAGGAGTTCAATGACTCATATCAATCATCAAAAACACCAAACAATCATCAAGAAATCCGGAAAATTGAAAATTATATCTCACCCCCAAATTTTCGATTTCGAGTTTTAAGCTACTAAAAATCAAACAAAAATTATCATGATGCTCCTGAGATTGTATACAATCTATAGACACTAACCACATCAACAACAAATCATCCTACAATCCACAATAAATTCGAGAAAATTCGAATATTAAACTAAAATTATGAATTTTCGATTCAAGCAATTTAGGATGTTAAAACACACATAAACATGTAGTAGAGATCAAGAGCTTCAGTTTGGTTACCCATATGAACGATTTGGATGCCGGAATCACTGTCAAAAGTGTGTTTGATTTCCAAGAACACCAAGAACAATATTCAAAGAATTTTCCAAAAAATAAAATCAAAAATCTGATTTTTGATTAATTTTAACAATTAAAAATAAAAATCTGCTATTTATATTAATCTGAAAATTAATACCCCAAAAATATTTTTAGCCCCTAATTAAAATTATTAAGCCTTAAAAATAATTTTTATGGGATAAAAATGTAAAAATTTTATTTTTAAACAAATATGATATAAATGCCAAAATTCTCCAAAAATTACGAATATTACATAAATTACAAAATAATACATTTTTTAACATCCCATTATTATATAAAAATAATTTTATGAAAAACAGGGCCTCGAATTCAATAAAGGGGCTGGGTCCGGAATTTAAAATGCAAAATAACTGTATTCTAAAAATATAAAAATTACAGAAAAATAGAATAAAATATTCTATGATACACAGAAGTCACATAACACGTATGAGATAATTTTCCTATTTTATAAAAATCAAAACGCGTTTAGATGCATTAAAAATAAACTAACACACATTAAAATCAACTAAAAAATATATTTTAATATAATAAATTACACGTAATTTTCCGGGTCGTTACAAGAATGACTTCGGAAGCCAAAAATAAAATGCAGTAGGACAAAGAAGAAGCTATGATATGATTACTCCAGGAGGCCGCCTCAACACATTAACCCCCCCCCCCCCCCCCCCCCCCCCCAATGCAACCAAATTATCCAAACTCAAAACCCTGTTACATACCATGTCATATCCCTCCACTTCAAAACATCATGCATAATCAAATTCCTAGCAATGCTCAATTGATAAAGTAACACACTCAATCCACCTCCCTTCAGTGCAGACCACAAACAAATAGTACTACGCACATCAATAAGAGTTGTAGATAGCAGATATGAGACTAATCTAAAGAGGACGAAGACCATCTGAAGTAGCAAGAAATTACTAGTTCGAAAATACAGAGTTGGTGGACTGCAAGAGAAAGTACTTTTAGGAACAGCCTGTTAGAGGACGTTAGTAGATATCTGAAGGCCCTTGAATCAAGAATATGAAGAACAAGAATTCTCAGGATTGAGTTATAACAAGAAAAAGGAATTGAACTTTGCAAAACTACTTGGTACCAAACTATTAAAAGCATGGATTGCAGACTGTCGAGCTGAAGGGTCTATGGAAAGCAGGGTTTCATTAAGTGCTAATGCTGGTGCAGGCCTTTAAAAATTTCTGCAACACATCTTCTAAAATGTTTTTTTAGGATTGAAGATGTCTGCAGGAGGCAGCTTCAATAAGCTCCAGTAGTCCTCTAAAGGTGAGCCACAAAACATAAATATTCTGTGCAACTGCTCCATCTACTGGACAGAGAAAGATACTAACTTCATCATTCAATTTTACTTTCAAAGTTGATGCAGTAATAGCAACAATGAACAAATGAACTAGGCCATGTTGGCCATGCATGCAGAAGTCTTTCATTGGGTGCATTACTATCTGGCCATGGCAGGAAAATGTATTTGGCCTACACACAATGTGTGGCCCTTAATTTGCTTCGGCCTGGCCTGAAATAAAATAATTTGCTTGCTAATTTGTTAGCCTGCGCAATGCGCGGACAGACTCTCGCAAAAAAAAAATATAAGGAAAAAAGAAAAGGTTCGCATTCTAAAACTATTTTGTCATAATGTATATTCCAAAAGCAAAGGACTACCTACCTTAAAAGTTATAGTAACAGGCATTGCCTTTTCACAATATGTGAAAATATAAACATAACTCACACCACTCTAATGGTATATGGTTAAGCTACATTCATCAAATATGGCTAATGAGGCTTAGACTTAAGAACGACAACATCCTAGCATAGAGATTCCAATACGAGGAAATAAAATTTAATGTTTTTATTGTTTTTCTTTTCCACCATCATCAGAGGTAGACAAATTCACAGTACTATTAGCCATACAAGAAAATACGATAAACAGATTGCAGATGCTAAGGTGCTGCAATATAGTTTCCAAGTAATCAACTATAAACCGTATAAGCAAAGTTGTTTCTGCTATATATCTTTCCAATAGCCATTACATGTTTATTTGTCTGTAACAACACATTTGCAAACCATGTACCTCCGTTCTTCCAGAGAAAATAGGTTGTCCTGCATATAATTCAGCAAGAACACAACCAGCACTACTGTAACAATTGGCGCCAAGTAATCGCTCAGGTGGTCGGTACCAAAGAGTAACGACGCGATTTTTCAGTGGGAAAACTTGTTGCGGATCATAAAAGTTGGCCAAACCAAAGTCTGTTATTTTCAAATTTCCATTGCTGTTGAGCAGAAGGTTGGAACTTTTGATATCCTGATGCAGAATTCCCTGATAGTGGCAATAGTCAAGTCCGCAAAAATGCTGCTCAATGTAACATTTGACCTGCAATAACTTGAGTTTTATTATACATATAACGATGAAATTTTACACTTACATCTCAATGAATCATAGACCTAAATACACCTCTAGTAAGGTACAACGCTATCTTAAATTGTGAGTCAACAAGCATGAAGAGATTTGAGAAAATCTGATTTCACATAAAGAGAAAAATTGTAGAATGACTTTTTTCCTAAAACATAATTTTGCATCTAAAAGTGTAATATACAAATACAATCAAGGATGAATCATGAGATATACTATATCTGGATGTGTCACCAAAAACAACCCTTCACATTAGCATCACATAATTGGTTTTAATCCACCACCTTCGAACTCAGATAAGAGGGTACAATATATGATATGAAGAGTGAGCTATGTATGTGCTCAATTGCTGAATATGCTGCCCACAGTCCACAGACACACAAGTATTTGCATGTACAGTTTATGACACAAACTTTGCATAAGTACCTAAGGTTCTGTAAACGTCAGACCAGGGTGGGAAGCAAGCCCTGCAACATCATGTTCCATGTACTCAAAAACAAGGTAGAAATTGCATGACATATCTGGTGCAACTAGACCTTCCAAATTTATTATGTTTGGAAGGTGTAGCCTGCGTAGAATGTTAATCTCTCTAGCCATAAAGCGGATGCTTTCAGGCTCTAAATCGTTGACTTTGATCTTCTTCTGAGCAACAATTTTATTCTGCTCCAGATCAAGAGTCCAATAAGCACGGCTGTAAGTACCTTCACCAATCTGCAAAGGTAAATAAAGTCACTCAGCCAAGATGTTAAATAAGTTACTCAAAAAAATCAAAATTAATCATCCAGATACAAATGTGAAATGTGTGCAGAACATGATCTTCCATAATGAAACTAAAGCAATTTTACCAGTGAAGGGATTACATTAATATAGATAATTCAAAAGGATACACTGGTTCAGAGCTAGCTATGTAAGAAATGTTATTTATATATTTAAGTAAAGGCCAATAACAGAAGTTTGAATACTTGCACACACATGCATCTACTAAGACTTTAACCCGACTTCTTGTTACCAAGAGAAGATGGGCCATCCATTAGGCTACAATGCTAGGGTTTACATTAAATATTACGAGATGACAAAATAAACTCATATCCTGATTGTTTTAAGGTGCGGGTATGGGAAATTGTTCTGCCGTTTGCTGGACATGAAGACAGTGAAGAAAATGCAATGGAAAGTTTACCATTGCATAGTGAAGGTAATAGGAGTCGTAGGATATCGAGGCATAGTGGTGTGCAAGCAATCACTTCTCTTCCTACATAAATTTTTTATCCCAGGTATACGCCTGCAGGAATAATGAAAATCAAAGGAAAAAGGCTCAGTATGCTTTCCGTGGGTACCATCCTGGCTTCGGAAGAATTCCTAAAGGTAGTGAGGCGGAGCTGATTGCAGCATGGTGGCCTTCATGGATGGTTGAAGATGCTGGTGAAGCTTTAAAGGGATGGGTACCAAGAAAAGAGAAGTCCTTTCAGAAATTAGAATTTTTTTCTAATTTCTGAAAGGACTTCTCTTTTCTTGGTACCCATCCCTTTAAAGTTTCACCAGCATCTTCAACCATCCATGAAGGCCACACTGCTGCAATTAGCTCGGCCTCACTACCTTTAGGAATTCTTCCGAAGCCAGGATCGTACTCACGGAAAGCATACCGAGCCTTTTTCCTTTTATTTTCATTATTACTACTAGGCGTATACCTGGGGAAGTATATGTAGGAAGAGAAGTAATTGCTTGCATATACCACTACGCCTTGATATCCTATGGCTCCGATTATCTTTGCTATGCAAATGGTAAACTTTCCATTGCATTTTTTTCACTGTCCTCGTCTCCAGCAAATGGCTAACAACAATTCCCCATACCCACACCTTAAACAATCAGGATATATGAGTTATACAAGCAAGAATTCAGTGTTCTTGAACTTGGGTTGGAAAAGAAACCAAGGTTCTAGGGTGAGTAATAATATATACTGATGAACTCTATCCCAAAGATACCAATACTTATACTAATATTGTTTGTGCATGTAGAGGTATGCACTCATGAAATTTTGGCTAGTATTAGGCTGTGCAGAGGTGTATGTAATGATGAAGTTTTGGCAAATATTAGGCTATGCAGAGGTGTTGTACTCATGAAACTTTGGCTAATATTAGGCTGTGCAGAGATGTATGCATTCATGAAGTTTTGGCAAATATTAGGCTATGCAGAGGCGTTGTATTCATGACATTTTGGCAGTTGCTGAGTAACAGGTGCTTTAAACAGAGAGAAACCTACTGTAAAAATCTGTTCCCGGGTATGTCCTCGTGTAATCTCACTTCAGGCACGTGAACTTACATTCCTATTTCACTCCATACCCAAATTTTGGGCTAGATTGGTATTAAAAAGTTCAAAGAATTATAAAAACTAAATACAATACAGAATGTATTAAATTCTATGTAATAATTCCTTCTTAGAAATAGGTGTAGATCTAATATAAGTTAGTTTCAGAAATTTTTTCACAAAAAATAAAAAAGTTTATGATCTTATAAATAAGTGTTCGTGTATGCCACGCGGATGAAGCACTAAATCTTCATCAGACTTCGGTTACATTTTGTAAATGTCTTCTTACCTCAGACATCCGTTCATTCTTGCAAGTTCTTTTTCTTTTGAACTCTACTTTCTATATTTGAAAACTAATGATATCTTACATTTTCTCTCTTTTGGACTCTATTTTCGATGTTTAGAGTCTATTAATGGCATCACAAATAATTTTGGCAAGGATATAATTAAAGACTTAAAGTTGTTTGCAGGTTGTTAATGTTTTAAGCGGAAGAATGAATATAGCTTCTTACTCAGAAAGTTTCTGATTGTAGAAGTGTTTGAATACTATAAAACTGATGATAAAGATGGGAATACGTCTCACATGATTTCAGTTGCTTGATTTTTTTTTTTGCAACTTAAAACTGGAGCACGAGTCGAGTTTAGATGGTGAGGAAATGCAAGCTGGGGCATATCCTGATGTAGAGAATGCAAGTTGGGGCATATCCTGATGTAGTGAAAACAAAACATGTTAGTTTACTCGGGTCTCAGAGTAGCCCTGAATTTTTAAATTTAGAGTTTAACCACAGCCGCAAACTCCAGTGGATCACTTCTTAACCTATTTTTTGCTAATTAACTTGACCTTTATTGTTGGAGTAAGCCCTCCAAGTTCTGCTCATCATCATGTTCAAACATATGACCAGTCCATAAGCTCTCCATATCATTCATTTATGTATCTCGTGTGATTCTTCATCTTTATTATAAGAATAGTAGGAGTTCTTCGCATGTTTCAAGTTTTGGAGATAACCTAAGGCTTTCAACAAGAAAATACTTAACATTTTGAGATGCACCAGGGGGGAGGGGAAGAGATATTTGGGCAGTTCTATGTTTTTAGCAAGAGAGTTTGAATATAACCATTTTCCACAGAAAGCAGTTGAATTTAGGAACTTTGGAATACTGTAAAACCAAGGATCACATGAACTGGAGATGGCCTCCTCTAATGGGAAAGGATAGAAAGACGCTTGACAATCAGAACTTCAGTTGCTAAAACTTCCGTTTGCAACCTAGACCTAGATCATGTGTCAATATATATAGTTGTCTACTAGAGATGGCCTCCTTAACTGGGAAAGGATAGCAGACAATTAGATTGCAGTTGCTAAACCTTTGCAACAAAAAAATCTTGGTTGTATAATGTTCTGAACATCTTAGATCCTTATTGACAGATAGTTCACGTGCAATGTTTGCAACCAAACATTAGAACTAATCAAATCTTGGCAGACAATCAGAAGTATCTAATGTTAGCAGACAATCAGATCATGTGTCACATTTTGTTGTAGCCAAAAAATAGAACAGACTAGTTGAATAAAGACTAAGCTCCGAAAATATTCATTGAAGCACATCGTATTGTCACAGATATCTCAACTATCTAAGTCAATACTTCCTCAACAGGACCAAGTTAATGATAATTATATGTAACCAGAAATGTGTTTACTAAGTATGCAGTCAGCAAGGTCTACATAGATTTTACCTTTTAAACCTACCCTACATCGGAGTGAGACATAGTGAATAAATTTGGTTTGGTTTAGTTCAAATCTGCAACCAAAAACCTTAAATTTTTTTTTTTGCTGATTTGTTCAACAAAAAACTTGAAGGAACGATAAGATAGATGAATACATAAAGAACAACAACCTCCTGCATAAGGCCATTTATTAAATAAATCACTTCATTATGCATTATTGCCAAGACAATTCCAAGCCAAAGAAGATAAACGATTCTGTAAATGAAAATGACTCAGATAACTTAAACTTGAAATGAAATACCGTTTGGACGCACATCAAAATATACTAACTAGAACTCCTTTCTTTGATTAAAGTGACCAACTCAACCCCTAATTTCTACTTCTTCCTACTATGCTTACCTCTATAGCCAATGGCACATAGTTTCACTGCAGCAGGGTCCGCTGGATCACCTCTTGACCTTTTTAATTGGTGCAAATCCTTCATATACTCCTCCACCTCATCATCTTCTACGGTCTGGTCTCGTGTTGATTTCTTGTTGATCGTTAGTAACTCGACTGGCCCTCTTTTGCTTGTGCTTGCCACGTTCACCTCTTCATTGCCAACAATTTCCATTTCTGTACCTCGTTGTTTCCGATTGACAAAATAATCAGGCGGTTCAACCCAAAAATTTAACTCTTTATCGACAGATAGTTCACGTGCAATGTTCCGGTGCGCCAAAACCAAACTATTGATCCATTCAATTGATCCACCATTCTCCACTCTGTATACATTACAGCCGGGATCAACTAGCACGTTGATCGTGTTAGGTAATACTCCACAATTTGTTGCATTCTCTTTTACTGCTATAACGGAAAAGGAGTTGAAACCAACACATATTGCTCTTTCCCCTAAGCTGCTTACTGGAACCCAAACCTTTTTAGACCAATCAAACCTTCTTACACAGAAAGGAAAGCTATCACCATAAGATCGTAAACAAACAACCATCAGCTGTCCATTTAACTCAAAGGCATACCTGACCTCATACCTGACTTTAATTCTAGTAATAATACTATGGTTAATGGAAACAGTTTCCTGCTTCCATACTCCAGCGGCAATATTGTATGATGCCACATGTCCATATCCATTGACAAAGTAGAAAATTCCCCGAATGAACACAACAATGCAACCATAACACAAGAAAGGCACTCCCACAAACATTGTACTAGTCCATCTATTTTCTCTACGGCTAAATGTACTAATCAAATGTTTCTGTTCCCCACGAGGTTTCAGAACTATGAATACAAAATCTTGAGAGCTTGGCTCCGGAGAAAATGCAGTAATGTAAAAGGAATGGGGACTTCTGTTATGGCCTAAACGAGGGGGTGTCACGACTTTTTTTGACAAAAGAGAGAAGAATACGAACGTTGTGCTACACCAATCATTTCTTGGTATATCAAATAGTAACCAACCATGTTTGCATGTAATTTTAATATGCTTAAGCAGATGAGTGCTAAGAAATTGAGAAAAGTCTATTTTGTGAAACGCAGTTGGCTTAAAATTTGTTAATGGTTCATAAAGTTGAAACTCAAACCTATGAATCGAAGGCCGAATAAGCTTTACAATCCAGGGCAATGACTTGACTAGCGTTGTTTTATGATGAGTAGCTTGCCAATGCCAGTTCTTGCAAACTGCACGAAATCGAACCTCGTCTCCATAATAGAGTCTGTCAGCAATTGTTCCCAATAAATCCAACGGAAGATGAGACCACCGCGAAGATGCAAGCATGCTTTTCTGCTTCATGTGATCATCATCCTTCTTGTTGGAATTTTTTTTATTCTCAAGATCTTTTTCTTCTTTGGGTAATAAGAAGTTATACATCTTGCTTTGCTCTTTGGTTCAAGTTGTGACTCTTGAATACTATCTGTGTATTTTATATCTAGGCGCGGGTAGTTTGCCAGGCTTGTTAACAACTTTAATTCCAGTTTTACCCTCAGCTTTTACTTTTACGCATTTGTCCTTGACTCTTTGTATTGTTCTCTGATGTCATTTTCGTCATTTAGTCCTCTTTACCCTCTGTTGTGTCATTCTCGGATTTGTCCTTGAGTTAAATTTTAATCACAGTTATGCCCTTCTACTTTTTGTTGCTAAGTTCCCAGTTATGCCCTTATTACTTCCCAGCAGTTATGCCCTTATTACCTTATAGTTTACCCTTTATTTTAGAGAAAATCACGGGCACAAAAATAGGGGATGTAAACGCTTAATGTACACACGAGAAAAATATATGGCACTTTGTTCTAAAGTACCCACTGTTGTAATTTTTATAAGGAAAATATTAGATATCCCAAAACAATTCCCAAATACTTATGTGTCATGTCTATGATTGGTAACGTGTATATATATGCGTCACAAATTAAAATGTGACATGTGTCCCGCTACATCATTCGAGAGAGAATTTCATTGCTCTTTTTATAACTAAACTCCACTATGTTATTATTATATGTTATAACTAAATTGCCCCTGGTAATATATACTCCCTCTGTCCCATCCATTTCTTTACATAAAAAAATTACGCATTTAACACGCATTTTAAGGATAGTTCTATAACTTATTTTTGTATAAAAATAAGATTGTTCTATTTTTATACAAAAAAAGAAAATATCAAAAATAAATTATAAAACTACCATTAAAATACACCTTAAAATCCGTGACAGAAACTGGTCCGCAAATGTAAAGAAATTACCGGGACGGAGGGAGTATACCATTTTGCCCTTGCAGTTAACCTACAATCAATAATACTCTTGCACTTGCAGTTTATCCTATTTTCCAGAAAACGTGATTAGCAGATAAATATGGCAATGGTCATGTGTAATTGAGTAATCACACACTTAAAAAAAAAAGGGTCCGGGTCCCTGACAATCGTTTGTCAGGGACCGTTTATTTAACAATCGGTTCCACAACCATTGGACGATCCAACGGCTGAGATTAAAAAAAAAAAATTACTGTTCGCTATAATTTTCCATTTTTTTTTTTGTAATTCAGGGGGCCGTTCGATCCAACGATTTAGAAACCGATTATTATATAACCCGTTCCTGACAAACCACGATTGTCAGGGACCAAAAGCCAAAAAAAATTGTCACATAAATAAGAATTACTCTACCAGTCAATTAAGTGAACTCCTCCTTTACTTAGCAGGGAGAGTTACGACTTACGAGCATTCGTCATGTTTGATTAGTCAATATCGGAAATACAGAAACAAAAATATTTTAGGTCATTAAATAAAATACAGGATACATAAAATGAAACGGGATATATATTCTTGTCAAACAAGACTATTATTTAGATGGAGGCAGACACATGCATCACTAAAAGTGATAGCTGACAATGTAACTGGTGTAATGTTTTTGTACACTAAAAGGTTCATGAAATAAAACCAGTGAAGATTTTGATGTACACAATCTTAACTTTACCCACACTCAAGAGTTCTAAGTTCTAACTGTAAATAACTAAATACACAGTAACCAGAGAGTTTGTTTCCACTGTGAAGAATGTAGTGTAATAATGTTAGAGGCTCTATGATGCCCAAAATGAGGGACTGCCATGACTCAAGTTCGGAAAGAGAAAATATAAAGGCGCACCACATCAATGATAAATCGTATCTGAGTATATAGAAAAGCAGCCAACCATATTTGCAAATAATTTCTAAATATCTAACAGAATGAGTGCTAAAGAATGTAACATCTATCTTGTGAACTGCAGTTAGCTTAATACTAGATAATAGTTCATAGAGTTGGATTCCAAACATATGAAATGAAGGTTACCACTAGTTTTGTCTTATTTTGCCATCTCTGGCAACGTAAGAAAGATGTTTTATAGACTTGAACAGCGTATGAACAAGATCTTAAAAAAGATCCTAAGACAATTTAAGCAACTTAGGCTATCGGAAAAATCAAATCAATGCATAGACCCTTCGAGAGGCAAGGGTACAGATCTCAGGGAGACATGCTGCAACGTAAGAAAGATGTTTTATAGACTTGAGCAGCGTATGAACAAGATCTTAAAAAAGATCCTAAGCAGGTAGCAAGACGATTTAAGCAACTTAGGCTATCGGAAAAATCAAATCAATGCATAGACCCTTCGAGAGGCAAGGGTACAGATCTCTGGGAGACATATGCTGCAGTACTTGTGTTTTGTCGTATCACACTTAATAAGTGCGCTGCAACATACGTCTCTTCAGGACCAGACCCTGTTAGGTAATTGCTCAAGGGGAATTTGTAAATACATATACACAGAGTGCTGTTTTAGGCTTTTAGCAACACAAAACACTATCTGTTCCTCTGCATGATTTCAACATAACTATTAACCAGGGAGATGCTAACATATAAATAACCCTGATCCCAGACCGCCCAACTACTCGATAAAGTTATGGAAAGCAGTGATATCATATGCAGATTACAGAAGAAGACGAGCTGATTGGATACGATAACAATACATCTCATACATGTTAAAGTGGAGACCGCCTCAACTCTCTTTCATAGAACCTCAAGGAATCCGACTCCAAATGTAAGACAACACAACAGGAGCAAGAGACAGAACTCAAACACCACCTAGTCCTAAGTATTTTTGTTTTGTGATGGATGCAGGAGCAATTACCAATACCGAATCTATATCAGATTACAAAACAGATACAGGCAAATGTAAGGTTTTTAACAGTCACATAATCACATTCAGTATTTGTGACATTAAAGCGCAGCAAACATATGACCTAAAGAAATGAAATGATAAACATAGATCATTAACATTCCCAAGCATTTGCAACTATCCAAAAGTTCCTCAAAGAACATGAATCATAAACATAAGTTCTCAATATAACATAATCTTCATTTCTAGGAGAAATGAAATGACTAAATTCAAAGCACTGCGATAAAATTCAAGAATTTCACTTGACCATGGCAGCTTGCTGAGCTGCAGCATCCTGCTGTTGCTGGTAGTTGAGGGGCCTCCTAAAGAGCATAATGTGTGGCTCAGGTCGATGAATTGCATAATGAACCCAACCTCTACTCTGCTGTACCCCAATTGCACGCCACTCATTCTATTCAACAAATAAAATCAACATATATCAGAAATACACAATACATATTGTATCTTAATATCACAAATTGAATTTATAGTATTCAGTAAACACATATTTATAACAAACCTGACATTTACTACGGTTAGGCATAAAAGAAATCACACACACATGTTACTATTTTGCTATGTTTACAAACATAGGTGAATTCTCTTTTAAATTTAAAACAACAAATTACGGAATCTTGCTAAAACCCTCAGATCGGATGTGTAATAACACAATCATGAGCATTTGTGCATATGACTCTCTCTCTCTCTCTCTCTCACGGACACACACACACACAAATAATTAGAAAATCTCTCTCTCTCTCTCTCTCTCTCTCTCTCTCACACACACACACACACACAATTAATTGGAAAATAAATTACAGAAAATGACAAAACCCTAATTAATCAGAAATGAAATTAAGAAACACTAACCTCGGAGAGAAGGCGATTCTTTGGGAGCAATTTAGCAACTTCCGGAGGAAGAACAACATGCCTATACATACATATACACACACAGAAATGAATCAAAACAATAAAATCATTCAGATGAACAAATAAATAATCGAAATAACACAAAGAAGAAAAAGGAGAAATTAAAGACCTGTACTCATAGGTATCATCAAAGTACTTCTCAGAATACTGGATCTGACCCATCTTTCACTGTGACTACAACCGTCCGCCTCAAAATTATAAGATTTGTGTGGTCACTTGCGTTTGGGGGTGTATTTATATTATGATGTGCGGCGAATAAATAATAAATAATACAATATAAACTGTAAAGAGGGGTCAAAATGAAATGAAAAGATTTCTTAAGGGACCAAAATGTAATTATAAATATTTATATGGAAGTAGAGCGGTTTGACTCAAATTTCAAATTTCAAATCTATTTGGTTTAACATTTTTCCCGCTTGTTTTGTCATAACGATCACATTTTTATTTGTTACTACAACTTATAATATTACAACTACTTTTTTTTTCTTTTTGAAATAATATTACAACTACTTCTGAGTTCTGATCTGTAAATTAGTGTATTAGATGTAAAAGTCAAATTTCATTTTTTACAAAATTATTGTAACATATTAACATATTTAGTAAATTTATAATTTAAATTGTGATAGAATAATGTATATAATATTTAGTAATAAAATGTATCATTGGGTGATTGTTAAGTAAGTTATTGATGACCTTCAAATAAAGTAAGTTATTGCTTGAATATGTAAATAAATAAATGTATTAAAATATTTAAATAATAGTAAAATGTGTTCCACTAATGTTTCAATTAATCTATTTAATGATCGATATCCGGAGGACACCCGTAACAAAAGTTCGCCTCATATCTTTAGAAAATTGGGTATTGTGTTGATAGAAAGTTAAATCAATGTTTGAAATTTTTTAGTAATTTTTGGAAAATTCACTTAAATTGGGATAATATTATGTTGATATGATTTTAGCTTTAATAAAAATTATATATTTTATATCTTATATAATAGGAGTAAAGCTGTTTAAATGTTTGGTTGTCGGGACAAAACAATAAATTCCAATTATAACTACTTAAAAGAAGAAAGAAAAAAAATCTAAGACAAATAAAAAAAAAGTTTGAGCGATAGAAGTAATAACATAAATCCATAAAATAATTAAAAAATAACAAATGCAAATGTTAAATTTTCCTTCATTAGAAAAAAAAACAAAAAACTAAAATAGCAAAATAGTTCAAATAAAAAAAAACATCATTTTTTCCAAACATGTAAAGGTTAAAATTTTCCTTCATTAGAAAAAGAAAAAGAAAAAATCAAAACAGCAAAATAGATCAATTGAAAATAAAATTATGAAAGAAAAAAATCTAGGACAAATGAAAAAGAACATTTGAGGGGAGGAATTTTTTTAATAAATTCAGGGAGAAAATAAAACAACAGAAACAGATGGTGTGTTCGTTTGAAGATTGTGCGGATGAGACCAGAACAAGTGTTTATTTTGCAGAAAAGAAGAAGCTTGAAGATTTGATGCTAAGTGAGGAGATTTACTGGCAGCAGAGAGCTAAGTCATTCTGGCTACAGGATGGAGATTCAAATTCAAAATACTTTCATGCTTATGCAACAGGCAGGAGGAAGAAAAACCAGATAGAAAAACTTAAAGATGAAAATGGGGAGGTGACTAACAAACCTGAAGAGATGCATGAAATAATTCGTAGGTATTTTGTAAAGCTTTTTGGTGTTGAAGGGAGAGTGGAGGGGAATAATATGGATCTACATGAGGCTATTATAACAGAGGATCAGAACAAGATACTTACAGCAGAATTTACGCGGGAAGAATTTTCAGAAGCTATAAAACAGATGCATCCAGACAAAAGTGCCGGACCAGATGGTTTAAATCCAGCATTTTATCAGCATTTTTGGAAGCTTTTTGGAGAAGATGTGTTTGTGTGTTGCACGAGGTGGTTGACAGATTTGGCTTTCCCTCTTGGATTAAATGATACGAATGTAGCCCTTATTCCTAAAAAGGATAATGCAGATGAGATGAAAGACTTGCGCCCTATAGCACTTTGTAATGTTCTTTATAAAGTCATAGCTAAGGTGTTGGCTAACAGATTGAAAGTGATCTTGCCTGGCATTATTTCAGACAATCAGTCTGCGTTTGTCCCAGGTAGAAGTATAACAGATAACGTGTTGGTGGCGTTTGAGTTGTTACATTACATGAAGCAAAAGAAGAAAGGTATAGATGGGGAGGTTGCGTTGAAATTGGATGTAAGTAAAGCCTATGACAGAGTTGACTGGGATTTCTTGATGCATCAGTTACGACAATTAGGTTTTGCAAGTAAATGGATTGCTTGGATACGTCTGTGTGTTACTACTGTGACATATTCTGTTAACTTTAATGGAGCTCAAGTTGGTCCAATTAATCCGTCAAGGGGTCTTCGCCAAGGTGACCCGTTGTCACCGTACTTGTTTCTTTTTTGTGTGGAGGGTTTGTCTCGTATGCTGAAAAATGCAGCAGATGAAGGAAGAATTCAAGGGTGTAAGGTTTGTGTGCAAGCTCCATCAGTGACGCACTTACTATTCGCAGACGATAGCTTTTTATTTTGTAAAGCTACAAGGGAAGAGGTGATGGAGATTAAGGAGATTCTGCAGAAGTATGAAATGTTTTCTGGCCAGGCTATTAATCTTCAAAAATCGGGCATTTACTTTAGCTCAAATGTTCGATTAGATAAGCAAGAGGAATTGAAGAATTTACTGGGTGTCTATGGTGATCTGAGCACAGGTAAATATCTTGGTCTCCCATCTCTGATAGGAAGATCAAAGAAAATGGTTTTTAATTTTTTGAAGGATCGATTATGGAGCAAAATTCAAGGGTGGAGTGCAAAATGTCTATCAAAGGCTGGGAAGGCTGTTTTGCTTAGGTCAATAGCTCAAGCAATTCCCTCGTACGCTATGTCTTGTTTTTTGTTACCAAGAACGTTGTGCACTGATCTTGAGAAAATGATGAACAGTTATTGGTGGGGTTCGCAAGGCAGTAGCATGAAAGGAATTAGGTGGGCATCGTGGTCGAATATGAGTATGGCTAAGGAGAAGGGTGGACTAGCTTTTCGTGATCTCCAGGGTTTTAATTTAGCGTTGCTTGGGAAGCAATGTTGGAATTTAATGAATAACACAGAATCACTAGTAGCTAGGGTTTTTAAGGCCAGATACTTTCCACATTCGTCATTGTTTGATGCGACTAGGGGAGGAGGTGCAAGTTATGTATGGTCAGGCCTCTGGCAAGCGAAAGAAAGTCTTAAAATGGGGTATAGATGGGTTGTGGGAGATGGCAGATCTATAAGTGTGGGAATGGATGCTTGGCTACGTGGTAAAACTGGTCATAGGATTGATGAACAGTACATGAATGCATTGAGTGGTCTTAAGGTTTGTGATTTATTTGTTCCTGGTAGTAAGGAGTGGGATGTAGCTAAGGTACACAACTTGTTTTCAAGTAGTGATGCTAGTCGTATTCTAGCAATACCTGTCCCAAGGAATCAGGTCCAAGATCGACTTATCTGGAGTCACTCAGTGGATGGTAAGTATAATGCCAAGTCAGGATACAGGTTTTGGCAACAACGTTGGAGCAACTGTAAAACGTTCCAAGAAAGTAAGGGGTGGG
Organism: Kitagawia praeruptora; assembly: GCA_037693485.1. Taxonomy (NCBI): domain Eukaryota; kingdom Viridiplantae; phylum Streptophyta; class Magnoliopsida; order Apiales; family Apiaceae; genus Kitagawia; species Kitagawia praeruptora. Next base: position 40,891,355 of record CM075351.1, read on the forward strand.
GTAGATTATGGAAGATTCAGGTTCCTCAGAAAGTCAAAATATTTTTGTGGCGGGTGTGTCGAAATAGTGTGCCGGTCTGTACGAGGTTGAGGGAGAAAGGAGTAAACGTTTCGGTGTTATGCCCAATGTGTGGAATTGATGAAGAACATTTGAAGCATATGTGTATAGAGTGTAATTTTGCTAAGGGCTGTTGGGACGAGTTAGGGATGGAGTTTGTTGTGTTGCCAGATATATCGTGTTCAGATTGGTTGCTGAATATCTTGGCTACTGAGTCTTTTGATAGACTTGCTCAGATAGCAACGATACTTTGGGGGATTTGGTCGGCTAGGAACCAGAAAGTGTGGCAGAATAAGACGTTCACAACCCAAATGGCTATGCAATGGAGTGTGCTTCAAGTAAGACAGTGGCGCGAGAGTCAACAATTGAAACTGGCAAGAGGTAAAACTGGTATGCAGACGAGTGAAAACCCAGTAATAAAGTGGCAGCCTCCACATGAAGGACGTCTAAAGATCAATGTCGATGCTCATGTCGTTGAAGGTTGCTCATGGTTCTCGTGTGGGATTATTATTAGAAATCATGATGGTGAGTTCATCAGGGCCAAAGTACAGAAGTTCATAGGTTCAGTGCAGGTAGCCGAAGCTGAAGCTAGAGGGGTTCTAGAGGCTATTAGATGGGTTAGTTTGTTAGGGATTCAGAATGTGGACATTGAAAGTGATTCTCAGATTGTAGTCCGAGCCATTAACAAGCCAGCAGAGAACTTCTTGGAGGTTGGTTTGATTTTGCAGGAATGTCGTAGCTTCTTGCAACATCGTAGAGATGTTTTAGTTTCGTTTGTTAAAAAGCAAGCTAACAAGGTAGCTCACTTAGTTGCTCGAGTGCCTTGTCAAGTTAGTTGCTTTATCGAGTTTCTGACTCCTCCATATTCTGTGTTGGAGTCCATTGTAAACGAAAGATTGATGATTTAATGAAAATTTCCAGTTTCAAAAAAAAAAAAAAATAATTTTAAAAAAATAATACATGATTTAAAATGCTAAACTAAGACTATTACTGTACAAAACAAATGATAATTTTAAATCTATACTATTATATAAAAAAAATATTAAAAGTTTATTTACTCTTATTTAATGATACATTTTATTTTACTTCATTATCCTTACTTAATTATTTATATTTACTAATAACTAATAAAACATGTTACCTTTTTATTTTTCAATAACTAATCAATTTCTTTTTTCACGTAAAATACATCATCTTTTTTATTTTAACAAACTAAAATTTTTCCTCTTTTACAAACACAAGGAGCAATTCTATTTAATAAAATTAAAGATTATAAATATAATTGCTAACAATTAACCAATTACCTCTTTTAGCTAAAATACGTTACCTTTTCCATTTTTTAATTTTTTTCCCAGTAAAATCTATTCGGGTAGTTTTATTTAAATAAAATTTTCCTTTTTCGGGTAAAACATATTATCTTTTCTATTTTTCAGTAACTAATCAATTTACTTTTTCATGTAAAATGCAGTATCTTATATATTTTATCTAACTAAAATAAAATATGTTTTGCATCGAAAAAAAAAACTAAAATAAAAGATGTTACAGTTTCTATTTTTCAATAACTAGTCAATTTTGTTTTCACGTAAAATATATTATCTTTTATATTTTAACTAACTTAAATTTTTCCTTTTCTAAAAACATAATGAGCAATCCTATTTAATAAAATAAAATATTATAATTATAATCACTAATAATTAAGCAATTACCTTTTTTAGCTAAAATATGTTACCTTTTATATTTTTTTATTTTTTCCCATAAACTCTATTCAGGTAGCTTTATTTAAGCAAAATGTTTTTTTTTTCGGGTTAAACATGTTATATTTTCAATTTTTTAATAACTAATCAATTTTCTTTTTCATATAAAGTACAATATTTTTTATATTAAATCTAACTAAAAATTTTCTTTTTTCTAAAAACATTATGAGCAATTCTATTTAATAAAATAAATTATTATGATTACTAATAACTAATCAATTGCCACTTTCAGTTAAAATATGTTACATTTTTCCTTTTTTTGTTGTTTTCCAATAAAACTATTATGATAGGTTTATTTAAGCAAAATAAAATAACAATATTATAATAACTAACCGATTACTTTTTCAGCTAGAACAATTCATCTTTTTGATATATTATATTTTTCCAGCTAAAACATTTAATTTTTTCGATATTTTCAAACTAAAATCCATCATTTTCTAAAAAAATCACGGATAACATATATATAGTTATTATCACATCATATCATTTAAAATAATAAGCCTATAAAATTCATAACTTAAAATAATTAATTCAAATAAAAAAATTCTATTATATAAAAGAATATCTGTACATCATACGGATTTTAAGCTAGGGGATAATAAATTATTTCGTCCTTCAACTTTATGCTGTTTTTGGTTTAGCTCCCTGAACTATGAAAAATAATATACGGATACCTAAACTTTTAAAATTTCTGATTGACATCCTTCCTTTCGCGAAATGAAGTGAAAATTTAACATGTTAATCTTCGAGTGATTAAAAGAACATGGGTGGTGAAAATTTTCGATTTCGAATTCACTAACATATAGAAATCTGTACTTTAATTTCAAGAACACGAAAAAAAACTTACTAAAATCTGGAGATTTGCATATGTTAGTGAACTCGAAATTGAAAACTTTCACCACCCATGTTCTTATAATCACTCGAAGATTAACATGTTAAATTTTCACTTAATTCCGCGAAAGGAAGGATGTCAATCAGAAATTTTAAAAGTTTAGGTATCCGTATATTATTTTTCATAGTTCAGGGACCTAAACCAAAAACAGCATAAAGTTTAAGGACGAAATAATTTATTTTCCCTTAAGCTAGTAAATACGAAATTTAGTAAATTAAAATCACAAAAACTTTAATATAATGTACATTGAACAAATTTAAACAACAAAAAAGTCAAGAAAAAGATAACAAATTTCATTTAAAAAAACTAATTAACATAATACATATTACCATGAGCATGCGAAAAACATATAATAAACGGAAACAAAATAATAAATATTCAAATAAATAAAAAAAATGTTATTGGAATCTGTATGGGAGTTAAATTGTTTAAATTTGTGGTAAGACCTATGTTAAAGAAGATGGGTATTAAATGTTTCAATATCGAAATATTATAACAAATTAGGTCATTTGTGACGAAAATTTAAAAACATTCAAAAAAAAAAAGGAAGTCGTATTCGAGCCATATGACCTATGTTAGTCTGTTTGGCAAAATATGATATTAACTTATAAGTTAGGAAAAAATTTCGTATTTACATACATTTTTTTAAATAAAAATGTGTATGGGGAGTTCAATATTCGTTATCTTGCAAAAATAAGTTGCTTATTTCAGAAAAAAATATATATTTCCTATTTTTTTTCCAAAATAAGTAATTTATTTCTGGAAAATAAGATTTCCCAAACGGACGTCGTTTCAATTTGTAGCAAAATATGTTATTGGAATCTGTACGGAAGTTGAATTGTTTAAAAAAAAGAAGAAGTCGTATTCGAGCCATCTATACTATATCTATACTATTATATAAAATCTATACTATTTATTTTATTATACTAAAGCCGAAACATTAAAAATTTGGTTGGTTGGTACCTTGATTTTACTAATTTACCCTTACTTAATTATAGATAAAATATTTTTTTTATATTTTATCTAACTAAAATTTTTGCTTTACTAATCAATTTCCCTTATCTTTTCTCTTTTCCCTAACTAAAATATCACTTTTTCCAATTATATCACGGGTTACCTTTTAAAAATCTTCTTTTATATTTTATTTAACTAAAATTTTTACTTTACTAATCAATCTACTTTTTCAGGTTAAACATGATACTTTTTTTTTTAATAACTAAACATTTTCCATTTTCAAGTAAAATATAATATCTTTTATATTTTTTCTAACTAAAAAACAAATTATCATTACTGTTAACTGATAAATTAATTTTTTATCTTTTCTCTAACTAAAATATTTTTTTCCCCAATTATATCACTATTTAAAAAAATATATTAAAAATCTGTATACATTTTTTATAATAAGGAAACATTAGTATAATCCGTAAACATGAGAATATTAAATTATATTACATTAAAATTAAAAAATATTAAAAATAATGATTATATAAAAACATGATTGTAATATTAAATAAAATTTATATAATATAATAAAAGAAACCCGTGCATCACACGGGCATTGAAAGTTTATCCGTTCGATCTTCAGCATGGTCATCCTAATTATTAAAATAAATAGTAAAATAATATAATTAGCGATAATTAGTCGATTACCTTTTTTTAATTAAAAGATATTTACTTTTAATTGATTGATGATATTACCTTTTATAAACACATAAGATATAGTATCTTCCAATCAATAATATTCTTTCTAAATAAAACATGTTAACTTTTATTTTAAAATATAATATTACAATAATTAATATATACCCAAAAAAATAACACTATATCGTCTAATCACTAACAAAAGATAATAGACATATATATACAATGAATAACGACCGTTATATTTTTAGTAAAAAATCAGAACCATTAAATCTGATGATTAGATATATTATATGTTTAAATTAATTTACTAAAATTTCAAGGTTCGAATTCTGTCAATCATATTTTTTTAAAAAAATAAATTTTAAACCACATAATTTTGCAATCATTAATGTATAACAAAAAATATTAAACCATTTTACTGTTAGATTATTAGTAATTAATAAGAACCGTTAGATGTAATTATAAGATATATTTTATGATTAAAGTATTTTACTAAAAATTCAAGTTTCGAATCACGTCAACGACATGTTTAAATTAAAATTCTATAATATTGTAAATTTTAAAATCATGATTACCTAAATTTATATTAAATTATATTAAAATAATATTAAAATAATTTTTACAAAATAATGATAATATAAAAATATAATTATATCATAAAATAAAATTTATATAATTTATTAAAAGAAACCCGTGCATTGCACGGTTTATAAGCTAGTATTATATAAAAACCGAAACATTAAAAGTTTGGTTGGTTGGTACATGTTGATTTTATTTATTTACCCTTACTTAACTACTTACTAATTACATATTTTCCTTTTTCAAATTAAACATATTAACTTTTCTAATTTTCAAACACTAATTAATTTTCCTTTTCAGGTAAAACACAATATCTTTTATATTGTATATAACTAAAATCTCTCCTTTCTTATAAACATTACAAGCAATTTTGTTTAATAAAATAACATAATTATATGTAATTACTATTAACTAATCAATTACCATTTTCAGCCAAAACATGTTACCTTTTCTCTATTCCATAACTAAAATATATCTTTTTACAAATATATCACGGGTGGTTCTATTTAATAAATAATAGTATTATAATACTAATAATTATCAATTACTCTTTTCAACTAAAAAGTATCATCTTTTCCATATTTTATAATTCAAATTCCTTTTTTCTAGAAATATTACGGGTAACATTAATTTCTCACTATCTAAATACACTATGAACAATTTAATTTAGTGAAATAACATAAATTAAATTATAATTACTATAAACTAATCAATTAACTTTTCTACCTAAAACATGCTTCCTTTTTAACTTTCTCTAACTAACACCTCACTTTTTTCAGTTAAATCACGGAATTCTATTTAATAAAATAAATTTATAATTTTATAAGTACTTATAATTAAACGATTACCTTTTTGAATACCTTTTTCAGCTAAAACGTATCATATTTTCCATATTTTATAATTCAAATTCTTTTTTTCTAGAAATATCACGGGCAACATAAATTTCTCACTATCTAAAGACATTATGAACAATTTAATTTAGTGAAATAACATAAATTAAATTATAATTATTATAAACTAATCAATTACCTTTTTCACCTAAAACATGTCATCTTTTTAATTTTTCACATTACATTTTCTATTTTCTCTAATAAAATCTATATTTTTCAATTTTATCACGGGAGGTTCTATTTAATAAAATAAAATAACAATATTATAATGTTAATAATTAACCGATTAAGTTTCAGCTAAAATGTATCATCTTTTCTATATATTTTTTACTAAAATATCTCTTTTCTTTAAAATATCACGGGCAACATTAATTTTTCCTTTTCTTAAAACTTTACGAGCAATTTTATTTAGTAAAATAACATAATTGAATTATAATTAGTATAAACTAATCAATTACCTTTTCCACCTAAAACATGTTTCCGTTTTAATTTTCTCTAACTAACACCTCATTTTTTTCAGTTAAATCACGGCATTCTATTTAATAAAATTAAATTATAATTTTATAAGTAATTATAATTAACTGATTACCTTTTTGAACTAAGATGCATTAACTTTTCAATATTTTCTTACTAAAATCCCTATTTTCATAGAAATATAACGGATAACATTTATATAATTATTATCAAATCATCTCATTTAAAAATTTAAACCTCCAAAATTCATATTTTAAAAAAATTAAATCGAATTAATAAAACATATCATATAATATTAAAAGAAATCCGTGAATCACACGAGTTTTAAGTTAGTATTATATAATAAGCAAACATGGGTATAATTTGGTTGTTTGGTTCAACCATGTTCAACCATCTAAAGAATAGTGACCGTTAGATATTTAGTAAATAGATGATAATCATTAGATCTAATAATAAAGAATATTCTTTATTTAAATTCCTTTTCTAAAGATCAATGTTCGAATTCCGTCAACAACAAATTTACATTAAGATTTTATATTATTAGTTATGTTGTGACCAAAATCTTGCATGGATCAGATTTAGGCCCATGATGAGTTTTGGATCCAATCTACAAGGAAAGAGGATGTTTTAGAGGGCTTCCAGGGTACCCGTGGTAACCCATGAAAACTGGTGACATGACTCCCATATAACAGGACTCCCAGATAACAGGGCTTCCGGATAATAGGGCTTCCCGTATGGCTTCCATTATTGGGCTACCAGAGAGGCTACCGGAGTCAGTTGATATACGTAAATATCAGTTATCATCTCATCATAAACGAGATAACTCATCACAAACAACCGAACTTGTCAATCAAGAACTACATAGGGGCTTGATCCACTATAAATAGTGGTATGTAGACAGTTTACGGGGTCTCTTCTCGAAACGCACGTTGATACTAAGAGCATGTATACTCCGGTGCACGTTCACTCTCATAATTAGGGTTCTGGGCAGGCTAACATTCGATCCTTGAGCTATAATCCCGTAGATTCAGCCCCAATCATCACCAAAACACCTTCCCATATTCTTCGGTAATCCCTAGCTGTGAGCCTTCCCGGGCGGCTAGCCTCAAATCTATAACCGTGAGCCTTTCTGGGCAGTTATATGATTCCACATTTAATGGCGCTATTCCAGCAACGGCCTCCACGTAGTTTTGCTAAAATCCTCCCACAACAAGTTCTAATCAATACATATCATTTATTAAATAACTATTATTATTACTAATAATTTTATTAATTAATATTACAAAGTTAAATTATATCCATAATAAAATATTATACTCTATTTTATTTAATCATATAATTTTAAAAATATTTAAAAGTAATCCTTGCTTTGCACGGGCTATAAGCTAGTATATTTAAATTATGGTTTTTGGATTTTGAAACTCCATAATTTATTTTTTAAAAGATTTTGACTGGATGGATAATAATTGATGATTTTTCAAAAATTGTTTTGGTTTTAATTTCTTAAGAAGTTTGTACTATTTGATCTAAAATTCTGTAGACTTCATGGAGTCTTGCTGGATTTAGAAAAATCCTTCGAAATTTCATAAAATTTGATTGAATTTCAAAAAATATATAAAATACTAGGAAATTCATTAGTATCTATCATTTTGTAGAATTCAAAAAAAAATCCATAACTTTACATACTTCCTCGTCCCAACTAATTATAAAAAGTGTCCGGCACGCATTTTAAGATGAATATAAAGTATAGTTTTATAACTTATTTTTAAATTTTTCTTTTTTTGAATAAAAATATAAACATTCTACTTTTATTCAAAATCATAAAATTGTAAAAATAAGTTACGGAATTATATTTTATATGCACCTTAAAATGTGCGTCAGACACTCTTTCAAAAATGTTGAACGATTATTTTAAATTTTGACTAAATACCGTTAGATTTAAAATTTGAAAATATTAAAGCGTTTTAAAATCATGATTCAATACACTAAGATTTTAAAACCTTTTAAAATCTTAATTGAATATTTTCATATTTTAATATATTATTTAAAATACAAATTAAATATACTTGGATTTTCAAAATTCAATAAAATCTTTAAAAATCTAGATTGAATCAGAACCTAAATTTTTTTCTAAAATATTTCTTTAAGAAATGAAAAATAATGTTAGAGATACCGAAATTTGGTACCGAACGCCTGTTATCAATGACACACTATAAAAAATTAGGTCATTTGTGACGAAAATTTTATATTGAAATCGTCGCAATGCCCGACAAAAAAAATTCATCATTTTTGCTCAAGTTTTTAGTTCAAATTTTCGTCACATATACATGATAATTTGGAATGATTTTATTTTATTATTGATTGAATTAGAACATGACATTATGACATATATTTCATTTGGAATCCATTTTGGTACCCAGTTGAATACCTTTAGCATTATTCTTTCCCAAATACTTAGCTAAACTTCCTACATATAGACGCTCATTCACCGATGCCACATTATTTGTGAAGATATTTTCGAATTTTTTTTAGATTCTTTAATATTGCTCGTTAAAAAATTTAATTATTTTGGGAACTTTTTCATTAAAATCCAGATAATATTCAATTTAGATTTTTAAAACTCCACTAAAATCTTGGTTTATTCAATTTAGAATTTTAGAAATTCATTAAAATCTGTTGGTATTTAAAAATTTGTGAATTTTAATGAATTTAATAGAATATTAAATTTTGAGAAATTTGTAAGTGTATTTTATATTTTTAAAATCTAGTTCAAATCATAAAATTTTAAAAGATTTTAGATGAAAGTCTTTTACTTTTCTCAAGTTCTCTCCCTTTTCTCTCTCCCTACCGTCCTTCTCTGAACCTTAACCGGCGGGGCTTCCACCGTTTTTCCCGGTGGAAAGCCCCAAATCCTTTCTTTTATTTTGTTTCTCTCATCTCTTTCAATAATCTCCCTCTTTGGGTAAGAATTTTTTTTCCTTTTGAATTTGATAAGTGGATTTTATATCCACTTGGAACATTCTATATCGGCTTAAATTGATTGTTTTGGACTCAAGTTTGTGTAGTTTTGATGTGTTTTGTGTAGTTGTGCAGGTTTCCAAGAATATCTAAGCTTTTGTCGTTTTTGGAGATTTAATTGATTAAAATTCGGATTTTTCGGGAAGGCTGCGCAGCTTATACTGTTTTGGCCATATCTGGAGTTCTAGAAGTCTGTTTTCAGCGATCTTACTGCCCACGCGAAGCTTGAGAGATTTTCTACAACCTGGGATAGGAAACAAAAGCAAGAAACGTGCTGAATAAAGTCGCGCACGTAATCTTTATTAAAGAAGGCTGGGAATTTACTGTTTTGCCCTTTTTCTAATTCTAATTGTATTCTGGGCAGTTTTGGGTACCTTCTTTAAATCCTAATTGTAATAGAAGGCAATATCTTGCTGGGCAAGATTTGTAGAGCCTATTTAAACACATCCTACCATTGTAAATCATAACAATTCATAGATAACAATTCATAGCTAACAATTGTATTAAGGTACTTTCGATCTTTAATTCTTTCTTCAATATTATGTTTTTATTCATTATCATTATTATTTTGTTTTCTTCTTTAATTATGTGTAACTAATTCTCTAATCTGAGGATTGGGTAGTATTCCTTGGTATTCATGCATGCTTGATTACGTGATTTTCTGCTTTGCTGATCTGTTAATGAGATCTTAACACAATTAGAAGAGTAGCTAACTTTTGATTGTATTCTAGGGATTGTAATAAGCTTGGGAGAGAAGTTGCAATCTTAGTACATGATTTAATAGACATAATTTGAATATTAGATCGGGAGATTAATAGGAGAATTTTGAGACATATAATTCTTGGCACTTAACAGTTTATAGATATACTTTGATTGTATCACGGAAGTGACAATTAGGGTGTAGCTGTAGGCACTATATTGTAACCTGGGAGGGTGCAGTATAACTTTAGAAGAATTGTTTTCAGCAAGGTAGGAACACAGATATCACATTAATATTGAGCATGTATTGAGACCAAGTGAAGAACCCCAGTTATTAGATTGTTTTCCCATATATTTAAATCTCAGTTTAAAATCAATTCTTAGTGCTTATAATTAGTTCTTGGTTAATTTAGTTAATACACAAACCCAAAATTCTTCTCACACACTTCTAGACGTAAAGAGATAAGAAACTTGAACTTGATATTACAATTCAGTCCTTCCCTGAGAACGAACACAAAAAAATACTACTAACAAATTGGCGCCGCTGCCGGGGAAGGCAGTATAGTTGAGTTTAGGTTAATTGTTTCTTATTGTTTAGATTTTATCTTTGTATATATTTTTCTTTTCTTTCTTTTTGTATTTCTTTCTTTGGAGTGTCTACAGGTTCTTTGAGGTAGACAACTTAAACAGGTTTTGAGGAGAGAGACTAGATGGAGTACAACTTTGGTTGGAACAATGCTCAGAATTTCTACAACAGTCAAGAACAATATCAAGACTTCAATCCTTACCCACAATTCAATTCCTATGAGGATTGTAATGCATATCAGGTGAATTCGTTCTATTCTGAGAACTCATTTTATGCTCCATATGCCCCTAGCAATGATTATTCATATTCGTTTGAAAATCAATATCATGATGATCTTAATCCATATATGTGTAATGATGTTGATACGAGTTTAACTCAGTCTAATCCTTCTTTACTTGCTGATTGGGAGATTACACTCAATAAAATGATTCAAGGAACTCAGTCTAATCCTCCCTTACTTTCTTTGGGAGTTTTTGATGAACCAACTTTAGAAATTGCTAGTGATAATGATATTCCATGTGATTCAATAGCTTGGTACGAGGAGAATGCTAAACTAAATAATTTTATTTGGGAAGTTCGAGCAGTGTGGTATGAAGGTTGTTATAGAACTCCCCCTTGTGTCAATTTTCCTCTATGCCATGATTCTTGTTTAGCAATTGATGATAATGTTGTGTCTGATGAGTCTACTTGTGTAGTTGATAATTGTCCCATGCGCATTAATGATAATTTGGATGCAATTGAAATTCTACCAAATCTAGAAAATTTTGAGTTTAATACATTGGTAGACGAGATTAAAATTGATGAGTGTCCAATTATAGAAGAGAAGGAAGTTAAGATTGATGAAATTGAAAATCTTGCTTTAGAGTATAAGGATCCGATTTGGGAGGAGTATATGAGTCGTACTTATAATGATTATTCTGACGACTTTTCTAGCTATTTTGATGTTTCCAAGTCTCTTGAGCATGGTAGGTTCTTGAAAGTTTTCGTACCTTTCAATGAATCTAAAGTTTATTTGCACAATATGCTTATATTAGAAATTCGTAGATATGTGCATCTGTTTGCTTTTTCTGTTCATTGAAGTTTGCAGGTAGAAATACGTCAAGCTATTGACGTTAAAGAAGCGCTTCGTGGGAGGCAACCCACGCATTAGTGTAGGAAGAAAAAAAAAAAAAAAAAAAATTTTGAGTGTTTTTAAAAATAAAAAAAAAAAAAAAAAAAATCGAATTTTCAGTGTGTAACGCAGGCTGCGCCTGCGTTACTGCTTTCAGGGCAGGTTGCAGAGGTGTAACGCAGGCTGCTCCTGCGTTACTGGACTTGAAGCAGCCTGCATGGCTGTTGCGCAGACTGCGCATGCGCGTCTGATGCTGGAGCAGGTTGCCCTCACGCTGGCAGTTGCGCGTGGAAGAAAAAAAAAAAAAAAAAAAAAAAAATCAGCGTGGTCTCTTCTTCTGTCTGTGTGTTGTACCTGTTTATATATATATAAAAAAGTTTTCTTCCACCCCCATTCTATTTATACCCCCTTCTCTCTAATTCTTTTCCTATTTCCATTCCAAAACTCCCCATCTTTTCTCCAAAAATTCTAAACCTATTTCTATTCTAATTATTATTATTATTATTATTATTATTATTATTATTTATTATTATTATAGTTATTATTTATTATTATTATTATTATTATTATTTTCTTATTTATTATTATATTTATTATTTTTTATTTTTTATTCTTATTATTAGTATTATTATTATTATTATTATTTTTTATATACCCACCTATACATACAAATCCAATTCCTCTTCTATTTTATTTAAATCTCTAAAAATTCAATTCTAAAGAGGAATTAATTGCAAGTTCACCTCTTTGATTCGTATTGGGTAAATCTTTTTCTCTAATCTTAATTACGAATTTGTGCTCTTGTCAATTGGATTTTGTAGTGTTCATGAAAGGTGGCCAGTCTATGGAGCTCGTACGCAATATCCTCCACCAGATTCATCCGAGGAGAGTGACTGCTTCGATATTCAGGTATGTTTTCTGCTATACCTTGTATTTACTTCCATTCAATGCGGACATTGAATATTTTAAGTTTGGGGGTGGTTTGAGGGATATGTAGTTGTTGTTGTATTAATTGTTCATGTAGGATTTCATGCTTTGCATATTAATAGTAGTAAATTATGCATTTATGTTTGTGTTATCTACGTTTGTTTCATATAGGACATTCTGTTTTTATTTTTTATTTTTTTTTTTATTTTTATTTTTTTTTTTTTCGTATATCATGTGAGTTCATAATAGTTTGCATTTGCACCCATGCTTGATAGGAATTTTGTGTTGTTGACGCTTTTGATTGAGAAGTGATATGCTTTGTTCTTGTGCACACACATACACTAGTAAGTTGAAGCTAGTAGACTTATTGAATGTTGTAAGTAATTAGAAGGACATGAATATGTGCAAGATGATTTAGTTTGCATGCTTTGAATACAAGTTGATGCGTTAGAGAGATTTTTGCTTGGGATTGAGTATGTTTTTCCACCAAGTGAGATTTTGAGCCATATTGCATAATTTTTGCAATTTATTCGTTTGCTTGAGTGTCCACGGATTGTTTGCATTGCTAGCAGTTGTTTGAGGTCTTTCTTGAAACGCATGACATTATTTGACGATTAAAATGATAAAGGCAATTAGGAATAACCGCATATTTTCCCATATTACCACACCATGTTTACATGATCAATTAGTTAACCCGTTGAGCTTAATCCTATTCTTTCGGTGACATACCACGTTACTTGCCATATATCCTTTTTCTTGTATTGGCCTTACATTAACTTGAACCCAATTGTCAAAGGCTAGTATAGTGCTTAAGGGAGTAATAAGGTGTGCAAGGAGGGGTTATTGTTGGTCATACTTTTGGGGGAAATATTAAATATTGGGTTTGGTTGTTTACTTGATAGTCGGCATATGTAATAAATTGTGGGATCATTGTTATTATTTATATTATTGTTTTATTTAGCTCTCGAAAAAAAAAAAAAAAAAAAGGAAAAAAAAAAAAGAGAAAAAAAGAAAAAAAAAAAAAAAAAAAAAAAAAAAAATTATGAGAGCATGTTTGTGTTTGTTATGATCCTACTTTAGTCGACTAGTCGAGTGTTCTTAGTAAAATTTATGTGGGGGGAAAATAGAGTGTTGTGTATGATTTATTATGGTGCTTACTAGCTTTTGACACTTCACCTGTTTTGGCTTATTTGACATACCTTGTCCCTAGCCCACGTTACAACCCAATTAAAGACCTTTTGATTATCGTCATTGATGTATGTTGTGTTAAGAGTTAGATTGATACCAAATGTCAAGCATGTTTATGATTTTGTTGGAATTGAGTGATACACTTACCCTTGATCTTGAGTGAATATTCTTTTGTGAGTGGATTGTGAGTGTTTGCTTGTTTTTGCGTATGAGATCCCGAGTTTTGTCTCAAAGATGTGCTCTTGTAGGCTTAGCATGTTTACTAACTTATTCTTACACTTGACATGGACTTGTGAGAACTTATGCACGTTCATTGAGTAGACTATGTGAATACTTGCACTTTCGACACCAAGACATTGCGTATTTACTTTGATTCTTAAGTTGATATGGCATGAGAGGATTTGAAGGTATGGTAGGCTAGATTAATTGCATTTTTCATATTAGTTGCATTCATGCATTGCATTGCATTAGGTTAAATGGATTTTGTGGGTACATTCGCTATAGGCCCTCACGAGACCTTACTCGTCCACTAAGGCTGCCTAGGGGTTTAAAGGGCTTGTTGCATATGCCAAATGCAACCGTGATCACCTACGGAAGTGGTACTAATTAGGTAGTTGTAATTGTTTATGCTTGAGGACAAGCATCGGTTTAAGTTTGGGGGTGTTTGATAAGTGGATTTTATATCCACTTGGAACATTCTATATCGGCTTAAATTGATTGTTTTGGACTCAAGTTTGTGTAGTTTTGATGTGTTTTGTGTAGTTGTGCAGGTTTCCAAGAATATCTAAGCTTTTGTCGTTTTTGGAGATTTAATTGATTAAAATTCGGATTTTTCGGGAAGGCTGCGCAGCTTATACTGTTTTGGCCATATCTGGAGTTCTAGAAGTCTGTTTTCAGCGATCTTACTGCCCACGCGAAGCTTGAGAGATTTTCTACAACCTGGGATAGGAAACAAAAGCAAGAAACGTGCTGAATAAAGTCGCGCACGTAATCTTTATTAAAGAAGGCTGGGAATTTACTGTTTTGCCCTTTTTCTAATTCTAATTGTATTCTGGGCAGTTTTGGGTACCTTCTTTAAATCCTAATTGTAATAGAAGGCAATATCTTGCTGGGCAAGATTTGTAGAGCCTATTTAAACACATCCTACCATTGTAAATCATAACAATTCATAGATAACAATTCATAGCTAACAATTGTATTAAGGTACTTTCGATCTTTAATTCTTTCTTCAATATTATGTTTTTATTCATTATCATTATTATTTTGTTTTCTTCTTTAATTATGTGTAACTAATTCTCTAATCTGAGGATTGGGTAGTATTCCTTGGTATTCATGCATGCTTGATTACGTGATTTTCTGCTTTGCTGATCTGTTAATGAGATCTTAACACAATTAGAAGAGTAGCTAACTTTTGATTGTATTCTAGGGATTGTAATAAGCTTGGGAGAGAAGTTGCAATCTTAGTACATGATTTAATAGACATAATTTGAATATTAGATCGGGAGATTAATAGGAGAATTTTGAGACATATAATTCTTGGCACTTAACAGTTTATAGATATACTTTGATTGTATCACGGAAGTGACAATTAGGGTGTAGCTGTAGGCACTATATTGTAACCTGGGAGGGTGCAGTATAACTTTAGAAGAATTGTTTTCAGCAAGGTAGGAACACAGATATCACATTAATATTGAGCATGTATTGAGACCAAGTGAAGAACCCCAGTTATTAGATTGTTTTCCCATATATTTAAATCTCAGTTTAAAATCAATTCTTAGTGCTTATAATTAGTTCTTGGTTAATTTAGTTAATACACAAACCCAAAATTCTTCTCACACACTTCTAGACGTAAAGAGATAAGAAACTTGAACTTGATATTACAATTCAGTCCTTCCCTGAGAACGAACACAAAAAAATACTACTAACAGAATTGCGTTGGATTGTTTTTCTAGATCTACATTATCGGAGCTTCCGGCCATCTTTCTTCTTCGATTCAAGCGGGGATTTCGAGAGTTAGCCATCTATCTGTGGTTTCGTTTGTCAGATCTAAGTTTTTAAATTTTTTGTATTTTCAGTTTGTCTTATCGGTTGTTGGCTTGTATTTTTTTGCTTGGTTTCTCTCCTTTGTGAGAGGTTTGGTTTCTCTCCTTTGTGAGAGCTTTGTTTTTTCGTTCCTTATTGTGAGCGCGAGTTTTTGATTTAGTGATGAAAGTTTGTAGGGGTTTGCAGTGTTGGTCGATAGCTCAAACAATAGCTCCATCGGGGCATGATGAAGTGGGTACCGGTAATACAACAAGGATGCACGAAGTGGGTACTTGTATTTGTATATACATCTTCAAAATATCGTTTAACTGTCTCTTTATGAGAACGGACAATTACAATTTTCTGTTTGTTCAACTCGATCAATGGTGTAGATGCCGTATGGCTTTTTATTATTGAATTAACTCCTTTATTCTTCAAAAAAAAAAAGATTTTACAAAACCTCTACAAAAATCAACGAAAAATTCAGCTAGACTTGTTTAAGGTGCTCATTTGGAGGCCCAACACATTAACACCAATTTCGTCACATATTACACGAACACTGTTGTCAGATTAGAAGTACGGTAATGAATTATGATGGGAGTGAACCCAACAAAGGGGCGGGATCATCCGTCCCCTTCTTTCGTGTTTCCTTTATGTTCTCTGTTTAATTATAGCCTAAGGGCTATGGTTAAGCATTAAATATTCTCTTGTTTTCAACATTTATTCTTAGTTATTTAATTGATTTTTGGTTTTTCAATGCTTCCTTATCTCATTATTTAATTTCCCAAATAATAATAGTGGACCCCCCTGCATTCACATTAATTTCCACTAATAAAAACATCTCAAATTGCTACTCCCTCCGGTCCATTATATAAGGCACTTGACTTTTATGCACGTAACTTTAGGTGCTTTGACTACATAGCTAAAATAATTATTTTTTAATTTTTCTTTTTTTGAATAAAAATATAATATTTTAATTTTTATTTAGAAAAAGAAATTTTAAAAAATAATAATTTTAACTATGTATTCAAAGCACCTAAAGTTACGTGTAGAAAAGTCAAATGCCTTATATAATGGACCGGAGGGAGTAAAAAATTATATTGATATTCGTGCAAAATTGATGTATTAAGTGTAAAATTAACATATTAAATGCATTTATCCACTTATCGAATGAGAGTCTCTCGTGTAACCTAGCCGCTCCCCCCCTCCCCCTGCCCCCTCTCGCCTCTCTCACCTCTCTCCTCCATCCGCCTCTTTCCTCCCTCCTCCTTCACCTCTCCCCGCCTCTCTCCTCCCTCCTCCTTCATTTTCTTCCGATCTTGTTTTTTCTCCGAATTCAATAAAATCGAGCCTTTTGTTAGGCTTTTGTTTAATTTAAAGTTGTTTTGTTGTATTTGCTCCCAATTTATTTGGGTTTTGATTTCTCTCCTCCTTGTGAGAGCTTGAGTGGTTTTATGTTGGTTTGGGTTTTGATCTTGGGTACTTTGAAAAGGATTTTTGTGGCTTGGCAGAAGATCTGTAATTCAGGCAATGAATCTGGGCTGGTGTCGAGTATTGCAAGAGCTTACTTTTCACAACTAAATTTTGTTCATCTTATAAGATATGTCACTTGCGGCATGTCTATAGCTGGATTTCGGCATGTAGATAGCTGGGGTGTTTCTGAACATTGGGCTACAGGTGGTGCGTATGTGGAAGTCATTTGCGATATTACTGGTTTCAAGATTGGTGCAGGATGGATCGACCGAGAAGACACTCTTATCTTTTTTATTTCAAAGAATTATTGTAAAATTCATGATGTAAAACAGTCTGCAAACATAAGCGACTACTTGGTTAGCTCGTTTATTTGTTTCCTTCCAGATTGTATTGTCAGCTTAGGGTTTTGTCCTGGCTGTGATTTGTTTGTTGCAAGTTAATACAACTCCTTGTTTGTCAAAAAAAAAAATACATTGAAAAAAGAGAATAGTGTTAAGTTTGAAAAAAGTCAAATTTAGATAGTAGGGATTGTTTTGAAAAATTACTTTTAAATTTGCATTGAAAGTAGAAAAGGAACATGTAAAATGAGACAAATTCATTTTAGAAAAGGGACAGTATTTTGGGACGGAGGGAGTACTTTTTTGTATTAAAAAGAACATGGGACATGGAGGAAGAGGATAGAGGATCCGGATCCGAACAAAGGTGAAGAGGCTAGAAACATACCTACAACGACGTCGTAGTCCATGCATAGTTGGCGCCGCTCCCCCGCATCTTACCGTTGAATCCAAGGAAATAAAGACAATTGCCAAGATAATGATGAGAAAGAAAAAAAGTGAAAGGAAATGAATCGATTGTTTCCTAGCTTTTGTAAAGAAAAGTCCATAACATATTAGTCGTTGACTCGTTGCACGAAATAAGTGAACAAAAGACAAGTCAGCCTGTTTGGGAACATTAGCTTAAAGCAAAAGCTGGTTTTAAGTTGTTTTTTGCGTGTTTTATCAATCCTGGCTTTAAGTCGATTTTAAGTTAAAAAATTGCTTTAAGTCATAAGTTCCATTTAGGTATTTTTGACTTATGACTTATGACTTATCGATTTTTTTTTTTTTTTTTTACCATTCTTGTAAAGTTCAAATATTATGTATTTAAAATTTTTTTAAGTCAAATTTCACTTTAAGTCAAAATTATTAAACCCCCATTTAACTTTAAGTAAAATTACTCAAACACTTTCATTCAACTTTAAGTAAACAACTTTACTTTCTCTTTTAAGTTAAAAACACCTCCATTAAATCAAAAGTAACTTATTTTAAGCAATCCCAAACGACCTCACGGGGAACGGATACTCAAGTGGTATAAAGATAGCTTATTTCTTCTCGTCTCGATTCGATTCGATTTATTGAGAATAGATACTCCGTACTATAAGACATAAAAGTCCATTTATTCAAAAAAAAGATACCGGGAACAATGAATAAGTGGAGAATGTGTTAGGTATAGTAACAATAACATTTGACAGAACAATACTCAACTTCTCATTCATGTTGCTCTCTTTAAAACACACACACACACACATTACATTTTACAACACAAGTTACATTCTGTCTTGCATTGAGTTTCCAATTTCCATACTTCACGTACAGCAACTCTACTATATATAGATACTAAAGGTAAGTCTCTTGTCTCTCTCTTTTTATTTTGGTGTTTATATGAAGTAATGTGTTGATACAGATACAGTAGTATGAAGGTGATCGGGTCTGTTTTCCTTTTTCCTTTCGTATATTAATTTGTGTGTTTGTTGATTGCTTTAACTAACACATTATCTGGATTAGGTTTTACTAGCCTTTATTGTATTGTTCATCTATGAAAACTAGTGAAATTGAGGAATTTAGCCAAGTAAATTTGTACTTATGGTACCCTGTTGTCCTACCAGTTTATGACTATTATTTATATGAATCTTTCGCAAACAAAAGTTTTCTTCTGGAGTAATGTAAAAAAAATCAGCAGTTTCCAACATAAACAAGTAGAGATGAGATCAATAGTACGCGTAGGTATATCAAGCACGAATGTGTTACTTTAATGATTAATTCAAGATCAGGATACCACCATGTTAGCTTCCCAATTTCCTACCGACCACATAAGTGACTTTATAATTAACCATATATATTGTAAATTAAGACTCTCACACACCTACTGATGCAGAGGCTACTCAGTAAGAATGTTAGTAATATTTAGAGTAAAGGATCAGTGTATCTGCACAACTAAAATATACTATTACTCTCTTTTCAGAAGAAACTTTCATATTTCCTTTAAAATATGTAATAGGATCTGTTAATATACATCTCCTTATGGAAGGGTTTGAAGTTGTTTTCCAATGCAACTTAAAAAGTTCTTCTACACAGGAACCTGCATGGGTGGCTAATCAGTTTTGAAAGATGATTACTGTGGTTGAAGTTTGCTATCTGTTTTAGTCAGCAAAATGGCTGTTGCTAGTTTAAACAATGTCTCTGCCAGAAGTTCTTCTCTAATTTTAGAGTCTCAGTCTCCCTTGTCAAAATGGTGTGCCAACCATGAAAAACCTTACAATCAGGCCTCTCTTCTTCAAATGTGGCGAGAGCTTGAGGTAGAGCATGTTACAGGTGATTCCCAGCCAAGGATTGGAGGAAGATCAATGCAAGGGAGTGTCATTGTACTCAACTCTACTAGTACTTTTTTATCTACTGGAGGTAAGCATGGCGGTGTTATAAATAGCTTGATAGATTCCAATGAAAAAGAGAATGAGCATAATGTATCTCCCAGAAGACTGCAAAATAAACATGACGATAGTAGAAAGTCAGGTTCAGAATCTATTGATATTGGCAAGGTAGAAAGAGAGAGGGTGAGGGAGGTTTTCCGCGAATGGCAGAACAATGGCCTGAGGAACAATACACCCAGGAATTCACATCCAAACAACCATTCGAAGGCAAGATGCCTTGGTGAGAAGGAGTGTGAAAGGGTAAGAATTGTACGGGAATGGGTAGAAAGCACTACACAGCAGAGAGGCAGATATTATGGTGGCAGAGAAGGACAAGACGTGGAAACTGGTGCTCAGATTGTTCATGTCCGTGAAGGATTACGCAGAAAAACAATCCATAGGCTGTGCGGTAGACAGACTCTTCTTGATCTTCTGATAAGGGCTGAGAATGAAAGAAGAAGAGAACTTCAGGATTTGTTGAAGCATCGGCATGTATCAGATTTTTCCTATCGAAATCGTATTCAGGTTGGTAATGGTTGGAGTTTCTATATAGCCACATTAGTGTAAATCGTAAGATAGTGATTTAAGATTCCGGATATGCTAAAACTGAATAAATTATTTTCTTTGACATGTTCATTATGGTTCTTCCTTGACAATTCATTTAGAATGTCAAGTAGCTGGTACTATGTCTATAATGATAGGCTATTACTGAGGCTGATCTTAAAACTATGGCGTGTTTTGCTAGGGCATAAATTTAGTTCATCTGAGTTTGCAAGTTACCAAGTTAGAAAAGAGTTCTGTCAGAGGCATGTTTCGTTCCCCTTTCACTGTATGTTATTGTCTGTGGGGTTGGTGGTGATCGTTCTATTTTCTACTATGATAGCGCCATTGCTATTTGCCAATTTCATTATTCCTCTGGTGTATTAGGTGTTACAAATCATTCTTGTAGTAATCGTTTAAATTGTGTCATTTCTTATAACTTTGTGCTGATGATTGTAGTGTTTGTTCTCAAATGTGTTTCAAAAACAATCTAGGGTTTTATCCTATTTGGCTGTACAGCAAATTAAAAAACATGCGTAGATTCACATATAAACTTGAAAAAATGGACATGATATTTCCAAATATTGAGGAAGCAAGGAAGGAATCAACAATATATACTTGGCCTGTGTATGGAAAATGCGGTTTAACATGATATTGCCTGAAATTGCATTAATGATAGTTATATATTATTAAGCATTTCGGAAGGGGAACAAGCAATGTACTTTATAGCAAACGTTGTTGTGGAGATGTCATTGTCTACTTGCTACATGTCTAAAAATTCGAGCAAACTTCCTACCTATCTAATTTTTCATTCATCATTTGAAACATGTTACTTATATACTGTGTTGGTAAACTGAAGTAGCATCAATTGTTTCATTGACATGCTTCTTGAAGAAGTGAGGTGTTACTGCTTTGTGCTAGAATATCTCTTTTGTGGCTTTGCCCAGAAGATCTTCCATATAGTGTTTCTAAATTAGGATTATGCTGGCTTTATTTGACATATATATTAGAAATGTTCATATAGCTCCATATAAAACTCACCCTTCATAGATCGTTGATTTGTGGTACTGCTGTGGTTTATTTCATTATGCACAAGAGTGTCACATAACTAACGGGGTGTAGTATCTTTGTAGTCATTACTCAAAGGTAGATTCTTGAGGGAAGAAACATACAAACCAGAAGAGAAACCTTCTTCTCTAGCAGCAAGTGAATTGGGCATATTAAGACAAAAGCAAACCGTATCTGATTTAAGGTACTCACTTTCTTGTTATTCTGTAATAAGATAAATTTAATTTGTGCTCCAGATTCGGGTCCTCGTAGTACTGTTCAATCTTTTTATATAATTAATATGTAAACAAGTTCTGTCCTAGAAGATTGAAAATGATTTATGATGGCAAACATATAACCTCTGTTTAAAAAACATCAATTTCAAACTTGCACTCAGGCTAAAATTTCACATAAGAGTTTCGTTATTCTGATGTGTTTGATGGTGTAATGGGGTGGTAAATCTGAAGTTAGAGAAAAAACAATATAGAGTCATTTTACCTAATTACCAGGCATGGTTGCCTATTCCGACGTTTGGAACATGTGCCAGAGCTTGTTATTTGTTAACATTGACACATTAGCAAAATATGCAGGGACGGATTTCTCTCATCGAAGTTGGAAAACTTTGTTTCTGGTCGAGTACGCAGTGTTCAGTCAAACTTCTTATCTCATAATGACATAAATTGTTATAGAAATGAACCCACTCAAGCAAGTAGTTTACAGGATATCGTTCCAGATGAATTCTGTAGTCAGTCTGAGTCTACTAGTGAGAAAACAGATACTAATATCTCCTATACAGAGGACTCAGAATGCGGTGTTAGTGAAGGTTCACATCAGCAAGAATCTGAAGCTTTGATTGGTGAAAGTCTTGTGGTTTTGGAAAGAGTGGACAGAGAGCAACTATCATCCACTGCCGAATTCAAATTTTCGAGAACATTTACATCAGAATATGGTGACATTGACTGGGGACAGTTAAGCAATGAGAACCACACTGGATGGAGACAGACTAGTGAAGATGACACCGAAACAAACTCACATGCCAGTAGCCAGCGACAGTATCAGTTACACAATGACAGTGAATATGATAATTTGGAAGTATCACATAAAGAGGGGCATGATTTAATTGACACTAGGGATGATTGGCCAAATGAACCTTTTGTCGAGGAATTTACCACCTTTTACACATCTCATTTCTCTGACAATGATAATGGGCAGAGTCTGGAGCTTAGACAACTTGTGAGCAGGTATATCACCTGATCACTTAAGAGTTAAGCATGACATTTGTCTGTTAGACTATTGAAAAGTGGGATGAATATTTTTATCATTTGTAAATGCAGGAGAAGAGTCTCTAATCTTCTTAGAAGTGATTTTCGAACAAGTTTAGACCAGTTGATACAATCACATGTAGAGAGGCGAGATCATGCTCCTGTTGACTGGGAAATAGAGGGAGTATCATCTTCTTCAGGTGCTGTTTCGGAAGAGGATCAAGAGCAACAGACTGGACATCTGCGCATGAGCCACTCAGAAGCTCTTCTGGGTACAATCCCAACACTGATTCTCCCTTCAGAACAGATCTCGTCTTCACAGACTGTATGGAACCATCAGGCTTTCCGGCAACAAGTGAACAGCCTGCAGCATTCAACAAATGTGAGTGCAATTTCATATTTAAACTAATTGTAGGCTGCTATTACATTTTTAAGCACTGAAAATTTCTGTAGTTTGGTCATTGCTGGTAGAAGCTATTTTGTTATGCTAGAAAAATTGGCCACTTGGCTGTGACTGCTAAGTTTTCACTAGTCTCCAATTTTCCATTCCTATTTCCTATATATAATTTTTAAATGTGCTGTCAGTTTATTGTTGTTTTAGTTCTGATAATTGTAGTTTGTAACATAGCGTCCATTTTGTTTGTTGGATATCTGACTTCAGCATCCATTTTCTGCATCCGTCACTGCTTGCTTCTCTAGGTCAGGAATTATTATTAGCATCCTTAAGCTGCAACGGAGTAGAATAAAATCTTTAGTTCAGATTCCATGTCTATTTCCTGTTTGTTTTATTAAATATATCATAAGATGGGGCTCAAATGCATAGTTCATGTCAAAATATTATTGTTTGTAGACTGAATAATGCTACATTATAATATCCTATTTGAGGTATAACAATCTCAAGTGAATCTTGTTTCTGAATTTGAGCAGGACTGGGAGATCATTAATGAGCTGAAATTTGACATGGCTAGGCTTCATCAGAGGATGGACAGCATGCAGAGGATGCTGGAAGCCTGCATGGATAAGCAACTAGAGTTGCAGCGCTCAGTCAGGCAGGAAGTTTCTGCAGGTAACCAAAAATCCTTCCTCCCATCTTATGCTCTATAAATCGTACCTTTTATCTGGATTTCATTACTAAGATGAAATAATAAATTGTTCTGGAGGAGGTAGAATATCATATAGGTGACACGCACAATCTTTCCTATTCTATTCACTATTATCTTTAGGTTCTACATAATTCATTTTAAAAAGAATTAGCAATCGCTGAGCGGTCTTTTTCTTTGATGTAGATTGTGAAAACTTGGTTCCTGATGAATCTAATTTGGAACATGTGAAAAATGGGGTTTGCTGCATATGCTGTAATGCCAAAATAGACTCTTTATTGTACAGGTAAACCTAAGAAATTGCGGGGAAAAAAAACTATCCATGAACAATCTTGCAAAAAAAACATACCTTACATTCTAATCTGAAAATATTTGCTATTACAGGTGCGGTCACATGTGCGCATGCTCAAAATGTGCACAGAAACTGGTCGAGGGAAGAGATATCTGCCCAATGTGCCGGGCACCAGTAATTGAGGTGATCCGTGCTTATTCCATTAGTGTAGGGAGGAAAGAGTGTGAATAATGGCATATAAATTTTACCCGAAGAAAACAGAATGAAGAAACAGGCATCACAAATGAACACATGATTTACAAAGACTTTTGACACAGGTTAGTTTACTTGAGAATACTCTAATCTTCAATAATGTGCACTGTTATTGCACTCATCGATTTGTTTTGCAAATACTGAATGTGTGGTTTTTTGTTTGCTTTTGTTGAGCTGCAGCACCATATTTTATAGACATACAAATGGCGAGGGTATTTTCTTCCTGATTCCACGAAGTTTTTTTTCGTCTTCTCAGCGGATTCATTCAATTTCGAAGCTGCATGTCCAACTCAAATGAAATGTAGATTTGTTACCAGAATCTGTTGTGGAAATGGTTGGATCATTTGACTTGAACAATTGTTATTGGTTTGTACATGACTAGAAGCCTAAAACTATGCTAGGCCTGGATCATTTGACTTGAACAATTGTTATTGGTTTGTACATGACTAGAAGCCTAAAACTATGCTAGGCTGCTTAGGCGATATTAAGCATTACTGTAACAAAGAGATTCTTTAAAACAGTGCAGTTTGATTTATTAGCCTTTTAAGATAAGATCTGTCCCTTCCGTTCAACTTGGTAAATGGACTACTTGTCAACTCAAGAACAGCACTCTGAAATGGGTTTGGACTTTGGCTTAATACGGACAAAATGCTTGTTAATAATTAAGAGGGAAATTTCTTTGCTCAAATAAGCATTCATGTACTAAATAAATGCAGTCGTATAAGTATACACACAAAATTTCTTGCCTCCGGCTTTTTAGAAAATAAGTACTTATGGAATGTATTCTTTGTTTTTCTTTTTTTGACTATATCTGGTTTAACAAATCTCGGGATGAGCGAGAATCGAATCCACGATCCCAGGACGACAGGAGATAAATTCTTACGACAAAAGAAAATAAGTACTTATGGAATGTATTCTTCATTCTATCATGAGGCATATTTGCAGTATGATCCTTAAACGATATAATTGCAGTATGATCCTGATTTGAGATTTTTTCTACTTAATCTAGAGATAAAACTTGCCAATGGATAGATTTGATAGCGCGTTGATAAATTAAATTTGGTCAGCAGTTAATTAACACGCTGGTCTAAAAGATTCAAACTAAATATGGTCATAGTATATGATCATATGATCACTGATCTTAATTATGTGTGCACCTCTATTCTCTGATGCATTCAAACTATCCAAGAAGGCCAAAGTTGAACTTAAATCATAAAAGAACATGGTCACAACTACTGATGAGAATTAAATGGAAAGAGTAAACAACTTAAAGAATAATGCTTAAATATATTGTAAACTATACGGATAATATACGGATATACATAAATAATTAAATATTGATTAACCTAGGTGTATAGCCTCATCAACTCCATCACCTTGGATTCTCCTTTCTTCATGGTTGCTCAGTCTTGGCAGTGACATGATAAATATGGTGCGTGAGTATTTAAATTTGTGCACCGAAAAAAAACTTCATCATCTCTTGCGTCTTCTCTTGACAACAGTTGAGACTTCAGAGACTTGATTATCTTGAGTAGATGATGAATTATCAAACAAAGATTCTATTTCCTCAGCACCTCCAACTGTGTTTTCGAAAAACAATTTTCTCTTGTGTGACAAACCTACTTGTTCTTCTTTCCTTTTACGCGACGGTGCCGGTGGGCAACTATGAGCCCTTGGAATTTTATTTTCTTCTAAACATGGAGTTTTACAATCATCATGATCATCATCACCTTCTTCTTTCTCTTCTTCATCGTCGTCTTTTTGTACGAATTTTTCGTGTGTTTCATGACTAGGATCTTCGTGCTTGATTTGGGTAATATGATCAGCTTCAAATTTTTCCCGGGGTTGTGTTGAATTTTCAGGAAGTTTATGATGCTCAGACATTCTCGTGGAGAAGATAGAGAGACTTTAGAATGGTTGAGAAATTTAGGACAAGTGAGCAGAAAAAACAACCTAATTGTTTATATTCGGTCTTATCCTTCTCAATGACATGTCGTGCTTGTGTTATGATTGTTTATTTTTATCCAATTTCGCAATGGATTAGTTCACCGTAATCATTCAGTAATATATAAAATATTGCACTTGATAATCTACTAAAAATTTCCTAAAGCTCAACTATTACACCTATAATATAGATGTAAAATATGTATCATCATCCATAATTACCTAACTAAAGTCGATTATGTTACGTTAAATTTCATGTTCAATTTTATATCGTTTTTTTATTAATTTTCATTAAACAAATATTTATATTAATAATATGTGACTTGAAAGTATATAAAAAACTTAAGCTCGTTGATAAATAATGTCAATAATTTAATAATGTAGCTGCGCCGAATACATGTATCTCACTTTGATAGTGTCGTATACATATGGAATAAAAAAAATAGCCTATGTGATTTCATATCCTTGATCGATTTCTCACTTGTCCTTTTCCGTCTCACTGCATAGGATACCCAGCAACTTCGTCTTACATCCGCTTAAATTATTACTCCTATAATTTTTTAAAAACCCATTTTATAGTCATTATGGAAAATTAAGGAATTAAAAGGATTGAAAGATTTACATAAAATAATCAAGTAGGCGAACATGTTGTCTCCGTCCACGTTAGGGACGACCAAAATGTTTAATCAGTATGTAGACATTGCCAGTAATTTTTTGGAACTTTCTGATTTAATATTAACTAGCTTATAACCCGTGTTTCTTTTGATAGGTTATAAAATTTATTTAACATTATAATTATGAACTTTGAATTTTTAGTAAATTAATTTAATCATGTAATATATCTTATTATTAGATCTAACGATTCTTATTTATTACTAAAAATAATGATTTGAATATATGGTGAGATATTTTTGAGTGTATATTATTTAATTTTATTAAATAGAACCGTCCGTGATATAATTGGAAAAAGAGAGATTTTAGTTTGAAAAAAATAGGAAAAGATAACGTGAAAATTAAAAGGTGACGTACTTTAGGGTGAAAATGGTAATTGATTAGTTTATAGTAATTATAATTTAATTGTTATTTTACTAAATAAAATTGCAGGTAATATTTTTAGAAAATGAGAAATTAATGTTACCGTGATATTTCTAAAAAAAGGAATTTAGTTAGAAAAAATAAAAAAGATGATACGTTTTTAGCTGAAAAGGTAATCGGTTAATTAATAGCATTATAATATTATGATTTTATTTTTATTAAATAGAATCGCCCGTGATATAATTTGAAAAAGAGAGGTTTTAGTTAGAGAAAATAAAAAAGGTAACTTGTTTTGGCTGAAAAAGGTAACCCGTTATATAATTGGAAAAAAATATTTTAGTTAGAGAAAAGAGAAAAGAAATTTTTTTTATTAGTTAACAGTATTTATAATTTTTTTTAATTAGATAAAATATAAAAGATATTATATTTTACCTGAAAAAGGAAACTGCTTAGTTATTAGAAAAAAAGGTAACACGTTTAACCTTAAAAGTAGGTTGATTTGTAAAGTAAAAATTTTAGTTAAACAAAATATAAAAGAAAATTTTTAAAAGGTAACTCGTGATATAATTGGAAAAAGAGATATTTTAGTTAGAGAAAAGAAAAAAGATAATTTGAATGAAAAAATTAATTAATTAGTTAATAGTAATTATAATATGCTTTTTAGTTAGATAAAATATAAAAAATATTATATTTTAACTGAAAAAGGAAACTGCTTAGTTATTAAAAAGAAAAGAAAATGTAACATGCTTAACCTGAAAAAGGAAATTGATTAGTAAAGCAAAAATTTTAAAGGTAACATGTTTAACCTGAAAAAGGAAATTGATTAGTAAAACAAAAATTTTAGTTAGATAAAATATAAAAAAAGATTTTATCTGTAATTAAGTAAGGGTAATTAGGTAAATTCAATAGGTACCACCTGAAAAAGGAAACTGCTTAGTTATTAAAAAAAATGTAACACGTTTAACCTGAAAAAGTAGGTTGATTTGTAATGTAGAAATTTTAGTTAAATAAAATATAAAAGAAGATTTTTAAAAGGTAACTCGTGATATAATTGAAAAAAGAGATATTTTAGTTAGAGAAAAGAAAAAAGATAATTTGAATGAAAAAATTAATTAATTAGTTAATAGTAATTATAATATGCTTTTTAGTTAGATAAAATATAAAAGATATTATATTTTAACTGAAAAAGGAAACTGTTTAGTTATTAAAAAGAAAAGAAAAGATAACATGTTTAACCTGAAAAAGGAAATTGATTAGTAAAACAAAAATTTTAAAGGTAACATGTTTAACCTGAAAAAGGAAATTGATTAGTAAAACAAAAATTTTAGTTAGATAAAATATAAAAAAAGATTTTATCTGTAATTAAGTAAGGGTAATTAGGTAAATTCAACAGGTACCAACCAACCGACCAACCAAACTTTTAATGTTTCGGAATTTATATAATAGTATAGATAGGGGATGCTAATAATTTTTATTATGCATGCACCAGAAAAAGAAATTAATTATGCAATTTGAGCGTATTACCTTTAATTTAATTACATTGATTCCTTGGACGATGTATCGATTGAATTTCATTATTTGAAACTGAAATTTTGACAAGCGAATCATCAATATCAATATATATATAAAGGAGGGTACGCGGGAATTTAGGTGGCGCTCTAAGATCGTCTCAATCTATTTTTCTAATTTAGCTCTAAGATCGTCTCAATCTATTTTTCTAATTTTCTAGAATTTTAGAATTTTAAACACTTATAAATATAAAAATATCATTTAACATATTAGAAGTAGAATAGGTGTTCGAATTTATAGTGGTCAAGAGTTCGAATTTATAGGAAGACATATGATTAGAAGTTCTATTGTAAGTAGAATAAGTATTTATAAAGCATATGATTAAAAGTTCTATTGAAAGTAGAATAGAGGAGTTCGAATTTATAGAGATAAGAGTTCAAATTTATAGAAAAAACATCAGTCAATATATATCAATATAAAGGAGGGTACGCGTGAGTTTAGGTGGCGCTCTAAGATCGTCTCAATCTATTTTTCTAATTTTCTAGAATTTTAGAATTTTAAACACTTATAAATATAAAAATATCATTTAACATATTAGAAGTAGAATAGGTGTTCGAATTTATAGTGGTGAAGAGTTCGAATTTATAGGAAGACATATGATTACAAGTTCTATTGTAAGTAGAATAAGTATTTATAAAGCATGTGATTAAAAGTTCTATTGAAAGTAGAATATAGGAGTTCGAATTTATAGAGATAAGAGTTCAAATTTATAGAAAAAACATATAAATAAAAGTTTCTATTGGAAGTAGAATAAGTATTTATAAAGCATACGATTAAAAGTTCTATTGAAAGTAAATATATATATATATATATATATATATATATATATATATATATATATATATATATATATATATATATATATAAAGGAGGGTACGCGGGAGTTTAGGTGGCGCTCTAAGATCGTTTCAATCTATTTTTCTAATTTTCTAGAATTTTAGAATTTTAAACACTTATAAATATAAAAATATCATTTAACATATTAAAAGTAGAATAGGTGTTCGAATTTATAGTGGTGAAGAGTTCGAATTTATAGGAAGACATATGATTAGAAGTTCTATTGTAAGTAGAATAAGTATTTATAAAGCATATGATTAAAAGTTCTATTGAAAGTAGAATATAGGAGTTCGAATTTATAGAGATAAGAGTTCAAATTTATAGAAAAAACATATAAATAAAAGTTTCTATTGGAAGTAGAATAAGTATTTATAAAGCATACGATTAAAAGTTCTATTTAAAGTAGAATATGAGTTTGAATCTATAGAGAATAAGAGTTCGAATTTATAGAAAAACATATAAATAAAAGTTATATTAGAAGTAGAATATGTGTTTGAATATATAGAGCATCCATATAACTAAATATTTTATAGAAAGTACGATCTTCTTAAATTATATATTTTTTATATAAGTTAATTATACTTCTATTAGGAAAATTTATTCATAAATCCAATACTATTATCATAAAAAAGTCATCGTATTTAAAAGAAAAGAATTGATGTGTTAACATTATAAAAGAACATTCTCATGCAGGAATCCTAAATAAAAATAGGAGTATCTATAATATAAAGAGAAAATAAGATGTGCTTTCATTTTCTAAAACTCCATAAATTTTAAAAAGTCTAGATAAAGTATAAATTGGAATTCACTCTATTTTTTAGGTTTTAATTTTAAGGAAAAAAGTTGTTGTGTAAGATAAGTATCAATAATAATATGTAATGAATTTGGAATTTCGACCAAACGAGAGCGGCTCGAAACGTGTTTAACGGGAAGACGGCTCTGAAACTCCTAAGTTTTGATGATCACAATCAGTAAGCCATTTGGCTTATAGATATAAAACAGCATGCCATTTGTATCTGCTTTAACTTGGTTTTGCAGGATAAAACAGCATGCCATTTGTATTTGTTCTAACTTGGTTTTGCAGGATAAAACAGCATGCCATTTGTATCTGCTTTAACTTGGTTTTGCAGGATAAAACAGCATGCCATTTGTATTTGTACTAACTTGGTTTTGCAGAATATAAATAGTTTACTGATTGTATAATCAGTTGATACAAACAGCAAACCATAGGTCGTATGCAGTGCTTGTGTTCAGAATCGAACAGCATGCCAAGTGCATGGTCATTCAGCAAGCCAGTTTCAGTAACAGCAAGCCAGTTTCACAAACAGCATGCTGATTTCAGTCTGGACAGTTTTGCCGAATATAAAGAATTCAAGGAACATCAAGTGGAAACATTGTTAGGAATATTTGTAAGGGCCCTCTGATTATTTATTAATTATTCCAACCCACCAGATCATAATTCAACTCATGGGGAACAATATATTCTCTACTTTGATTATAAGAAAAGGAGCATGACACTTTTGACTTTTTTATTCCAATCACATGCTCTTGTCTCTCTCTTGATATCAATATTCTTTCTCCTAGCACGCTCAACATATCTTCTTCTTCATCAGTTGAATTTCCAGCACCTCCCACGTTCTTGAGAATCAAAGCAAATCTTATCTCATATTCAACCTTTTGATTTTCCTCCCGTTGGAGCCATTTCAAGCATTCTTTCAAATACTCTTGTTTACCTATAAAATAGATGTTAATGTTCAGTTCTTAACATCAATACACGAGCAGAAAACAAGAAGATATATTCAAACACAAAGCCTTCATTGCAAAATCTTACAAACCTCTCAAACCCTACATATACGCATATATATATTTTCAGAGGGTTCATAGGTTAAATTGTATTATTCAAATCTGTATTGTTCAAGGTTGTAATTGTTTTGCTGTTGTACAAGATTGGCTTCAGGTTTTAGGGTGAGTCGAACTAGACTAGAGAAGTATACTTGGGAAGTAGTACTTAGAAAGTTAGTTGTTCACAGGTAAACAGCAAGCCATTTGTAATCAGCAAGGGTTAAGGGAGATATATTGTTGGATCTTGTAATCGGTTTATAGTTGATCAATAATATATTCTCTTACCAAGTTTGGTAAGGGACCAGGACGTAGACCATAGGGGATTAGGGGTCGAACCTGGCTAAAAGATTGTGTGTCTCTTTTACTTACTGTTTATATTCCTTCTGCATTGCATTTCAGGTACAATCAGCGTGCTGTTTGTGAACTGTGTTATTACAAACAGCAAGCTGTTTTCAGTAAATTTCAAAACAGTTCATAAATTCACACTATTAACCAAAAACACCTATTCACCCCCCTCTAGGTGTTGTTTTCAGGCTCACTATAAAAGATTGTATTAGCTATTAAAATATCATTTTGATGTTATAAATTTTATTTTATTTTTAGGATTTGATTTTTATGGATAAACATTATCATACAAGTGATACATGTAAAAGTTAGGTTTTTGGTCTTAACTAGGGAGGAGATAAATAGTAATAACCGTGTTTAACGAGAAAGCGATTCATTAGAGAAGATCGTATAAAGATGTTTGAATATATAAGGAATACATAAAATAAAAATGTTTTATTAGAAGTAGAATACGAGGACGGTGGAGACGTCTTACACGATTTTTAAAATTATATAACTTTTTTCCTAGAAATCCATTATTTTATCTTTTTTATACAAGTTAATTATACTTGCATTAGAAAAATATATCCATAAATTTAATATTATTCCCGTAACGAAAAGTCTTCGAATTTAATTTTTTTATATGTTAACATAACAGAAAGACATTCTCATGCAGAAGTTGTAAATAAGTACATGAATATCTATAATATACAAAAAATATAAGATGTATTTTCATTTTTAAAACTCTATAAATATTAGAAAGTTTAAAGAATATAAAAATTGGAATTTACTTTCTTTATATAATTAGTTAGAATTTCGGTTCCAAATAAGAGCGACTCAAAACGTATTTAACGAGAAGACGACTCACTAGAAAAGATTGTATTAGCTATTAGAATTTGATATTGATGTCATAATTTTTTTTATTGTTCGATTTTATGGATAAAAAATATTATATAAGTCTTTATAATATATGTTAAAGTTGAGATTTTGATTTTAATGAGAGAGCGGCTCAATCGAAAGAATCGTGTTTAACAAGAAATCGATTCATTAGAAAAGGATATTTAATTATTAAAATTTAAAAATAATATTATAATATAACGTAAATGTATTAATTTTTTTTAAAAAAATATTATAACGCCGCCGCGAAGCGCGGCTTTATCGACTAGTTTATTATAATAACTGAGTCTACTAATTTTCAGTTAACCAATCAAAAAATTATAAATTATTTTAAAATCAATCAGAGATAATTCCTAAATTTTAGATCAATCATGTTATATTAAGAGCTCTCCATATTTACAATCTCACCCTATCTTAGTCAACACTTCTAATTTAAATACAATAATGATTTTATTAGACATATCTATAAATACATATTTTTTAATATTTACATATCCGTAAACAAATATTTTTTTTAAAAAAATTACTATTTTAATTTGAAATCAATCACGATATTCTATTATATATTTTAAATTATATTTCATAAATACTCATTCGTTAATCAACCAATTTTTTAATTTAAAGTCATTCACAATCATATTATCATACATTATAAATTGAATTTCATAAAATATATTATATAATTATAACTGATTTCGAATATTTATAATATAACTCAACTAGAAATATGAAAACCTTGGATTTGAAATCAAATTTTAAATAATTTGGATAATTTTCATACCTTCAAATACTCGCTTTTTTTAAAAACTCAAAAATTTATTTATTCATAATTTGTTAATAAAATTAATTAAAAAATGCATATAAGCCAACAATGCATATATTTTAATTATTTGAATTATTAAATATATGCTAGAATAGTATTATTATTGGTTGGTGAATAAATTACCAATCAAAAAATAGAAATTATTTTAGAGACAATCAGAATTCACTTCTAAATTTTCAATCAATCAGTCATATACAAAAATTTTAATTCTGTTTTTCAGAAGAGGGCTGAGCACCTCATCACCTTTAGTAGTGGGGGGCTCAACACTCAAATCGATTACCTTCTTATGCGCAGGCGTGAGGTTAGGAACTGCGTGGATTGCAAGGTGTTTCGGAGTGAGGCATGCGCGTCCCAACATCGTCTGTTGGCCATGGATCTATCCATGGGGGGTCGAATTATTCGCAGGAAGAGCGAGGCTAGACCAAGAATCCTTTGGAAAGATTTGAAGGGAGAGAAGGCGGCCGAATTCAGGGAGTCTCTGATCAACGAAGGTTGTTTTGCGCGTGGTGGAGATGCCAATTCTAGGTGGACCAACATGGCGGAGGCTATTCGGTGTGTAGGCGAGAAGGTGGTGGGGGTTTCCTCAGGTAAGTTCAGTGGTCGTAAGGAGTCGTGGTGGTGGAGCGATGAGGTTCAAAAGAAAGTGAAGGCTAAACTGGTGCTTTTTAAAGAGCTTATGTCGATTAGTGCAGGGGCGGAGAGGAATCAGAAGATGGAAGCGTACAAGGTGGCGAGACGAGAGGCAAAAAAGGCTGTGGCGAAAGCCAAAGACGAAGCCTATGAGGAACTGTACAAGCGCCTAGATACCAAGGAAGGAGCGAACGCTATCTTTAAAATAGCTAAAGCTAGGGAGAGAGGGCGGCGCGACCTGGGTTCTGTTAAGTTTGTTAAGGATGAGGCAGGCCAAGTGTTAGTGAATGAAGATGCCATTAAGGAGAGGTAGAGTTCTTATTTTCATAATCTTTTCAATGAGGCGAGGAGGAGTGGTGCCGGTGTGGAGCAAGAGGTCCCCATTTCGCCTGTGCTTTCTATCGGTGCTTGTGAGCGTATCAGCAAGGAGGAAGTCAAGGGTGCCCTTCAAAAGATGGCTAGAGGGAAGGCGGTTGGTCCGGATCAGATCCCAATAGAGGTGTGGCTTTGTATTGGTGAGATTGGCGTCCATTGGCTTACAGATCTGTTCAATGCTCTCCTTTTGGGTGCTAAGATGCCAGCTGAATGGAGGCGTAGTTTTGTGGTCCCTTTTTTCAAGAACAAAGGCGATGCCCAGAGTTGTAGTAACTATTGGGGTATTAAATTACTCAGTCATACTATGAAACTTTGGGAGAGAGTGGTTGAATGCCGGATTAGAAGAGAAGCCGAAATCTCAAAGAATCAATTTGGTTTTATGCCTGGGAGATCGACGACTGAGGCTATTCATCTCGTTAGACGCCTTATGGAGAAGTTCAGGGAACGTCGTAAAGACCTTTATATGGTGTTCATTGATCTTGAGAAGGCGTATGATAGCATCCCCCGTGAAGCTATCTGGAAGAGCCTTGCAGAAAGGAGAGTGTCTTCGTCGTACGTTAGGGCGATTCAAGACATGTACTCCCAAGCTAGTTCTTGCGTCAGAACCCCTGTGGGTGACTCACATTTTTTCCCTGTTGAGATTGGGCTCCACCAGGGGTCGGCCCTTAGTCCCCTCCTTTTCGCCCTTATCATTGATGTCATGTCACGAGGAATTCAAGATGGCGTCCCTTGGTGCATGCTCTTCGCTGATGATATCGTGTTAGTGGCGGAGTCGAGGGGGGAGGTGAACGAGAAGTTGGAGTTATGGAGATCTACTTTGGAGTCCCAAGGCTTGCGTTTGAGCCGGTCTAAAACCGAATACCTCTGGTGTAACTTCAGTGGTGAGGACAAAGAGGAAGGGGTGGAGGTTAGGATTGAAGATGAGATCGTCCCTCGTACGGATAAGTTCAAGTATTTGGATTCGATCATCCAAAAGGAAGGTGAGATTGAAGACGATGTCACACATCGTATTAAGGCTGGGTGGTTAAGGTGGAGGGCAGCGTCAGGGGTGATGTGCGACAAGAAAGTACCTTTAAAGTTGAAAGGGAAATTCTATAGAGCGGCAATCCATCCTGCGATGTTGTATGGTTCTGAGTGTTGGGCGGCGAAGAAGGCACTCGGAGCAAGTTAGAAGCAGCTGAGATGAGGATGTTGCGGTGGTCTTGTGGGCGCACGATGTTGGACAGAATTCCGAATGTAGTTTTTAGGAGCGAGCTGGAGGTGGCACCTTTTTCTACGAAAATCAGGGAAGGGAGGTTGAGATGGTTCGGCCACATCCGTATGAGGCTTGCTGAAGCCCCAGTGAGGAGGGTCGAGAGTCTTTCGGTTTCAGGGGTGAGGAGGAGAGGTAGATCGAGGAGGTCGTGGGAAGAGCAGCTTAGATTGGATATGAAGGCCTTAAACTTAAATGAGACCTTGACCGCGGATAGAGGTGCTTGGAGGCGCCAGATCAGAGTGGTGGATTCTTTTTTAGGGAGCGGCTCTGTTGTTGAGAGCCTAAGAGTTGGGTTATCTCGGTTAGCGTTATCTTAGTTTTATCGGCTCTTTCGTGCTCATTTTTCATTTTTCATTGGCTTCTGTTGTCTGGTTGTGTAATTGCAGGGAGATTACCGCGGTGGCATCGTGGATCTAAGTGTCTTGCAGAGTGGAGTAGTCAATCCCCGGGGATCTGTGCGAGGAGTCATCCTAGATCAAAGTGCTGTCGAGAACGGAGTGGATAACCTCCGCGTAGGTAAGTCCCATGTGATCAAAACCATGGGCTCAGGTTTGGCTGCGACCTTTTCCAAAATTTATGAAGTCGTTATAAATATCACACACTATTTTTCTGTTGTGCACTAAGCTAGGGGTCTTCACGGAAACAGCCTCCTTACCGTAAAAGGTAGGGGCATGGTCTGCGTACATCTCACCCTCCCCAGATCCTGCTCTGTGTGGGATACACTGGGTATGTTTGGTTTGGTTTTTATTCTAACTTACTAATCGCGGTTAAATTAAATTTAAATATAATAATAGAGAAAAAGGACCCTGAGATATATCTCAGGGAACTTTTCCTGAGATGCATATAAAATTACTTTAGATTTTATTGGGCCCGCAGGGCTAATTAAAAATTTTTTGAATTTACTGAAATGTCCATCCCATTTTTACATGTAAAATAAATGAATCTCAGGGAACTTACCTGAGATATATCTCAGGCTCCCTAATCTCATAATAATATCTTCATTTAATAAATTCGTATATCACATGGTTTTTAATTTTAAAAAATTACTACTAACCGTAATTAATATTTTCTATAAATCCACATAACAGTGAATTACAGATGTTTATATATCTTTTAGTTATGAATTTTTTTGAACATCCTTTATTATAATACCCGAATCTACCACGTATTAGCTAAACAATCGTACGATTGTGAATTATTTTAGTATCAGTCAGAGTCTAGATCAATTAAACTTAATGTAACATGTTTCTCTATTGGATCTAGATTCTACGTTTCAACCAAAATTAAACTCAACTCAAGTTAAACTCATTAACAATGGATTTTTGTTTTTTAATATCAATTAACTAAATATAATAACTACTTATATATAAAAAAACTGAACATAATAACTACTAATTTTTATTTTGACGATTAACTAATAATCAATTTACATAAAATAAAAATACCTCAAATATAAAATTCATACGAACTAAAAATTAAATTATTATATCAATTTAATCATTACAAGAAATTTAAGCCGTTTATTCCCTATTCTCCATCAGACCTAGTCAACTTTGATGAACTAAGTTTCAGTATCAATTATCCTCCTCCTGCTTAAATTTTATCAATTTCGGTTAAGGTGCTACTTTGTATCTTTTTATTAAATGACATACTATACTTGGATATTTATATCATTTTTTATTTCGATTATATATATGTATCATATGTTTTGTGTTTATTTGTCCAATAAAATCAACAGAAAAATGATTCTGACAAAAAAATAATTGAAAACAATTTAGAATTTTATCATCCCTATTCCAAATCCTCCCAAGATTACTTCCCATTAGAATATTCGGTGGTCAGTTTCAATAATTCTGCGACTTACCGAATTGTAGGCATCAATCTTTACCACATATATTACACCGATTTGTTTATATTATTAGGCGTGCCTATAGATAAATGTTTTTTTTTACAATGTTGGGTTGCCAATGTCATCATTCATAACTTACCTTCATGATCACTAAAATATATATTTTATCATTGTCCATACATTTAAAAGTACGATATAGTTTTTCTTATATGGCCTTTTTGGAAGGGGTCACGCCCGTATAAGATCAGTTTCTCGATTCCTCTAAATCAGAATTTTTCTAGACCCTTGAAAGTCGATTCTTGAGAAAAACACACAAGTCACAATCATTAAAAATGCATTCAATAGTTTTTTCTTCGATACATCAATAAAAAATCTATTTCCTTCATCAACTTAATTGCTAATAACTTTAATATTATATATATTGCTATTTCACCAACTTAAATTTAAAAGGTATATCATGAATGACCATAACCATTCAGAAGGCATCTTGAATTTATAACACAAATCAATGACAAAAGGTACGGAAACAATCTTAAAACCATTAATTGTTATTTATTTTGAACCAATTTTTAAATATAATTATCATTTAAAATCAAACCCATTCATTTTTCTATAATTATCATTTTGATTATTTGTCCTTAAATTTATTTTGTGATTTCCTATTAGCTAAAAAATCCAAGAGTGTAAAGTCAAATAATTAGTTAGTCCACATTAAAATTATTATTAAATTATATTTACTAATAGTTAAATAAACATTTTATAATTATCTTTCAAAATAAGAACCAACCATTTTTTTTCATTATTAGCATTTTAAATATCTGTCCTTAATTTAATTTGTGATTTACCATTAATTAAATGAAATCCATGAATGTAAAGACAATTACTGTAAGAACCCAGATTTTTGGGTAGAATTAAAACTTTTATTATGTATTGATGTAAGAGTGAGCAGTGGTTACAACTACAATGTAATACTGGCTTTAAAGAATGAATAATGAAAGGATATATATTCCAAG
Source organism: Kitagawia praeruptora (assembly GCA_037693485.1). Lineage (NCBI taxonomy): Eukaryota > Viridiplantae > Streptophyta > Magnoliopsida > Apiales > Apiaceae > Kitagawia > Kitagawia praeruptora. The sequence goes on from CM075351.1 coordinate 40,930,280, forward strand.
GTTATATGGCCTGAAGGATGCTATTGGGTGATAACTTAGATTAGAATAATCTATCTCCTAGAAAGTTAAGATAAGATTCCCTAGAGAGTAATAGATACCCTCATGTCATCCAAATCAATATCTATTATAAGTCCAGCGATTCCGTAAGAAGGTTAAGGAACACTCGAGGGTGAACCAGGTTCATTTTCCTAATTATAGGAATTAAATAAAAATAAGTGATGAATAGTGATTTTGGTGGAATTTGGAATATTATTATAATAATGTTATACCCGGTATTCGGAACGGATTTCTGAGTTCGTATTAGTGATCCAGGAGGAAAATAAGTGTATGTAAAAGCTGTCGGATTCTGAAAAACAGCACTTTCATTTTCTCCGAGATTTTCCCTAGACACTGATAGATTAAGGATTTAATATTTAATATTTGAGGAATATTAATTGGAGGATTATAATGAAAGATGGAATTGGTGATAGAATTATTAAGAAGGTTTCCGGTAAAACCCTAACTAGAAACGAATGAGTTATTCCCTCGAACGATCAATGAATTGAGCAACAAACGGACAAAGAATCAAGCAGAGGAAGCAAGATGCATGCATGTGCAAAGGAAAATATCTACAAACCAATTAGTTATATAAGTAACCAACATATCTAGGAATCAAACTAGTACTTAGCAAATCAAACCACTTGGTTAGCCTAAACACCACCAAAGATCAACACTTGTCATGGTGTTTCCTCATCCAACACTTCACAACCTTATTAAAGTAGCTTTATACAAAGATATTATGTGTAAGTGGATGAGAGTGGATGAGAATTAAATCAAAGAAATCAAAAAGAAACCAAGCAAAAACTTTATTCTCTCCATACTAGCACCATTCGGCTTTCTTGGAAATTCCAAGATCCAAATCCAACTTCCAACCATCCTTTGATCTTGAAACTTTTTATGTGAGTCCTATAATTCATAAAAATGATCTCCTCAAAATCCTAGCTTCAATCTCTTCTTTTTCCATTTTCAAAAAAATCCTCAAAGAGGAGGATGAATAGTAACCTCAAGAACAAAACTTTTGGATCTTGATTTTGGGTGATGATCCAAGCTTCATGGAGGCTATACAAGGACCATACAAGGCTTAGTAAGGCTATATCACTCTCCAAGGAAGGTATAAACCTCATGAACCCTTAGTTGACTTTGAGTTTTAAGCATGTTCTTGAGTGATCTATGTTTAGTGGTGTTGTTAGTAAGTTATAAGCATGATTATAAGCATGATTAAGATTGGGTTTTGATAAATGTTAAAAATAGCTTAGATGAACGGAAAGGCATTGCTTGGCCTCAGTTCATGGTTATAAATCATGTATATGTTGTTTGGAGTAGATATCATGATTATTGGGAGTTTTGGAATTTGGTAAATATCCGATTTATAGCCGTCGTAATGCCAAAATTTCGTTAACCTTAAGAACACGAGTTTGACAGTAGGTATAAACCACTGATTAACTTCGATTTCTTCCATGATAAGCTAGATTATGTTATAAGCTTCGTTTTGATATAAAGATCGTATGAAATGGACTTACGGTTTAGGAGTTATGATTAAATTCGTAAAAGAGGTTCGAAACCGTAATCGAGAGTTCGTAACTGAAATTGGAATCCCTTAACATGACTAAGTCAGTGACGAATCATGGTAATTAAATATTAGAGGTCATAAGGAAGGCGTGAGAGAAAACCACAAGTAAAATGGATCGTTTTCCGATTTTATAAAAATGTTCGAATCGAGGTTAAATGCGAAGAAACCACTTTTCGGAGGTAACACTATTCACTAGAAGCTCCTGCCCTGTTTTAGTGAAATCTGTAAAAATTAATCTTCTGATCTCAGTCCAATTTTGAGTTAGCTACCTTCTAGATATTCTCTAGATCATGTACGCGAAAACGGTGCGTCATTTGAGTTAACGGTTACCGAGTTATGAACGTTTTAGTGAAAGAGGTGTGAATAGTAAAGATCCGTAGTCGACCGAACTTCAAAAATACATTTCACCTATCTAGACCCGTGGCTTCGAATTGGAAATTTTATGATAAATATTACAAATACCAAAGATGATTTTATAAGTGGTTTCGTAATTAAATACGTTTCCAGTGATTTATTAAAAGTGTTGAAGTGCGAGTCACGGAATAGTGATTCTCAGAAAAGTCACCTCTAAGGATACTACTTTGGCCACCCGTTTTGGCTAAGTTAAAAAGGGAATTTCGAGTCGACTAAAACACGAAACTTGTTAAGAATTATCAAGACCACATATTGGTGCAAAGAACGAGGTTATAATTGATTAAGTAAGATATACGAAAAATCTGACATTAAGGATAGGTTCGAGGGTGTTTTGGACTAAACTTACATGACTTAAGTTAAGTTATACTTAACCTTCGAAATGTTAAGTGATTGACCTCGGTTATTGTGACTATTTATAGATCATTGGATTGACACGAGGCACACTACCACTACAGGATTACCAGGCAAGTTTCCAATACTTGGAACTGTTGTTGTGATAATATATATATGATGATTGTTGTATACATATGCCATAGCATGCATGTCTACTTTCAAGTTATATTGCAATACTTGTTCCCTGAATTGATATTGGCTTATAGACTAGATACGATATATCAGTATAAGCCGGACTTTTGGTTAAGACCCTTAGTGAAGGGCATGTGATATTCATTCTTTAAATGTAGACCGGGAGTCGGTGTTTTGAGATATAGATGTAGTCTTGGAAACCCGGAGGGATTCCAACGACAGATTAGTATTCCGTTTGAGGAATGTTATTATTAAACATTAATTATATTTCCATAAAGTATTATTTACTTGGAAATCTTTCGAGAAATGTTATTTGAGTATTATCTCAGTCGAGAGATATTAAATGAATATTATTTCGAATATTCATTTAGAGTTTGATTATTTCATGAATATTATTTCAAGATTCATTTGGAATATTGTTTATTAAATGAATATTACTTTCGAATATTCATTTAAGGTTTTATCTATTCAATGAATATTACTTTAAGATATTTCTTTGAAATTCTAATTACTTAAGGAACATTATTTCAAATATTCCTTGAGAGTATTGATTACTAAATGAATATTAATTGGATATTCATTTAGAATAGTATTTATTAAATGAATATTATTTGAATATTCGTTTAAGGTTTTATTTACTTAATGAATATTATTTTAAAATATTCAGTTGAAGTTCTAATTACTTATGGAATATTGTTTTGAATATTTCTTTAAAGTTTTGATTACTAAATGAACATTATTCGGTTATTCATTTGGAATATTAATTGTGAAATGAATATTATTTTGGGATATTCAGTTAGAATATTATTTGTTAATGAATATTATTTGGATATTCATTTGGAATGTTATTTGTTAAATGAATATTATTTTCAAAGATTCATTTAAGGTTTGATTTATTCGGTAAAAATTATTTTAAATATTGATTTAAGTTTATTTATTCAATGAATATTATTTTAAATATTCATTTAAGAAGAGATTTATTTAATAAATAATTCTATATATTCATTCGAGGATTACTTACGAGCAATATTATGATTTAATAATATTCCGTAATTATTATTGACTTAATAAATATTCTTGGAATATTTAATAAAATTCTTTTGAATTCTTTTTGTAATGATTTATATTATTCAAAGGTTATCCTTCACCTTCAGATATTATGTAAAATATTTCAAAGTCTTTTATGACTATTTTATCAAGGGGAGGTTCCCAAAACTTTATTTTCGTTTAAATCTATCTTATAAGAAGATTTAAATACTCGCTCAACTTCCAAAAATTATATAAGGGGACCTCACTTGGAGATGTTATTTATTGGACTGCCCGGTCCTATACTTGCTAAAACTATCCTGTCACTCACATCTTGATTCTTTCAAGTATCGATATGAGTCTTTTGGTTACCTCCTCAACGCTCGAGGGGTATGATTGATGTAACAAGTTTATATCCATTAACAAGCATCAGCTTGGGAAATATTGGTGAATTTTTCCTTTCCAATTAGATACGACTACTTTGTGGAGTCCTATCAACAAGTGTTACACTTGGGGAAAAGGGGAACGAACTTTACGTTTCAGAGTCATGGATGATATTCGAACTAGGAGACGCGTAAGTGGCCGAGTGGCGCCGGTCCAGCAATAGCCCCACCGTTGGCTGAGGAGTTCCAGAGGGCGGTAGATAAATAATTCCGTCGGAGCTACCTTCTACATGTAGAGAACGACTGATGAGATGCATGACATACGACTGATCATCGTAAACGTCAGGGCATCTGGCGCGGCAATGCTCCCGTATTAGTTCATCTTCTAAAAGTGAGAAATTTCTGCAACACTGTTGGTGTCGGCAAGGTGAAAAAGTGTTGAAACCGGAATTGCAATATTTTTCCTGCAAGTTCCTCTTTTATGATAATTGAGAATATCTTGCTTATCTTTTGCATAGCAGATATTTATTCAAAACAAATATATTTTTGAGTTACCTTGTAACTTCATCTCATACCTTATATTGGTACTACATCGTTAATGCATGGCATATGGTTTCAAAGGTATTTTGAACTGTCATATATTATTGTCGTTCAATTATATTTTGGTGGGCTATTGCTCACCCTTGCTTTATTTATTTATATTACAACAGCTAGATCAGATGGCCGCGCAAGGCGCACACAGCGTAAGCAGGTGCCAACCGTCAGAGGTTTACCGCTAAGGTCTTGGCTACCTTTGTTGAGGATGCAACTACTGGTAGGCTAGTTGTTAGCAATTGAGCCTCAAATGTATTTATATTATGGTATCTATTAATGGATGGCAAAGAGTATGTAATTGTAATTCTTTGGGTTGTAAGAACTCAAACTTGTGATTAATAATATTGTTGGTTACTCTGATTTCATCTCTGGGACTATAACGGGTGTGTTTTATGTTGTTGTTTTGGGTCACAAGGTTGTAATTTAAATTATGTTGAATTTGTGGTTGGATATTGAGACCGTAACGACCAGATCCCTGACCCTGGATCTGGGGGTGTTACAATTACTTAGTAAGTTCTCAATAGATATAATATTAAATTAGATGTACAATTAGTTATATATATATAAATTTGATGTGATACATGCGTAAATAAAAAATTAATTTCAAATATGTATTTAATTAATTTATAATTTCAAAATTTTATATTTTTTTATGCCTCATATTTTTCCCCGCTTCTAACCTTTTTCACTTCCATCTTTTACAAGCTAATCAAATTGATGTATATGAAATATTTGCTTTTAACTTGACAAATTAAAATAAGTTGAAATTATATCATTGTAAATTTTATTTATAGTCTGTTGTGAGACTAACAGACAAATCTACTCCAAAAAATCAGTTTCTCTATTTTTTTTAGATTATATCACACCCCGGTGAGCATCCTTATTTCTTCCTCAAACTAAGTATGACTACCATAATTCTATATCTACGAAGTATTTTATTTGTCAATTTAAATTTCAGATTGAGAAAAATTAATGTTTATGAATGATGCTGTTTTTTTTTGTAAGATTTATCACTTTATGTATCTACTTTTGATGTTCTTACTAACAAAAATACCCACACACTTATTCACACACACATGCATGTTTCAAATTAAAGCATATAAATTTTCTCAACTTAATAATACTTATATTAATATATTTGTTCGTGTGTCGAATACATATTATGCCACAATTTTTTTGTTGTCAGAGTAGTTATAAAAATCACCTATATATATTCTCCAAAATCATTTATGTACTTTGTTTTTTTTAGAGGAAATCAAATTTCATTAAATCGCCAAAGAATCTGACAATAAAGTCTCCAACAAATACATCGGAGGAGACAGATTCACAATGAAGTTATTAAGCTCACAAGGAATTCTAGCAATTCTATGTGCTACCTTGTTTGCCTGCTTTCTAACATAACCAACCGAGAGTCCTACGTTGCTCCTTAGAATAGTACTACACTGATTCAACAGATTTCCAAGCTCTAGCAAGTTAACCTGTTGATTATTCATAGCATTGACACTCAGCAATGAATCACTCTCAATAGCAACTGAACCACCTGCAATTTCCTTGGACCATAACAAGGCTTCTGTTATGCCTGTCAATTCAGCTTCTAGCACCGAGACCATACCTGCAAACCTCATTGTTTTCCCTCCAAGATAATGGCCTTGATGATTTCTGAGAACCATGCCTACTGCAAAGTAATTCTGACCTGCAACAACTGATGCATCTACATTGATTTTAAGACAATCGACCTCATGTGGATGCCACTTGTACTCATTTCTTTGTCTATTCACCCCCACTCCAGTTGCAGTCGAAGACTTCTTATTTGCTAACTGCTACCCTGTAATTTGCTTCTTACTCCATGACATGACTGTAGAGGTTGGGAGATTTCTGTTCTCAAAAACACGCTTATTCCTTGCAAACCACACCCCCCAGAAAACAGTTGATATCTTGATCAAAATATCATCTGAGGCAATGGCAAGGTTATGAAGCAGCCATTCTGGTGTGTTTTCCACATCCCACATATCCACATTAATCCTCACTTGTTGCCAACACTCCTTAGCAAAGCTATATTAGTCGATGCCTAATATGACAATTTCGATTAAGTTGCTACATAATACCGCCAATTTTGGAAAAAAGATTTTCTTTATTTTCAAGTATATATAATACACATTAGTACTATGTTCAATTCACAATAAATTGGTCACATATTTTGGGATAAAGGTATCACATGTATTATGATTTTAAAATATTTTTCATAAGGAGTTGATAACGCTTGTAACCGCCACATTATATATATATATATATACATATATATATATACATATATATATATATATATATATATATATATATAATTTGTTGTTATAATAAATATCAAGTTACAAAAGAGATCAAATATTATAGGCATAGCTGATCATGAATAAGTGTAATAGGTTTGGCTATTTTTGATAATCGATATATTGTATGATTGAGTTGTAGACATACGTGAAGAGATCATATCTTAATTGACGGTAACGAATTTAGAGGACGACAAGTCAATCGGTGGTTTGTGATCATGGAGGTTAGTATTGGCGATTGTGTCGAAGTTAACGACATCATTTTGGTATGTGTTAAATGAAGATATGATCTCTGATATAAATAGTAGTATAGTATTGTAAAGTAAAAGTTGATTAATAGGAGTTTCACATATTTAGATAATTATTGAAAATATTTCCATATTTTAAATTGAATGAACTATGTTGTTTTCGAAATTGGTACTTATTATAATCAATTTTAATTAAATTGATGCCTAATAATGTCAATACCACAAAGATGATTATCTTTATCTTTAAGTATTAAAAAACATCATTACATGCTCAGAACGGAGATGCGTTGTGATCTTGCGATGCTTTCTAGCAAACTTTCATAACATCATGCCAACCGCCATAAGTATTGCAAGATCACAACACATGTAATGTCTTCGCTTGGAGCATGTAAGTACATTTTCTAATAATTAAAAAGAAAAAAAGAAAAATCCTTTATCTGGCATTATCTAGCATCCACTTAATTCATATTGGCACTACTAAACACCAACTTCTAAATAGTGAAGTTCATTCAATTTAGTACATAATAATTTCAATAGTTATCTGTATTTTTAAAATATCACTTCAATCAACTTTTCACTCTATACAATACAATGCTAATACATATCTCATCACATCTACATTTAACATATACAAATATGTCACTATCAATGTTGACACATCGCCATTGCTAACCCTCATTGTCAAAACATTTTTGGATTTCTTTTGATATGTAATAAATTTTATTTTATGTTACAATTATATTTTTAAATAATCATTATTTTCAATAATTTATTTTATTTTTAATTTAAATAATTTAATATAAATTTAATTAATGATATGCATGTCTTAAATAAAAAAGGTAACGTTTTTTAATTAGAAAGGAAATATTAATGATTATATAAAAGGTAACGTTTAGATAAAACGGGAACGTTTAATTTAAATAACTGAATATAAATTTAATTAATGATATGCATGTTTTTTTACTTTATTTCAATAATGATTGTAAGATTAGTTAGATAAAAAAAAAGGTAACATTTTTTAATTAGAAAATAAATATTAATGATTGGAAGATAGGGTACGATTGATGTTTTTAGTCGTTTATAAAAGGTAATATGTTCAACTAAAAGTAAATGTGAAAAATGCAATCAGCTAATTACCATTAATTATATTATTATTTTTTATTTATTTTAATAATTAGGATAACTATATCGAAAATCAAACCGACAAACTTTCAATATTTTGATTTTAATATAACGGTATAGATTTATATATATGTTGGCCATGAGCGCGATTGAATAGCCTAAGTGGTAAAGAGTTTTCCTTTATCGACCCAGGTCCTAGATTCGACTCTCCCTCACCCCGAGAATTATCTTAGAACTTACGTTTTTGGTGAAAAGGTTAATTAGTTAGTTATAATATTTGTAGTTTATTTAATTAAATATAATGACCCATGATATTTTTGGAAAATGATAGGTTTTTGTTAGAAAAATTAGAAAAGATATTATGTTTTAGCTAAAAAAGGTAATTGGTTAGATATTTAGGATTATAATATCATTTTTTTAGTTTATAAAATAGAATTGTCCGTTACTACAAAACCAATATGTACCATAATATAGGAAATTAAATAAAGAATAAATAAATACGGATGATTAAGTAAAAATACATAGTACCGTACCAACCGATCGGTTGACCAAACTTTCAATATTTCAATTACTAATAATACTAGTTAAAACCCGTGCGATACACCGATTTTTTTTATTTTAATATTATATGAATTTTTTCATTTATTTAATTATTTTTTTAAAACATTAATTTTGGAGACTTACATTTTTATATGATATGATTTGATAATAATTATATAAATGTTATCCGTGATATTTCTAGAAATTTAGGGATTTTAGTTAGAAAGAATATGGAAAAGATGATAGGTTTTAGTTGAAAAAGGTAATCGATTAATTATTTGTAATTATAAAATTATTATTTTATCTTCTTTTTTTAACAGCAAAATTATTATTTTATCTTATTAAATAGAATGCCTGTGATATGATTAGAAAAAGATAGGATTTAGATAGAGAAAAGTAAAAAGGAAACATGTTATAGGTGAAAAAAATTATTGATTAGTTTATAGTAATTATAATTTAATTACCTTATTTTATTAAATATAATTGCACATAATATTTTTAGAAAGGGAGAAATTAATATTGTCCGTAATATTTCTATTAAAAGAAAGATTTTAGTTAGAAAATATATAAAAGATGATATGTTTTAACTGAAAAAGGCAATCGGTTAATTATTAATATTAAAATATTTATTAGTTCATTTTATTAAATAGAACGCCCTTGATATAATTGAAAAAAAAGAGATTTTAGTTAGAGAAAATAGAAAGCTAACGTGAAAATTAAAAAGATGACATGATTTATGTGAAAAAGGTAATTGATTAGCTTATATAATTATAATTTAATTATGTCATTTTACTAAATAAAATTGCTCACATTTTTTAAAAAATGAGAAATTAATGTTGCCAGTGATATTTCTAGAAAAAAAGGGAATTTAATTAGAAAAAATTGAAAAGACGATACGTTTTAGCTGAAAAGGTAATCGGTTAATTATTAGTATTATAATATTATTATTTTATTTTTATTAAATAGAAATATATGTGATATAATTGAAAAAAGAGAGGTTTTAGTAAGAAAAAAAAGTAACGTATTTTGGCTGAAAAAGATAACCGTGCATGATATAATTGGAAAAAAAGAGATGTTAGTAAGAGAAAATAAAATAAAAGGTGACGTGTTTTGGGTGAAAAAGGTAATTGATTAGTTAATTGTAATTAAAATATAATTATGTTATTTTATTAAACAAAATTGCTCGTATTTTTTTTAAAAAAAGAGAAATTTTAGTTAAATAATAAAATATAAAAGATATTCTATTTTAACTGAAAAAGGAAATTATTTAGTTATTAAAAAATAGAAAAGGTAATATGTCTAACCCAAAAGAGGAAATCAATATATATATATAAAGGAGGGTACGCGGGAGTTTAGGTGGTGCTCTAAGATCGTCTCAATCTATTTTTTTAATTTTCTAGAATTTTAGAATTTTAAACACTTATAAATATAAAAATATCATTTAACATATTAGAAGTAGAATAGGTGTTCGAATTTATAGTGGTGAAGAGTTCGAATTTATAGGAAGACATATGATTAGAAGTTCTATTGTAAGTAGAATAAGTATTTATATAGCATATGATTAAAAGTTCTATTGAAAGTAGAATATAGGAGTTCGAATTTATAGAGATAAGAGTTCAAATTTATAGAAAAAACATATAAATAAAAGTTTCTATTGGAAGTAGAATAAGTATTTATAAAGCATACGATTAAAAGTTCTATTGGAAGTAGAATAAGAGTTTGAATTTATAGAGAATAAGAGTTCGAATTTATAGAAAAACATATAAATAAAAGTTCTATTAGAAGTAGAATATGTGTTTGAATATATAGAGCATCCATATAACTAAATATTTTATAGAAAGTACGATCTTCTTAAATTATATATTTTTTATATAAGTTAATTATACTTCTATTAGGAAAATTTATTCATAAATCCAATACTATTATCATAAAAAAGTCATCGTATTTAAAAGAACATTCTCATGCAGGAATCCTAAATAAAAATAGGAGTATCTATAATATAAAGAGAAAATAAGATGTGCTTTCATTTTCTAAAACTCCATAAATTTTAGAAAGTCTAGATAAAGTATAAATTGGAATTCACTCTATTTTTTAGGTTTTAATTTTAAGGAAAAAAGTTGTTGTGTAAGATAAGTATCAATAATAATATGTAATGAATTTGGAATTTCGACCCAAACGAGAGCGGCTCGAAACGTGTTTAACAGAAGACGGCTCACTATAAAAGATTGTATTAGCTATTAAAATATCATTTTGATGTTATAAATTTTATTTTATTTTTAGGATTTGATTTTTATGGATAAACATTATCATACAAGTGATACATGTAAAAGTTAGGTTTTTGGTCTTAACTAGGGAGCAGATAAATAGTAATAACCGTGTTTAACGAGAAAGCGATTCATTAGAGAAGACCGTATAAAAATGTTTGAATATATAAGGAATACATAAAATAAAAATGTTTTATTAATAGAAGTAGAATACGAGGACGGTGGAGACGTCTTACACGATTTTTAAAATTATATATCTTTTTTCCTAGAAATCCTTTATTTTATCTTTTTTATACAAGTTAATTATACTTGCATTAGAAAAATATATCCATAAATTTAATATTATTCCCGTAACGAAAAGTCTTCGAATTTATTTTTTTTATATGTTAACATAACAGAAAAACATTCTCATGCAGAAGTTGTAAATAAGTACATGAATATCTATAATATACAGAAAAAATAAGATGTATTTTCATTTTTAAAACTCTATAAATATTAGAAAGTTTAAAAATATAAAAATTGGAATTTACTTTCTTTATATAATTAGTTAGAATTTCGGTTCCAAATAAGAGCGACTCAAAACGTATTTAACGAGAAGACGACTCACTAGAAAAGATTGTATTAGCTATTAGAATTTGATATTGATGTCATAATTTTTTTTATTGTTCGATTTTATGGATAAAAAATATTATATAAGTCTTTATAATATATGTTAAAGTTGAGATTTTGATTTTAATGAGAGAGCGGCTCAATCGAAAGAATCGTGTTTAACAAGAAATCGATTCATTAGAAAAGGATATTTAATTATTAAAATTTAAAATTAATATTACAATATAACGTAAATGTGTTAATTTTTTTTTAAAAAAATTATAACGCCGCCGCGAAGCGCGGCTTTATCGACTAGTTGATTAATAAAGGAGAGACTTTAGTTAGATAAAATATGAAAGGATATTGTATTTTACGTGAAAAAGAAAATTATTTAGTTTTTGAAAAATTGAAAAGATAATATGTTTAACCTTAAGAAATAAATTGATTAGTTAGTAGATCTGTAATTGACTAAGGGTAAATATGTTAGTTAGTAGATTTATAATTGAATAAGGGTAAATACGTAAAATCAACGTGTACCGTACCGACCGACCGACCAAACTTTTAGTGTTTCGGCTTTTATATAATAGTATAGACAGTATAGATATAGTATAGTTTTTTTTTTCAAATCATATAGTATAGATTTCTATTCTATATAAAGCCATTTAGAGCATCTCCAATGGGAGAAACTCCTTAGCTAAAAACCAATTTAACATGCCATAAATAAAAGTTTTAGAGATTATGTAAAAAAAATTGTACTCCAATGGTACATTCCTGTTAGCAATAATTTTAGCCAACCCCACTACGTTGGTCATATTTGCTGAACCTGTATAGACCTGTAGTAATATTCCACATCACTTGTTACCATATAAAAATAATATATTCCATTTTTAACAAACAAAAATAAAAATGACATACCATTTTTAAAATATAACCAATCATTATAGTCAACTCCATTGGAGCACAACACCTTACAGGTTCAACAAATTTTAGATAATCATTATTTTATATTATTTTGGCCAACCATTTTAGATAACACCGTTGGAGATGCTCTTAGAATCAAATCGGCTATTGTTTTGGTTCGTTTAATGAAATGCAAGATATTTTTGATATTTTATCAAAAAAAATATCTGAAAACACCTAGCAGAGAAGCCGACTCCTTTCTCATGCGAAGCTTATGTCCGGCCCGCAATTTAATTTAAATGTAGCCTGTAAACTGGCAAGTGACATATACATGTACGGACCTGATATTCGGTTCCATGAAAAATAAAATAAAATAAGTCACATCCCAGAAAATTTTATTCAATATCAACGTGGACGTGTTGAAAAATGTTTTGCAGATTTTTGCTAAAATTTCAAGTATATGTTTGGTTCATCATATAAGTTCCTTATTATTTATCCTGACACAGCTTATTTATACCGATTTATGACTTATTTTCGAGTAAAAATTTTATTTTTTGATAATTTTTTTTTTATACAAGTGTTTAGTGTATCTTTGAGATTCAATAAATTACAAAAATAAGTTGGAAAATAAGTTGAAAAGTTAGGAATCTTAACTTTCAACTTAAAATAAGTTGACTTATTCTGAAAAATAAGTTCTCTCAAACACCCATATTATATGTAGGCTACAAACTCATTTATATTCTTTGGTTTTATTTTTTTTTCGAGTTTCTAATTAACTTATAAGTTAGATATGTTATAACTTTTAAGTAATTCAACTATACTCCTAACTCCTTCTCCTAACCCAATTTATCCTCACAAGTCACATATAGGTCATGTTTGTTTTGTGGGATTATAGTCTAGGCATTATAATCATTTCAATATTATTCTAAGGATTATAATCATTTAAATTATCCAAAACTATGTTTGTTTGGAAGGATTAAATCAAGGATTGGATTATAATCCTTTAAATTTTTATCCTATATTTGTTTTGAGGGATAGGATATGGACTATTATCCTTTAAATTTGTTAATCCCATGTTTGTTTGTCATAGGATCATAGTGAAGAAATTATGAGGGATAGGATATGGACTATTATCCTTTAAATTTGCTAATCCCATGTTTGTTTGTCATATGATTATAGTGAAGAAATTGTAATACTTTAAAAAATGACTTGTTAGAGGAGATTAAATAATACCTTCTCCAACCAAGTATTATAGAGGATTATAATTCTATAATCCAATCCAACAAAACAAACATGTGATTGATATTTTAAAGGACTATAATCCTTGAAATAATCCCAAATATGATTTTACAAAATAAATATGAGATTAAATTTTTTAAAGGATTATAGTTCTATCCGTTACTTAATTCCATGAAACAAACATGACCTAATGGTACATTTTCCCTGCAATCAATTTTCTGGATGTGATCTAACTCCATTGAAGATTGTAGAGTGCAGTGGCGGAGCCAGGATACTGAAGGGGGCACATTTTAAAATTGTAAGAGCAAGTCCAATGCAATGCTATCCTTGGTGTTATTGCTATATTATAGTACCAAGTGCTAAAAAATTCATCTCCAAAGGGGTGCTATAGTTGGATGCATCCTTGGTGCTATTGCTATACTATGCATCCTTGATGCTAAATTTGAAACCAAGGATGCATTTATGCATCCATGCCACATCATCATTTAACTAGAATGAGATGAGTTTGTTGAGAATATTCAATAGAAGTAAAAAGAGTTAGGTAAAAGTTAAAAGAGTTGGTTAAATTTGAAACTAGTTATAGAACTAGCTTTGGAGGGTGAGTTTTATTTTAGCACCAAAATTCACTTTTTGATTCTATATTATAGTAATAGCAATAGCAATTTAGCATGGAACTTGCTCTAACAAAATAAGCAATACAAAATAAAAATGGAAAACAACACGAGAGCACGAGAGTGGTAGTATCCATATTTTAGTTCTATAATTATGTGGGTTAAACATATAATTTTTTTTTTCCTTTAACTTATGGGGAACTTATGGGGACATATGCACCCATAAGCCCCCACCTCCCTGTTAGAAAATGGAGTTTTTAGGGCATAATTATTTTATGTTCTTGATGTTAATTCCGGATTTTAACGATTGGAAATTGTTCCTTGATATGGGAACTTAAATTTTCATATATGGGTCTAAGTAATTTTCTTAGTGAAACCCATAGAGAAATGGAGTTGAAGTTAGTAGCTTGAATAAGCTTGAAATGAGAATGTGTATTTATCCCACATTGATTTATTTTAATATTATAAACATGATGTCAAGAGTTGGACTATACTCTTGTAAACTCTCGAAAGTAAACTTGCTGTCATGAAACAAAGTTGCTGTCAGGAAGGTAAAACTTGTTGTCATGAACAAGGTTGCTGTCAGGAAGGTTAAACTTGCTGTCATGAACAAGGTTGCTGTCAGGAAGGTAAAACTTACTGTCAGGAACAAGGTTGCTGTCAGAAAGTAAACTTACTGTCAAGTTCAAACTGATGACAGTTACTTTAAAGGTACTGTCGGGACTTGTTGACAGTAACTTCTGCGTGGTTTTGACAGTAAAGTCTGAGTGTTTATTCTATTAATTGGAAGTCATAATGTGGATAAATATATAACGTAACTGTTACGATTTGTTTAATATAAAATCAGTTGTTACAGCCGTTTTGATTATATTAAATCAACCGTTTCATTCTAATTATTGGAATGGGAGTTACAATATTAATTGGGTGATATCAGTTACGTTTGGCCTCTCCTATAAATAGAGACCTAAGCTACTGATTGTAGATATACTGTCCACACCATACATTCTCTGTTCTCTCTATACACTCTGTTCTCCCTTTATATTCTGTACTCCACCAGTAGGTTTTTCTGGCGACTGAGGTGCTAGTCGAAGTCGAGTTTTCTGGTGACTGTGACCATCTAACTCGGATCTGTTTTATCCTGGAAGAATATTGCCAAGTCCTGACACAGTGTAAGTGGGGGCAATTATCTCTTCAAGAACAGTCAGGTTTTTCGTGCAAATCCTGACGACTCAGCTGTGTTACATATTTGTTTGATATACTGATATAGCTATGGCTACTGGTATGTCTTCTGTTCTTCCTTCGTTTTTACAGTTACTGATATGCTTGCTTTTTACCTTCGTGTTTTGTTTCGTTAATTGTTTGCTTGGCCTTGACTTGTTAAATACGATATATAACTGCCTCTATGTTGCTGTAGTAGTCAATATTTCCAACATTCTTGAAGAGATAATTCGTTATATAGTATTTAGCATAATGGTTAACGAGAGTGAGATTCCTGCTAGTGGTAGTTCGGTTGCATCTGTTGGGGTCATTGATTGGACCACTTATAGTTTTCCACAACCCGTTGAATTGACTGGTTTGCCTGAGAAATTCAATGGGGGCGTTGGCTTTTCTCGTTGGCAGAAAAGGATGAAGTTGTGGTTGACTGTAAAGGGTCTATGGCCTGTTGTGGAATATGAGAAGCCAGTTGTGGATCAAGAGAAGGCTGAATCAGTTAAGAGTTATGCGAAGTGGGCTGAGAAGGATGGGGTTGCTAGGGCAGCAATTCTGGCTGCTCTAACCAACACATTGTTTGATGTGTACTCCTCTGATGCCTACACCGCAAAACTCTTATGGGAGAAGCTGGACCAGACACATAATACTGACTCACAAGGTCTGGAAAAGTATTCTGTGGCTAGGTTCCTTGATTTCAAGCTGGTGGACAATAAGTCCATGACTGAGCAAGTGCATGAGTTCGAGATGATAGTGCATGCTTTGAAGGAGTCTGGAATGGACCTCCCCGAAAAGTTTAAGGTGATGAGTGTGATTGAAAAGCTCCCAAAGTCTTGGGAAGAGTTCTCTCTCTCCCTGAAAAGACAGAAAGGAGAGATCACCTGGACCAACCTTATGCTGGACATCTCTGTACATGAACAACACAAGTCCAAACAGGGACATGTGATGCCAACTGAGCATGGAAGCTCGAAGGTAAATGTAGCTACTGTAGGACAGAAAAGGAAGGTTGTCTCTAAGAAGGGTAATAGTAGTAAACCTAAGAATGACAAGGATAAGGCCAAGAAACCAAAGGCAAACAAACCATGTTGGTCTTGTGGGCAGGTTGGGCACTGGAGTAAGGACTGCCCTACGAAGAAAACAAAGAAAGCCGAGGGTGTAGCTCAAGCGAATGCTGTGCTTGGAACCTCAAGTGGGCCTGTAGCGAACATGGTTGTTGGTGAGGCTTTGGCTTCTGAAACCAACGTAGACCGGTATGTTACCTACAACCCTGTACTATTTTCCACTTATCTGTCAAATGAATGGTTGATTGATACTGGAGCTAATGTGCATATTTGTGATGACATTAGTTTATTTGTATCTTATCAACAGAGTCATAGCTTGACAGTGACGATGGGGAACGCAAGTGCTGCTCAAGTACATGGAATAGGAAACGTGGACCTGAAGTTTCCTTCGGGACGTATTCTATCCCTGACGAGAGTGCATCATGTTCCCGACATGCGTAGAAATATAATAAGTGGTAGTTGTTTAGTAGCTAATGGCTTTGAAGTTTCTCTCAAATGTAATAAAGTAGTTCTTATTCATACTGGTACATTTTTTGGCAAGGGTTACTTGTCGAATGGTTTATTTGTGATAAATGCTGAACCCGTTTCGGGTGGGTTGATTAATAATATTACTCCTTCTGTTAATTGTATTGAATCTTCAGATTTATGGCATGCTAGACTTGGTCACTTAAATTTTGGTGCTCTTAAAAATATGATGAACTTAGAGTTGATTCCAAAACACACTATAGAAAAGAATTCTAAATGTCAAGTATGTGTGTCTGCTAAACAAATAAGGAAACCTTTTCATAATATTGTTAGGGATTCAGACTTGTTAGATTTAGTACACACTGATATTTGTGAATTTGGTGGTGTGTTGTCTAAGGACCAGTTTAGATACTTCATTACCTTTATAGATGATAGTAGTAGATTCTGTTATGTTTATTTACTTAGACATAAGGATGAAGCACTTAGTAAATTCATTATATATAGAACTGAAGTAGAAAAACAAACTAGTAAGGTGCTTAAAAGATTGAGATCTGATATAGGTGGTGAGTATACGAGTAACGCTTTTAATGAATTTTGTGCAAACAATGGAATAGTTCATGAAGTTACCCCACCATACACACCTGAGTCTAATGGGGTTGCTGAGCGAAAGAACAGAACATTTAAAGATATGATTAATAGTATGCTTATTAACTCTGGGCTGCCTAAATACATGTGGGGAGAAGCTCTGAATACGGCTTGCCATATTCTGAATAGAGTCCCTCTGAAACACATGGATAAGACACCCTATGAGTTATGGAAGAGCAAGAAGACTAGTCTTAAGTATCTTCGTGTGTGGGGGTGCCTTGCTAAGGTACTTGTCCCTGAACACAAGAGAAAGAAACTAGGTCCGAAGACTGATGATTGTATCTTTCTAGGCTATCTTGAGACCACTACAGCTATGAGATTTTTAGTATTAAAATCTGACATAGATGGTATAGTGGCAAACACGATAGTTGAGTTTCGTGATGCTACATTCTTTGAGGATGTTTACCCTATGAAGACTGGTATGCCTCAAGATACTTCTAATGAAGATCCTACTCACACATCAAGTTCTATTCTTAATCATGTGGAAAAGATGACAAATGTGGGGGCGGAACCTAGTAGTAGCTCTACTCCTAAGGAGGTAGAGGAACCACGAAGGAGTAAGCGTGCAAAGGTAGTCAAGGATTTTGGAAGTGATTTTATCACTTACAATGTCGAGGATGAACCTTTAACTTTCCGACAAGCTATGGATTCTTCAGAGTCTAGGCACTGGAAGGGCGCTGTAAAGAGTGAAATTGACTCTATTGTTTCTAATGGAACATGGGAGTTAGTTGATCTCCCTCCTGGGTGTTCTACTATCGGGTGCAGATGGATCTTTAAGAGGAAGTTGAACCCTGACGGCTCAATAGATAAGTACAAAGCTAGACTGGTAGCTAAGGGTTTTAAGCAAAAGGAGGGCATTGATTACTTTGACACATACTCTCCAGTAGCTAGAATGACAACAATTCGAATGCTAGTAGCATTGGCTTCCGTACATGGTCTTATCATCCACCAAATGGATGTAAAGACAGCTTTTCTTCATGGTGAACTTGAAGAAGAGATTTATATGGATCAGCCTGAGGGATTTGTTGCATCTGGTAACGAAAGGAAAGTATGTAAGTTGATCAAATCCATCTATGGCTTGAAACAAGCTCCTAGGGATTGGCATAAAAAGTTTGATGAAACTATAGTGCCGTTCAGTTATGATATTAATGATAGTGATAAGTGTGTCTACACCAAAGTTAAAGGTAGTGAGTGTGTCATTTTGTGCCTATATGTAGATGACATATTACTGTTTGGAACCAATATTGAGATTATTAACGAGACAAAAGCTTTCTTGAAAAGGCATTTTGAAATGAAGGATATGGGTGAGGCTAGTGTGATTCTTGGTCTCAAGCTGACTCAGTCAGCTGAGGGAATAACTTTATCGCAGTCTCATTATATAGAGAAATCTATACTTGAGAAATATGGTTATTCACAGTGTAGAATCGCTAGTACACCCTATGATCCTAAAGTTGCCCTTGTCAAGAATACTTCAGGAGTACCTGTGTCTCAGTTAAGGTATTCTCAGATTATAGGGAGTTTGCAGTATCTTGCTAACTGTACTAGACCAGATATTTCATAATTTGTGTCTAAGTTGGCTAGATATACAAGCTGTCCAAACAGAACTCATTGGGATGCTCTTGATAGAGTACTAAGATATCTGAAAGGCACAATGTACCTAAGTTTACACTATAGGAGATTTCCTGGTGTACTTGAGGGGTACAGTGATGCAAGTTGGATAGCTAAGAAGTCTGGTTCCAATGGAGTGACTGGATACGTGTTCACTTTAGCAGGTGGAGCAATATCCTGGAAGTCGACAAAACAGACTATAGTAACTCGGTCTACATTTGAGGCTGAGTTGTGTGCACTTGATGCCACAGGGACGGAGGCTGAATGGTTACACGGACTTATGTCCGCGATACCTGTAGTAAGTAGACCTCTTCCTGCGTTTGCTATTCATTGTGATAGTAAAACAACTATCGACAAGATTAGCAGTAAAAAGTATAATGCTAAAACAAAGAGACACATCCAAGTTAGACTAAAGTCTATAAGGGGTTTAGTGTCTGATAGGATTATTGCTGTAGAGTTCATAGGAACTCAGAATAATATAGCTGATCCTTTAATTAAAGGACTGGAACCTGCAGTGGTCCTTAAGTCGAGGTTGGGGATGGGGCTGTCAACCCATCATAGTTCATCATCAGTGGGAACCCAATACACATGAGAGGAGATCCCTTGAAGTGTATTCAATGTGGTAATAACAAGCTGTAAGGATGAATTGGTAGTACCTTTGCTACATAGATGATACTGTTTGTATCTGAGTCTATCCCCTGTAAACCTAGAAGGTACTGACACTGCTAGTAAGCAAGAGTTATTATAACTCTGAATGGGGTCAAGTCATTCGACGAGATGGTAGCAGTACATCTCTGGAGATGCCCAGCTAAGCGAATGTAATTGTGTGGTCGCAATTAGAGGGAAGGGTTATTCCTTGAAACATTCGACGAACAGGATCGAGACAAGACCATTAATGTCTCAAAGCCGTAGATTGGCACCATAGCCTTTGATTTGTCGTCGTCTATGGAACATGATTACATCAAACGGATTAAGATTCAAGGTGAAACATTCCATCTGAATCCGGTAGTCATCGAAGTAGGGGACTTAGGAGGGTTCAAACCCGGAAGGGTACCAACTCTGAAAAACAAGTCATGATGGAAAACCTGGAGCATTTCTGTATGGATTTGTGGGGGATTGTTAGAAAATGGAGTTTTTAGGGCATAATTATTTTATGTTCTTGATGTTAATTCCGGATTTTAACGATTGGAAATTGTTCGTTGATATGGGAACTTAAATTTTCATATATGGGTCTAAGTAATTTTCTTAGTGAAACCCATAGAGAAATGGAGTTGAAGTTAGTAGCTTGAATAAGCTTGAAATGAGAATGTGTATTTATCCCACATTGATTTATTTTAATATTATAAACATGCTGTCAAGAGTTGGACTATACTCCTGTAAACTCTCGAGAGTAAACTTGCTGTCATGAAACAAAGTTGCTGTCAGGAAGGTAAAACTTGCTGTCATGAACAAGGTTGCTGTCAGGAAGGTTAAACTTGCTGTCATGAACAAGGTTGCTGTCAGGAAGGTAAAACTTACTGTCAGGAACAAGGTTGCTGTCAGAAAGTAAACTTACTGTCAAGTTCAAACTGATGACAGTTACTTTAAAGGTACTGTCGGGACTTGTTGACAGTAACTTCTGCGTGGTTTTGACAGTAAAGTCTGAGTGTTTATTCTATTAATTGGAAGTCATAATGTGGATAAATATATAACGTAACTGTTACGATTTGTTTAATATAAAATCAGCTGTTACAGCCGTTTTGATTATATTAAATCAACCGTTTCATTCTAATTATTGGAATGGGAGTTACAATATTAATTGGGTGATATCAGTTACGTTTGGCCTCTCCTATAAATAGAGACCTAAGCTACTGATTGTAGATATACTGTCCACACCATACATTCTCTGTTCTCTCTATACACTCTGTTCTCCCTTTATATTCTGTACTCCACCAGTAGGTTTTTCTGGCGATTGAGGTGCTAGTCGAAGTCGAGTTTTCTGGTGACTGTGACCATCTAACTCGGAGCTGTTTTATCCTGGAAGAATATTGCCAAGTCCTGACACAGTGTAAGTGGGGGCAATTATCTCTTCAAGAACAGTCAGGTTTTTCGTGCAAATCCTGACGACTCAGCTGTGTTACATATTTGTTTGATATACTGATATAGCTATGGCTACTGGTATGTCTTCTGTTCTTTCTTCGTTTTTACAGTTACTGATATGCTTGCTTTTTACCTTCGTGTTTTGTTTCGTTAATTGTTTGCTTGGCCTTGACTTGTTAAATACGATATATAACTGCCTCTATGTTGCTGTAGTAGTCAATATTTCCAACACTCCCTCCGCCACTGTAGAGTGATGCCAATTTTTGCGACTAACCCCATGCACTAGAATTGTTCTTAAAAGAACCGAGGAGATAGAAGTTATGGATACACTTAAAATCTGTGGAGTTTTACAAGTTTCTAAACGGTATAATAGAATGCTGGTTGCGGGCAATTCATAAATAATTTATGTACAATTATTTCAAGTCTATGTATGAGTACCTCTGTATACTAGAGGACATTCACATGAACTAAAAATTTGCAAAAGCAGACGGGACTACACTAGAAACATGACAGCCCAAACAAACGCAAAAGTCCCAACCCAAATTTTAAAAACAAGTGAGCCTTCACAACTTTTTTCTTTTCCATATAATGGCCCATCACAAGTTGTAACTACTCTTTTTTTTTTTTTTTTTTTTTTTGCTAATTTGTAACTACTCTTTTGTATATTAGCCATTTTTTTTTTTTGCTAAACGTAAAAACAATTCTTGTGCTCATTCATGATATTGCCATCCCTTAATTTTAAGCTGGTTAATTGACTAAATTCAAATTGTACATATATAATGAAGAAAAACCTTTTCTTTCACAAATTCATATTATTTTTGACAAAACTCAAACATTTTAGCCATAAATTATAAACCACAAATAAAATAAGAAGAGCAAAAACATTTCTACAATTTAAATTAACCTATTTAAATAATGAATAATTTTGAAACAATCACTTGATTAAATGGAAACTTAATCCATTTTTTAAGAAAGCCCTAACAATATGCATAATCTTAATTTAATATCAGAAAAATGTGTGAAGCACTTCCAACCCGTTTTAAAATATTAATTGAACTTGACTAAACTGTGCTTTTTTTTTAGAATACAACAACTAAATTAAATTTTACCTGGTCATTATTCATTTAATGTATGCGCGCATAATTATTATATTACAGTATGAAAGTCAATTGAATAATAAAATCTTGATAAATTTTTTTTTTTTTTAAAAATCTTGATAAATAAAGAAAGAATGTTAAAAATAACAGTTTTTTGGATAAAGATGATGAAAATAACATTTTTCGGGAAGGATTGTTAAAAATAACGATTTTAATACGCATTTGGTAATTGGGTAACAGCTGATACGCATTTGGTAATTGGGTAACATGAATAATAGTGAACATGCAAGGGTGTTACACATTTATCAAGGGAGTAACAAACCCCTGTTACCCATTTGCCAATTGGGTCTAATACCCATTTGCCAAATGGGTAACAGAGGTCTGTTACTCCTTTGACAAATGCGTATCTTGTATAAATTGATTACCCAATTATTAAATGCGTATTTGATCTGGTATTTTTTACCCACAGCACAGCCGATTGGTATTTTCATTATCAAAACCTAAAAAATGGGTATTAACTGACTTCACCCCTAACAAATTCATTACTAATAATCATCTCCCTCTCTCTCTCTCTCTCTCTCTCACAATCCTACGGAGTATTTCAATATTAAGACATCACCACACCTCCGGTGCTCCCTACTCCACTGAATCACAATCACCGGAATATAATACTCACTCTCTCCGGCGATTCACCGTTGACAAATCAAACACAAATGTCTCTAAATTCATCAGAGAATGGGACCGACGGCGACGACGAGAGAGACGAAGAAGAAGACGAAGATTCAGTAATCGAAGAAGACGAAGAGGATGAGCCGAGATTAAAGTACCAGCGTATGGGCGGTAGTGTGCCGGCGCTTTTATCCGGCGATGCCGCGTCTTGTATCGCCGTCGCCGAGCGTATGATCGCTCTCGGTACTCGCGCTGGTTCCGTACATATTCTCGATTTTCTAGGCAATCAGGTAGTGCTTTCTATTGATATTTAACTATAAAATGTGGTGAATTGCTTTATATATACATGTATGTATATAGTTACTGGATTTATAATTAAGTGTTGGTGAATTGATCGCTTGATTGAGTTTGTTTTCGAAGTTAAGAGAGTTGATGTGCTATGTGTGTTAGGTATATACTGGATTTGTAGCAAGTATTCGTAGTGTATGGTGTTTTATCTATCGTAATTACTGGATATGTAGCAAGTATTTGTGATGATAGCATTTGATTAGTGGATGTTTTTCGTTAAAGAGAGTTGAAGTGCTCAAGGTTTTTTTAGGTATGTAAGTGGTGAATTGTGTTTTATGCATTGTAATTACTGGATTTGTTGCAAGTTTTTGCGAAATCGATATTTGATTCATGCATGTTTCTGTTGAGAGCAATGATATATTATGATTTTTTATAGATATGTTTGTGACCGTTGCTTTTACAGTTTGTAAGTTTACTGGATTTGTTGTTGCGTGTGTGCACTGTGCACGTGTGGAAATTAACATGTGGTTAATGTTGTAGTTTGAACTACCAACGTTCATTACTTGTAAGTTGTACTACAAACAGAAGAAGTCAATTGTAACTTGTAAGAAAGTAAAAAAGAAACAAAATATTAGTACATTTGAAATTCGGAATAACCGACATACTATATATAATATAATGCCATTCAGCATGGCATTAGTACATATCCTGGTAGAAATAGCTTTGCTAAATCTGTGAAGTATCTCTGCGGAAAGAAACTGTAAACAAAATAGGAGCTGCTATTGTGACAGTAAGTGTCGTAATTCATAGGAGAAACGAAATTGATCAATGTTATTCTTCTCTTAGAATATGTACCCTATATATAATTTAGTAAACTGTGTCTTTTCTGGCTATGCATACAACTATAAAAGAAAAGATAATTTAGCGAAAAAAAACTATAAAAGAAAAGATTATTTCCTTTCCGTGGGTATGCTCTTAAATGAATAATTGACTTTTCACTGCACAGGTTAAGGAATTCACAGCTCATACTGCTACTGTGAATGATCTTTGCTTTGACACAGAAGGTGAATACGTTGGTAGCTGTTCAGATGATGGATCTGTTGTAATAAACAGTCTATTTACTGACGAGAAACTCAAATTCGATTATCATCGCCCAATGAAAGCTATTGCTCTAGATCCAGATTATGCAAGAAATTCCTCAAGAAGATATGTTGCTGGAGGTTTAGCTGGCCATTTATATTTCAATGTAAAAAGGTGGATTGGTTACCGTGACCAGGTATGATCTCTGTTCCTTTTCTGTTAAGAATTATCTTGCAAAGTTGAAATATTGTGAAATTCATAGAGTAGTTTTGGTACCTTGATATCTAAACCAGTTCTTATTAAATTTATTATTTTTGTAAGGTTCTTCACTCTGGTGAAGGTCCAATTCATGCGGTGAAGTGGAGAACAAGTCTGGTTGCTTGGGCTAATGATGTAGGAGTGAAAGTTTATGATACTGCAAGTGATCAACGCATAACCTTTATTGAGAGACCACGTGGAAGTCCACGCCCTGAGCTTTTGCTTCCTCACTTAGTTTGGCAGGTTTGTTAGAAAACTAACATTGACACAAAATTGTAACATGTTGATAGGGTATGACTGGACTGCAGATTTGGAGTGATAAATTGATAAGCATTATTGGAATTCCTACTTGTGATATTGACATTTGTTTCAGACATCCTATTAATCTGTTTCCGAAATGTGTATGTATGATTATTACTATCTCTTCAAATTCAGGATGATAGTCTACTGGTCATTGGCTGGGGAACATCTGTGAAAATTGCATTAATAAAAAGTAATCAAAACAAAAGTACCAACGGGACTTATAAGCATATACAAATGTCCAGCATGAACCAGGTGGATATAGTGGCGTCATTTCAAACCAGTTATTATATTTCGGGAATTGCACCGTTCGGAGATACTTTGGTTGTTCTAGCTTATATTCCTGGAGAAGATGGTGAGAAGGAAATTAGCAGCAGCATTCCGTCACGCCAGGTATTAATTCTTCCTTTTTTATAGTTGTGAAATGATTTTATGACTCATCTGTTTTCTGCTTCATGTTGATTTGAAATTTACTAGTTTCTGTAATTTCTAAATGTAAACTAGCTTTAGTTTGTATGATGTTTTCTTTCTGTCTGGTTCTCCCTTGAAAAGGATAATGAAACTGTCATTTTGCTGTTCTAACAGTCACTATACCCTGATGCCTTGGTTGTCTTGTCGATGTTGTGACTAATGACTTGTTAGACATTATTACCCATTTTTTTTACTGCCTAAAGTAAAAGAATGTATCGTGATTATTGAGATACCATGCACTACATTCACTGCTGATTCTCTCCTACTTTAACACTCTAATTCATATTGGTATCAGATTCTCCAAGAAGTGGTCATGTGATGACAAAATCTCAGCAAACAACTTCTTAGATAAATATTGGTGCGGGGCGGGGCGGGGCGGGGCGGGGCGGGGTGGGGTGGGGTAAAGTTTGTGACTTTAGTAAATGTGGTCTACCGAAATTTAAAATTTGTCAAGATAAGACTATTATGATATGTATTCACTATTCACCCAATTCATCTTGTTTAGTATATGAATATCTTTTACTCACTATTACGTAATTAACCTTCACCGTGTAATCCTTCCTTTTCATTTCTTGTTATATAATGATCTTTTTACCTTATATTATATAATCACGGTTATAGATAGTAGGAACGTGCACTAGATGACCCTGGACCTAGAGCTAAATAATAAGTTAACCGATCTAAAGTATTTTAACTTATACTGGACAGGGAAATGCTCAGAGACCAGAAGTGCGGGTAGTCACGTGGAACAATGATGAACTTGCAACTGATGCACTGCCTATTCATGGCTTTGAGCATTATAAGGAAAACGATTATTCCCTTGCTCATGCGCCATTCTCAGGTAAAAATACCTACTTTTCTTTTTTACACAAGGTAAAATTACCTTGAACCATATAAGGTTGGCAACTTACCATCATAGCAACAATACTAACTGTGAACCTTTTAAGTGTAGGGAGCAGCTATGCAGGTGGTCAATGGGCAGCTGGTGACGAGCCATTGTATTATATTGTATCCCTTAAAGATGTAATCATTGCAAAGCCTAGGTTAGTATCCCTTTTTGATTCACTGGGGACGTGCTCTCACTCTATATGATGTCATCTTCTGCATGATTATAATTGTTCAGTAGAGAAAGTACTATATTAAAATTGATGTATGATGGTTAAGTATCTACTTCCCTATTAGCCTGAGGTATTAGATTTCACTTATCAGATATGGGTGCTGCATCTAAACAAGTACAGTTCAATTACTCCATATTTCTTGTACTTTTTAGTATCAGACAAACTTAGGTGTAGAAAAATAACATCTATCATCTTGTGGTATGTTGCTAAGAATAAACCTAAACAACATGGAGGAATTTAATTGCCAAAAGTTCCTTTGTTTTATCTCCATTCTGCTGCTGGTGAATGCCCTCCAACTTGCAAGTGTTGCAGTTGTATTTACTTATTTGTGCAGAGGTAACAAAATTATTCGTTTAAATGTTTTATATGTGGGGCTAGTAGGTTATATAATAAGCCCAACTGTTATCGGGCCTTAGTCCATTAGGTTATTTAATTAGGGTTCCTATTTTCTATATAAGCATTGTAATCCCCACATTATTACTTAGACTTGATTATTGGAATATATTTGGATATTATAATTGGGTCTCTTCTATGGGTTGCGATCCATTATCTTTTCTCCCTTCTGCGGTTGGGAATCCCTTGGGGGTAGTGGGTGTTCTGCGGTTCATCCACCCAAGTTACCGTTTTTCTTGTTTTTGTTCATTAAATCGTTCTTTCTTGAGGTTGTCCTACATCACAATATCACATGACCTGATGATAATTGCTAGGGATGCAGAAGATCACATAGCTTGGCTTCTTGAACATGGTTGGCACGAAAAAGCTCTAGCAGCAGTTGAAGCAGAAAAGGGACACAGTGAGCTTCTTGATGAAGTACTTTTCTCATCTTTAAACATTTTTCTTGCGGTTGTGGGTGTTTTTTTGGGTAGAAGGGACCTGATTTCTTTTCAAGGAAGTTTACCAGTCACAACTGAATACTTACGCAGTTATGCACCCGTTTCACTAATATAAACTTTTAAGCTCAGTATATCATATCATCTTTTTGAACTTTGTTTGACATTACTATTTGACAAATTTTGGTATGCAAATTTTAAGACATCTAGTTCATTAGCGAAAGTGTCTGAAGTACTATAGTTCCTAATTTGCCAATATTTACTACTTCGGGGAGTGAAGGGTTTTGAAGATTCTGAATTGTTACAGTTTTACTGTTGTATTACAATAAGTTTGTAATCTGTCATTACATTGGTGTTAATGTTCTGTCCAGATTGTCTTTGTTTCTAACCAATGTTGAGTTGACTGGGTTGCTTGTTAGTTGGAAATGTATATCGGCTCAACTTTCTACCCTTACCCTTTGTCCTTTTTGCAGTCATTACCCTGTTGAGTAGTGAAATATTACTTTTTAAAATTTAATGGATTTTGTGTTGTCTACTGGAAATTCCAAATCTATGGATTCTGTGTTTTCCCAAATTTTGCTTATACCTGGAACAAACATATTCTAGTATTGTACTAAGTGTATGAACATGTTTTTGTATCAAAATCCAATTATCCATAATAGGTGGGTTCAAGATATCTTGATCATTTGATTGTGGAGAGAAAATATGCCGAAGCTGCATCATTATGCCCCAAATTGTTGCGAGGTTCAGCATCTGCGTGGGAAAGGTGCAATTTGCCACTAATATATACGTCTTTAATATTTTTTGAAATATGTTTTTTTTTAAATTGATACCTCTTGCAGATGGGTTTTCCATTTTGCCCATCTCCGACAGCTTCCTGTTTTGGTTCCTTATATACCAACAGATAATCCAAGGTTGCGCGATACTGCATATGAGGTATTTTACTTTAAACTTATGTTATTGTTCAGTGCCCTTTTTTTTTCTTTTATTATCTTTGATCTAGGCTGTCTTTGTTATGTTTTCAGGTTGCTCTTGTGGCTCTAGCAACAAATCCATCTTTTCATACGGAACTTCTCTCGACCATTAAATCTTGGCCTCCTACAATTTATTCTGCAGTGTCTGTCATCTCAGCTATAGAACCTCAGCTTAATTCCTCGTCTATGACTGATGCCCTCAAAGAGGTAGGATAAATGGTAATTTGCGAACATATGTATTGTGTCATTCTTACTTTCCTCTACTGAGGTACCTTGGCATGTCAGGCTTTAGCAGAGATATATGTTATTGATGCACAATACGAGAAAGCCTTTGCACTTCATGCTGATGTAAGATTCTTTACATTTACATCAATTTTTCATAATACAAGAAGCATCCTAAAGATGTTTGTGTAAAATCAACTAGAAGATATTCTCTATTCTACATAGAATTAGTTGGTTCAATTATTTATTAATTTTATAATACCTCAGCTTTTGAAGCCGGATACATTCGAGTTCATCGAAAAACATAATTTGCATGACACAATTCGTGAAAAGGTATGGTCACTTAAATTTTACTATTGAGATAGACTTAAAACCTTAGTGTTTTTTTTTTCTATTGGTCTTTTTTCTTTTGTTGGTTCATTTATCATATTGCACAAGTTATCCATACCTCAACCACCTTGCAGGTTGTACAACTGATGAAAATAGATTGTAAACGAGCAGTTTCATTATTGATCCAGCACAGGGAGTTGATTACTCCCTTTGAAGTTGTTTCACAGCTTATGGCTGCAAAGGATGACTCCAGATACTTTTTACATCTGTATCTGCATTCTCTGTTTGTAGCTAACCCTGATGCAGGGAGGCAGTTTCACGATATGCAGGTATGCCTAGAGATTATGTATAATGAATTTACTTGAACTTTCTTATCTTTTAACTTTCGGGGGTTATTAATTTTTATTGAAAATGTTAGTATTAATGCAAAATATCTCATAATTTTTTGTCAAGAACTCAAGATGTGATGTCTTAACTTGAATCTCTTAAGAACGTGATTTAGCTCGACTAAAATTTATTTTCTCAAATTAATTTAAGTCTAAACCTATTGTCACCTTGGTTCAGATTGACTGTAGTTTAGATGTCTAAGAATAATATCTTGATGCACGTGTCAGATAAAGACGAAATAGCACCGAAATCATGTGTTGATAAATCAGAAGTTGTCATTTAGGAATATTAAGCTATTTACATTCTTTTCGTATTTGTGCAAAATAATAGACATGTAATAGTACATGGATTTGTTAGGGGACAACACAAATAAATAACGAGATCCAAACAACCAATGCAAAGCACACACACAAATATATAATGCGGAAAAACCACGTCCCAACTTGTATTATTACTCAAAACAATTATCAATAATACATTCAAACTCACCTCGCAAGGTGTTTCTCTCAAACGATACTTAGGCCTAACAATACTCAAGCATACCTATCAAACATAATATGTCTATGTATATATAGCCATCACAAACTTAGCCACCAAGACATTATACAATCCTTTCATTCTTGGTATCTAATTACATAACTTTGTGATCAAAACATACCATCTATAATAATTATCTGAACATGTAATTATTACCCATTCCGTATTTGTTTTGGATAACCCAACTCATACTACTATATTGGGTTGAGACCCAACAGGATTGACCGCTAGGCTTATACCAATTTCTCTGTGAATTTTGAAATTTGACATGTATAGCATGATTTAGTTAATAATGTATTGGTGGACATTCACAGTACTTGATAGCATATCCCTCGAGTCAAGAGATGCAACAGTCGTTCATTTTTATTTTACTTTGAAATTGCTTTAGTTTTTTGCCGATAGGGATATATCAGTATCAGCAGCACGACACATTCTCTTCTTATGTGCCTCTTAGTCGCAAATCTTCTAATGCTAGTACAGAGTAAGTTCTAGACACCATGTACAACATTATACATGTCATTGTACATGCATTCCAACTTCCAAGAAGCTAATATCTTGCATTACTTGATTATATACAAAATTTGTTTTGAAATATTAAAATTTTGTACTAGAATCAAATAATATGATAGTATTAATCTGCATACTTAGCGGTGCAAGACAATAAATGAATATCAAATTACCTGGGATATTGAGCAGGCGAACAAATCTCTATCCATGGAATAATCCCCAAATTGATAGTGAATCGATATTCATAGATCAAACTAATCTGTATAAATTAAGCGTAATAAAACAATACGTATAATGTCGTATAAATACTGGAAACAAACCCTTATGGGCCAATAAAACTAAAGCTCAGAACAACTGAACTGAAACGAATAATCAAACTAATAAACCAGTGTAATAATAACTATATATACAATATCGGGACTGATCGTCTGATCCCTATCAGTGAGCATAGAACCAAGATATACTATTTATCTAGACATCTATGTACTGTCGGTGTAATTCATCACCAAAATTGTAACAGAGCAAGGTGACTTTACCCAAACATCCTTTCGTTGCATAATGATAATTGTGGTAAAATTAGTTTGTCTTTTAGGTTTAGGTGATGTCTAGCCTTTTTTTATCTATAAATAAAGTTTTAATATACATGATTTCATACTCAATGACTTCTGATATCTTATTCTATGTGCGTATTATATTTGCATATAATTGGTACTTACAACCTATATAATATGGTAGATAAATAATCTTTTTGTAAAATTTGCACCTAGCTTCAGTGCACCTTGAGCTGAGGATCAAGTAGGGTCTTGCGCCTCAGTGCACCCTTCGCCTTGAATAACATCAAGATAAATTATTTAATTATAATTCTGGTTTATACTCGCCTCTTGTTCCTGTTTGTGAAGGCTTTGTGATTCTGGTGCAATAAATCAGCCGCTTTTAAAAAAAAATTGTGTTTTTTTTGCAAATTCTTATACATCTCAGTTCTGTTGTATCTATTGTAAAATCTGTACTTGATACCAACTTAACTAGATCTTGAATTTAATGTATTTAACAACCATGTACGCACCCCAATTGCATGAATCATACACATTTAACACATCTGTTTATGTAGCCATTCATGCACCATGTAAAAAATTGTATTTTCACCAATTGATTACAATAGGTTGAGCTGTACGCGGACTATGATCCGAAGATGCTGCTTCCTTTTCTTCGCAGTAGTCAGCATTATATGCTCGAGAAGGTTAGCTTTTTAACTGGCTGCGATGTTATAATCTTTTTAAAGGTATTTTATTTTAATATTATTGTCCCAAAAATTCAATTTCAGGCATATGAAATCTGTATTAGCAGAGGTCTGGTGAGGGAGCAAGTTTTCATTCTTGGGAGAATGGGAAATTCCAAACAAGCTCTTGCAGTTATTATTAATAAATTAGGAGATATAGAAGAGGTATAATTTATGCGTTCTTGAATGTTATTTGAGTTCATATGACATTTTAGGTAACTGATCAGTGCAAACTGAATTGCAGGCTATTGACTTTGTGAGTATGCAACATGACGATGAACTTTGGGAAGAATTGATCAAACAATGTATAAATAAACCTGAAATGGTAAGCTGCATAATAATTATTCTAGAATATTAGTTCATATTTGATTCTTCCCATTGCACACATGTAAATGAATGTGTTTTTTAATCGTAGGTAGGTGTGTTGTTGGAGCATACGGTTGGCAAATTTGATCCACTTTATATCGTAAATATCGTGCCTACTGGCTTGGAGATTCCCCGGTTAGTTTGAAAATACATATTTTTGTTCGATTGTTTCATTTATCTCATTCTCATCAATTTCAGTCGTGAACTTATTAGTTTATTCTGAGTTTTAAGTGTTTCGGGATTTCAGCCAAAAAGGCATATATTGCCTGCATTTTTATCAAGTTTGTAAAATTAGTTATGGATATAATATTTCAAAATTCTCTTGCACCTATTACTTGGAGGACCCCTGTTTTGTTGCATAGGTTTTCCTATACTGCAACTCGATTCTTGAATTGCCTGATGCATGGTGATTTTTGTGCTTGTTCTGTTTATAATGAACGCGGCCCTAAATATGGTGACTAAACTGTGATTTCAGTACTTTTATGTTATCAACTAATTGGTTATTTAGAGGTTCCTTGACATACATTCATGTTATTTCTATTAGGCAGCGTCAGCGATACTACTATCCAAATTTCTTAACAATGGTCAATGGCTTTTTCAGATCATTTGCAGAAATGCTTTAAATAGTTTATTATAACCCTAAATTTCTATTAGGTAGCGATGCAGTTATGTAGCATATCATCAATACATATATACATACATATATATATAGGGTAAGGCTCTGTGGGGAACCCACGTAAACTTGTAACCTAGTAACTTCATGCTAGTCATAACGCGTGTCTATTCTTAACACGTGTCTATTCTTAACACGTGTCTATTCTTGAATACAGTTATTTCTTGAATGGATAGTTAAAATACATGGGTAGTTATTTTTTGGTTTAAATATCAACCCATCATAAATACGTGTTCTGTAATTAAATCAATTTTGATATGTAGAGTGTTTTGTAAAAGGTAATATTCTAATCAAAGTTCTGTATTGTAGAACATAATTGTTCTTTTAAATAATTAATGTTCTGTAAAACATTTGTTCTGTAAAATAATAATATCCTGTAAAAATAATTTTTCATTAAAAATATAATGTCCTATGAAATATTGTTCTGTACAATTTGTTAAATGGATCATTCAATATTCTGTAAAAACGTATGTTCTGTAAATTAATAATGTTCTGAAAAGATTTTTTTTATTAAAAATATGATGTCCAATGAAATATTGTTCTTTAAACTAGATGAATATAGAAAGTGAAAGAAGTGGAGAAAACTGTTGTACAAATAAGTTGACAGCTATATATTGACGGTTGTCAAAATCTAATCCAACGACTGTTATCAAAGGTTACTAGGTTACTCAAATAAGATGGTTCCTCATTGAATATATATATATATATATATATATATATATATATATATATATATATATATAGGGGGCTACTCCAATACAAACCTCCTTAAAATACAAACCTACAAACCAAGCATAATCTAATATTTCAAGCTAATCTAATGACCAAACTAGGGGTACCCCAATACAAAAAATGCTTAAAATAATTGGCTCTATCCAACAAAAAAAAAAAAAAAAAATCACTGTTCACGTGATGGCGTGGCAGTGGATTTCACTGGTTAACGGTGCTTCGCACCTTCTTGTACGGCGCTTCGCGCCTTTATCATTCTAAAGTTGTAAGGAATGGCAATCAATGGTAAAGGCAATAGACGATTGACGGGTGTGTCGAGAGCCTTCGGCTCTCATGACTACCTAACTCATCCGTTTACTGTCTTAAATGCTTCGCATTTCCACGGCAAGATTTTTTTTTTTTTTTGGGAATTTTTTTTTTTTTGTTGGATAGAGCCAATTATTTTAAGCATTTTTTGTGAAGGTACCCTTGGCGGAAACCTTAGAATAGATGAAATATAATTAATTTAGTGTTGGTTTGTAGGTTTGTATTTTAAGAGTGGTTTGTATTTGAGCACTTGCCTATATATATATATAATATAGGCCTTTGCTCCATACAGAACACTCTTATATAACAAACAGTAAAGAACACCTTAGATCTATTAGATCCTTTGGCCCCGCCAGGGGCACCCAATACAAACAGTTATTTTTTTACCCTCTACCAAGCCAACAAAAAAAAAATTAAAAATTTTACTGTTCATGATGAGTGCCGTCATCGTCATGAACAATATCTTTTTTTTTTTTGAGATGATGTATGGATAGAGGGTAAAAAAATAAGAACTTTTTGTATTGGGTGGCCCCGCCAGGGGCATTGGATCTATTAGATCTAAGGTGTTCTTTATTGTTTGTTATATAAGGTGTTTGTTATGGAGTCAAACCCTATATATATATATATACATATATATATATATGCACTTTAAAAGTAGCGCAGGGCGATGTAATACAAAAAGTTTAGAATATGCAGAACGATTGTTCTCACTTCTCATTGTTATCACGCTAAAATATGTTCTCCATCGAACACGTCATTATATATATATGCGTGTAAAATTGTAAATATTATTTAATTTTTTTTGTCTTTGCTTTTGCTCAAACACTCTCTCTTCCATCAAGGGAATAGTTTATTTTGTATACATAGTTCCATTTTTCTCAGTCTCCTGTTAAAAGCATACTGCTTCAATCCAATGAGTTCCCCTGGATGGAAGTGTTCAACATGGATATGTGTCCAAATGTCGAGCTTTGCAATTTTTTGAATATTTTGCATGTTTTTGGCCCAAATAAATGTTAAGTGTACATACCCATGTCCGAGTTTCCAATGCAGGCACTCAACGTAAAGTAAATCATATGTGGATTAGTTGCACTGGTGTGTCCTAGTTCCCAACCTATTGACCTTTTCTCGCTCTCTACATCTTTAGGTATTGCTGGTAGTATCACAGTCAGTTTTGTGATTATTGTCAATGGGAAATGCTAACCACATCCCCAAGGGCTATGATTAAGCATTCAATGGTCTTAGCAATGTTTAATTTTTCACATGTGCAGTTAATAAGCAATTAGAGTACATGTGTGTATTAAATGTTCTGACTTTATTGTTAATCAAAATATGAAAAACGTTCTTGCAAAGTAACATCAATATACTACATGTCTTCATCCATTCCTATTTAAATGTCCTTTTTTACTTTGATTCAGTCAAATTGATCAAACCCGTAATTTTATGAATATATTTTAATTTTTTTTAATATTTTAGAAATTTGGACATGATAACGTATGAGGTATGACATTTAATTTCATATTTATATAAATTTATTGGTTTACGATTACAAAATTTTTAAAAAAATGTCAAATTTCGGTCAATTTGACTGATTCAGTCAAGAAGGACATTTAAATAGAAACAGGGGAAGTATATGGCACTTATAATTTTCTGAAGGAGTTTTTTAATTTAACTATGGTTTTCATTGTTATTTAACCAAGAAATTAATTATATATATAAGAATCATATTGCCAAATTTGTTTTTATTCGGTACATGTTTCCAAACTAATGATTATCTTTATTTATAAACCTCATTCAATTATTATTTTTTTTGTAATTATCACGGGTACAACTAAATTATTACAAAAAATGATTTTTCATTTCAATTTATAAAACAGTATTGGTTTTTGTAAAACTTTTGGTTCACTTTGTAATTTTTTATAGTAAATGTTTTTACACCAATAGACTTTGTCGTGAGATAATCATTATTAAAAAAAATGTCATAATTTTGATTTGCAATTATTTTGAATCATTAATAGTTAAACTATTTGTAGTTAATAATAATTTTAGTTTAATATCAATAGTTTCGGACGTGAGAAAGGGTGTATCAATTATTTACAGCATGCCTCTTAGTTTTTGACAAAGTTTTCTTATCACGTATA
Source organism: Kitagawia praeruptora (assembly GCA_037693485.1). Lineage (NCBI taxonomy): Eukaryota > Viridiplantae > Streptophyta > Magnoliopsida > Apiales > Apiaceae > Kitagawia > Kitagawia praeruptora. Next base: position 40,966,290 of record CM075351.1, read on the forward strand.
GTTCTCATGCGAGCCATTTATCACATTCAGTGGTCAATTAAACATATTAGCTGTGGTACCAATTATTAATTGTATATATGTCTATTTATCTTCTTTTTCTAAAGGCAAAAAAAGATATTTAACTTCTGGTGTGCACTGCAATATGTTTATGTATATGTGTATTGTGCCTGCGCTAATCAGATGGCTTTGATCTTTTATCTTTGTATTAATGAGAGTGATAGTATTATATATCTTGCTTACTTTGTTTACCTTTGATCTTTCAGTTTAAGGGATCGTCTGGTCAAAATAATAACGGACTACAGGACTGAAACTTCTCTTAGACATGGGTGTAATGACATACTTAAGGTACTTTCGTGGTGTTTTTTTTGGTGCTCTATCCCCTCCTATAAAGATACGTTATATGCTATAATCAATGCACAGGGATATTCACCAGAAAGCTATGTATTTTTAACTCTTCATTGTAATCCTACAAATTTCAGGCTGATATTATTAACCTATTAATTAAATACTATAAAGAAGCAAGGCGTGCTATCTACGTGAGCAATGAAGAAGATGAAGTACGTTCGAAAAGGGATGACAATAGGGCTTCTCATTTGACGGAGAGATCACTGAACATGAAAAGCATGGATGTTAAGTCAAAAACTAGAGCAGGTGGAAGGTGCTGTGTGTGTTTTGATCCCTTTGCAATACAGAATGTATCTATCATTGCATTCTATTGTTGTCATGCTTATCACATGACTTGCCTTATGGACTCTGCCAATACCTTTATTGACAAGAAAGCACCAGCAGCTAGTACGCATGAGGCTGTATCGTATTATGAGTATGACAACGGTGATGCCGAAGATAATGCCAGTGATGATGATGCTTCAGGTGCCCCTCAGATGCGATGTATATTGTGTACAACAGCTGCAAGTTAGGTACATTGATAATAGTGTTTCATTTGTGTTGTGTTCTTTGAGGTGTGGTGGTGTTCAATTGTATTGTGAGTTATATTGCTGCTAAATGGAGACTCTTTCTCATTGGGGTTAAATTGGCTATTGCCCTTGGGAAGCTCAGACTGTTTTTAGAAGAAGAAAAAGATCTGGTTGATTAGAGGAGGTTTTTTTTGTAAAGAATGTAGTATTTGTAAATCTTGTTGATGCTGAGAAGATCGAATTGCACCTTTTGGTGTTGAAGATCTAAACAAAATGGGGAACCCTGAGGAAGCTGTTGTAAGTTGTTAGTGTTCATTATATTAATTTTCCCGTGTAAAAGGCAGACAATTATGAAATTTTGAGGTCGATAGAGGGTACCTTGTATATCTTTTCACATTGGTTGGTGCAAATTAATGATCAAGTGTTCCTATACCGTACACCACAGTAGTCGATCACCGTAGAAGCTATAAATTAATCTTGTATCATTGCATGAACACCATTCTTCATACTACTCACTCTTGCATGAACCGCTTTTGCATTGTGGACACTGTATCGATTCTTTACTATTAAATGCTCTTGCAATGTGAGCGACACTCCAAATATTGATTCTGTACTATCCAATTGCTATCAAAGCTGTAAAATGCTCTTCCATTGTAAAAAACACTCTTCATACTGCTTCTGTATTTCTGTACCCCAGCTTCCAAAAGTCGATGATGAATTATACTGTACAATTTTGTGGTGCAACTGTGTAATGAACCGACTACGATAATATGGAATTAATACAAGAAAGTATTGACAGAAATGGAACTAGAGTAGTATTGATAATCTCAAAATAACGAAAGATACACTCGGTCCTTCGAGAGGCCGCCTCTTCTTAACACATAACACTCACACAATAATTCAGATAATCCCCCCAAAACCCTAATTCCCTTTCCCCAACTACATACTTACTCCCACTTGCCTGCGATTGACTATTTTACCCCTCCTCTGCAATGACTGTCTTGCCCTTTGACTTGGTCCTGTCTTGACTAGTCTCATTCATTTGAGCCTCATTTGCTGTCTTCGTTAATTCCTCTGTTTTGCTCTTTTTCTTTATTCTTGAATATACTTTCACCTGTGGCATGACAACACCCCCTTCCCAGAGTTTCATCTTGTCCTCAAGGTGGAAGGCAGAAAATTGATGTGCAACTATCTGTACGTCTCCCCAAGTGGCCTCAAATGGTGGCAAGTTCTTCCACTTAATTAATGCCTCCAATCGGAGCTTGTTCCCCATTCTCACCTGTCGTACTTCAAGCACGGATTCCGGTTCTACCAACAACTCTAACTCAGTAGACAACTGTGGCGGCAAAAGTGTTGATGCTGGAGTGTCCCCAATGGCTCGCTTCAGTTGCGAAACGTGAAATACTGGATGCATTTTTGCTGTAGCTGGCAGTTGCAATTCATAAGCCACGGACCCTATCCGTTTGATCACACGGTATGGACCATAAAACCTAGCGGATAATTTTTCAAATGGTCGACGAGCTAGTGAGCGTTGTCGATATGGCTGCAGCTTCAAGTACACCATGTCATCAACCTCAAAGGATTCATCTCTCCATTTCCCATCTGCAGCTCTTTTCATTACCTGCTGAGCTTTAATCAAGTGAAATCTCAAATCGTCCAATATTGCATCTCTGTCTTGTAAGTACTCCTCCAGACTACTCATAGGGGTTTGTCCAATTCCAATTCTGACCAAATGGGGAGGATCTCGTCCATACACTGCTTTGAACGGACTGACTTTGGTCTAAGAATGAACAGAGGTATTGTATGAATATTCCGTCCAATGTAACCATTTCGCCCAACTTGCAGGTTTGCCAACTGTAAAACATCGTAAAATATGTTTCCAGACTTTTGTTAACAATCTCTGATTGCCCATCGGTTTGGGGATGGTACGAGGTGCTCTTCTTGAGGTCGGTTCCATGTATTTTAAACAACTCACGCCAGAATGTGCTGAGAAATATTCTATCTCGATCTGACACTATCGAGGTAGGGAACCCGTGTAACTTGACTACCTCTTTAATGAACACTTCTGCTACTTTGAAGGCGTCAAACGGATGTTTGAGACTTAAAAAATGTGCGTACTTGGAAAAACGATCAACCACCACCAGTACCGTGTTAAAACCATTCGACATTGGTAAACCCTCGACAAAATCCATGCTGATATCACTCCAGACTTGCGATGGAATTGGAAGAGGTTGCAACAGTCCGGCTGGGGAACGTTGCGAACTCTTTTGTTGTTGACACACACTGCATTTTTCGACATGTCTAGTGACATCTTTCCTCATCCCTACCCAAAACCAATCAGTAGCCAATCTTTTAAACGTTTTCAATTCCCCTGCATGACCCCCTGCAGCACTGTCATGGTATTCTTTGAGTAACATCTCCCGTATTACTGATTTATGTGGCACTACAGCTCGCCCTTTGTATAACAGTCGATTTTCCACCAACGTATACCCACTATGCTCCTTTCCCTGTACCAACAGGTCTTCTTTAATTTGTTGAAGAACCGAATCATTTGCTACCTCCATATCCAGTTCTTCCCATGACACACAGGACATTGTAAGTAACGCACTTAAAATCACCTCTCCAATATTCTGCTTTCTTGACAGTGCATCGGCTACTCGATTCGTAGCCCCCACTCTATATTGAATTTCAAAGTCAAACCCAAGCAATTTTGTCACCCATTTCTGGTATTCAGTGTTTATCTCGCGCTGCTGTGTTAGAAATCGGAGACTTTGTTGATCTGACCTGACAATGAAGTGTCTCCCAAGAAGGTACGGCTTCCATTTAAGCACTGCCAAACATATTGCAATCAACACTTTCTCATAAATCAATTTCAGCTGTGCCCTTACCCCCAACACCTTGCTAAAATATGCAATCGGGCATTCTTCTTGCAATAGCACCGCTCCAACACCATACCCACAGGCGTCAGTTTCAACCACGAAGGGAAGCTGGAAATTAGGCATAGCCAACACAGGTGGACGTGCCATCGTCTCCTTAAGCTTATTGAATGATGTCTCTGCCTCTCCATTCCAAACAAAACGGTCTTGTTTAAGCAAGTCTGTCAGTGGTCTAGCAATTCCCGCGTAGCCCGCCACAAATTTACGATAGTACCCCATTAATCCCAAGAAGGCCCTCAATTCTTTTAAGTTTGTGGGTGGCAGCCAATCCAACATTGCATGTACCTTGTTATACTCGACCTCTACCCCTTGCTCCGACACTACATGACCCAAATATCCAATTACCGTTTTCCCAAACTCACATTTATTCATGTTTGCAAACAATTGGTGCTCTTTTAATGTACCCAAAACTGCCTCCAAGTGTCGTTGGTGGTCCTCCTTCGACTTGCTATAAACCAAGATGTCGTCGAAAAAGACTAACACAAATCGTCTCAAAAATGGCCTAAACATATCATTCATCAACGATTGGAATGTTGAGGGACCATTCATCAATCCAAATGGTATTACGAGGAACTCGTAATGTCCATCATGAGTCCGAAATGCGGTCTTATGAGTATCCTCTTAGCGTACCAAGATTTGGTGATAACCAGAACGCAAGTCCAACTTCGAAAAATACTTGGCACCATGGAGCTCGCCTAACAGCTCGTCTATCACTGGTATAGGGTATCGATCAGGCACGGTTTCTTTGTTCAACGCTCTATAATCGACACAGAACCGCCACGACCCGTCCTTTTTCTTAACCAATAGCACTGGACTTGAGAATGGACTCGTAGACGGCTTAATGATCCCTGCTGTTAACATCTCCCCAATTAGCCGTTCTATTTCATCTTTTTGAACTTGTGGGTATCTATATGGGCGCACACTGATGAGGTTACTACCTTCTTTCAGTGTGATAGCATGCTCACGGTTCCGGGATGGTGGCAGTCCCCTCAGTTCCTCAAATACTTGCTTATATGCCTCAATCACGGGTGTTACGAACTCTGGCACCTTAACTTCCTGCCCTGTTTTAGCCCCCTTGTTTTCCTCTATCTTTCCTCGCTCCAAGCAACTGCACTCTACCCAGTAGCCCATACCCTGTTTCTTCAATGTTCGCCTCATCGCTTTCAAGGAAATTTGGGCCTTCCAATCTGTGAGGACCATACCCAGCTTCTCAAGCCATGCCACACCCAATATCATATCTGAACTACCAAGTTTCAAGGGCAAAAAATCCTCTATTACCTCCAAGCCTCCATCGATGTGCAGTGCTACTTGTTTACATATTCCCTCACCTCGAATTTCATCTCCGTTGCCCAGTGACACTCCAAAATTAGCAGACTTGTCCACCTTGACCCCTGCTTTCTTCACCAACTCCAAGGCTATGAAGTTATGGGTGGCTCCCGGATTCACCATCACCACTACGTGATTTCCAACTATTCCCCGTAGCTTCATCGTCTTTGGGTTCGAGATGCCCACTACCGAATTCAACGACACCTCCGTGACCACCTCATCCGTTGGTAAGGCTGGCACATCACTCTCATCACCCTCCGTTTCTCCCTCATCTTCTGCAATCAGCATTATACTTAACTCTTTCTTCTTACATCGATGCCCAACAGCCCATTTCGCGTCACACCTGTAGCAAAGCCCTTTGGCTCTTTTTTCTTGCAACTCAGCCTCTGTCAATCTCTTTACCTCATTAATCATCGGGTGCGGGGGAGACTGTACGGAGGCCTGGGATTCCGTGGCCTTGCTGCTCCAAGAGCGATTCAATGATGGTGTAGTAGTTGTTCCCAACGAGTAGGGGCCAATAGACGTAGCACTTTTACTGTAACTGGAGTAGTTTCCAAACCGTGTGGTATTCAGGCTGGCTCTCCGTTGATGTTACTTGCAACTTCTCCTCCACCCTCACCGCCTGTTCCATAGCTTGTTCTAAACACAGTGGGTTTAATAACCTTACCTCCGTTTTGATCTCCTCCTTCAATCCATTCAGGAATTGTCCCATTAGCATTTACTCTATTACTCTTTCCAACGGAGCCGCTGTCTCGATAAATTTGCGACGGTACTCCTGCACCGAAGCTGTTTGGTGCGTTGACAACCATTGCTCGTAAAGTGAGCCACCATTCATCGTTCGAAACTGCCTCAGCACGAAAACCTTAAGATCAGACCATCGCCTAATGGGATGGCGATTATTCTCCCACTGGTACCAACATAACGCGTCTCCTTCTAACGCCACCACCACTGCATCCAACATTTCCGTTTCGGTTAATTTGTAAAACCAAAATACCGTTCCACCCTTAATATCCACCCATCCGGGTCGGTTCCGTCGAACACCTGCATGCCTAACTTCCGATACCTCCAATTACTCTGTAGATTCGCTGCACCAAACCAATTTCCACCACTTCCTGTCAAACCCCTTTCCAAATCATGCCCACCCAAACCCTTACTTCCCTCTCCGCCGCCTCCAAACAACGAGTTAGGACTAGACAACAACATCTCACCCCGATTCACACTTCCCTCGGCCCTATCACGGAGAGATATTTGTTTGGGTTGAAGCCCAGTGATCGTTGACCTCATCTCTGCCTGGAACTTGAGTTGATCACTGCGTATCGTGTTGAATAGAGCCTCATTTTTAGATACCATTTCCTTCACCGCCTCCTCGATGGTCGCCATTTTCTCTTCTACAACCTCCATTCGATGTGCCACAGTTGGTTGCCCCATCAGATCTTAGTGCTCTGATACCAATTTGTAATGAACTGACTACGATAATATGGAATTAATACAAGAAAGTATTGACAAAAATGGAACTAGAGTAGTTTGATTGATAATCTCAAAATAACGAAAGATACACTCGGTCCTTCGAGAGGCCGCCTCTCCTTAGCACATAACACTCACACAATAATTCAGATAATCCCCCCAAAACCCTAATGCCCTTTCCCCAACTACATACTTGCTCCCACCTGCCTGCTATTGACTATTTTACCCCTCCTCTGCAATGACTGTCTTGCCCTTTGACTTGATCATGTCTTGACTAGTCCCATTCATTTGAGCCTCATTTGCTGTCTTCGTTAATTTCTCTGTTTTGCTCTTTTTCTTTATTCTTGAATATACTTTCACCTGTGGCATGACAAACTGATAGTCTACCTCTTTATATTTGAGTCATAAGTCTTTTGCTATGGAAGTACAAATGTTATGTAGCACTATATAAAAGGCTACCTATGACTTCTAACATTCTAAATTACCATCTATTACTTGCATTATGAATTTATGATGTAGTATTTGCATATCTGTAAGTTGTAACATGTTCGGATGGTATACATTTTAAAAATAAGTAGCTCTAAATCTATACAAATACCCAAGCTACTTTTTTCCCCTTCTTTTTTACGTATACTTTATTAAAACGCAAGTCGGGGAAGGGAGGGACTTTTACCAATAAGCTGATCTGAATAGTCTAGACATCTTTATAGTTGCACTGAACTCATATATTTATGGCGATATTTGATTTCACAAGTCGTAAACATTCGGTTGTTTTGCACCCCGTTTTGATATTTGCAAAGTTGACAAGATATTTAGGGAACAATCTCAAACAAATAAATATATGTATGAAGTTTTGTATTACACTCTTTAAAAAGAGCATTTCGAATGGAGAAAAACCCTTAGTAATATTATCCTATGTGACATATTAGGTAGCATGAAATAGAGATAATGTAAAAAAAAATATACTCCAATGCATAATTATCCTTAGCAAAAATTATAGACAAGCATACTTGGTTGACTATATTTGTTGTACCAACTTAACCCCTTAGCAAAATTATACACAATTTCATTATAACTATGTTCATTGGAGTTTTACTTGCCACCCTTATGTAAAAATTTAACTATTTCTTAATTTAAAATTTTTTAGCCAACCATTATACATATTGTCATTGGAGATGGTCAATAACAATACTTTTGGGCGTTTCGGTATTAAACCCAATTCTTCACGTTATTTTCTTACATTTCTCGTTTTACTTTATTTAATTTATATTTTGGTGGTCCGACTGAACTTCAATTAGAAGGTTCTTCCAGAATATAAAACGAAGTCATAGAATAACAGGTTTTAGCAATTTGACTTTTAATTGCTCAATAGCTTGAATTGATTCGGTACCTGATAATTGACCAGGACGTATTCCTCTATTTCTGGATTTAGTCTTAACTTACAAGAATACTACTATTATTTTTGGTATGAGTAGTGCTAGGTACACCAAATTGGGTACCAAAAAAAGTTACAAAATGACATGGCAGGAGTGATTTGTCAGTTTGGAAAGATTTAATTGGTGAAGTTAATGTGTATACAGGGGGCCCCAATTAATTATAACCAATTAACTTAAAACACATGGCATTTTGTAATTTTTTTTGTACCTAATTTGGGGCCTCTAGTATTTTTCTTTTGGTATATCATATTTGTTTGTAATCCAAATTCAGATTATTAAAGTAAGGTACGTACGTGAGGAGCGAGCACTTAAAAATTAGTTAAATAATTAAAATGTAAATAAAATATATAAAGACACAATAATTTTAAAAGAAAGTATTACCTTCAAATTTTTGGAATAAAGAATCACAACTTATTGTTTGTTTGCATTTCTGTAGGGGATCTTTTTCTTAGAAAAATTTTGTGTAAGAAAATTTGAACTTATTCCGAGTTGCGTGAACCAAATCGGGTGGACCCTGATAAAACTTATTAAGCACTTGATCAATATGATCAATTTGAATCAAAAAACGGTAATCGGTTCTAAGTGGTGAGAGTACCTTCTAGTGCTTAAGCGGTTAAGCGAACGTTTAAACGGATTTTTAAACGGGTCATTAAGCGGATTAATAATATATATTTTTAAATTTTTAAATATAATATTACTATATGTTAATTAAAATTATTTAATAATTAAGTAATAAAAATCTAAACATAAAATGTTCCTCATAAAAATGAAATATTTTATTATTTTAATATAGTTATATTCATATTATAATAAATATTAATATATTCAAAAATAAAAAATTAGCAGGTCAACATTTCTTTGACCGCTTAATCCGCTTAATGACCGCTTAAACCGTTTAATAGCCGCCTAATTCGCTTAATAGGTCGCTTAATCTTCAAAAACGTTTAATCACCCGATTAATACAAAATCGAAGCGTTTTATGGTCCGATTCCGTCTAGGTGCCCGCTTAATCCGCTTTTTAGAACAGTGATTTGAACTAGGGGCGAGCAAAATCGGATATTCGGTCCGATTTTAAAATTTGGATCGAATATCAGTTTTTCGGATTATGAAAAATTTATTCCGGTTTCGTTTTAATCGGATATCCGATTAAACCGGATCGAAAATCAAATAATCCGAATCCGATTTAATAAGGTAAAATTTTAAATTAGTTAGTATAAATAACTAAATTTTATTTCATTTTCAATATGTTACCCTTAACCTTACAAATGATAAATTAATTAATAAAATTTAGATATCATCATCTCATATTTTAACATTTGTATATACATTTTTTTCCTAATTTTATTTTTACCTCTCATAAACAACTATTCATATCTTTAACGAGTTCTTATATATATTTTCTAAGAGATGTTAATACTCTCTTCGTCCCGTTTATATTGGTCACAATTCCTTTTTTGCATGTCCCAAAAGTAGTGGTCACATTTCCTAAATAAAACAAATTAAGTATTAATAATGTTATGTTTTTCAAAGTATACAAACAATTGAGAGTAAGTTTGACAGTTTTCACTTGATTGCTCAATACGTGCTTTTTGCTTGATGCCAATATAAACGTGATAGAGGGAGTAACACGCTAGCTCTCGAATTCATAATTTTAAATGAAAATATCGTTAAAAGAAAATAGTCTTCCATTTGCTTTGTATTTTTTTTAATATTATAACTTCTTAATCAATCACTTTGGATAAAATGATTAAGTAAGAGAAAATATTTATCAAGATTAATTTAAGAATAAATTTATTAATCTATTAATCACTTTGGACAAATTTATTAATTTATTAGTGATAATTCATTACTTAATTTAATATGTTCAATGTTGAATAATTTGTCTACAATTAATTCATTATTTCTTAAATATAAAAATTAATTTTTAATAAATATTAGAAAACGGATCGGATCCGGATATCCGAATTTGTAAAAAATTGTAATCCGTATCCGAATTCATAAAAAAAATCTGGATCGGATATTCGGTCCAGTTTTTCCGGATCGGATATCCTAATTTTCGAATTTTCATAATCGGATATCGGATCGGAGAATCGGATAATTCGACATTCGGATTTTTTTGCTCACCCCTAATTTGAACTTAACGGACTTACATATTTTTAACTCAACACATCCTTGACGGATAAATGTATGTTGCAATTGTATTAAATTTTTTTGTGAATGATAAATAGGATAAGATGAATTTTTTTAAAATTAGTCCCAAATATCGTAAGCTGAGTGCTCTTATGTTGCACATACCATTGTTTTTACTTACCATTCCAATACACCGGTGTGACACTGTCCATGCCAATGCACCATTAAATCTAAAAATCGCAAGTGTTTATGTACTATATACTCCTATCTTTAAGATAACATATTGTTTCAATCACTCATTATTTTGTTGAATGTTCATGAATCTGAATTCTGAAAGTAAGTATGGAACTAATTGCAATCAATATTCAAATATAAAACTACGTTGAGCTGAATTTCTTAGATAAAAGCAAAAAAGAGACATTGACCATTCTCTTTTGTTTCCTAAAGAAAAGCAAAGAACCCCATCCAAATAAAGTTACAATGTGAATAATTGAGCACTTGGTACTTTTGCTAAAGTACAATCGTCAGATGACTAGATGCAAATTATTGTTTTAGTTACTCCCTCCGTCCCAAAAAGATTGACACGCTTTCCTTTTTGGGACGTCCCAAAACTAATGAACCTACTTTACTTACTATTTTTGAACACTACTTTTCACTATTACACCCACTACTTTTCCATTTTATACTCTTTTTTACACTATTACACCCACTACTTTCCTCCACTATCTCAAATCTACAATTAAATATTAATAGGTCCCACCACTTTATCCACTTTTTAACTAACTTTACTCTTTTTCTACTACATTTTCTTAATTTCCGTGAAAGTCAAACCAGCTCAGTCTTTTTGGGACGGAGGTAGTATATGTTTTCGGCATCTCAATAAAGGTTTACTTGAAAAAAAATAATCAAAACCATCAAACACTTATTTGTATGTTGTCATGTTTGTACAAAGCCCTGCTTTAATAAAACAGGGGACAGTAGCCCACCAAATAATTATAAAAAGCAAGAAAAAAAGAAAAGAAAAATAGAGAGCCTAATATGATTGTAATGAAATCTAAGTGGCTGCTTCATAATTTCCCATATACAAGAACTGGTACTTTCTAGTTTCTTAACTCTTGTTTATGTAAAAAGGGGCATGGTTTTTAACATATGTATGTTGTCGCAGAACTAGTACTTTGTAGTTTTTTAACTCTTGTTTATGTAAGAAGGGCATGGTTTTTAATATATGTATGTTGTCGCATACCATATTGTAGAAAATTTTCACGATACATGTACAGTAGGATTTTTAGTATGAAAATAGGAGACGTATCTCTCAGTATGGTACACTGTAGTAAAGACCACCATGTAAAAATAATGAACCATGCACAAGTAGAAACTTCTTGGATGTTGGCCTCAACTGCTACGTACACTTTTTACTGTTTATAAACATCTCAAAATCACAAGTCAAGATCAACAATTTACACTATGGCAACATCAAAAGTCAAGATCAATACTATGGCTGTAAGCTGTAGCTATGGTGTGTATTAAGATATATTAAAAGTTTAACCTCCTGAAATTAGAAGAGCCAAGAAAATTATTGGACCCTGAGATCTAATGGTATACGAAAAAGTTGGTAAAGTTCAGCGACCTTATGCTGTAATTTCCTGTATTAAAAAAAAGAGATAAGGTTTCAAATAAGAAACACAACAATATATATACGAGAATTGGATGAAAATCTGTTGCTGCAATTTACCTTTTTTTTCTACCATTTGAAAAAAGAACAAAGGGACGCAAGCAAACATTGACTTGAGGAGATTCGATAGTCATAATATTCGTAAAAAAAGGCTTTGTGGGAGTGAGGTTAATTTACCCTTGGTAAATATTATATACTAATGATTTCCCTTTTGTGTTGTCTATGTTTTTGAGCAGTAACCACCCAAAAGATTGGTGGTTTATAAAGTGTAAACAGTGACGTGCAGATGAATTTACATAAGCACAAGAATTAATTAATTATACACCAACTGTTCTCAGAAAGTATGCATGTATGGGCATGGCAGACCATAATTGATCACCTCTATTATTCCAGAATCCAAACAACTTAATGGTTTAATGGATGATGTTAAGCAATCGTGGCGGGCTTCGTATTTTGATTAAATAAGTAAGTTTGATTATCTATACAAGTTGAGAATATGCAAGTATTATGTAGTACTCCGTAAGTTGTTAGTTAATTATCGTAAATATGATCTCAATTTTTATCATTAATGTTAAATAACTAGTACATCTAAAATCTGATGTTAAAGGAAGGTCTTATATGATCATCTACCAGAAAATTCTGCGTGAGTAACCAACTTATCTAAAATCTTAAAACTGATTACTTAACAATTAAATGACGATGTTAATTTTTTGCTGCTTCACCTGTTTATATGACTCGAATGTTGACTCGTCCCGACTCGTGCTTTAACATTTACTAATTATGGGATGCAAATATAAGATGAACGTTACCTTTAACAAACATGTTACCTTTGAAAAATATGTATCCATAAATAAACAAAGTAAAAACTTTGAAGCTTCTCCATCTGCTCCCCGTTTCTATATATGTAAATCCTTTGGCATTCTCATGCCTCTTCCTTTATTGAATATTACGTATTCATACACGTAGAGATTACTTGCAACTATTTATCATACTTATACTCTATCACATACCTAAACTCTCAATACATACAATACAACATACACAACTCTATATATACATAACACTTTTGGGATTGCTTGCTTTTGGGCATCGTGAATATACTTACGTATAGGGATAGGATTAGAGATAAAGATATACATACATCTTACATATTTTTATATGCTGACGATGAATATTGGTAGTTACGCGGCAACTCTAACGTTGTTGGTTGTGTTGCTGGGGACGACGACAACGGTGGTGTTATGTAAATTTCCGGCGACGTTGACGTTGGAGAGAGCTTTTCCGACGAGTCATGGGGTTGAGCTGAGTCAACTGAGGGCAAGAGACGCGGCGAGGCACGGTAGAAAACTTGGGTCATCGTCAAATTCAGGGGGTGTGGTGGATTTTGGCGTGGAGGGCAGCTATGATCCTTACCGTGTCGGGTAATTTCTTGTTTGCTCCTCTCATGTAGTCAAGTCATGTACATTATTTAATTTTACCATATTAAATATTTGTGGAAAATATTAACATTTTCTTGATTATATATATTGATTTTGTTTGAATTATAATAAAAAATAGAGGTGAAATAATATTTGTGGATTAGGTTTGGTGACAATGTTGTTCACATTACGTTTTGGTGAATTATATGCTCGTAACAAACAAAAGGAAGAAAAAAAAACTGGGTGACTTGTGGTATATTTTAGTTAGAAGAATCGCGTCATGCATTACTAAAAACAAGTGTTCAAGTCCCCCTTAGATCAAGGGAAAGAACAAATGTTAAAAGTCAAAGTGTAAATTTATCGAAATTGAACAACGGAATGGAGAGATAAATTGCTTGATAACATTTGTTCAATTATGAAATTTTGGTTGATAATGGCTTTTTATGATTTGGTTACTTGTTTACTATTCTTGTTTTTGTTGATTCGAAAAAAGAAAAAAAAAAACCTGTTCTTGTTGTTGTCATTGTTCAAAGGCCAACGGTCTCCTGCAAACGTATGTCTTTTACTGTTTAATCAACACAAGGTTTCAGAACCGTTGGATCGTCCAACAGCTCTGATTTAAAAAAAAATGCGTATCGTAGAAATTTTCCACGGTATGGAGAAATTACCAAAATATCTCCCTATTTTCACATAAAAAATCTACTGTTCACCATACCAAAAGATATCCTGTTTTCTACGGTACGGTACAATTTATCTTAGGGGACTTTTGAATGCAATTTTCCTGAAACAGAGTATAGATACCCTGTTTTCTATGGTACGGTATAATTTTTTTTTTAAAATCAGAATCGTTGAATTAACGATCCATTAATCCAACGGTTCTAAAAGCTTGTATTGTGTAAACAGTCATGTGCAAATTGCACGAGACCGGAACCCTTGTTCAAAATTTGCCATCCAGTAAGGTTTTAAGTTGCTTTCACATGTTTTTAGTACAGCTACCTTTATATCTATCTTTTTCTTTCTGTATGAACTTCTGAATTCATTTTTGTTTCATTTAATTTCTAGGGATTTCTGTCATTTATAAACTCACTGATTTTATAATTAGGGACGCACATGTATTCGTCTTTATACATTGATGCTCAAATTATTCCATGTCAAATTCATTTTAATTTTAAAATATGATAATTAATTTTTAATAAGAATACCTATTTCTTTATATTTCTCCGATTAAAAAGATTTCCCTGATACATACAAAAAATAGAATATTGATTTCTTGTACTCTAAATACAAAAATTGTTCCAATACGCTCGTGTGTATTACAACAAACTGTTTTTACCGATGTCAAAAAAACAGAGAACACAAACAAACTAAACAAACATAACGTAATCCAGTTTGGAAGGGGGGGCTTTTGTTTGTGTTGGAAGCCTGTTTCCTTGCCTTGTCTCTCCCCCGGACGTTTCCTTCTCTCTCTCTCTCGTTATCTCTCTCTCCTTATCTATACAAATACATGGAGGAGTATTTTATATGCTCTGTATCTGCACAGTAAAGAATATCTCTCTTTTTGCTTTTTGGGTTATGGTGAATGTAAAAAAGTAACTCAACTCTGCACTTGTAAATATAAGCATACATACAAACTTTATTATGGTATAGAGAGAGAGAGAGAGAAGATATAAACAAAAGATGAAGCTTGGAATGATGCCTGCATCTTTTTCCGGCGGTTATGTATTTATCTTGATCTGCGTGTCTGTATTTGTACCTGTATTATGTGATTTTCCTGTAACTCTTTCCCTGGAGAGAGCATTTCCCACCAGTCATGGAGTTGAAATGAGTCAACTCAGAGCTCTTGACTCGCTTAGACACTCTCGAATCTTGCAGTCGTCTGCTGGTGGTGTTGTCGATTTCGAACTTGCTGGAACTTATATTCCTAGCCTTGTTGGGTAATTGCATATTTTCATATTTTTTATTTTTGTGTATTCTTTTTTTATTTATGTATATGTTACTAACAAATTGATGGATTTTAAGTGATGGAAATGACTGTTTTGTTTGATTGTGAATTTAGCTTCATGGGTAATAAAAAAGTTCCGATTTTGATGCTTTGGATATCCATTTAGATTGTTGAATTTGCTCCTTTGCTGCTATATGTGTTATTTGGTTCATTTTTGTGTGTTGTTTTGATCCTTTGTTGTGATTTGATCTTGATTTAATTTTTTTTCTTTATTTGCATCTGAGGCTAGGAGTAGTTTTGGATGTATGTGTTTGGGATGTTTCCATGATTGGACTCTGTTGTTTCTTATTGGATTTTATGGTATTGGTTTTAGGCTTTATTTTACAAGGGTTCAATTAGGTTCTCCACCAAAAGAATACTATGTACAGATTGATACCGGAAGTGATGTCTTGTGGGTTAGTTGCAGTTCTTGCAACGGCTGTCCTACAGCAAGCGGACTTGATGTAATGTCATTTCAGCTGTCTTCATTTGTTTTTCTAAATTTTCAAATTTAGGCTTTTGCAAGCAATAAATGGAATGCTATTCATTTTTCTTTCTTAATAGATTCAACTCGAGACCTTTGACCCTTCATCCTCCTCTACGGCCTCTTTAGTCTCTTGTTCGGATCAAAGATGTGCTCTTGGAGCTGAAACTTCTGATTCTGCTTGTTCTCGTCAGAGTAACCAGTGCAGTTATACCTTTCAGTATGGAGACGGTAGCGGTACATCAGGTTTTTATGTTGCCGATCTTATGCATTTTGACATGGTTGTTGGCAATTCAGTGATTTCCAACACTACAGCACCTGTTGTCTTTGGGTATGCTAGCTTGAGCCAGTCAGTTGGTGCTGATATTTTCTTATGCTTGCAAAGTTAGTAAATCTTGTTTCATGATTGGATTTAAAACAGTTGTAGCACTTCCCAGACTGGGGATTTAACAAAGCCAGATAGAGCTGTTGATGGGATCTTCGGTTTTGGGCAGCAGGGACTATCTGTTATCTCACAACTTTCTTCCCAGGCATTAGTTCCAGATGCTTTTTCTCATTGTTTAAGGGGAGGTGAAAGTGGTGGTGGTATATTGGTCTTCGGTCAAATTGTGGAACCAAACCTTGTTTATACTCCACTCGTCCCATCACAGTATGATTTCTCCTTCTAATTTTAACCATCACATGGCTATTGCTTATATGCTAGAGCACAATGATGTCATTATGCATATGATACATAACTAGAATCTACAGGGACTTCTGATTCAGATGAATACTTTGTACTGTATATGTTGTAATCATGCCTTTCAAGCAGGCATTTTAAGATTAAGAGCCTTAAGGGTTGCTGTACATTTTTACTATGTATAGTAGGTTTTGTGAGTGTTTTTAATGTCAATTTGCTCTAGCAGTTTCTTGCTTTAAGGTTATTCTGTTATACCCTATGGAGTATGGATATTAACCATTAATTTCTGACAAATGATATCTCCGTTAATAAATTAGCATCTTTGATGAAATACCTACTTTAGCAGTTCGCTCCAAGCTTAAATCGATTCCTGAAGACAATTTTATGTACATTTTATTGGATTATCCATTCATTACATCTTACATATTCAATAATGTGCAAGTTGATAGGTAGCAGCAGCTGTAAATTAATTTGATGACCCCTTTCATATTTCAGGCCACATTACAATGTCAACCTGCTGAGCATTGCTGTCAATGGGCAGAGTTTACCCATTGATCCATCAGTATTCTCAACATCAGGCAACCGAGGAACCATAATTGATTCAGGAACAACACTGGCATATCTTGCAGATGAAGTTTATGACCCTCTTGTCAATGCTGTAAGCAGTGCTACAGAAAATTGCTTAAGTATTTTGCCCTAGCTAGAACTTAACATTTTCCGATATTAATAGTTGATTTCATATAAGTAACCTTTATAAGACAAGTTCTACTCTAACTTGAAGGTTACGATTTCTTGCACCTGCAGATTACACAATCTGTTTCACAGTCCGTTAACGCATTTCTTTCTAGAGGATCCCAGTGTTTTTTCGTCAGTTCCAGCAGGTTCTTCTTCCTGCTAATTTAAAATCCCAACCTTTGTCTTTTGGCACATTACTCCTTTAAGGAAATTGAGTTGGGTTTATTACTAATAAGGATATATAAAATTTGTTTTTCAGTGTCTCCCAAATATTTCCCGCGGTTACTTTAAACTTTGCTGGCGGTGCATCAATGTTTCTAAAACCTGAGGACTACCTTCTGAAGCAAAATTCAGTAGTAAGTTTATCTGTCGTATTCCTATAATAATTGCCACTGTGCTAACATGAGTAAGTATTTTTGTTGCATGAACTGTGGTTGGTACTGGTAGGAACTTGGACGTGGTATAATATCCCTCTATATTTGTTAAATTAACGTTGTGCTATTACTTAGTATCTTATATAGACTACTAGCACATTCAAACAGTTTTCTGCACACACTTCTTTTGCTAGATACGGAAATCATGGATGTCCCGGCTACAAATGCTGATCTTTCCTTTCATCTCAATCATAAGACAAAATTATATATATATTTCCTCAATAATCGTCTTTTTGTGATTTTTTAATGCCCTCGGATCATTGCAGATTTGATCTCTAACTATCATTGTCCAAGTTAACATGATCTCCTGAATAATGGAACCTGGAATTTCTTTATTTACTGGATTCGCAATGCTTCTTTAAATGAACAATGAGTCTAGTGCTCTATGTATATGTCAAGTCTGTACTCAGTGTGACTTTCTATACTGGCTACACCTATATGCTGAAGTTTCATGATCTCCTTGTTACAAAAGATATTGCCAGATTCTTAAAGGAATTCTCTAATTATGTGTTTTCATGTTTTTGTTTGATAGTATCCTCAGGAGTTCCCTTGCAACTTAAAATTGATTATTTTATGTTAGAATCCAATATCCATGGTGTATATTCAGGATATTGAAAAACGTTTGCTTGTTTATTATGCAGGGTGGAGCTACAGCATGGTGCATTGGCTTTCAGAAACTTCAAGGTCAAGATATTACAATTTTAGGAGGTATGCGCACCTAGATGAATGAGCCTAGCAATCACTCATATTAATAGCCTTGGATAAAACAATTGAACCAGGAAAGAAGGCAAATATAAAAGTGATGCGTATGTGAGCTAAAACTTCATTTTTACTTTGTTGATTGTGACAAATATGGGAGTTCATCATCTCATCTTTATCATCTTAAATAGAAAGAATTTTTTATGAACCACATGGAATTCAAGCCCAAAAAAAAAATGAAGATAATTACGTTAAAGAAGATTTTTACTGGCAAGGAAAGTAAATCCTTGAGTCAATATGTCTTTAGGTCGTCGCCAAAATAAAAGAATTTCAGTGAGAAGTTAGTAAATTCTTTAGTCAATATCTCTTGAGAAGGTCACAAAATATATGCTGAAACTAGTCCTTCTGTCTGTTTGCTCAATCTTAGTGGATATTCCTTACTACTATTGGTTTCTCTGAACATCCCTTTTGATGATATACCTCAGTTTTGCTTGTTTACCCTATACATTTCCTTTTTAATTACGTAAACAATCACTTCACTGCTCATTTAACTTGTATTTTTTTGTCTCCGTAAGTTGTAGTTTTACAACCCATTAATTGGAATTTTTTTTTGTTTGGTACAGACCTTGTTCTGAAAGACAAGATTGTTGTTTATGATCTGGGTGGTCAGAGGATCGGATGGGCTGATTATGACTGTAAGTTTTAGCGAGCTACTCTATATCTTGCTATTAAGGAAGAATTAAAATAATTTTATATTTCTTTTTAGAAAGATAATCCAATTTGTTACCATTAAAATATGCAGGTGTTCTATATAAAGAGATCTGGTATTATTGATTATGCTTTAACAACTTGGCCATTAAGATTTTTATCTTTATTCATGTACTAATAAATTATTCTTTTTCGATTTTACATTACAAATGACACAATGGCCTCAACCTTTCATCTTTACTTTTTCTATCTACGAGGGGTATGGAACCAAGGGGAATAATTTCTGTTGCACGCCTGACCAGTATTCTTATGATATTTGATGTGGCTTTATTCTGATTGTGTACTTACTTGACCATATTTCATTAGGTTCTTTGTCAGTAAATGTCTCCACAACTTCAAGCTCTGGGACAAGGGAGTTTGTCAACGCAGGACAAATTGGTGGTAGCAGTTCACTGCGAGATGGTTTTATCGAGCTGATACCCATCAGCATTATTTCTTTGATATTGCACGCATCAATATTCTACAGTTACCCAATTCTATAACATCTGCAGGTACAGAAGTCTTATAACATCCATTCTTTCTTACCTTTCTTACGGTGTTCCGGGCCTTCTGGCCGATAGTTTTTATTTATGTAGAGCGGAGGTACTGGGGGCTTACTGTAGCTGCCGTGCTGCCCTTTGTAGCATGCATGGCATCTATAAGTCTAGTTTGGGGTAACTCACGGTAATTTGTTAGGTTTTTTAGCCATATAGAATGGATATTTCTTATAGGGGTTCTCCTGTATATTACATACATATAGATTCATTGTAATACATGCAAATATGCAATACAACTTTTTTGTTAGTTTGCAGATGAGGATGATAATCTGGCGGATCAAGTTTGCCAAAATCTAATATTGTTTTTATATACGAAAAAATATTACTTTTGAGATGCCATTATCCAATTATTTCACTATATTGGCTCAAAGTACTAGAGTAGCAAGAAACAAATACATCACTGATGGTTTAAACGAATCTAAATTCAATTTGCTTTCTACATTCGCAGTTGAGCATCAGTATCGGTTATGTTATTGATTATTGAATTAGCAGCTTGTGCAGATTAAATATAAATATTTTAAACTGAGATTTTATATGGTCATCTTCATCTTAGGATCCTTTAACCAGCATATTACTTCCAGAATAAAATGCTATGACAAGAATAAAATTTCTTTTTTTTTTTGGAGCTTAAATATGGTAAAAATTAAAAATCAATTCCATGATTACTGTTCTAACAAAAATAAAATAAAATTACATGATTACTGTACGGATAAGAAAATGCAAAGAGAGAGGTTAACCCGTAATTCCAACAACACAGTCTAGTGATCTACATTTTTATGATTAGAAATTCAAGAGTTCACAGTAACAAGATCTTCTCTTCTCAGATACCACTATACAATTTATTGTTAAGTTTTTTGAACGGAGAGAGTATAAATCGTCAGTGGTTAGAAATCACCAACAAGAACAAGAACTAAATTTCGAAATTATAACGTGTTTTCAAGTTGTGATTTTGAGAGGGACAGGGACGAAATAGTAATCAGAAACGGGTGAGACAAGCCGATTCGGAGTTTAGATTGCTTGATTAATTCAAAATTGTTATATTTCAGCAGCGTCTCATCTATGGAAGATGAGTTCCAATAGGACAACGATCTACTTGTGTTACTTGAGAACAATAATGAAGAAAATTTGAGATCAGCTCTGTGTCCTTTTATAGGCAGGAGCTACTTTACCATATTCCGAATTTAGTGGTTTCAATAAATTCCCTACAGTAGTTGGTTTTGGACGAGATCTAGAACCGTTCTCAACAATTTGTGTAGCCATAAATCCTATTGTATTCATTGAGAGCTGTTGACTTTGTATACAAGATATAAACTCTTTACCACTCTCGAATTAGCTATAGAAAGCAAAACAAGGACTAACGATAAACTACTCGTACTAATTTTGTTACAAAATCATAAAAAATAAAATTCTAATGATAAACATAAAAATCTATTTATTCATATAAGAAAATATTGTATGATAAACATATATATATGATATGATTCAGATCAGAGATGTGTGTAGTCAACATTTCAGATGTAATATAAGAAAAATAAAAAAAAACATAAGCGCAAAGACTACCTCAATAAATAAACAGAGACCAATGATTTGATAACACTCCTCATAAAATATCATTTGACGAATTCCAAAAACTTGGGCAAAAGATAGCCCAATTATAAATAAGATAGCCCAATTATAAATGGGTCCTGGTCCCTGACAATCATTTGTCAGGGACAGGTTATTTAACAATCGGTTCCACAGCCGTTGGATCGTTGATCCAACGGCTGAGATTAAAAAAAAAAAAATTTTACTGTCCGCTATAATTTTCCGCGGATAGGCAGATTGCCTGTCCGCGGAAAATTTCCGCGGACAGGCAATCTGCCTATCCGCGGAAAATTATAGCGGACAGTAAAAAAATTTTGTAATCCAGGGGGGCCGTTGGATCGTTGATCCAACGGTTTAGAAACTGATTGTTATTTAACAGGTCCATGACAATCAATTGTCATGGACCAAAACCCATTATAAATACCAGCATTCCACAAAAACATGATTAAAATCCAAACTGGAAAGCTTTAGCAGTCTATAAATAAGATGGCCCAATTATAAATACCAGCATTCCACAAAAACATGATTAAAATCCAAACTGGAAAGCTTTAGCAGTCTATACTGCACTTCAACAAAAACCAAAAACTAGTTTTCCTTGCCTAGCTAGAATAAAGTTTATAGCCAAAACATTCTCAACTTCACAAAATATAATTGACTAAGCCATTCTGAGAACTGTTTTAACCTCCTTAACAGTAAAACATGACATCTTTCACGTTGTCTGTGGTAGCAGGAACAGCCCGCACAGCTGCAACCCCTTCCCTGGTAGCTCTAGCCTCACTACTTGAGTCACCATCCGATGTATTTCCTTCCATATAGTAGCGGGCCCTGAATGCAGTCAGATGTGCATAATAGGCTGGCGGAACTACAAAACATATAGAAAAAGAATGTCAGAGAAATTGGTTGCGGTTGAGAGTGGAAAACTTCACGATGGTTGTTAAAACCGCCAATTAAATGACATACCAATTGAAACAGAACGTGTACATCTTGCATACCTGAAAAAAAAAATTAGGATATGAGCTAGTGATATAATATACAATTACAATGTAAAAACCTTGAATCATTTGTTAATTGTTGAAGAGTAAGAAACCTACGTATAGGTCAAGTTATTAGTGAGGGCCTGAAGAGCATCGGCAGTAAATCCGTTCTCATCATACAGGACATGGTAGTGGGTAGGACGACTTGTTCCCTATCAGAAAAGGTTACCACAATGAACAAATGATTTTTTTTAAGCTGTACAAATTTCATGTAATCTCGTATCAACATGTTTACCTGTATACCAGCATGGCTACACAAATAAAAATCGAATTCCGTCGGATGGCAGATGGTAGTATCTACAACAGTACCTGATTTACAAAAATCAATTACACATGTGCTAATTAAAATATGCTAATCAGAACAATAAAAAAGTTTCTGAAGAAAAGATGCAACACAATGTAACCTGGTAATATGTTGCCACTCTTATCAGTTGATCTCCTGTCATTATGATCTGCTGCAAAAAGGCGTGTGTGATGCCTCTTCTGCACAACCACGAATGTCACACGAGGTAGATAATCAGCTTGCAGCGACTGGCAGGCCTGAAAAAAATATATATCATCCCATTAATCAGGTTTCAACCAGAGGGTACCAACAGGAAAGGTAGTAGTCACTCGTAAATTATAACATACTAACCGTCCTAATGGCATGCATTTCTTCCAGCAAGACCTGATTGAACTGACCTTCACTTACTCCATCCCTGAGGTACAGAGAAAAAACATAAAATACAGCACTAATAAGTAATAACTAGACATGCATATTGTGCGACAAAGCATGCCTAACCTGTAGAATATGATTCTTGAAGGCTGAAGATTTGTTGCTCTGCGAAATGCACGTAGATGGTCCCTGCAAAATCCAACATAATATGAGAAACACTAGTGGTTACATTAAACATTGAAGGCAAACAGCAGTTTATGAAATTGTACCGGATCATGCCACCATGAACAGGCCCCCTTTGGGGATCTACATGAGTGCTGTAGAGGTCCCTAATAATTTCATCCCGGTGACCCTGTGCAGAGTACAGTGCTCTGTACTTGGTGACTTCAGGCCAGTCCATTGATGCCACTACCTGAAATGAGAGAATTAGTCTTTTAATGTAAAGATAAATTTTAGGTGTACAAAATAAACCCAAAAGACATACTGCTGCAATAGATGAACTGGAGTCCTCCCCAGGTGGCGGATGAGTAACATCTGCCCCAAAGATGATCGTTGGACATTCTCTCACAACAGGAGGAGGACTTACCAATACATTATTCCTGCCTCCAACCTGTTATCACATTAATCAAAATGTGCATTATAGTATAATCACCAAGTACGATTTCATGAAGGAACATGGATTTTGATCCAGATCTAAAACATACCTTCACATTAATTTTAAGTGACAGATTCTCAAGATATTGCTTACTACCCTTCAACACATTCCTCGGCTGACAACATTGTGAAACAATTCCTAAATTTGTTTCACAAATTCGTTTGATTTCACCTGTGGGAAGCATAACGTCATTTACTGAACTAGTTTTTAAAATAACATAAGATACATACAAGTGGTAGATGCCTACCATAACTCCCAGTAACATCAGGCAAAATAATGATCAGCATTTGGAGATGTGCTGTCTTTTGAAGTCTGTTTTCGCATTCCTTGTGTATATCATTCAAAGTTCTTGCAATGTAACGAGAATTAGCAGCTTGGATGGGAAGCAAGGGTTGGGGATTGAAGTTCTACAAACATTTCGATAAGAAGTCATGGTTACTATTTGTACTTCGTCAAAAGTTATGTGATAAAGAAAAGCAAAAGCTACATACCATTCCTCGGCTTCTACACATTTTAACCAATTCATTACAGAAAGCGTATATAGCATCAGGATGAGTTCTTGAGAAGTTCACGCAAGTCCAGTGTTCCACTGCACCACCGTTCACCATTTTCTACAATTAAAGGCACGACACATATTAGCCTAAATGTGTTGCTGAAAATGTTTAGACCACAATAAATATATTAAATAATAGGTTAATGATACTATGATCATTTTCTACCATTATAAGATTAACTAGCAGAGGTACTAAATAAAGACTATAATTTTAATGTGTTACAAGACTAATGGAACCCTAGAGCTCATATATTTCCAAAACAAGAAAACTTTTAAATTAATAAAATCAGTAAATTATTTAGCAGAAATCAATTAATATAAATTTAAAATTGCCCCTCCACCTTGTCAATCATATTCCATTGGCCTACAAATGGTTCCACTACTGATTCTTTGCTTGTTGCATGATACTTAATCTGTATCAACAAAAAAAACAAATTAGAGTCAGGAACCCGGGAAACAAAAGAAGAAAAGGTAAAATAGTGAATTCAACAACAGCACATGCTTGACAATTACCTTTGGAGGATTAAGAACTCGTGCATTGATAGAGGTCATTTCACTCCCCACTTGAATGCCAAATTCACTAACAAGCTCATCGCCGTTGTAGTTATTTTGACGTATCATCTAGATGAAAACAAAATTCAATAAAAGGTAGGCAAGTAAGCAAGATGTTCTTTGATGGAAAGAGAAAAGGACGAATATAACTAACAAACAAAAATAATATCATACTATACTGTTCTCTTCTCCTAAAAAACTCCGTCAATAATGAGGAAAACATCTTCGTACCTCAGTTACAACTCCTTGTCTAACGGATGGCCGTTGACAGGTTGCTTTTAAGAGATTTGATACTTGTCGCTCATTCAATTTCTTGGCACATCTTTGACCTTTGACAATTTTGCAAACCTGCGGTATACATGTTATTTTCCTGCAAAATTCTGCAAAAATTTAAGGCAGAAAAAATGATAGACACAAACCTCCATAGGCATATATATAGGCTTTGCATCTGTTCCAGCATTAAGGGCTGGTAGGGATGTATACATTAAAGTGATATTGTATTTTTTGTGGAAATAATCAGCAACTTTCACCGTCCTTCCAGTCTCATCATTAAACCTGTTCAGAAGAGAGCACACATATGTCAAAAAGAATGAAGCTTTAGCTCAAGATGGAAAGAGAGCACAGTGATAAACAGAGTATAAAAGAACACAAAAGAGATAAGAAATCCAAAAAGCGAAGGACAGAAAGTAAAACTAGCTCTTATAGGAAACTCATTACTCATCACATTAAAATATCACGTAACAAAATATATACCCAAAAGTTATGATACATATTAAATATAACATAATAACACAAGCACAAAACGTAAATAATCTTCCACAAGACGCTTGAAAAGAAAGAATCATAACAAAAAAAAAAAATTAAAGTTTTGCGGGCTCACTTTAATTGACCCAAGGGCTGAGTAGAAATGCTCAGCACCTTGTATCGTCTCATATAATCCCCATGAGAGAATTCAACCCTAATACCTCTCAGAGCTTTTTTAACCTGTAAATCGGACAGGTACACTTAGATGATTAATAGAAAATGATTAAAATAAATATTGAATTCTAAAGTCGAACCACAATCATTTCATTTAAATCAAAAATGTGGCGGAATACCTTCACTCGATCCATATCAGAAAGAACCCTGTTCAAGTCCCTCAAATTACAATATTCCTTTACAAAATCAGAGACCGGAGTGTATTCATAGAAGGCTCTGGCAGACATATCTACAACACCAAAACAAAAATGGTTTATCACACAATTGGTTCTGTAGATGTTTAAAAAGTTTAGTTCTTGATTCATACCAACGTTAAGTGACAGCCCCATTTGAGTTGGTCGGAGACTTTGATAGAATCCTTTCCAATACTCCAAACCATTTCCTAGAGGCCCCTTTCCAAACGAGACACTGAAAAAAGACCTTCCTACCACTGCATTACTGCAAAAGAAAACTTCAAATGCTTAAAAGACAATGTCATATTTTGTTAAAATTTAAAACCATTAAAGTAGAGATATTTTTATGTACTTGTTTGATGGTGTTGCCCTTAGGACCACATCAAACAATTGTAATGTTTCATGTGGAACATCAGGTTGTCTGCTAGCCAAGAACTGCCTAAGATGATGCAGGTCAGGCTGAGAAGCAAACTTAATGGATACCCTGAATTCTCGTTCTCTCCTGCAAATAAGAAAATATCAGATCTATTGTTACATCAAAGCCTTCCTGTTATAAAATAAGCTAAGGAGTTCTGTGTATGTTATTTTATAATAAATGAATAATAATTTACGGAGATATGATGCATTTTAATAAAATTAAGAAAACGTATATAACATATTAAATGAAATTGGTCTCAAAACTGATAGTTGGAAAACTCATCATAACATACAAAAATAACAACCTTGCTCCACGATCATTGTCTTCTAACTGAACAACAAAGTCTCTGGAGGCGAAAGGCAGTGGCCCTGCTGTGTATGCACTCTTGCTCCCGTCATAAGCCAACTGCCTGTTGCCCAAGTGCGACTGTCGGTAAGATTTATCAAGGCTTTTCATAATATCTCTGCACACCTTTTTGTTTGTGACTTCGGGCTTTATTGTAACCTTTAATACAAGGGGTGATAAAAGATTAAAAATGTACAAACAACCAAACAAAAGATTAGAAATGTACAAACAACCAGACAAGGAGAATAAAAGTTGGTCTCGGTTCATAAAAGATCACAGGTCACAGTCAGAAAGATGGGAAGAACATATTTAATGAACTCTCCATACTGAGATGTTCTTTCACTAAAACAACTCATCATAACATACATCAAAACAGAATATATAAAGATATATTGAAACCATTCTCAAGGAAGATGTCTTTGAAACCCAGGCTCGACTCATGAAAGAAAACAATAATAAAAATAATAATAAGATAATAAGAATAAGAATATTATTTAAAAATAATAATTTAAATGACCAAGCATATAAATTAAACCTTGAAAAATAAAACTTAAGGACTTTAAAAAAAACAACATGCCCAGATATAAAAAAGACGATCAGTTTTGTTTTTTTGTTTTTTTTTGAAGAAACAATCAGTTTTGTTTTGTTTATTGATAGAGACATAACAGGCTACAAGTGTGTAACCAAAAAAGAAATTTCAATACAATTTCCATGAACCACCAGTGAAACTACATACAAGATGTTACCCAGTAACCACTCCGCACTTACCCACGTCAAACAAATATCCAAGAAACAAGAATGCAATTCAAAGAATAAAATAAAACGTCTAATTAAACATATAGATATAGATATAAAGGTGTAACAAAAACACAATCTTGGTAACAACATACAAGATTCAAAAAACAAAACATTTAATAAATACAATAAACAATTACAAGAATTAAAACGGTTAGAAGGAATGAACAGAAAGAAACAGAACATGTATGGATGTATGTAGAATAAACATTTACGAGTGAGAGAGAGAGAGAGAGAGAGAGAGATGATTACGTCATAATGATGTAAATCATTATCAGCCACTTTGACGAGGAAATGATTAGCGAGAACAATGCATCTCCGTCCTTCTCTCCCAAAGCCTGGTCTCCCCGGCAATCTCACAGATTTGCTCGACGCCGGCGGTTGCGCCGGCGGTTGATTCACCGGCTTCTGAACGGACGTACCAGACGATTCTCCGATCGTCATTTTCTCCACTTGGCCACTCAGACCCACCGCCGACGATGACGACGCCTCCGTATACGTCGCCGGAACCGGCGATTGAACCACCGGCTGAGCCACCGGTTGAGGCGCCGGTGCAGGAACACTTCCGCCGCGTCCGTACGCCTGCACCGGAGCATTCTGATCACGATAACCACCGCCTCTTCCACCAGCATAACCACCGCCTCTGCCACCATCGTAACCACCGCCTCTACCGGCATAACCGCCGCCTCGGCCTCCGTCACCACGACCGGCGCCTCGACCGCCATCACCACGGCCACGACCGCCGTCGCCACGTCCAGCGCCTCTGCCACCGTCAAAACGTCCAGCGCCTCTTCCACGGCCTGACATTTTTGTCAAACTGAAATTAAAAGAGAAATATATAAAGAGAGATTTCTCGGCGAGAGTGATTTGTTTTCTTCTCAATAGATAGACACAAAGAAATGTATGTAGAGAGTGGATATATATAGGAGGGGGAAGTGGAGTGAGTAAATTGAGGGGACGTGTCGTAAATGGAAAGAAGGAGAGAGAGAGAGAGGGGTTTTTGAGTTGGGGGTTAAAAACATTCATTACCTGGAAACTCGAAAAGTCAGATTTACTTTTAGTATTTCTTTTCTTTTGGGTTTTAATTTATTCCTAACATCTTTTTTGGATTTCCAATCTGCAAGATTACTTTTCGATTTTCAATTATTTCTTTCCTTTTCTATAATTATAATTTATGTTTCTTTCAAAAACTTCCACGTTTTTATTTGTCCAAATGAATAAATGATAAAATAATAAATATCTATTCATATCTTTACATATCCATATCTTATCTACTCCATTACCATGATTACAATTTTTTTATTGGTTGATCAATGTAGATTTTAAAGTTATTAATAAAAATATGAATTTTTAAAAGTAAAATATTCAATTGTTTCAAAAAAAGAGAGTAAAATATTCAATATAAAATGATTGAGTTTTTGTTAATAATGTGTGTTTTGCACATATTATGTTACATTTTAGTAAAATCATAATTAAATTTATAAAATGAATATTATATTAAAATGAATAAAAATGTAATGATTGTTAAGATTTACCAAAATATACATTTCGGAGGATAGCATTTAGATTTAACGAGGTTTGCTGGTGTAATTTGCGGCGCAGTTTGTTACTCGTTTATCCCGTACATATGTAACTTAATTAAATATATAATATGAATGTTGTATTCAAATGTATAAAAATGTGACTATCGTTAAGATTCAACAAAATATGCACTGCGGCGCAATTTATTGCCCATTTATCTCATACAAATGTAACTTACATTATTTACGCTTAACAAATCTATTATCTATTATCTATCTATTATATATATAATACACCAACAAAAGATAAAATTGTGAGAATTTTTAATGCATTTGAAATGTCCAATTTACCCCTCATCTCTTGAAATTACTAATTTATCCATCTATTCTCACTCATCTCTTGAAATTACTAATTTATACATCTATTCTCAATTTTTTGAAAAAATTGTGGTTAGTGGGAATTGATTTTGGGTCTCCATGTTAATTCACAAATCTCTCTACCACTACACCACTCAATCGCATATGTTCAAAATCATAAACATTATAGATGGATGTGTGTGTTGTTTGAGTGAAATAAATATCTACTATTATTTTAACTAGCGTAAAAACCCGTGCGAGGCACGGGTCGCTAGCTTAAATTGTATTTTTAAATTATATTGTGCATGATCAATATCATTTAAAGTATATGATTGATTTTAATTGAATTTTGCTTGTTAATGACATATGTGACTATTGTGTACTTATTTAGGTATGTTCAAGTTTGTAATGTGAAAAATAATACGAGTAATATTGATAGTAGTCATGTCAGCTTTTAATTTTGTTGTGAATAATAGAATAGAATTCGAGTGTTTTATGGATGTCCTAAATTGTTCTTTCAATTCTTTGAAAATGATGCATCCACTTAGTTGGATCTCCAATATTATTCAAGATAGAAACAAAATAGCGTTGAAGATGTTGTATTATGAGAGTGTAGGTTTTACTCTAGATTTTATACAAAAAATTCGTAACACGATACTCGGGTCTTGCGCTTTCACTTCTTAAAACTATCTTTCTAACTCTTCCATCTCTTTTCTTTTAATTTCTTCATTTTAAGCATCCTTTGCCTTTATTTCTCTTCCTTTGTCCGTCTCACTTTCAAAATACCAGATAATTTTAATTTACTTAGTGTATATCTTTTGTATCTACGGGCTTATCAAACTTGAGAATATTTTTTCGTAATTGTATCATCATTAGTTGAAGTTGCTCATAGCTTTGAACAATAAATTTATCCTTTCTTTTTTCAGATACAGCTTCATCCAAATATACTAATTGGAGTGAACAGATAGACCAAAAACTTGAATGAGTTTGTTGTTTCTCTTACTGAATTTTGTATATGCATGCTTTGTTCAGTTATTAAAAGTTCATGCGAATCACGAGTCTCTCGCTTTACTTATTTTCTAAAATTTATTATATTTTTTTAATTGATATTTTAATTTATCACAAAGTTCTAAAAATTTACCTTTCTATCAACTGTATTTTGGTAAATAAATATTTGATAAATCAATAAATTTGTCAAATAAATAATTTATATAGTTTTATATATTGCCATCGATATAGAATAATATTAATAAATGATATAATATTGCCCCGCTTACGCGGCAAATACACAAAGATATCATGTATATTTTTGAAAACATGTATGAATGAGTGGTCGGGTTGTTTAAGGGAATTATCATTATATAGTAAATTTTTGTTATTGATATTATGTTGATTGTTATTATTATTATTATTATTATTATTATTATTATTATTATTATTATTTCAGTTTTAAAACGTATAACCAAACCATATATTATGTATCACTAACTAATAATTTGATTTAATATAATATACTATAATTTGAATCAACAAATGTAAAAATAAAACTATAACCAAAAATTGGTAATATGTTGCAATAATTAAAAATATCAAATTTTGTTTCACTCAAGCAACATGCACACACATCTATAATGTGTATAATATATTATAATCCGAATCAATAAATGTAAGAATAAATCGATGACTAAAATTTGTTAATATACCGCAATAGCTAAAGTACCTAAAATTTGTTAATATGTCACAGTAACTAAAGTACCATATTTTTCTCACTTACACGACACACCTACACACATATAATGTGTATCTAAAATGTCTCATGAATTATAGCCCCTTGTTGGGCTATTATATATATAATAAAATGATAGATAAAAGTAAAAATATAATAACAGAGAGGTCGAACTTATGTAAAAAGAGTTTTAATTCCATAACAAAAAACATGATGTAGCACAATGGTTTGGAGAAAGAAATATATAGAGGAGGTTGTTGGTTCAATTCCCCACAAACACGAAACAATTTATTTTTTTTCTTCAATTAAAGTGGTAAATCAATGTAATTTTGTAATATATAAGGGTAAAATTGTAATTTCACAGAGGGTTTATTGGCTCAAAATGCCCCTAGAATATCCTCTTGTTCTCCTATTATATATAGAAGAAGATTATTGCGACACATTAACAATTTTTTGTCATGATTTTACTTTTACATTTATTGATTTGAACTATAATACATTATATCAAAATATCAATTATTGATACATAATATATGGTTTGGTTATATTATAAAATTGTAATAACAATAATAAAAAAAATTACTATATAACTATTATTACCTTAAACAACCTAAGCACTAATCTATACGTGTTTTCAATAATACACATGATATCTTTGTGTGTATCGCTTAAGTGGGACAATATTTAGCTTTATATAAAGAAAAAATATGAAATGCATAATGTATTTTTTATGAAAAATATTAAATATAAGATCAAGTCAATAATTAAAGTACTTTATTACTGATTTGAAAGCGCCAATTTACCCATAAGTTCATATCTATATATAGAAGTATTATTTTCAATGGTAATCGAACTTCGATCACCGAGTTAAATGGTGCATCTTCATATCATTAGACCACTTATTCACATGTATTTTAAATCATACACACAATATGTATGTGTGTGATATTGATGAAATATTATTAATTAAATATTACTGGATTTTAAATGAGCTATGGACTCTTTAATGGTTATCATTTATCGATTAAAGAATTACAAAAAAATACACAATTGGGTTAGTCAAGCAGTCTTTGAAAGAAGAAAGTCACAGTCACACCGCTACTACTATTCTAACAGCTACCGATTCTCATCCGAGGAGAACGGAACTACCTTTAGAGTAGAGCTAACTGCTGCAGTTACGCCTCCATGACTATTATAATTAATATGATGGATATTATCTAACAATGTATTAGAGTAAAAAATATTGAGGTGTTAACGTAAAATGAAATTTGTATATTACTAAACAAGATGCAATAATTAGTAGTGAAACTATTCGGGTCGTAAAAATATTTGGCTTTAAATAGATGAATCCTACAAATTACACATTACCTTTTACATACAAATTAACCAATGTTCAATTTAAAATATGACATTTTCTAGAAAAAATATCATATATTATATATTATTTATGGAGGTAACTCAATAAAAGTCAGACGGACACCGGAAGAGAGATAAAGACAAAGAATGCTTAAAATTAAGACATTAGAATAAAACAAATAAAAGAGCTAGAAATGTAGTTTTAAGAAGTAAAAACGCAAGACCTGAGAAGCATTTTAGAAAATTTACGAAGTTTTAGATTAGAATTAGGACTGAAACCTACACTCTCAGAATACAACATCTTAAAGATTATTAAGTTTCTACCTTGAATACTATTGGAGATCCAGCTAAATGAATGCATCATTTTTTAAGAAAGTTTGGGATTGTAGGTGCTCTGAAAAATAGTCTTAATTAGACAACACCCATAGAACACTCAAATTATATTCTATGACCCACAACAAAATTAAAAACTTACATGATTGCTATCAATACTACTCTTATTAGTTTCCAAAATACAAACTTGAACATATTTAAATAAGTATACAATAACCAACAAGAAGAACTCTATGAAAATCAATTACATGAATAGTTTAATTAAAAAAAATACAATTTAAGCTAGCAGCCGGTGCCTCGCACGGGTTTTAATGCTAGTGTAAAGAAGGTGACAACTTTCAAAAAAAATTATTCAAACTTAGGGAATGTAATACATTTTAGCCTTTTAAATTAGTATCCAACATAAATCTTATTAAAATATTTTATTAAGCAGAAATTCGAAAAGTCTCATTAACTTTTTAGTATTTCTTTTCTTATGGATTTTAATTTATTCCTACATTTTCTTCAGATTTCCCATCTACAAGATAATTTTTGGATTTTCAGTTTATTTCTTTCTTTTTCTATAATTATAATTTATGTTTCTTTCGAAGACTTCCACGTTTATATTTGTCCAAATGAATAAATGAGAAAACATAAATTATCTATTCATATTTTACATATCCATATCTTGTCTGTTCCATTACTAGGATTACAGACTTTTCATTGGTTGATCGATGTATATTTTAAAGTTATTGAAAAATATATGAATTTTTAAAAGTAAAATATTTGATATTATAAAATGAGTGAGTTTTTGTTAAAATAATGTGCGTTTTGCACATATCATGCTACATTTTAGTAAAATCATAATTAAATTTATAATATAAATACTATATTTAATGAATAAAAATGTAATGATCTTAATATTTAACAAGATATGCATTTTAGTGGATAGTATTTAGATTTAATGAGGTTTGCTGGCATAATTTGTGGTGCAGTTTGTTGCTCGTTTATCTCGTACATATGTAATTTAATTAAATATATAATATGAATGTTTTATTCAAATGTATAAAAATGTGATGATCGTTAAGATTGAATAAAATATGCATTTCGACGAATTGCATTTATATTCAACAAAATTTTGACGGTACATTATAGTTCAATGAGGTCTTATGATACAGATTGCGGCACAATATATTGCCCGTTTTTCTCAGACAAATGTAACTTAAATTGTTTACACTTAACAAATGTAAAGAAGGTGAAAACTTCTAAAAAAGATTATTCAAATTTACAAAATGTAATACATTTTAGCTTTTTAAAGTAGTATCCAATATAAATCTTATAAAAATAATTTATTACGTAGGAATTCAAAAAGTCTCATCATATTTTTAGTATCTTTTTCTTATAGATTTTAATTTATTCGTGTATCTTCTTCTATTTATGCAATCTGCAAGATTATTTTGGATTTTCAAATTATTTCTTTCCTTTTCTATTAGTACTAGGGTACTTTGCCCGCGCTACGCGAGCTACTTATAATTTTATTATTTTTTTATATTTTATTAAATTAATTTAGTGAACAAACTAATTTAACATATAAATTGTGCTATTATGATTTATTTTTAATAAATATTCCAAATTAATATATATAGTCATGATTTATAATAATCATTAATATTTTATTTTTTTATTTAATTTAAAAGAATTTATACATGTTTTTGGACATAAAAAATTAAATTTACATTTATTTTAATAAAATACAATTTACAATATACTTTTTATTAGTATTCCACTACTTTAAAAAAAAAAAGTATTCCACTAAATTGGTTAAGTTGACTTTTTTTTTTTTACTTAATCTAATAAAAGCAAATTATAAAATAGTAGAAATATATAGTTTATATAGTTTTAGTTTATATAATTATATAGTAGAATGTTACTCGACATCGTCTCACGACGATGTCTCGCATTTTATTATATTAAAATTATTATTATCATTAACGAAAAATTGAAATTAAAGATATTTTAAATTATTAAGAAAACAATTAAAATTTGACCACACTATTCATCAAATATGAAATACTAAATAATATGTACATTTTTTATTAATATTTATTTCATTAATTAGATATCAACTTTGTATACTTAATTTAGTTATTTCAACTTTAATTGAAAGGGGATTCAAAGATTATAGTTAAAATATTTTTACAATTTTGAAAATTTTCATTTAGTATGATAAAATTTAATTATTTAGTACTCCCTCCGTTCCTTATTTCTTTTCCTATTAATCATTATCACGCTTGCCAATATACACTTTTAATCGTTAATATCTTTAATTTCGTTTTAGTACTAAATCTAAAAATTTCACTGTATTAAAGTACTCGCAAATACGAATCAAACAAAATCACTCATGACTATATTTTGTCTTATAAATTATGCGTAAATTAGTAGTCAATCGCTTATAATGAACAGTGTGAAAAGTCAAAACAGTAAAAGAATAAGGGAACGGAGGGAATAGAAGATTACTCAATATCGCCCACTGTATCGTCTCATATTTTTCCATTTGTAATAACTTAATTATCAATGAAGGAAAATTTATTGAGTGAATATTACTCATGTTATCTTAATTAGATGTTAGTATGCGTTTTGTCATATATAAATTATTATTAATATTTGATCAATATTATTTGATCAAATCTTTATCAAGTATAGAATATTAACTGGTAGAATAATTCAATATTTTTTCTTTACTATTCTATATAAAATTTAATTAATTCAAAAACTAATTAGATTTATTTATTTATATTTTATCATATTTTAATATATATATATATCAAGCTTTTTTACGGTGTCAGTTATTTTTAATAAAAGAAGTTAGTATTGAGAGAAAATGATACATTTATAATACTTATTGACACATATTTTGTCATTTTAAAATATGTGAGATTATAATATTAAATGGGAGAAGGTAAAATTTTCATATTTTTTATGAACTTTATAACATTATTATTATTATAATTATTTACGTAGGCTCTTTATTTTTTAATTAAGAAAAATAACAATAATACTCATTAATTATATCGATAACACCTTATTAATTATATCCATTATATCTTGTGTATATATGTTTTATTTTTCAATTAATAAATTAGTATAAATAGCATGGAGAGATTAAATATATCATGAAAAATCATGATATAATTCGCACTCTAACTTTTTTGTTGCTATTCAATTTTTTATGTTATTAAATATTACTTTAAGAAAATATAAGTGGTACTATTTGGACTTCTCGTTATTGTTCTTCATTAATTGAGATTTCAAATTATTTCATGATTAAAAGTTTGTTACTAAATTAATATTAGAATATTTTTAAATAAATGGGAGAAGGTAAACTTGTATCATTCTACATTTCTACATCGATGTTATAAGAAAAATATGCATTAAATTTTTATAAAACACATATTAAATGTTACTCGACGTCGTCTTTCAACGCCGTCTCGCATTTTATTATGTGAAAAATTATTATTATTAATGTTGACAAATTTAAATAATATAGAAATTAATTCATTAAGAAAGAAGGTTGAGAAAAAAAGTAATTCAATCATACTTTCGTCAAGTATAAAATATTAAATGCTTTAGCAATATGACATCCTCTTTTCATGATCTTTATAAAATTATTTAAAATATAAATGTATTATTATTTACGTAGGCTCTTAATTTTTTATTAAGAAAAATTATAAGAATACTCGTTAATTATATCAATAACACCTTATTAATTATATCTTGTGTATATATGTTTTATTTTTCAATTTATAAATTATTATAAATAGCATAGAAAGATTAAATATATCATGAAAAACCACAATCTAATTCGCACTCTAACTTTTTTGTTGATAATCAGTTTTTTATATTATTAAATATTACCTTAAGAAAATATTAGTTTTAGTATTTGGACTTTTTTCATTTTATTATGTCAAAATTTATTATTATCAATGTAGGCAAATTTAAATAATATAAAAATTAATTCATTGAGAATGAAGGTTAAGAAAAATAATAATACGATCATATTTTCATCAAGTATAAAATATTAAATATTTTAGCAATGTGACATCATTTTTTAATTGTCGGCTACATTAAATTTGTTTCATCTCTTTTTATTGCATTAAAATTTTAAATTTGCTTTAAACGATTTAACCAAACTTATTTATAAAATCATTTTAACATCAGTAAATAATACTTTTGTGTAAAATTATAATGGAATAAGATTGTTAGTAGAACGATATAATCTATCTATACTATACTATTAAAAATAAAACATTAAAAATTTGGTTGGTCGGTATTTGAGCAGAACTTTTTTTGGTTTTCGTAATTCATCTTGTAATAATAGATTTTTTATTTAATATCTAACTTACTACTTGAGATCTAAACTTCTAATCACATAAAAAAAACATTGTAAAGAATCCCAGTTTAGTTTTCGAAATATGTAAAGAATTAAGAAACGATCCTGTAATCCTGGTATGACATGAATTCATCCTATTCCATTAGAAAGTAATTTAATGTTTTTGAATAGGTGTAATCTCCCATTTGAAAATAACTTACGTTTTTCCTCTTTATGCTTTGAATTAAACTTGTAAAATCCTTCCACTGCAAAATGTTCACACAAATCCGCATATATCTTATACAAAGCTAGCTGCCAAGAAACCTAGAAAGAAAGTGATGCCACATTATTAGGAGTCAAAACATAAATACTGGACATCAACTACAATTTTCTAGTGTAACTGATAGCTTCTCAATTGTCTTGGCCTCATCACCATTCATGATGCCTGAATCTGTAGGTAGTGTGGCTCAGTTATCCTTCTTTGCACCAAACCTTCCTCCTTTGTGCTTTTCTAAAATTTAAATGGTTGGCATGCCTCATGAGTGTTGTTATGTGAATATGCTTCATTTAATCTCACATGTTTCTTTCCTGAAGTCAAGAGAACCAACCATGTAAGGAACGTTTCTTGGCGATCACTCTTGTATCTTGAATAACATTTTGCAACAACCATTTTTGAGTCTCCATAAGTTGGTTCTTCGGCATTTACTTCTAATGAAGGAAGTGCGGAGAAACAAATGTCAGAGAGGTCTTGGGACAGGAGCCAATGATGGTAGCAACAACAAAAATTCAGGTCAAGGACAATTAAGCCTTCACGCCATCCTTGATGTCGAGGACAATAACAATTTAGCCAACTGCAAAACAGATTACTTTTAGATACTTTGATAGAGGCCAAAATTTACAATCAATAAAAACAGGATATCAACATAGTAAAGACAAACATGTCCACTCAGGAGGCCAAAATTTAAAATAAATAAAAATAGGATATCAACATAGTAAAGACAAACATGTCCACTCGGAAGTCATTTTGAAACTACCAGGTGACACTGGGTAATCATATTCTTTCCATCCATTGTTTCCATAATTATTTTGTGATTTTACTACATGTATCTAAAATAAAACAATGCAATGAACAACACAACGAAAAAAATAAAACTTATATAGCTTGCTAAAAAAGAGTCTCAAATAAGATTTTTTTAGGTATGCATAATTTTACTGATAAGCCAAACATGCATTACAACCAAAAGAGAACTTATTACAGCCAAAGGAACCCTAACACAAAGGAAGGAAGAAGACCACCAAATAATAATACTTAAGACTCTCTAAGGCTTTTTACTCATATGGAACATAAACTGCCCCTGCTACTCCACCATCTTTGACAACACACAATGCTCAAACAAACTGTTAAACCCAAAGAAATTATTGATGGAAAAACCTTGAGGACAATCACACTCAAACATCACCTGAGAGTTAGTAGCAGCACCAGAAAGAAGATTGAAACCAACTAAATATTCCGGCATCTTGGCTTTGCCTGTCTCAAGTAAGATTATAAACATAATAAGCCTATATCCTACATTAACATTGCCTTAAACTTAAGGCCAGATTCTATAAAACATAACTAACTCGCAGGATTCCCTCTACATCTATTAATCTTTCTATCTTCTTTCAAACTCGCACTAAACATGACTGAATAATTTAGCTTCCCTAAGCCTACTGTCTGGAAGGACTTCCTAAGTTGATTGCAGGAGATCAGCTACTTTCACATCACCCACAACCATTTCATTCAACACCGCTTTGTTAAGTCAGTTCTTATGTGCATGAGAGTCATTTATAGTTAAATTATAGGTTAGTATACATCTTACAGTAATCTTTGTCCTTGCTGAACCTTGGTGCATAGCAACAGAGGCATGCTTAACACCCACTATGTCCTGAACCGGTTGTTACAGTCATACTTAAGAAAATTGAAGGTTTATGGTTACACAATGTTGACTTTTGAACATGAACAATGAGTAAACTGAACTATGAGTAAACCTTAACAACATACTTAACTTTTGACATAGTCATTCAGAACTCCAACAAAATGCATATTAAACAAATGAACAAAAGAGTAGAATCCATGAATATCCATGAACGTGCCACACTTATCCTTACAATATACTCAAAGAGTTGCTTTTCCAGCAGCTAGAAAAGCAATAGAATCACCAAGCTCTACTCTTAAATAAGCATATGAGCCTCCACTCTCCAGCAACGGGAAATTCCACAGAAAATTCAGAACTATGAGTAAACCTTAACATACTTAACTTTTGACATAGTCATTCAGAACTCGAACAAAATGCATATTAAACAAATAAACAAAAGAGCAGAATTCATGAATATCCATGAACGTGCCACACTTATCCATACAATATACTTAAAAAGAATATTTCCAGCAGCTAGAAAAGCAAAAGAATCACCAAGCTCTACTCTTAAATAAGCAAATGAGCCTCTACTCTCCAGCAACGGGAAATTCCACATAAAATTTAGTATAAAAAACAGAGCAGACATACCCGAAATGAGGTATGATATTATGACAACAGGTCCAGCAAAATCCCTTGCATGTTTTCCAGTGATGACAAAACTACAGCTCCCAGAACAGACCTAACACCAAACTACATAATATCAAATCAGATTAATTAAGGATTTGGTCATCTCATTCTGGCTCTTATCACACATTTCGTGTAGCTCTTATTCATCACTTGATCGCATCACTTGATCGTGTCAAGAGACGATTGGTAAGTTGATATTTCGTGTTCCTTAATGTCCTGCCATACTTTCTCCAACTTTTAAATAATTCTTCAGGAAAGAAATTGCTCTTATTGCATCCATAACGCATTGATTTGACCATGCCTTGGCCACTGCTATCACCAGCTACCATCTTTCACCTGCGAAATGATAATTGAGACAACAATCATCAGTTAACAAATTCAACAGTAACATTATGTATAGTAACATTATGTATAGAACTACCCATATGTCATAGTTGTAAAAAATGTCTGGACTAAATTATCGATATACTATAATTGCCTCTACGTGTTGGCACACACTGTGAAAAGGGTAAACTTTAAAAATTATGATATATATATATATATATATATATATATGGAAACGCAAACCTGAGAAAAATACAAAGCGATGCTTTAAGATTTGGCCGAGAAAAGAACAAACAAACATGTACACTAATACTGCATTAGAAAAATTATAAACATCGATAACTCACTATAAAAGTCATCTAAGAAATAGATGAGACAATTTAAATCAAATCAGGATAGAGAATAGATTTATAGATGAGGCTATCAAAATCAATATAAATGTTCAGTGCTCAAGAAATTATACCTGATCTGCTGAAACCCATATCCGATTACTGGAATAATACCTAGATCGGAAACATGAAAAACATTGTTAGATATGACAATGAGTGCTATGTGAAGAAAACAGTCATGAGAAATTATCAATTCTGCATAAGAAACAAATCAAACACGTTTATAAGCAAACAAATCAAACACACATATAAGCAAACAAATCACACAGCTATAATCAAGTCCTCATTTTATGGAAATGTGGTTGAAATTGATCAGCTAAATATGTTATAGTCTCTGCAACATAATGTCAAACAATTAAAAAAACATTGTAAAATTTGTTATACACATGGTTGTTGTATAAAACAACAGAGCATACACATCGCTGGGACAAAAACATTACCTACAAACTAAAAACAACCAATTTAAAACTGCAGATAAATAAAAAAAAATCACATATAATGTAAGAAACGCAGTTATTCTGGATGTGTATCAGGTTTGCAGACAAACATGAGTACCATTAGTGTCCGACAAAGGGGACATATGGTTCAAAGTAATGTGCTGCTGAGCAAATAAATTATGTCCTGCTTACAAATAACAAACACACCACATTGTAATATTTGGATTGAACATGGCAGTTGTATAAACCAATAGTATACCATACATATCACTGGAAAACAGGGTTGCATTAAAACCTGGACCCATAAACAATGGGTTAGAACTTGGTGCCGGTAGATGGATGTAGGGGAGAGCACGGTTCGGTTCGGGGCGGTTTTGCCCCGAAACCGAAACCGAAACCGCATGTCTTCGGTTTTAAAAATTGAAAACCGCAACCGCAACCGAACCGTCGGTTTCGGTTTCGGTTTTAAAAAGGTCGGTTCGGTTTTTAACGGTTCGGTTTCGGTTATAAAACCGAACGAAAAAATCATAAATATATTACAAGATTTTAAATTTACAAACTTGATGAAACCAAATAAACTAATAGATTGTCAATACATTTATTAAAATTGTGAACTGAACAATCGTTACTATTAAAGAAATATAAAGAAGCATGTCCAAAACAAAATTCAAATAAATACACTCTGTTCTTTTAACAGATTTATGATCCAACCAGTTACCAGTCTAGAAATAGATACTACAGGAGCACACCCAGCACTTGGACTGTCATGACAAAAGAAAATGAGGATAAGTTTGATTTTACATTACTTGGGGCACGAAGAAACTGCTACTCACTTGTACTGTGGTGAACTCGGACTATAGTCTGGGCTTGCAACAGAATTATAAGAATACATTTATTAATTACATAAATTTAAAAATACATATAAATTATATAAATTTATAAAAATTAGAAATTTATTTATTTATTTTAATAATCGGTTCGGTTCGGTTTTAGTCGGTTCGGTTTTAACCTAAAACCGGAACCGGAACCGAAAGTCACGGTTTTTAAAAATCAAAAACCGCAACCACCGATTCGGTTTCGTTTTCGGTTTTTTCGGTTCGGTTTCGATCGGTTTCGGTTCGGTTTCGGTTTCAATTCGGTTTTTTGCTCACCCCTAGATGGATGTTAGGATAAACATTTTATGAATCGAATATTTTCGTGTTTGAATAATATCACAGTATTCATACGCCGTGTGTATACTATAATTCAATTAGAGAGCGAATTACACGTTAACATATTATACGCAAAGACATGAAAATATCGGTAGTAAAATGTAGGAATACAATACCGAGATTCGATTTCAACGGAGATGGAAGGCTCGATCCATTTCTAACCTGCAAAAAACGAAATAGCAGTATTGATCGGACAATTATACAGAAAAACACGAAACATGAAATCATGTAGACACGTCATCAGGTTTTAATGTAGACACATGAAATCATGTTTTGTATTGATTCGATTTTATAACGACTGCTTGAAGATTCATCAACACATCATCATTACCTGCCCAAAGCAAAATAAATATAAATAAATCTATACTATACTATTATAAGCAAAACATGGTATATTTGGTTTGGTACTCTTTTTTTGGTCACTCTTTTTTGGTACTCTTTTTTTGGTCACTCTTTGTTTTGGTTAAATCCCTATTATTAATAAAATTCAAAAAAAAAACACACATAGCCTAAATAATATGTATTAATATTAATATGCACCACATACACAAATATAATAATTCAAAATACAATTATAATAATTCAAAATATAAGCAAAACAGTGTATATTTGGT
Organism: Kitagawia praeruptora; assembly: GCA_037693485.1. Taxonomy (NCBI): domain Eukaryota; kingdom Viridiplantae; phylum Streptophyta; class Magnoliopsida; order Apiales; family Apiaceae; genus Kitagawia; species Kitagawia praeruptora. The sequence continues at coordinate 41,008,841 of CM075351.1, forward strand.
TTGATACTCTTTTTTTGGTCAATCTTTTTTTGTACTCTTTTTTTTGTCACTCTTTGGTTTGGTTAAATATCTATTATTAATAAAATGAAAAAAAAACACACATAGCCTAAATAATATGTATTAATATTAATATGCACCACATACACAAATATAATAATTCAAAATACAACTATAATAATTCAAAATAAATAATTTTAATAATATTTATATATATGGGATTATAAAGTTATAAATTATTTTATTAATAAAAAAATATATATAACTTAAAACTTTAATAATAAAATATAATTTAAAAATTTACAAGCAACCGTGCATCGCACGGGTTATAGGCGCAAAACATGGTATATTTGGTTTGGTACTCTTTTTTTGATCACTCTTTTTTGGTACTCTTTTTTTGGTCACTCTTTGGTTTGGTTAAATCTCTATTATTAATAAAATTCTAAAAAAAAAACACATATCATAAATAATATGTATTAATATTAATATGCACATACACAAATATAATAATTCAAAATACAACTATACTATTATAAGCAAAACAGAGTATATTTGGTTTGGTACTCTTTTTTTGGTCACTCTTTTTTGGTACTATTTTTTTGGTCACTCTTTGGTTTGGTTAAATCTCTATTATTAATAAAATTCAAAAAGAAAACACACATAGCCTAAATAATATGTATTAATATTAATATGCACCACATACACAAATATAATAATTCAAAATACAACTCTAATAATTCAAAATATAAGCAAAACAGGGTATATTTGGTTTGGTACTATTTTTTCGGTCACTTTTTTTTTGTACTCTTTTTTTGGTCACTCTTTGGTTTGGTTAAATCTCTATTATTAATAAAATTCAAACAAAAACACACATAGCCTAAATAATATGTATTAATATTAATATGCACCACATACACAAATATAATAATTCAAAATGCAACTATAATAATTCAAAATATAAGCAAAACAGGGTATATTTGGTTTGATACTCTTTTTTTGGTCACTCTTTTTTTGTACTCTTTTTTTTATCACTTTTTGGTTTGGTTAAATCTCTATTATTAATAAAATTTAAAAAAAAACACACATAGCCTAAATAATTTGTATTATTATTAATATCTATACTATCTATACTATATTATTATAAGCAAAACAGGGTATATTTGGTTTGGTACTCTTTTTTTGGTCACTCTTTTTTGGTACACTTTTTTTGGTCACTCTTTTGTTTGGTTAAATCTCTATTATTAATAAAATTAAAAAAAAAAACACACATAGCCTAAATAATATGTATTAATATTAATATGCATCACATACACAAATATAATAATTCAAAATACAACTATAATAATTCAAAATATAAGCAAAACAGTGTATATTTGGTTTGATACTCTTTTTTTGGTCACTCTTTTTTTGTACTCTTTTTTTGGTCACTCTTTGGTTTGGTTAAATATCTATTATTAAAAAAATTAAAAAAAAAACACACATAGCCTAAATAATATGTATTAATATTAATATGCACCACATACACAAATATAATAATTCAAAATACAACTATAATAATTCAAAATAAGTAATTTTAATAATATTTATATACATGGGATTATAAAGTTATAAATTATTTTATTAATAAAAATATATATATACAACTTAAAACTTTAATAATAAAATATAATTAAAAAATTTACAAGCAACCGTGCATCGCACGGGTTATAGGCTAGTATAAATAAATAATAAATATATGGAAACACAAACATATAAAATCAATACAAAAATTACAAAAAAGCGAGATTATTGCTAAAATCAGAGAAAAATTAAGAAAAAAATATATGAATATATACATAATAGAGATACAAATCGGAGAATTCCACTATGAAAATCATTATGAAAATTTTCAAAATAGAGATACAAATCTGATGTTAACATTAAGTTCTAGTGCAAAATATGATTCATTAATCTTATGAGAGAATCAAAAACAAACAAATTCAAAGAGAATAAAAAACCCACAAATTCAAACCTGGATACACAAATATTACGTATATATAAGTATATCATATATTGGGAGATTTTCCTCCGGTTTTACTGTTATGCTAAACTCACGCAAGCGCACGTAGTCACAAGTAATACAATTAAAGTTCGTTCCACAGAGATCTTGGTTAAGTTTTACTCAGAAAATATGTCTATGCAATAATGTATGGTTTTAATTCACTGCTAAGAAAATAACAAATAGGGTTTGATTAACTAAATTAAACTAAGATGCAAATTAATAACTAACAATTAACTAATTAACTAGAGTTAAAATCGAATGAGAATAAACATGGAATCCTAGTTTCATTATCTACTTCACTTAGAGTTGCAGCCTTCGATTAAAACATGCGATGGTTTTGATATCTGATCGAACAACACGAAAAGAGTAAAAGTTACCTCTCGGTATACTAGTACCAATCTAAGCATACATCCACAAAAGATAGAAGATGAATAGTCACCTATTATGTTTAGACCCTATATCTCTATAGAATTTGAAAACATAAAGGTTGAAGCACAAGTTATTCACTTAGATCACATAGGGTAGCATAATATCTCTATTCATGCCACAAATCATGATGATTACATCAACCTATCCTATGCTAGCATGGCAAGTTCTAAATCTCAAGATCCACTCTCGTTTAGCAAGAGATTAACAAATTAGATGTTCGCGACGCACCTAAATTCAATAAGCACAACCATACAAGGATATCAATAATTCACCACACATAAATCTCTAAGGCATGCAAACTACTAAGCTACATAGATAAATCCACTAGGACCCCACGATAACGATTAGTTCATAATCGAACCTTTCGTCACCATGGGATTTGATGAAAGCATGATATTAAACAAGATAAAGAAGAAGATGAATAAATCAATAATAAAACAAGGTTTAGCGAACAAATCCGGAAAAGTAATGAGCATCCACAAGATACGCCTAACAAAGGAATACAAGAAAACTATGTCTAGATCTTCTTGTCGTCACGATCCTCGCCTTGGCTTCTCTCCCTTCTTGCTCTGAACGAATTATGTATGTAGGATGTGTAGATGATGATTTTTCTGTGCCCCAAGGTGTGTATTTATAGCCCCCAAGTGCCTCCTTGACCAAGCGATTACCGTATTTGAAATAGGATAGAATTCCGGTAATTTTCCATCTTTAATTGAAATAGAATTGCAATTCCCATGTTTAAGTTGAATTCCAGAAGCTTCAAATCGTCCCAAGTGTTTGCCATATGAATTAGGAGAAGAAAACGGCAATTTCCTAATTAAAATACAATTCCAGGAATTTTCTGCCGTCTCCCGCGCGGCCGCGCGCGCCCAAGGCTAAATCCACCGCGCCCGCGCGCGCCTTCCTGCCAGTCATTTCTTCCCGCGCGCCCGCGCGCAGCACATGCTTCTCTCCGCGCGCCCGCGCCCAAGGTATGCTGAACAGACTGCAATTTTTTCTTTTAAGTTGATTTCTTCTCCGCTTTCATTTGCAACTCCAAGCACTTGCTTTCTTGACACTAAAAACACCATATAGCACCTACTAAATGCAATATCCACATCTGGAATACACCCTGCACAAATCTCACAAAAACATATTAAAATACACACATACTTGAGATACAAGACACCAATTTAAGCCAAAATAGAATGATCCAAGTGGATATAAATCCACTTATCACACCCCCAAACTTAAACCGATGCTTGTCCTCAAGCATAAACAAACAAAAATATATACAACTAGCTAGTACCACTTCCGTAGGTGATCACGGTTGCATTTGGCATATGCAACAAGCCCTTTAAACCCCTAGGCAGCCCTAGTGGACGAGTAAGGTCTCGTGAGGGCCTATAGCGAATGTACCCACAAAATCCATTTAACCTAATGCAATGCAATGCATGAATGCAACTAATATGAAAAATGCAAGATCCCCTTCAAACTCACCAAAACCAACTAACAAGCAAATATCTCAACGAATGCAACAAATCCAAGCAGAGCTCGACTAAGTCCCCGTATACTAACAATACATGACAGAAACGTGCGTGTGTGCAATGCTCATCAGAAATACCCCCAGAAATAGGTCAAAAATCATACATGCTTTCCGTCAAGACAATCACAGGTTTATAACTAGAATAGACTGTAGACACTCCATAACCTAGGAACACCTCCACCCTTATCCAAGGTAGACATAAACTCATGCTTTATTACTATGCTACGACACTACATATACAATACGCATGCTTATTTAACCGTGCAATGAATGAGACCCCAAAAGGCTTATACAATAATACCCATGTAGCGAGTGTTAGGTCAGCAGGATCCCAGACTATAAAGCCTTAGGTCACTAGGACTAAGTCCCCTCAGACTTAATTACTCGAGTATTAAAGAGCTCACTCTGGTTAATTTTGCATTAATAAACAAAACTTGACTCTTTTTTTTTTTTTTTCTTTTTTCCCTTTTTTTTTTTTTTTTTTTTTAATTTTTTTTCTTATTCTGATTTTTTTTTTTTTTTCTTTTTTTTTCGCAATCTGGAATGAGCCTTTCTCATTTCCAACCCTAGACTACTCATATAAATATGAGCTGGCTACTAGCCAATTGACGAGCCTTTCTCATTTCCAACCCTAGACTACTCATATAAATATGAGCTGGCTACTAGCCAATTGACGCCTAGCCTTTATTGACAAATATTAACAACTAGCATGAAATTCCTGTTTTCCCCCAAACTTAGACTTTAATGTTCCTACGCTATAAAGGGAATAACGAAAATTCTAAGAATAAACAAGTGATTAAATATCAAAACATCCAACATGCATGACTCCAACCTACCCCCAAAAGTACCCCAATGAGACTGTGTAAAAATTTTGTTCCTGAACATGCAAGTCAATTACCTAGGAACTATAAATCAGCCCTCTACTCATTATCATCACACTCAAATCAACATCTACCTATCAATCAGAATCAGCTCATTTTAAGGGATCATGAAAAATGCATGCCATGCAAATGCAACTAATCATGAAATGAAAACTCACATGGTATACGAAAATAAAACAAAATGTCCTATATGAAACAACATAGATAATACGAACATAAAATGCATGACTTATAACTAATATGCAAAACATGATATCCTAACATGAACACAATGAAACATATACAACATATACAATACTTTTCCCCCAAACCACCCCCAAACTTAAGATATTCAATGACCTCATTGAATGGAAGTAATTACGAAGGAAAGTAGAAACATACCTACGCCTCAGCGTCATCACCCTCCTCGGGTGGAGAATCTGGAGGTGGATAAATAGTGTCCGATCCAAAGACTGGCCACTCAACATGGGATCCACTAGCTCCAAAGGCAGTACTGAAAGCCTGAGTCAACCTCGCTGAAAACCGACTATGACTCTCATACAATGCATCCATCCGCCTCATCATCCTCCTATCATGCGAAGCACTCGAAATAGCAACAGGAGCAACTGGAGGAGCGCCAGCAATCGCATAGCCCAGACCCCTAGGATGAGGAATGCCGCCAGGCCATTCCCCCAACTTTGACACATCGATAGGTCCAGCTGGCATCTGAATCGGCTCCTCAGACGACCATGTCACCCCCGCATTAGCACACATCCTCGTAACAATAGAACCATAAGGAACTGCCCCCGAGGACACCCTCAAGAAGCGCAGCATACTCTGATTCACCAAATAGCCAACATCTATATAATGTCCATTCAGAATAGCCCACAACAAGATAGCCCTCTCAACTGTCACCTCATGTGTATGTGTAGTAGGCAACAGATTAGCACAGATAAAAGAATTCCAAGCCCTAGCATATCTGTTCATCGAGGCAGATGCAAATGTAGCCTTCTCAGTCGACCCAACCTTCAATTTCCATGTTGTACCTGGCACACACAGACGTGCCACCACCTCATCTAAATCAACCTCGGACCTGGCCTTAAAAGTCCAGTCCTCCGCCCCAACAGGTCTATCCGGCAACCCAAGTAACAACCGAATAGCACGAGCAGTGTAATCAATAGTAAACCCTCGGACAAGTGAATAACCATCCCTGTTCTCCCTGGCATTCGCATAGAATTCCCGAACTATAGTCAACGGGACAGCGGATGCAAGCTCACACAAACCCTGCCAGCCCCTCTCCTCAATCATAGCCACCATCTCACCATCAGCAGCAACGGGCAACCAAATCCTATCCTTCGCTACGGACCGAGTCATCAACTTTACATACTCAGCCCTAGCCTCCTCAGAACGAAACTTCTCCATACCCTCATCTCCCTGACTTGAGTCAGAACTGGACAATGACCGACCACGGGAACTACTACCAACAACCTAGCTCTCTTCGGTGCCATAGTAATCAAGAACAACAGTAAAATCACACACCAACTGCCCAAAAATTCGAACCAAATTCTGTCCAAAAATCTCACACCAAAAATCCACAATTTGCAAGAACTACAATTCGAAAATATCAAAAAACGAGAATAGAGGTTACCCAAATCGAATAGTAGAGGTAGAACTTGCCAAAACAGTCTCCCAAACTCGAAAATTCGAAGCCCCTTTGAAATCCAATTAGGGTTTGAAATTGATATGAATGGGTGAATTTGTATGTAGATGTGTAAGTATATGTGGTATGAGATTGTATGGTATGAGATGATATGGAATAGATAGGTTATATAACTGATGGAGAGAAATTTGGGGTGTAAAAATCGAATTAGAAGAGAAGAATTAGGGTTGGAAACTCAAATTGCCGAAAAAAAAACTGCTCCCTTCTGTTTCTCCAATACTCCGCGCGGCCGCGCCCAGACTAGTTCACTTTCCGCGCGCCCGCGCCCAGGATTCCAGAAATTTTTTTTTTTTTTTTTTTTTTTTTTTTTTTCAAACAACAAAAATTCCTACCTACTGACTTCTACAAAAAAAAATACCTAACACCATGGGTTGCCTCCCAAGAAGCGCTTGTTTTACGTCTTTAGCTTGACGTACTTCCAAAATCTCACAATTCTGACAAAACGGAGGCAACCTTCTCACGGTTCACCGTTCCTCCATAATAAGGCTTCAGTCGATGTCCATTTACTTTAAAAGCATCATTGATAGACCCTCTAAATATCTCCACCGCTCCATGTGGAAATACCTCCTTAACTGTAAACGGACCAGACCACTTTGACTTGAGCTTTCCCGGAAAAAGTTTAAGGCGGGAGTTGTACAGCAAAACCTGTTGACCCTTCACGAATTCCTTGTGCACCAACTTTCTATCATGCCACCTTTTAACCTTCTCCTTATACATTTTTGCATTCTCATAAGCCTGCTCACGAAATTCCTCAAGCTCATTCAACTGAAGTAGACGCTTTTCACCCGCAGCTGAGATATCCAGATTTAACTTCTTCAATGCCCAAAAAGCCTTGTGCTCCAACTCAGCTGGTAAATGACAAGCCTTACCAAACACCAACTGATAAGGTGACATCCCAAGAGGTGTCTTGTACGCAGTTCTATAAGCCCAAACAGCTTCGTCTAACTTCAATGACCAATCCTTACGAGATGGATTCACCACTTTTTCAAGGATCCTTTTGATTTCACGATTTGAGACCTCCGCTTGACCATTAGTTTGGGGATGATAAGCAGTGGCAACACGATGCGTCACATTATACCTTGCCATCATAGCAGTAAATTGACGATTACAGAAGTGTGTCCCCTCATCACTGATTATAGCTCTTGGAGTCCCAAAATGTGTAAAAATCTGCTTGTGAAGAAAATTCAGTACCACCTTAGCATCATTGGTTGGTAAAGCTTTCACCTCCACCCATTTAGACACATAATCCACAGCTAGCAAGATGTACTGATTATTACAAGATGAAACAAACGGACCCATAAAATCAATCCCCCACACATCAAAGATCTCCACTTCCAGAATAGTATTCAAAGGCATCTCATTCCTCCTAGAGATATTACCAACTCGTTGACATCGATCACAACTCATCACAAAACGATGAGAATCCTTAAACAGAGTCGGCCAATAGAATCCCGCCTGAAGTACTTTCTGAGCTGTTTTATTACCACCATAATGACCTCCATATGTGGTAGAATGATAATCATGCAAAATACTCTCAGTCTCACTATAGGGAATGCACCTCCTCAAAATCTGATCTATACCAAGTTTGAACAAGAATGGCTCGTCCCAACGGTACCACTTCACATCATGTAAGAACTTCTTCCTTTGAGCATAAGAGAATTCTGGAGGGATGACATTACTAACAAGATAGTTCACATAATCTGCAAACCATGGCTCTTCACCTTGCACTCCAAAAAGTTGCTCATCCGGAAAAGATTCATTAATAAGAGACTTAGCATGTGAATCTTTACCTTGGTCCTCCAAACGAGAAAGATGATCAGCTACTTGATTTTCCGTGCCCTTCCTATCCTTGATCTCCACATCAAATTCTTGCAAGAGAAGCACCCAACGAATCAACCTAGGCTTAGAATCCTTCTTTGACATGAGATATCGAATAGCAGCATGATCCGTGTACACAATCACCTTAGTACCAAGCAAATAAGATCTGAATTTCTCAAAAGCATAGACAACCGCTAGCAACTCCTTTTCTGTAGTGGTGTAATTAAGCTGAGCCTCATTGAGGGTTTTACTAGCATAGTAAACCACATGAAAAATTTTGTCCTTCCTTTGTCCAAGCACAGCACCAACAGCATAATCACTAGCATCACACATCAGCTCAAACGGCTCCTCCCAATTGGGTGCAGTAATGATAGGAGTAGTAGTGAGCTTCTTCTTCAACAGCTCAAAAGCCGCCAGACATTCAGCATCAAATTTGAAAGGAACATCCTTCTCTAACAAATTGCACAAAGGTTTAGAAATTTTCGAGAAGTCTTGAATGAATCGCCTATAGAATCCTGCATGACCAAGAAAACTGCGAATTCCTTTACTAGAAATAGGTGGAGGAAGATTCTCGATTGTCTCCACCTTGGCTCTATCCACTTCAAGTCCCTTGCTAGATACCTTGTGCCCAAGAATAAATCCTTCTTGTACCATAAAGTGACACTTCTCCCAATTAAGCACCAAATTGGTCTCTACACACCTCTTCAGAACCAAACCAAGATTATGCAAGCATTCATCATAAGATGTACCAAAAACTGAGAAGTCATCCATAAACACTTCCACATTCGAGCCAATCATGTCTGAGAAAATAGCCATCATGCACCTTTGAAAAGTGGCAGGAGCACCACAAAGTCCAAACGAAACTCGACGAAAAGCAAAAGTGCCAAAAGGACATGTGAATGTGGTCTTCTCTTGATCTTCCGGAGCAATGCAAATCTGATTATAGCCAGAATATCCATCAAGCAAACAATAATACTCGTGACCAGCCAACCTGTCTAGCATCTGATCAATAAAAGGCAGAGGGAAGTGATCTTTTCTTGTGGCTTTGTTGAGCTTCCGATAATCCATGCAAACTCTCCACCCCGTGACTGTTCGAGTAGGGATGAGCTCATTCTTCTCGTTAGCAACAACTGTCATGCCTCCTTTCTTTGGCACACATTGGACCGGACTCACCCAAGAACTATCTGAGATAGGATAGATAATGCCAGCATCTAACCACTTTAGAATTTCCTTCTTCACCACCTCCTTCATAATTGGATTGAGTCTTCTTTGATGTTCAACAGTCGGCTTAGCTCCTTCTTCCAGCAGAATTTTATGCATGCAATACGAAGGGCTGATTCCCTTGATATCTGCTATAGTCCACCCAATTGCTGTCTTGAATTTCCTCAAAATACGCAAGAGCTTTTCTTCCTCGACATCTGACAGATTAGAAGAAATAATAACAGGTAGCGTAGAGGTATCACCAAGAAAAGCATACCTCAAATGACTAGGCAAAGGTTTGAGTTCAAGAGTAGGAGCCTCCTCAATAGATGGTTTAAGACGGATTTGTGACTTTTCCAACTCCTTTAACCCAAGAGACTCGAATGGCATGTCAAATTTCCTCTTCCATGAATTAGCATTCAACATCTGAATTTGCATTACTTCATCCTCATCTTTCACCTCAGAGTTCCCACTCAATGCTTTTTCCAAAGAATCTGTTAGCAACAAATGATCAAGATCCTTGGCTACCATAGAATCAACCAAATCAACATTGAAACATTCTTCTTCATCAGACGGAAGCTTCATAGCATTGAACACATTAAAGGTGACATTCTGATTCTGTACCCTCATGGTGAGCTCTCCTTTCTGCACATCAATCAAGGTACTACCTGTAGCTAAGAAGGGCCTTCCCAAGATTATGGGAATCTTCTTATCTTCCTCGAAATCCAATATAACAAAATCAGCAGGGAAGATGAGCTTATCAACTTTCACCAAGACATCCTCCACTATTCCTCTCGGATAGGTAATTGAACGATCAGCCAACTGTAGCGAGATGTTAGTTGGCTTTGGATCCGGTAGACCCAATTGCATGAATACTGACAAGGGCATGAGATTGATGCTAGCTCCCAAGTCACACAAGCACTTCTCAAAGAATAGATTACCAATTGTGCATGGAATAGTAAAGCTACCCGGATCTTTTAGCTTTGGAGGCAATTTCTGTTGCAGAACCGCACTACACTCTTCCGTTAAGGCAACGGTCTCTAATGCATCGAGCTTCAACTTACGCGAAAGAATACCCTTCATGAACTTGGCATAGCTCGGCATCTCCTCAAGTGCTTCCGCAAAAGGTATGTTGATGTGCAACTTCTTGAACACTTCTAAGAACCTCGCAAATTTGTTATCCAAATTCTGCTTCTGGAGTCTTCTAGGATATGGAGGAGGAGGGTAGATCTGATTATTCTTAGTAGACAACTCCGGAGAAGCCTTATCAACAGATTCCTTGCTCTTCTCTTTCTCACCTTCCAGCTGATCAGCTACCAAGTCAGATTTTTCAATTTCGGGCAATGCAGAATTTTCGACTTGCTGGTTCTGCACTTCTTCCTCTTCGTTAGTGGCTGATTTAGGACCTGATGTGACCCTTCCTGATCTCAAAGTTACGGCCTTCACCTGCTCCTTGAAGTCCCTCCTACCTGGATTCGCTTCCGTATCACTAGGAAGAGTTCCTTGTGGCCTACTACCCAAGGCACTTGCAATCTGTCCTATCTGAGTTTCCAAGAGCTTCTGACCAGCTTGTAGGTTCTTCAATGCTATCCACATCTCATCAGATTTATCATTAGATGATTGCCCCACCTGAGTCTGAGGTTGTTGCTGTTGAAATCCTGGTGGTTGATATGGTGCCCTATAAGATTGCTGATAACCCTGATTATACGGCTTTGCTTGCTGATAAGATTGTTGATTATTCTGATTGTTGCTCCAGCTGAAGTTAGGATGATTCCTATTATTAGGATGATAAGTGGCTGGAACCGGTATAGCAGGTCTCTGGAAATTACTCACGAACTGTGCTGATTCAGAAGAGATAGCACATTGACTCGTCTCATGTGCGCCCGCACATAGCTCACAAACACTAGCCACCTGCTGAACTCCATAATTAGCAAGAGAATCCACCTTCATAGCAAGAGCCTTCAACTGAGCCGTAATCATTGAAGCTGTATCTACTTCCAAGACTCCTGCTACTTTGCCTTGAGAAAGTCTCTGTGTTGGATTCTGATATTCATTAGCAGCCATCATCTCAATAAGTTCATAAGCTTCATCATAGCTCTTCGCCCACAGAGCTCCACCTGATGCTGCATCTAGCAAAGGCCTAGATTGTGCTCCCAAACCATTGTAGAATCCATTGATAACCATCCAATCAGGCATGCCATGATGAGGACACTTCCTTAGCATCTCCTTGTAGCGTTCCCAAGCCTCACACAAGGACTCGCCAGATTGTTGTTGGAATTGAGTCAACTGGTTCCTTATTGCTGCAGTTTTCGCCATAGGAAAGAATTTTGTAAGGAACTTCTGAGCAAGATCTTCCCATGTAGTAATGGAACCAGGTGGTAGAGAGTGTAGCCAGCTCTTAGCCTTATCCCTCAGAGAGAATGGGAAAAGCCTCAACCTGATAGCATCATCCGTCACACCATTACACTTGAAAGTGTCGCAGATTTCGATAAAGTCCCGAACATGCATATTAGGATCCTCCGTAGAAGCTCCCCCAAACTGGACCGAATTCTGCACCATCTGAATTGTGCCCGGCCTGATCTCAAAGTTGTTAGCTGCAATAGCTGGCCTAATAATGCTAGATTGAATATCATTGAGTTTCGGCTGAGAATAGTCCTTCAAAGCCTTAGCTGCTGCTGCATCTGCCATTGCTACTGTAGTTTCAGTCTCCTCTTCCTTATTCTCTATATTCTCAACAAGATCGTCTTCTGCCAGTTTTAGTAATCGAGCTTGCGAACGTGTTTGCATACAAACTCAAGTACCTGAAACACCACGAAACAAACAAACTAAGTAAGAATCCGAGTCAGTGAACGCTAACGACCACTATTGACAAACACATAAACTGAAATAAAAACACCGATGATCCCCGGCAGCGGCGCCAAAAACTTGTTATGCTAAACTCACGCAAGCGCACGTAGTCACAAGTAATACAATTAAAGTTCGTTCCACAGAGATCTTGGTTAAGTTTTACTCAGAAAATATGTCTATGCAATAATGTATGGTTTTAATTCACTGCTAAGAAAATAACAAATAGGGTTTGATTAACTAAATTAAACTAAGATGCAAATTAATAACTAACAATTAACTAATTAACTAGAGTTAAAATCGAATGAGAATAAACATGGAATCCTAGTTTCATTATCTACTTCACTTAGAGTTGCAGCCTTCGATTAAAACATGCGATGGTTTTGATATCTGATCGAACAACACGAAAAGAGTAAAAGTTACCTCTCGGTATACTAGTACCAATCTAAGCATACATCCACAAAAGATAGAAGATGAATAGTCACCTATTATGTTTAGACCCTATATCTCTATAGAATTTGAAAACATAAAGGTTGAAGCACAAGTTATTCACTTAGATCACATAGGGTAGCATAATATCTCTATTCATGCCACAAATCATGATGATTACATCAACCTATCCTATGCTAGCATGGCAAGTTCTAAATCTCAAGATCCACTCTCGTTTAGCAAGAGATTAACAAATTAGATGTTCGCGACGCACCTAAATTCAATAAGCACAACCATACAAGGATATCAATAATTCACCACACATAAATCTCTAAGGCATGCAAACTACTAAGCTACATAGATAAATCCACTAGGACCCCACGATAACGATTAGTTCATAATCGAACCTTTCGTCACCATGGGATTTGATGAAAGCATGATATTAAACAAGATAAAGAAGAAGATGAATAAATCAATAATAAAACAAGGTTTAGCGAACAAATCCGGAAAAGTAATGAGCATCCACAAGATACGCCTAACAAAGGAATACAAGAAAACTATGTCTAGATCTTCTTGTCGTCACGATCCTCGCCTTGGCTTCTCTCCCTTCTTGCTCTGAACGAATTATGTATGTAGGATGTGTAGATGATGATTTTTCTGTGCCCCAAGGTGTGTATTTATAGCCCCCAAGTGCCTCCTTGACCAAGCGATTACCGTATTTGAAATAGGATAGAATTCCGGTAATTTTCCATCTTTAATTGAAATAGAATTGCAATTCCCATGTTTAAGTTGAATTCCAGAAGCTTCAAATCGTCCCAAGTGTTTGCCATATGAATTAGGAGAAGAAAACGGCAATTTCCTAATTAAAATACAATTCCAGGAATTTTCTACCGTCTCCCGCGCGGCCGCGCGCGCCCAAGGCTAAATCCACCGCGCCCGCGCGCGCCTTCCTGCCAGTCATTTCTTCCCGCGCGCCCGCGCGCAGCACATGCTTCTCTCCGCGCGCCCGCGCCCAAGGTATGCTGAACAGACTGCAATTTTTTCTTTTAAGTTGATTTCTTCTCCGCTTTCATTTGCAACTCCAAGCACTTGCTTTCTTGACACTAAAAACACCATATAGCACCTACTAAATGCAATATCCACATCTGGAATACACCCTGCACAAATCTCACAAAAACATATTAAAACACACACATACTTGAGATACAAGACACCAATTTAAGCCAAAATAGAATGATCCAAGTGGATATAAATCCACTTATCAATTCTCCAATTCACCCTTTATCACTTCATTATTCTGCAAAAAATAAAAATCAAAACGTGATTAGATACATAATTCAAATCGGAAGCCATTTGAAAACCTAAACTGGCTTTCACTATTCAGTCCGATTTGAAAATGCTAGGATGTGAATGTGAATCGTGTAGTGTACGTGTGATTCGGGTACGGGGTAAATGGATGTGATTCTCTACATGGTCGTGTGATTTTGAAATAGATGAGATGATTCTGTCGCTAAAATTAAGGAGCAGTTAGTTTAGGATATTAATGTAGAGATATTGTGTATATTTTGAATAAAATGGGTTCCTAAATGGATGATCCATGGGTCAAGTTGAAATATATGGGAATGTAGTACAAAATATAGGAGTTGGGTAAAAAAAATTACCCATTGGGTAAAATGCTAAATGGGCAATACCATGCATTAAGAATATGTTGATAATTACGTTTCTTTAAAAAAAAACTTCCACATTTTCATTAGTCCAAATGAATAATATTGAAATAAATTATAAAATAGAAATATCTACTCATATCTTTACATATTCATACTCAATATCTGCTCCATTATTAAAATCACATATTTCTATTGATTGATCGGTTTACATTTTTAAAGCTATGATTTAATCTTTGCGCATCATAAAAATATGAAACAAAATGTTTGATTTAGTAATACAAATTTGATCTTTGCCTAGTTAGCATCATAAAAATATGAAACAAAATGTTTGATTTAGTAATACAAATGAGTTGTTGTTAAAATAATGTGTGTTTTGTACATATTCTGTTATATTTAAGTAAAATCATTACAAAAAAGTAAATCATAATTAAAATATGAATAATATATTAGGAAAAAAGTGTATTGATCGTTAAGATTCAACAAAATATGCATTTCAGCGGATAGCTTTTAGATTTAATAAAATCTGGAGATAAACTACCGTAATGAGGTCTGGCGGCGCAGTTTGTTGCTTGTCTACCACATACTTTTGTAAATTAATTAAGTTTGTAATACGAATGTTATGTTAAATTGAATAAAAATGTACTGATCGTTAAGAGTCAACAAAATATTGCATTTTGGCAGATAACACTTAAAGTTTAACAAATCTGATAGCGAATTATAGTTCGATGAGGTCTGGCGGCACAGTTTGTTGCTCCTTTACCTCGTATTCAAGTAAAGTAATTAAATTTCTAATATGAACATTATTGAAATGAATAAAAATGTAATGTTAGTTAAGATTCAACAAAATATGCATTTTGATTGATTGTATTTAAATTTAACAAAATCTGACGATACATTACCGTTAGATGAGATCTGACGACATAGTTAGCGATGCATTTATTAATTGTTTACCTCATACGTATGTGACTTAAATTATTTACGCTTAACAAATGTAAAGAAGATGAGAACTTCCGAACAAATTATTGAAAATTGCAAAATACGATACATTTTAGCTTCTTAAATTAATATCCAATACAAATCTTACTAAAATAATTTGTTATCATTTATTGGGATCAAATAATATATTTCAATAACGAAAAATAATATTCATATATCATC
The DNA here is from genome assembly GCA_037693485.1 of Kitagawia praeruptora. Classification (NCBI taxonomy): domain Eukaryota; kingdom Viridiplantae; phylum Streptophyta; class Magnoliopsida; order Apiales; family Apiaceae; genus Kitagawia; species Kitagawia praeruptora. The sequence continues at coordinate 41,024,529 of CM075351.1, forward strand.
TAAAATTCAATTTCATAATATTATTACATTTAAAATTATTTATTTTTTATACTAACTTCCAACATTACTCAAATTGTCATTTATAATACGAACGAAATAATGATTTTAATATTATAGATGATATTTAGCTTTTTAATTTTCATCTTATATATATATACACATATATATATATATAATATTAAATTATTCATTTAGATTATGAATTTACCATGCATTAATTGAGCAACATATTTTTTAAATTAATTTCTATTTGTCAATGTAAATAATGTAATCTTAATTTATCAAAAAATTAACCATTTATATTGACTATGTAACCTTAAATTTAATTGTTGTTGGTACCGGAGTATTGTAGAAGAGGGGGGGTTTAATGCAATACAGATAAATTCAAATATTTACTTCAACAACAGTAATAAAGATTCCAATTTATCAGTAGAAGAAATGCAAACACAAGTGATTACTCAAGATGTTTCTCACAAAATAAATGTTTTATTTATTTTGTAAAGTGTTACTACAACTTGGAAAAAATAACGTTTTCTCCACCTTCGTTTCCTTAGGTTATATAGAAAAAATGAGAGATGATTCCCTATATAGATAATCTAATCTGTCATCTCTATCTACATGGATTGTGGGACTGCTATCATTTCCAAGTGGCAACTCCTTATAACTTGCACACCGATGTGACTTTCCTAAATTACTATACAATTAGATTTCTCAGTACACATAAAACAATCTCGATACTTTCTAAATCAATCTAACACAATTTTAGTAGATGCAAATTTGTCATACTCTTGAATTGACGAATTTTGTCTTGTGATCTCTCAAGCATCTATCGTAATCTTGCAGGTCTGCTACAATCCTTGAAGTGTTTCAGCAAATCTATTTCTTGAACATCTAAACTGTCACGGGTTTGATTGAGATAAATCCCCAATTCAAATATTTCATTGAGACAGTAACCTTAGCCACCAAGTCTGCTGTCAAGAGAATGTTCCTTGGATGAGAGTATGAATCCCCGCCAATGTTTATGTCAGGAATTCCAGACTTGCTGTCAAGCTATGAGAATGTTGATGTCTCATGCTTTCGCCAATGTTGCTGTTAGATAGAATATGTTGTAATGACTTGTAACATCTTGTCTTCTTGTAACCTTGTTGTCAACTGCTTTGACAGTTAACTTTATTCTTGCTGTCGAACTGATGTACTTCTTGAGGATTGAACATTCTAGTGAACTTCTTCCAAGATGTACACTTATTTTATGACAATATATTATTTGATTACAAGAACACACTCTGGCTGTGACAGTATGTTCTACTTAGCCTATACAATAAACTAAGCATTATAACATCTAGTTAAGTTGTCTCTAAGCTATCACCCATAAATCCCAACAATCTCCCCCAATTTATTTTTATGGACAATAACAACAAATTTACAATTAATGCATGCTGACAACTTAACTAACATAGATCAGAATAGTTAAAACTTTATTTCTGATAACTGTGAAAGGGGTCTAGAACATTTCCAAACACATTACATAGGACAATGATCTAGCTATTAAAACAAGTACTCCTCTAGGTTGAGGAGATATAGAAGTTTACTTAACTTGTTATTGAGCTTTCATTTTCTATATGGCTTCTTCCTCTCTTTTGAGAGCTTCTTTTAAGCACACTTTGAGATTTTGCACTAAGTCATTTTCTTCAGAAGATACAACATCATCTTCTATCTCATCAATGTATTGTCTGATTTGATGAGAAGAGGTCATCTTTACATCATTTAGATCAAAACAAGTTTCATGATCATAGGTATATGTTCTGAATTTTATTGTGTCTCTATCAATCTTGAATCTTCTGCCAGGGAAAGAATTTAAGGATACTCTCCTATTTCTGTCAAGTTTTGGATCTTCACCTCTTCTTTGATCAAAAATCACCTCAAGTTCCCAGGCACATAGAATTTCTAGCTTGTGAGATGATCCCAAATTTCCAGTACAGACTTTTTAGTACACTGGGCCTCAGCTTGTGAAAGCTATCTACATAGATTTCTTCTTTCCCATCTTTGATTCTGAGAGGTTTGTTCAGTACACAAGGCTGATAATTTAGTTCTTCACTGTTCAGCTTGTTGAGTTTTTTTTTTGCATTTTTCTTACAGTTGAGCTTCTATTTCATCAGCAATCTGTTCAGTAGGCTTGGATGGTTCTTTAGCACCCTTGGATGATTCTTCTGCATAATCGATAAGCGTGCAACTAATCCTATTATTGTCCCTATATTTAAATTCTTTTGCATTTATTTGGATTTTTATTTAATAAATTTTAATGTATTATTGTAGGTATCAAGGAGTTATAATAAAGGAGGGCTTGGAGCTTAAATAAAAGGAGTTGGAAATTAATTTGATTAAAATTCGGATTTTATGGTCGCTTGCGCATTCTACATTGTTTGGGCCATATCTGGAGTTCCAGAAGACCGTTTTAGACAATTCAACAGCCCATGGAAAGCTTATGAGATGGACTTTAATTTAGAAGTGGTCCTAATATCAGAAGCCAACCGCATCAGCCTAGAAATAGAGCCCAAAAGTCAGCTACGAATTTCTATTATTGGAATTCAATTTTGATTGGAAAATCTCCTTGAAATTGTATTAAGTAATTAAAAAAATACTTTTATTAGAGGATATTATTAGATAGATCAGACCTAATACAGAGATACGACGAAAGAGACAAGTAGTGGTACAAGGGAGGACGAGAAGAAGCCATTAACAAGGGGAGTTCAGTCGTTGAAGACATTCAATTGGCTTTGTTTTCTCTTATCTTTTTATATCTCTTTTTATGAACATGTGTTGGTTATCTTTGGATTGTTTTTAATACGTTGATTATGAACTAAATTTATTGAGTTGCGATTTTTATGGAATCCTAGTAAGGGATTGTTGGTGTTTTGATAAAAAGTGCTATATGCAATTTGCAGTTTATTCGTTCAAGTAGATATCATGTTATATATTTTCTATTGTTTGGCCAACTCTAGTAGATAGTTGAGTTAATTGTAATACTAAGAGGGTTATGATTAACTGACACAAGACTTGAATGGTGCATGATTATATCTGTTGATATTAATTTTGTGACAGTATAGACATATATTGTTACCTTGCATAGCCGAGTGAAATTGGTGCTCAATTGTATTCTGAAAGTCGAATTGGGCATAGACATATGTTAATTTAATTACAGAATCTATACCATAGTGATTTCGAGAGAAACCTATGACCGTTGAATTTCTGGTTGGTAGATTTTGATTTTGCTATAGTATTACACTGCTTTATTGCCGACATTAACATATTAGAGGGAAGTAATTATCTTGGCTTAACTTCTCATATCTAAAACTCTCGTAACTCTCTTTGCTAGTACAATATTAGTAAGTTAATTTAGTTATTACTTGATTAGTTTAAATTAGAAAAACCAAATCAATTCTTGTGTTCTATAACCGAATTGGTTGATATTAATTGCGATTTATACAAATCGACAATCCTTGATGAACGATACCTGGTATTTACTACTGTATTATTTGCTTGCGATTGTGTACACTTGCACTTCTGTATTTTACGCAACAATAATAGACAGCCATAGCTGCTTCTATATAACGAGAAGCCATTTCTGCCCAATTATAGTCATGACAGTTTTTCTTCATCTGAGCTAATACCAATATCAGCATCATCATGTGCTCGCCAATCACCATAATGCTCATAAAATTCTGCATATATGTTAGCTTGGTATTTCTGGATGTGTTCCATGACTTTGCTAGGAACATTGTCATAACTTTTCAGAAGCTCCACCATCCTTTCCAACATAAAGTAATCAACTATGCGCTTCACTGTTTCAGATTTCTCTGTAAAGTCACTTGCAACTACTCTTGATTTAACTACCATAGTGAAGTCCTTTTCAGCCTTCACGAGTCTAGATTTTTCTTGCCAAAGGATGTATTTGGTTGCACTCTCCTTATTGTCATCTAGCTCAATTTGAACAGCTGTGATATCTCGTTCAGCTTATTCTTTTTGGCATTCGAAGTTGTTTGTTTTTCTTTTCTGAATGGGTCTCATTACATTCATCTCTGTATGCTTCTTCCTTTTCCATGAGGAAATTGTCTTGCCTTTTCTTGGAATTGTGCACCAGGCCCTTGCCTTTTTTTTTTATCCTTTTAGATTTGGTTGCCTTAGCAACTTCACCTATGACAACATCTTCATTTAAGCCTTTGGTAGTACTTTCCAATACAACAACTTTCTCGATAGCATCTTCATCATTCTTGACAGATTCTTTGTTGACAGTTTCTTTTTCAACATAGATACTGTCAATTGCATTTCTTAAGATATTTGCTTCCAAGGCTTCAAGAATGTTTGTCTCCCCTTCATCTGTTGCAGCATCATCTTTTCCTTCAATACTGGGAGTTTCTTAAGTAGTTTCCTCCTGATTTTTTTTCCCATCCTTTTTAGTGATTGTTCCACCAACATTTTTGGGCAGACCAGATACTCCACTTTCATCATTCTCATTGTCATCAAGAGTGTCATCATACCTACAGCTTCCACCTTTATCACCCATACTGGCATTTGCTTCGGCAATCATCTCCTTAACCTTTAAGCTAAATTTCATTTTTTTTCCAATAGATTGTGAATTGCTTTTACAGCCTTGACCTTTTATTGACTTGCCTTGGAGTCGAGAATTTGTTTTAGTACCCTCATGATCGAATTATTCTTCATTTTTGTTGGGCCTCTTAGATTCATATATCCAACCTTCGTGAGGCCTGACTTGGTGATTGATCAGTATTAAACACAGAATGGATCCAATTGAATCTCTGGGAGTTTTTATGAACTTACCTCTTGAAGCGGTGCATCAAAAAAATTTCATTGAAGGTTATGGTGTTAGAGTTCACTTTGGATGCCATCAAGTTTAGTATCATGGCTAAGAAGCTTTGCAATAGCTGCATAGTGATGAACATTGAGTGTCCTGTGCTGAAGTACACATTAATAGACCACTTTTCTCCTTATTGATCTTCACAGAGACACTAGTGATTCTGCTCTTCAATAGTGTTGGAAGTTCCACAAGGACATCTCTAGATTCTTTGACAACTTCTTCAATCAACCTACTGAATTCTTCATCCTTATTGTGCAAAGTGCTCTCCATGTGGCTAACCATCATGATTTCTGCTTCTTCTGGGCTGAGCTTCTTTCCTTCACTCCATTCAGTAACTATTGAAACATATTCAAGCAACTTTCCTTTTCCTTTTCCCAGCCTGTTTGATTCTTCATATTCTCTCAATTTTCTTTGTAATGCAGTTTCCATGGTTTCAGGAATTGGTTAATTAATTTGTACAGAAGGCAATATTGGTATTTTAGATTTAGATTTCTGAGTTCCTTGCAATTCCTTCATTGCTTCTTTTGACATCAACACTGTCTCACCATCCATTTCTTGTTCAATGAAATCACCATCTCCACTAGCATTCAATTATGCACCAAAGTTTCTTTCATCATTTTCAGTTTGCTCCCCCTTACTTGCATTTCCATCCTTCTCTTGATCCCCCTTACTTCCAGACTCCCCCTTGCTTGTAGCTCCACCTTGTTTCTCCTTGCCCGATGGCTGTGAGATATTCTGATCTATCACCTTCTCCTCTTTAGTTAAGTTGACAACACTAAGAGTGGTAGAAAATGACATCAAGGTTTGTTGGATCTCAGCAAAACCAGCAGGTACCATATATAGTGAACAGATTGTCAAGTTTTGCTTTCATAGAAATACATATGTCCTCAAGCGATTGCAACCTTGAATCAGCTTGTTTAGAAGGACCACCATATCTTAACCTTTTTGGAGGTAAAGGAAAAAATTGGGGCAAGGAGGCTGTTGGGTTTCTCACATTCTCACTGTTTTTCTGAGTGATCACATCGCTCCTCACTTTGGAACTCTCAAGGCCTAGAGCCTGAATGGAAGGGTTGCTCTCAAAATCACTCTGGACATGCTCAAGTCCCTCTCCTTTTCCCAGCTCATTTGGCTGCCTCTCATTTTGATGCTCACTTCTCTTTTCTTTTATCTTTCTTTTCTTTTTCTCTCCCTCGCTCATCCTAGATGAATGAGTATGAGCAGTACTATCATGCATTTTAATAGAAGTAGAAGGTTTAGATTTTACCTTGAAGAAATGAGAGATTGGCATATCATTATTAGAAGCATCTTCAACAAGTACTGTGTCTTGATCAGGTTGACTGGAGGTGACAACATCTTTATTCAAAATGTTATTGTCAGTTGGAGATGTGAAATCAACTTTGGTTGTGTCCTTAACAACATCTGAGGCCGTGACAACAACTTCCCTAATCTTTTTTTTTTTGAAAGGATGTATCGTCGTTATCTAGTAATTAACAATTTCAGTATATCATTTTTGTACTTGTTTTTTTTACTTTTATTAAATAGTAATTTATTTTAAATTATGCATCTAACTAAAATTAATTACAAATTTTAATCTTTTCAATAATTTTATATTTTATTATTTATAATAAATAATAATACATAAATGATTGTTTTTGAAACTTTGAGACAATGTTTCTTATATTATTTTATAACTTTCAAATTTTAGTGATTATATTGATATTATATTTTATTCATAATTATAGTATCGCATAATAAAGAGTATTCTAATTTGTTTAATAAAAATAATAATTATTAAATACAACATAATATATAAATATCATTGTTTAAATAAATTTTATCAAACAATATTTTTTCATTCATCATTTAGAAATTTTAATCATCCAGAAATTATCATTCAGATTTAACAAATGATCCCTTATTTTATATATTTAATAGGTAGTATTTCATGTATTCAGATATAATCATTTCGTGTAAACGAAAAATATACAAAAATATTTTGTGTACTTCTATATTAAAATAAAATATTTCGTTTCTGATTCGATTTGAATAATAAAGTACACCCTCTATTCTAAAAAGCGGGCTAAGCGGTCGCCTAGGCGGCCGCCTAGGCGGAAAAAGCGGGCTAACCGACTCGATTTTCTACTAATTGGACTTTTAAGCATTTTTTGTAATTAAGCGGGGATTAAGCGGGAATTAAGCGGAATTAAACGGGTTTGACCGGAATTAGGCGGGTTGACCAAATTTTGAACCTTAAAAAAATATATTTTTTAAATATTTTTATTTATTTATTTATTTTTTCTTTAATTATTTTTCAAATTTCATATTATAAATGAATATATGTATTAAAATTTAAACTTGTATAATTCATAACCTCTAAATATATAATTAAATAATTAAAAAATATATATGTATATATTCACAATCCGCTTAACGTCCCGCTTAGAAATCCGTCTAGGCGCCCGCCTAACCCGCCTAGGTGCTAGAAGGTCCTCCCATCGCTTAGAACCACTTTCCGCTTTTTACAACACTGAGTACACCAAATGATTTCAAATTAATTTTTATTTTAATTATAAATACGCAAAGACATAAGCACACTATACGAAAATAGACAAGTGTGCAACCCTTACGACTTACGAGGGAGCTCACAGAATGTCCTTGTCGAGTCGCCTCTTTATCCAGTGGATATCATGAAGCTATAGCCTAGGTTGCAAGGACGAACGACCCATGTTTTCTGTCCTTCATTACAGTACAATTTAATATTTTATCTACACTTGTTAGTGATCACACACAGTTCAAAGGGTCAGGATCCTCTGTCCCCTTCGTGTCCCCTCCGTGTCCCCTTCTCTTTTCAGTACAAAAAAAGTGTCTTTGCGAGGCCCATTTTAAATAAAAATATTTTTATTTAAAATGAGCCCCGCAGGAGCACTCTTTTTGTATTGAAAAAAGAAGGAAACACGAAGGAGACACGAAGAAAGAGGACAGAGGATCCCAACTCCAGTTCAATACGGAGTATATGAGTTTAGTGTAACTTCTCGGGTCCTTCGTAATAATGTTACTAGTGATGTAGTAATTATAGAATTAAAAGAGACTCTGGGGCCTCGATAAACAACTACTACTACTTAGCATGAACTATTATTAGTGCTTAAATGCTTGAGTAATTGTTTTTGGCCCAAATGCATAGGATAGTAATTTTAAATGGGTTTTGGTCCCTGATAATCATTTGTCGGGACGATTTATCTAACAATCGATTTCTAAATCGTTGGATCGTTGATCCAACGGCCCCCTGGATTACAAAAAAAATTTACTGTCCGCTATAATTTTCCACGGATAGGCATATTGCCTGTTCGCGGAAATTTTCCGCGGATAGGCAATCTGTCTATCTGCGAAAAATTATAACGGACAATAATTTTTTTTTTAATCTCAGCCGTTGGATCACCGATCCAACGGCTGTGGAACCGATTGTTAAATAACCGGTCCCTGACAAACGATTGTCAGGGACCAGGACCCATTTTAAATTTGTGACATACTAAAAGTGTTTCATTAGCAAAAAAAATAGGGTTAGGTTTTTAAAGAGGGCCTACAAAGAATCAAACGAAAGAGTAGATCGACTGATAAATTGTAAAGCCGATAATGAAATAATGTCCAAAATACATTAATTTTACTTAATCCCTTCCCAAAATACCCATTTGCGCTGTGGACCGTCCTAAATACCCACGGTCTACACATTCTGAGAATGCGTAGTCGAGGATATGCATGGTGAACATGCGTACCTAGCAGGGCCGGTCCTGAAAATTTATAGGCCCAGTGCGGAAAAAATTTAAGAGCCCTTAAAAATAATTTGTAAAATTTAAAGTAAAAAGTTGATAAATTCTTAAAAGTGCAATAGTTTCCAGCTGAAAATCAAGAAACAAGGCATATATGAACTTTCAAAACAAAAACAAAGTTAATGTATTTAAAAACCGGTTCAATAATTTTTTTTTGTTGGGATTGAATTAAAAAAACAAAATAAAATTTCTTATAATAATAAGTCTTTATAGTTGAAATAAGTACAACAAATCCCGTTTGTACAATCTCAAGTGAAAGCAACATATAACTTTTTCATCTCTAATTTTAAATTTCAAATTCAAACAAATAAAGAATTTATATTCTATTTTATATATCTTGAACAAAGGTTGACTTAGATATCGAAACAAACACGTAACGAAATAAAGAGCATATGAATTGATAACTAATACAAAAAAAAATATTCATTACAAACACATTAATGCAATAATAATTTTTAATCAAACAAATATATGATATGTACAAATTTTGAACTTAATTATTAAAATAAGTATCGAAAACATTTATACAAGTAAATATATATTAAATGCACAATTTTTATTTGGGTCCCTGAAATTAGTGGGCCCAGTGCGATCACACTGGTGGCACTGCCTCAGGCCACCCATGGTACCTAGGATCACGCATTCCCAGAATGCGTGATGACGTCATCACGCGTCATTATCTTACATACATAGCCGGCGACCGGCGCTCTTTCTCCCCAGAAATCGCACCTCCCGTCGCCCCCCTACGTTCTCCGAACTCCGGCCATCTTCACTCCTCTTATTGGCATCAAAATGAAGCCTATACGTCCCTCTACATTAAACCATGTTTGATTTGTTGCCCCGCAGAGGCGAGTATAGAGCTCGTCGCAGTGTTTGACGTCGTCGGAATCGCCAAATGGACGTTTCAAATTCGGCGATTCAAATGGTATGATATTGGTATGTACTTATAGAAGAGAGGAAGGCGATTATTTTGGTATATAGGACGCAAGTGCTCGATGCTTGTAAAGGACGATCTTTGTGGTCAAAAATTTGTCGTCAAATTGTCTCCGATGATTGCTCCAGAAGACGATGAACAGTTCGTCATATACGCATGTTGAACATGCGCATCATCGACCACGCAAGTTCAACATGCGTGTATGTGGTTACTGTTCACAATAACAAAAATGAAATTAACACAGTCCACGCAGTTAACACATGTGTGGTCTTATTCCACGCATTTGCAGAATGCGTACCTACCTGTACGTATTTGTGTAATGCGTGGTCCGTGGGTATTTTGGGTGCACGTTTTCCCCTGCAGGTATTTTGGGCATCCTGAATAAAAATGTGGGTATTTTGGTATTTCACCCAGCCGATAACAGCAATATCCAATAATATTGATTAAAATAATTGATTAAAATAATATAAAATAATGATTATGTAAAATTTATTTAATTTATAAAAATAATTTCAATAGTATTAATTAAATTAGTTGGTTAAAATCATATATAAAATAATAATTATCTAAAATTTATTGAACAGGTAAGATGTTATACTTGAATGGAATTGATTTTAATGATTGATTATTAAAAATTTGTATATTATTATTATTATTATAGATTATTATAAAAAATATATATTATTTTAATATGTTAACAAATGACTTGAAATATTGTTAGAGGTCTCTATACTAAATATGACCAAGTGAGGTCGACGAAAATGATTGAATATGACCAACAGAGTGAGAGGTTGACGAAAATTATTGACAAAAGGAATGTAACATTGGGCGGCAATTTCTTTCGAGTAGTGCTACAGCCTACAGGTACCAAATTGGGTATCAAAATTGGGTACCAAATGACATGACAATAAATACTTGTCAATTTAAAATATTTTGATTGGAGAGCCCTGGCGGGCCCACTATAACTATAACCAATTAAAACAAGCCACATCATTTAGTAACAACTTTTGGTACCTAATTTTGATACCTCTAGCATTTTTCATTTCTTTTACATAATCTTTATCTCTTTTATTTATGGCATAATAAATGAACTTTTAGTTAAGGGTCTTTAAGTGTCGTAATCAAATGAAATTGATTATAATAATTTGGTTATATTTTAAAAATAATATATTATTATTATTATTTCAAGTTATTAAAAATATAATATATTATTTTAATGTGGTAATCGATGATGTTATATTATTTTAATGTGGTAATCGATGATGTTATATTATTTTAATGTGGTAATCGATGATGTGAAGTTTCATTACAGGTGTCTAAAAGTTGGACAAATATAACTAAAATGAAACTCCACATAATCCATTATCACAAACATAATCAATATAATGGGATTATCTAAAATTTTCGTTGAAAATGTTTTTTTTTTTTTTTACACATTTTCTATAATTTATTCATTTTATGTTTGACATACTTGTAATTGAGAAGTATGCAAACTATGCATGATTGGAAATGCTTTAAGACCGTAGACGGAAAAGAAACATAAGTGAGAGATCGAGTGTGAGAAAGTAGGTGCAGGCTTTAGACTTTGTTTCTACTTTTGTACGGGGGACGACAATAGGAATAGATTAGCGTTATCACTTGAGCAATTTATCATTTGATTTAATTTATGGCGCTCATCTTGCAGTTTGTAAGCTAGTTCCAACAACTTAAAAGGGGTTGATTAGCGAAGTCATGCCGTGAAAATTTTAAAGTATCTTGCCAAAGAAGATTGTGCAAGAAGATTGACAAAGAAGATTGTCAAATAGCACTAACAGAGAAGGGAGCTGGAAACTTGAAAAAAGAAAAAGTAACAGCTGAAAAAGCTCCAAAAATTTTAATGAAAACAGACGGAAAGAAACAGAAAAAGCAACAGCTGAAAAAGCTCCAAAATTTTTAATGAAAACAGACGGAAACATTAATAGCAGATATTCGTTAGACCTCCCAGCAAATCTGCACCCTATGCTTACTGACATACTGTAATCGGAACTTTGTTCACTATTTCAACTTGCCGAAACTAGGTACATTTCTGAACACATTTCGAAATTGACAGACGATACAACTCATCAAATTAGGTACTCCATTGTAACATGACACGTATTTTAAGACTTCTAACTATTATAATTACATATCTTATGTTTACAATTTTTTTTGTATAAAAATATAAAATAAAAATAAAAATTAAGTTATGGAACTATAATAGTTATGCATCTTAAAATGCATGTCATCTTAAAATGCATGTCAAACACTAAAAAAAACGTATAAAAATGAATGGGAACGAGGGAGTAATGTTTGAATAGATTCCAAAATCATTTCGAAATAAAGGGGATTTATATGTGTGACTGATTTGTTCGACCTAATGTCGGCTAAATTTAGACCTAGACACATGGTCTTAGTGATGGACCTGGTCCTGTTTTTGTGCAGCCCAACAAACACCCTATTAAATTTCAATTTTTTCTTGGGGAGACCATATCATGATTTCTCTTGTTTTCTAGTACTAGCAAGTGTTAAACATGCTTTTCACTTTTAGCCAGCAAAGTAAAAGATAGTTCAAAAATAATTTGGGAGTCAACTAAAGATAGTTGTGTTGCGCCTCTCACAGACTTACACATGGTTGTTACCCTTTGTTCTACAACAATCAATAGATACATAGCATTTGCAAAAGTCTCCTAAACTGCAAAAAGAAAAAGACTCAATAGTCAATACTAACACTGCACAACAGAAACGACCAGAATGGTAATACAACAAGGCTTGCAGCTGGCAATCCCCTAAATAATAAATCCTGTTACCAAAATCATGGTTTTTTTACACCCCGTGCCCCAAGACTTCAATGATAATTACATAAGAATGCCATTACATTTGCCCTTTTAAGTATTTGACAAAAGAATGTACTATTTGACACCTTGACATTATATGTCCTAATTGTGTTCCCCAAAAAAAGTTTCACGTGAGTGAAATATTGACTGGGCTTTCATTGCCATAAAACTAACATACTTTGACTTATATTTCCTGTCTTCTTTTCATTTTGTCTCCCCCATTTTTAGCCTCTATAACGAAAATGTGTATCTGCCAAGCTGTGATAACGACATGCCTCTCCTCCTTCAGCGCTTACTTCCTCTTTTAGGTATGGTGCAATTTGAATTCAAATTCACGTTGTGTGTGTCCAAATGACAGTAAATTGAATAATTTAATTGTGTTTGGAAGTCAAGTAGAGTTTTGTTGTTCATAGTTTGGTTCTTCACACTATAGTGCTTGCTTACATTTGATAAAATTTGTCCAATCTTTTGTGTTAAAACTTTGTTAAGAAATGAAAGAGGTTTGTTGAATTACTTATGGATTTTATTTTGTAGTTATGTTATAGGCGTTGAACAATCTATTTTTTTTGTTCATTTTGGTTGTAGGCTAATTATAATCATTTGAGTTTTGATTCTTTCACAGCCTTGCAATTTGAATCTGGTATGTTATTCTTTCACAACCTTGCCTTTGGAACTATGTTTGTATGTTTTCATATGTGTGTTAATTGGTCTAAAAATACTTTCTTTATTTCACGAATTGATGTGAAATATGTAGGTTCGAATGTTAAAAGAAGAAGGAAAATGGATGAAAACAAATTTCCTTCGCCTACCTTTATTAAGAAATCAGTACCATTCTTCAAATGGTATGTATTTATTATAGTTGTGTATGATGTTTAGTAGTGTATATCGTTCATCTTGAATGCTTTGTCAGTAAATTCCTTATGTCTTCCTTACACTCTGCAAATTGAATGTGTGTTGTTGTAGGTGTCTTTACAGATATTTCAAATAATAAAGAAAAGGTTGATATAAATGTGCAAAGTCCTCTATTGAGTAGGACTGTTAATGGCTGTGTAGTTGAAAATGTCTACCAGACTCCTAGATCTTCAAAGCTAACAGCAAGAACAGTTCCCAAAAGCAACACATCAAATAAGCTACCTAATGGTACCACTACTTCTTTATTTATTAAATGCTGAAATTTAATACCTATGATTACACTTCTCAAGTTTGTATGTTATTTGAGTTGCAGGTGTGTTGACAGATATTTCAAATAGTAAAGAAAATGTTGATGTAAATGTGCAAAGTCCTGTATTGAGTAGGACTGTTAATGGCAGTGTAGTTGAAAATGTGTACAAGACTCCTACATGTTCAGATACAACAACAAGAAGAGTTCCAAAAAGCAATACATCAACTCAGCCATCAAATGGTACAACTACTTCTTCTTTTATTAAATGCTGAAATTGAATAAATATGATTACACTTCTCAATTTTTTAGGTTTTTTGAGTTGCAGGTATCTTGACAGAGATTTCACAGCATAAAGAAAAGACCACATTTAACAAGAAGCAGAGGAAAACTTCTACCAATATAGGAGGAGAAGGAAATAGTGGTTGTGAAGGTAAAATTCGACATTCCTGACTCTGTAATATAATTTATGTTAATCAAATGTGTTTATTTTTTGAAGGCAAACAAATTGGCTATGCTGTTGAACTAATCTTATAAATTGTTTTTACTCTTAGGTACTTCAATAGGTGAAATTACAACATCTATTCAAACTAAAAAGACTAGGCGACGGATTCATCCTCGAAAACTTGCTGATGCCACAACAGATTTATTCACTGCAGAGACAATGATTGAAAGTACTCCCAAACTACAAGGTGACCTATTTGGTGTAAATAAATAGTGCAGATGTTACTAAGTGTTCCTAAGAAATCTGAATCATCCCTTAATTTTGGTTATAAATCATGTAAAAGCTTCAAGATCTTCTGAATTTTTCGTGAAGGAGGATGATGATTTTATTGGAAATCCTGGTACTTATTTTTACCATTTCTCACAGTTTTTTATTGATATATTGGATATAAATGATGTTTTTTTATGAATTTGGTGTTATCTTTTACAATAATAGATATTTCACAATTAAAAACTATTTTAGTGGTTGGTAGTTACAATAAAAGATATATGGAATATTTCACAGCAGTTTTTTTTTTGGTTGGCATGTAGTGCTTGGTAGTGATAGCGATGAAGATGAGATTATCTTTCCTGAACAAGGCAATCCTACGATAGAAGGTAATCAAGTATTTATGAAAATTTGCGGATTTTAGATGTTTCTATCAAACCCAAAACAATAATGTCAACCATTTATTCCGTCTATCACAAAATTCAGGATATGCCAGTTTAGGACCTCCAAGCGAAGTATGTAGCAAATGCCATGCTATAATGTGGAAGGAAGAACGAGTCAATAAGAATGTTAAACACGGTACTCCTGAATTTTCAACATGTTGTGCCAAGGGGCAAATATCGCTGCCTAAAACACCTCCAACGCCTTCTTACATGATGCAACTATTAAATGATCCTAAGAAGGGAAAGAAATTCAGGAGGTCTATTCGGTTGTACAACACCATGTTCGCTTTCACTTCGATGGGAGGAAAAGTCGATCACTCGATAAATAACGGTTTAGCTCCTTATATTTATCGCCTTAACGGACAGAACCATCATGTCTTTGGTTCGCTTATCCCTGACGATGGCGATGTTCCAAAATTTTGTCAATTATACATCTATGACACTGATCATGAAGTTGAGAATAGAATGCGTTGGGTTTCTGTTAATAATGGTGAGACTGTTGATGCTGAGGTTGTAGATGGCTTGATCAAGATGCTGGATTCAACAAATGAATTGGTGAAATACTTCCGTTTTGCCCGTGATCGCTTCAAAGAACAACCTGTACAAGATCTAAAAATTGTCATGAAAGTATGTCGGGCTGAAAGTGGACGTGAAAATTTTATAGGACCGTCTAATGAGGTTGGCGCAATAATGGTTGGCGATTTAGAGGATACATGTGGAGAAAGAGATATAATTATTGAGAGCAAAATGGAGGGTCTTCAAAGGATATCTGATATACATCCCAAACTGATGGCATTACAATATCCTATGCTGTTTCCGAATGGTGAGGATGGGTACCATGATGATATTCCATATGTTCAGACCAAAAACAATGTTGGGAAGAAGCGTAAAAGGGTTACAATGAAAGAGTTTTATGCATACAAGTTACAAATTAGATATGATGAAGGTACAGTTTAATCTATTTGTCTATGTAAGTTATTTTTATTTTTTTCTGTTCTAACAGACTTCATTTTTCTTATATGGACAGGTAATACTCCAAGGTTAGGTGGAAGATTGTTCCAACAATATATTGTTGATGCATTTTCAGCAATTGAGCAAGCGCGTTTATGGTGGTTCCGCACTCACCAAACAACTCTACGCAATGATCTTTATGATAATATTGCCAAGAGCCTTCGTAGTGGAGAATGTAACACCGCAAATGTTGGTAAAGGTTTCATACTTCCTGCCAGTTTTCTTGGTTCGAAAAGATACATGCAACAACATTTTCAAGATGCTCTCGCAGTTTGTCGATACATTGGGCATCCTGATATTTTCCTTACAATGACAACTAATCCTATGTGGGACGAGATTTTGGAAATGCTGAAATGTACTCCAGGTTGCTTAGCTCAGGACTCTCCGGACATAATAGCACGTGTCTTCAAACTGAAATTGGAGCAGATTATAGAGGACATAAGGAAAAAAGCTTATTTTGACACATGTGTTGGAAGTAAGCAATATTATTCAAGTTACTATGCATTAAACAAACACATCTATAAACAAGCATTCTGATCCTTTTTTTTTTTAAAAGTTATGTATGTAGTGGAATTTCAAAAGCGTGGACTTCCCCATGTCCATATGTTGATATGGCTTGATGGGAAATCGAAGATACGGTTAAATGCCAATGTTGACAAATTTGTATCCGCTGAAATTCCTGACCCTGCTAAGGATCCAGTTGGTTATGAAGCCGTAAAATCATTTATGATACACGGACCGTGTGGGTTAGAGAACCCGAGATCTCCTTGCATGAAAAACATGAAATGTGGCAAACACTTCCCCAAAAAGTAAGAAATTTCCCATTCCATTAAGTAAATTTATTTAAGGCAGATAATAAGATATTTGTTATTGTTTCAGATATTGTGCGCAAACTACTTTTGATCAATCTGGATTTCCTGTTTACAAGCGTCGAAAAAGTAATGTTACTGTTACCAAGGGAAAGTCCGTGCTTGACAACCAGTGGGTCGTGCCTTACAACCGTGATTTGTTAGTAAAATATCAATGCCACATGAATGTGGAAATTTGTTGTCATGCACGGAGCTTGAAGTACTTATTCAAGTACTGCCTAAAAGGACATGATCGTGCTACAGTGAAAATTTCAAAAAAGAACAACGAAGAAGACAGTCAATCGAATCTTCCAGTAGATGAAATTAAAGCGTATTTTGATGGAAGGTACATATGTGGAGCAGAGGCTGCACATCGTATATTTGGGTTTGATATACATTATTGGTCTATTTCAGTGCTTCGCCTGTCATTTCATTTGCCTGGAAAGCGAAATTGTACATTCCGTGATGATGACAATCTTGAAAAAGTACTTCAAAGGGAGAAATTTAGACTAAGCCAATTGGAAGCTTTTTTCCGGTTGAACAGGGATGACAAAAATGCAAGAAAGTACACCTACGACGAAATCCCCCAACACTATGTTTGGAATGTTTCTGATAGTGTTTGGACCGTACGAAAAAGAGGTTCTCAAATTGGTAGACTTTTGTACACTCATCACAGTGCGGGGGAGATTTGGTACTTACGTCTGTTACTTACGAAGGTTCGTGGTCCCACTTCTTTTGACTGTCTAAAAAGTGTGGATGGTGTAGTTTACAACACCTTTAAAGAAGCATGTACCAAATATGGTTTGCTTGATGATGATAATGAATGGCATGAGATGTTAGAAGAATGTGGCAAATGTGGGTTGCCTCCTCAAATAAGAGAGCTTTTTGGTACATACAAGTATCCCGATTATAACGACAATCAAAATACTTCCCATTACTTAGCACAAAACGAATGTGATAGCGAGAAGTCGATGTACAGAGTTCAGAAAAGCAGATTGGTGGTTCCTACAAATTAGCAGTAATTAAAATTTGTGGAAAGTGTCGGTATTATTTGGCATAAACAAATACCACTTAAACAAAAAAAATTAAAAAGAACTAACAATCTCATCAACAATTCTTTCCATTGGTTGCACAAATGTAGCAAACCTAAAACCACCAGCACTCAAATTCACTGTCAACATATAACAAATTTATCAGAAAGGTATTGTTTATGTCGTAAAGAAATTTTGAAGAAATTTTTGTACCTAAAAATTAAAGAAAGTATATTACCTCTAACAGGATTACATTGCTGAAAGTCATTCACAACCATGGGATATTCAATTTCACAACAATCGGTCCCTAAGACGTACACATTCAAGTGCACACGCCCATAATACTCAAAAACTAACATTTCACCTCCGTTCAAGTTAAATTTTTCATAAAGGGAAGAAAGACCCTTCAAAATTCCTCCTCTCTTATCAAAATCAACAGGAACTAAGAAACCATTTCGCAGCTTCAACTGAAAACTTGATGGTAGCCGCTCACCAAAAGCATTAGTGAATGATGCAGGAATGCTCTGTAAATCAATAAACCATACAATTTAGGAAAAAGTCCTTAATTCACAAAGTAATTAACCCTTGAACAACAATTACTAACCAGTTCATTCAAGCCAGTATCGTTGCGAGTAAGAAACTTCAAGAATTTGGGGGCTACCAACCCAAATGAATCCATATCTATATAAACTATTAAGAAATCATAAATAGTTGCAAAGAACAAGAAATCATACTAATCAATCGCAGATTATGTGTTTAAAAGCAAACATTGTAAGAAAGAACCACATACCAGCCATTGCGAAGTTAAACTGATTTGATAAACCCGGATAAAGGAAAAGTTAAAATCCGGATACACGAGAAGTTCTTCCTTTACAGGACACAGTAATCCACTAAAGTATAATTACTGTACCAGTTACAGATGAAGTAATAAAGTGGTTTGAAAGTTGGAATGAATTAAATAGGGTGTAGTTAACAGGTAAATTTAATTGGGTAAAGGTTATATTTTAATTCTAAAACAAGATAATAATTTAATATAAGTAAGTCAACTCTCCTCAAAAAACATTACTCCAATATGTAATCGAAAAAGAGTTAATTTAATTAAAATTCCAATCACTACCATCATTCTAAAAATTCTCATTTTTGACAATTAATCCTCGATTAATACTCTATCATTGTAACCAATTGATTTGATTTTTTAAATTTTATTAATCCTATGAAATTATTTTAAATTGATATTTTTAATTGTAAATTTGAATAATATATTAAATACTATTATAATATGCGATTAGTACTCCGATTAACCCTTACGATTAATCTCTGATTATCCGATTATTCTTAAATAGGTAAATTAATCGATTTATATCAATTACCGATTTTTACATCCATATCACCAAATAACATGGGTACCACAATTTGTTTTTGGTTATAAAGGGGTAGCACAGCAACGTACATTTATCAAACTAAAATTATTTTTGAAGAGATAATTTGGTTAGGTTCAAACAACTTTTCCCAATTTTTACTTTAATATTATTGAGCTTTTTTTATTATAATTCTTTGAAGATAAAATTTTTAACAAATTAAAAAATTTATACATTAATAAAGCCAATGCGTAGCGGGCATAAAATACTAGTTAACATAAATATGTAACTATCACATGACTAAATAGCACTTAATCTGCTTGAGCTACTTTTATTTCCACAACGAAGCTCAAGTAATGAAATAACCCACCACCGAGACCCCGGACCAATTTGTTGCAGCTTGACATGATTTGATATTTACAGAGATCTGATGCGCTGTTGGACGGAATGCGGGCAGTAGGATGTCAAATGATCGAATACCCGATCAAAACTGATGAACTTAGCTCATTGTACATTTATCATGGTTTTGTCTTTCATGGGCTTTTGGGTCGTTGATCTTTTTACAGCAGTTCTAGTCGTTTGCTTGATTGTATGAACACCAACACCTTGTCCACCTTTCCCTGGTCAAACCAAATCAAGCCATATTTTTAAACTAGAAACAGCGAAAACTTGGCTATAGGCAAAAAAAAACAGATTCTTAAGATGCATGATGCAAAATTTAATGATGATATGTCCCAGAGAATCCACACATAAAATTTTTGACATATATGATATACTAATATCATCACCCAAACATGGCGAATAGATGAGAAACTCTGTTCCAGAGGCTGTGATAATTTATATTTATAATAAATTGATAATTTTCAGTTTCTTTTGTTTAACCACTAATTTTATTCATGAAGATATATACATTAGACTTGCAACAAGCATATTAATTTCTCCAATACATTAAAGCGTAGAAGACTTTATCTTATACGTTGTAATTCATATCTTTGTATGTTTAAGTATACCAAAAATGACAAACAAAATTATTAATACTATGACAAATATAATGCTGGTTACTTAATATCTTTCCTTTTCAACTTGCAAGGTCATACTGACACTTTTTTTCTTAATTCTATCTTTTATTCAAAAATCAAAAAATCTACATTTTGAAGTTGGTAGTATTTTTATGTGGTCCATCATCAGTCCCTTTTACAGTTTAACCAATAATTATATAGTAATGAGTTCGACTCCATCAAGCAACACATTTTTATTTAGCAAAAAATATAAAATTATATAGTGATGATGATACACACTGACTTGCAACAAGCATACTATATTTCTCCAATACTTCGATGGTTAGAAGTCTTCATCAAATTAATTAACATCTAATAAATTATAATTCATATCTCTGTATGTATAAGTATTTAGAAAGAAAAAAAAACTGTTAATACAGAATCAGATATAACAACTTAACATGTCCTTGTCGACTTGTAAGGTCAAAGTGAAACTGACACTTCTTTTATTAATATTATTAAAAAGAAAATAAAAAAGTCTACATCCTGAGATTAACAGTAATTTTGTCCATTATCGGTCTCTTTAACAGTATAACTAGATTCATAGAGTAATAACATTAACTGAATAAAAATCGGGTCAACTTTTACCAAAAATGGCATAGAGGAAATTTGCTACGGGGTGTAGCTATATAGACTAACTTTGAACCACCAGAATCCCTTTCAGAGAGGGTCACCTTACCAATATTCCTAATTTCTAGCGTAGCTAGTGGTAATATCGGTCTATAAAAATTAAAATAAGACACGACCATATACATACAATATTTTACGAAAAATAAAAAAAGGAAAGCTTTTACATATTGAGGAATATCGATTGTAGTAACTTAACTTAAAAGTGTAATTAACAGCCAGATAGTAAGGTTCAAATAAGCAGTGGTTAGGGGTCACAGACACACACACACACACATAATATTATATATAATAATAATAATCAAAACTTAATCTTAGGGGTTTAGACGACAAAAAAGGATGTGATGAGTGGGTAGTTTATATAGGGAGAAAGCTGAATATAAAGATGAGAGGAAGTGCACAACTCACCAATACTGGGAAGAGACTGTCTCTTCCTTCCTTGTTTATCCGAAAGTGACGATCTTTCTTTAGGACTACTATGAGATCTTGAACCAATACCAGGTCTCGAATTGACTTCTTCGACCAAATCTTCAAAAATATGTTTTGTCTTCACCTTGGTGGATGATGTGCCAGATGTTTCTTGCATATCGCTGGATCTGGTCGGAGATGAGTTGCAGCCAAAAGAATTTGATAGACCCATTTTCTCACTAGTGGTGTTTGAGTCGGTGCTTAAGGGAATAGCTTTCTTGGCAGAAAACTTTCTTAAAATATCATTCTTTCTGTCACCTGCTTCGGTATCTTGAATCGCCACTCCATCTCGCTGATTGATGTTGAGAAAGCGATTCTCCCATGGGCGGACAGCCATCCATCTTTCTAACCATTTCCAGCCCCAGTTGCTTTTATCTGGTTCATGCCCAGAAGAAGGTGCCAGTTCCCTTGATCCAGCCTGCCACTGCAGCAATACAGCACTAAGAACCAAAAAAAATTAAAAACAATAACAAAGATGTCGCACAAAGAACGATTGTATGTTTACTAATCAATTTCAACAATCTAAAACTCCAAAAACCTAACTGCTCCAACTTATGCAAACACTTATATACAATATACAGTACCCGACCAGCTTTCGAGTAGAAACTTGTTAGTCATCCAAACATTGTAATGAAGGATAAAAATGTTACCTGGTGAGCCAAGGCATATGCCATGGCTCTCTCACGCTTTGCTGCCGCCTCCTGTCTCTTTATCAACTTGGCTTGAATTTGTTCAACAGATCCTGCACTGTCGCACCATCCTTCCTGTATAGAGATTGCAAGGAGAAAAAAGCTAAGCAGATTTTGAAAATAAATTCCACCAATCATGAGCAATAAGGATACAAATCTCAAATCTCCTGATTGGTACTTCTACAATTTCCAACATGACAGCCCAGATTCATATATGCACAAAGTGTAAGTAAGCTTAATGAAGGATCATGCTATTTTTAATCCACATAGTTATAGAAAGCTTGTTTAACTCAAAGCTGTGTGGTATTTCTGTTTTTCTCATTGTTCGGTGTGCAGGTAGTGCTCGTAGTGGAAGTCAACCCTTATGTAAAAATATAACTTATTTATACTACAAATTTTTAATCACTCCACTGATGTGTAAATCATACACTGTCCCAAATCAGGACGATTCCTGATATCAGGCTTGAGTATAATGCAAGCCTAAATGCAAAAGCAGTGTGCCAGCTGTTGCAGGAGAGGTTTTAAGAAAGCTAGAAAATAGATGAAGAGATAAAATTAGGGCAGAGATATTTACAGAGGATAAGTAAGGAAACAACCTTCAAAATGACAATGAAGTCATGATTAACAAACAAGTATTGCTAGAGGTCCCATCCCGAATGCACAAGTGGCAGTGGGCCCTGTATAATTTGCAGTGAAAGAAACAGGGCACACAGGAGTAACCCTTTTGAAATATGCCACATTCATTTTGGTGCTCATTAGGGATCCAATTTGCATCCTCAAGCATTAATCTCTAATAATTTATATTCATAAGCAATGGACTAAAATGAAAGATTGTAACATATTTATAACAAACCAATAAGTACTCAAAACACATATCAAAACTTTGTTGCCTACTCGAATTTAAAATTAACTGCTGACATAGTTACCTACTTCCAAAATATTCCTAGCGATAATATAATTTAAGTAATCACTAATTACCATTTAATCTTACATTAAAATAATAGTATATTATTATTAACTATTCGTACATCATCACCAACTCCAAAACAAATATTGTTATTTAGAAAGACTATTTAGCTCAGAGCTAACGTGGCAATCTTGGTTGAATTTTCTGGTTGAATATAATAGTGTTCCAGTGTGCAAAATTTGGTGTTGGCGGCACTCAATTCTTCTTTCGTGCCGAATTGGTTTATATATATTACAAAATGTAAACCATGTTAATAATGTAAATCACTTACTAAAGGGTAATTACTTCATGGATGCTAACTCTATTGCACCTGTAATTTAAGGCACAGAGAGCAACTGAATCAAGATACACCTGTATATATCATCTTGAGCGCGGCTTAACAACCGAAGAACAGTGGGACTTCAGTAAACTCTTACGTAATCTCCGAATCTTGTGTTTCATTAACAGTTTTAAATATTTTTCCCTCAAGCTGACACTCAACATTCAACATCAAGTTTCTGCTACACGGTTGTCTATTTAAGGCTCCAACTAAAAGCATCCAAAATAATTTTGAAACTAACATCTTTCTAAAGTAAATAGTATTACCCTTCATATTCAAGTCTAATAGCAGCATAAAACCCGTTATGAACAACGTATAGCTTCTTCTGTACAACCAGTGGGTACCAGATCGGCTGAATCAAAAGCTAAAACAACTTCTCATGTTCACTAAGCAACTCATGATAAACTGCTGACAATGTAAATATGTAATATCTTAAGTTGATTTTAGGATCCAATATTATTTACATTAATCTTGTAACTAATTTTGAAATGAAACTTGTTGGGGTATATAAAGAGCATGCAACTTGAATATTAGGTTTCTATTAACAGTAACGAGATATGTTAAGGATAGTATAAGACTACATACCTCTATTTGTCGAACACGGGCTTCATGTTCAAGTTGTTGTTGACGTTTCTGCTCCGATGTCTGGTTTTCCAGTGCCAGGCGAACACTTCTAGCTCGCACACGAGCTTGAACTCTCACTAACGCCTGCATACAGCGAAGAGTAATCGCCGCTTGTTTTCTTACAGCATGCCCCCTGACAAGGGCTTGCAGTCTTACTAGTCCTTTTAACGCTCTTAGTGCTCGCCTAGCCTAAAATTGTCACCGAACATTCTTATGTCATATAACTAATCAAAAAGTCATGGACGGTATATAATTAATGTAGAGCTAAAGTATTCAATTTGAACAACATGACTAATAAATTGTCTTGTAAGCAGTGGACTCATATTTTACCAAACTTAAGCTTTAGAAGTTGACATTGTCATATTAAAGACAAATGTTCATCAGGCTTAACTATGATCCCAGTATATACTGTTAGAACCGTGAAATTAGAATTAATACTACAGATTGTTTAATTAATTTTCAAATATTAGACAATCGAGTACTGAAAACGTCACAAGAAATACGAATACGTATTAATATCCGAATCCAAAATTAAACATATATATGATATATAAATATAAATACAAATATTATATTTATATAATTTTAATTTAGAATTTATTATGTTCAATTTAAAATAGATATCTTTATTCATCAAATAATATATTTATATGAGATAAATGTTATAGTAAACATAGGATCACGCTCTAGTGAGAACACGTGTTACCATGATAACAGTGAGAACAATGTGTTCACCACATTTCAAGCTATTTTAAAGGGTCCCGCTAGGAGCACATTCACAAAAAAGTCTTATAATTCTACACTCTATCCATTCATAAAAAAAATTAACAAAAAAATTTTAAAAAAAAACTGCTGCCACGTCATCATTTTTTAAATTTTATCAAATTTTTTATATATATATTTTCTTTTTTGATGAATGTATAGATGATAGAATTATAAGACTTTTTCGTATTGGGTGCCCCTGGCGGGGCCCTTTAGAATAGCTTGAAATGTGGTGTTCTCATTGTTCTCCAACATATACGTGTTCTCATCTGAATCAGTCCCGGTAAACATATTATAGGTATTGAACTATTAAGGGTGATGGTTAAAAATAACCGTTTTTTAAAACTTCATCATGAAAGTACCCATTTTAAAAGTGGATGGTTATTTATAACAAATGGGATACCCATTTCTAAGTTGGATATCTCATTTTAAATAGGATACCCGTTTATAAGTTAGGTATCACAAATTTTTTATACTTTTAATTTTTTGGGATACCCATTTACGGGTTGGGTATCTTATAGGGATACCCATTTTTGAATTGGGTATCTTATACAAAATGTGATACCCAATTACGAGTTGGGTATCCCATCGGGTAAAAATAACCATACACTTTGAAAATTGTTATTTTTGTCATTCTTAACTCAAAAATGGGTATTTTTAACATTTTTTCAACTATTAATATTATATATATATATATATATATATAAGTTTGACAAATTCTGTAAGTATAGAGATAGAGAAGAAGTAATCACAGAAGGAGTAAAATTGTTTTTTTGTTATTACATATCAAATTCTATATATAGAAGTATGAAGCAACAAAGTCTAAGTCTATGTTCAACAAAGTCTAAGTCTATGTTTACAATGTCAAGGACGGTGCCTAACATTGAACTAATCATGCTGACTTTTGACACTCCCCCTCAAGTTGATGCATATATATCACTCATGCCCAACTTGCCAATAAGTGGATGAAGCATCTTCTGATTTAAACCTTTGGTAAATATGTCAGCTATCTGGTCCTCTGATCTTACAAAGTGAATACCAATGGTATCATTATTGATCTTCTCTTTATGAAGTGTCGATCAATTTCGATATGTTTGGTTCGATCATGTTGAACTGGATTATGTGCAATGGCAATAGCGGCTTTGTTATCACAATGTAGCTTCATTGGAGTTGCAGATGATAGTTCCAATTCTTCTAAAAACAATTTTATCCACAATAATTCACGTACACCTTTAGCCATAGCTCTATATTCTGCCTCAGTACTAGATAAGGCAACCACAGGTTGTTTCTTGCTTCGCCAAGTAACCAAATTGCCACCAACAAATGTACAATATCCTGAAGTAGATCGTCTATCGTCTTGACATCCGGCCCAATCTGCATCCGTATAGCTTTCAACCCCGAGATGATTGTTTTTAGTAAACATTACTCCTTTTCCAGGAGCAGCCTTAAGATACCTTAATATCATATAAACTGCATCCAAATGTGGTTGGCGAGGATCATGCATATACCTACTAACAATTCCCACTGCATATGATATGTCTGGCCTTGTATGTGCAAGGTAGATTAGTCGAAACTAACCTTTGATATTGAGATTTCTCGACACTTTCACCAGCTTCTCCACAAAGTTTATGATTTGCTTCTATTGGAGATTCTGCAGGTCTACATCCCAACATCCCTGTTTCATTCAGAAGATCAAGTGTATACTTCCGTTGTGAGAGGAAGATACCACCTGGACTTCTAGAGACTTCAATACCAAGGAAATACCGTAGTTTTCCTAAGTCCTTCATCTCGAATTCAGAGGCAAGCTTGCGTTTAACATTAGCAATCTCACAGGTGTCGTTGCCGGTGATCACAATATCATCGACATAAACAATTAACACTGTGATTTTTTCATCTCGTCTTTTTATGAACATGGTGTTATCTGAGTTGCTCTGTTTGTAGTCAAATTTAATCATTGCTCCCTGAAATTTGCCAAACCAGTCCCTTGGAGACTGTTTTAACCCATAAATAGTCTTCTTTAGCTTGCATATTTTCCCAATGGTCGCAGCTGTAGAAAAACCCGGTGGAACATCCATGTAAACCTCTTCTTTCAGGTCTCCATGTAAGAATGCATTTTTTACATCCAATTGCTGAAGTTCCCATCCAAGATTTGCTACACATGATATCAAGACTCGAATAGAGGCCATCTTTGCTACTGGAGCAAAAGTTTCCTGATAATCAATCCCGTAAGTTTGAGTGTACCCTTTTGCTACAAGTCTCGCTTTGTACCTATCAATCAGCCCATTAGGTTTCTGTTTCACAATGAATACCCATCTGCATCCTACTACCTTCCTTCCAGCGGGAAGATGAGTTAACTCCCAAGTGCCATTATGTTTCAAGGCATTCATTTCCTCCATCATAGCATCTTTCCATTTAGGATCACATAAAGCATCCTGCCAAGTATGCGGAACAGAAACACTAGACAAGGATGATACAAAAGCAAGTGAAGAAGGAGATAATGCATTATAAGATACAAAGTTTGAGATAGGATGGTTAGTGCAAGAGCGTACACCCTTTCTTATAGCAATAGGAAGATCTAGAGTAGGATCAAGAGTATTACCATTTTCTGGTTCAAACACAGGTGATGCAGGATCTGTCTCGAGGTCAGAGGTCTCTGGATGCGGTAAAGTGGTGATATCATTTCTTTTCCGCCTGGAATATGTAATCAAATCTGGAATATCTAATCTATTTAGATCATCTGACTCATTACTCGTATGTGGAGAAATAGATAACCTGTTTGAACTAGTGTTTGGAATAGGTATATTGATAAATGGAAGTGTCTGTGACTCATCTGTTGCTTTACTATCAAGACTGTGTCGGTTTATCTCCCCCTGAAGCAAGGAGGAGGAACCCGGAGAAAAATAGGACATGTTCTCCCAGAAACTAACATCATGACTGACAAATATGCGACGTGATGGAGGATGATAACATTTATATCCTTTCTGAGTTGGTGAATACCCAATGAAAACGCAACGGAGGGCCCGAGAGTCAAGTTTATCCCGAGAGGGAGCATGATTATGAACAAAACATACACTCCCAAATACTCGAAGGGGTAGTGGGTGTGAAGAAGGTGCAAGAACACAAGACAAAGGTGTTTTGAATTTTAGGACACTAGAAGGAAGACGGTTTATAAGATATGCAGCAGTCATGACTGCCTCTCCCCAAAGATATTTGGGAACATGCATTGTTAACATAAGTGACCGAGCAACTTGTTGTAAGTGACCAATTTTCCTTTCTGCTACCCCATTCTGTTGAGAAGTTTTGACACACGAAGTTTGATGAATTATACCACATGTGTCCAAATAAGATATAAACGGGCCTCCATATTCAGTACCGTTATCACTCCGAAGAATTTTAACAGAAGCATTAAATTGTGTTTGTACCATGTGGTGAAAAGATTTAAAGCACTCGAAAACTTCGCTTTTTTGTTTAAGGAGATATACCCAAGTAAGCCTAGAATAACAATCAACAAAGACAACAAACCATCTATATCCATCATGTGTAGGATGTTTAAATGGACCCCAAACATCAGTATGAATAATAGAAAACAAAGTAGAACTTCTTTTATTTCTGGATGGATAAGATGATCTTTTATGTTTTGCTAGTTCACATGGTTCACAAAAGAAATCTTCCTTCTTACAGTGTTTTATTAAGGCAGGGAATAAATGTGTTAGAACACCAAAAGATGGATGACCTAACCGTCTATGCCACTGATACAACGATTCAAAAGCAGAATTTAACTTGGATGACACCTGATAAGTTGAGGGAGAAATAAGATTCCCTTCCATAACATAAAGTCCATCTACCACTTTACCATTGCCAAGGACCTTGCCTGTCGCCAGATCCTGAAATACACAGTGGGAGGAAAAAAAGGTTACTGAACAATTAAGATTTTCAGTAATACGTTGAACAGATAATAGGTTTGCTGTTAAGGAGGGAACATGTAACACATCAGATAGTGGCAATGATGATGAGAGGCAGTGAGAAGTGCCTTGTCCATGAACAGGTACAATAGCTCCATTGGCAACACGAATATTGCCTGTTTCACCATTATATGTTTCTAGGAAACTAGAATTTCCAGTCATATGTGCTGATGCTCCGGAATAAATAATCCATGAATTATGACATTTATCGGAGGTAAAGTGACAAGATGTACCTGCATGGGCAGAATTAGCTGTATGTGGAGTGGTGTTCATTTGTGACATTAATTGGCGGAGGGTGTTGACCTCTGAAGCAGTCATCGTCCCTGTTGAAGAATAAGACTCACATTCTGATGCAGCATGATGAGCACTAAAAGGAATACCTCTACCCGTGCTTCTGCCAGATGAGACACCACGGTAACCACCTCGGCCACGCCCTCCTCGTCCTCGAATTCTGAGATGAGGGTGCAGGATAAAACATGTTTCACGAGTGTGTTTTAACTTCTTGCAGTAGTCACATTGAAGACTGGATTTTTCACCCATTAAAGCCATTGGTATCTGTTCAGGTTGTTCTGGCTCAGATTGCTGAACATTTCCAGTTAAGAGTGCAGATCGTTCAGAAGAGACGACCGGAGCCATGCTCTGCTTTCGACTTTCCTCTAATCTGACACGACCGTAGGCTTCTTCCACTGTAGGAAATGGAACTTGTCCGATAAGTTGATTTTTTATTGAATCATACTCATCAGACAATCCGTCAAGAAACTTCATCACTTTCTCTACAGTCATCATCTTTTGATATTTTTCTTGATCTTCAGCATGTTTACACTCAAATATAGTGTAATGTCCCAACTCACTCCATAATGATGTAAGCTCAGAATAATACTGAGCTAATGTGTGGCTTCCCTGAGCCAATGCCCACATCTTCCGTTTGATCTCAAATTGCTTGGCTACATTTCCGGAGAAGGAATACGTTCGAGTGAGAGAATTCCACACATCTTCAGCGGTATCAATGAAGATATATGTTTTTCGAATATCAACCTCCATAGAGTTAGATAGCCATGAACACACCATGGCATTTTCAGATTCCCAATCATCGAAAGTAGTATCACTTTCCAAAGGTTGTTTGGCTTTCCCATTGATATATTTCATCATTCTATGAGATTTAAGTGCCATTGTACAAGCTTTGGACCATTCCAGAAAATTCTTTCCGTTGAATTTAGGGCTTACATACGGAGTACTATGAAATCCCGATTTACTGCTACTTATAGCAGTATTTTGGTTTGAAATTGCGGAATCGCTGGTATCCGCCATTATAAAATATTCAAATAACAATTATTCCAATAATAATTCCCCCTTTTTCTCGTTAAATCTTAACTACCCAAATATGCATACAAGCAAGTGGTATAGTTACAACATAAATAATAAAGGGAGTATTTTCTGCACAAGTTATATATATATACGCAAATATGCATACAATTATATATCAGAAAATAAATCTTCACGAAACTGAAAAGTGTTACCACGGTGAATCGGGATGATGAGAGGAGTAAGAGTCCCTGAAGAAGTTTCTGCAAAAAATGCTCGGAAAAGGCCTCACGCGCCGGCGCGTGAGCGCGTGTGGCGGCTCGGACGCGCGTGCGGCGGCGCGTGAGGGCGCGTGGGAGGCCGGTTGTCCAGTTTTTTTTTTCTGTATTCTCCTCTTCTCCTGCTCTTTCCAGTGATATGCTTATATTTGTGTTTGGGTGTGTTTTGAAAATCGATTTTTTTGACAGTTGACAGCAGTTTGTATTTCTGGGTTTGTGTTTGTGTTTGTTTCTTCTGTGTTTTCCCTAGGATTTCACATGCTCTGATACCATGACAAATTCTGTAAGTATAGAGATAGAGAAGAAGTAATCACAGAAGGAGTAAAATTGTTTTTTTGTTATTACATATCAGATTCTATATATAGAAGTATGAAGCAACAAAGTCTAAGTCTATGTTCAACAAAGTCTAAGTCTATGTTTACAATGTCAAGGACGGTGCCTAACATTGAACTAATCATGCTAACTTTTGACAAAGTTCAATATTTTAAGAATAACAAAATTATACTTAAAAACATATATTAAAATATTTTTTTGAAATAAAACATGTCCAAGTAATTTTTTTTTTTTAGTTTTAGAAAAGTTAAAAATATTAATTTTTATTATTTATTTATAATTTTTTTGGAATTTAAATTTAGAATTAAAATAGAAAAATTTGACTGAAATCAGACTCAAACATTATCCGTATCCGGATGGTATCCGTCGGATTCGGATATTTTTGTTCAAATATATTCGTATACGAATTCGGATTCAGATTTTCAGATTCGAATACAGATGACATGTATCCGAAATATCCATTTGACAGCCCCACTTTTAATCGAAATAAAGTGAACAGTTGGTGGGCAACATTTTAGTAGCTCAAAAATTGAAGTTTGGTACCAGAACTCCTCGAAAGGCCGTCTGGATACATGTAGCTGCCCATTGCTCTCTCACATTTTGTTCAACTTGAGAAACCGCGGTCACTTGAAGTGAATTGGATGGAGATGCACCAGCTTCTGGTGCGGAATATTCTGCTTTGACTGGTGTAACACTTTTGTCGTTGAACTCATCTTGAAGTGCATCACTTTCAATTTCAACCGAATGTCTTCTTCGATGCAGAAACTTTCCGGAAGCTTGAGCTCTCTGCAGAAAAAAAAAATGAATAACTAAAATTTACTCTAAATCAGAAAATCATGGCAAATGCTAATAACACAAGTCCTTAGCAGAAATAGTGAAGGCACTATACTGGGTAAAGTTAAATGAAGCATGCATGATGAAGAAAAATTCACATTCTAAGACTTAAGAATCTTGTTCTAACAAGTCATGTACCAAGTTACTAGAGTCAATGATTCTGGAGTTCTGTTATGAATCAGAATAACACAAAAAGATTAGGCAAAAAACTTAAGACATGATAAGGCTAAATATATATTGTATTGCCCAAATCAAAGTATTCTCATCATATACAGTTTCCTTCCTAACGTTCGAGAGGTTAGAAAAACGTCCACAAGTGATACTTCTCTTTGATTTTCTCATTGCCTTTTTACATCCCTCTGCTTCCTATTTGCAGTTCCACAAGCTGCTCTCCTACACGCGTATGTGAATATGACAGGTGCTTAATTTGATCCATAGCAAGTTGGTTGCACGAAGGGTGGTCAGACTTTTCAGAATATTTTCAGTACAGTGTCCTCTGTGGTGTTTGGATGATAATGGGTAGCATGACTCACTAGGATCAATGTCTATATAGACACTACACAATATTATTAACGGTACTGACTGGTTCTGAATAGCCTCCGAGAAGTCCTTCTAAGATCACGTTTCTGCTGTTGATGGCTGGAATGATGCTAAGATACTTCAGATTCTAAAACTTGTAACATGTTCTCCGGAAATTTTGGAAGCAGAGGAATTTAATGATAATCTGCGTTCACTGTCATTTAAGCAAAACTTTTGCATAGAACATGAAGTGTGTTGCTTTTTGCCTATAATTGTATAAATGCATACTCCACCTCATCACACTGGAGGCAGCTGTTAAAAACTAAGAATATTAAAGTATCTAAGAAAGCATCGGAGATTATCATAATTATTCAAATTTAGCTTCTCTTACGTAAACTGGGAATAGCATCTCTAACGTAAATTGGGCATATAGCTTCTCTTATGTAAATTGGGCACATTTGGGAAATCTTGTCTCCTGAAAAGGAAGCCACATGTAGTTGCTAGATCATGTGAGGGATATGAATACTAACTCAGGCTCATTTTACTTGTTGATTAATGCGGTTCGACCAATTTATGGAGGAACTAGGCTTCCAATACTTTTCATATAAGCCTCCTCTGATCTGAGTGTCTTATGAGCGAACTATTTATATTGAGATTGTATTTTATTCATGAATAATATAGGGGCAAGGATGTATCATGTCAAGGCCAGTGATCTACTTACAGATCTTTTTTACTTGTGCTTTACAGAGAGCAATATTTTCTCTTTAGTATGTCCTCCACTTGCTGTTAGTGGCTTATCCGGGTAAACCAATGACAAGTCATTAACTTACTGATTGAATGCCTACCATGTTTCACCTATGAAAACCAGCCTATATAAGAGTTATCTTGTATATGCATTTGATGCTTTACCAAAAATTAACTTCCCATTTTGTATAATTGTATCTCATTAACTTCGCATTGGCTATAGCTACATAAAGTTCTATTTAAAATCCCACCGCCTGCCCACTTATCAATATTGTCTAACTTGACTTTTGGCTGTATCAAGATCATCAAAGAGAGATTACTGCAAATGCAATGTTCTTTTCAGTTCTAAGTAAGGATATAGATTATGCGTGTCAGGCAGGTTTCTTGAAAAATGAAGTGCAAATTGAAATGCTTAGTTTGTACCAAAGCTGCCCTTTTGAATCAGAGTTTCATTGACTTGGTAGTTATCTATTTCATACTCGGTTCAGTCAATTTCCGTTGGCATAATATCAGAGATTTAAAAAAAGGTGGAGAATCATACAGTTGATACAGTTCTAAGTATTACATAATTATGGTATAGAAGAGATTGAACATTAGATCAGCAAGTAGAAGATTTAAGACTTTCAATTAAAGGATTGAAATAGATATACTTACATGACTGCGATGCCTTGAAAGTTGAAACCTTACTTCTTTTTGTGTGTGTGTGTGTGTGGCAGATTGCAACTTGCACAGTTTTTCATCTAAAATCATTATTTGCTTCAGGAAGCTCGAACACTTATTTAACAATAACGGTTTTCTTTGCATAATTAAGTTTGCATAGTATTCACAAATTAGATTTTATTTTATTTTAAATAACAATACACCGTACAGATATTAGAGTTTCATAGGACAAACGTCCACAATCGGAACTGGATATAAGATAGACATTGACTAATTTAAGACCATGAGTTACTGCATTAGCATGTCAAATCTAATCTTTACAAAGGGAAAAATAACATATAAACAGTACAAGTCTAACTTTGTTTTTTTTTTTGGGTGGTTGTGTTGGTTGCAGTATCTCCGGTTCAACTCAAGGGTTTAATTGCAAACAGGGAATTGAGGACCGACCAAAATTTTCAGTATTTCCACCTACCTCTGAAACTGAACAAAAGAGAATAACTTAAAGGTTTAACCAGCCAAACATTATTTTAGTTCAGTTATTTACAATCAGATATGTCTCATCGCTTTTTTACCCCTAGTTCTAACATTATGCATATAGACAAGATTTTGAACGATTAATATTACACATGTATCAAACCAAGCGTTATAAATAAGACTTGTACTCCTGTATATCTTTGAACATGCAAAGGCGTTAAAGAGAGTTATGAGATAAGCACCAACATTTTCATCTTTTTCTGATGATTTTGACCTTTCTGATTTCTTCAGTCCAACCAATGCTTTAATCCATTTTCCAGAGACTCCCATAATGATAGATTCAGTAGTTCCACCAACTCTGCACCTGCGCCAGAAAAGCTTTCAGAGATATGGTATGAGTCATTCTACTAATTAATTTATAGTCAAATCTACCATCTACGTTTGAGCCAAGGTATGTTTTGATTTTGGGTAGCGAAGATGATAAATGCCCATTACTCTTCCTGCACCTCCCCCCTCTCTCTATCTATATATCTATGTCTAAACTTCCAAATCTATAGAGCTTATATAAGGAGTTAGTAATTATTGTTTCAAAATCCAACCTACTTGACTCGATAAAACAGGTAAATTCATTCACAGTCACAGAAGTAAACCTACATCAGCATCAAGTACAATATGGAGTACACATACAAATTTAAGGTGCCTACAGACTACAAACTCAGTATGATGTTTATATTCTACGAACAAGTCCAAATTACTTCCAAGTACGAACCTTTTCAAGATTGTATTGACAGCTTCAAAGGTTGCGGCTTGTTAAGAGAGAGATTGATATACTACATGTTACAGTGTGGAATTTAATACATGTCGATGTGCTTACTGCAATTAATGGAACAATCACATCAAATACATGACTGGAACAGTTACCGAATGCGGATATGATTTGTACTCAGATTTAATGTTTGTGACTGAAAAATAAAATCTTTTATTGAACACACTTGCCACTCAATAACTGATTCCAGAAACCAGTTGAGAGTACTCGGAAAGAACACGAACAGACACATTCGCAACACGATAACTAATTCCACAAACCAGTTGATAGTACTATGCAGACATATTACTTAAAGAAAACATATAACACCTAAACACCACCTGATCTAACTCCACTCCAAAAATAAGATGTAATTACGATAGCACGGCACTCTCTAACTCCGTTTCACGACTCTTCAATTTTATCTCAGTACTATTTTCGGAAACTCGAAAACAGATCAAATTATGTGTCGAGTCCAACGCTCGACACATAACAGCTCCACAGTAATTAATTACACAAAACACTTAAAATTAACAAAATAATTTCATCACACAAACTAAAAATTCAACTAAATAATCCATAATTATAAGACAGTAGAAACTACATTACATTTCAAAATAGAGTTAATTGCAAAAAAATGGCCAGATTTTACACTCATTTTCAAAAAAGTGGCCAGATTTTCAATTTTGCAAAAAGGTGGTCAGACTTGCCTTTTTCCTTTTAAAAAAGTGGCTGGAGATGATTTTCAGCTTATTTGGCAGGGGTAAAATGGGAAAATATGTTATTTTACTAAAAAATAATGCTAAAACCCCCAAAAATTATCCAAAAAATCCCCAAATTAATATATGTCACCATATAATTGGTTATATTCGTAATAATAATAATAATGCCCCCTCCATGCATGCACTTAAATTGACTAATTAAATCTTGACAACTCATATTTGTGGATTTTTTATTGAATTGATGTGCATACATGGGGTCATTATTATTATTATTACGAATATAAGCAATCATATGGTGACATATATTAATTTGGGAATTTTTGTGGAAAATTTTTGGGATTTTTAGCATTTTTTTCCCATTTTACCCCTGCCAAAAAGCTGAAAATCGCATGTAGCCACCTTTTTGAAAGGAAAAAGGCAAGTCTGGACACTATTTTGCAAAATTGAAAATATGGCCACTTTTTTGAAAATGAGTGTAAAATCTGGCCACCACTTTGAAGTTTACTCTTCAAAATAAAAATAAAAAATCTACTCCACCAATCTAATACAAATAACACTACTATAAGATCACACGCCACAATTCAATAAAAGCAGCTGAGAAAGCATAATTGACAATAATAACAGTGCAAAACAAGTAATAAATCATCTCACAATTGAAGTACCAGGAATGAATTGATGGTGTGTCTCAGCAATCAGAGTAGCTCGAACTTGGATGCAACTCAAGTAGTAGTATCATTGAATTGATACTTGAGTACTTTGAGTGTTACTACTACTTTTATAAAGATCTAACTTTGAAATCATCAAAAAGTAGTAAGTATTGGTTTTTATTTTTGTATGTATGTGGGTGTATTCTCTGTTGAGGAATTTAATGGCAGGCACACATCAGTGTGTCAGTGTGTGTGAGTTTGGAAGAGGAACTTTCTTATGTTTTGGGACTTGCTATTATTTATTATTTCAGCGTGTACTACAGACAAGCACCCGTGGCCTAATGGATAAGGCGTCTGACTTCTAATCAGGCGATTGTGGGTTCGAGTCCCACCGGGTGTGCTTTTTTTTCTTTTTGAAACTCTTGGCCCAAATGAAGAAGACTTACAGTTGAAGGTATCTTGTACTCCTTATCTTTCTTGATCTTGTTACTGTAGTATTTGTTTTTTTAAAAAAAACATAAGTAAACACACGCTTGTATATCTAAACTTTGCACAGTTAAATCTCGAAATACGAATATTTTCAAAATAAAAATCATTTATTTATCAAAATTCAACCATAAATTAACAATGTTACTTTGGGTCTATTTCTAGTGAAAATGATCTCTTGTAAGAAAAAAAAAGGTCTGCATCCATTGTACATTGATATCTGCTTGTATATATTTTGCACTTTATTGCATCGATCATTCTCATCCTTCAACAAAAACTAATTCTATTTTTGTATATATTTTGCTTATGAAAATTTGCATATTTTCATAAGTTCTTCGTGTGTTCTTGAGATTAAAGTGCAGATTTATATATGTTATTGAATTCAAAATCGAAAACTTTCACCACCCGTATTCTTGTAATCAATCATAGATTAACATATCAAAATTTCATTTTGTTATGCCCAAAATTCGGTTCGGGTATTTTAAGATGAATTCGGGTCAAATACGGGTTCAATTTGGGGAATTCTAGGATTAATTAGGGTTTTGGCAGAAAATGGAGAAGTCAGGACGCGCCCTCTCTTTCTCTACAAAGAGGGCGCGCCCTAAATACTAAAACATGATAAAGACTTATATTTACGTTTATTTTCCAAGAAGTCACTGAAGAAATCTCTCCTGGGATTCTACTCAAGTTGGGATTCTACTCAAGCTGGGATTCCAGAAGTTGAAGAATTCCTTCCTGTCGTATCTCAGGAGGGGGATGTCCGTCATAGAAGGCCTCTAGAGGTTTTCCTAGATTTAGGGATCTTTCTTATACATTGAGGGCATGTTCTCCTCGGTGCAAAGATTGGTCTCTCTCTGGTGTGTGCTTTGGAGCTCTGTTCCTGTACTCAATGGGCGCGCTCTCATTGGGGAACTTTGGAGTAATCCGCACTTTGCACCCAAAAGCTACGGATCACCTGTCCTGCTATCTGGTGGGTGCTTCTCATTCGGGGGACAGAGATGCGTTCTGCACTTGGGGTAAACCATGGCTTTACCTGCATCCTTGAAATCAAGAAATAGCTTGTAGCGAATAGGACTAGTCCTCGACGGGGGAAGTTTCCATATTCGTGAAGTCTTGAGATCTTGGATGAGCCTTGGGCCTTTTGTGGTTAGGCCTCATAGTAGAACATTCCGGATGCTGGATCGATATCCAAGCCCATTTGGGTTTCTTGTTCTCCAAGAACTACGTCTGGCTTGATCCTCTATAAATACAGAGGTACGTAGGCAAATTGGGGGGTTGGAAGTCGAGAGCTCTGAATAGCCGCCACTAACCCTCTCAATCTCAGCCTCCAATTCATCACAGCCACCACACTCCGGCGACTTTTCCGGCGAAGAGCCACCATCATAGATCTTGATTCCGGCGACAGACCTCAAACTTTGTTGTTACCAAATTCCTCCGTCAACAAATTGGCGCTAGAAGGAGGGGAGCCAATCAAGATCTTCATCTTAGGAGGAAAAGATGTCTCACAATCAAGGTGGAGGTTCTCATGAAGAAGATGGTTATGATTCTGAAGATAGCTTGGGGGGTAACCAAGCTCGCCATGAAGCTTATGTTTCGGAGGAGATCTCTGTTCCCCCGCACCACCAAGGAACTACAGTCACCGCCGGATAGCCGCCCGTTCTTATCAGTAATTCGTAGTTAATGGAGCAGTTGCATCGTATGGGAGATGCCATAAATAACTTCGGGGCAAGATTGAGTTCTTTGGAGGAAGTGCAAGAAAGTAGGAGAAAATCTCGGAGTATCCCACAAAATCATCGCCGAACAGGGAAAGCCCTCCAAGTTAAGGAAAGTTCTCGAAGAGGTTGTTGGATCATCAAGAGAGGGCGCGCCCTCACCCTCACCGCTCTGGACGCACCCCTAGTGAGATTCGGAGTAATGAAGAAAAGATGATTTTCACGTTGTTGTTGCAAGAAGATGGTTCCGGGTATGTTCAAAGGCGGTGGTTTCCGGTCAGCGACGTTGAACTAGATTTTCCAAGGGAAGATTTCAAATATGATTCGAAGAAGGATGTTCCAGGAAAGAGGCACAATTATCGGGAACTCGTCCACCATCAGGGCGCGCCCTCACCATTAGGATGCGCCCTCACTATCAGGATGCGCCCTCACGGTAACACTTGTTTTGTCGTGATTTCCACTATTTGTTCCTTCAACTTTAGCAGGAAGAAGATTGTGAAGGAGAATCCCCAAGAAATCTCAAGGCGCGCCCTGAGGGTGGTATCCAAGGTTCAGATGATTTCCAACAAGTTCTGGGAGAATTCGATGACTAAACACGCCCTCTTTAAGGACTAGCCCTCTCTAAGGACTAGCCCTCTCTCAGGACTAGCCCTCTCTAAGGACGAGCCCTTTTTAAGGATGCCTCCTCCAGGTAACATCTAAGATTTTCCATTAGACGAATAGTTGCAGGTGGGACATCTACTTCAGAAAAGATCTCAAGAATATGTCGAGTGCAAAATTCCAATTTGTGAGGATGCTCCTTCAGAATGTTAGATATTCCCAAGAGGCATCTCCCTCTGAGGGCGCCCTCAAGTAACATAGGTCAGGGCGCGCCCTCAGTGAAATCCGGCGAGATGAGGTGAACCTTGCTGGAAAGAGAAAGCTGCAAATAGTGAGTTTTGCTAATTCAAGCAGAGCATGCTTCAGAAGGCTATTAAGAAGCGCGCCTTCCCCTGACTGGGCGCGCCTCCAGGTAATATACAACCTCTATATTATTTTACTCCATATATTTATTGCATGTATAAAGTTACAGGGGGTTTACCTGATGAGAAGGCCTCCAGGGGTTTACCTGATGAGAAGGCCTCCAGGGGTTTACCTGATGTGAAAGCCTCCAGAGGTTTGCCTGATGTGAAGGCCTCTAGGGGTTTTCCTGATGAGAAAGCCTATAGGGGTTTGCCTAGCTAGAAAATAGAAAATTTGGAATCGTGGCCCCGTGATCCACAGCGCGTGCCCCCTGATTAAAGGTTGAGGCCCCTTGGACATGAGCGAGCCCTTCCTCGAGGTCGTGATCCACAGTGCGTGCCCCCTGATCACAGGTCGAGGCCCCTTGGACACGAGAGATCCTACTTCGAAGATTTCGTTGGAAGATAATGAATCCAAAGAAGTGGGAATGACATTGTTTGGCTTAGTCACCAAGTGAGGAATAGCCCTACGACCGTTCTCTTGATTTCTCATAGTACGGCTAGTGGAAGATAGGGTGAGAATCCTCAATCCCGATGAAATGCTCTACATCAGGACTCAACTTCAAGAAAATTCACGACTTCAGGAAAATCCTCCAACATAGGACGCGCCCTCAAGGAACTCTCCCTTAGAGGACCTTTCTGGTTAGGGCACGCCCTCAAGGAAAGATGCAAATGCTAAGGCGGACTCCAATATCTACGAGGGTAATTTACTGCTTGGATTCTAGAAGGAAAGAAGCTGTTGAGTTACGGCCCCACGAACCATAGAGTGTGCCCCCTGATCATTAGGTTGTGGCCCCAAGGTCGTGAGCGAGCCCCTCTATGAAGAAACAATACTTTGCTACAGAGGACACGCCCTCGTATCTATAATGACCTGAATGATAGGCATCAGGGCGCGCCCTAACTTATCAACCTCATGTTGTGGCTTCGTCTGCAAGTATGATCGAAACAATCTATGGCATATCTTTTGCTTGAAGAAAATTGCAATGATGTGCCGGCCCATGAATCTTAGAGTGAGCCCCTCTACACAAGAATGACATTCATCCGGACTAGAAGAGACTTTGTCATTGCCCGCGTCCTCAGCAACTCCAATGGCTCTCTCTTAAAATTCCCCTCTTGGGATGCCTCGTTAAGAGATGATCTTCAATGAATAATATACTGACGTTGGGGGGTAGTACTAATGCACCTCCCCTTTAATGGATGCCTCCTAGTGAGATGCCTCCTAGTGAGATGCCTCTTCATGAGATGCCCTTTAATGGATGCCTCCTAGTGAGATGCCTCTTCATGAGATGCCCTTTAATGGATGCCTCCTAGTGAGATGCCTCTTCATGAGATGCCCTTCATAGGATGCCTCCTAGTGAGATGCCTCACATTGAGATGCCCCTTCATGGGATGAGATTTGGAATAGCTCGTGATCGGAGAGTGCTCACTACCGTTTTGTAAAACATTTTAGGGTGAGGTTTATGACCCCACTATCAATAGGATGATGCTCTGGTTCCTCGTTATACCAGTAATTGATCGAAGTAGGGTGATGCCTGAATAGTAGACTACAAGGTAAATTAATTACCTCCTAGTCTAGGGGGGTAGTCCATGTACACTTTCCCTAGTCTTAGTTGAGTGAAATTTTCAACTTTTTCTGCCGGTAGGACGCGCCATGCATAGGGTCTTTGGAGGATTGAAAGCATTTGCCTTGGTAGAAGTCTCCTCCATGTTTGAGTAAGAATTGCTCTTGTCCTCACCATTGTCTTTAGTAGGTGGAGTTGGGATTTCGGCCGATCGCAAAAGTCTTCCCTCTTTTGAGGATGCGCCTTTCATCTCAACAGCCTTTTGAAGCCCTAGTGCAATCCTCTTAGATTTGATGGTTGCAGCTTCCCGAATTCTGAAGTCATCAATCCACTTGATAGTATCTTGGTCAAAGAAAGCTCTTGAAGAGGGGAGGATGTGCAAGATAGGAGGATTCAACTGGTGACTCCTTGAAGATGGATTATTTTGAAGAAGGAGCCCCTGTTGTTGGACATCCTATGGAGAAGTTCGTGATTGTAGGATGCCTGTTGTTCAGGAGAAGGCGACCCCTAATCCACATTGGTCAGGGCGCACCCTCAGCGAAATCTAACGTGACAGAGAGGCTTGCTAGAGAAATTAGAGATTTTGCTAGCTTGAAGGAACGCCTAGGTATAAGGCTTAATGATGACAATTTAAGAATGGTACTCCTTGAGCATCAGAAGAAGGAAAATCACTTGGAATCGAGGCCCCGTGATCCACAGCGCGCGCCCCCTGATTACAGGTCGAGGCCCCTTGGACATGAGCGAGCCCTTCCTCGAGATGGTAATCCATACCGCGCGCCCCCTGATTACAGGTCGAGGCTCCTTGGATATGAACAAGCCCCTCTTCAAGGTGATGCTGGAAGAAGAAGTAGATGAGACCATGAAGATGGGATGATGAAGAAGTGTCTAGGAGAGAGGCGACTCCACAACAAAGAGAACGCGCCCTCAGGAGATAGATCTCCTCGCATCACTCAAATTCCTTCAATTACGTGTAGTGAAGTGAGGTTGAGGGCGCACCCTCCCTCTAAAGGAAAGCATCAAGGAGGTTCTCAGGGGAATCCACAACCTCAGGGGAATCCACATATTGAAGAAAATCCACAAGCTCAAGGTCAAAAGGAACAAACTCAGACTCAAGAGGTAATTCTCACACAACTTCATGCCGGAGTTCCAGGTAATGCTCAAACAACGGCTCAACCTCCACCCTTGGAGGGTATTCAGTCCAGTGCGCAACCACATATCCAAAATATTCATGGGGTTGGAACTTTCAATATAGATGACTTGAAGAAGCACTCTGCTCGCTTGGATGGCGAGAAGCATATCCGCCACTGCTTAAACTTCTTCTCCATTTTCGGCGGAAGTTAGAGAAGCACAACTCCATACTGGATATAGGGCTGATACACGCTAATATATACAAGAATTAGACGATAAGAATGATCGTTGGAAGAGATGCAACAAAGAAGGAATATTTTGGTTAGAGACAAGAAGATGTTCAATAATTTACATTGAAACTCTCAAGGCCTTTACATGAATAGTAGCGAAACTTAAGGCCTTTACTCTGAATCTCAAGGCCTTGAGCTCTGAGGGAAATTGAAGTTTTAAGGCTTTCTTAATTGATCTGGTGGAATTCTTAGGATGTTTTTACATTGAGATGGATGCTTACCAAGTAACTGACTTGGCTAGATGTCGTCTGCTGGCAACAACTTTCAGGGAGAGTGCTTAGCAATGATTTCAAAAGCTTGGGTCTGGAATGATTACCTATTGGGAGACGATGAAGACTTTGTTCTTAACAAAGTTGCAAGCAACAGTGAAGTATGCTCTTCCCGTTACAACTCTGGCCAACATCAAGCAGAAAAAAGGAGAAAGTCTTCAATCTTACTTC
The DNA here is from genome assembly GCA_037693485.1 of Kitagawia praeruptora. Lineage (NCBI taxonomy): Eukaryota > Viridiplantae > Streptophyta > Magnoliopsida > Apiales > Apiaceae > Kitagawia > Kitagawia praeruptora. The sequence goes on from CM075351.1 coordinate 41,066,987, forward strand.
AAAAGATTGAATGCAGAATCCGTTTTGGTTAGAGGAACAACCGATGAGACACTTAAGAATTTCTTGATAGATGGTTTGCAAGTGGAAACGGATTTCTGGAAGCGTCTTCGAGAAAGGGATTCAGCTATGTTGATTGATGTTTTTGCACATGCTGAATCTTTTAAGATAGTGAAGCAATCCTTGGTAGAAAATCGGAAGATGGAAGCTCATGGAACGTTAAAGAGAAGATTACAAGTCATGTATATCGTACCGGAATCGGCGCTAACGGAGTAAATGCAACTAGTGTTGGAAGAGAATGGGGAATTCCAGATACGTATTCTCATGATCGAAGGACAAATAATTACACTCCATTGGTGGCTTCGATTGATCACATCTTTGAGGTGAACAAGAATAAAGGGCTTTTTAAGAAGTCGGTTCCTTTGTCTGCCTAAGCAAGGATAAGAAGAAGCACGGTGAGTACTATGAGTCGACAAGTCATAATACTCATGAATGTCATCAACTGAAGGATGAAATTGAAGATCTGATCAAGGAAGGATACTTGACCGATTGGATTGTCAGAAAAGTAAAAAAGCATAAGGAGAATCCTGAGAAGAACGGAGGGCGCGCCCTCCGTGATGAGGACAAAAATGTGGAGAAGAGATTTTTCAAGGAAGGAAGTGTACACATTATCTTTGGAGGACATCACTTGGGGGTGATAACAACAATGCTTTGGAGAGATATGCTCGAGAGGCAAGATATACCTCTCACCGATGTGAATAGCTTGGGGTTGAGGCCGCCCAAATTGTTTAAAGAAGAATGTGCGGATATCACATTCACTGAAGATAAAGCTAGATGAGTGCACCACCCTCATAATAATGCCTTGGGTATAGATTGGCTCTAGGAACGTGCATCCGGTTTTTGTATACAATGGAAGTTCGGTGAATATTTAGTATTACGACACTTACAAGAAGTTAGGATTTCCAGACAATGCATGGATTTATGGTTTTTCAGGAGAAGTTGTGAAGTGATCGATGCAATCAGGTTACTAGTAACTCCTGGAGAAGGTTCTCTCTCAGTAACTCGGATGATGGAATTCATGGTTTTGGATCAGGAGTCAGCTCACAATACCCCAGTAGGGCGCCCCTTGTTGAAAGAAATGAAGGTAGTGACTTCCATTTTTCATCTTACTATGAAATTTCCTACACCAAATGGTGTGGGCACTGTTCGGGGATCGCAACATGATTCAAGGGAGTGCCATCACAAGGCAATTAAAGGTTTCAGGAGAATAAAGGGATGGAGGGCGCGCCCTCATTGAAAGAAGTTCTGGAGGAATCATGAACAACATCAAGGTAGGAATTCAGGCTCATTATTTTATTCAAGAATCAGAGGATGAGGCGTCCACCCAGAGGGCGCGCTCGCAGCATTAAAGGTAAAAAGATCAAGGGAAGAAGAATGTTATTGGAAGGCTTGGTGAATGCCCTTGTCGAGGAAGACTTCCCTCTCAAAGAGGATGTGCCCTCCAAGGATGGTGTCATGATTGAAGACCCTCGAAATCTTAATTTTGATATTGATCCAAGAATGCCTCAATCGGTGGAAAAGACAGATTCGACAGAAGATACAATCTCAATTTTGGTGTATGTTGGAGATTTAAGTAAAATTTTGAAGATCGGTTCTTAGTAGAATTCTAAGTAGAGAGAGCTATAGCGTTGAAGGAAGATCGAGGTGGACAGAATATTAAACGTTGGATTGTTTAAAGAATCCTACTACCAAAGTGATTGATCAGTTAGTAGATATAAAAGCAGGGCATGTTCTCTTGAGTTTCAAGAACGTTTATTCGGGTTATATTCAGATTCCCATGTATGCGAGCATACTTCTTTCATTACAGATAGAGGATTATACCGCTATATTGGAATGCCTTTTGGCTTGATTAATGCGAAAGGAACTTGAGAAGACCATAGAAGTGTATGTGGATGACAGCTGAAGGGGTCCGTACGCCTTAATATCATAAGGCGCGCCCTCTGAAAAAATATATATATATATATGTATATATATATATATAGCTTTAGTGCGAGCCCTGTAAGAAGCTTACACTTGTGCATAATATCTCTTGTTTCTTAATCCAAGTTAGCTCATGTAAGCTTAGAGATGTTGTGCATTTGTGTTATTCCTCTACGAAGAAGCCAAAATTAGAGATGGATGCAAAAGCTTAGAGATATGGATTGAAGAATTTAAGGACGCGTCCTCCGCATAGAATCTTGAAGACAAGAAGAATAAGGACGCGCCCTGAAGAAGAAAAGCTACAAAAATTTTGGTGTTCTTTAAGATTGAAATTCCATGCTTCATCTTTGATTTTGCATGGAATTGGGGGGTAGTTGTTATGCCCAAAATTCGGTTCGGGTATTTTAAGATGAATTCGGGCCAAATACGGGTTCAATTTGGGGAATTCTAGGATTAATTAGGGTTTTGGCAGAAAATGGAGAAGTCAGGACGCGCCCTCTCTTTCTCTACAAAGAGGGCGCGCCCTAAATACTAAAACATGATAAAGACTTATATTTACGTTTATTTTCCAAGAAGTCACTGAAGAAATCTCTTCTGGGATTCTACTCAAGTTGGGATTCTACTCAGGTTGGGATTCTACTCAAGTTGGGATTCTACTCAAGCTAGGATTCCAGAAGTTGAAGAATTCTCTCCTGTCGTATCTCAGGAGGGGGATGTCCGTCGTAGAAGGCCTCTAGGGGTTTTCCTAGATTTAGGGATCTTTCTTATACACTGAAGGCATGTTCTCCTCGGTGCAAAGATTGGTCTCTCTCTGGTGTGTGCTTTGGAGCTCTGTTCTTGTACTCAATGGGCGCGCTCTCATTGGGGAACTTTGGAGTAATCCGCACTTTGCACCCAAAAGCTACGGATCACCTGTCCTGCTATCTGGTGGGTGCTTCTCATTTGGGGGACAGGGATGCTTTCTGCACTTGGGGTAAACCATGGCTTTACCTGCATCCTTGAAATCAAGAAATAGCTTGTAGCAAATAGGACTAGTCCTCGACGGGGGAAGTTTCCATATTCGTGAAGTCTTGAGATCTTGGATGAGCCTTGGGCCTTTTGTGGTTAGGCCTCATAGTAGAACATTCCGGATGCTGGACCGATATCCAAGCCCATTTTGGTTTCTTGTTCTCCAAGAACTACGTCTGGCTTGATCCTCTATAAATACAGAGGTACGTAGGCAAATTGGGGGGTTGGAAGTCGAGAGCTCTGAATAGCCGCCACTAACCCTCTCAATCTCAGCCCCCAATTCATCACAGCCACCACACTCCGGCGTCTTTTCCGGCGAAGAGCCACCATCATAGATCTTGATTCCGGCGACAGACCTCAAACTTTGTTGTTACCAAATTCCTCCGTCAACACACTTCAATCAGTGAAGTTTCGATTTTCCACGTCAACGTTGACTAACATCCGTTAGTCAAAATCTGACGGAAGGACCCGAATCAAATTTTTTGAAAGTTAAGGTATAAAATAATTTGGATTTAAAGTACAAGGACCTAGATCATAAACGGGTTATAGTTCAGGAACGAATGAATTAATTTTCCCTATGTTTTTTCTATAATTTTTTTCACCTGCATTTTTACGAGATACTAGTGGCATTCACATGCTGCTACCGTGCTACCTGCATGTGCACACTCTTCACCATCGGATTAACAAAAGAAGATACTTATGGATTTACACATTACACACTGATTCTGGAACCTTAAGTTACAGTCCTTTATTCCAAAAAAATATGCACTTGTCGAGCCATATATAAGTCCAACTTGGAGGGGCGGTTTATCGTAGATTCATGGGATTTCAGTCAAGGTCGGCAAATTGCAGTAACTTTTGTAACAAACTAGGAAGTTTTACAGTCATTTATTCTCGAGTCCGATGTAATGTCTGATAAAATTTTCTTACTCTAAATGCTGACTTTTCTTTTTAAACTATCGCCAATGTTAAATCCATACTAACAGCAGAAGTACTAATAACTAGCAAATTATGCAGTAATTTGGTTTACCCGAAGCCTTTTTATAACTTTTTTACATCTATTGAATTTTCTTATGTATAACTTTTGCTTTCTGATATTGGTGCTTGTCAACCTAGGTTATCTTTGCCCTATTAGACTATGAATGAATGTTTTCTGAGGTTGCACATTCTAGTTTTATTCTATGCATCAACTTTCCAACACACAAAAGTCTCATCAACTCATAAACATTGATGCAATCTTTCTTTTCTGTACCCTCTTCCTTATCTCTTTCAACATCTAAATGTCTCCAAATTCTTGAAGAATATTGCTGACATAGTCATGCATAAATGCACAGTAGTATATGTTGAATTGTATGTCCATGACCAATGGAACGCGTCCACGTATGCCAAACCAGTATTTTATATGCCTTGAAAATAAAGTTGTGCATAATCATGCCTCAAGTTGCATAGCACATGAGTTGCATAGATATCAGCATATGTATCAATGTGATGAATGTATGTTTCATTTGTGTGTGATCAGCTCTATTTCAATTCATTATTTAACCATCTCATTCTGTTACTATCTTAGTGGGTGTGTATATCATAAAATACTAAGAGATCAAAGTAGCAGGAAGATTATAAAACAGTTGAAAACATATGAAGTGGCTTATCATACTCAGCTATGGCCTCTTGCATCAGAAACCAAGATAAGGATAGTTGCCCAAACAACAAACTAGAGGTCATCTTTGTTTGTAACCCCAAGGATCCTGCCAGTGACCAGCTAAGCCCCTTTGTAGAGATCCAAAAATATTTTTACCCTCTCTCTCATAGTGTGATCTTGCTATTTTAGTAGCTATTACATGTGTTCATGCATATTATTTCAACCATGTTCAATAAGCTCAAACTTAGAGTCTTACTACTTTGCTCCATCTTTTTTCTTGCCTTTGCACTTGAAAAAAACTTTTCAAATTGTGAAACAAATTCTACATATGCTTCTGGCTACCAATGCAATGGAATCGATGCACAAAACCAGTGTAAGACATACGCTATACTACGTACAAATTCGTATTATTCATCCCTTTTCAATCTCAGCTTTTACATGGGGATTAACCGGTCTGTTCTAGCTGAAGCGAATGACTTCTCTGCTAACACAGACTTTCTTCCAAAAGACCACCCTTTATTGATCCCGCTTGATTGTAAATGCAAAGGTGGCATCTTTAGTGCAGAATTCACACACACTACTGTTAAAGGTGAAAGTTTTTATAGTATTTCAGAGGCGCTGGAAGGCCTGACAACTTGTAAAGCCATCAAAGAGAGGAATCCAAGTATAAATCCATGGAATTTAGGAGATAATCACACATTGGTGATCCCATTGAGATGTGCTTGTCCATTAAATGTAATCGAACAAAACACAAATTTATTGTCTTACCCTGTAACTAGAGGTGATACAGTTTCAAGTTTAGCCACTAAGTTCAATATTTCAGAAGAAGCTATTATTTCAGCTAATAACAGATCAGGAGCAGATTTTACGAAGCTGCAAATTTTAGAGCCTGTGTCAACTCTGTTGCTTCCGTTACATGGAAAGCCTGCACTTGGTTCACTAGCACAACCAAGTCAGCCAACTTTGGGTTCTCCAGCAAAAACCATACCTTGTGTAAATCAACACAAGAGATCAAAGTCATCGAAGATGTGGAAGATTGGAGCTTACATTGCTGTTAGTGGAGCGGCGTTTCTAGCTTTTATTGCAGTTGCAGCAGTGCTCTTTATGATACAATGGAAAAAGAAGCAGCAAGTTATAGTGAAGGACGGAGATGTGGAGCTGCAGCAGCTGAGTCTAAGTGTCCGGACCATCAGCGAAAAAAAAGTCTCTTTTGAAGGGTCCCAAGATACAATTGATGGCCAGGTAATCGAACCAACACCACATAAGATGATGATTGAAACGTACACACTCGAGGAGATGAAAAAAGCAACTGCGGATTTCAGTTCAAGTAATCTTATTGAGGATTCTGTATTTCACGGTCGTTTAAATGGAAAGAACTTGGCAATAAAGTGCACAAAGACAGAGAATGTTTCAAAGATTGAATTCGGGTTTTTTCATGATGCAGTTCATCGTCATCCTAACATAATTAGGCTCTTTGGTACTTGTGAAACAGAAGGCCCAGATTCATTTATAGTCTCTGAGTATGCTAGAAATGGTTCTTTAAAAGACTGGCTTCATGGTGGTTTAGCTATGAAAAGCCAGTTCATTTCATCCTGCTACTGTTACTTGACATGGAATCAAAGGCTAAGGATCTGCCTAGACGTGGCCACAGCTTTACAGTACATGCACCAGATAATGAATCCTTGCTACCTTCACAGAAACATAAAGAGTCGAAACATCTTTATTGATGAAGAATTTAATGCGAAGGTAGGGAATTTTGGGTTGGCTGAATGTGCTGAAAATGACCCGTGTGATGAAAATCAAGTATCTTGCTCGAGCCATTCTGTGTCATGGACTAAAGAATACTTGGCACCTGAACTCCTTCACCAATGTACGGCTTCTCCGAGCACTGACATATTTGCATATGGGGTGGTTTTGCTTGAGATTTTATCTGGCCAACCGCCTATCACCAGGGGAACTGAAAAAGGAGAGGGTACTATTTTGCTGTCAGATAAAATCAACTTCATTCTACAGTCAGAGAATGCAGACGAGTTGAGGGGGTGGATAGACAACGTGTTAGATGAGAACTACTCTTTTGATCAAGCTGTCACGTTAGCCAATCTTGCAAGGGCTTGCGTCGAGGAAGACCCTTCTATGAGGCCTAATTCTGGAGAAATCGTTGAGAAGTTATCAAGATTGGTTGAAGAATTACCATCAGGAGAGAACTTCACAATCTGTGAAAGCTCTTGCAAACCTCTTGTAAAGGCTTCCGGAAGTAATATGATGAATTGAGGATTCCAAATATCCAAACATTGAATCAATAATTCTACTATATTGTGCATGCAGTTTAGAAAGCCATATACTTCTTCAAAGATAAGAAATAAAAAAAATCATGCTAACAAGTTCTAATATGTTCAGTCTGCATTCTGTTTTTTCGGGTAAAAAAAAAAACTTTCATGCTGCCATGTCAATTAAATTTTCATTTGGCTTTCAATTTAGAATATTTACAAACATAAACTCATTTTATTGTTCTCAGAAAACGCGGTATTTGCAGCAGTATTTGCAGAAACACATTTTTTACATCCAGGAGCTGGGGTAAACATTTGTGATTTGTGTACATTGCACCATCTCTGGACCTTAGTTTGATTATCTTTTGAGGAGCTCTTTTTTTTTGTTCAATGCTTAGTTATATAAGCTTAGTTTTAGCAATCAATTCCTGATCGGTGCCTGACAGTCTTACACTCTACAAAGATTCCGTTAACTGAATAGATTAATTATTCAAATCTTGGTCATCTCAAATTCTCAATTCTGATGTAGCTTATAAAAAATTCAAAGTAGAGAGAAAAAGGCTTTTGACTGGTAGTAATTGTATAATGTGCTGTCAGGGCATGTCATTAACAGTTTTAACACTAATCATAACTGTACTATGAATTGTGGCAGATTAACACTAGCTGAACATGGTTTTCAATTCAGTTCTTTGGAAGAGCTTACTGTATTAACATATACAATAAATTAAAAATATCCCACTTCATACAGTATTTTTTTTTTTTTTTATAGAACCTGGAAGTAATAATATTTTTTGACAAAATAGATTATCATCGTTTTGGATGATTAAATCTTTACTCGGAAGTTGAGAACTTGATTTATATCAAAGTCTGATTACATATATAAATATGAGATTAGGGAGCCACATGTGATTTATATGTAAATATGTGATGAACAAGCCAAGCAAAATATAAGTATATTTTTTAAGTATTTCAGGAAAAGTTTCATGAGACCAATCTTAGGATCCTTTTTCTCTATATATATTAATTGAAAAAAATACAATTGAAAATATTTTCCCTTAAATACCACAAGGCCTTTTTTTTTTTTTTTTTACCATTTTAAACACACAGATAGAGAATGCATATTGAGGAGGGAATAAACTTAACTACTCGCGTAATGGTGTGGGTTGACACTGTTGTTCATTGGGATGATACTATGTTCGAATATGTGATGATATTTATTACTCCATTTGCTACTATAATATATTAGTCCTGCATATAAAGACCGAGTCATTCAATAAGGACAAGGCATTCAATTTATCGATGATACTATCGTCTATAAATTTATAGGGATAACAAATTGTAACGAATAAGCATCTTGTTTACAATACAAACAGAAAAAAATAGAAATAATCCAAATAAAAACGGTCTACAATTGAAATAGGACAATAGTAAAACTAGATTAATTGATCATTCAAATATCATTGCCATGGAGAAGATCTTTCCCACAAACAGATCAAAATTAGATCGACAACTCTACATCCTGTACAACAGGAAACCAAATGACATGATTTAAAACTCAATTCTACCTTTAGGAATCGTTTGCTCGACTTCTACCTTTAGGAATCGTTTGCTCGACTTTACCAATTCTTTGTGGCGGCCAGATAATGTGGGTGGCCCTTCCCTTTATTAAACCCAAAGGGACCTGTGATTGCCAAAAGAAGATTTCAAGTGAGTTAATTGATGCTAAGGTGGTAAAGTTTCAGCAAAATATACTGGAACTGCAACCATGTACATGCACATGCTTGGAAAAGAGAGATGAATTACAAGTTTACAAATGAAAGTTAGATCTTCTCAAGTACATCTCATTTTCCTCAAGCAAAGCATATTGGTTAAATACTTATACATAGACAGTGGCAGAATTAGTGGGTGGGCAAAGGTCTGAAGTCCAGTGCTAGAAAAAAATGCATTCCAAACCGATTCATTTGGCTTCAACTCCTGGCAAGAGCAATTAGTTATTATAATTTTGCCCCCCCCCCCCCCCCCCCCTTCCCTCCCCCTTCATTTTCTGTTCCGCCACTACATAGAAACGTGAACATGCAAAAAGTTAAAAGAAGCACTAAGAGCAAGTCCCATGCAATGCTATATGTGGTGCTATTGCTATAATATAGCATCAAATGTAAAAACACTCAACTCCAAAGGAGTGTGCTATAGTTGGATGCAAAAATGCATAAATGCATCTTTGGTTCTAAATTTAGAACCAACCTTGCCACATCATCAATAACTACAAATGCAGTAAAAGTAGTTCAATAACTATTGCATTGTATAATTATTTAGGGAAAGTTATACAAATTAGGTAAAAGTTAAAAAAGTTGGTCAAATTTGAAACTAGTTATAGCACCTAGCATTGGAGTGCAACCTTTATTTTAGCATCAATAAACGGCACCAAATGGTTACCTAAATTATTATTATGGTCAAGAGAGTCAAATCACACAACGGCCTAAACAACACTCTCTCTCGTCTCCTTCCACTTTTCTAAAAACTAGTCTTTCTCCGTCAGTTGTCTCCCTCCGGCGGTGGTTTATCCACCGGCCGGAGGCTCTTCTTCCTCTTCCCTCTTCTTTCTCCAACCAAGAATTCCTCCACCTTCTCAAATCCCTTTCAATTCTTCCACAAATCGGAATTTTTCCAAAAATTTCGAAAAAACCCATTCGAGTTCTTTTTCAGATCTGTTGCGATTTAGAACTCGAAATATCAAATAAATACATTTCTTAAACTCAAAATCTCATGCTTAACATCATATCAAAATTTGGTGTCAATCCGAGATCTTTGATTTTTTGAATTGTAGTATGTCTCTCCCTTTGGAGTGGTCTCTCCCTTTGGAGTGTTTTGTATATGTTAATATGTTTTGGTGTATTTGGTTATGTTATTTCCGTACTCCGAAAATGTCTCAATTGATATCTCGAGAGATCTGGAAAGTTCGCATCGAAGCTGGGGCAGTGTTGATTATTGCAAGAGCTCACCTTCCACAACATGATTGTGTTCATCCTTGGGGAGTTTTTACTTACGGCAAGTCTATAGCTGGTTCCCGGCAAGTAGATAGCTGGGGTGCTCCACCTGAACAATGGGCTACCAATGGTTTTTATGTGTTAAGGTCAATTGTAATATTACTGTATTCAGGGATGTTGGTACAATTCGGATTTATTGGGTTGTCTTTGTTTTCATTTTCAGTTAACAGATTTTTTCAGATCTGTAGTGTTTTCAAACGATCAGGAAACAAATCAGCTAAGTGTTTTAGCTTGCCTTTGTTTTTCAACCTGATTGTACCACCAGTTGGGGGTTTGTCTCGGCTGTGTGTTTGTTCAATTTAATGAAACATTTTATCTCTGTGACAAAAAAAGAAAAAAATTATTATTATGGTCATAGAAATACGAAAGTCACGCTTTTTTTTTTTTGTCTACTCAAGATGCTTATGTCATTATTGCACTGAACTACTTTGAGATACTTAGATTTTTAGACGTCTAACAGTTGTAAAATTACAAGATATTGATAATGGAAATATTACCGGACCAATGGATTTTGAATCCAAACTAGAAACCGAATTATCTCCTTCAACCCAACAATGCCCATCTGGAATCTTCACAGCATCATAAGAGTAAGGCGAACTGACCCAGTCACCTGGCAATGCAGTGATTCTTTTTACGCATTTCTCCTTGTGATTACTGGGGGAGCTGCAAAAGATGGAAACTGTAGAACAATCATAATTTACATGAAATCTTGACAAAAACTTCAACTTTCAGTATAAAGTGTCCCATCAATTCCTCCATGTAATGGTCCACCAAATTAGGTTTTGAAGTTTATATGAAATATTGATAGTCTCTACTTCTACAGTGATTTGTATTATACAAATCCGCCAAGCCAATGCATACATACAGATTCTCCAATTATAGTCTACTCATGAAGTATTATACAATGGATAAGCCTTGGAAAAAGATGGACACATTCACACATCAATATATGCTAACTTTTTTTCTTGGATGATTCAAAATATGCTTTACTTTCCAGTGTAAATGTGTACACCAAATTATACATGTGTTGGACTAACACACACGTACTTGACATGCGAGAAACTTATAATTTATTTTATTAATAGCACATTATGCTTGTAATTATAATTTACATTTCATTGCTGCTGTCTATAATAAAAAATGTTAACCAAAAATAGCTCTGTAATTATACCAGAAAACTACAACATCACCAAGTGAGAACTTGTACTTATCCAGGCACAATTTCTCCACCAATACACGGTCAGCTGTGAAAAAAGCAAAACCAGTATATTAGGCAAAAAGATCTAATCATTGAGGTGAGTGTAAAACTGATTCCTATTGCAAGACTTTACCTGAATATGTTCGCATAGAAGTGCTGCAATTGGGATTGAAAGTTGGAGACATAGAACCGCCTCGAATGGGGACAATACTGATATAACGATCTGATATGGTAAGGCCTATAATCCCACATGTGAAGAAGTTTTTTGAGACATTCCAGAGAAAATTCAGTCTATTCATATCCCTGATACAGAGGAATAAGTATCAAACTGACAGGGAGGATATCTGCATACAAGTGTTAACCAAATGATAAGGGGTACTAGCATTCAATTTTAGAGGGTAATATGTAGTTATGTACATGCATATACTGCTACATGTGTATACATCAATAATGCAGGCATTTATTATAACTTATCAAACCAGGTTAGTGCAAATGAAAGAAGCTACAAAAATGTGTGCAAGTATGAAGTATTACAATTTACAGTACATTAGAGAGTTTCTAAATTAAAAATATAGGGGTAATCCATCATATTAACACCATAAAGGATATGACATCTTATCTAAAAATATGTGAATCCTATTGAAATTCAAGTTATCAGCATATAAAGCATCCACATGACAACAGAGGCACATTTTACATCCTAATCCTGGTCTAACCCAAATGTATTAATACAAGACTACCTCAAATGCAAACAAAAATCAAGAAAGTAGTACATTATATGTTTACTATTTTCAATTTTTCATGAATTTCATTGTGTTTAATAGGAAAACATATGATTTTAGGTAATAATGGGGATTTAAGGTGTCATCAATTATGGATCTATATTATTAATAAGGATATTCTAAAGTATATTGGCTGTCTTACTTTCCAAGCTATACTAGACTTCATTTTTTAAACAAATATTGCAATTCATCACATGATAGAGGAAAGAAATAGATATTGATTATCTGATAGCGAGATTCGAGAATATATATTTTTTATAGGTTACTATCTATAATATTTTCTCGACTATAAAAACCCTAGGAGTAAAATTACTTTTGCGGTAAATCGCCACATTCTATCAATTTATTGTGTTAATTGTTGTTAGAGGCCCAACTTCTTACCGGGCTGGACCGAAGGCCCAATGAGGATAATTGGCTTGGAGAGGCTCCAGACTGGCGAGGGCCCGTACCATTCGGTCCAGTTATGCGCAACGGTCCATTCAGTTGTATTCCCCGGGAACGTGGGAACGTGGGACACGTTCTCCATTCGTCCTACTCTCCGATAACTGCCAGCATAGAGAATTAAAAGGGTTAACAGAGGTTTGATATCATTCATTCAATTACTGACACACAACACAAACACTCTACGTTTAATATTACTCATCAAAAGACCAGTTAACTCATTCTCACACCGGAGGTGAATCGGGGGGCCACACCCTCGCATTCTTCTTCAATTGCAGGTCCGACTGAACGGATACACCGACGGAAACTGGTTGTAACATTTGGCGCCGTCTGTGGGAAACGTAGAGTTGCGTTTGTGTTGAATTATACAGTTAGCAATGGCGAACGAAACCGAGATACCAACAGCTGACGATAGCACTGTAGCCGGAAACACTCGCACCACTCCTCCCATCACCCCAAGGCTTTTGATTTTCGACGAAGATGGGGACATACCGTCTCCCGAAGAACAAAGGGAAATTCTGATGAAGTGGCGAGAGGAACAAAAAGCCAAGGGGAAACGGAAGGAAATAGAAAAGGAGAAAAGCAGTAAGGAGGCCGAACGTCTGGCCAAAAAGAGGGAGGCTGACCGTTTAAGGCTAGAGGCCCTAAAGCTCCAAAGGGAGGAGATCGAGCTACAAGAAAAGACCCTCCGCGAGGCTCTAGAAGCCGAAGACACGGAGGTGGACGACCGAAGAGATAAGAGGCCAAGAACCAGAAATGATGAAGATGAGTCAGGGGACTCTGAATCATACTCGAGGAGAACCCGGTCAAAGGTGGTTTATTCCTCCGATTCGGAAGAGGAGGGTCCACACACGGACGATCGCATCCGAAGAATTGAGAAGGCCATGTTTGGAGAGAGAAAGGTCAGCCATGAGCCAGTGGTTACCGAAGACGTCGAACACTTTCGGCCGCCTCCCGGAAGGCAGTTCCCGAAGATGAATGAATTTAACGGAAAGGGTGACCCCGAAGATCATTGTGAGAAATATGAATCGCTCATGACTGGGATGGGGCACTGCGATGTGATGCTATGTAAGATGTTCAAGACCTACCTGAAGGGGAATGCATCCATGTGGTACAGGTCGCTAAGACCTAGGTCGATAGGTTCGTATGAGCAAGTGAAGAAAAAATTCTTGAGGCACTACTCACATTTGTGCCGAAGAGAGAAGGATACCGAAGCCCTGATCCACTGCAGGCAGGGGCCGAACGAAGATTTGGGTGATTACTTAGCAAGGTTCAAAGAGGAAGCCGGTATGGTCACCAACTTAGACAAAGTCAAGGCGGCTGGGTTCCTCGCAGCAGGCCTCGACCCTATCAAAGGTAAGAAGCTTCGGTCCTCTCTTTACGATATGCCTCCCAAATCTTTAAATGATATATATGTGAGAGGAGAGGCCATTAGAAGAAAATTGGAATCAATTGGAGGGTACAAGGAGAAGAAAAATGATAGGTATGACAGGAGGGATGACCGAAGGGACGACAGAAGAGACGACCGAAGGGGTCGAGGAGATATCAAGAGCAGGTTAAACGATACAAGGCCCGACAAAGGGGCCGAACGAAGAAGAGATAGAGATAGCACTGTGTTCACACCGTTAAACACACCTATCTCGAAGATTCTCCATGAGATAAAGGGTAAACCTGGGTTTGTCAGACCACCCAAGTTGAAGACCCCTGAGAATAGAAGAAGCGACAGCAAATATTGTGACTACCATCGAGACAAAGGTCACAACACCGAAGAGTGCTATCACTTGAAGAAGTTAATTGAAAGAATGATAAAAGATGGGGAACTGACACAATTTGTGGGCGACTTGAGGGACAAACTCGAGTCCAAGGAGAAAAAGAAGGAAGCTGAAAGTTCGGAGAAGTACCGAGGGGAGGTCAGGACAATTTCCGGAGGAACAGTGCTTGATCGGGACAGTAAGACAGCAAGAAAAAAGTACGCCAGACAGATCTACAACCTGTACCAGTCAAGTTCAGCTAAACAACCATTGCCTATCTCCTTCACGGAAGATGATTACGAGGACGTGATATGGCCGCACGAAGACCCACTTGTTATAAACCCAGTAATCGGGGAAAACAAGATATGGAGAGTGCTGGTGGACGAAGGGAGCTCAGTCAACATTCTATATCACCGGACATATTGCAAGATGAATTTGGGAGGCGAGCAGTTGGAGCCATGCCACGAGGCACCCTTGTATGGCTTCGGAAATCAGCCTGTACCGATAGAAGGGACCATCACTTTGTCTGTCATGATGGGGAAAGCGCCATACACTGTGGCGAAGGAAGCAAAGTTCTATGTCGTCCGGGTCGACAGTCCGTACAACGGAATTTTGGGAAGGCCGGCCTTATCTTTGTTCCAGGCCGTGTCCTCTGTCCCTCATCTGAAGTTGAAGTTCCCAACTGAACATGGAGTTGGAGAAATGAGAGGCGATCAGAAAGCCGCCAGAATAATCATGTTGGAGGATTTGGAAAAAGACAAAGACATTGAGATGACCGAAGCCGGAAAGAGGAAAAGAAATGAGACTGAAGCTGGGGGCAGCCACCAACTGCTGAACATTGAGTTGGAAAAGTTTGGGGCCGACCTGTCAAGCCCGATTGCTGAGCCGGCTGCAGAGACCGAAGAGGTAGAACTGTACGTGGGTCAGTCGGGAAAGATGATCCAAATTGGAAAGAGCATGGAGCCGAAATTGAAAGAAAAAGTCATCAAGGTCATTAGGGAATTCCACGACGTATTCGCATGGAATCCCGAAGATATGCCAGGTTTGGACCCTGCGGTTGCCAAACACTGTTTAAACGTAGCTCCCGAAGCCAAGCCCGTAAGACAAAAGAAGAGGAATTTCGCCATGGAAAGGCAGAAAGTAATCCAAGTTGAAGTCGAAAAATTGCTGGAAGCAAAGTTCATTGAAGAGATAGATTATCCCGATTGGTTGGCAAACGTAGTGGTGGTGAAGAAATCTAATGGCAAGTGGAGGATGTGTGTCGACTACACCGACCTGAATAAGCATTGTCCGAAGGACCACTACCCCTTGCCGAACATTGATCAACTGATAGATGCCACTTCGGGGCATCAAATACTCAGTTTCCTGGATGCATTCTCAGGATACCACCAAATTGCCATGAATGCCGAGGACGTTCCAAAGACAGCATTCATCACACCGAATGGCACTTATGCTTACATAAAGATGCCTTTCGGCTTGAAGAACGCCGGGACAACATTTCAAAAGATGATCAACAAAGTGTTCAAAGCCCAGATCGGTCGGAACATGGAGTGTTATGTGGATGATGATATGAACGGAGATAGGGAGAACGGAGATCGGGATCGTGAGAGGTAGAACGAAGATCGGGATGATGATAGGAACGGAGATTGGGATGATGATAGGAACGGAGATTGGGATGATGATAGGAACGGAGATTTGATTTGGATGAATCATCCCAATCTCCGTTCATATCATCATCCCGATCTCCGTTCCTATCATCATCCCGATCTTCGTTCTACCTCTCACGATCCCGATCTCCGTTCTCCCTCTCACGATCCCGATCTTCATTCTCCCTCTCACGATCCCGATCTCCGTTCTCTGCAATATGAGGGCTAAAGGACATAAATACCAGTTTTTTATAAAAAAAATATGACAGGCATACCAATAT
The DNA here is from genome assembly GCA_037693485.1 of Kitagawia praeruptora. Classification (NCBI taxonomy): domain Eukaryota; kingdom Viridiplantae; phylum Streptophyta; class Magnoliopsida; order Apiales; family Apiaceae; genus Kitagawia; species Kitagawia praeruptora. The sequence goes on from CM075351.1 coordinate 41,083,021, forward strand.
TCTGAAATATGGCCAAATATACCAACATATTACGCATTTTCAGAATGAGTATTATCATATATGCATTCTTCAAATGAGTATTCAGTTCAGTTCTTCAATTCATGTAGTTGGAATACGCATTTTAATGTATAATATATAAATAAACTCGAATACTCACCCGTCTCCGAATCATTGAATCCCCTATGTTCCCCCTCCCCCTGCGGCTCATTTAAAGTCATATATTGTTCAACGGGTTTTCTAGAACCCCACTCGAGGAGCTGTTGCTCAAAGTATTTACTGTATTTCTGCACTAGACCGGCTTTCCGGTGTCTGAAATTAATTTGAAGAGGAGTCCATGTCACCGAATCCACGTCATATAGCTCAAATTTGCTGAACTGTTGGTTGCAGATATGAGGCATGTGATATTCTACAAAATTGTTGCAGAACATGGGGGTAATATCCCTCACATAATCATTATCCAGTGGTCGAGGGCAAGCCATCTCCTCGTACGATCTCCCTATAATTTCCTTTTTATAAATAGAAACCAACCAAAAGGTTAGATAATTGTATAACAATTATTATACAAAATCACAAAGATATTCATAAAACTACAAAAAACAAAGTGTAGTTCCTGACATATCACCAACACTTACCTCTTCCACGAGAGGCGATAATGATTCTATAGTATACTTGGCGTAGTGATTTCAACTTCTAATCTCTTGAAGATCTGGCATTGTCCTGAGATAGTCTATAAGCAATCTTCTTTCAGCATTTTCAAGCTCTATCTGCATGGCTTCCTTGATTTCTCTCAACTGAGGATCATTCTCATCAGTCTGATAGATAGCAGCTCTAAGATCGTAGATTTTGTTTCTTCTCATTTCATTTCCCAACCTGATATATTTCACTTCCTCAGATTTCACATTAAAATCCAGAACAGTAATTCCAAGATCTGTCTTCAGCTTTGTAGTATTCCCATTCCAGTCTCTGTACTTTGGAACATACTTGCTGTTGTACTTCATATTTCTTCTTGCAAGATTTTGAATCATCTTTTGTCTGAGTACATTTGCAACTGACTGAGCTCTTTGATTTCTTACTCTGAAAAGATACAGAACATATTCTAGTTCTTCCTAGTATTTTAAATCAACATCCTTCTCATCAATCTTGAACACTGTTCCATCAGCCATGAAATATAGCAGAAAATCCTTCCCTAAACTCTTTTGATAGACAAGCTGTACTGACTCCAGTCTGTCTAAACTCTCTTGAGTGACACCACGACCTGGAATAGCCAGTGAAGAAGGATCTTTGGGAGCAACATTTTGTCTTTTATCTCTGTGTGAGCCTATGCCTCCTTTGTTGTATCCGATTTTACCAAATAAGGCTCTACTATCAGTGAAATCCATTGGAGCTGTAGCTGGAGCTGTAGCTGCTAGGCTTGAATCATGAAGAACTCCTTTTCCAAACATTGATTTCAACTGAGAAGACAATAATGGTGTAGTCACAACTTGTGCAGCATGTGTATCAACAGAGGTTGTGTCTTCATTCTTCTGTACAACATGTGTATCAACAGAGGTTGTAACAACATTCTTCAACTTTTGTTTAGCTTCTGCATCTGTTGGTTTTCTGGATACTTGCACCCTTTGATTAGTACCAACTTGTTCTTTGAATTGAATGCCTTTAAGAACAGGCTTTGCAGCTTTAACAACTTTCACACTTTTCTTCAACTTATCAGATTTTAAAGCTTTTAAATGCTTTTCTTGCAGACTCTTTTCTTCAGCTTTAGCATTCTCTAGAGTAACTCCTTCTGCATTTTCTTCCATGAAGAGCTTAACAGCTAACTCTTCATCAGTCTTTGGATTAGAAATTAATTCCAAACTCTTGGTCTTTGAAGCACCTTGAGTTTCAGTGTTTATTCCAACAGACTGAGACTTAAGAGATTTGCCAGATCTCAGAGTTAGTGACTCAGAGTTTAAAGCCTTATCACTTGCTCCTCCATCTCCAGCATCATCCTTTTTTAGCAGAGTTTGAGAAACTTTGCATTTTGACTTAGCAACTCTCTCCCCCTTTTTGACATCATCAGGAATGAGTATAGATGTAATGAGCTCCAAGGAGTTAGCAATTGAATCAACCTTCTCAAACAAGGCAGCCTGATTCTCTTCAACCTTTCCTAACCTGGCAAAGAGAGTATCTTGAACTTTAGAAAGCTGTGCAGCTTTGATTTTTGACTCTCTTTCCATTTTTATTTCTCTAGTCTGTATCTCAGTTTTCAAAGAAGCAATTTGTTGCTTTGTTTCAGCAAAATTTCCATCCAGAGTTTTGACTTGTACCATAGTTGCCTTTAAGCATGATAAAATCTCTGGATTTGAAATTTGACTAGCAGTCTGCTTAATGAAATTAGCTGCTCTCCCTTTTGGAAAAATACAATCTTCTTTATACCAATTAGCAGCAGATTTAGCAAGATGCTCTTTTTCAATTGCATGAGATGGACAAGGCTGATCAAAAGATGTATGTTTGTTATCAGTCTGTACTGGTGCACTGAGAAAAGAATCAGAATTTGCACTGTTTTCAGCTTCATCTTCAACACTTGCATCTTTAGCTTGAGCATCTTGTAAAGAACCACTGTGCTGAGCTTTGTCAGCCACAGTTTCTGCAACAACTTCAGCAATCTTGTCAATAGTCTCCTCATGTTGCACAGGCTCTGCAACAGAGTTTACATTTGTAGCTTCAACTGTCAAAGATTCAGAATTTTTCTTAGTTGCCTGATAAACCTCATCACCTTTGTCATGAATTTGATCAGCATCAGTTATCAGCTCTGTGTGTGATGCTGCAGCTTCAGGAAAAACAACTTCAGGCTGATCAGCTACACCAGGAACTTCAGTATGGACACCAGGTGAGATAGGATCAAGAATTGGTTGAAATGAATCAAGAATATCATTCATTGGTGAAAAACCATCTCTGTTATCCTCTTCTACAGGCATGTTATCCTCTGTAGGTACTTCAACATTGACAGCATCCTCTGCAGGCATTTCAACCTCTGCAGGTATAGCAACATTCTCTGCAACCTCAACAGTAGGTGTTTGCTGTGAAACCACCTCTGGAGCTTCAACAACATGCTCATCATCAGATTCTGAAAGAATTAATCTCCTTTTCTTAGCTTGAGGCACTACAATCTCCTCTTCTTCTTCACTAGAGCTCTCCTTAGTTGGTGAAAGTGAAGGTCTGTTTGCCTTTTGTTTCTTTCTTCTGGTATAAACAGCTCCAGGTAATGTCTGTTTAGCCTTTGAGTGTTTAGTGTTCTGTGCAGTGTGTATTTTCCTTTTTGGTTTGGATTTGGGTTGATCAGTAGGTACTGGCTCAGAGTTTATGAATTCAGAGTTTATTTGTTCAGAGTTTATTGGTGGAGAGTTTATGTGTTCAGGTTGTGGTTGATGAGGTGTAGTAGGTACAGTGGTTGTGGGTGTTGTGGGTGTTGGTGTTGGCTCAGAATGTATGGTGTCTAATGGTTCAGGCATGTGTTGTGGTGATTGAGAATCTTGAGGTTGGTTGACATAGTTTTGTAAGGCTAATGGCATAAACATATCAAGTATTTGCTGTTTAGTGAGATCTTTATTTGTCAAATCAGAAAACATCCTTTTAGCAACTTGAAAAGACTGAATGACATCAGCTTCATCAATTGGAAGATTAGGCACACAAGCATTGAATAGTATTTGACAAAATCGAGCAAAATAAACAGATGTAGGCTCAGACAAACGCTCTCCCAAATTCATTAGAACTAGTCTACCAAAATCGAAATTACCTCCATTCAGTAGAGCATGACCAATTTGGAGAGTGTCAAGAGGAAATGCATCCCAATTTGTTGTCTTCTTTCCAAAAGCTCTTGTAATGCAATCGAAAAAGAAACTCCATTCCTTTCTCAAAAGTGGCCTTCTCAGAGATCCCAGCTTATTCAAATTTCCTGCACATCCAATTTGCTGCAACATTGTCCGCAAGTGGTCGTGACCAACAACACTGTAAGAAGTGTGAGTCTCAAACTCCAGAGCATCCCTAACCGTAGTTGGAGTAATGATATACTCTGATTCATCATGAGTGAAAGTAATTGTTGGAGTACCAGACTCTTCTCCATCATTATACACAGAGTTTGTCCAAAAAGTAGCAATTTGTGAAGCAGAGAGTGTTGGTGGTGCATTTAACGCCTTCCCTATTTCAGAATCTTTCAAGAAATTTTGAAACAAATGAAACGCCTCTGGAGCATTTGCATTCTCCAGTGGAGCTGCATAGTTGCTAGGAAGAAAAACTAACCCTGCTGCATCAAACGCTTTGGTTGCCATTAGTAAGATATGATACGTAAATATTCAGAGAAAAGATGTGTATGGTAAGTGTTTACCAAAATGTGAAGGAGAGTGAATAGGAATTTTGAAAGTGATTGTGTATGCAAGTAACTGTGAGTGGGTGAATATTAATCGATGTGAAGTGAGAGAACAAAAAACGATTAGAGTAAAAGCAAAACTCAATCGTTTATTTATTGAAAGCGCACAACTGATTGTAGAGTAATGTGTGAATGGGACACTATCATGGGACACGTGTCAAACAACCAATGGATCACTTAATAATTACCGCTGTCATTTCTATAATCACGACACTTTGACATATTTACACTAATTAACAGTTGTCAACTACCCCAATTACTCCAAAATAGTCAAATTATCTCAATGAAACTTTACCTTAGAGTACTTAACACAACTCAACAGTGTTTGTCAATTTTCCAACTTTATCACTAAAACCCTTTCAAAAATTGCACAGTTGTGAATATGAGTGTGTGTGAAGCAGAGTTTACCAAAATCAATTTTTAGAGCATCTAATATTTCATAAAATCCATAACAAAAATCAATAAACACTGAATGCACAAACTCTCATAGTAAACACTGATTGTTTGATGAATGCTAAACTCTGTAGTTACTGTAATACAGAAATATGAAAACTTCTATTCCCATTGATGTCCATGATTATCCAAGTAAGCACACAGTCTTTGAAGACAAAAAGATCAAGAGATAGAAATCAGAGCATCATTCAGTGAATAACAGTCATGAACTTGATAAACTCACAAACTCTCAAAGCACACAAGTGTTTAGGTGAAGTGTTTACACTCACATTCAATCAGGAAAAGCAGATTCTACCATATGCTTGAATGTCCACCAATTCTACACTACTTTGAGTACATGTATTCACAAATCAAAAGGACTTTATTCAGGGTTGTAATGAGATAAGATCAAACAGATGAGAAGAGATGTTTTATTCATGAGTGAATTTCAAGCTGAACATTTTAATAGACCAAAGTGTTCAGTCACACTGTTAGTACATATTTGTACAAGATCAGTATATATGCCTTTTTTTTTTTTAACATATATACTGAGTAAACTTTTCTTTTCTTGAGAAACTCTCACCTTCTTGATTTTTTTTCAAAAGAATATGGCCCTGTTTGGCAATTAGCTGATAGCTGTTAGCTGATAGCGGATTGAATTAGCTGTTTTGACTAGCGGATTGAATTAGCTGTTTTGACTAGCGGATTGAAATTAGCTGTTTTGAATAAAAGTGTTTGGTAAATAGCTTTTTGAATAACTTTTTGTGACACATAGCAAACCTCTAATTGAAAAAGCTCCTAAAAGGAGCTTTTTCAAAATTAGCTTTTTGATCCCAAACCTCTAACTCAAACCTCTAACAACCAAACACTCACATTAGAGGTTTCATTTGGTCAAACCTCTAATCTACCCCCAAACCTCTAATTTTATTCCAAACCTCTAACTTCCAAACACACCCTATAACTGCTCTTAATACTTCAGAGTTAAAAAAAAATGAGCAGTTAATTAGGCTCAAAGGGGTTTACTAAGGGTGGAATTTATGAACAGTGTTTATACAGTGTTCAAAAGAATTTTGAACAGTGTTTGAAGAAAAGGTAAATCCTATTGCCTTTATCATTTTCATGCACACACATATCATGTAGTCTCAAAATGGTTTAATACAAGTTCTAGAGAAACATACTTCCTGATGAACATCACACAACAATAAAAATTGATTGATAGAGAATATATCAATCACTGATTTTGGCTCAAAATCTCACAAGGTGTAGACATGAATCTGAACTCATCAAACTAATCAATGACACATCTCAAGTTTTATGGTTTTTACAAGTACAAACAAGGAATCATCAGGAACCATACCTTTGGGAACACAATGTCACTTATCAGAGTTTAGAGTTCATCAATAACAGAAATTATTTATGAGAGGCAATGCACACAATATTCATAAACTCAGAGTTTAGGACTGAATAAACTAAGAGATGCTATAAATATGAAACAGTATCATGCTGTGTTGATTTACTGCACAAAATCTGATTAGATTACAGTGACTCAGAAAGAATCATGATTTAATTACTGAGAATCATGCTTCATACATTTTTCTTCATTGGTGTTTTCATTCAGACAATAATCAATTCTGAATTCACTGAGTGTATCCAATATGTTAACAGTGTTTAGTAGACAGACATGCTGACAGAGTTTAACACGGTATAAACATAAGCATGCATAACAGAGTTTAATACTAAGGTTCACATAGCACTTAACAATTTACAGAAACATGAGAAAATAAGATAAAACAATAAGATTTTGAGTCTAACCAACATCTCTAGTCAAAACTAGAGACCATTCCTAGTTCATTGACCAGTCTTGTAAATGTAGCTTCACTCAATGGTTTGGTGAAGATATCTGCAAGTTGTTGTTCTGTAGACACAAAGTGAAGCTCAATGTTGCCTTCCTCTACATGCTCTCTGATGAAGTGATACCTTATGCTGATGTGCTTTGTCATTGAATGTTGTACTGGATTACATGTCATTGCAATAGCACTTTGATTATCACAGTAAATAGGTATCTTGGTATACCTTAATCCATAATCCAGCAGTTGATTCTTCATCCATAAAATCTGTGCACAGCAGCTACCAGCAGCAATATACTCTGCTTCAGCTGTAGATGTAGATATTGACTTCTGTTTCTTGCTGTACCAGGAAACTAGTCTGTCACCTAGAAATTGACAACTTCCACTGGTGCTTTTTCTGTCTATCTTACAGCCTGCAAAGTCTGCATCTGAATAGCCAAGTAGTTTAAACTCTGATTCTCTTGGATACCACAGCCCTAAAGTTATAGTGCCCTTGAGATACTTAAAAATCCTCTTTACTGCTGTTAAATGTGGTTCTCTTGGATCTGCCTGAAACCTTGCACACAAACAAGTGGCATACATGATATCAGGTCTACTAGCTGTTAAATAGAGTAGAGAACCAATCATTCCTCTGTAACTTGTCATATCTACTGATGACCCTGCATCTTTGTCCAATTTTGTTGCAGTTGCCATGGGAGTTGTTGCAGATGAACAGTCAAGCATACCAAATTTCTTGAGAAGATTTCTGGTATATTTTGCTTGATTAATAAAAATTCCATCATCTGTTTGCTTCACCTGTAAGCCTAAAAAATAGCTTAGCTCTCCCATCATACTCATTTGATATCTAGACTGCATGAGCTTGGCAAACTTCTTACAGAGTTTATCATTAGTAGATCCAAAAATAATGTCATCTACATATATCTGAACTAAGAGCAAGTCACTACCAGATTGAAAGTAAAACAGAGTTTTGTCAATAGTACCTCTGTGAAACCCACTTTCTAGTAAAAATTTGGCAAGAGTTTCATACCATGCCCTTGGTGCCTGCTTAAGTCCATAGAGTGCCTTGTCTAACCTGTAGACATGGTCTGGATATTTTGGATCTACAAAGCCTGGTGGTTGTTCCACAAACACTTCTTTTTCAAGTTTTCCATTTAAAAATGCACTTTTCACATCCATCTGAAACACTTTGAATTTCTTATGAGAGGCATATGCTAGAAAGATTCTGATTGCCTCCAATCTAGCAACTGGAGCAAATGTTTCATCATAGTCTATTCCTTCCTGCTGTGAATAGCCTTTTGCAACCAGTCTTGCTTTGTTCCTTGTGATAACACCATCACTGTCAGTTTTATTTCTGAAAATCCATTTAGTACCAACAATGGATCTGTTCTTTGGCCTTGGTACAAGGGTCCACACTTCATTTCTTTCAAATTCATTTAGCTCTTCTTGCATTGCTGTTATCCAGTCAGCATCTTTAAGAGCTTCTTCTACTTTCTTTGGCTCAGATTGTGACAAGAATGCATGAAACAGACATTCATTTGTTGTTGCACTTCTTGTCCTTACTTTTGCATCTGGATCACCAATAATTAAATCAGGTGTGTGTGACTTAGTCCATTTTCTTGCAGAAGGCAAATTGCTTCTGTCATCATGTGATCCTCCCCCTTGATCCATGCTTTCCTGATTTTCTTGGTGCCTTTCTTCATTTTCTGATGCTCCCCCTGAATGTGACTGCTCAGAATTATCAACAGAGTTTGAATCAACAGAGTTTGATTCAGAATTATCAACTGAGTCACTATCAGTGTTTGAATTATCACTTTGATGTGATTCTTCATGCTCCCCCTCAACTGGTTCTTCCCTTGTTTCTGATTGAAGAGTTTCTTCAGTATTTACCAGTAGAGGTTCAGAGTTTAGATCAACAGAATTTGTCAGATCAGTCTGATCAGAGTTTACTTTTTCAGAGAATAAATCTTCATTTTCAAAGTGTAGTTGATCATGTTCATTGACATCTTCAAGTCCAGTTATTTTCTTGTCATCAAATGACACATGAATTGATTCCATGATCACCCTGGTTCTCAGATTATAAACTCTGAATGCCTTAGTTGACAGTGGATAGCCAACAAAAATTCCTTCATCTGCCTTTAGATCAAATTTGGTCAACTGTTCAGGATGAGTCTTCAACACAAAGCACTTGCATCCAAAAATATGAAAATATTTTAGATTTGGCTTTTTCTTTTTCACCATTTCATATGGTGTTTTACCATGCTTGTTGATCAGTGTTGCATTTTGAGTAAAACAAGCAGTTTGAACTGCTTCTGCCCAGAAATATGTTGGCAATTTTGCTTCATCTAACATGGTTCTGGCAGCTTCTATCAAGGTTCTGTTCTTCCTCTCAACTACACCATTTTGTTGTGGAGTGCCAGGTGCAGAAAACTCTTGTTTGATTCCTTTACTCTTGCAAAATTCTTCCATTGATGAATTCCTGAATTCAGTTCCATTGTCACTTCTGATTATCTTCACTTGATTCTCTGACCCTTTGTCCAGTTGTATTATATGTTCTGTCAGTGTTAATGCAGTTTCATCCTTCTTTGCAAGAAAATGTACCCATGTGTATCTGGTATATTCATCAACAATGACTAGAGCATATTTCTTCTTTCCAATAGACATGACATTCACTGGTCCAAAAAGATCAACATGTAGGAGATGATAAGGATCAACAATTGAAGACTCAGATTTGCTTTTGAAGGAGGCTTTTCTCTGTTTGGCCTTTTGACAAGAATCACACAGGCCTTCTACATTCAACAATGACTTTGGTAGACCTCTTACAAGATCATTCTTTATTAGCTCATTGATGTTGTTCAGATTTAAATGAGAGAGTTTCTTGTGCCACTTCCAACTCTCTTCACTGGACATTCTTGTTGACAAACACACTGCTTTGCCATCAGTGTTTGTTGACAATTTTACTTCATAGATGTTATTGTGTCTGTTTCCAACTAGAGCAACTTTCCCTGTAGATTTACTGATGACTTGACAATATTCAGGCTGAAAATCTACATGATATCCTCTGTCACAGATTTGACTCACAGATAGCAGATCATGCTTGAGTCCTGGAACTAGAGCTACATTTGTGATGATGACACTCCCAAGATTAATATTGCCATATCCCAGAGTATGTCCTATGTTGCCATCTCCATAGGAAACTTTTGGGCAAGCCTTCTCCTCATACTCTGATAGCAGGGCTTTATTTCCAGTCATGTGTCCTGAACATCCACTGTCCACGACTAGGGTACTTACCCTGGTGCCCTGCAATCACAAACAATCACTCATTATTAGTTTTAAGGATCCAGACTTGCTTGGATCCTTTGGCTTTCTTGATTCTGTTAGCTTTTACAGCGGAATTCACATTATCAGAGTTTAAGCTAACTTTTTCAGAGTTTACATTTGCAGAGTTTACTTTAACCCATTTCAAATTTGGCTTGGGTTCATAGTAATTATAGTAAATAGCATGATATTCTCTGCAAGTGTAAATAGAATGCCAAGTACTTCCACAGTGTTTACATAAAGTCTGTGGTCTTGTTCTCACATAATCATTTTTTACTGCAGTTTTAGAGGGCAAAGAATTAATGTTCTTATTCTTACTGCAGAAACTAGCAAGATGATTAGTGCTACCACAATTAAAGCATGTTTTTCTAGGAGCTAATGAAGCAAGCATTGGCTTAATTCCTGATGTTATGCCTACCTTTCCATTTTTGTTTTTCCTAGGCATTCTCTGTTTGTTGACAGATTTTATCTCTTTAAGCTTATGCTTGAGTTGTTTATCTGACATTAAACCAATGTTAACCTCTTTAACAAAAGTCTTAGCATATGATTCTTTAACAGCCTTTTTCTCAGCTTCAGTCTTAGGTCCACCTGTTCCCATAACATTTCCTTCAGATGAACGATGTGGTCTAACTTTTACCAAATTTTCAAATCTAAGTTCATCTCCTTCAGAGTAACCTAGACCTACAGTATCTGACTGAAACACTTCTTGAGTGTCTTTACCAGAGTGTGTCCAAGTTGTAATAATGTGTTTAGTATCCTCCAATTCAGATTCTAGTTGCTTATACTTACCTAGCAACTCCTGTTCAATAAACACAGCATCATCTCTTTCTTTCTGAACTTTATTCATATTCTCAAGCTGTTCCTCAACAAGTTTGTTTCTCTCTTTGAGTTGAGAGCACTAATTTTTTATCCTCTCATTTTCTAAAGTCTGATCCCTATAACTGATATGCAATGCTTTAAGATAAATTCTCAATTCAGTTATATTATCAGTATTATAAGCATAGGTAGTTGGGGGTACCTTGAGATCATCGTCTTCATTTTGAGTAGTAGCCATGAGTGCATAGTTGACTTCTTCATCTGAATCTGAAGTGTCTGCCCAATCTCTGCCTTTGGTGTAGAGTACCTTTTCAGTTTTACCCTTCTTGCACTCAGGAGCATAGTGACCCATCTCCTTACACTTGTAGCATTGAATCTCAGACTTATCTTTCTTACCAGATTTGAAGTCCTTTCCCTCAGAATTCTTGAATTTTTTCTTGTCAGACTTAGAGTAATTCTTGGAGAATCTCTTTCCCTTCTTGAAGTTCTTGAATCCCATCTTCTTGAAGGTCTTTACCATCAATGCAGCCATTTGCATCATCTCTTCATCATCTTCAGAATCAGATGTTCCATCTGTGTTTGAGTCATCATCAGTGTTTGATGACTCACTTTCTGAGTGTATGACTAAAGCTTTTCCTTTTGCCTTTCTCCTTGATGCTTCCTTCTTTAATGGTTTCTCCTCAACCTTAAGAGCAACAGATTTTGACTTTCTACTTGATCTTTTGTTTCTCTGCTCCAATTCCAATTCATGGGTTTTGAGTAGTCCATAAATTTCATCAATCTCTGTTTCACCAAGTTCATAGTTATCTCTTATGGTGGTTGTTTTCACATCCCACTTTTCAGGTAGAGAAAGAAGAAACTTGAGATTTGAGTCTTCTAAATCATACTCTTTGTTAACCAATGACAAATCATTGAGCAGTTTACAGAATCTGTCAAATGTTTCTGTCATGGTTTCTTCAGACTTTGCCTCAAAATGCTCATACTCCTGAGTGAGTATGTTTCTTCTGTTTTTCTTGATTGCAGGAGTTCCTTGACACCTAACCTCAAGTGCATCCCATATTTCCTTTGCAGTTGTGCAATTAATCACTTTATTAGACATAACATTGTCTAAAGCACTGTGAAGTAGATGCCTTACTTTTGCATCCTTTGCAATAGATGAAAGATCCTCAGCAGTTAGATCTTTCTTTTATTTTGGAATGACCTTTGATTCCTCACCAGCAGCAGTAGCAGATAACTTTGTAGGTTTGTGAGGACCTTCATAAATTCTATCAAGATATTCTGGATCTGTAGCCTCCAGAAACATGGTCATCTTCACCTTCCAAATTGCATACTCTGATGGCCTAAGTATTGGAACCCTAATTGTTTCATACCTACTAACAGTAGTAGGGGCTTTCTCAGATGGTGGAGGTATCTCTGCCATTGATTACTATTGTGTTTGGATCTTTAACTGTAATAAAGTAACAGATTGTCTCTGATACCACTTGTTAGGTCGAATACACAATAGGTAATCAAATACTGTATGAGTAACTTAACAAGAACACACTTTTTAATACTTAAAAACTGTTTGGAATTAACAATTCCTCTCTCAGTGATGTAAAATATCACAGAGAGCTGCTTAGGTTACAATCAATGAATTTCTCAATGTTCGATAACCCTTCTAGGGTTAACCTAACTGTATTTATAAAACATACAGCTTCGTACAATCAGTAATTGATTCTCCTATAATTAAGCTATACAATTGATATCAATCACGATTGCTTCAAGTCTTCCAAGTCAACTCAATCTCTTTGACAGCTTTCCAATCTTCAAAGATATTGCTTCCATATTTATCTTGTATCAATCTTCAAACACTGTTGACTCTTCAGACACTACCGCTACAGAGTTTAACAACCTCTGTTGCGCTTCCAGTCAGTGTTTAACTAAACTTTGACTGCTTCCAGCTAAACTCTGTTTTGTTACTTTAGCTTCCAAACACTGTTCTCATCAATCATTTCTAACAAAATACCTATATTGGGATTGAAGAGTGGAACACTTAGGAGCTCTTGAGCGTAACCTAGGTATTCAACTTGACCCATCTCTAGGAATTGAAGACCCATCTTAGGATTGACCCATCTTGAGATTTACTCATCTTGGAATTAACGATCCATCTTGAGATTGCTCATCTTGGGATTGACCTATCTTGGGATTAATTATCTGAGAATTTTGGGTATATCGGGACTCGACTTTACGATCACTCGATACATTTTAGACTATGTCAAATAATATAAAGTGCTGTTTTTCAGCACAACGGTGGATGGCCACCATTCAGTCCTTGAATTGATTATTTTGAAGAAACTGAGATTCAACTTTGTGATCACTCAGTATTAACAAGATATAGCAGTGAACTGTGTGTATGTCTGTATACATACTACTACTTCTGCTGCTTTGTCGTCGTGGCAGTGAACTGTGTGTACATCTGTATATACACTACTTTTGCTGCTTGCTTTTCCATTTGTGGCAGTGAACTGTGTGTACATCTTTATATACACTACTTCTGCTGCTTCGTCGGAATAACGCCCCCTGAACTATTTAATTTGCAGCATCGTAATAAGTTGGAGAGATACCGTAATATCAATAACCACTTGAATACTACACATTAAATCTATAACCTGGGGCAAACTCCTAAAATCAAAGTGATAATCTTCAAAAGATCCATTTTTTTTAATATTAGCACTACTTTCCCTTAAGAAAATAGATGCTCCAATTTTCTTTCTTCTTTTGATTTTCTTTATCTTTTTTCTTATTTTTTACTGCTACCCGTAGTGGTCTGACAACAATTTTTTCCTTTTAGCATCTTCCTTTTTTTTAGTGGATGCTTTTTTTGTTTGTCTCCCAAACCCAGTTAACAATACATATATTTGATATCAATTAACCCAGCAATTTTTTTTTCTTTTCAACCCTCTCCCCTTTCTTGTCTCCTGTCTTCTTCTACACAGCCTACAACCCTTTCTCCGTTCTCTTCCTTCCCCTTACTCCCTTGTTTCCACGAATTCGAGCCCTCATGTCAATCTGGCCTCTTTTTTTCTTTTACAGGCACCAAATCTTCACCTGTATTCTGATAAAAAATATCCCACCTTCTCGCAGATATATATATATACGTGCGTGTATCTATCTATATCTTCAGAAATAAATCTTACTGGATTCAAACAAGGAGGGTATGGACGAACTCTCCTGAAGGAGGCAATCAACTTTCCCTGAAGAACAGTCGCCGGAAAACGTCTGGATGAGGGCCCACGCGCCGGCGTGTGGCGCGCGTGGTGCGGATCTGAGGCACGTGCGGAGGCGCGTGAGGGCGCGTGGAGCGGTGAATTTCCAGTCTGTTCGTCTCTGCAGTCTCCTCGTTCAGTGCTTTTCGCAGTGGTATATTTGCTTTCTTGTTTTGATAGGTTTCAATTTTCTGATTTTGAGAAATTAACACTGCTGCTGCTGGGAAATTAACACTACTGCTGCTGGGTCTCATCTGGTTTTCTGATTTCTCTCCTCTATTAAACCTGCTGGAATTCTCCAGTGAGTCTCTCCTTAGAAAGCTCAACACTGGTATGTATGGTTTTTGATTTTGATTTTGTGTTTAGGCTGAAATATTATGAACCGGGTATGGGCAACTTGTGTTTCCCTTAAGAAACAACAAAGCTTCAACTGATAAAAGAAAAACTCCTCCCCTCTACTGTCTAACCTGCTCTGATACCATGTCAAAATATGAGCAATGCGGAAGTAATAAACGGAACTAGTAGAGAGGAGAGAAAAACACGGTAGTAATATTAGAACTACATTATATTGATCTTGTTGTTATATATTACAAGTGCTATGAAGTCCTATATATAATACAATAAGCTGCCTAACTTCTGCACATATACGTAATCAACTACATCACTATTAGCACTGTAGATCATCTGACTTACTGTAGATCTTCTGACTTAATTTAACAATATTTGACAGTTTCTTTTTGAATTTTTAGTCGACAATCGTTGATTTAGATGGTTTATTCAGTTTTTAATGCATAATATAGGTTAAAGTTGCTCATTCTTTGTTTTTGTGCAGGTTGTTGCATCGACAAACAGAGAAGTGGATGCTTCGTCTGCCAACTACACAATTTAACTATGCATGTAAGAAGACTAATACTCTCTATGTTCCATAATCTATAATGATAGTCAATGCAGAATTTTTGTAGTTTTCATATGTTTGTCCTCGTTTACTTTCTAGGTTATAATATTTTTTTTTGCTAAGGTTATAATATTTAATTTCATTTATACAATATACCTTTATTTTTTTTAATCTGTTCTTTTCAATACTTAATCTAGGGTAGAAAATGGAGAAACACTATATTATTAATGATCGCATGGACCGCGTAACCGAGGAAAGCTCAAAAAATGTATTTGATTTGCTCTTTAGTACTCCCTCCGTCTCAAAATTCTTTGCCCGTTTGCTGAATTTCACGGGTTTTAAGATAGTGGGGAATGAATATTGTTTTTGTATGAAGTAGTGGGTATTGAATATTATTTTTAATGGATAGTGGATATTGAATATTGTTTTTTTGGAGTAGTGGGTGGAGTAGTGGGTATTGAATATTATTTTTAAGGAGTAGTGGGTGGAATATTGGGTATTGAATATTGTTTTTTTGGAGTAGTGGGTGGAATAGTAGGTGTTGAATATTATTTGTAATGATTAGTGTGTGGAGTAGTGGGTATTGAATATTATTTTTAAGAAGTAGTGGGTGAAGTAGTGGGTATTGAATAATAGTATTGTTTATGGACAAAAATAGAAATGAGAAAAGTATATTGAATATCCTTAAAAGGAAAGTGGGAAAAGAATTAAGAGACGGAGGGAGTATATACTATCACTTAATTACTAAAACTCGAAGAGGCGGTAGAACGTAGATTTGTTTCTTTTTGAAATTTTAATTGACAATCGTTTCTGCTGGTGTGTTGTAAGGTGTTGATTTAAATGGTTTATTCAGTTTTTTTTAATGCAGAACATAGGTTAAAGTTGCTCATTCTTTGTTTTTGTGCAGGGTGTTGCAT
This sequence comes from Kitagawia praeruptora, assembly GCA_037693485.1. NCBI lineage: Eukaryota > Viridiplantae > Streptophyta > Magnoliopsida > Apiales > Apiaceae > Kitagawia > Kitagawia praeruptora. Next base: position 41,098,890 of record CM075351.1, read on the forward strand.
CGAAAAATAGAGAAGTGGATGCTTCGTCTGCCAGCTACGCAATATAAGTATGCACGTAAGCAGACTAAGAGCGTGTTTGGCGTTCCTTTTTTTTTTCTTAGCCCACTTTAAGTAGAAATGAGCCGTTTGGCTCGTCTTTAATTTTAACAACTTAAAGTGAAACTGGGCTTAAAAAAAAAAGTAGCCTTGAGGTACTTTTTTTCCACTTATTTTTTTTCTCATATCAATTTTTATGTATTTGAGTCACCTTTTAACTCGTATTATATTCTTTGCATATATTTGTATTTTACATTTTTATATTATGTTTAAAAAATATAAATTTTTTTTAAGTAGAATTAGCCAAACAGATACACCTAACTTTAAGTGAAAAATATCACTTTTCACTTAAAGTGAGTAAGTAGCACTTTAAGTGATAAGTAACATTTTTTAAGTTAAGCCAAACACGTTCTAATACTCTCTATGTTCCATAATCTATAATGATAGTAAGTTTTGTAGTTTTTCATTATGTTTGTCCTCGTTTACTTTCTAGGTATACTATATAATTTCATTTATACAATATACCTTTATTTTTTTTAATCTGCCCTTTTTCAATACTTAATCTAGGGTAGAAAATGGGGAAACACTATATTATTAATGATTCTCTTTTTAATCAGTGAAATTTTCAAAAATCGGCTAGTAAAATGGAATGGAGCAGTTGGTTTGTCTTGTCAAATTTTAGGAGTAGAAGTCAATTTTTGTCCAAATAGACAATTGTTTATAGTTCTATATATTTAATTTTAAGATTCATATACTTGGCCCTAAAATATTGTGGATGTAATCAATATATATATATATATATATATATATATATATATATATAAAAGAGGATACGCGGGAGTTTAGGTGGCGCTCTAAGATCGTCTCAATCTATTTTTCTAATTTTCTAGAATTTTTGAATTTTAAACACTAATAAATATAAAAATATCATTTAACATATTAGAAGTAGAATAGGTGTTCGAATTTATAGAGAATAAGAGTTCGAATTTATAGAGAAGACATATGATTAGAAGTTCTATTGGAAGTAGAATAAGTATTTATAAGGCATATGATTAAAAGATTAAAAGTTCTATTGGAAGTAGAATACGAGTTCCAATTTATAGAGAATAAGAGTTCGAATTTATAGAAAAACATATAAATAAAAGTTATAATAGAAGTAGAATAGGTGTTTGAATAAATAGAGCAGACATATAATTAAATATTTTATAGAAAGTACGATCTTCTTAAGTTATATGATTAGAAGTTTTATTGAAAGTAGAATAAGTATTTGTAAGGCATATGAATAAAAGTTCTATTAGAAGTAGAATATGAGTTCAATTTTATAGAAAAAATATATAAATAAAAGTTCTATTAGAACTAAAATAGGTGTTTGAATATATGGAGCAGACATATAATTAAATATTTTATAGAAAGTACGATCTTCTTAAATTATACTTTTTATATTAGTTAATTATACTTCTATTAAGAAAATTTATTCATAAATCCAGTACTATTGTCATAAAAAAGTCATCATATTTAAAAAGAAAAGAATTAATGTGTCAACATAATAAAAGAACATTCTCATGCTGAGGAATCCTAAATAAATACAGGAGTATCTATAATATAAAGAGAACATAGGATGAAACTCTATAAATTTTTAGAAAGTCTAGAGAAAATATAAATTGGAATTCACTCTAATTTTTAGGTTTTGATTTTAAGGGAAAAAGTTGTTGTGTAAGATAAGTATCATCAATAATATGTAATGAATTGAAATTTCGATCCCAAACGAGAGCGGCTCGAAACATGTTTAACGGAAAGACGGCTCACTATAAAAGATTAATTTAACTATTAAATTATCATATTGATGTTATAAATTTCATTTATCTTTAGGATTTAATTTTTATTGATAAATATTATCATACAAGTGATATATGTAAAAGTTAGATTTTTGGTCTTAACGAGAGAGCGGATCAAGAGTAATAACCGTGTTTAATGAGAAAGCGGTTCATTAGAGAAGACCGTATAAAAGATTTTTGAATATATAAGGAATACATAAAATAAAATGTTTTATTGGAAGTAGAATATGAGGACGGTGGAAGCGTTTTATACGAATTTTTTAAAACTATATATCTTTTTTCCTAGAAATCCTTTATGTTAACTTTTTTATATTAATTATACTTGCATTAGAAAAATATATCCATAAATTTAATATTATTCCCGTCACGAAGAGTCTTCGTATTTAATTTGTTTTTGATATGTTAACATAACAGAAAGACATTCACATGCGGAAAATGTAAATAAATACATGAATATCTATAATATACAGAAAATTTAGGATGTATTTTCTTCTTTTAAAACTCCAAAATATTAGAAAGTTTAAAGAATATAAAAATTGGAATTTACTCTCTTTATATAATGAAGTTAGAATTTCGGTTCCAAATAAGAGCTGCTCGAAACGTATTTAACGGGAAAACGGCTCACTAGAAAAGATTGTATTAACTATTAGAATTTCACACTGATGTTATATATATATATTTTTTTTAATTTTTACGGTTCGATTTTATGGATAAAAATTATTATATAAGTCTTTATAATACATGTTAAAGTTGGGATTTCGGTTTTAACGAGAGAGTGGCTCAATCAAAAGAATCGTGTTTAACAAGAAATCGATTCATTAGAGAAGATTATTTAATTATTAAAATATAAATATAAATATTATAATATAACATAAATATATTATTTTTTTAAAATATTGTAACGCCGCCGCGAAACACGACTTTATCAACTAGTTTACATACTGATACAAAGTAATGCAGTTGGTCACAGTAATTACATTAATTACATATACTGAAGTAAGCCTTTTTTAAATTTGTCATTTTGTAATAATTCTTGTAATGCAATGTCAATTTATTATCTGTATTGCTACATGTGATGATCTACTAAATTTTTAGCATTGAGGGTATCACTTGAAAGTTTTACGTAGAAGGACCGAAAACACCCCGGAGACGTCCAATAAAAGTATTTTGTATTAAAGTCAAATTTGTTCAAAAATTTAGAGTAATATCATTTTGGGAAGCCCTTTTCGATCTCTACGTTTTGTGTTTACAGTTATTTTTCAATTTCTGTGATTTTGGTGTCTTAAATATTAAAATAGTGAACTGATCAGGGGATGATTCTATCTATATATAGGTTTTTGCTTAAATACAAACCAATTCTTAAATACAAACTACAAACTAACACTAAATTAAATATATTTCATTCATTCTAATGGCCCCGCCAGGGGCACCTTTACAAAAAATGTCTAAAATTCTTGGCTCCATTCAGCAAAAAAAAATAATAATAATAATGTTCACTGCTGACGTCACTGCCACGTCAGCAGTGAACAATAATTTTTTTTTTTTTTTTTTTGCTGAATGGAGCCAAGAATTTTAGACATCTTTTGTATTGGGGTACCCCTAGTTTGATCATTAGATTAAAATGAAATGTTGGATTAGTGTTTAGTTTGTAGTTTGTAGTTAATTTTAGTTTGTAGTGGAGTAGGACTCTATATATATGTGTGTGTGAGAGATTGACGCGGTACAAATAAATTATATTATATCTTCATATATAATTGGTGTAAAGAAATTCATGTGGTTGGTTTGGTCGTCAGGGCTATAATTATCAATTCAAAATACTATTTTTTATATTCTTAAATAAGGTTAAATAGAATTTTATAATATTATTAAAAGGTAGAACTTATTTCAAAAATTATATAATTGGTGTAAAGGAATTCATGTAAATTTAGTCGTTTGTCATTTCAAAAATACTATTTCTTTTTAAAAATAAAAATATTATGTCTTATATTTTTAAACAAGGTTAAATAGAAATTTATAATATTATTAAATAGTACAACTTATTTCAAAAATTATGAATAGTGTTTTTAGACATTATATAATTGGTGTAAGGCAGTTTAATGTGATTTGATTGCCGAGATAAATATGTTATTTAAGAAGTATTAAAAATAATTATACTTTTAAATAACATAAAGTAAAAATTGAAAATATTGTTAAATTGTACACTTCATTTCAAAAATTATGAATAACACATGTAGATATTATTTTGGAATTTTTTAGAAAAAATCAAAATTAATTATATAGAATATAATCAAGTTTTTGAGTGAAAAAAATATATAAATAAAATTTAATAATTTTTAAATTAGAAAAACATGAAATTTCAGGTAAAAAATATATTAACAACTAAAATAAAAAAATTAATGTTAATAGGTGCATGGTTTATGTGGTTTGATAGTTAAGGGTAGATGTGTCATTTAAAAAGTACTAATAATCATTATATTTTAAATAATTAAGTAAAAGTTAAATTTTTTTGTTAAACTGTACACCTTATTTCGAAAATGAAGAACATGATTTATAGGTATTATTTTGAAATTTTTCGGAGAAAAATCAAAATTAATTATATAGAGTATAATAAAATTATTGAGTGAAGAAAATATTAAAATTTAATAATTTGAAAATTAGAAATGTTAATAAAGTATAGGAAAATTATAAAAAATACCTATGTTTTCAAATTTTTTTTCCAAGAATATGGTAAAAGTTGCATATGAGGTTGTAAAGCAAGTTAAAAGCAGTTACATTTTAGGTTGCAAACACCATATTTTTGAAGAAAAAAAATGTTTTGCAATATGAGTATTTTTGGAAAAAGCCCTAAAATAATTATCATCAATTAAATGCAGTTTGCAAACATTAAATTGTAGTTTTTTCAACAAAAATTGAAAAAAAAAATTAGTAGAAAATTTTTATAAATCATATTGCTTGTGTTGAATAATGAATACATTACCAATAATTTGGTGACTTGTACGAATATATTTGATGTTTACTACTCCCTCTGTCTCGAAATACTTTTCTCATTTGAATTGGACACGTTTACCAATGCACATTTTTGATCGTTAATATCTTCAATTTCGTATTAGTATTAAATATAAAAACTTCAGTGTATTAAAGTACTCAGAAATACGAATCCAACAAGATCACTCATGACTATATTTGGTCTTATAGATTAGACGTAAATTAGTAATTTATCTCATGTTATGAACAGTCCCAACATTTCAAACGAGAGAAATATTATGAGACGGAGGGAGTATCATACCAGACGAGAATATAGGCACGTTTTACTGCAATTTTTAGTTGTCTTTCTTTCATCACTGCTCTGTCCGCAACAGCCAACAGGTTTTATGGCAGACCAATTCTCAGCCAACAACTCAACAATAATGGAAGCAATGTAAGAGTGGACAGTTCAATCCCTTCTCATCAGAGCATCTCCAAGGGTTAATAGCTAAAATGATTGCTAAATGGTTGGCTAAAATGAATATGTATTATTTTACCTAAGTGTTATGATATGAACTCCAGTGGAATTAGCTATAATCATGTTTATGTAAAATTATACATAAGGGAAATATTGGTTCAACAAAAATAGCCAATGAAGTGTGGTTGACTAAATTTTTTGCTAAGGGAAATTATGGTTGGAGTGCTAAATTTTACATATTATCTATAATTTTGGCACATATGTGCCACCTATTGCCATCTAGATATTTTAGCTAAGGACTTTTTACCATTGGAGATGCTCTCAGCATCCACTTAAAATCAAAAATTTAAAAGGTACAATTATTTAAAAAGCAATTCTGTATTGAATACAGAACTCACTCATACATTTCAAGTATAGAAATAAATGAAACCTTAAAGATGAATTATGTAATAAATGTAGTAAGTAAAGATTAAGAAATTACCGATATAGAGGCATCAACAATAAAATTATCAACAAATTGTTCGAGGCACGTGAAAACCACGCTGTCCTTAAAACAGATAAGCCCCTTCCATATGGTGCTTGAAGGTCGATAGGCTTCCGTTTCCCAGGATACAACGAACAGAGGTGATTTGAAGCACTTACAAATCCGCCTCCTCCGAACCGAACACATATTGCTCTATCCCACAAAATTAATCATAAAACTCTCTAAAGAAGATAAAGAGAATAAAATATGTTGAAGAAGATTTTTCTCTCTACCTCACCAAGAAGCTCTCAACCCCAAGTTTTAAAACTACTCCCCATTTGTAACTTACCAACTCATTAATATTATAACCTCCCCATAATAACCCATTAACTTAGGAGTTACAAAATAAAATAAAGAAATGCAATTTATTTTATTCATATAATTCCAACAATCCCCCACATGAATAAAATTGACATTGTAAAACGACTCTTTGACACGGAGATAGAGCGCACGGTAGAAACCAGCATAGGATAGGTAGGCGGACACCCTTGAACCTTCCCTTGTAAGAATATATTTACATTTCTAGAATTTCAGTAGTCGCATTGACCTTGAACTGCCCTTCTATTTTGTGAAATGATGATACATCCCTCAATGGAGTCTGTCCCTGTATTTGTTCAGTTCTCACTGTTAATCCCATTTTGGTCCTGAGCTTTAGCCTGGTTCTGTGAGTTTTTTCCTAGAATTAGCCCCCCACAATTCTTTCTTGAAGCGACCCCACTTCACTCACATAAGTGATCTCTTGAACAATACAAAAGTATTATTTGTTCGACATATCGAAACATGAGGATCATTAAAAGCATTGCTTAGCCTTACCCAATTTTGTAACTGTTTTTCATCATAGGAATGGACTCGGGAGTAAAACCCCCACAATGATCTCACTAAGTCTTTACAGTTAGGTTGTCCCATTGAACCAAGATCTTGGGATCTCCAGTCAACAAGGTTGGGTTTCCTTTGTATCGACTTTTATTATGGGCTTTAGTCCCATTCCTTTCGATGATTTCTCAACTAACTCTCTTGTTAACCCTTTGGTTAGCGGATCCGCAGTGTTATCTTTGACCTAATATGATCAATAGTGATAACTTCAGTTGAGAGTAGTTGTCTAATGGAATTGTGTCGACGACAAAGATGTTTCGACATTTCATTACAATCTTTTTCGCTATACTCGTGCATCTTAATTTTTGCATATGTCACATTTTGGTAATCACTTTACCAGTCATCAGCTAAGGCTTCAATTTGTCATTGACATTACCAATTTTTAGCGTCCCAAAAATCAGTAATATCAATTTATCTCATTACCAAGTTTAAGCGTCCCCAAACTGGCAATACTCATGCACCTAACTACCAAATTTGAGCGTCCTCAAAATGGTAGCTATTATTTATTATGAAGCCATTGCATTTCGCAACAATATCAAGATTTCATATGCCATTTTTCGTGTTTATGTTGTTTCACTCAACATAATCACCAAATTGCAATCTTTCTGTATTTGCGTTAGCAAAGAAACCCTAAGATTATCTCACGTAGATTTCCTTCAATTCTTCGTTTAGAAAGACTGTCTCATTGTTCATTGATGTCTCAATGTTCATTGATGTACTTCAAATTTCGCAATGTCGATAATTTAAGTAACATCTTGATGAACCATAATCTAGTAACTCAAGAATAAATCATAAAGTAAGTTAGGTCTTCACTTTTGACTGTAATATTTTAATTATCAGTCTAACGTTTTACTTTTCTTGTACCCATATATTTATTTTCTAATTTGAAAATTCGTTTGGGTCCAAATGGCATCTATCTCGCAAGAAGATCCATCCATATATTTATTAAACACGATTATGTCACATAGAATCACTTCTCTCATAGAAACACATAATTCTAGTCAATTTCTCTATTGACATCCATTTTCTCATAGGATCATCATAGAATTCTCATAACTTCTCTCAAGTTTTTAGGTTTACCTTTAAGCAAAATTTCAGTTTTTTTTTTTACTAACAAAAATTTTAAATCTTTTGTCCTCTAGGTTCAACCTCACATTCATCCAATAACTCATAATTTTATTTGGATAAATTTTAATTACAGATCTACAAAGAACTACTAGCTCATCAAAGAAGCATTCCTAGATTCCGTAATTGCATTTTAATGATCTCACAAATTAGATCTATCTGCATGCTACAAGATATCATTAGACTCAAACGTTGTCTATATATCCATCCCAAATACCTCAATTGGTTTTTGATCTCTTTTTACCTTAATAGGTATTGGTATCATGACATTTTCAAGATACCCCCACATTTCGAATATTTCTAAGAAAGTCAAAATGCATTCCAAAACTAATATGAACCAATTATCTCCTTTCATAAGAAAGACTACTCCATTCATCTAATGCGAGTTAGGTATAGTGGCACATCACTCGGTGTATTCACCACCAAAGTCATTCTTTACCATCTTAATTTTCTGTATTTAAGTTGGTTTTCAATCTCAAGATTATAGAGCGAAAATCTCCATTGAACTTCATTCTTACTCTATAACGAGTACACATAATTAATATATTACTATAAAGTAATCACAGAACTTACTATCACCTCTCAGTAGAGCATGTTTCATGTCGATCATTAAAACTTCTCAGGTTTTAATATCACGTTTCAAGAACTTTCCTGTTCTTCTCACTGAAAAATTCAACTATTAAATTTCTCTAAAATTTCAATTTGGTACACAAGAGAACCTAATTTTCTCACTCATCACTGGTGCAACCAGAAGAGGTCCGAGGAAGACCATAAACTTCCAATAAACCCACATTCAGTGATCCTTATCAAATGATGCGTTAGGGTTAACAACATTATGGATTTCTCCAAATTTCAGCATACAGAGCTGAACGCAATGTTACCATATTTGGTATCACATGGACTATCATAATAGGCTCGTGTTTCATTGTCGTAACAGACAGACACCAACATGAGATACAATATAATTTTTCCAGAGGAACGAATCCAATCGGAAAAAGATAGATCTCATGCCGACCCACAACCTGTACTCCATAGGTATAAGATTCGTTAGGTTTTTAACTTTTCGAACCATTCAACCAAGATTGATCTTTCTATAAAATTTTCTCGCAAATAATCAACAAACAATTAAATATAATTAAACTAATAATTTTGTAATTAAAATCATTACTTAATTTTCACAACCATCACGATGATTTAAATAATTAATAATCATAGTTATTTAACTCTACATATCTTGGTATACTTCCACGATGAGTCAACCATGTCATTGTTTTATATCTCAGCGCAATCATAATATTAAGAAGACTTTTAAATAACTCGACAAGTTAAATAAATAACCCCAAAAATTAAATAACAATTTAATATAAGTTATTTATCAAATAAACGAGCCATTACTGCAAATATTAGTATAAAAAACTTACATGTCTCGTGTATTTTTATTAGATCAAAGTGTATGCATTGATAAATTAATCATTACATAACAATACTCCCTCCGTCCATTTCATTTCTTTACACTTTCCTTTTTGGGCCGTCCATTCCATTTCTTTACATTACCCAAAATAGTAACTTTTAACAATAAAATACATTATTACATCCACTACCTCACTCCACCTTTTCAATCCTTTACACTATTACACCCACTACTTCACTTATTTTAACAATAAAATTACTATTACACCCACTACTACATTTATTTTAACAATATTACATCCACTATCTTGGTCTCCGTGCAAAAAGCAAATGTAAACAAATGAAATAAACAGAGGGAGTATATGCTTTTAAAATCAGAGAGGCCCACACCCATGGCAAAAGCCGTAAAACACAAATCCAATCAGACAATAATAATGTAATTACTACTATAATACAACGGCTTTTAAAATCAGAGAGGCCCACACCCATGGCAAAAGCCGTAAAACACAAATTCAATCAGACAATTATGTAATTACAAATACAACCGAGTCCAAGACGTTATGCGTTACAAAAGGAACAAATAAAACTATGTGAAGCAGGGTTTTTTTTTTTTTTTTTTAACTTTACGCATTCATGGATAGTAACCAAAATGTAAGCAACTAACCAAGTAGCTACGATTTCACTTGCAAACGTACCCAAGTATATCCACAATCCAGTTTTCACAAACATACATCTTTATCAAGTTAACAAGTATTTACGCGTAAGATGAGTTTCGAGCACGACCTTAAACCAAAACATAACAGAGTACATAACAGAGACAAGAATATATATAATATAAGTCTTACACATAGAACAGTTAGCAGCCCATAAGTCCAAAAAAAAAAATGGAAACGGGTCACAACTTAAGACTCATAAATGATCAGTTAATCAGTTACAAATAATTTTTAATAAAAAAAAAAATTCCAAACCATGGAGTTTCAAATTTGTATACATACATCAATTACAGAGGACATTTTTCGAAACTGGGATAAACATAAAGTCTTGAAGAAGAAGAAGAAGAAGAAGAACTCAATTTTTTTTTCCCGATCAGACATGCAAAATCTACATAAGTCACAGGAGCCTAATAAACCGGGGGGAAAAAAAGCACTGGATTAATACTTAATTAATCCATTAATCAAAACTCCCCTTTTTCGATAAAAACAAATCCATACATACCATGGAGTACACACAAGCACATGCAAGAGGGAAACATATCAGGGCCAGTAACCATTCTAACCAGAGTAAAATATATAAATATACTGCATGCAAAATGACCAAATTAGTGGCACTAAATGTATCAACACAGAGACATTTTTTTTCACAGGATGTATGACACATGTTACAACAAGTAATCCACTAAAACATGGCTGAAATTAAAATTAACCAATCATATCATATAGTGAGATCATGATGTTAATACAAAATTTTTACCACCACCAGGCACCACCCCGACATGAATATACAATTAAACCAATAAATTTACCAAAAATCACAGCCAAATTAACACAAAATTAAGCAGTTGCAAATTAAAATCATTGTACTCCCATGAAACTATTCAAACAAATTAGTTTATTGATTAAACTGATCCATAAGAGTTATCTGTTTTAAGCTTGTAGTAAGTAAAGATTAAGAAATTACCGATATAGAGGCATCAACAATAAAATTATCAACAAATTGTTCAAGGCACGAGAAAACTACGATGTTCTTAAAACAGATAAGCCCCTTCCATATGGTGCTTGAAGATCGATAGGCTTCCGTTTCCCAGGATACAACGAACAGAGATGATTTGAAGCACTTACAAATCCGCCTCCTCCGAACCGAACACATATTGCTCTATCCCACAAAATTAATCCTAAAACTCTCTAAAGAAGATAAAGAGAATAAAATATGTTGAAGAAGATTTTTCTCTCTACCTCACCAAGAAGCTCTCAACCCCAAGTTTTAAAACTACTCCCCATTTGTAACTTACCAACTCATTAATATTATAACATCCCCATAATAACCCATTAACTTAGGAGTTGTTGGAAATATAATCTAAACTAATGGGCTTTGTTTAGGTTGATGGAATTTGTTTAGTTGATGGGCTTGGTTTATATTTATGTTTTACATTAAGAATAATATAGAACGTGACCTGGTCATGTTAATTGAGTATTTTTAGGACGTAGTTTGAATTAGTAGGAGTAGTGGAGATAAACTAGCTGAGTTAGTTTGCTATTTTCTAGCCACCATCTTGGGTGGGCTTTAGCATTATATAAGTGCATGTAAATGTTCAGTTTGTTTTATGAAGAGAGAGTTAATACAATGTAGTAGTCATTTTGTTTTCCTTCCGTTTGTTATACATATAGTGTCTTTTATTGTGTGAGTGTTTAAGTAAAGCCCAAGCCCATTTTAATATATCAGCCTTAGATTTACAACATTGGTATCAGAGCTAGAGGGGGGTTCAAGGCTTAACAGCCTTCCCTCCGTTCCTTGGGTTGTCGCTGGGTGGTGGCGGCACGGACGCCGGTGGCAAAGCTGCATGTGTAGTAGGGGATGCATGTGTAGTATGGAGCTGCCGAGAAAGACGATGCGATGCGTGGGTGAGAAGTGCACCTTGGAGAGAAGTGCTCCAAAAACAAAGATGGTAGTTGATGAGAAGTGCATCAACAAAGTATATGGGAGGTTGATGAGAAGTGCATCAACAAATTAAATGGGAGGGTGATGAGAAGTGCATCACAAAATGAAGAGAAGTGCTTCATAAGTTTAGATTAAGGGGGAGAATGTTGGAAATATAATCTAAACTAATGGGCTTTGTTTAGGTTGATGGAATTTGTTTAGTTGATGGGCTTGGTTTATATTTATGTTTTACATTAAGAATAATATAGAACGTGACCTGGTCATGTTAATTGAGTATTTTTAGGACGTAGTTTGAATTAGTAGGAGTAGTGGAGATAAACTAGCTGAGTTAGTTTGCTATTTTCTAGCCACCATCTTGGGTGGGCTTTAGCATTATATAAGTGCATGTAAATGTTCAGTTTGTTTTATGAAGAGAGAGTTAATACAATGTAGTAGTCATTTTGTTTTCCTTCCGTTTGTTATACATATAGTGTCTTTTATTGTGTGAGTGTTTAAGTAAAGCCCAAGCCCATTTTAATATATCAGCCTTAGATTTACAACAGGAGTTACAAAATAAAATAAAGAAATGCAATTAATTTTATTCATATAATTCCAACAATAAATATAGAAGATGAGTAGTATTGGTGTAACAATGAAAGTAATACAACACTCCTTGATGGAGAATAGATGGGGAAAATTAATATAATTTAAACCCTGAGCAACAGCGGGCCTTACTTGAGATGTGTCGTATGAAAATGCATTGTCGAAGCTTTAGATGTTTAACCTTACAGCACAATTAGGCTTATGGCTGTGTTCCTCAAATATGACTGTGTTCCTCAACAGACTACTCAGACAGTACTGGTACAAATTTCTCATCAACTGTGCCTATCAAGTAATGAACATGGGGAAGACCAAAGGTGTTGAAGATTATACAAGAATTAACCATATTGATATATTTCAGGTCCTTACAAAGAATTTAAACACCCGAGAGTAGAACACATCACGGAACTGGTTTTTACTAGAAAACAAGTACTACACTTCTTCCCTTTAACTTGCAATTGGTTTGGCAATCGCTTGCTTAATAGCTTCAGCATATGTCCTGTGTTGGTAGGTAAGAGTAGATTCAAGCAAATCCCACAGTGATGTCTTGGGGTTCCAACCTGGTAAAATCCCACAACAAATAACATTGAAAAATCATATTTGCTCTCAAAATTTTAGTCAAGAGACTCGAGACGTTGCAATAAAAACTAATACAAGAAAGTGTGATACCAAGTTGCTTGTTGATGATAGTCATGTCTGGAATTCTCTTATCACTGTCATCGTACCCTTCACCATAAAATTCCTTCGAGCTTACATCAATGGTTGGACTATCTATAGATGGTTCTCCGCTCACCTTTGAATACACCTGCCAAATACAAGGGAGATTGCATAAATTGGGATCTCTGGGTTCATCTCCTCAACTGAGAAAAAAGAGCATCAATGCTGAGTAGCAGAGTAGCTTGTCTACCTGGGTCATCATTTCAGCAAGCTGCCTGACTGTAACTTCATTGTTAGGGTTCCCAACATTGAATATATGACCATTAGCCCTGGCAGGATTTTCCTGAAATATGAACATGTTATTCACCTTCTACTTCTAGTCAAACATTTAAAAAGATGAAATGAGAGAAAAATTAACGCACAATCATCAACATGACTGCTTCAATGGCATCTTTGATGTAAATGAAAGTCCTCTGTGACTCGCCACCATCCACAAGCTTAAGTGGCTCACGTCGCAGGAGATTCTAGTCGTATGAAAAGAATGACATCAGGGCTTATGCTTGATACAGTTTAGGTAACTAATTGTAAACCAAGATAGAGAGTGAACTGACATTACTAAAGCACGCGAGAACTCTGGGGACACCCTCACTGGGACCATCAATACCGGGAATGAAATCCATCCTCGGGCCAATCCAGTTAAAAGGTCTCACAATAGTAAATTCAAGACCATTTTCAGCACCCTCAGCTGTCAAAATTTAAATGGGGTGTCAAAAAATAATGTAGAAAAGATGCAAGGAACATCTAACAATTTTTTGTGGCACTGCCACTGACCATAGATTAGCCTCTCAATCAATTGCTTAGCACATGCATAAGACCACCTCTGTTTCTCAATTGAGCCAAAAATGCAAGGGGACTCATCCTCTTTCAGAATATAATAAGCAGGATCCTGTAACATTTTAACAGAATGGAGAAATGGAATCTTTTTAGAAATTGCAAACTTAAACATTTAAATATGCATATCAATTAACTAGCCAATTAAATTTGGGAAACAGTACAACACTTACCAGCAGTACTATGTAATCAGTATATAGTTGTAGTTTATACAGTAGTATTTGACTGCAACAGCAGAACTTGTAATTTAAAGGCTAGTACCAGATATATAATTTATGGTGGCAGCAGATCTCTGATCTATATTTTATTTTTTTGAGAGAGGTCTATCATTTAGTTAAAAGAGAATAATGTTGGATGCAAGCATCTTTTGTTTCTGCATTCTACTAGGCAAACAAATATGTGATCTAACATTTTAGCCTGACCACAAAAGGTTGGAGACTTGCTATTAGCTAATCTAACCCATCCTTAATTGTGTGCTAATATAAAGAAATCTAAGCAAAAACACGCTCTATGATAAAATAACAGCATATGATTGGTGGGATAACTTAGCGGATGGTAAAACATATATATGCAGAAACATTTAATAACTAGCCTGAGCATAAATGTGAAATATTTAAAATAAAAACAGTGACCATTATCATGTACATATTAAAAGCAAAGCCTCACCTGGCGCAAGGGGCTGTCTTTGGGAAGATAACTACCAATTGTTTTCCCGTAGACTTCACAGGTGGAGAAGTGAATAAGACGCTTATTGTTCTCTGAACAGTACTTCACCTAAAAGGAAGAGAAACATGCATAGTAGCATAAAATTCAGGTTTTCAACAAAAAGACGACAAATGAACATCTGCCCTATTTATCAGATGTAGACTTTACAAAGAACAATGACTAGATCTAAAACAGAACATTTGCATACCACAGGCAGAGCATCAATAAAGTTGCTGTAGATCGTATCAAGAGGGCGTGTATTGTAGTCTGCTGGAGTACAAATTGCTGCGAGATTTATAGTCTGCCCAAGAAGATGTGAAAGTTTAGCACAAAAAGTGACCAGCAATAAACAAACTACACTAGTAAGAGTAAGATATGTATTTTTTGCCACCGTGATTCAAAAACCAGATTTACTTGGCATCTCCAATACATTAACAACAGTCTAAGAGATTTTAATATAGCTATACATTATCATGAAAAGAAATCAATACTAGCAACTTCACCAAAACAATAATCTATGCATATTGTACACATCAATGCAGTGTGTTTCTTATAGCAACGGACACAAACCAATTCGCCAAGAGAATCAAAGTCAATTCAAAACCAAAATATAAATGACAACACACGGATAAGAAAGATGACTGCAGAGTGCACACCTTAAAGAAACAGATTAAAATCAACTTACCAGATGCATCAAAAGTAGTTCAAAGCTGAAATATCAACAACAATGTGCTAGAAAACCTCTTAACTATATATTGTGATATTACCGTATGATCTCAAACAATTCAATCCATGAGCAATATTCCGCAAACAACTTCATTACTAACATCCTAGCAACTTCGTAAAAAACAAAAATCTTATCCTAAACAGCACCTATAAATGGATCAATACAGTGTGAATGATATAGCAACGAATACAAATCAATTCACTAGATAACAGTCACTTTGAAATCAACTACACACATACAACAGTGTAGATTATAGATTGTAGATTACAGATACGGATCGGGTAAACGCATTAAAATCAGTTGAAAACTCAAATACTAACCACAAGCCTCTATTAAAACCATAAATCACGAAATTAAGACCGTACGAAATCTCAAATCCACAAAAAACAGCAAATCACGAAACTCACAAATGCACAACCAAATCAAACATAAATTCCAGAATGCGGAATCAATTAACCACCAAAATAAACTCCAGATCCACAAATAAACCACAATTCACACGAATTAACAACCAAATCTAAACAAACTAATCAAAATTAAACCGAAAAATGTTGAAAAAATACCAGATCCGCCATCTTAATGAGACCTTCAAGGCGAGAATCGTTCTTAATATTGATGCGATGAAACTGAATCCTGCCGGTCCAAGGCAAACTATCCGGTTCAAGCAAGTGCTTAATCTTATCATTATACACATCTACAGCCAACACTTTGTGCGGTGTCTCCGACATGAGCTTCTCGCAGAGATGAGAACCGATGAAGCCACCGGCGCCGATCATGCAAATCGTAATTCCGGTGATCGGTTTTCCGTCCAGATCTACTCTCGTCGCGGACGACGCCATTGGAGTGTGAACAGAATTAAACAAGGAAATGTCTGGAGTGGGGGAGAGTGAGAAGAGAGATTATTAGTGAGAGGGGGAGGGGAGGGGTATTTAAAGCCAAGTAGTAAAAAAGGAGGGAGGGAGGGAGGCTTCTCATGGCTTTATCCTCTTTCCTTCTGTATTTATTTTATTACTATATGTTTATTATTACTTGCGCGAGTGAGATAGGTTGCCTACACGCTCACGCGCCTTTTTACTCCATCCTTTCTTCTCGTTTTTCTTTTTTTGCATAATGTAACTTTCCAAATACTTGTCTAGTTGTCTTTCTACGATGTTTAAAATGTATTAGCTTAAAATATGTGTGATGTACGAATTTTTTAATATTATATGATTTTTTTCATTAATTTGAATTAATATTTTTAAAACATAAATTTTGTAAGCTTAAATTTTTAAATGAGATGATAATCATAATTATTTAAATGTTATCCGCGACATTTTTAAAAAAACAGGAATTTTAGTTAGAAAATATAGAAAATGTGGTAGATTTTAATTGATATTAATATGTTAATTATTAGTAATTATAAAATTATTATTTTATTTTTATTAGATAGAATGCTCGTGATATAATTGGAAAAAGATATGACTTAGTTAGAGACAATTAAAAAGATAACATGTTTTAGGTGAAAAATGTAATTGATTAGTTTATACTTTATAGTATTTATAATTTAATTATGTTATTTTACTAAATAAAATTGCTCATAACGTTTTTAGTAAAGGAGAAATTAATATTGCTATTGATATTTCTAGAAAAAAGGGATTTTAGTTTAAAAAAATATGTAGAAAAGATTATACGTTTTAATTGAAAAAGGTAATCGGTTAATTATTAGTTTTATAGTTTTATAATACTAGCTTATAACCCGTGCGATGCACGGATTTTTTTTGATATGTAACAAATTTTATTTTATGTTACAATTATATTTTTATATAATCATTATTTACAATATTTTATTTTAATTTTAATTTTAATAATTTAATATAAATTTAATTAATGATATGCATGATTTAAAACTTATATTATAAAATTTTAAAATATATGTGTCGTTGATAGAATTCGATTCTTGAAATTTTAGTAAATTAATTTAATTATATAATATATTTAATCATTACATCTAACCATTCTGATTTTTTACTAAAAATCTAATGGTCATTATTCGTAGTATACGGATTTTTATTATATTTTGTTAGTAATTAGAAGATATGATATGATATTTTTGGGTATATATTAATTATTGCTAGATATGATATGATTGTAAGATATGATATGATTGATAATTTTAGGTGTTCATGGAAGGTAATTTTTCAATTAAAAGTAAATGTGAAAAAGGAAGTACACTAATTACCAATAATTATATTATATTATTATTTATTTTAGGTGTTTTAATAGTATCGATATCATATATATATATATATATATATATATATATATATATTTTCTTTTTAATAAAGGAGAATTCGAATCTTGAAATTTTAGTAAATTAATTTAATTATATAATATATTTAATCATTACATCTAATGATTCTTATTGTTTACTAAAAATTTAACGGTCATTATTCGTAATATACGGATTTTTATTATATTTTGTTAGTAATTAGAAGATTTGATGTGATATTTTTGGGTATATACTAATAATTGCTAGATATGATATGATTGGAAGATATGATAGATATTTTTAGGTGTTTATAGAAGGTAATATCTTCAATTAAAAGTAGATGTGAAAAATGAAATCGATTAATTACCATTAATTATATTATGTTGTTATTTATTTTATGTGTTTTAATAGTATAGATATCGTATATTTTTTTTCTTTATAATAAAGGTTAAATAAGTAAATTCACGAAATCCTAAAAAACATATACCAAAAAATAGGTACCAAAACTTTTAATGTTTCGTCTTTTATAATATAGTATAGATTAATTTTAATTTAATATCATTTAATATACTCATGTTTACGGATTATGATAACGTTTTCTTATTATAAACAACGCATACAAATTTTTAATATATTTTATTAATAATTGAAAAATATGATGTGACATTTTCGGGTATATATTAATGATTGTAAAATTAGTTTTAAATTAAAAAGGTAACGTGTTTTAATTCGAAAGAAATATTAATGATTGGAAGATATGATACGATTGATGTTTTTAGGTGTTTATTAAAGTTAATATCTTCAATAAAAAGTAAATGTGAAAAAAAGGCAATCAACTACTTACCATTTATTATGGGTATATATTAATGATTGTAAAATTAGTTTTAAATTAAAGAGGCAACATGTTTTAATTCGAAAGAAAATATTAAGGATTGGAAGATATGATATGATTGATTTTTTTAGGTGTTTATAAAAATGTAATATCCTCAATTAAAAGTAAATATGAAAAAAGTCAATCGACTACTTACCATTTATTATATTATGTTATTATTTATTTTAGCTTTTTTAATAGTACCGATATCATATATATTTTTTTAGAGTGAATGGTAAATAAGTAAATTCAATAAAAAGTAAATGTGAAAAAAGGCAATCGACTACTTACCATTTATTATGGGTATATATTAATGATTATAAAATGAGTTTTAAATTAAAAAGGCAATGTGTTTTAATTCGAAAGGCAATATTAATGATTGGAAGATATGATATGATTGATGTTTTTAGGTGTTTATAAAAAGGTAATATCTTCAATTAAAAATAAATATGAAAAAAGTCAATCGACTACTTACCATTTATTATATTATGTTATTATTTATTTTAGGAGTCTTAATAATATAGATATCATATATTTTTTTTAGAGTGAAGGGTAAATAAGTAAATTCACGACGTACCAAAAAACAGGTACCAAAAATCAGGTACCAAAAAACAGGTACCAAAACTTTTTATGTTTCGGAATTTATATAATAGTATAGATTATTATTTTATTCTATTAAATAGTACCGTCCGTGATATAATTAGAAAAAGAGATATTTTAGTATGAAAAAATAGAAAAGTTAACGTGAAAATTAAAAAGATGACATGCTTTAGGTGAAAATGGTAATTGATTAGTTTATAGTAATTATAATTTAATTACTAAAAAAAATTACTCGTAGTATTTTTAGAAAATGAGAAATTAATGTTACCCATTATTTTTTTAGGAAAAAAGAAATTTATCAGATAAAATAAAAAGATGATACATTTTAGCTGAAAAAGGTAATCGGTTAATTATTAGCATTATAATATTATTATTTTATTTTTATTGAATAGAATCGTCCATGATATAATTGGAAAAAGAGATGTTGTAGTTAAAAAAATAGCCGAAAAAGGTAACCCGTGATATAATTGAAAAAAGAAATATTTTAGTTAGAGAAATGAGAAAAGGTAATGTGTTTTGGCTGAGAAAATTAATTGATTAGTTAATAATAATTATAATATACTTTTTAGTTAGATATTTATATAGAAAATATTATATTTTACCTAAAAAGGTAATTACATAGTATTGAAAAATAGAAAAGGTAATATGTTAATGTTATGCCCAAATCTTGGCATAAGCCCTAGCAGGCTTGATGGGTTTGAATAGAGGTCCACAACTGATAATGGGCCTAGAGATGAAGATTGGGTCACTAAAACCCACCACCAGGAGTCAGTCCAATATACTATCAAGCATAATGTGGAAGTTTGCGACCCCAAGCTGTGGGTCGAGTTCGCCAACAAAGTCCCTAGTGTGGGATAGCATCTATCATGCACTGATGGGATATATTTATATATATATATTAGATAATTTTATTCCCATATTTAATTGCATTTTGCATTGATTTGGATATTATTTAATAAATTTTGATGTTTTATTGTAGGAAGGCAAGAATTTCTAAGTTTGGAAGAAATTGGACTTAAAGAGTTATTTTGGAGCGAAAATCGGAAGAAATTCGGAAAAATAAAGAAATAACAAAATAAAGAAATAAAGTGCAAAGAAGAAAAAAAAGAAGAAGGAAAAAAGAATTAGAAGCTTGGAGCAAATTGGAATATTTTAAGCACACCCAAAAATCTTCATTTGAATTTATAAGATTTATGCAGCAAACTTTGAAGAACAAAAAGCAGCAGCCTTGAATACCTGCAGGCAGCAAATTACGGAGCAGACTTTGAAAAGAAGAGCAGACATCTTTGAAAAGAAAAGCAGCAAAGTTGGAAAAGAAGTAGAGCAGCAATCTTAGAAAACGACTTTTATCAACAAGCTAATAAAGAAGTGCTATAAAGAGCCTTGATTTGTTTATTCACCGGGAAGAAAAACACATAGACAAAAACTTTAGCACATATCAAATTTTCATTCTCTGCACAAACAATAGAAAAAAGAGTGTAATCATTACACCACTTTACATCTTTTCAATTCTACATATCTTTTCATTCGGCTAGTGCAAGTTTTGGAGCTAGGGGCTTGATTTTCTTTCTTCTCTTTTGTGTACAATTTGGCTTAATTCTCCGTTCTATTGTAAATTTGAGGTACTCCTAAATTTTATCTTGTTTATTAATATATGTTTTATATGTCTTGTTTAAATATTTTTGTCGTTTCTATTAATAGCATGTGTGAGTAGTTTATTTCTAGGGTATAAGGGGAAGCCATGTTTATACCATAATAATGCTTTAATTTTTATTAGTTGTTTAACGGATAGAAAATAATTCTAATCTATATATTATAAAATTTAATTTGTGTTATCGGCCGGTATCATTAATTAATTATTTGCAAATAGGAGTAATAGATCGAGAGATTTTACCCACTAGAGGCATACATACGATCAGCGGAATTGAAATTTAGGGCGAGAGCATAATTGGATTTTCGAGAGCGTTAATGCTTGAGAAAGATTAACACATGCTCTAATTATTTAAATCCGTTAAATTACTATATCCATATAATTTGTTTCGGTGTAAACATGGTGAACCCGGTTGCCCTAGACTTTTAGTTAATCGACTTTAAAACACATTTATTTGCATTATTTAGTTATATAAAAATTCTCAATAACTTTTTTTAATATAGAAAAAATTCGTGACAATTAAATTTAAATTGATAAAACCTGTCTCCCTGCGAACGAACATAAAAATATACCACATCATGCACGTCTCTCTACAAGATCCAGCGTGGCCTAGAGGTCCAGCGAGACCTAGAATACTGTCTTTGCAAGGTCCAGCGTGACCTAGAGGTCCAGCGAGACCTAGAATACTATCTCTGCAAGGTCCAGCGAGACTTAGGGGTCCAGCGAGGCCTAGACTACTCTTATAAAGACTAGAGGTCCAGCGAGGCGTATAATACTCTTATGAAGGCTAGAGGTCCAGCGAGGCCTAGAGCATATGTATTATGAAGTCTTACGGTCAGTCCCAACGAGGTCGCGTGAGTGTGATTATCTTCGTACAGCGTGGACCACCTCGCATGACTAGCCTAGCGAGGTCGCATGCGAGGCCACGTAGCTTCTCCATTAGCCTCGCCAGTGAGGCCACCTGATTCGAGCATCATGTTAGCCAAAGGTAACCTTAATGGGCTATGGGTCATGAGCAGGATAAATGGGTAAAACATATCAGCCCAAGAAGATGTCTAGTGAATTTGGGCCAAGCCGAGCCCATATAAACCCTAGCCCGTCTAGATAACTTCTTCTCCAAGAACTACGTATGGTTTGATCCCTATAAATAGGGTACGTAGGCATCTTGTAAAGGATGATTGACAGTTCACCCCTGGAATATCAACAAACAAGATCAGCCACAAATAATCTCCAATCTCCTTCCGTGTTCTTCGTGTTCTTAGCAAAATATCCGTATTTTGCTCCATGATTCCAGCAAACCTCCAAAATATTGTTATACAATATTCTCCCTATAACATTTGGCACTAGAAGGAGGGCAAGTCATCATATTGGAAGAAAGATGACAAAGTCGAACAAGAAGAAGAACGGAGGGCACAACAACGGGGAGACCCCGGGATCGCACAAGATACCCAAAGGCGATCCCCCCAGGAGCGAGGATGGGCCCGAGAAGGTGTCAGCAATGCAAGAAAGGATGACTAGAGTAAAGAAGCGGTATAGCTCAAGGGGCGCGAGAAGGAATGCCAGGAAGGGGCCTAAGTCCTATCAGAATGAGAGCAGTAAGGGTCCCACCAAGAAACTCTTGGATGAATTTGATGATGCTCATGGGCGGACTCACATATGGGCTGGGGTGGGCCATAGCCCGGGTAAAATTTTTACTTCTCCAAAATTTACTCTTGATAATGTTTGCTAAATACAGTTCAGCCCGGTTGAAAATTTTCAAAAATCATATACTATTACATATTGTTTCAATTTTACATTTGGAGAATAGACTTTTTTATCCATTAAAAAGCCATTGTTCATAAAGAGAAGTCAACACCTCATAAATTTGTTGGATTTAGTATTAATTACATACAAATAAATTATTATAATTGTGGATGAAAGCTCATTAGTGATTTTAATGACATGTGAATTTTGCTTACGTCCAATAATTTCTGGATATTATATATTTTATACGTTATATTTTTATTTATATCTCAACATAATAAATTCTATAATATGTTATAACTTACATGTAATAATATTGATTGCCTTATAAAAATTTTAGTAAATTAATATTAGTTTATTAAATACTAATTTATTAATTAATACTATTTGAAAGTGAAATTTTGATTCTTAATAATTATAATATATTTTAGTTATACTTAATTATTTTTGTGTATAATTGTGTACCAGAAAATAATATTAAAATATTTAAATTTTAAATTCATTAACTTAAACAATTCTTTACTTTTCTATTATAGTTTTAATTTGTCATTTTTGCTAGATAATTTATTTTTCAACAAATACGAAATACGAAAAACCAAACCAAACCAAACATACCCAGTATATCCCGCATGAAGCAGGGTCTGGGGAGGGTAAAATGTACGCAGACCATACCCCTACTTTACAGTAGAGAGGCTGTTTCCGTGAAGACCCCCGGCTTAGTGCACCGTATAGCAAAGTGAATTTTATACAAAGATGATAATGGTGAGTGAAGTAGTCGACCGAACCTGAGCCCATGGCCTGGATCTCATGAGGCTTACCTACTCGGGCAAGGGGCACTCCTATCCTGATCTAGGAAGACCTCCGGCCAAGCTCCCTGCGCCTGCAAAAACAGAAAACATAAGACAATATGAAGATGAAAAGCGAAGCTTCTAAGCTAATGCTAACCGAGAGAGCCCAACTCTGAGGCTCTCAACCACAGAACCACTCCCTAGAAGGGAATCAACAACTCTAATCTGGCGCCTCCAACAACTCCTATCAGCTATCGAGTTCTCATCCAAGTTTAAGGCCTTCAAATCCATCCTGAGCTATTCTTCCCACGACCTCCTCGGTCTGCCTCTTCTCCTCACCCCAGCAACCGTAATACTCTCGACCCTCCTCACCGGGGCTTCCGGAAGCCTCCTACGAACGTGGCCGAACCATCTCAACCTCCCTTCCCTAACTTTCGCAGACAAAGGCGCCACCTCCAACTCGCTCCTGAAAACCACATTCGGGATTCTATCTAACATCGTGCGGCCACAGGACCACCGCAACATCCTCATTTCCGCTGCTTCCAACTTGCACTCGAGGGCCTTCTTCGCCGCCCAACACTCCGAACCATATAACATCGCAGGACGGATAGCTGCTCTATAGAACTTCCCTTTCAGCTTTAACGGGACTTTCTTATCGCACATCACCCCTGAGGCAGCCCTCCACCTTAGCCACCCCGCGTTGATACGATGAGTGACATCATCTTCAATCTCACCTTCCTTCTGGATGATCGAACCCAAATACTTGAACTTATCCGTACGGGGGACGGTCTGATCTTCAATCCTAACCACCACCCCTTCTTCGTTGGCGTCTCCACTGAAATACGAAATACGAAAGAACACAAGAATAGGAAGACATAGGAAGTGGAGTTAAATAAAAATGATAATATATAAATAAGAATGTTAATTTATTTGAAAAATAAAAAATATACACTACAAAGATAAATTTAGATCATTCATATAATTTCAAAGTCAAAGATCACACATAACAACACTACTACAGTTTTACATGTAGAAATCATAAACTTCTTTCTATATTTTTTGCCTTATGCAATGTAATTTCTTATTTAAGCAAGGTAATTTTCATAGCCCGGGTTAACCTGACAGTCTGGGTCCGCCCCTGATGATGCTATTACGGATCAAACAAACCCTTACTTCTATGAACCCCTCGAGTGGGAGGAGGATATAAAGGCTACTAAGACAAAGGAGGGTTGCATCATGAGGTCGCCTCATCCAAGGGGAGATCGGTTAGTGTCTCTGATCGTCTTGGAAAGAAGTTAGCTGAGCATGATCTCCGCCTCAAGCTTGGAAAACTTACAGCTGACAAGAAGTATAAGCGATCCCAGGCTTGGAGCCAAGGTTTCGTACGATCCCCCTCTCTTCATCGAGAGCGTGAGCGGTCCTATAAGTACAAACCTGACCCCCTGAATCGCAAGGAGGATCAAGAGGAGTCTAGTGCTCCCAAGAAGACCCAATCCCACCATGACAACACTGGAAAGGGAAAGAAAAAGTTGAAGATAAGAAGACCAAGGTTGGAGACTACAAGCTAGAGGAGCTAAAGAAGGCCTTGGATAAGAGGAATGCAGATAATGGGATCCTTAACCTTATGGGTCCGGCCTCACCTTTCACTGAAGAGATCAGGTCTCGCTATTGGCTAGGTGCAGGTTGTTCGCGGCCTCACTGAGGGGTAGTACCTGGTAGTGGTTCTCTAAGCTAGGGGCTCACATCACTATACACTTCTGGGAGCAGTTCGTGGACATTTTCATTTAGCATTTTCAGTCCCCTAAGCTCTATGCACCTCATGTATCCACCATGGTGAACATAAAGCAGAAGGAGGGTGAGACCCTACAGGACTACTTCAAGAGGTTTAATGACGAGGACCCTAGGGTACGAGGAGCAAATGACGAGGCCATTAAAAATTTTCTTATTGCTGGGCTGAGAGAGGGCACCACGTTCTGGAAGAAGTTGCAGGCACAGACACCCGACACTCTTTTTGAGTTCTACAAGGAGGTCGAGCCTTACAAATAGATTAAAAAGTCGATGGAGGATCTCAAGAAGAATAATGAGGCTAGCAACAGTTGAAGTAAGAGCAAGGGAGTGAAGAGGAAGGACTCTTGGAGCCCTAGGCGAAGACGGGATCGCAGTGAGAGCCCAAAAAGGAGGGGTTGCGGTCCACCAAGGAGGTTACCACCGCGAGCTCAAAGTGGATGGAATGAGGGTCAGTCCACACCTTTAGTGGCCCCCATTGATCACATCTATGTAGTTAATGCTGACTAGGGGATGTTTGAGAAGCCCTCACCTATGAATATTCGGGCAACCAGGGATACTCGTAAATATTGTGTCTTTAACGAACAGACAGGACATGATACTGCAAATTGTACGCAGCTCAAGGAGCAAATTGAAGAGCTAATTCGCAATGGCCCAGCTAATTGAATGGGTAGTTCGTGAGGTGAAGAAGCATGGCACTAAGCCAGGTCTTTGTTTCAATAATGTCCCACCATTTGGGCAAAAAGAAAAGTCTAAGAAAGAAAGAGAGGAGCGAACTGGTTGTATTCATGTCATTATGGGGGCCCCATATTGGAGGAGATAACAACAAGGCCAAAGAGAGGTATGCTCGTGAGGCCAAGAAGCGGCCCCTCACCAATGTACATCACCTTCAGGAGAGACCCCAAAGCTCTTCAAAGGGGAGGGTACAAATATCATGTTCATCGAGGAGGATGCGAAGTGGGTTCATTATCTCTACTCTGAATCTCTGGTTGTTCGGGTTCGCATATGATCTCAAAATATCTACAGGGTCCTCGTGGATAATGGGAGCGTAGTCAATGTCCTTACATATGAAGTCAAAAGGAAGATGGGATTTATGGACAAGGTGACACCTAGCTTTGCGAGGTCGCAAACCCGTTATCTTGCAATGTAAGGCCTCTTGGCCCCATTGGCGATAATGGATCAGTCCGTAAATCTACACAACGTGGAGCTATCTCTATGCATGTATTAAAGTCAGTCTATAAGCAAAGGAGAGCATGTGAAGACTTAAAGAAACCCCTATATGGTGTGGCTATCGAGATCAATGAGACGCCTCTACATGAGATGCTTCTTGGTGAAATACCTCTACGTCGAGGAGAGGGGGGACGCCCCCGATCCTTGGCGGTAATGAGGAGGTCCTCAACTACCTCAGTACACCAGGAAGAGCATCTATTAAACAAGCCCCCTGCTTGGTATGGACTTCACTAATATCAGCATACATTGTCCCAATTTGAAGGAGAACTCATAGCGGGGTCACATCAAAATTCTCTTCATTACAAATGGTGACAACTCCAAACAATACAAGAAGATTACTGAAACACTTTGATTCCTCATCACATCAACAATGACAATGAGGAATCGGGGGGTAGTGGCATTACATAAACACCACTTCTAGAAGGACATTTGAAGAATTGCAAGACAAAGCCAGCACCTAGCGTTGCGAGGTCGCAAGCCCGATATCTTGGGATGTGAGGCCACTTGACCCCAGTAGCGATGATGGGGGGGGATCAAATGAAGACTCAATCAGCTATCCCAAAGTACTTGCAAAAATTCAAAATTACTAGTATTCACAATGCAAAACACATCAGCTAGCATATGCGAGCTGGGGCTAGAGCCCAACAACATGATGGATGAAAAGGCAAATAAAAAAAACCATGCGAAGTTGGCAGGTGCTAGTCGTGGAGGAATGTATTGAAGTTAAGAAAGTAAAAAAATCAAATATTGCATGTACAACTGCAAGACTAAGAAGTCAAGTTAGATGGCAATTTGTAGCAGGGCCCGTGCATTGGCATATCAGGCGAGGACAACAAGTACTAATCCTGGTTGGGTGAAGTTAATTATGCGAGTGGTACAATGCGAGGCGAACAATGCGAGGCGAAGTGAACCTATAAACCTGTATAGCTGGCTTTGGTTAAAGAGAAATAAAAAAAATTACTACATGGCTCGACTTTTTGCTTTGGCGTGCAAAGACAAGAAAAGGATGAAGACCACATGTGAGGTGGGACGATATCATAAGGTCACCCCAAACAAAAGCAAAGAATTTCAAAAGAATATCAAGTACGAGGTCATGAAATAAAGAAGTGAAAAAACTAGTATGCGATAAGGAGGCCTCGCAACATATGCGAGGAGGCCTCGCAACATATGAGGCTGCGAGGAGGCCTCGCAACATATGAGGCTGCGAGGAGGCCTCGCAACATATGAGGCTGCGAGGAGGCCTCGCAACATATGAGGCTGCGAGGAGGCCTCGCAACATATGAGGCTGCGAGGAGGCCTCGCAACATATGAGGCTGCGAGGAGGCCTCGCAACATATGAGACTGCGAGGAGGCCTCGCAACATATGAGGCTGCAAGGAGTCCTCTCAACTTATGAGGAGGCCTCTCATCATAATAATAAGGAACAGCGGAGAGTCATCTCATCATACTTTAAGAAGACCTGAAGATAGGTGAGAGCCTGAGCTCACATATCAGCTGGACAGAAGATATGATTATAATAAGTTATGACTGCAAGGCCCTATGGGGTCGCCTCTCAAGATCCCTGCAGGACCACATTGCGCTTGGAAGGACCTTCTGAGGTCACCATTACTGACATATACTTGGCTTCGCATTAATTGAAAGACACACAACACGTGTCATCATCTTAGCGGCTGAGAGCAGATCTCGAGACACGACCCAAGACACTTGAGATAACTATGCTTTCATTTACAGCAATCTATAGCGAGCACATGCCTCGCATCGAAGTTTTGACAAAACAGTTTTTGAGTCCACATCGCATCTCCATGACAATATGGACTCGGGGGGTAGTTGTTATGCCCAAATCTTGGCATAAGCCCTAAGCAGGCCTGATGGGCTTGAATAGAGGTCCACAACTGATAATGGGCCTAGAGATGAAGATTGGGTCACTAAAACCCACCACCAGGAGTCAGTCCAATATATTATCAAGCACAATGTGGAAGTTTGCGACCCTAAGCTGCGGGTCGAGTTCGCTAGCAAAGTCCCTAGTATGGGATAGCATCTATCATGCACGTCTCTCTACAAGGTCCAGCGTGGCCTAGAGGTCCAGCGAGACCTAGAATACTGTCTCTACAAGGTCCAGCGTGGCCTAAAGGTCCAGCGAGACCTAGAATACTGTCTCTGCAAGGTCCAGCGAGACTTAGGGGTCCAGCGAGGCCTAGAGGTCCAACGAGGCCTAGAATACTCTTATGAAGACTAGAGGTCTAGCGAGGCCTATAATACTCTTATGAAGGCTAGAGGTCCAACGAGGCCTAGAGCATATATATTATGAAGGCTTACGGTCAGGCCCAGCGAGGTCGCGTGAGTGTGATTATCTCCGTACAGCGTGGACCACCTCGCATGACTAGCCCAGCGAGGTCGCATGCGAGGCCACGTAGCTTCTCCATTAGCCTCGCCAGTGAGGCCACCTGATTCGATCATCATGTTAGCCATAGGTAACCTTTAATGGGCTATGGGTCATGAGCAGGATAAATGGGTAAAATATATCAGCCCAAGAAAACGTCTAGTGAATTTGGGCCAAACCGAGCCCATATAAACCCTAGTGTTAAGATATATTATTATAAAATATTTATTAATTATGTATTATGGGATATTGGGATATTGATGTTGCTTTATTTATTTTATTGAGAATAAGGAATTTCCTTATTAGTGCTTGGAGTTACTTGGCATGTCTTGTGCTTCAAGTCAGTTTTGTGTATTTAAGTATTGATTTAATAAATGAATAAAAACATAACCTTGAGAGCATATTTATCATGGTATCAAGAGCCTAGGTTATCCCCGTAAGAGTTTGCGGGTGCGAGAAAAGTTAAACCTACTAGAGTTGGTAGGTGCGAGAATAATTAACACCACGAGAGTTCGTGGTGCGTGAAAAATCTTACAAGAGTTTGTGAGAAAATTTAACACTACGAGAGTTCGTGGTGTGAGAAAAATCCCTGCAAGAGTTTGTGGGTGTTGAAAAACTAATCGTGCGAGAGTTCATCAGTCATGGTGTGGAAAATATGGAGAACGAAGATGGCATAAAATGGAAGCACAACGACAATGATGATGGATTTTGGTGGATTCCTCTAAGAGATTGTCTCAAATTAACGATGACAAAAAAGAGGAATATTGAGAAGAATCGTGACAGAAACTATAACGGAGGCAACGATGATAAAGTTAATGAAGATGGGGATGAAGATCTAATTACATCGAAAGGTTTCAAGTGGGTGATTATGTCGATTGGAGCAAAAGGATTCAATATTTTTTTTATTATTTTGGCAAACTCACGATTTTGAGTATCGTGAGTTTGAGGGGGGATGTTAAGATATATTATTATAAGATATTTATTAATTATGTATTCTGGGATATTGGGATATTGATGTTGCTTTATTTATTTTATTGAGAATAAGGAATTTCCTTATTAGTGCTTGGAGTTACTTGGTATGTCTTATGCTTCAAGTCAGTTTTGTGTATTTAAGTATTAATTTGATGAATGAATAAAAACATAACCTTGAGAGCATATTTATCACCTAGCCTGTCTAGATAACTTCTTCTCCAAGAACTACGTATGGCTTGATCCATATAAATAGGGTACGTAGGCATCTTGTAAAGGATGATTGACAGTTCACCCCTGGAATATCAACAAACAAGATCAGCCACAAATAATCTCCAATCTCCTTCCGTGTTCTTCGTCTTCTTAGAAAAATATTCGTATTTTGCTCCATGATTTCAACAAACCTCCAAAACATTGTTATACAATATTCTCCCTATAACAGTTAATATTTTTAACCTGAAAGAGGAAATTGATTAGTAAATGAGAAATTTTAGTTAGATAAAATATAAATTAATTAGATTGTAGGATGGATATAAATTGATAAGTAAGGGTAAATAAGTAAATTCAATAGGTACCAACCAACCAACCAAACTTTTAATGTTTCGGTTTTTATATAATAGTATAGATATAAAATATAGTTTTATAACTTATTTAACTTATTTTTAAAGTTTTTTCTTGGATAAAAATTTAATTATAAAGTTTTATTTAAAAGGAAAAAAATAAAAATAAATTATGGAATAATACTTTATAGGAGTATTAAAATGCGTGTTGAACCCTCTGCTCCAAACGTAAACAACTCGCTCGGACGGAGGAAGTAATTTATAAGTTAATTTATGACTCATAATAACTTATGGGTGTTTGTCAACTCAACTATGAATTCAGTTTATAACTTATATGTTGATTTAAGTTTTTTTTTTTTTTTTTGTGATAATGGCCAAGTGGCCACGGTGAAATTCTCATTCATGAATTGTATCCAAATACAATATATGTACAAGGGGATTTATTCATTCAAGAAAATTCATCATCTAACCGAAAAGCACGCATGATGCTTCCGGACGTTTGGACAATAAAATCTTCAAGTCTGAAAGAAAGAACCCCACGATAGAAATGCCTCGTTAAAAAACCCTCAAGAGCAAAACCCTGTGGGAAAAAACTCAAGGGGGAAAAAGAGTGCCCTCAAAATATAAAAATACATCATTTTACAAATTTTCAAAAAATTTGAACTAATTGTTCCTTATGAGAGTCTCCATTGCCATCAGTTATTGTCGCATACTTGCTTCATTTTCCTCTTCATCTTCACTGCTCCATTACTACAAGTCACCACCTCTGCCTTATTAGCATACTATTTAGAATAAGACTTTAAAATCTTATAATAGAAAATCCATAAAATCCTGAAAAACACAAACGAAACAAAGAGAACATAAGTCAATATATAAAAAGATTAAATATTTTATAAAATAATAAAGGAAATTATATCCAATAATAAATTATTATTGAACAACGTGTGTGTATATATTTTATAAGAAAATGAAATAAATAAAGTCTAACCAATTAAATCATTGGTTAAACACTAAAGTAAATCATATATAAAAATATGACTAGAATATATAAAATAAAATATTAATAAAATAAAATATAGATTACTTTGAAATTATATATAATTATATAAATATAGAAAAGTAAAACATAACTAAAATTTAAAAATAAAAATCTGGAGAGAACACTTAAAACTAGATATATTAGTAATATAACAATAATCTAACCAAAGGGAATCCTTTGGTTAGATCCATAATTAAATAATAAAATGAATAATAAGGTATTATTATTAATATAAAATACAAAAGTATCTAATTATAAAACTCTAATCTTTAATATGAATATGAGTAATAACAACGAATACATAATTATAATACGAAAAATTAGATAATAATTATCTAATATATAATAAATGATAGAAAATAAATTCAATAAAATAAAATGACAATGTCTATTAAAGGCACATATAAGCCATCAAATATGGCCCCCAAAAACGGTGCGACAATGCCAATATTTATGGCCACCAATAAAGGTACAAGATTGAGCATAAAAAGCACAAAATAAAGGATAATTCATCACCATATTTATCCCGTAGCTAAAATTATACTTTATTTGAATTCTTTTGGGAACATTACAAAATATATTCGGCTAAATATTTATAATTATTAAAAGATCATGCATTCATATAAAATTAATATTTAATCATGCGAGGGAGTTACAACAACCATTCAAGTCAACATTAATAAAAATCATTAATACATACGAATACTAGGAGTTACAACTTACAAGAACTTTAAAACACTAGCTTTAATCATGGTCTGGATCGTCTGTCCCCTTCCTCCGTGTCTCCTCCGTGTCCCCTTCCTTTTTTAATATAAAATGAGTGTCCCTGCGGGGCCCATTTTAAATAAAAATATTTTTTATTTAAAATGGGCCCCGAGGGGATACACATTTTGTATTAAAAAGAGAAGGGGACACGGAGGAAGGGGACAGAGGATCCCAGCTCCTTTAATCATGGGAGGGAAATACAACAACTATTCAGTCAAGTCAACATTTATAATTATAAAAATCATTAATGCATCTAAAGAATTAGGAGTTACAAAAACTTTGGAACACTAGCTTAAATTAAGCAAATCAGCATTTATAATATGATGCTGATTATTTCAGGTTGATTTTTTCTTAACCCTAACCCGTACCTACTGGGTTCGTGTTCGGTTTCAGGTCATTTCGGGTTTCACCACCTCAACAATTTTTTAGAGTGATTGAAAACATAGTCTTATATGATGTACTCCCTCTGTCCCGATTTATATAGACTGATTGCTTTTACCGAAAGTTTAAGAAAAAATAGTTCATTTCCTTTTTATTGCACGTGAAAGTTACGATTCAAATGTATAATATGCATTGTATCCACTTTGTGAGGTGTAAAAAAGGACATGACATATAAAAAATATTGTTATTACAACTAAATAATTACTCCGTATAAACCAACCAGCGAGTCTCTATCAATACCCGTGAAAGTTATTTTATTTTACTTAAATTTAGTTATTTTAAAAATAAAATATTTCAAATGTAGGGTTATAAATAGAGGGTTAATTAATTTTCAGTTCATTTTCGGGTTTCGGGTTCGTGTTTGATTGTACCTGGTTATTTCGAGTTCAATATTTATTGACCCAAATTCGTATTTTATTGGGTTGGGTTCGTATCAGGTTTCGAATTGGATCGGAAATTGTCATCCCTAACTTGAGTAATTGAGTTATCTCATCGCGCTCTTATAATAACATTGAATATCTTAATGGATAATCAACATAGCGAATGAGATTATATAAAAGGAATTCTCGACTCACAGTATAAAAAATTAAAGCTTTCAAATCAAAAGTAATCTTATTTTTAAAAATAATCTTACCACTTAAGTATAATATAATTGAAGACATAACTAACAAAATATAATCATACTCTTACAAAGACTCCTATATTTCAAATAATATCCAAATTAACTTAATTGAAAAAACCAAATTTAATTACTGACATGGGAGATAATATTACACTTATAGAATGTCTTATGTTTTCAGTCATCCACAAACATCTAATAATCAAAATTTACAAGGCTTGCATAGCACAAAACAAATACTACCCAATAACTTACCAAATTTGCATGATAATAAACACAATACTATCTGAGACTTACAGTCTTACATAGCAGAAAACAAATACTACCTAATAACTTATGAAAGCTTGCACGATAATAAGCACAATGCTAACGAAATGATCAAAATGTACATATCACGTTTTTCAATGCGACGGCCCAGATTCATATATGCATAAAGTGTATGTAAGCTTAATGAAGGATCATGCCATTTTTAATCGGGTTAATTATCTGATTGGTCACTTGATTGGTCACTGAAGTCAGCCTGGATTATCAAGTTGGTCACTGAACTCAAAATGGTCTCAATCAGGTCACTTACTCGACATAAATGTACGGTCCGTTAAATAGTCTTCATTTTTTTGATGGAAACAGACTGCGGATTGACATAAACACTTATAACTGCATATTCACTTAACATTTAAAAAATCCGAGACCATAATTGTGCTACCCAGATTATTCTCTTCAAAATAGATACAATATTGATACAATTCTAGTTCTTGAATTTCCTTTTTCTATTCATATAAATCTAGGACTCATAATGAAAATCTAAACCAGTTTTATGAGACCCATAACATATAGATTAACACACTTTAATTTCATAAAATTTGGTGGAGATTTTTTGTACAAAATTTTGCGAACAGTAATTTAAAAAAATGAACAACTTAATAATCCAGACTGACTTCAATGACCTGATTGAGACCATTTTGAGTTCAATGACCAACTTGATAATCTAGGCTGACTTCAATGACCAATCAGATAATTAACCCCTTTTCAATCTACATAGTTATAGAAAGATTGTTTAACTCAAAGCCGTGAGGTCTTTTTGTTTTTCTCGTTGTTCGGTGTGCTGGTAGTGGAACTGTGGAAGTCCACCCATCTGTACTATATTAACTTATTAATACTACAAATTGTCAATCACTCTACTAGTGTAAATGTGTAATTACTACTCCCTCTGTCTCTAAAAACATTTCTCATTTACTAAATCGGGACTATCAAAATACTTTTCCCCTTTCTATTTTAAGCCATAAACAATAATATTCAATACCCATTACTCCACCCACTACTCCTTAAAAATAATATTCAATAACTACTACTCCACCCACTAATCATTACAAATAATATTCAGCACCCACTATTCCACCCACTACTCCAAAAAAACAATATTCAATACCTACTATTCCACCCACTACTCCTTAACAATAATATTCAATATCCACTACTCCACCCACTACTCCACCCACTACTCCAAAAAAACAATATTCAATACTCACTACTCCTTAAAAACAATATTCAATATCTACTACTTCTTACAAATAATATTTAATACCCACTTTTTCTTAAAATCCGTGTTTTTAGTCAAACGAGCAATGTTTTGAGAGACGGAGGGAGTAATTAGTAAACCACACATTCAGGCTGTTTGGCTCATGCGGCTTAAATGAGTTTCGAGCTTTAAGTTGTTTTTGGTTTGTTTGGGCAAAGTGCTTAAAGCCTGACTTTAAGTTAAAAAACTGCTTTAAGTCATAAGTTCCATTTAGGTACTTTTGACTTATAACTTATGACTTATAGAATTTTTTTTTTTTTACTTTTTTTTCCACAATTCTTGTAAAGTTTAAATATCATGAATTTAAATTTTTTTAAAGTCAAATTTCACTTTAAGTCAAAATTATTAAATCCCCATTTAACTTTAAGTAAAATTACCCAAACACTTTCATTCAACTTAAAGTAAACAACTTTACTTTCTCCTTTAAGTTAAAAATACTTCCATTAAGTCAAAAGTAACTTATTTTAAGCAATCCCAAACACCCTCATTGTTCCATATCAGGACAATTCCTGATACATATATTAGGCTCGAGTATACTGCAAGCCTAAATTCAAAAGAAGTGTGCCAGCTGTTGCAGGACATGTTTTAAGAAAGCTACTCCCTGTCCATTTCTTTACACTTTCCTTTTTGGACCGTCCCATCCATTTTTTTACATTTCAAAACTTTCCCAAAATAGTAAAGTTTTATAATATAAAAATCAACTACATCCATTACTTTCTTCCACTAACTCATTTTATACATTATATAGTGATGGGTCCCACCACTTTACTCATTTTTCCTCCTTCTCTCCTTTTTCTTTATATTTTTCCTTGGTCTCCGTGCCCAACCCAAATGTAAACATTTGGGTGGGACGGAGGGAGTAGAAAATAAATGAAGAGATAAAAATAGGGCAGAGATTTAGAGATTTATATTCAAAGAAAGAGATTTATATTCAAAAGAAGTGTGTCAGCTGTTGCAGGACATGTTTTAAGAAAGCTAGAAAATAAATGAAGAAGTGTTCCCGTGTGCAAATTTGGTGTTGGTGGCACTCGATTTTTCTTTCGTGCCGAATTGGTTTATATATTATAAAATGTAAGCAATGTCAATAATGTAAATCACTTCGCTAATAAGTAATTACTTCTTGGATGCTAACTCTATTGCACCTTTCATTTAAAGGCGGGGAGAGCAACCGAATCAAGCCACGCCTATATATATCATCTTGAGCGAGGCTTAACCACCAAAGAACAGTGGGACTCAAGTAAACTCTTATGTAAGCTTCGAATCTAGTGTTTCATTAACAGTGGGTACCAGATCAGCTGAATCAAAAGTTAAACAACTTCCCATGTTCACTAAGCAACTCATGATAAACGACTGACAATGTAATATCTTAATTTTATTTTAGGATCCAATGTTATTCACATTAATCTTGTAACTGATTTTGGAATGAAACTTGTTGGCCGGGGTACTTTAAAGAGCATGCAACTTGAATGTTAAGTTTCTATGACAGTAAAGAGATATGTAAAGGATAGTATAAGGACTGCATACCTCTACTTTTCGAACACGGGCTTCATGTTCAAGTTGTTGTTGAAGTTTCTGCTCCGATGTCTGGTTTTCCAGTGCCAGGAGAACACTTCTAGCTCGCACCCGACCTTGAACGATCACTAACGCTTGCATACAGCAAAGAGTAATCGCCGCTTGTTTTCTTGCAGCATGCCCCCTGACAAGGGCTTGCAGTCTAACTATTCCTTTTAAGTTTTAACACTTTTAGTGCTTGCCTCGACTAAAGTTGTCACCGAACATTCTTATGTCATATAATCAATCAAAAGGTTATGAACGGTATCGTATAATTAATTAATTTAGAGCTAAAGTATTTAATTTGAACAATGTGGCTAACAAATTGTCTTGTAAGCAGCGGACTCATATTTGACCAAACTTAAGCTTTAGAAGTTGAAATTGTCATATTAAAGACATATGTTCCTCAGGCTTAAATATTGTTAAGTAACCAACTCATCTAAAACCTTAAGGTGTGAGAGGAAGGCCCCAACAGGATCTTATGCTACAACAAGTATTATTCAACAAATATGATCCTAGCATATACTTTTTACACTGTGAAATTAGAATTAGTACTACAGACTGTTTAATTAATTTTAAATTTCAAACAATCGACTACTGAAAACGTCACAAGAAATACAAATGTCTCTTTGGTTTATATATGTTCTCTGCATATCCTATTGGTTCTAGCACCAATCTTGCTTGGGGATAGAGGGGTTACTTATAATGGTGTCCTGTACAAGAGGAGCCAAGCAACTACATTAATTTTGGGCAATATTTTCTTGTATAAAGGAAAAAAGTAAATACAGGGAGTTGATATAGAGACATCCTTGATTCGACTTCAGACTCTGCCTCAATCATACACTCACAGATTTGGATTTCTACATTTAAAGTTGATACAAAACCTTAAGATGTTAGAAGAAGGCTCCAACTAGATCATATATTATATTCTAACAGAGACACTGTTTAACTTGTACCAATAGCTTTCAATCAAAATAAAGTGAACTGTTGGTGGGCAACATTTTAATACCTCAAAGATTGAAGTTTGGTACCAGAACTCCTCGAAAGGCAGTCTGGATACATGTGGCTGCCCATTGCTCTCTCATATTATGCTCAACTTGGGAAACATTGTTCATTTGAAGTGAATTGGATGGAGATGCACCAGGTACTGATTCTGAATGTTCTGCTTTGACTTGTGTAGCACTTTTGTCGTTGAACGCATCTTGAAGTACACTTTCAATTTCAACTGAATGTCTTCTTCGATGCAGAAACTTTTAGGAAGCTGGAGCTCTCTGCTGGAAAAAAAGTTAATTATTAAAATATACTATATATCAGACAATCATGACAAATGCTGATAAACAGTAAGTCCTTGGCAGAAATAGTAAGGGCACTATATATGAAGCGTGCATGCTGAAGAAAAATTCACATTCTAAGACTGAAAGAATTTTGTTCTAACAAGTCATTTACCAAGTTACTAGAGTCATGCTTTTGGGGTTGTGTTGTGAATCAGAGTAACACAAAAAGATGTTGGACATATTACATGATTTCTCTTCTGCCAGCAAAGACTACTACTAATGCCAGCTGGAATTACTCTACATTTTCTGTTTATTCTGTAATTAGAACAGTTAGTTAGAGTAACAGAATTTCCCGCCATATGGCTTGTATTTAAACACTAGTTCTTGTACATTTCTGATCAACGATCTTAATACAATTTTGTACAGTTCTTCTTCTTCTCTTTCCTGCAACTTTACACACATACTTTCACACACAGCTAATATCAGATTTACATGGTATCAGAGCAGGTGATTGCTCAAGATTTTCATCAATGGTGACGTAGTGATTCTCCCGCATTCTTACTCTGATTTACTACGATCTCTCTCGCTGCAATCTCTCTCGCTACAATCTCTCTCGCTGCAGTTTCGGTTTGATTCTTGATTACATATCTTTCTTCACGTATTCGCATTTCTTGATCGTTATATTGTATTGTATTTCCTTCTTGATCTTCATTAGCTTGCAGATCAACTTTTCTTTGTCATTTTCTTTCTTGATTCTTCAAATCTGTGCGTTATTTGTTTGTTTGAGGCTATCTCTTGTTGTACGTATACTTGTGGTTGCGTATACTAGTCTTGATTCTCAGAAATTTTCATTTTCTCACATTGCACACATTGTGTTTGTGAAAAGTCCTCTTTCAATTTTGTTAAAATTGTTTCAATCAAGCTCATCATGACTACTAATAATGTCATTCCTGATTCTAATACTGATCATCAAACTCAAGATTCTGCTGAAATGCAAGATACTCAGTCACTTTTCAACTTATATCAAAGATTATCTAATAACTCGACATCAAATAATCTTGATAATCCTTTACACTTACAATCTTCGGATAGTCCTGGCATGAAGTTAGTAAATGAACCTTTTGATGTCACTGGTTTTGGTAATTGGAAGCGGTCTATGTTGATTGCACTCTCTGCTAGAAACAAATTGTGTTTTGTTGATGGTTCTCTGCCTAAGCCATTATCTTCATCATCTTCTTACAAGAGCTGGTCTAGATGTAACGATATGGTCATTTCATGGATACTTGGTGCTCTATCTAAGACTATTGGCCGTAGTGTCATCTATTCTACTACTGCTCATCAAATGTGGTTGGAGCTTGAGGAACGATATGGAGTCTCTAATGGTGCTCAACTTTTTGGATTACATAAAGAACTTTCTGAAGTTTCTCAAGGAAACCAGAGTATTTCTAGTTATTTCACAAAGATCAAAATGCTATGGGATGATATTGACTCTCTCTGTTTAGCACCTGTCTGCACTTGTGGCTGCACCTGTGGTGCCACTCAGAAAACTGCCCAATTTCATCAAGATCAAAGAGTCATACAATTTCTAATGGGACTTAATGACTCATATCACATGATGAGAGGTACTATTCTTATGAAATCTCCATTGCCTACTCTAGGGCATGTCTACAGCCTACTATTACAAGAGGAAGCACAAAGAGAGATACACTCTGCAAGTCCTTTCTTGGCTGATTCAACATCATTGAATGCAAATTCATCAAGGCCTCAATTTAACAAGTCCAAATCTGTTGTCAATGATCCTAAAAAGAATTCACTTCACTGCAACTACTGTAAGAAGCCAGGGCATCTTATAGACAAGTGTTACAAACTACATGGCTTTCCCTCTGATTTTAAATTCACCAAGAACAAGAAATTTGCTGCTCAGGTGGATAGTTCTTCAGTCACTTCTGATGACAAACAAGTTTCTACTTCTGTCCCAACTACACTTACTCCTGAAATATGTTCTCAGCTCATGAACATGCTTAAGTCAGCTCAACAATCAGACATTCCTTCATCTGCAAACTTTGCAGGTACTTTTTCAGTCTGTTCTCACATAGCATGTTTTTCTGGTGTTAACAAATGTGCTTGGATAATTGATAGTGGTGCTAGTGACCACATGTGCTTTGACAAATCTGTGTTTTCTTCTTTGAGTCCTACACTCAAACCTTTGACTATTTCTCTTCCAAATGGTCATGTTTTAGAAGTCACTGCTATAGGTCAAGTTAATATATCACATGACATTGTACTAAAAGATGTTCTTTATGTACCTATGTTCAGATATAACTTGATTTCTATTCCCAAATTGACTCAACAACTTAATTGTATGGTCAGTTTTACTCCTGATACTTGTTATTTGCAGGGGTCTTCTCAGAAGAAGCCTCTGGTTCTTGGTAAACATTGTCAAGGTCTATATCTCTTTTCACCAGCTGCATCTCCTTCTCCTACAGCTGTTGTTTCATCAACTGATTGTTCCAGTATGAATGCTCATAAGTCCACTTGTATTAAAACTAGTCTTTTATGGCATTCAAGATTAGGTCATTTACCTGTATCAAAATTAAAAACTCTATCTCTTTGTAATTTTGATTCTGATTGTGTCAATCTTTTGTCATCTTGTGATATTTGTGCTAAGTCAAGACAGCACAAACTTCCTTTTCCACATAGTACTATTCATTCTACTAGTAAGTTTCAACTTTTACATATTGATATCTGGGGACCATATTCTGTTCCTACTTATAATAAATATAAGTACTTTCTTACTATCGTTGATGACTTCACTAGAAGTACATGGACACATCTGTTAAGTAATAAAAGCAGTGCCTTTGACTTTATCAAATATTTCATTATCATGGTCAAAACACAGTTTAATTGCCAAGTACAAACCATCAGAACTGACAATGCTTTAGAACTTGGTTCTTCATCTACTGCCTCCACTTTTCTCATGTCACAGGGTATTTCTCATCAGACATCTTGTGTTTACACACCCCAACAAAATGGGGTGGTGGAAAGAAAACACAAGCATATTCTAGAAACCTCAAGAGCATTATTGTTTCAATCCAACTTACCTTTACCTTTTTGGGGTGAGTGTGTCCTCACAGCTACATATCTTATTAATAGATTTCCTTCTAAACTTTTAAAAGGAAAATCTCCTTATGAACTTCTGTTTGACTGTAAACCATCCTATTCTAATCTCAAACCCTTTGGCTGCTTATGTTATGTATCAACCTTAAAACAATTTCGAAATAAGTTTTCTCCTAGAGCTGAAGCTTGTGTCTTTCTTGGTTATCCTTTTGGCAAAAAGGCATATAAGGTGCTAAATTTGTCAAATTACCAAATTCAATTTTCCAGAGATGTTCTTTTTCATGAGCATATTTTTCCTCTTGTTAAACATAATCCTTCTTGTTTCATACCAGAAACAATCCCAGATACAGATTCCATACCAGAACCTATTCCAGTTTTTCAGTCTGATATTGAGTTTCATGATGATAGTCCTGTTACTAGTACTGATCATAGTACTGACACTAGTACTGATCATAGTATTAATAGTCGTGATCCTACTGATCAAACAAATGATTCTACTGATCAAACAAATAATTCTACTGATCAGTCTTCTCCTATTATCTTACCACCTGCAAGAAAGTCTACAAGAATATCTAAATTACCTTCCTATCTAACTGACTTTGTTCATCCTTATACTTCAAGTTGTAATTCCATTGTTTGTGATCACACTCTCACTTCATTGTGTGTGTCTACTTCTACTCAAATTCCTACACACTCCATTTGTTGCACTGTCAACACATCTCTCTCACTTCCACCAGCTGAACCATCTAGCTATGAAGAAGCATCCCAGTATCCTGAATGGCAACAAGCCATAGCTAATGAATTTTCTGCTTTGGAAGCAAATAATACCTGGTCTCTTGTTCCATTACCACCTGGTAAGAAAGCAATCAGTTGCAAATGGGTTTTCAGAGTCAAATATCACTCAAACGGTAGTATTGAGCGTTACAAAGCTCATTTGGTTGTTAAGGGGTTCACCCAAAAGGCAGGAATTGACTATACAGAAACCTTTTCACCAGTAGTAAAAATGACAACAATTCGAAGTCTCATTGCTGTTGCTGTCAAGAAGGGTTGGAGAATGTCTCAATTAGATGTTAATAACGCCTTTCTCCATGGGGACCTTCATGAGGATGTTTATATGAAAATTCCACCTGGACTTACAGTTTCTAATCCCCACCTTGTTTGCAAACTGCTCAAGTCTCTGTATGGTCTCAGACAGGCATCTCGAAATTGGTTTGAAAAACTTACAACTGCTTTATTCTCTATAGGATACTGTGCTTCTCAGAATGATAGTTCTCTACTTTACAAGAAATTTGGTTCTTCTGTGATCTATCTTGCCATTTATGTCGATGATATTCTCATTGTTGGTAATGATGATGCTGAGATAACAAGTGTTAAAAGTTTTCTAGATTCTACTTTCAAAATAAAGGATCTGGGCACTCCTTCTTATTTTTTGGGTTTGGAACTTCAATCTGTTTCTAATGGTGTTGTCTTGTCTCAACACAAGTTCACAACTGATTTACTTTCAGAATTTGATTGTGCAAATTTCACTTCTGTTGTCAGCCCACTTGATCTCAATGTTAAACTTCAACCAGACTCAGGGCCTTTATATTCTGATCCATCTCAATATCGTAAACTTGTAGGAAAGTTAAATTTTTTAACCAACACTCGTCCTGATTTGTCTTTTGCTGTTCAACACCTTAGCCAATTCATGTCTAGTCCTCGACTTCCTCATTGGGATGCTGCAATTCATGTACTTCGTTATCTTAAAACAAATCCTTCTCATGGTTTACTCTTTAACTCTACATCCTCTTTTACCCTTGAAGCTTTCTGTGATGCTGACTGGGCAGCTTGTTCTCATACTCGTAAGTCTGTTAGTGGTTATGTAAGTCTGTTAGTGGTTATGCTGTTCTTCTTGGTGGTTCTTTAATCTCTTGGAAGTCCAAGAAACAGCACACCGTATCTCTGTCTTCAGCTGAAGCAGAGTACAGATCGCTTCGTCGTATTACTGCTGAACTAGCTTGGTTATCTCGTCTTTTAACTGAGTTTGAAGTTCCTAATATTCTTCCTATTCCTGTCAAATGTGACAATCAAGCTGCTATCTACATTGCCAGAAACCCTGTCTTCCACGAAAGAACGAAACACATTGATCTCGACTGTCATTTTGTTCGTACAAAGTTACTATCTGGTCTCATTTCTTTATCCTATGTTCCTACTACAAATCAACTGGCTGATGTATTTACAAAACCTCTCACTGGATTACTACATCGTAACATTGTTTCCAAGTTGGGAATGGCTTCTCCCCCTTCCAACTTGAAGGGGGGTGTTGGACATATTACATGATTTCTCTTCTGCCAGCAAAGACTACTACTAATGCCAGCTGGAATTACTCTACATTTTCTGTTTATTCTGTAATTAGAACAATTAGTTAGAGTAACAGAATTTCCCGCCATATGGCTTGTATTTAAACACTAGTTCTTGTACATTTCTGATCAACGATCTTGATACAATTTTGTACAGTTCTTCTTCTTCTCTTTCCTGCAACTTTACACACATACTTTCACACACAGCTAATATCAGATTTACAAAAGATTAGGCAAAAGAAATTTAAGACAAAATAAGGCTAAATATTTATTGCATTGACCTAATCAAAGTATTCTCATCATATACAGTTTCCTTCCTAACG
The DNA here is from genome assembly GCA_037693485.1 of Kitagawia praeruptora. Lineage (NCBI taxonomy): Eukaryota > Viridiplantae > Streptophyta > Magnoliopsida > Apiales > Apiaceae > Kitagawia > Kitagawia praeruptora. Next base: position 41,142,216 of record CM075351.1, read on the forward strand.
TTCGAGAGGTTTGAAAAACTTCCACAAGTGATACTTCTCTCTCATTTTATCAATGCCTTCTTACAAGCCTCTGCTCCCTATTTGCAGCTCCACAAGCTGCTTTCTTACATGCGTAAGTGAATATGACAGGTGCTTAATTTGATCCATAGAAAGTTGGTCGCAGGAAGGGTGGTCAGACTTTCAAAACTTTTCCGGTACAGCGTCCTCTATGGTGTTTGGATGATAATGGGTAGCAGGGCTCACTAGGATCAATGTCTATATAGACACTACGCAATATTATTAACGGTACTGACTGGTCCTGAATTGCCTCCGAGAAGTCCTTCTAAGATTGCGTTTCTGCAGTGATGGCTGGAGGGATGCTAAGGTTAGATTCTAAAACTTATAGTAACATGTTCTCTAGAAATTTTGGAAGAAGAGGAATTTAATGATAATCTGCGTTCACTGTCATGTAAGCAAAACTTTTTCATGCAACATGAAGTGTGTTGCATTTTGCCTATAATTGTATAAATGCATACTTTACCTCATCACACTGGAGGCAGCTGTCAAAAACTAAAATTTTAAAGTATCTAAGAAAGCATAAGATATTATCATAATTATTAAAATAGAGCTTCTCTTACGTGAATTGGGAATATAGGTTCTCTTATGTAAATTGGGCATATAGCTTCTCTTACGCAAAATTTGGCACATCAGGGAAATGGTGTCTTCTGAAAAGGAAGCAACATGTATAGTTGCTAGATCTTGTGAAGTATGTGAATACTAAGACAGGCTCATTTTACTTGTTGATTAATGCTGTTCGAGCAATTTCTGGAGGAACTAGGCTTCCAATACTTTTCATATAAGCCTCCTCTGATCTGAGTGTCTTATGAGCGAACTATTTACATTGAGATTGTATATTAATCATGAATAATATAGAGGCAAGGAATGTATCATGTCAAGACCAGTGATCTACTTACGGATCTTTTTTACTTGAACTTTACAGAGAGCAAACTTATCTCTCTAGTCTGTCCTACACTTACTGTAAGGGTTTTATTGGGATAAACCAATCACAAGTCATTAACTTACTGATTGAACCCCTACCATATTTCACCTTCGAAAACCAGCCTATATAAGAGTTGGCTTATATATGCATTTGATCCTTTACCAATAATTATCTTCCCATTTTGTACAATTGTATCTCATTAACTTCACATTGGCTATAGCTACCTAAAGTTCCATTTTAGATCCCACCACCTGCCCACTTATCAATCTCCTCACTTGACTTTTTGGCTTTATCAACATAATTAAAGAGAGATTACTGCAAATGCAATGTTCTTTTCAGTTCTAAGGAGGGATATAGATTATGGGTCTCAGGCAGTTTTCTTGAAAAATGAAGTGCAAATTGAAATGCTTAATTTGTACCAAAGCTGCCCATTTCAATCAGTGTTTCGTTGACTTGGTAGTGATCTGTTGCGTACTCCTCGGTTCAGTCAATTTCAGCTGGGATAATATCAGAGATTTAAAAACAGGTGGAGAATCATACAGTTGATGCAGTTCTAAGTATTACATAATCATGGTATAGAAGAGATTGAACATAAAGTCAGCAAGTAGAAGATTATATATAGACTTGAAACCTTACTTCTTTGTGTGTGTGTAAAAAAAATTGCAACTTGCACAGTTTTTCGTCTAAAATCATTATTTGCTTCAGGAAGCTCAAGTACTTATTTAACAATAATGGTTTGCTTTGCATAATTAAGTTCGCATATTATACACAAATTTGAGTTTTTTTTAATAATAACTAAACAACTATTAGATAGAAGTCGACTAATTTAACACCTGCATTAGCATGTCACATCTAATCTTTTAATAGGGAATAATAACATATACGGAGTAATCAGTATAAGTCTAACGGCGTTTTTTATTTGGTAGTTTTGTTGGTTGCAGTCTTTCCGGTCCAACTCTAGGTTTACAGTATTTCCATCTACCTAATTCAAAGAGTTAATAACTTGATGGTTGAACAGCCAAATACATTACTCCCTCCGGTCCATTATATAAGGCATTTGACTTTTCTGCATGTAACTTTAGGTGCTTTGAATACATAGTTAAAATTTTTATTTTTTAAAATTTATTTTTCTAAATAAAAATTAAAATATTATATTTTTATTCAAAAAAAGAAAAATTAAAAAATAATTATTTTAGCTATGTAATCAAAGCACCTAAAGTTACGTGTAGAAAAGTCAAATGCCTTATATTATGGACCGGAGGGAGTATATTAGTTCAGTTATTTACAATCAGATACTCCCTCTGTCCCTCTCATTTCTTTACATGTTTTCAGCATTGTTTGGCACGCATTTTAAGGTGTATATAAAATATAGTTCCATAACCTATTTTTAAAATTTTCTTTTTTTGAATAAAAGTTTAAACATTACATTTTAATTCAGAAGAACAAAAAATTAAAAATAAATTATGGAACTATACTTTTTAGGAGTATTAAAATGCGTGACACGCCCCCGTCCCCCAATGTAAACAATTGAGGGGGACGGAGGGAGTATGTTTTATCGTTTTTTTACCCCTAGTTCTAACATCCTGCAGATAGACAAGAATTTGAATGTTTAATATTAATCATATATAAAATCAAGGGTTACAAATAAGACTTGTACTCCTGTATATCTCTGAACATGCAAAGGCACTAAAGAGAGTTATGAGATGAGCACCAACATTTTTCTGATGATTTTGACCTTTCTGATTTCTTCAGTCCAACCAATGCTATAATCCATTTTCCAGAGACTCCCATAATAATAGTTTCAGTAGTGGCACCAACTCTGCACCTGCACCAGAAATGCATTCAGAGATACAGTGCAAGTCATTCTAATAATTAATTCACATTCAAACTATGTTTTGAGCCAAGGTACGTCGGTACTTTTTATCAAAGTACCAGTTTCGGACACTCGAAAACAGATAAAATTTGTTGTCGAGTTCGACGCTTACACAAAACACTTAAAATTAACAAAATAATTTCATCACACAAACTAAAAATTCAACTAAATAATCAATAATTACAAAACAGTAGAAGCTACATTACATTTTAAAAAAGTGTAGTTCACCAAAGTAATACAAATAACACCATAAGATCACACCACAATTTAATAAAACCAGTTCAGAGAACATAATTCACAACAATCACAGTGCACAACAGGTAATAAATCATCTCAAAATAGTAGTACAATTGAAGTACCAGGAACGAATAGATGGTAAATTCTCTGCTGTAAATTTACTGTCAGGCACAGCACTGACATGAGTGTCACAGTGTGTGTGAGTTTGTAAGAGGAAGCGACGTCCTTTGGTTGGTACGTCGTTAATCACGGGTTTTCGTGTATCTTTACTATGTTTAGTGTTTGTATTTTAAAAGCTAAATATGGTACATAAGCACCCGTGGCCTAATGGATAAGGCGTTTGACTTCTAATCAAGCGATTGTGGGTTCGAGTCCCACCGGGTGTGTTCTTCTTTTTGAAACTTTATTGCTTGCCCAGGAAGACTCATAGGAAGGAGTCCTCTTTCTTTCTTGATATTATATTATTATTGCTTCAAGGTCAACATATTTTATAAATATATAGAAATATTTATACCAATAAACAAAAATATAACCCTCTTATAAAAATATCTTACTAATCAAATTTTTACTATTTATGATTTTTATAAGGGTGAAGTTCAACTTTAATCCTTTTTTATACAAAATAAATAAAAATAATCATTTTCAAAAAATTGAGCAATTTAATCTATGAAATACCCAACTCTGTTATACATGAGATACCCAATTATGACAGAGTATGACGTATGGAATACCAAATTACTCTATGTTATACAAATTGGGTCTATAGTGTAGTATCCAAATTACGAAATACTAAAATTGGTCATTTTTTTCCCAATATGATTATTTTTGTTAATTTATGATTATTTTTTGTAATTTTTTCATTTTATAATTTGTGTAATGTACATGATATTTTAACATTAAATCGTTTTTAAACTTGTTTTTGATTTTTTTTTTTTGATTTGTACGTGCTTTTTCTTTTAATAATTGAACACTTAATAGTACAAATATTTAATTTTATTATGACGTTCATGACATGAATTTCGAACATTATAGATCCTTGACTTATCTAGAATTAATTAATTAATACTGAAAATATTAAATTTTATGGATTGTTATAGCGTTCAAACCATAAAGCACTGATTACGAATTATCTTATGAATCATATCTATTTGGTTATAACAATAGTACAATTTAGAGAAATAGGAATATGAGGTTCAGGAAAAATTTGCTAATATAACAGGATTTTTTAGTACAAATTTTTAATTACAATTTTATAATTACATATAATATTTTGAAATTACGATAATATCCTCGTATTTTTATAAGAGATTTCAGCATAATCTCAGATAATTTATGTAAGATCATCTATCTCTACAATTTATATTAGCAACAAAAAGAATTTAGACAGAATTTTAGAGTTCACCGGCATTTCAATATTAACTTTCGAAAAATTTTCGTTCCTAAATGCTGAATTATCATTATATAATTAATTATTTTTTCAAAAATAAAATAATAAAATGGATATCTCATGTATTAGTATGAATTTTATGAATAAAATGATTTAACAAGACATTTGGAATTTTTATGGGACATTATTCAGTAACTTTTATTGTCAGACCTCTCTGGACCGTACGTAGCAAGTCACCAAAATATTTTGAACACATTTAATACATTACCGAATATTTGGTGATTTGCACGAATGTATTTGATGATGTTTTCTAACGTACCAGATGAGAATATAGGCACTTTTTTTATTTGTCATTCACGTCGTTGTGGCAGATACATTCTCGGACATCAGCTCAAAATAAATACTACTTACAAAAGGGTCCAGGTCCCTGACAATCGTTTGTCACAGACCGGTTATTTAAAAATCGGTTCCACAACCGTTGGATCGTGTGTGTCTAGGGATTCTGGGGCATGAGTTAAGAATCTAGTAGATTGCTCTTTCTTTCGATTGAGCGTCGGTACTTTTTGAGTCTCTCTCTGTAGGCATGCAAAACAACAGAGCCACTGCTCTAAAAAGAAAAAATAAAAAAAAGGGGTTATCGGCGAGATTCGCTTTCCCGTCAAACTTAAAAAACGAACCCTGGCTTTGATCAAAACAAGTCTTCGTTTTCCCGTGTTTTTTGCCTTAAGCAAATTTCCTTTAATAGATGTTCTTATGTTTTGAAAAAGTTGCGTTTTATATAAATGCGAGATGCCAGCGGAATGATCGGCCGGATTTAAAAATCGGTTCCACAACCGTTGGATCGTGGGATCACGATCCAACGACTGAGATTAAAAAAAAAAAAAAAATTACTGTCCGCTATATTGCCTATCCGTGGAAAATTTCCGCGGATACGCAGATTGCCTATCCGCGGAAAATTATAACGGACAGTAAAAAAATTTTGTAATCCGGGGGGCCGTTGTATCAACGATCCAACGGTTTAGAAACCGATTGTTATATAACAGCTCCCTGACAAATGATTGTCAGGGACCAAAACCCCTTACAAAATAATGGAGGCAGTGTAAGAGTGAACAGTTAAATCCCTTCTCATCAGCATAAAATATTCATATCAGTACTATTCAAATCACAAATTTAAAAGGTATAATTATTCGAAAAGCATATTCATTTCTGTAATTTCTGTACTCATACGTTCAAGTACTTGTTTGTTTAGCTAACATATTAGAATAAATAAATGAAACCTTTACACATAATTATGTAATAAATATAGAGAACGGAGTAGTGTTGGTGTAAGAATGAAAATAATACAACACTCCTTGATGGAGAGAATAAATAGGGAAAATTAAAAACATCAAATCCCTGAGCAACAACGGGCCTTACTTGAGATGTGTACAAGCTTTAGACTTTTAGCCCTACAGCACAATAAGGTTCCTCAACAGACTACTCGGACAATTCTGGTACAAAGTTCTCATCAACTGTGCCTATCAACTAATGAACATGGGGAAGACCAAAGGTAGTGTAGATTATACAAGAATTAACCATATTGATATATGTCAGGTCCTTAAAAGGAATTTAAACAACCGAGAGTAACACACCATGGAACTGGGTTTTACGAGCAAACAAGTACTACACTTTTTCCCTTTAACTTGCAATTGGTTTAGCAATTGCTTGCTTAATAGCTTCAGCATATGTCCTGTGTTGGTAGGTAAGAGTCGATTCAAGCAAATCCCACAGTGATGTCTTAGGGTTCCAACCTGGTAAAATCCCACAACCGATAACATTTGTAAACTCATACATTTAGCTCTCAAAATTATTGTCAAGACATTGCAATAAAAACAAATACAAGAAAGTAGCAATACCAAGTTGCTTGTTGATGATAGTCATGTCTGGAATCCTCTTATCACTGTCATCATACCCTTCACCATAAAATTCTTTAGAGCTTACATCAATAGTTGGACTATCTATAGATGGTTCTCCGCTCACCTTTGAATACACCTGCCAAATACAAAGGGAGATTGCATAAATACGGATCTCTGGATTCATCTCTTCAGTTGAGGAAAAAACGGATCAACATGTAGCAGCAGAATAGCATGTCTACCTGGGTCATCATTTCAGCAAGTTGCCTGACTGTAACTTCATTGTTAGGGTTCCCAACATTGAATATATGACCATTAGCCCTGGCAGGATTTTCCTGAAATATGAACATGTTATTCACCTTCTAGTTCTATAGTCAGACATTTAAAAACATGAAATGAGAGAAATGTTTACGCACAATCATCAACATGACTGCTTCAATGGCATCTTTGATGTAAATGAAAGTTCTCTGTGATTCGCCACCATCCACAAGCTTAAGTGGCTCACGTCGCAGGAGATTCTAGATATACGAAAAGAATGACATCAGGGCTTATGCTTGATACAGTTTGGGTAACTAATTGTAAACCAAGGTAGAGAGTGAACTGACATTACTAAAGCACGCAAGAACTCTGGGGACACCCTCACTGGGACCATCAATACCGGGAATGAAATCCATCCTAGGTCCAATCCAGTTAAAAGGTCTCACAATAGTAAATTCGAGACCATTTTCAGCACCCTCAGCTGTCAAAATTCAAATGGGGTGTAAAAAATAATGTGGAAATGATTTAAGAAACATCTAACAATTTATTGTGGAACTGACCATAGATTAGCCTCTCAATCAATTGCTTGGCACATGCATAGGACCACCTCTGTTTCTCAATTGAGCCAAAGATGCAAGGGGATTCATCCTCTTTTAGAATATAATAAGCAGGATCCTGTTACATTTTAACATAACAGAGACATGGAATGAATCTTTTTAGAAATTGCAAACTTCAAACATCTAAATATGAATATCAATTACCTAGCCAATTAAATTTTGGGAAACAGTACAACACTTACCAGCAGATCTATGTAATCAGTATATAGTTGTATTTTATGCAGTAGTATTATCCCCACCGTCAGAACTTGTAATTTAAAGACCAGTACCAGATTTAAAATTTATGGTGGCAGCTGATCACTAGTCTCGCTTCCTTTTCTTCTTTTTCGTTTTTCTGAGTGAGGTCTCTGATCTAATTAAAGAGAATAATGTTGGATGCATGCATCTATAGTTTTTGCATTCTACTAGGCAAACAAATATGTGATCTAACATTGTACCCTGACAAAAGGTTGGATTACTATTAGCTAATCTAACCCTAACTATGAGCAACAAATTACAAAAGAGCCTAAACTCTTCAATACATCCTTAATCATATGCTATTAAAATGGATATAAGCAAAAACATGCTCTACAATTAAATGACAGCAAATGATTGGCGGATTAAGTTAGCAGATGGAAATACATATAATATGTAGAAACATTTAGTAACTAGCCTAGGCATGGAGTTTATTTTTTAAAACAAAGAAACAGTGACAACTATCACGTATTTAAAAAGCAAAGCCTCACCTGGCGCAAGGGACTGTCTTTGGGAAGATAACTACCAATTGTTTTCCCATAGACTTCACAGGTGGAGAAGTGAATTAGACGCTTATTGTTCTCCGAACAGTACTTCACCTAAAAGCAAGAGAAAACACATGTAGTTCAGGTCTTCAACAAAAGGACAACAAATCAACATCTGGAATATATAACAAATGGACTTCATAGAAAACAACAATGACTAATTTTATAACAGAATAGTTGCATACCACAGGCAGAGCATCAATGAAGTTGCTGTAGATCGTATCAAGAGGGCGCGTATTGTAGTCTGCAGGAGTACAAATTGCTGCAAGATTTATAGTCTGCAAAAGTAGATATGTGGGAGTTTAGCACAACACATAACCAGCAATAAACAAATTACAATACTAGTATGAGTAAGATATCTATTTTTTGCCACTGCATGATCAAAGATTAGATTACTCGGCAAATCCAATAAAGTAGCAACACTCAAAGAAATTTTAGTACAGCATGGAAAAATCAATACCCGCAACTTCACCAAAACAATAATCCACACATTGTACAGATCAATGCAGTTAAATTTTATAGCAACAGATTCCAGTTCACTAAAAGTATCAAAGTCAATTCAAAACCATAATATAAATGACAACACTCGGATAAGAAAGATAACTGTAGAGTGCACCTTAAAGCAACAAATTAAAATCAACTTACCAGATGCATCAAAATTAGTTAGAAACTGAAAAATCAACGACAATGTGCTAGAAATCCTCTTAGCTATATATTGTAATATTTAGACCATACAATTTTAAACAATTCATACCATGAGCAATATTCTGCAAACAACTTCATTACTAACGTAGTAACATCCTATCAACTTGGTAAAAAAACAAGAATCTCGCCCTAAACAGCACTAATTAGATGGATCAATACAGTGTGAATGATATAGCAACAAATACAAACCAATTCACTAGATAACAGTCCTTAAAAATCAACAACACACATATAAACCGATCAACACCATGTAGATTATAGATACCGATTGCGTTTAATACTAACCACAAGCCTCTCTTAGAATCCTCTTAAACCACAAATCGCGGAATTCAGACCGTACGAGATCACAAATCCACAAAAAACAGCAAATCACGAAACTCGAAAATCGAAACAATAATCACAAATCCACAACCAAATCAAACACAAAATTCCAGAATGCGGAATCAATTAACCACCAAATAAACTCCAGATCCACAAATAAACCACAATTCACATCAATTAACAACCAAATCAAAACAAACTAATCAAAATTAAACCGAAAAATGTAGAAAAAATACCAGATCCGCCATTTTAATGAGACCTTCAAGGCGAGAATCGTTTTTAATATTGATGCGATGAAACTGAATCCTGCCGGTCCAAGGCAAACTATCCGGTTCAAGCAAGTGCTTAATCTTATCATTATACACATCTACAGCCAACACTTTGTGCGGTGTCTCCGACATGAGCTTCTCGCAGAGATGAGATCCGATGAATCCACCGGCGCCGATCATGCAAATCGTAATTCCGGTGATAGGTTTTCCGTCCAGATCTACTCTCGTCACCGACGACGACATTGGTGTGTATTGTGTGTGTTTCTCTCTCTAGAATTAAGAAGGAAATGTTTGGAGTGTTGAGTGAGAGGAGAGATTATTAGTGAGAGGGGAGGGTATTTAAAGCTAAAAATAGGAGGGAGGAGAGGCTTCTGAGAATCTCTCTCCTCTCTCTCCTTCTACTGTTTTGTTTTGTTTTGTTGCTCACTCACGCGAGTGAGATAAGTTATGGTTGCTGCTCGTTCACGCGCCTATTTACTCTATCTTTCTTCTGTTTTTTTTTAAATAATTAATTTTGTTTTATGAAATTTGAATACTCCCTCTGTCCCTCCCATTTCTTTACATTTCTTTTTCACTACTCGACACGCATTTCAAGGCTCCTAAAAAGTATAGTTCCATAACTTATTTTTTAAATTTTCCTTTTTTGTATAAAAATAGAACAATTCTATTTTTATATAAAAAAAGAAAATTTAAAAAATAAGTTATGAAACTATCCGCAAATTGCACCTTAAAATCCGTGTCAGAATTACGTCCCCCAAGGTAAAGAACCAAGGGGGACAGAGGGAGTATCATTCTATCAAGATGGATAAATCACAATCTTCCTCTTTCTTTAATATTTCATACCATTTTTAATTTTATTTATTTTCATTCTCATTCTCGATTTTCATTCTTAATTACTCCCTCCGTCTCATCTATTTCTTAACATGAATTTTTCTTACTTGTGTGGCACGCATTTTAAGGCTCTTATAAAGTACAGTTTTATAACTTATTTTTAAATTTTTTTACTGTATAAAAATAGGATTGTTCTATTTTTATACAAAAAAAAATTCCAAAAATAAGTTGTAGAACTATTATTAAAATTTACCTTAAAATGCGTGTCGAACCCCGTCCCAGTATCAATCGTTTTCATTATACATGTATAAGTATAACACTCAACGATAATCTTATTGAATTTAATTTTATAATTAAATTTGTTACTTTAAAATTATTTTTAATTTTAATATGAATATATATGTACACACACATATACATATATATATATATATATATATATATATATATATACATATACATATATTCTTTCAATATTGATAATTAATACCATTAATTATATTGCCATTTGCCAATGTAATTAAAAATTGTGTAAATTGTGAGTTTTTTGAGAAAATTTAGTATTAATCGATAGAATATTTTGAACTAAAGATAATCTTTGGATAAAATAAAAATTTTATCCTAATGTATTTTATTAATTTAATTCATTAAATAAATATTTATTCAAGATATAATATTATCTAATTGTTATTATAAGTAACGATCACATGACTATTTTTCAATTTTTATATGTTTCACTTTATATATTTTTAAAAATAACTATATTTATTAGAGGATCAAATTTGTTTAAAGCGTCAATTATTTTCACATTTACCAATTCGTGTCTTTCTTGTCGTGTATCTAAAATGCAATCATAAATACGATACAAGATTAAATCGTGTATCTAAAATCTAAACAGAAACATCACATGAAAAAAATGACACGATAATAAGCGAATTTTTCATGTATACGAAAATACAAAACAATAAAATACATTAAATTCCAAGAATACAAAATTATTTTATATTTTATTATTTATTAATAATTAATTACTATATACATGGTAGTTGATATTATATTTGTTTTTTATAAAATTCTACTATTAACATTAAATTTATATGCTATATGTTATATTATCATGAAATTTAAGTATATATTATAAACTAATTATTTTCTTCCATTAATTATGTTGTGTATATTCTATCATGTATTGGAATGTTAAATCTAAATACGATGTTAACACGATTGTTGTTTACTTTATTTTTCGTGTAATCAAAAGTTAATTTCAAATATTAATTTTTCATGTCAGTTATATATTAATTTATATTTTTATTTATGTTTTTATAGTACTTTTTTATTTTAGATGAAATTTCCGATCTAAAAAAAATGATTAATACACAGATCATAAGTTTGTGATAATAATAAAACAAGTAATTTTTTTTTGAAGAAAATAAAACAACTAATTAATGATTGTAAATCTGAACCAATGTCAGTAGTCCTATATGTATCACCTGACACCTATCACCTGTCATGATTCACGAGGGTGAGAGTGGAGTACCAGAGCGTTGGCCTACTGTCAATGTCAAACTGTTGGTGCATATAAATGAGCTGTATATTCATCACTTTCACGTGCCTCTTCTTCTTTTGAGAATTACGGAGTACTCCCTCTGTCCCAACCAATTGTTTACACTTTCCTTTTTGGGACGTCCCAACCAATTCTTTACGTTTCTTAAAATAGTAAGTTTTAACACTATTACACCCACTACTTCACTTATTTTAACAATACTTTATACTATTACACCCACTACTTCACTTATTTTAACAATAAAATCACTATTACACTCACTACTTCACTTATTTTAATAATAAAATCACTATTACACCCACTACTTCATTTATTTTAACAATATTACACCCATTATTCTTGGTCTCCGTGCCCAAACCAAATGTAAACAAATGGCCGGGACGGAGGGAGTATAATTTTTTTTTTTATGAAATGCATAGAATTATATTAATGGATCAAACTAATTTATAATGATCGTTTAACATATTGAATTTAAAAGTTCTTGAAATTAAAAACGAATTTGAATATCTCCTAGATGATTTAAACTGCGTCAACATCCCTGAAAGTAACGGTATCACAATTGACCACATGATCACATAAGAACTATTGATACCCAGTGTTCACAAGCCTCAATTGGATAAACTGAGGTTAGAGAAACGATCCTCCAGCTATCTACATGCCGAATACCAGCTATAGACATGCCAAACATGGGAACCCCTAAATGAAGAGCAACACCCCAGCTATCTACATGCCGGATACCAGCTATAGACATGCCGAAAGTTAAAACCCCCAACCCCCAAAATATGATGAACAATCTTTGGTTGTGAGTGGTGATTTCTTGCAATAAACGTCACCGTCCTAGATTCGATGCAGACTATCCAGATCCCCCAAGACATCAGAAAAATCATTCTTAGCAGATCCAACACCAAAAAAAATAGACATAATTAATCAAAGACATAAAAAAACAGTCCAAAAGGAGAGAAAAACGACCACTCCAAAAGGAGAGACACACAAACGCCCAATTAAATTGGGTTTTATTGAGATAAAAAACAAGAAAGATGACCTCCGGCCAGTGGATAAATGGCGGAGGGGATGAACACACTCGGGAAAAGACAAGCAAAGAAAGAAAAAACTTTCCGTGAGGCGGCTAGGTAGAAATCAATTATATATAAATTTATATAAATTAAAAACTTTCGTATTCTATCATGTATTGGAATGTTAAATCTAAACACGATGTTAACACGATTGTTGTTCACTTTATTTTTCCTGTAATCAAAAGTTAATCTCAAATATTAATTTTTTATGTCAGTTATATATTAATTTATATTTAATTATAATTAAGAGGTTTTTGCACATCTTATCTTTGGGTGTTTTTTCATTTTGGTCTAATATTTTAATTCGTTACACTTTAAACTTAAAACTATAATTATCCTCACACTTTGCACCCTTTCCGTCAAATCAATTCGTTAACGTTAAATAACGAGGGTAAATTAGTCTTTTTACGTACAATTACACAGCATTTTGCACCCCTTATCTTTTGATATTTTTTCGTTTTGATCTCATACTTTAATTCGTTACACTTTACACTTAAAACTTTATTTACCCTAACACTTTGCACCCTTTTGACAAATTTCTGTTAAATCAAGCAGTGAACGTTAAGTGGTAGGGGTAGGAGGAGCTCTGGAACGGTCAAAAATTGATTCATACCCTTATATATACCCTCACCTCTACATATTAACACTATGTTGACTTTTCACAATGTTATTCTGTAGTGTTGTCGTCTAAAAAAATGTTGTCATAGCTATGTTCAACCTTTCCTATTACAACATCGAGTCCTTGTGTTAGCCTGGACATGATAAAGTGTTGGCCTGGATGTTGTATATGGATAATTAAAAAATCAATTAACGTATTTTTTTTGGAATTTGAACCGGAATGAATAGTATTTTTTGTAATGTAACGTATTTTTCAATAACTTTAAATTAACAAATTTAACAAATTAACAATTTTACGTTTTTTAATTAAGAAAAAATATATATGTATTAAAAATAATTTACAATAAATAACTCTTTACATAAAAAGTAAAAAATATATAAAATGAATTTATTTATTATATTGAAAATATTAAATTAAATAGGAGTGAATGATGATTTTTTGAATAATTTTAAAATTAAACAAATTTTATAAAAAAAATGTTTTCAAAAATAAAATAATTAGGCTCGACTCCCCCTTTGGCCCAAATTTTAGCAAATTAGAAAAATTATTGTCTAGGTTTCATTCTATCTCTCTCTATCCCTCTCTGTATCTCTCTCTCTCTCCCTCCATCTATGTCTTTATCTCCCTCTTTTTGTCACTCTCCATCCCCCACTCTCTCCATCTCATACTCCATCTCTCACTATAACTCTCTCTCTCTCTCTCTCTCTCTCTCTCTCATGTTAGTTCACCCCCTCTCAATCTTGTTCTGAACAAACTACATGAATTAGGCCTTCTTCGAATGAGGTTTTCTTCAATTACCATCTTTTCTATTTAGGTTTTGGTATTTGTCATTATTATTGTGATAATTAATAATTAATATAGAAAGATGGTAACTCACAACATCCAGGTCAAAACTAAGAAAAACAAAGTTTTGTTACAATACTTCTTCTTAAGTACACTTCCAGTAGTAAAATGCACATCTATTGCTGCTGTTGTGACACTTCAATCACGTTCAATACCTTGTTGAATTTCAAGTATATTTATCCTCCTTATCAATCCTGATATTATTACTCGAGCCCTATCACAAAGTGGTGGTTCCACCCACACAAAAAAGTTAAGACTCGATCAGGGCATTCCTCAAATCGCCTACCTACATTTGTAGAGGTCCACGAAGTCTGGACTACACGATACTTCTTGCATCTACAAAGATAAGCCATGAATATACAAGATTTAGATGTATCAAATGAAGATACAAATTAGTATGTATAGGTGGGGGTATATATACGGGTAGGAATCAATTTTTAACCGTTGAAGAATTCCTCCTACCCCTGCCATTTAACGTTCACTACTTGATTTAACAAAAGTCTTTCAAAAGGTTGCAAAGTGTTAGGATAATTAAAGTTTTAAGTGTAAAGTGTAATGAATTAAAGTATGAGACCAAAACGAAAAAACACCCAAAGATGAGGGGTGCAAAGTGTTATGTAATTGTACATAAAAAGACTAATTTACCCTCGTTATTTAACGTTAACGGATTGATTTGACGGAAAGGGTGCAAAGTGTGAGGGTAATTAAAGTTTTAAGTGTAACGAATTAAAGTATGAGACCAAAACGAAAAAACACTCAAAGATAAGGGGTGCAAAGTACGAAAACCTCTATAATTAATATTACCTTGTATTCGTATTATAATTAATATACCCGAAAGTATTCGTATTCTATCATGTATTGGAATGTTAAATCTAAACACAATGTTAACACGATTGTTGTTTACTTTATTTTTCCTGTAATCAAAAGTTAATCTCAAATTTTGACAAAAAAAAGAAGTTAATCTCAAATTTTAATCTTTTATGTCAGTTATATATTAATTTATATTTTTATTTATGTTTTTTAATTTAATTATTCACTTTTGTGCTTTACCTTTGCACCATCTACTACAATTTATTAATATTTTTTAAATTTAGAAATCAATTATAAGTTATCATGTATTTTAGTTAAAATGGCAAATATAATCAATCCAATGGCTTTTACATTTATGGAAATTTCGAGATACTATTTAATTGAATTGAAAATTTGTTCCAGCAATAATACGGGTGAGAATCCTTTGTCCCCTTCTTCATGTCCCCTTTTGTGTCCCCTATATAAAACTAGCATTTTGCCCGTACTTCGTACACGACTTCTTATTTAATTTAAAATGATAATACCAAAAATTTAACAAATTTGATTGATTTATTAAAACATCTTATTTAATTTAAATTGACAATACAAAAAATTTAACAAATTTGATTGATTTCTTAAAAAGATATTGTATGCAATTATATAAATAATCAATTCTTAGCAAGATATTATATATAATTATATAAGTATTTAATAAAATAATGATATGCTAAAATTTATATAAAAAAGTAGCATACAATTCTATGTTAACAATGTTGAAAATTTATTTAATCCATCAAAATCTGCAATAAAAATAATAAATATTGTTCTCTAATTTAAAACAATAATAAATTGCCATCATTATTCAAATGCGGAAATGAAAATTCCTTCACCCCCAATGACTCCAAAACATTAAATGACTCCAAAACATTAAACCTCATATAATATGAAGAACATGTTATATTAACTATGAGACCTCATAGTTAATATAATGTGTAAATGTTGGAGAACAATGAGATCACATTTCAAGCAATTTTTAATTTTTTTTTGTTAATTTTTTTATGAATGGATAGAGGGTAGAATTATAAGACTTTTGTGTGAAGATGCCCCTAGCGGGGCCCTTTAAAATAGTTTGAAATGTAGCGAATATGTGTGTTCTCACTATTCTCATTTTAATTTTTTTTGTTAATTTTTTTATGAGTGGATAGAGGGTAGAATTATATGACTTTTTTTGGTGAAGATGCCCCTAGCGGGGCCCTTTAAAATAGTTTGAAATTTAGTGAATATGTGTGTTCTCACTGTTCTCATTCTCACCTGAGCGTGACCATTAAACTGTATTAGTAAATTCATGTATGAAAAAACAGTGTATATATATTATTAATATAGATTCTTTTATTAAAAATAAGTAAATTATACAATTAAATAAGCAAGCCAAAATATTAGATAAATATTCTAGTAGATTTATTGTTTATGTTCAAATTAAGGTCTTTCACCATGGCTGACTTTATTATATTAAAAGTATGTTCTTATTGAAATGAATATAATAATTTGAATTTGAATATATTTTTAAACTACTTATTTTGATGGGTTGTTAATTTTTTTTGTGATCAACTTAGAGGGGTAACCAAAAATAAAATTAATTGGAATACATAAACCCATTACCCACGTTATGATAAACAATACCTATAAAATGGAAGTTGCTTATGTGGTTCAGACTTGTTAATTACTTCAATTATACTTCATTAGCTTGATCATCATGTGGACCATCTTTCTTTTTATCACTTATGTTGCTGCTATGTAGTCTATCTGTAACTAACATCTTTCTTTTTATCACTTATGTTGTTGCTATGTAGTCTATCTGTAACTAAACATCTCTCTCTGTTTGTAATCTATATTTATAAATGCAAACTTCTTCTTGTATTGTATTTTGTTTTCAATATTTAAAATTATGTAGCTGGAGGAGAAGAGAAAGGCTGGAGGTACAATCGTAGTACTACAACATTACTTAAAATAAGTACAATATCATATTAGAATTTTTTGTTTCAATCTAAATTGGGTTGCTCCAAATGCTGTGTAATGACAAAAAGGGGCATTAAATAAATAAAGAAGATTAAAAAAACGAAGGATAATACTGTTTACCAAAAACACAGGTCTCCGCAAGAAGCTCACTTATTCACTTTTATCTTCAAATAATGTATGATTACAAATTATAACAATCACATTTTCCATAACCTATTCTCTCTCAAAAAGCCAACTAAACTGAAAAAGGGAAAAGTTAGTGCTTTTATATTTTAATATGGAGCTCAAGTGAAAGTGCTAAATATGAGATCATATATGAAGTGAAATTGAACGCGAGTAAAGAAGATATTTAGAGCATAAATAAGAGCAATGTTACCTGACCCAGGGGTGAGGCTTGTGACATGGGTCTGAGCTTCTAAGTATGCTATTTCATAGTCCCTTCGGAGATATCCGATAAAAAGTATGTTATTCCATAAGACCTTCTGGTACGTAGCATGTCTACCCCACGAACATTAAGTTGAACAAATCCATAATGAACATAAACTTGCTTGAAAACAAAATAATGTCTATAAGTATCAAACTGAGTCCCAAGATTATTTACAAATAACATGGTCCGTACTGTGTCAATGTTATTAACTGATAATCTTTCCAACTACCTTTGTTATTACGACATGTAAAATAAAAAATTGAAAGGCCAAACAAATATTTTAAAGGTACCTTTCTGGTGTCCTACTGTCCTGTATATTATTATAACATCGGGTAATTCATTAAAACTTTAATTCTTAAATTCCAAACCAAAATCGAAACCAAACAAATATTATCCTGTCTAATTTTTAATATTGTGAAATCAATAAAAACTTAACTCTTAATTAGTAAAACTTTAAAATGCAATTTAGAGAAATTGATTATTTTAATATGTTTTACTTGAAAACAAAAATTGATTAGTTATTAGGAGAAATTTTATTTATAATTAAGTAAGGGTAATTATGTAAAAATAATAGGTACCGACCAACCAACCAACCAACCGACCGGCGCCATATAATTGGAAAACTATAGATTTTAGCTAAAGGAAATAGAAAAGGTAACATTTTTTTTAAAAAATTGATTATTTTAATATGTTTTACTTGAAAAAAAAATTGATTAGTTATTGGGAAATTGTTTATTTATAATTAAGTAAGGGCGTCATTTAATTGGAAAAAAGAGATTTTAGCTAAAGAAAATAGAAAATGTAACGTATTTTAGAAGGAAATTGATTATTTTAATATGTTTTACTTGAAAACATAAATTGATTAGTTATTAGGAGAAATTTTATTTATAATTAAGTAAGGGTAATTAAGTAAAAACAATAGGTACCGACCGACCGACCAACCAACTAACCGGCCGACCAAACTTTCAATGTTTTAAAATGCAATTTTAAATGTAAGGATATTGAAATTGTATATTTAGTTTCCTCGATTAGTAAAAATTTAAAATGCAATTTAGATATTTACTTTACTTCATTAGTAAAGATTTTATAGGTAAAAAATAATGAAACTATATATTTAGTTTCCTCTATTTGTAAAGTTTTAAAATGGAATTGAGATTCTTTTAATCATTGGAATTATTAATTCAAAAATTTGAGAAATTTAACAAAATAGAACCGAGTTTTTTGACCGGCGCCACTTTACCTCCCCTCGTTTCTCCTTTATATAAGTATATAACAGTTCTAATTTTTAACTAAAAATCTAACGGATATTATTCGTTGTATACGAATTTTTATTATACAAGCTTAAAACCCGTGCGATGCACGAATTTTTTTAATATTATATGAATTTTTCATTAATTTAAATTATTTTTTTAAAATATAAAGTTGGGAGGCTTAAATTTTTATATGAGATTTGATAATAATTATATAAATATTATCTGTGATATTTCTAGAAAATGAGGGATTTTAGTTAGAAAATATAGAAAAAATTATAGGTTTTACTTGAAAAGGGTAATCGGCTAATTTTAATTTTTATATAATTATTATTTTATTTCATTAAATAGAAATTGATACGTTTTAGATAAAAAAATGCAATCGGTTAATTATGAATATTATAATATTATTAGTTTATTGTATTAAACAGAACCGCCCGTGATAAAATCAGAAAAAAGAGAGATTTCAGTTTTAAAAAATAGAAAGGTAACGTGAAAATTAAAAAGATGACATAATTTATGTGAAAAAGGTAATTGATTAGTTTATAGTAATTATAATTTAATTATATTATTTTACTAAATAAAATTGCTCATAGTTTTTAGAAAATGAGAAATTAAAGTTGCCCCTGAAATTTCTAGAAAAAAAGGAAATTTAATTAGAAAAATATAAAAGATGATACATTTTAGTTGAAAAGGTAATCAGTTAATTATTAGTACTATAATATTATTATTTTATTTTTATTAAATAGAATCGCCCGTGATATAATTGGAAAAAGAGAGATTTTCGTAAGAGCAGAGAAAAAAGGTAACGTGTTTGAAAAAGGTAACCGTCCATGATAAAATTGGAAAAAGAGATATTTTAGTTAGAGAAAAGAGAAAAGGTAACGTATTTTGGCTCAAAAAGGTAATTAATTATTTAATACTAATTATAATATAATTATATTATTTTATTATACAAAATTGATCGTAGTTTTTAAAAATGGAGAAATTTTAGTTGGATAAAATGTGAAAGATATTGTATTTTACCTAAGAAGTAAATTATTTAGTTATTGAAAAATAGAAAAGGTAATATGTTTAACCTGAAAAAGGAAATTGATTAATAAAGGAGATTTGGGTCGATCCAATCTAAATTGGGTCGCTCCAAATATTGTGTAATGACAAAAAGGGACATAAAAAAAATAAAGAAGATTAAAAATATAAAGGATAAAAGCTGTAATTTTCCTGTGTAATGACAAAAAAGGACATCAAAGAAATAAAGAAAATTAAAAAAATGAAGGATAAAAGCAGTAATTTTTAAAATTCAATACTAGCAGACATTAAGAATATATTGATATTGATGAGTGCCCCTGGCGGGACCCATTATAAGGAAAATGGAAATAAAAATATTTTATTTCCATTTTCCTTATAATGGGCCCCGCCAGGGGCACCCATTTTGTATAGGGAACACAAAATGGGACATGGAGAAGAGCACAGAGGATCCGGGCTCCAATAATACATCTATATGTAATTTTGAAACGACAAAACTGTTTTTTTGAATAAAGTACAATTACATTTTACCAACACATGTCAAAAAAGCATCAACGTGTTTAGGATCAGCAAAGAAATTGTTAAGAGACAGCTAATAAAAGGAATTAGTGATGCTCTTAATTTATCCTGCTATTTCCAATGCTTGAATAAATTTTAAATGGTTGGTTAAAATTATTATTTTGTTAAAATTTGTTTTGACGGGAATTGATAATAATGGTTGGCTATATTGTATTTCAAAAAAATATTATTATTAATATTTTTAATTTTTTGCCAAATTATAAGAAGAAACGAACGAGAGATTACATGATATTTTACTACAAATATGTAAAGTTTCAACAAATATGGTTAATATTATAAAAATATGGAGAATTGACTAAAATTTTAATATATTATATATAAATTTTAATTTTATTAAATTATTTAAATTTTAGTTAAGGGATTATGATAACTGAAGATACTCTAAACAGAAGTTAATCAGTGTAGTTATTTAATCAGCATAGTTATTTAACAGAAGTTAATCAGCGTAGTTATCATTGCGAGATTAATCTTGTTCGAGACTTAATGGCAACAAATCACCAAGGTTGGAATGAGGAGCTTATTTGTAATATTTTTGACAATCCAACAGCAGAGAAAATTTTGAGTATGTTTTGTTATGAGGAAGAAGAGGATACTTTATTCTGGGATGGAACTACTAATGGGGAATTTTCTGTTAAATCAGCTTATCATATGATAGTTGAAGAACTCATACAACCGCCTCCTGGAGTTGCTGCCTTGCTGGTGTAGATACAAATGTATGGAAGAAAATCTGGCATGCTGATATTCCTTCAAAGGTTAAGATATTTGCTTGGAGGGCAATCTGTAATTGTTTACCAACAGGTTCTAACTTTGCTAAGCGAGGTCTGATTTTGAACAATAATGGATGCATCCAATGTGGCTGGTTATCTGAGGACATCCACCATGTTTTATTTTCTTGTCCACATGCGAAACATTTATGGTGTGATGTTTCTCGAGGATGGAATATAATGTTTCAGGAAGAGGATGAGATCAATAATATCTTTCTAACTATGTCTAATGCAGGTTGCGAGGTATTTGCAGAATTTGTAATGTTGTGATGGGGCTTATGGAATGGTCGAAATAAAAAGTTTCATGAAAATGAAGACTTGCGGCCTGAGGCAATTGTTAGAATGTCTAAAACTTTGTTATGTGATTTCAGGAGGGCTAATGTTTCTAAACCAAATGAGGATAATGATATTGTAACTCCAACCGTAAATTGGAGATCCCCTCCACTTGGTATAATAAAAGTAAATTCTGATGCATCATGGTTGGGTGCTAATCTAAATGCTGGTCTGGGATTTGTGTGTCGGGATTCAGAAGGCAAAGTTTGGGTCGCAGATGCAAAACCTGGGTATATGATAGCTTCAGTTCTGGAGGCAGAAGCTAGAGGTGTCTTGTTTGCACTTGAATCAACATTACAGAGGGGATTTACAAGGTGTGTGATGGAGATGGATTCTTTATGTCTGGTACGAGCATTAGTGGAAAATAAAAACATTCTTTCAATTACGAATGTGTTGTGTGCTATAAGAAGAGCAGCGAGTCTAGCTATTTCATATGAATGGAATTTTGTTCGAATATAAGGAAATCGAGTCACTCATGAACTAGGTGCTTGGGCTGTTCGAGTGAATCAGAATCGATTGTTTGTAGCTGAGCTCCCCAGAGCAGTGGCGGAGCCACATATAGGCGAGAGTATGCTTGTGCCCACCCTGGAATTTTTTTTTTTCCCCAATTTTTTTTTTTTTTAACATATCCCATTTCAAAGTTTTCAAAGTCCAGGCCCTCCCTCATAGCCTCTTGATAAGTTTTTACTTGTTACTTTTGAAATTTCTCCCCTAATGAATTAATTATTTTGTATTCTTAGATGATTTATGATATTGTTGCTCATTTTTCATTGTCTTGTGTCTTTGTTTAAGTATAAAATCTGAATATATCTGTTAGAATTGTTAATTAGTGATATTGATGATCTCTGCGCTCCCCCAGTGTTCGATAAAATGTCCCTTTGATTTAGTGGGAAAAAAATTCGCACTTCACGCGGGATAAAATTTCCGCACTAACCATTTTTGCCCCTACTCACTCCGGGAGCTGGCTCCGCCACTGCCCCAGATGGAAGAAGCTGTTATTTCTGATTTAGCTGGTCTGTAGCTTTGGTTACTTCTGTTCTGGTGATCAAAAAAAAAAAAAAGAAACAGCTGCCCCTAGTTTAACTATACAGAAAAATGATCAAGGTTACGATGTTTTCCACGTACCAAAGAAGTGTGACAATTTCATAAATTAATAAAAAAAATTATAATTATAAAAGAGAAAAGATAATTTAAAGATCAAAATAAATACCATATATTTTACTTAACCTCATGTAGTTAGCTATGTAACACCAAAACCCTTAATTATATATATGAAATAAATCTATCTTAAAATTTTAGTCCAAATGATAATAAAATAAATAAATCTAAAAATAGTTATGCTACTATTTTTTTTAACTGTTGCAGGGAATCTAATACGGAGTATGAAACAGGAAAAGTTGCACCGTTCTGAAAGGGAAACGCTGTAATTATTCACCACCGACATGTTTAAAAAAAAGTCTTACCAAATCTAGAATGCAAGGACACTGGGTTTATAACCTCAAGACCACTCCTTCTCCAGCGCGTGCAAGCCACCATTTCTTACCGAGTTTTGACTTGGCAATACTCTCTCCTTCCACCCATTTCTTTATATGTTTTCAACATTGTTTGGCACGCATTTTAAGGCGTATATAAAGTATAGTTCCATAATTTATTTTCAAATTTTTTTTTTTGAAAAGAAATTTAAACATTAAATTTCTATTCAGAAGAAAAAAAATTTAAAAATAAATTATGTAACTATACTTCATAAGAGCCTTAAAATACGTGTCGAGCCCTCTACACCAAACGTAAACAATTCGTTAGGACAAAAGGAGTATAATTTTGAAATTATTAAAAATACTATTTTTTTTAAAAAATTCACAATTTCACCGTATTCTGAAAATATTTAAAAAATATGATTTGAAACCAAATCAATAAAATGCAATTTACTTTTACATTTTTTTTAAAAGTAATTGAAGTTGTTTTTTTTAATTGTATTTTAGGTTACGCTTTCAATCAATGCAACATGTTAAGCAATCAGTTACGCAACCAAAAATAATTTAAATTACTAAAAAAGTTGCAAATATGATTACAAACTGTACTTTTATAAAAAGAAAATTGAAAAATCGATATTTTGCAAAATAATTTTTAAAAAACACAGTATTTTTGTTAAAAAGTTTATAATATTAGGGTTTTTTTAAAAATTCCTATAATTTAATCTTTTTATCGACAAAAAATAATTATAATCTTTTTGGTTTTTATTTAGCATGCAACTTGGTCCTAAATAGGAGGGAGCAAAACCGGATATCCGGTCCGATTTTAAAATTCGGATCGGATATCCGGTTTTTCGGATCATGAAAAATATATTCCGGTTCCGGTTTAACCGGATATCCGAAATTCGGATATCCGTTTTAACTGGATCGGAAATCGGATAATCCGGATCCAAATTAATTAAGTAAAATTTAGTTAATTTTTTATATGTAAATTAATTTTATTACATTTTCAATAAGTTATCGTTAACTTTATAAATGAAAAATTGATTAATAAAATTTTAGATATCATCATCTCATATTTTAAAATGTGTATATTCATTTTTTTCCTAATTTTATTAAAAGAAATTATTCTTCCATTTCCTTTGTTTTTATTTTTTTAACATCTTAATTTCTTAATCAATCACTTTGGATAAAATGATTAAGGCTCTGTTTGGGATTGCTGTTAAAAACTGCTGTAGCTGTGGGAAAAAGCACTGTCAGAAAAAGCTGCTGTCAGAAAAAGTTGTTGACTGTTTGGTAAAAATTCATAATAAATCTGCTATTGAATGAAAAGCTGATAAATAAGCATTTGGTAAATAATTTTTAAAAATGTGCTATTTAACAATGTATTTACAGGACAAACTAGGTAGTACAATTAAAAATAAAAAAGATGAACACTTTAACAAAATTAATGTTACCATAATAATTCTCACACTCAGTTCAACAGAGCAAAATAAATTAAAATAATTGAAATGAATTAAGATGCGACTTTTTTTAGGTTGTGTCATTAGTTGCAGTGTTTACCCCAGATCAGTTACATATAGTGTATCATATAATTTCATATTTACGTATCATATAATGTAGTATAGCAGTACGTACTCCCCAAATGATAATTTCATATTTAAGCTGTTATGCCATATTTTGGCATGTCTAATAATCTCCAAATTCCTAATATTTACTAATTATTAATTCAGATTAATAATCATTGCTTAACCACTAAGTTTTATCCTCTCTCTGAAATGAGGAAAGAATCAATCTCAATCAATCAATAACGGAAAATATCTCCAAACGATATTCTTCAAATCAGGAAGATATCACAACGATAAGATTAAATCAGATAAAATCAATCATTACCCACA
Organism: Kitagawia praeruptora; assembly: GCA_037693485.1. NCBI lineage: Eukaryota > Viridiplantae > Streptophyta > Magnoliopsida > Apiales > Apiaceae > Kitagawia > Kitagawia praeruptora. Next base: position 41,167,014 of record CM075351.1, read on the forward strand.
TTAACGTAACTTATCCCTTAAGTCTCTCGGGATAAGCCCAATTAATTCACAGAACTACGTGGGCTTGATCCTATATAAACATATAGGTACGTAGGCATCTTGGCGATATGCAATCTGATACACGAGACAAATCAAGACAGCTGCCGAGTCCAGCCCTATTTTATATAAACCCTAATCCCCTAAAATAGCCATATTCATACAAATCACTCTATTATTTCAGCAAACCTCCGATTTCGTGTTGTTACGAAATTCCTCCAACAACATTTGGCGCTAGAAGGAGGGCAAATTAATTATTTGTGGAGGACAAATAATTTTCAAACAAAAATTGATATGGGGTTTTCGAGTTTTTGGGTACACAAATGGACAACATCGGCAAAATTAGTGACATTGATGTACACAGTTAACACGAAAAGAGAAAGGCAAGATTGGAATAGGCTTTTGCGCGCCGGCAACAAAGAGAACAGTGAGCAAATAGGGCAGCAACAAGAAAAAAAAATTGAAGAAAAATTACTCAAGGCAACAAGAAGTAGCAGTAGCTAAAGAGAAAAAAAAAAGACAAAAGAAGATGCATACACGTATCAAAGGATTAAAGAACATGGCGGGGGCTACATGCAAGTAAAAGGATCGAAGTTCACTGGAAAAGAAAAGCACACGAAAGTCACGCGTAGGAAAGTCAGCCAGAACAAGACTGAGAACGCGGCCTATAAAAATAAAATAAAAGATAAGTTCTTTTATTCTTATTTTAATTTCCAGCAAATTAATTATATTTATTATTATGCCATGCATGCATAATTATCTTATTTTTTAAATATTTTTTAAGAAAAAATATTTATTATTCAGAAAATTCGTGCGAGCTATCTATTTTTATGCTTGTAAAATTATTGCGATTTAGAAAATATCGTACGAAATATTTATGTCGATGACTTGCCGATTTTATGCCGATGAATTATGGATATTTCTTTCGATGGATTGATTTCGGATTTTTTACAATCCCGTACGAGCTGCATATTTCGAAAAAAAAATACATACGCGAGACGCATAATTTTGTAAAAGATTTTCTACAAAAAGGAGCATTATTTTCGAAGAAAATAAATATCGCGACATTCTTAAAAAAGGCATATTTATTATTGCTTATGGATTTGTAAAATATTTTTCATATATCGTCGCGATAGTACATATATGTCAAAAAATATTTTCAAACTTGCGAACTAAATTGTCAAGTAGGGTAGCCTGGACAAGCTATAAATCGCGCAATGCAACATGCTTAGTAAAGTGCAGTGCAACACCATCTGGATTATTGAAGGCCCATGGCCAGATCTCTCAAGATCGCATGGGTGGAGGCATCCCTATGCAAACTATCTTTATTGAAGGCCCATGGCCAGATCTCACAAGATCGCATGGGTGGAGGCATCCCTATGCAAACTATCTACATCTCTTCGCCAAGATCTCATCTATATCTCTTCACTGAGACATCTCTCAGTGAAGACTCCGCTAGACACATCCTTATGTGATTGCATCAAACACTTGAAAAGCGTGTATGCCTGCTCGGGATATATACAAACGCCAAGGTCCTAACTAGACAACAAGGATCGCAAAGGATTTCAAAAATATTATTTATGCTCGCACATTTGAAAACCTTGGCAAACGTATATTCTATAGTGGTCATCGCATGCTATCACACTTGCATCCGCATACGCCTAATGAGCACAGTGGTGCTCCGAATGTTTTTCTAATCATCTATTTTCAGTTTTTTCAGCGACTCAAGAAATTTGGAAGCTTGAAGAATGTTTATTTCTCCACTGCAGCAAGCTACACTGAAGAGCTGGGGGCTAGTTGTTATGCCATATTTTGGCATGTCTAATAATCTCCAAATTCCTAATATTTACTAATTATTAATTCAGATTAATAATCATTGCTTAACCACTAAGTTTTATCCTCTCTCTGAAATGAGGAAAGAATCAATCTCAATCAATCAATAACGGAAAATATCTCCAAACGATATTCTTCAAATCAGGAAGATATCACAACGATAAGATTAAATCAGATAAAATCAATCATTACCCACATTAACGTAACTTATCCCTTAAGTCTCTCGGGATAAGCCCAATTAATTCACAGAACTACGTGGGCTTGATCCTATATAAACATATAGGTACGTAGGCATCTTGGCGATATGCAATCTGATACACGAGACAAATCAAGACAGCTGCCGAGTCCAGCCCTATTTTATATAAACCCTAATCCCCTAAAACAGCCATATTCATACAAATCACTCTATTATTTCAGCAAACCTCCGATTTCGTGTTGTTACGAAATTCCTCCAACAACATAAGCCATGCAAAATCTTACAATAATTGTAATTGTAAATTCACAAACTGCAAGACAATGACCATCCCAAGCCAGACTTCTTAAAATTGCTCGTTTTACTGTCCTAAAGCACTAGTGATTACAGATGTTTTGATTTAAACTTCTACAAAATGTTCGATGACATGGACCAGTGACCATCATGCCTTTTGTTAAGTAGTGGCAATAACTAATTATGAGGTGGATTTATATTTTATGGGAACGCTGGTTTTGAACATGTAGAGTACAAGAAACTAATAAAAATTTTCATATAAATATAATATATATCAAAAGTTAGTAATCTATATAGGTGTGGTGCCCTGTTTCTTGAACACAATGAGCTCAAAGAACAGTACTTGGGAGCCAAAAAATCGGTGATTACTAAGTGTGTTGCATGGTATTATACTTTGGCACATGCTGGTGTAGTCTTTAGGGGGGCATTTTCACAGATACTTAACCAGACAATTTATACATATCTCTGTCAGAATTTATATCACACAAGGACAAACTCATATCAATTTTGTCTTTTGCAACTGCTGATCAATCTCTACATAGATATTGTAGATATCAAGTTTGGACAGCCTACGTCAGGATATGGATTATCTATCACTCATCTATGATCTAGGACCAAACGTTCTTTAATTCAAGTAAAATCGCTACTAATTCATTCATGACAAATATACGAAAACAGATAATAAAAGCATATAGAAGATCATATAAAAAGAGGGAAGAAGAGTACCACTAATCCGGGTTGAACAACAGGGCTTGAACCAAGCTAGCGATTCCTTTCTTTTTTCTCAAGTAATAAAGAACCTGTTACCTATAACCCTGGTTTGATTCTGATTACACGTATTTGTATTTATATATATAGTGAAGTTTGATTTTGTTTAGGATTGTATGACCTTGTTATATGTACGAACAAATACGTAAAATACGTAAGGAGAGCAGTAGAATATTGAAAAAAATATTGCAGGAGTTGGGGTTTGATGGCAGGTCTACAATGCTGTTGTCCGCATTATTTTTACCAGCGGCTTTTAACAAAAGCATCTCATAGCTGCTTCTAAAAAAAGCAGCTTTTATATAAAAAGCACTTTCCCCAAAAGCACCTAAAATATTTTACCAAACGCTATTTAACCTGCTTTTGTGCTAAAAGCTGCTGTAGCTTTCCGGAACAGCAATCCCAAATACTACCTAAGTAAGAGAAAATATTTTTCAAGGTTGATTTAGGAAAACTTACATGAGATTCCGAAATTTTCACATAGAATGCTTATAAACTTAGGTGATAGGATGGACACAGATTAAACATACGAATCGAGATTAAAATATTAATATTAATATACTATTTAATTATGTAGTTATACAGAATCGAATTCGAGATAAAGTTAAAAAAATTAAATTAAATAAATCTTTATAATGGGTATTAGTTTGATATGTCCCAAATTAACAAGTCAATTACAAATATATCCTTTTTTATATAACATTTATAAATATGTCCTATGGTTAAATTTAACTCATATATAACTCACATACATATAATTATAGATATATAATATATTTATTAAGACCATAATACCCACACTATATATATTTATAAATTCTCGGCCCCGCAGGGGCATTCTTGAATCACTTCTATTACCTAATGAAATCAGCTCTCTCCTCTGTAGAAGAATCAGGCTTCGGTTTTTTAAAATTGTCCACAGGGGCTGAAGAGGCAAAGAAGCCGATCTAGGAGTAATAAGTTCAAAGAATGCATTATTCTACTAGCTATTAGTCCAAGTGGTTTCTGTTCAAGCCATATAGTGTGATATTCTAGTGGATTGTCTAGCGTTAAGGCTATTATTATTAGTATGTTTAAGGTAGTTTTCCCCATGGGCCTTAGTCTCACTCTTCGAATAGGTCTTTTCAAAGGGTGTTTGGCGAGACCTGATTCTATTAATAAATTTGCTTTCCAAAAAAAAAAAAAAGAATTAATCCAATCATAATACAGGAAGAACTATCAATATCCACGTAGCTGTTCTTTGTGAAATCTGGTGGGAAATATGTGAGGGTGAGTGCTGTTGTTGGGATTGCTAGGAGAGGACAAAAAAGTCTTTTAATAATGTATAGTTAGTGAGTTAATCATGATTACAATTAAAAAAGGGACATATTAGAAAAATGGGATATGTTTATAATTACAAATAAATATGGGACACAATTATAATTGACCTTTTGAAATGGGACATATTAAAAAAACCTTTATAATTATGTAGTTGGAAGAAATCGTTGTACTTAAATTTAGTTATTTTAAATATAAATTGTTTCAAAAACATGGTTATTAATAGAGGGTTCATTATTTTTTGGGTAATTTTCGGGTTTCGGGTTCGTGTCTGATTGTACCTGGTTATTTCTGGTTGAATATTTATTGACCCAAATTCGTATTTTCTTGGGTTGGGTTCGTGTCGGGTTCAGGATGGGTCGGAAATTGCCACCCCTAGATATAGTATGTGTTAGGTATAGTATAACATATTTACACCAATTTATACAAATTTATGTCACAAGTATAAACATCTAAAAATTTGTTATTATAATAAATTTGGGTAAGTGAACATAAAATTTAAATAAAAAGGAGGGTTGTCAGTTTAGTTCTCCTTGGTGTTCTTCATCACTACAAATCAATTTTTAGAGTGATACCTTTTAATATTTTATCCTCATTTTTTGCCATTCTTTTATAAAGAATCTAGTCAATATATAAGAGGGATGAATAAAGTTCTTTTGATGTCTTTATCTTCCAAGGTATATTTAAGAATACAATCATAAAATAAATAAGTCGTACACGAATGACATATTTATTCATATACCAGTTATAACTTTGACAACTCAAGAAACCTATTATTTACACACGTAATGTTTCAGAATAAAGATCATGTTGTCCAATCAGTATGTAAAAAACTAATTGCATATTTTAAAATTTTATCTTTTTTGGCAAATAATTTTAACTAACTCGGAGTATATATTGTGATTGATGGTCATAATATTTTGTGTGTGTGCAAGCTATGCAATATCCTATTTTCTAAGATATTTGTTAACTTGACTATATATTTTTAATCCTTTTTGCAATTTATTTTGAATTTTTTTTAATATTCTTTCCAACCACAATTTCTCGATGTGTATCATCCGAATTTTAATCGATGCACATATGAACTGATTCCTATATTTTTAATATAGTATTATTATATATTATATGATCTTTTTTCAAGAAAGTTTATCTTTCTCAACTTATCTGGATGATTATTTTTTTAACTTTTGTACTATCTGACATTTTTAAGGATCTCATCTTTTAATTATATATTGTTATGTAAAAATATAAAATATATTATAGTTAATATTATATGTAAGAAATGTTTAATTAATTGAAAATAAACCAATTTACATCACGTGATATTATTATCAAATTTTTAAATTAGTTGTATATATAATCACGTACCATGTTTTGTAAACTAAAATACAAAATTTTAAAAGTAATGTGAATCAACATTATCTTTTGCTCACAAATTAAAGTAGTAGTTAAAATAGAATAAATAAGAGATCGAATTTATCTAAAAGAATTTAAATGAAAACCAAAAATATATGTAGTACAATGATTAGAAGGATGAATTGTTTGGACGAGGTTAATGATTCAATTCACAACAAAAACAAACAAACTCATTTAAAATAAGTGAGTGGAGCAAAATTTTGAATTTAGTGTATATAATTACGTATCATATTTTGAAAAATAAAATTTCAAAATTTGAAACTAATATTTGTCTTTACTATTTTTACTCATAAGTTAAACTAATAGTAAAAATAGGATAATAAAGAGGTCGAACTTTTGCGAAAAAAAATTTGCTTTTCGAGAAGCTCTTTCGTGGGTAAAGGAGAAGGACATGTCAAATGTGTTGTTTGAACTTGACTCTTTTATGGTTGTCCAAGCCATGAGATAACAGAAAAGATTTGTCTTATTAGCAGATTGCTTAAGCATTATTAAGGACTTGAGGTCCTATTCTGTGCATTTTATTAAACGATCAGCGAATATGGCAGCTCATACGATCGCTAGAGAGGCTATTTCTATATCTGATTGTCAGAAACCAACTCATTATACTCGACAACAACAAAAGACTCATCTTGTTCCTTGGGGGGTTGTGTTGTTTTGGCCAAGTACCAGACCCCTCTCAACCCATCATCATCACTTGTTACTTCTACCTCTTTGCCTTTCTTTAAGCCCATTCTTGTGTTTTTTTGGGGACGTTTTTTGGGGGGGCTTGTAGGGGAAGATGAAAGATGGTTTTTGGGAGTTTGTGTGTGAAATTAGTGTGTGTGTGTGTGTGTGTGTACTGGGCAAGGGTTCTCTCTCTCTCTCTCTCTCTCCCCTCTCTTAGTGAATTATGATATGATTTTTGTGCCTCTGTTTTGATTTTTGTTGATAGAGGGTTTTGCAGAAGGTATTGAAGTAGACCGTTGTGGTAGTTGCCATATTTATTAGGTTTTGCAGAAGGTATTGAAGTAGACCGTTGTGGTAGAAGGTTTATAAATTTGTAGTGTAGTGTAAAATTTAATGTAACAGTTGGATCAGGTTAATCATGTCAAGCTACCCAAAAACATTTAATATATAGATTTTATAATTCATTTTCCCTCCATAGGCACGGGTCATCTTCTAGCAACGAATATAATTTTTTTTTCATTATCGCATATATTATTTCTTTGAGTTTCGTCACTCTTTTTTCCTTCATAACACACATTTTTAAAATGTTTTTAATTCAGTCAGTATTCAATGCATAATTTGAGCATCTCCAAGATATTCTTAAATATAATATAAAATGTTGGTTCCTAGCAACTTAATGTACATTCATCTCCAAAAATACTCTTTATACTCACTACTTATTTAATTTTATATTATTAAAAGTAAGTTGAATTCGTAAAAGTATAAAAACAAGTGGGGAGAGAGAGAGAATGCATTTTATGAATTTATTATAAATATTGATTAGGAGTGGTAAGAAACTTTTACAATTGAGGAGAGAGATTACATTTTTAAAGAATTTAGGAGTGACTAAGAGTCTCTTGGGCACATTTTTTTTCTTCTCTCTCCTCAAATCTCAACTTAAAAACGAAAATAAAGAGGTTCTTGGTGATACTCTAAAATAGTAAAATTAGTAGATAATATAGTACTTAAATGTGCTAAATATCCTAAACACATCTAAAATGATCCTATAATACCGCTAAATTTAAATGAATTTTTCATCAAATATTGGAATTATATAGTAATTTGGGAGTGCAAGAAAGTGCTGTTTGGACAATGATAACATATTGATGAATTACTTGTAAATTATTATTTTATTTTATTTATAAGGCAAGACATGTCATTTATTAGTTTATTGAGTACAAGCAATGGAGAAATATGTAAAAAAGTAAGAGTTTTTAATACTAAGTATAATTGATAGATTTTTTTGCATTAGGTAAATTTTAGGGGTTTTTCGAAACTACCCAAGTTGCAACAGATTTTTTCAAAAATACGACTTACAATCTTTGCAACCTTTTTTCCAAGTGCATGCAACCTTTTTTTGTTTACGTTTTAAGCTCATTTACAACCTTTGTCACATGCGGTGTCAGTTTTGCAACCTTTACAACCTAAAAACCGTATTTTTGTAAATAATTTTAAAAAATTAGGTAGTTTTGTAAATATTCCTAATTTTATTTTAAAATGATAGTGCATCTTTTCCATTGTAAATATTTGCAACAACATTGTGATATGTGTACATTTGTTAAACTCCAATTTTTAGGTATTCAAATGTGACAATACCGAGAACTTCTATTGAAAATAGGATTATGGATTATTTTAATTTAAGTTTGAGTTAAGATTTAGTAATTTCGTTTATCTCATTCGCATTCCAAACTTTCATTACGGGAGCTAGGGCTGACAATTTCGGGTTGCGGGTCGGGTCAGCAGACTCGGGTCGCATTTTTGACCCAACCCGAACCCTACCCGAAAATTTAATGGGTACAGGTGCTCAACCCGAACCCGACACGAATGGGTTTCGGGTAACCCGACCCGAAATTTAATTTTTTAAAATTTAAAAAATTATATATATATATATATATTAAAAATAATATTTATTAAAAATAATATATATTAAAAATAATATATATTTAAAATAATATATATTAATTAAAAATATATATAATAATAATAATATATATTATAAATAATATAAATAATTTATATATTAAAAATAATTATATATATATATATTCGGGTCAGTTTCGGGTAACCCGAACCCAACCCGATTTTTTCGGGTCAAGTTAGGGTCAACCCGAAACCGACTCGAACCCGAAAAATATAAACCCGAAACCGACCCATGTGGGTTGGGTTCAGGTCGGGTTCGGGTCGCGGGTCCAAAATTGCCAGCCCTAACGGGAGCTTTCTTAATGTAAAAAATGTTCTTCTACTGCGTATTTCATCACCAGTCATTATTATTTTATAAAATATATTTTGAATTATCATCAAATTTGTATGATAATGGCTAGCGTTAAACACTGTTTCCGTAAATTTAAGATTCTTTAGTTCAATTAAATTTTATGCAATTGATTTCAATAAACAATACATTAATTTATTCCGTAAAACATAAAACTAACTGTATTGATGTAAATAAATGTGTGAAGTTCAAGATTTTGCTCACAACTGTTTAAATAAAATGTAGTTTTAATTAAATAAAGATTTACAACTTAAAATATTTTCGATTAGGGTATGGTCCAAAATCTTTAGATTTTTATGCATTTACCAAGTTCCATTAGTTGGCGAAAAGCCTTTTTAATTTATAATACGAAATTGATTTATTTTTTCTAAATTTGTATGAAATAACAAATTATGATATAGTGATCATCTAATGGAGAACTCATCATTATTAAAGATGTCGCAAGATTTTATTTGAAACTGTGATATTATTTCAATTTTTTTCTTAATGAGTAGAATATCAAAAATAATATGTGCAAATAGACAGTCATGATCAATCTTATGACAACTGTGATCGAAAATTGAATTTTTCAAAAATTACGTCAAGTCCCAACTATACTAATTCATCGCATGTTTAGTCCAAAAGTGCTAGTAGCTTTGTTATACTTTAGTTGTTGACTTTCTCTTATATTTATTTATTATTCATTAAAAATATATTATGAATTTCATATATATTTTCTTTGTATAAATCCAAATATTATCCCGCTTGCGCGGCACACAAAGAGATATCTTGTTTTTATTTGAAAAGACGTATGAATGAATGGTTTGGTTGTATTATGAAATTATCATTAAATAGTAAATTTTAATCAAGATTATTATTACAATTAAAAGTGTATAACTAAACTATATATTGTGCAGCATTAGTTTATGTTTTGATATAAATATGAGGTATTTTAATATGAATCAATAAATATAAAAATAAACTCAAGACTAAAATTTATTAACATGTCGCAATAATTGCAATACAAGATATTTTTTCACTCGAGCCACACAAAAACACACACATGCACACACACCTTCACACACACATACGATGATTACTAATAATCCATAATTATAGCTAAAATCAAGGAAAATAAGAACACAACATAAACTCCTCAATCTGGAGATGTTAATATAGGGGGTGTTTCGGGAAACCTTTTTCCAGAATACGTCAATTTATTTTAAGACAAAGTTAGATATTTCTAACTTTCCAACTTATTTTTACAACTTATTGAATCTCAAATACACATTAAATACTTATATAAAAAAATTATCAAAATATAAAATTTTTATCCGAAAATAAATCCATAAATTCTTAAAATAAGTTTTACCAAACAGGCACATAGATAAACGATATATCTACAAACGTTAAATCAACGGGTAAAAATAATGCTTATCTTCTTGACCCTTTTCTGATGATGTCATAGGGGGAGAAGAACATGAATACATGAGGATAAAAACGGCTATAATGTTATATGTTGGATTTATCAACTAATGTTTCATGCATAGATGAGTCGTGTTTATATCTTATTGCATATAATGAATTATGCTAACCTGATTATATGATGAGATATGTTAATCAGGGGGAGCAACATAGTCTCTCTGATGTACTCAAGTATGTCATCATCAAAAAGGGGGAGAATGTTAGCGTGATGTTTTGATGATGAATACAAAGGTTTTATCGTAATACTTCATGTGTATCTATCTAATCTTGTTTTGCAGGAAGTATTGACCATTGAATTAGGGGGTGCTTTTAGCTCAATCACATATTGGTATATAATCATCAAAAAGGGGGAGATTGTTACCCTAGTGTGTTTTGATGTTATATACAACAAGCTGAAAACTTTTCTTTGTACTAGTCTTCTTATATTTCAGTAAGCTGTATTACATATTTATTATTATTTCAACAAGCTGTTTCAAGTTTTACAGGATTATTTCAGTCAGACTGACAGTTCATTTTCAGCAAGCTGTTATGGACTATCTGGTATATTTCAGCAAGATGAACGTGCATTCAGTACAAAATCAGCATGCTGATTCTGGGTGACAGAAATAACAGATTTCAAGAAGACCTACGTTTTTCAAGGAGTCATATGTGATATATATAGGAATATTGTAAGGGACCCTCTGAATTATTCAAACCCATCATACACTTAAATATTTTCAACTCAAGCATGTGGGAGACAATATATTGCTTCTACCTTTAAATAAGGAAAGCTTGCCTAACTTTACCTTATTTCTTTGACTATACTTATTCAATCACATTGAATCCTTGTCTTCACCTCATTTCAACCATACGCTCCTCTTGAAGAAAACAAGACACCAGCCTCTTCATTTTCTTTCTTCATTCTAACACTCCATTTTATAAGTCTTCGGCAGGAGCCTCTTGGAGTTGAATATCAAACACTCTTGTGTACCTATAAATAACATGTTATTGCTCAGTTCAAAAATAACAATCCAAGTGCAAAAACAAGAACATATTCACACACAACTTCGAGCCTCTTTGCTAAATCTTTTAAACCTCTCAAACTCTCATACACATTCGAATTTATATTTTCAGAGGGTTCAATAGGTTAAGTTGTAATTATAAAAACTTTGTATTGTTCAAGTTGTAAAGATTAGTTGTTGTACAAGTTTGGCTTAAGGTCTTGGGTGGGTAGAACAAGACTAGAGGAGGATACTTGGGAAGTATTGCTTAAAGAGTTAGTTTAACACAGCAATTCAGCAAGCCATTTTGTAAGCAGCTGGGTGTAAAGGGAGATATATTGTTTGATCTTATAATCGGTTTATAGTGATCAATAATATATTCTCTTACCAAGTTGGTAAGGGACCAGGACGTAGACCATAGGGGATTAGGGGTCGAACCTGGCTAAAAGATTGTGTGTTACATTTTATTTTTCTGCACATTTCATACTGCACTGCATTTGTATTTCAATTCAGCCTGCTGTTATTAAACTGCTAGGTCATATCAGCAAGCCGTTATTAAACTGTTAGTTCATATCAGCAAGCCGTTATTAAACTGCTAAGTTATATCAGCAAGCTGTTTCTGGTAAAAATCAAAATAGGTCATAGATAACCACTATCAGCCATTATACACCTATTCACCATCCTCTAGGTGTGTTTTTCAATTTCATCATTGTATCTAGGTTTTATACAATAGAATTCTGTGAATAAAATATACCATTTTTTTTTATCAATTCCCCTTTACAAGCCCACAATGTGTAAAAAGTACCCATCCTTTTAACATTGCACAATCAACGCAACATGAAGAGTAAATAGATAATAAGATCTAATATATAATTGCACTGTAGCCTATTGGCCCTAGTTGACGGTTCAATAGTTGACGGTTCAAGCGTTTAAATGTTATTGCGTGTGTTCTTATCGTTTTTGCTTTTTTTTATTTCATCGGATCTAAGATCTTTAAGCCTTTTCCGATTTTGCCTCAAATCGATTTTAGTTTAGTTTGTATTTTGTTTCTCAGTTGGAATTTGCAATTCGTAATTTTATTTTGGAAGTTGTAATATCGGTTTATTTGGGTGTCTCACGTGATTCCATCTCCAAGCATGAATTAATCAGTGATTGTTTCTGTATTTTGTTTGTTCGACGCGACTATTTATGTAGATGCCGTATGACTTTTTATTATTAAATTAAATTTCCATTGCTCAAAAAAAAAGAAAAAATAAGAGTTCAACGTTTTTTTTTCATGGACGACATTGTGTATGGTGTGTATGGAATGAATAATACTAGTAAGTGATCAAACTAATAAACGAGCTACTTCACCGGTTGCAACCAACCTCTTGTAAATCTCCAAAACCAACCTTGCGTCAACAACTTCATTGTTCGTCCCAGAAACGATAGGCACTCCTCGGACTTTTCTCGAAAATTCAGTTCCATCTTGCAAGAGCTTCTTATCATTGTTGCTCGACAAACTAACAATCATACAATTCCGAAACTTGGAGAAAAACTTAACGGGTGAAATGAACTTTAACATAACCTTTGTAGTTTCATTTACATTCACAACTTGTTGTGTTTGACTCCCAAGCATTGCTATTTTAAGTTTTCGTTCTCTGTTACTAGTATCGTTCAGTCGCTGGTACTGTTTCCTCTTCCAGTACCTCTTCATGCTTTCTAGACTAGTTATTTGTGAAGTGTGAGAAGATGAGAAGATGATTTGTTAAGTTAAAGGGTTAAAGACGGGGTTTATATAACTACATTTCAATTTTATTTTCTATGATAAAAAAGGGAAAATGAATTTTTTTGCCACTGAACTATTGACCTTTTTAGAAATCTACCACTCAACTATGAATTTTTCTTTTTTAGTCACTAAACTTAGGTTTGGATTTTGTTTTACTCACTAAATTTAGGTTCGGATTTGATTATTAGCATTATGTTAGTTTTTTTTACTCACTAACCTTAGGTTCGGAGTAAAAAGTCAGTTGATACTTTAATACTTAGAAATGATGCATTAGAGCATCTCCAAGGCTAACAATCTGTTAGCTATAATAGTGACGTGACAGTGTTTTTAGCTAATAGCTTTTTTTTTTCTTCTCCAACCATGCACACTGTTAGGTAAATTTTTAGATAATGGGTTTCACATATTCTATATTTGGCTAATGTCTACGAATTATAGATAATATCTAAAATCCACATTATCCACTCATATTGTGACACATCATATATTATTATTGAAATAATAATAAAATACTATTTTTAAAATATAGCTATTCATTATAGTTAATACCATTGGAGTAAAACATCTTATTGTTCAGCAAATTTTTAGATAATCATTATATAGCTAATGATTTTAGCTATTACCGTTGGAGATGCTCTTATAGAGAACAATTTGTTAAACTTTAATACTTGAAAATGATGCATAAAACTTTATCTTGAAAATAAATTGATTAAATTTAATAAGATAAAGTCTACATTCAACTTTATCTTGAAAATAAATCGATAAATTTTAATAAGATAAAGTCTGCATTAAATTGTATCTGGAAAATAAATCAATAAAGTTTAATAAAATAAAGTTATCCTCTCTAATGATTTATTTTTACAGTTAAACCTCGATGAATGAATACGCTTGGGACTGAAATTTTTTATTCATTAATCGAGGTAAAAAGTACACCATCTCTATTATTTTTGGACCGGAAAAAAATATTCATTTAACAAGGTTATTCGTTTAACGAGCATTCATTTATCGATATTTTATCGATATTTTACTATATCTTAAAAATCATAATAAGATAAAGTGTAATAAGATATAGGAAGATAAAAATTAAATTTGAGAGGGATCGATTCGCTAAGCTCGTTATCGACTCAACTCGGCTCGGGTCGTAATGAACTCGAGTTCGGCAAGAAAAAAAGCTCGTTAAGGTAATCGAGCTCAAGTTCGATTCGGTACAAAAATTAATGTATATATAGATGATATTAACGATAATATTAAAGATAATACAATTAAAAAATTAATGTGTATATAGATGATATTAAAGATAACACTAGCAGAAAATTAATGTATATATAGATGATATTAAAGATAATACAACATCTTTAGATCTGTTGCACGTAAAAAGTATTTAAGACATTAAAAACATTAATTAATAATTTTTTGATGGAGTACAAAAATACCATATTTGAATTTTTGGATGTAATAAAAAAGATTAGGGATGAGTTTCATACAAATCCAAACCTAAGGTTAGTGAGTAAAAAAAACTAACATAATGCTAATAATCAAATCCGAACCTAAATTTAGTGAGTAAAACAAAACCGAACCTAAGTTTAGTGACTAAAAAAAAAATTCATAGTTGAGTGGTAGATTTCTAAAAAGATTAATAGTTCAGTGACAAAAAAATTCATTTTCCCGATAAAAAAAGTGCAGAGTCCTGTTTAGTGGCCGAAACTTGAAAACGATATTGCAGTGACCTCTCAGTGGTTACTGGTTATTGACATCAAATTCATCATGTATTTAAAGTTATACAAAACTTGTTTAATACTATACTTTAACCCTCTAGGCTTTAGTTACTACAAAAAAACAGATACTTGAATATTAATTTAAAACTAATCAGTCAAGATATATCTGTCCATTGTCCTCATTGAGGTTGTACTGCAAAAAAAAACAACAACTGAGAAATAAAGCAAAACAGAATGTTTTATCTTAATTTATCTGGATTTAAAAATTTGAATCATGATATACATTAGAAGAAGGAAGCGGCTCACAGGACGGCTAATGGGATCAAGCGGCCATCTTGCCTGCTAATTCTATTGTCTAACGCAACATATATTCATATAAGACTTGTTCATATAGCATTTACCAGTTCTTAACTTAAATTTACATGTTAAAAAGAGATCAACAATCAATTGGATGATAATTACAGGTGTCATAGGGAGAATATTGTATAACAATATTTTGGAGGTTGCTGGATTTACGGAGCAAAATACGGATATTTTGCTAAGAACACGAAGAACACGGAGGAGATTTGTAACTGTTTGTGGCTGATCTTGTCTATTGAAATTCAGTGGTGAACTGTTTCTCATCCTTTACAAGATGCCTACGTACCCTATTTATAGGGATCAAGCCATATGTAGTTCTCTTAGAGAAGAAGTTATCTAGACGGGCTAGGGTTTCTATGGGCTCGGCTTGGCCCAAATCCACTAGTCGTCCCCTTGGGTTATGTTTTACCCATTTATACTGCTCATGACCCATGACCCATTAAAGGGAACCCACGGCTTGCCATGATGCTATAAGTATCATTATTGGCGAACCTGACTAGATGGCCTCGCATGCGACCTCGCTGGGTCTGACCATGCGAGGCGATCCTCACTGTATGGAGATAACCTACTTATGCGACCTCGCTGGGCCTGGCCATAAGCCTTCGTAGTAAACATGCTCTAGGCCACACTGGACCCCTAGGCCTCACTAGACCCCGTGAACTGCGACCCGTACCTTAGGGCTCGCTGGCGACCCTGCTGTAAAATAATGTGATGAATCTTCATGTGATGGCGGACTTTAATGACCCATTCCTCATTCTTAGGCCCATTATGTGAGATGTACTGATATTCTAGCCCATTAGGCCTGTTTAGGACTTATGCCAAATTCAAGCATAACAACTACCCCCCGAGTCCATATTGCCATTGGAAATGCGATGTGGACTCAAAGTGTCTTTCCAGAAATTAAAATGCGAGGCCAAAGCCCATTATCAATTACTCCTATGGGCTCTCATCGCAGGCCCAATGAACTCGAATAATTGCTAACAGCTGTCACGTCTCGAGATCCGTTCAGGGCTGCCGAGATGATGACACGTGCCCCACATCCTTCTCTCTCCTGTCCACTATATAAACTCCAAATTTCAAATCATTTGTCACTTTCCTTATTAACAACATATCGAAGTGCTACCAATTTGCTCCCGGATCAAACAAAGACTGAGCTCGCTTTCCATCAAGAACGACCCCAAACTTTCTCAAGATCTTCAACTTTTCTTCATCAAAAAGTAAGCTTCTCTCTCTTGTTCTTCATTTATATGTATGTGTAGCTTATAATTTTGTATATATTTGCTGAAAATTACATGCGATGCGAGCCATACTAACTGCGACCTCACACACTTAATTTCACGCTGCGAGCTCTGCCTCGCTAGACTAGAGAACATGACCCCTTTAATAAGTAAACATACAATCTCAAAATAGAGTAGTGCACGACCCCCTATTCTTCGTGTGCGGAGTGAGAACATTTAGAACCTTCTATTGAATCTTTTTTCCTTCTTTTTTCTCCTTTGATATTCTGTAAGTGCACACACTAATACTTCACAATCTTTTCAGATGTCTAACAGCGATAGCTCGAGGACTCCTTCACCTTTTCCCCACATATCCATCAGTGAGCGAGCTGCTGCTAATATCGCGAAAGCTGCCAGCACAAGTGACAATTCATTCAAATTATATATGGATCCTCAATGGTCACAAGAGGAATTCACCCGAGAGACCCCCCTAACCACATGGAGGACACGGCGACCTTCCACCTCGCAAAGTCAATCCATTGATATCCCTTCAAGCTCAATAAATCCCGCATCCACCGCTGTTTTCCCTTCTTCAATCCAAGGCGAAGTCGACAAGCTACTGAAGAAAGGGCAGGAATTCTTTGCTAACGTTCCCAAACTTCTTTCTCCTCTCAACAAGAATCTTCTCAACGTAAGTCCCATAGTACTAAAAAGCACCTCCTCAACCAACTCACTCGGCCATGCATACTACGAGGCCGAAGGTGGAGCTGAAAACGAGGCAGACTCTGATGACTCCGATTATGAAGAAGCTTCTTCTGACGACGGTGGCCTCGATGAAGTGACCAGGGTCGTCAATTTTGAAGATTATAATTATGTACCCGAAGCCTCCCCCCAACCTTACATTCCAACTCCTCAACCTGAGCTAGAGGGAGTGATATATGTTGGAGGACCTTGCCCCGAAGATATTGAACCGGGCTCCAAAGTAAAACCAGGCCAGCCTCGCACCCTAGCCTGTAAAGATCTGTCAACGACCCTAAATATAGAATCTTTGTCAAAGGCTGTTGATACATTCAGACCTGAAGGCAAAATCATTCTCTCCAAACGGTGGCAGAGTACCTCGAATGGTTTTGACCTATGCTATGATGAAAATAGGCGTCTCTTCACCTCTTCACCCTTTCATTAGGGATGTTTACGAGACCTACCACCTCGCTCCCATTCAAATCAATCCCAATGGGTATAGAGCAATGATAGCTCTCTACATTATCTACACAAGTTGAAATATCCCCCACTTGATGCGAGGACCATGGGATACTTCTTGCAGTTGAAGAGATGCGGGGCTTCAGACTTTGGTTACGTCTATTTCTCCGTGTGGCCGGAGTTCAACAAGAAAGACCTATACCATAGTGCACCGAGCAATGCGGGCTTGTGGAAGGGACCCTACCTCTATATCCACGAGGTGCCCAGAGTCAAAACATCCTTTAACTATCTTCCAGTAGGTCAAGTACGAACCGTCCTGAAGGGCGAAGAGAAACAACGTGCCGATGACGTGCTGAAGACATCCCGCGAAGACAGGAATATACGAACCCTCCTCACTCTTGAAAACCTAGTTGAATGTGGATTCTTGAAAGAAGGGATCGAGCTTCCTTCTGAGGCTGGACCTTCAAATGCGAGGAAGGCCTCGCGAAAGAGAAAAGTGCGAGAGGAAGCCTCGTCTTCTAAAGTAGTGGTCGCAAAGAGTAAGAATATTTTTATTGTAGCCCAATAACCCCTTCATATTAAATGTCTATATTGTCTTCGCATTTTCACTTTTTCACAATATTTTTATTAACTGCTTTCTACTTCCATTTTGCAGGCATGTCAGGCAAAGGTGGTCGCAAACCCCCATTTCTAAACAAAAAGGAAAATCCTACCGCGAAGCCAGCTGCCACTCCTTCCAAGAAGAACGAACTTCCGCCTCCTCCACCACCATCAACCAATGCTGCAATCATGCATCAGCTGTCGCAGGACAATCCTGAACAGCACATATCCAAGAAACAAAAGAAGGACGGCCCCTTGCCCCAAGTAACGAAGCCTGCTGTAACAACTCCTGTGCATCACCTGTATGCGAAGCACGGGTACACCCACGCCACTGAAGAAGAATGCACCAAGTGGGTGGGTGCAGAGCTGATTGAAAACTCTGAATCAGTCTCCAAATGCCTGGTTGAAGCATTCATCCGCCAAGCCTCGCATCTGAGAGAATTGAAATGTGTTGTCGCTGCAAATGATAAACTTGAAAATGAGGTGAAGTCCCTCAAGCTCAGGGCCGAGGAAGAAAGGAGGACTTTGATGGACACCTACAAGCGATCCCTGGAAACTGAAACAGCTAGCCTTCGCTCTGAGCTCAAAAAGGTTAATGATGAAAAGGTTGCGCTCCACAAATCCTTGACAGAGGCGGAGCAGCTTGAGGCGGAGCTCAGGAAGAAGCACGATGAGGAGCTGAGCGAACTGAAAACGGAACTTGCTGCTGCTGCTTCTGATCGCGAAGCTGTGGAGGAGGCTGCTCAGACTGAGTTCATGAAGGGGTTCATAAGGAAGGTTCCAGATTTTGACTGGTCGTAGCTTGGTCCTGGCAACGCAGAGTTCGCAGCCGATCTCCGCAAGGAAATCGAGGAAGAGGATGCCAAGGAAGCGGCCAGGCTGGCTAACGAGGCTGTCAAGGCGAACGCTGCTAACCAAGAAAAACCTAAGGAGATCGCTGCATGATTTTTTTTACTCTGATATTCTGAACTGGGGATGCGGACACCCTTTGAATGTTTCGCAAGTTGTAATATTCTTTTGTTTAACTCCGTTGATAACTCTGAAGTAAGTTGGGCTCGCATGGCGACCCAGTTGACTTTTAACAATTTATATAACTGTCTTCATTTCTTCACATCTTTATAGATAGCTTGCCTTCTTTATGTTTCTGAAATATTAGCAAGTAGATTGACCTCGCAGCTGCGAAGCTTTCCTTGTAGAATTTGTAGCTATTTCTTTTAATTTTGCTTAACTTCAAGGTGGACCTTGTCTCTTTGGGATCAAGACTTGCGATGCCTTCCTTGCAAGGTCGCAGACACGATCCGGAGACTGAGGTCGCACCTTGACTTCTTTTTCTTTAAACTTTGAACTTCTTTGAGGAGATACTTTTTAACTAAACTTTGAAGACATTCCCTCAGGCCGCAGTAAGTGTACGCTCGCGACTTCGTTGACCTGAGGGGTGTTCGACCTCGCATACGCTGTGCTGGCCTAGTCCTGAAAATTTTTAACACTGACAAAATAAAATTGCACAATTTTTTTGGAGAACAAACTTCATATATATAAATACTAGGGACAAAGCCCAACTTTCAATACATTATAACGAGGAGGTGTCTATATGATCACTACCCCCCGAGTACTTTGTATGAATTTATTCATGCTAAGTAGTAGTAGATAAAGACCACCAGGAGTGAAGCTTCTACTAGTAGTATTTCCTCAAATGTTCTGCATTCCAAGCTCGTGGCATGAGCTTATCATCCATATCAGTTAGATAATATGTCCCATCATTAATGACACCATAAACCTTATAGGGCCCTTCCCAATTGGCTCCAAAGACCCCATGAGATGAGACCTTAGTGTTAGGCATCACTCTCCTAAGCACCAAGTCCCCCACGCGAAGATGAGGCACGCGAACCTTTCCATTATAGTACCTCGCGACTCGCCTTTGATAAGCTGCGAGCCTTAACTGAGCCTCTTCTCTTGACTCTTGAATCATGTCTAAGTAGAGCCTGTGATTGACCTCGTTTGACTCGGGGTCGTAATGTTCCCTTCTGAACGAGCCTGATCCTACCTCCACGGGCACCATGGCCTCGCACCCATATGTCAAAGAAAATGAAGTCTCGCCTGTGGTAGACCTTGGGGTCGTGTTGTATGACCACAAGACCTTTGGTAGCTCCTCAGGCCAATTACCCTTACTCTCCTCCAACTTAGCTTTTAGGGTATGCTTGATTATCTTGTTGATGGCCTCGGTTTGTCCATTTGTCTGAGGGTGACTCACAGCAGAGAAACTTTTCTTGATTCCCAAACTCTCACAAAATTCTTTCATCTCCTTGCTATCAAATTGCTTCCCATTATCTGAAATGAGCTGA
Source organism: Kitagawia praeruptora (assembly GCA_037693485.1). NCBI lineage: Eukaryota > Viridiplantae > Streptophyta > Magnoliopsida > Apiales > Apiaceae > Kitagawia > Kitagawia praeruptora. The sequence continues at coordinate 41,187,482 of CM075351.1, forward strand.
TATGGGATCCCATAGCGACAAACAATTGCTCTGTACACGAAGTCCTTCAATTTTTTAGCTGTGATGGTAGCAAGGGGCTCGGCCTCGGCCCACTTAGTGAAATAGTCCACGGCCACCACTACATATTTTAATCCTCCCTTAGCTTTAGGGAGTTCGCCAATAAGATCTATTCCCCACAAGGCAAAGGGCCAAGGGCTCATCAACGAGGTGAGGTGAGCAACTGGTGCATTACTGAAATTTGCCATTCTCTGACATTTATCACATCGTCGAGCGAACTCAAAGGCATCTCTTTTCAAAGTAGGCCAGAAATACCCTTGACGTAGAATTTTTTGAGCTAGGGAACTACCCCCGAGTGATTGCCACATATTCCTTCATGGACCTCTCTCAAAATATAGTTACATTCTTCACCATCTACACACCTCAAGAGTGGAGTGTTGAACCCTCTTCGATACAAGACCTCGTCATAAATAACATAGCGAGCCGCCTGATATTTGACCCTCCTCGCTTCGTTTTTATCCTGAGGTAGCATCCCATTTTTCACATACTCCCATATAGGTGTAATATCCGTGAATTTTCGAATAATTTTTCCTGATCGATATTTAAATTTTAATTAAGAGCGATGCGTTAGTATAATTTAATTAGAACGTTTTTTTTGGTAAAATTTTGAAATTTTATATGTCCGTATGTAAGTAAAATTATATTATATCTATTTATTTATATTTATTTGGTATGTATTAAAATTATGAAATTTAGGAAAATAAGATTTTAATTTTGGATTGAATTTAATTTAGAGAACGAAATTAGAGTTTCGTTTAAATTAGCCAACAGGGAGGAAACGAGCCCTTTTCACCAAATATTGCACTAAAACTGGTCATTATTGTCAGCAATTATTCTGTCCCCCACAATTATTTTTTTTATTTCCACTAGCACAAAAAAAAATCTGATCATGATTTTGTTCCATTAAATTTTGTCTCCCACATTTTATTATTTTAAAACATAAATCAACCACCCACTTATGCATACAAAAATAGATACAACAATTCTTATTTTCACAAAAACGAAACACGGACACAGGCTTTATATTTTTCTCTCTGTTATCATAAAAGTCGAACCAATATGTAGACAAATCAGAGCACAAACTGATACCATTTCCTGTCTTTTGCAAATTAACCAAAAGCTCTACCATTTATATTTTTAGAAACAAACGCAGGTAGTTTAATTCTCTTTGAATTGTTTGATTTGGATTTCGTTTTTGTAAAGTTTAGTATGGGTCGGTTCGACTGTGGTTAAGAGGCGTAGAGGGGGAGGTCGAGAGGGAGAAGAGATTGTGAGGGACGAGGGAGAGACAGAGGTGAGGGTGGTTTGTGGTAGTTTGTTTGTGGTCGGAAGAGAGGAAATCGGAGTGGAGAGGTGATGGGTGTTGAGTTCGGTGGTGGTGATGTTGTATTGTTTTGGTGGTGTGGTTTTGGTTGAAATCGGTGGTGTTGTGGTGGTTTGTAGAGAGAGATACGAGGGTGGGAGGGAGAGATTGTGAGAGAGGAGTCGACGGAGTAGAGATAGAGGGAGATGTCGAGAGAGGGATAGAATCGGAGATGTCGAGAGAGGTGGGGAGATTGAGAGAGAGATGGAGGAAGGTGGAGAGAAAGAGAGGGAGACGAGAGCAGGGGAGGAAAGGAAAGAGAGAACGGGGAGAGAGAGAGAGAGAGAGAGAGAGAGTGTGGAGAGAGATTAAGAGGGAGAGAGATGGAGGCGGAGAGAGAGGTCGACAGAGAGAGAGGGAGAAACGAGAGAGACGCATGGGAGGGTGGTAGTGGGTCCCACACGGTGGTGGTAGTGGGTCCCACGTGAACAATTTGTGTTGTGATACATTATTCTGATATTAAAAAACGTAAAATAAATAATAATAAAATAATACAGTTTCGATAAAATTTATAATCAAATGTTATAATCGGGATTTAATTATCTGGATCGTTATTTAAAACAGTTGGTATAAATAAATAATTTAATAAAAATGATATAATTGATTAATTGAGTTATTTAGTAATAATTATGGATTTAATGTGAATAAAAATTGTGTAATTAATTAATTAATTAAATAGCAATAATTAGTGATTTTTTGGACATAATTTAGAGACTTAATGATTCATTGATAAAAGAGGTAAAATGATGAGGGTATTAAAATGGAATAATTATTATGGTTTTAAATTGAGTAAATAGGATTAATTGTTGTCTTGAGGATTTATTTATTTAATTCGAGGATTAATTGTTGTCTTGAGGATTTATTTATTTAATTCGAGGATTAATTGTTGTCTTGGGGATTTATTTATTTAATTTGAGGATTAATTATTGTCTCGAGGATTTATTTATTTAATTATGTTTCTTTATCGGAGAGTAAGATAATTATTTGAGGATTATTTATTGATTGAGTTTTGATATATGATGTCAATGGTGTAATTAATTAATTAATCAAATAGAAATATTTAGTGATTATTTGATCGTGATTTAGTAATTTAATAATTGTTGATAAAAGAGGAGATAATTATGAATAAATAAAGATAAATACGGATTTATTTTGGAAGACTGATATTTACTATTATTTTAATTAACCGGATCGAATCAGATTCTTTTAGAGACTAAAACCGGAATTGTTAAAAATGGTGGAACATAGTGGGTTAATAAGGAAATGATTCAAGGAATCATTTTGGGGTGGGATTTCGGAGGAGTTAGGAGACTCGTTTGGAAAAGTTTAAAAACGAAAGTTGTAGATATGCAAAGGTACTATATAAAGGTGAATAGAAGTTGATTGAAAGGTGATCAGAAGTTGAGTTAATAATAAGCTGAACTAGGCCCGAGAAGGTGAAATGCCGGAGAACCAGAGACGTGGAGCAAGTTGGAGTATCGTACCGCAGAACCAGGCAAGTTTACTAATTCGTACTCCATCGTTCGGAGTATTTATATTTTTAAATATGCTGATTACGTTTTCGCTATACAAAAATCAAATATTCTTTTTAGTGGTTTATATCAGATTTTATTCATGCAATCTACATACATATAAATTATTATATGAGGTGTTGAAATTATTATATGAGGTGTTGAAATTTATTTCATGAGTTGGCCAAATTGTTGGGAGGTTTATTGAAATACTTCATTCGTATTCGTAGAAGAAATGATAAAGATATATTTAATGGTATTTTCATACTACAGAATAATTATATTTAAGAGTGGGGTTATATATAATTATATATATAAGGTAAGTTATGATTTATTGCTTCAAAAAGCAAAAGTGACCGGAGTAACGCACCGGCCCAAACGGTTACATATAAAGGGTGAAGGGCCGAGAAAGACGGCTCATCCTTCTGAGAAGTTTTATTTGGGTGGTTCGAGACGTCGACCATCCTTTCTATCGATAGAATTGAGAAGTGAAAATGGATTGATCATCCATTACTTGAGTAGGCGTTATGAGAAGAAATCCAATCGTTGACATCCTAACGGTTAACCAATGCCTGTGTGGTTCTGTTAACTAGAGGGTTGATCTGAGCAGTTGGTAAATTTTATTTATTCAAATCAATTGAGCAATTCTGAGGAGTATTTTTGAGTTATATGAGGAGTATTTTGAGAAGTTATTGAGATGTATTTATTATTTCATACGAGTAGTATTTTGAGAAGTTATTGAGATATATTTATTCTTTCATATGAGTAGTATTTTGAGAAGTTATTGAGATATATTTATTCTTTCATATGAGTAGTATTTCGAGATTTATAAAAATTTCCAAGTTGATCTCTTTTCAAAATATATATATATATTATATGTATTATAGAGTGGTAAAAACCATACTTTGGTCGAGTTGTTGTATTATATGATATCTATATATACTTGTTGGGCATTCTTTGGCTCATACTTGCTATTTAAATATTATAAAACAGGGGCAATCAGAGCTGATACTAGTACAGCGAACAGTGATTAAGGGAAAGGGAAGACAACTGATTCGGTGTGTTAACCTTATAGCATTTGAGGAGGGTGCGGTGCAGGCTGGGAAGATGTTGTATAATGTTTTATTATCTAGTACTTTGGAGTTGTAATGGTATTTCAGAGATTCTGGGAAGTGAAATTGAGATGTAATATCTTTTGGAATTATTGAGTGCTTGTTCTAAGACTATAACCCGTGGAGTAAAATGTGAAGTTGTCATGAATATTGTTGTAAATTATATTATGAGCAGGTGATTGAATGTTCCGCAAGAGGTGTAATGACCTGAATTCCTGTAGGGGATTTGGGGGTGTTACAATAGGGGTCATCCATGTTGATTCCCGGCTCGCTATTTCCATAACAAATTCTTCTGGTACACTTGGTTTATTTTGAATCTCCAAAGGAATAATCCCAAGTAGGGTTGCCTCGCGGCGCGAACCCAATTTAGCGAGGGCATCAGCTCATTGGTTCTTTTCTCTTCTTATGTGAACCACCTTGACCTCGTTAAACTTCTTTATCAACCTCTGTGCACATCGCAGATACAATTCAATTTGTTCACCTCTAGCTTGCCAACCGCAATAAATTTGATATGTTACCAACATAGAATCACTGTATACTGTAAGATTTTCCACTTTCATCTCTATTGCGAGCTTGAGACCAATGATGAGGGCCTCGTATTCAGCTGCATTATTAGAGGCCCCAAAGGTGAAGTGCACAGCACTGCTCAACTTGCGACCCTCAGGTGTAACGAGCTCGATCCCAGCTCCGGCTCCTTCCTTGTTAGATGCCCCATCAACATACAATTCCCACCATGAAGCTGAATTTTCCTTTTTAATTTTGGGGTCAGCCACATCTGGGATCGCTATGAGAGCCCAGGCATCTTCCTCAGATTGGGAAGGAAACTCCAATATGAAATCTGCTAAAGCTTGCCCCTTTATTGCACCTCGAGGCTTGTACTCAATGTCAAACTGACTCAGCTCTATGGTCCACTTTAAAAGTCTGCCCGAGGCCTCGGGCTATGCATTACCTGCCTTAGGGGATAGGCAGTGCGAGCCTGAATGCTATGAGCCTGAAAATAAGGCCTCAACTTTCGCGAAGCCAACACCAAAGCATAGGCGAGCTTCTCCATGCTAGAATAGCGAGTCTCAGCATCTAGCAACCTTTTACTAACATAGTAAACGGGGAACTGAACTTTTTCCTCCTCACGAACGAGGACAGCACTGATGGCATATTCTGAAAATGCCAAATAAACAATAAGAACTTCATCTTCCTTGGGCTTAGAAAGCAGTGGGGGCGAGCCCAAATGCTCCTTTATTCTCTAAAAAGCCTCCTCGCACTCAGGGGTCCATTCAAAATTTTTTCCCACCTTCTTGATCGCTTTAAAGAACTCATGGCACTTGTCAGATGACTTGGAGACAAACCGATTCAATGCTGCGATCCTTCCAGTTAGACTTTGTACCTCCTTGACACTTCTAGGCGACCTCATTTCCATCAATGCATTTATTTTAGCTGGATTAGTCTCAATGCCCCTGTGGTTAACAATAAACCCCAAAAACTTTCCGGATTCGACTCCAAAAACACACTTCTGGGGGTTGAGCTTCATTCTGAATTTCCTCAATATATCGAACATTTCTGCGAGGTGGGCTATATGATCCCCAGCCTCCTTGGACTTCACAAGCATGTCATCTACATAGACCTCCATTGTCTTTCCAATCTACTTCTCAAACATCATGTTAAGTAGCACCTGCATTGAGGAGGCCAAATGGCATCCCAATATAGCAGTAGAGACCTCTGTCTGTGATAAACGAAGTATGTTCCTGGTCAGGGATATACATGGGTATCTGATTGTACCCTGAGTAAGCATCCATGAAACTTAGGAGTGCGTGGCCCGCTGTTGCATCTACCAACTGATCAATTCTTGGAAGAGGGAAACTATCCTTTGGGCAATGCTTGTTTAGATCAGTAAAATCCACACACGTCCTCCACTTGCCATTTGGTTTCTTCACGAGGACAGGATTAGCGAGCCAATCAGGGTAGAATGATTCCCTAATGAGTCCGACTTTTAGAAGCCTATCCACCTCTTATTTTAGAGCCTCGGCTCGCTTTCCACTTATTGGTCTTCTTTTCTGCCTCACTCCCTTCTTGCTTGGATCAAGATTGAGTCTATGACACATCACATTGGGATCGATCCCTATCATATCTTCGTGAGACCACGCAAATACATCCAAATTAGCTTTAAGAAACTCCACGAGCCTTCCCCTAAGATCGGGATTCAACTGCGATCCGATCTTCAAAACCTTCGTAGGATCCTTGACATCAACAAGAACAGATATGGTATCCTCTGCGGCCCCGGCTCGTTCCACATGCTCATGGATGCGAGGATCTAGGTCAATTTCAACATCTCGAGCCCGACTAGATTCTGCTTCAACTTGCCTCATGACTTCCGCCCCCGAGTCAGGGGTCGTTCCAACATGTCCATACTCAGTCACAATTGTTGTTTCTTGTGCGATCCCATTAGGCAAATCTACCAATGTTGATGTTTCCTTGCGAACCCATTTCCCTTTTCGAGCTCGCACAGCGGCCTGTTCCGGGCTCTCCTCGTCATCACTAGCCTCCTCAACAATTCCTTCCTGTAGAACCAACACGGGCTGCGAGGCCTCCATCATAATTGCCCCTGGCACTGGCTCTACCTGTATGCCCAAGTTGTCAAAATAATCATCAGGAAACTCCTCGATTGAAATTATGTTACAACCAGTCGAAGGTTGCGAGGCCTCGACAACCATAGAACCTCTTCCCTTTTCTGCTGACTTCAGGGCCTGGTTGTAGCACTCACGTGACTCGTACTGAATTCCTCTAACATAACCAACACCATGCGGGGTAGGAAATTTCATGGAGAGGTGGTAGATAGAAGTCACCACCCTCATTTCTTTCAATATAGGTCTCCCCACAATAGCATTATAAGTAGATGGTTGATCCACGACCATGAAATCAGCGACCTGAGTGGTGATGCAAGGCTCGTCCCCCAAAGTAATGGGGAGCCTGATGAGGCCTTTCACACTAACAGAAGCCCCAGTGAACCCATAGAGGTGGCCTACTGTAGGAGTGAGGTCTTTGTCTACATATCCCATTTTCTTGTAGACATCATACATCAAAACATTCACAGCACTTCCATTGTCCACCAGTACTCTGTAGATATTCTTTGAGCCAATACGAACTCGAACTACTAGAGCATCGGAATGAGGATGGTGAACCCACTTCGCATCCTCTTCAGTGAACATTATATTTGTATGGCTCATGCACATTGACCTTAACCACACCCTTTCGGGGCATTTCCCATCCCGGGTTAACGTTCACCATAGCCATGTGTTGTTTTTGAGACTTTGATAGAGAAAAATGTGAAGTGAGAATGAGATATAGTAGATACTGAAGGCTTCTCTATAAGCTGTGTTATGATGGCATTGCATGGCTCAATAAACTTATATTCCCAATAATGTCTGCACACTTCCCCAAGACAATACGTTACTCCAATCTTCAGCTTACCGAGTACACTGACGTTTCGAATTCCTACTGGGCCTAGATAGTAACGAAGTGGCCTTATCTCTGGTAAAGACAATGTCAAGGCCCAATAAACTCTTCTTCTGTTACATTAATTGCCCCAACAAGGATATAGAAAAAACATTTTCAATCTGAGTCACTGTATTTAACTAACTGTCTCAAAATGTAATGCACTTAGCACCAGGCGAAGAGCATTTTATTTCTAAGCATACCTTGCTTTGCTAAGTTATCAGCTTCTTGATTTAACACTCTATCCACCCTTTTGAAAATTACCTTTGTGTTTACAAGTAGCTTCTCTACGTCTTTGTCTAACCGATGAGTTAGACTTACTTTAGCTCTCTGGAACTCTTTAACCAACTCTGATGAATCGGAGTAAACCATACTAGGACAATTACTCCAAATACTACTAGCTAGTTTTCTGATAACAATGATAAGGGCTTCCCTCTCACATTGAAAAGCTGAGTTTGCTAGCACTGGACCTGAAAAGATTAGAATCAAGTTGCCCTCAGAGTCCCTAACATAACCTCATATACCAGCACGAATCACAGAGTTAGGATCCATCTTCCAATCTCCATCAATAAATCCAACTAGCTTTGCCTCTTTGCTCATCAAATGCTTCTTTCTTATCAAGCTAGTTTTATATACTAACCCTGATGGATTTGAGCTCCAAAGAAGCGAGTCATCAATGAGATTAACCGCTTGACACCACTTTTGAGATCTATAAACTATTAGGTATAAAAACTCCGACTTTTTAACTTTAATACCCTCAAAGACAGCCTGATTTCTACATAACCAAATGGTCCAGAGTGTTGCAGACCATGTTATCTCCTATGCAATCCTAAGACTTTGATTTTTGAAGTAAGGTCCAGAGAAAATGTCACAGCAATCATGCTTGCTAACACTCCACCAATTTGAAACAAAATCCCAGGCCCAACTTGCTAGATCACATTTCCAAAAAATGTGAGACTGAGATTCTTCTTCAGAGTTGCACCAATTACAGAATCTTGTAACATGAGAGTGTGAACCAATTCTGGAGGCTAGGAAGCCACAAGTAGGTAAAATGTTGTGGAAATAATTCCATAAGAAAATACTAACCTTTGGAGGAATTTTAAATTTCCAAAGTGAACTCCATCTAACATCACTATCTGCTACAGCCTTATCCATTAAGGTATAACTTTTAGCTGCAGAGTACTCCTCCTTAACTGGGGTCCAAATCAATCTATCCACACCATCTTTCAGAAGTATTTGATCACAGATTTTCATTAACTCGTCTACTAACTCCATCTCCCAAGCTCTTAAATTTCTGCTCCAAAAAACTTCCCCCTTTGTTGGATAGCAATCCATCAAATCTTTAAAAGTTCTAACACTAACATGCTTAAGATTTGAAATGCTATACAATTTTGGGAAATTTTCCATTAGTGAACCTGTTGAACACCAGTTATCTTCCCAGAAAAGTGTCTTTTCACCATTATTTATTTTCCATAAGAACTTGTTCCTATCAAGTTCACCTTTCAAATCTGAATTACTTGCAACATCCACTATCCCTTGAATGCAATCTGAGACCTTATTTGAGTTGAGAACCTTTGACATTGGGTCCCCTCTCGAACAGTCGTATTTTGATCTTACCCATTTGTTCCACATATTATCTCTTTCTATGTGCCATTTCCAGTGCCATTTCCCTAGTAATGATGCATTTTTCTTAATAATGCTTACCAGGCCAATACCTCCAACCCTTCTTGGTTGAGTAATTTTTTTCCATCTGAGATAATGCATCTTCTTAGTCCCATCAGAATGACCCCAAAAGAAGTTTCTTCTAATCTTTTCAATTTCAGCGCATACTCCCTTAGGAACCTTGAAGATGTTGAACCAATAAACTGGTAAACTATCAAGTGAGGATTTTAACAGAACAATTCGACCTGCTTTGTTTAGCGAAGAGCATCTCCAATTTGCTAATTTGTTTTCAAATTTCTTGATGAGAGGGTTCCAGAAAATCTTTCTCCTAACCGAGACACCCAAGGGAGCTCCAAGATAAATTAACGGCCATGCACCTACCCTGCAACCTAGGAGTTTGGCTCCTGCATCCACTAAGTCTCTATTTTTTCCATAAGAAAACAAACTGCTTTTGGAGAAGTTGATCTTTAATCCAGTAAGCAATTGGAAACACTGTAGGACACGTTTGATGCCCTTTATAGAATCCAAAGATCCTTCCAAGAAAATCAGTGTGTCATCAGCAAATTGCAAGTGAGTTAACTGCTCAGTATCTTCTTTCAAAGTAAAGCCCCTAATCATTTTTTCCAAGCTAGCTTTCCTGATCAAAAGATTTAGCACTTCAGCAACAAGATTGTACAGCAGAGGTGAAAGAGGGTCACCTTGTCTAAGACCCCTCTCTGGAGAGAACTCTTTTGAGGGTGATCCATTTACGAGTACGGAGACTTTCATTGATTCCAGATAGGCTCTGATCCATGCAATCCATCTACTACCAAACCCCATTGCTTCTAGTAGTTGAAAGAGAAAATTCCAGTTGACCGAGTCAAAAGCTTTTTCGAAATCAATCTTGAGTATCATGTCACTGCTCTTCGAAATTTTCATTGAGTGAATTGCTTCGTTTGCAATTAGAATACTTTCAGAAGCCTGTCTCCCTTTAATAAAAGCGAATTGATTCATACAAACAAGCTTCCCTATGACCTCACTTAATCTATGGGCTAACACCTTTGTAAATAGTTTTGCAGTACTATTTAAGAGGCTTATTGGCCTGAAGTCCGAAACTAACTCAGGATTTTGCTTTTTGGGAATGAGCGCTATGAAAGAGGAATTGAGGCCTGTAGGGAAAGACAGAGACTCAGCAAAAACCCTGAAGTTTTTATGAATTCCTCCTTTTAGATGTTTCCAGAAAACCTTGAGGCACCCCATTTAGCAATTATTAATACTAATAAATAATACTATTTTATATAGCGTCGATCGATATTTTCAATATTATATATAGATTTTTTCATTAGTAAAAATCTAAATTATAGTAATTATAAATGTGATAATACTGTATGTTTTATAATATTTTTCAATATTATATATAGACTAGTCGATAAAGCCGCGCTTCGCGGCGGTGTTACAATATTTTAAAAAAAATTCAATACATTTATGTTATATTATAATATTAATATTAAATTTTAATAATTAAATAATCTTCTCTGATGAATCGATTTCTGGTTAAACATGATTCTTTCGATTGAGCCGCTCTCCCAATAAAACCGAAATCTCAACTTTAACACATATTATAAAGACTTTATAATAAATTTTATCCATAAAATCGAACCGTAAGAATAAAAAAAAATTTATGACATCAGTATCAAATTATAATAGCTAATATAATATTTTCTAGTGAGCCGTCATCCCATTAAATACGTTTCAAGCCGCTCTTGTTTGGAATCAAAATTCTAACTTCATTATATAAAGAAAGAGAGTAAATTCCAATTTTTATATTCTTTAAACTTACAGCTTCCGCATGGGAATGTCTTTCTATTATGTTAACATATCTAAAAAAATTTTAAATATGAAGATTTTTCGTTACAGAAATAATATTAAATTTATGGATATATTTTTCTAATGCAAGTATAATTAACTTGTATAACAAAGTTAAAATAAAGGATTTCTAAGAAAAAAATATATAGTTTTAAAAAATTGTATAAGATGTCTCCACCGTACTCGTATTCTACTTCCAATAAAATATTTTATTATATGTATTCTTTATATATTCAAATATCTTTTATACGGTCTTCTCTAATGAACCGCTTTCTCGTTAAACAAGGTTATTACTATTGATCCGCTCGCTCGTTAAAACCAAAAACCTAACTTTTACATATATCACTTGTATGATAATGTTTATCCATAAAAATCAAATCCTAAAAATAAAATAAAATTTATAACACCAATATGAAATTTTAATAGCTAATACAATCTTTTATAGTGAGTCGTCTTCCCGTTAAGCACGTTTTGAGCCGCTCTCATTTGTGATCGAAATTCCAACTTCATTACATATTATTGATGATACTTATCTTACACAACAACTTACTCCTTAAAATCAAAACCTAAAAAATAGAGCGAATTCCAATTTATACTTATTATAGACTTTCTAAAAATTATGGAGTTTTAGAAAATGAAAATTATGGAGTTTTAGAAAATGAAAACACATCTTATTTTCTCTTTATATTATAGATACTCCTGTATTTATTTAGGATTCCTACATGACAATGTTTTTTATTATGTTAATATATCAATTGTTTTATTTTTAAAAAATGATGACTTTTTTATGACAATAGTATTGGATTTATGAATAAATTTTCCTAATATGAGTATAATTAACTTATATAAAAAAGTATAATTTAAGAAGTTCGTACTTTCTATAAAATATTTAATTATATGTTTGCTCTATATATTCAAACACCTATTCTACTTCTAATAAAACTTTTATAATATTAAAAAATTAATACATTTACGTTATATTATAATATTAATATTAAATTTTAATAATTAAATATCCTTTTCTAATGAATCGATTTCTTGTTAAACACGATTCTTTCGATTGAGCCGCTCTCTCATTAAAATCGAAATCTCAACTTTAACATATATTATAAAGACTTATATAATATTTTTTACCCATAAAATCGAACAATAAAAAAAAACTATGACATCAATATCAAATTCTAATAGCTAATGCAATCTTTTCTAGTGAGTCGTCTTCTTGTTAAATACGTTTCGAGTCGCTCTTATTTGGAACCGAAATTATAACTAATTATATAAAAAAAGTAAATTCCAATTTTTATATTCTTTAAACTTTCTAATATTTATAGAGTTTTAAAAATGAAAATAAATCTTATATTTTATGTATATTATAGATATTCATGTACTTATTTACAACTTTCGCATGGGAATGTCTTTCTGTTATGTTAACATATAAAAAAATTAAATTCGAAGACTTTTCGTTACGGGAATAATATTAAATTTATGGATATATTTTTCTAATGCAAGTATAATTAACTTGTATAAAAAAGATAAAATAAAGGATTTCTAGGAAAAAAGATATATAATTTTAAAAATCGTGTAAGACGTCTCCACCGTCCTCGTATTCTGCTTCTAATGAAACATTTTATTTTATGTATTCCTTATATATTCAAACATCCTTATACGGTCTTTTCTAATGAATCGCTTTCTCGTTAAACACGGTTATTATTATTTATCCGCTCCCTCGTTAAGACCAAAAACCTAACTTTTACATGTATCAGTTGTATGATAATGTTTATCCATAAAAATCAAATCCTAAAAATAAAATAAAATTTATAACATCAAAATGATATTTTAGTAGTTAATACAATCTTTTATAGTGAGCCATCTTCCCGTTAAACACGTTTCGAGCCGCTCTCGTTTGGGTCGAAATTCCAAATTCATTACATATTATTAATGATACTTATCTTACACAACAATTTTTTTCCTTAAAATTAAAACCTAAAAAATAGAGTGAATTCCAATTTATACTTTATCTAGACTTTCTAAAATTTATGGAGTTTTAGAAAATGAAAGCACATCTTATTTTCTCTTTATATTATAGATACTCCTATTTTTATTTAGGATTCCTGCATGAGAATGTTCTTTTATAATGTTAACACATCAATTCTTTTCTTTTAAATACGATGACTTTTTTTATGATAGTAATATTGGATTTATGAATAAATTTTCCTAATAGAAGTATAATTAACTTATATAAAAAATATATAATTTAAGAAGATCGTACTTTCTATAAAATATTTAGTTATATGGATGCTCTATATATTCAAACACCTCTTCTACTTCTAATAGAACTTTTATTTATATGTTTTTCTCACTACACCATAAAAGGCCTATGATCACATCTAGAGCCTATGTTGCTTTTGGATATGTTGCCTTTGCCATGCATGTTTTTGGCTAATACAACATTATCATATTCATGTTGCCTTAGGTAGCAAAAATATGTTGGCATAGAATAAAAGTGTTTGTGTGTTGCCGTAGGTCTGAAATTGTGTTGCCGTAATTTTGCAATGAACAAAATTTTATATTTTCTACTACAAATAAAAATTTTAACCTTTTTTCACATGAAAATTACTTTTTTTGGATAAAAATAATAAAATTATTTTTTATAAAAATCTATAATATTCCATTAGAGAGTGAATATTTCACTAAAAATGTTAAAACATTTTAAGATGTGTTTTATTTTTATATTTATTAAATATTATTAAACAAAATTTTTAAAATAATTTTTTTTCTAAATATATTTTAATATATCAATAAATAAAAAAATATTTTCGTAAATAATTTTTTTTGAATATATTAATTCAAATTATGTAAAAGAAATCATTTAGCAAAAAAAAGGAAATAAATATTTAATAAAGAAATAAATTAATTAAATAAAATGTTGAAAAAAAAAATCAGACTAAAGTTTGGTGAGCGGCAAAAATTAAATAAAAATTTAAATTATTTTTTACTCTAAAATTCTAAAAGACAAAAGAAATAAAATTTTAGGCAAATTGCTGAGCGGCAAAAAGACCCGCCTATCCAATTCTTTAGACCCCTCTTTTGGCTGAGCTTCACTTTCCATTTTTTACACTTCCCTACAATAACTTCTCTCTCGGTCTCCTCTCTATCTCGACTCGGCTGCTTTGCTACTTGAACACACGCTTTATACACAATATTTTCACATATTCTCTTTACTCTTTCTTCTCTCCATGTCTTTCTCTCTCACATTCTCTCTACTCTTTGTATGCACAATTTTCAAATTTGGGTTCAATTGGTTCAAATTTGGCCTTTAATTTAGTTTTTTTATTACTAATTTGGGCCTCTTTTTTAGTCTTAAGATTGAATTTGAATTAGGGCTTCAAACAAGCCAGGTCAATTTCGGGCTAAATCGAGTTCAATTTCGGGATTCAAAATTAGGGTTTCTGTCATGTTCGATTTGGGGCTACGAGTATAAGGTATTTATATATCTTATGTATTTTCATGTTCAATTTGATGTTCTCTTTTAGTGGTGTTCGTTATTTGTGAGTATTTGTTGTTCAAGCTTGTGAGTATTTGATGTTCATGTTTTGTGAGTATTTGATGTTCAATTTGATTTCGTCAACTGCAAATCACTATTATTTATGAAATTATAATTCTGTGGGCTGATTATTTGTGAATATTTGTTATTAATTATGTTTCCTTGTTTTTGTGAAAAGCCCTAAATCGCTGCTTTTAAGTATCTAACCAGGCCCAACGTTTGAAAGGTATTAACTCGTATATATATTTGATATATTTCCATTTCAGTTTTAAAGAGAAGAAAACTAAGGGGTCATTTGTTAAATCTGAATCATTATTTCTGGATTGTTAATATTTCTGAATGAACGATAATCTGAATGCTGGATGAGTGATGTCATTTGTTAAATATTTTTCTGAACCGTTAATTGTTTTCATATTTATTTATAACATATGCATATAGGTGTTTTTTTCCAAATTTTTATTATCTAAACATTCGGGACAATTATTGTATTCTAAAGCAATTTATTTTTGAATTAATTATTCTTGTCAAAAAAATGAAATAAAAATACTTCTTCTATCCCATTGATATTGTCTATTATTTCCAAATTCGTTTGTCCCAAACATTTATTCAATATGATAAATAATTATGTATTAATTTTGTTGATTTTTCTGAAAATAATATAATTATTTGATAACTATTAATTTATTTAATATTATTGAATAAAGGGTAAATTTTTTATTATGAATAATATAAATGGAACTGGGGAAGTACCAACTAAGAAATTTGGTCAAAAAACATCAATTTCAAAAATAATGAATAGATATTAATGTATAGAATTTTTGATTGAATAGGCTACACGGGTGGCTCCTTAAACAGAAAATCAATCTGGACGAATCTACCAACTATTTTTGAAGGCACTGGTCCAGAGAAATTTGTTGTTTCGTCCAGAAAATTTCCATTCGTCCAGCACAAAAACAATCTCCCAAACAATCTGAACACTCCAAACAATTCCATTAAGTCTGGTTAAGTTATTAACAAATGGCCCCTAAGTGCTCGTCTTGATTTTGAGCCTACAAGTTTTTTTTATATGCTAATGTTGACTTAAAGTGATCAATCCTATCTGAAACTAGGAGGTGGTCAACTTTGGGCATAATTGATGCCTTGGATATTGTAATTGGGTTTCTGATGCAAAAGTAAGTACATGGAATAATTTGTGTTTTTTTTTTTTTTTTTTGCAAAATGAAAAAATTTCATTTAATGATAAAAGATACAAAATCCGGTAGGGACAAAAGAGACATTCTTTCATCTATAAAAGCTAATCATCTAACCGAAAGGTATGCTTAACCAATCCATGGGTCGTAACCTAAATTGCGACAACCATGAGAAAGAGATTCCTCCGGAAGTTTAGACAATATCACCCCTATATCCGAACAGAAGACTCCATACAAAGGCAGGCCTCGTTAAAAACCCCGCAAGAGCAAAACCCAATGGGAAAAAAACTCAAGTGGGGAAAAAAGAGTGCCCCGCCCTCCAACAAATACATCCATATTCACTCAATTGAAAGAACTGCTGCATTCTCCTAAAAGATCCATAACCATAACTCAGCCTCCATCCGTCATCTTCTTTACTTCCCATTCCAAAACCTGAAAGTTTACAAAACCACATACAACAAAATTATTTTAACACCCTTTTTTAAACAACAAAGACAAATTAATAAAATAGAACCTGCAATGAATAAGCCAAATTTACACATCTAACCAAGTTATACCATTTACAGATTTTATGAGCAAATACTTAGTAAGAATGTGTGAACATTAACTTGGAGACACAAGTTCAAATCCTTCCACCAACATTTAAAAAAAATATTAAATATTAGGGTAAATTAGTCGTATCAAATTGAATAAAATGTCTTATGATTTTAGATTGAATTTTATGTCTCATGAATTAATAGACCCTGTTGGGCTATTAATAATATAATAGATAGATAATAGATTAATCTATTAGTGAGAATTCATTACTTAATTTAATATGTTCAATGTTGAATTATTTGTCTAAAATAAGTTCATTATTTATTAAAAAAATTAATTTTTAATAAATATTAAAAACCGGATCGGATCCGGATATCCGGATTTATAAAAAGTTGTGATCCGGATCCGTATCCGAATTCATAAAAAAAATCCGGATGGGATATCCGGTCCGATTTTTTCGGATCGAATATCCTAATTTCCGGATTTT
The DNA here is from genome assembly GCA_037693485.1 of Kitagawia praeruptora. Classification (NCBI taxonomy): domain Eukaryota; kingdom Viridiplantae; phylum Streptophyta; class Magnoliopsida; order Apiales; family Apiaceae; genus Kitagawia; species Kitagawia praeruptora. The sequence goes on from CM075351.1 coordinate 41,204,273, forward strand.
CATAATCAGATACCAGATCGGAAAATCGGATAATTCGGTTTTCGGATTTTTTTACACACCCCTATAACTAAATCGTAAAAGACCAGAAGCGTCAATGGATTATGGATGACCTGGGCCTTGTAAAGGGAATGTTTGAGTCTGCAACTAATTAAGCGTGACATTTTTTTGGACCCGTACCCTTTGCAAATGAATATCAAGGCCTGCAATGAATAAGGCTACTTAGATTGAAATTTTAGAGCCCGTTTGTGTAGCAGTTCTGGACTTCGTAGACTCTCGTGTCGAAACTTAAGGATCATTTTCTGGCGAGTTAATTAATACCTTTAATACCTTATATATAATAAGCATAAGGGAGATCTTATTCAAATTTTTGGTCATCGTCTGGTCGTCGTCACTGTACTATCAAAATCAAAATTATATGATCCGTTGGATTAAAATAGACGATCAAGATTAGATCACATTAAAAAGAAAATTATAATCTAAAAAGGAATCAAAATTAGATCGCATTAAAAAGAAAATTATAATCTAAAAAGGATATAATTTGAAAATGTTGTATTTGAAGTGAATTTTAAAAAGAAAAATTATTAATACCTTATATATAATAAGCATAAGGGAGATCTTATCCAAATTTTTGGTCGTCGTCTGTCGTCGTCACTGTACTATCAAAATCACATGATCCGTTGGATTAAAAATAGACGATCAAGATTAGATCACATTAAAAAAAAAATTATAATCTAAAAAGGAATCAAAATTAGATCGCATTAAAAAGAAAATTATAATCTAAAAAGGATATAATTAGAAAATATTGCATTTGAAGTGAATTTTAAAAAGAAAAATTATATTCTAAAAAGGATATAATTAGAAAGGGTTGTATTAAAATTGAATTTTTAAAAGAAAATTATAATCTGAAAAGAGTATAATTAAAAAAGGTTAAATTAGAATTATATTTTATTTATTTTTTATTAGTATTTAAAAAAATCATATCTACTACTCTTTGGGTTTTATCTTGAGATCTAGAAATAAGATTTGGGTGATTTTACAATCCACGCGAAACTCATAAAATTATTTTTAATTTAGTAATGATATAATAATTATTATTCAAATGGAAAAACTAAGAATCTCAAGAGAAAATATGATTACGAGTTTTTACATTAATCCTATTTAACGTAAAAATCCTACATTGATAATGCTATTCAATGTAGAAAACTTAATTATATATGATTTAAATCATTGACATATATATTTTCGTATTACAATATAAATACACTTTTTAGTTTATAACATATTAAAATTTAAATATTTTTTATGCTAGATCCAACGGTTTTCATTTATTTATTTTAAGATATTTGTCGTATAGAGGTCCAGACTACCGATTATCAAAGTTTTGGACAAAATCCCTCTTACACTTATTATTAAAATTGTATTTGGTTGTTAGAACCATCTTCAAATAATTATAAGGGTATTTTGATAATCAAAACGAATTATAAGTAGAATTCATAAATCAAATAAAATTTTCAGCGTAAAAAATCGTCATTTTTTTTTTCTCTTTTTTCCTTCTACGTAGATTTAATTAGAAAAAATTTATTAAACCATCACCAAATTAAAGATTATTTTGTTAATTTCACGTGGGCCGTAATTGTCCAAATTAAATTTTAAGAATTCAAGATAGAGTACAAATATTAAATCGAGCGTGTAAAACTTATATATATCATTTTTTAATAAAAATTTGTTATGTAAATTAATAACTTATAAAATTAAAATATATATAATGTAATTAAAGATATTAAAAAAGGAGTCGTGCGTTACACGGGTTAATAGCTATTTATATATAATAAGCATAATAGAGATCTTATCCATAATTTTCGTCACTGTACTACCAAAATAATCTCAACCGTGGAATCTTTTTTTTAAAAAATAGACGATCAAGATTATATAATATTAAGGAGAAAATTAAAATCTAAAAAGGATATGATTAAAAAATGTTGCCTTATAACTGAATTTTAAAAATAAAATTATAATTTAAAAACGATATAATTAGAAAAGGTTGCACTGGAACTGAATTTTAAAAAAAATTATAATTTGAAAAAGGATATAATTAAAAAAAGTTGCATTAGAATTAAATTTTATTTATTTTTTATTATTAAAAAATATTCATATTTACTATTTGAGCTCTATCTTGATATCTATAAATCAGATTTGGATGATTTTACAATTCACGCGAAACTTATAGAATTATCTTTAATTTATTGATGATTTAATAATTATTATTCAAATGGAAACACCAACGGTTTTCATCTTTTTATTTTAAGATTCAACGGTTCTTATTTATTTTTACCATACTACCAATTATCAAAGTTTTTGACAAAATCTCTCATACACTTATTATTAAAATTGTATTTTATTATTAGTAGAACTATCTTCAAATAATAATAAGGGTATTTTGAAAATCAAAACGAATTATAAGTATAATTCATAAATCGAATAAAATTTTCAATGTAAAAAAACGTCAATTTTTTTTCTTATTTGTTTCTGAGTAGGTTTAATCGGAAAATAATTGTTAAACTATCACTAAATTAAAGATTTTTTTGTTAATTTCACTTGGGCTGTAAAAACTTTCAAATCAAATTTTAATAATTCAAGGTAGAGTACAAATATTAAATCAAAAGTGTAAAATCTTATGTATTATCAACTTTTTGACATTAATTTTATATGTAAATTAATAACATATAAAATTAAAAAAAGTAAAATTATTTTAAAATTTAAAAAAGGAACCGTGCATTGCACGGGTTATATATAAGCTAGTATATATAATAAGCATAAGGGAGATCTTATCCAAATTTTTGATCGTCGTCATTGTTTGGTCTGGTCGCTGTACTACCAAAATTATATGATCCGTTGGATTGAAACTAGACGATCAAGATTAGATCACATAAAAAAAATTATAATCTAAAAAGGATATAATTAGAAAAGGTTGTATTGGAAGTGAATTTTAAAAGAAAATTATAATCTAAAAAGGATATAATTAAAAAATGTTGTATTATAATTGAATTTTAAAAAGAAAATTATATTCTAAAAAGGATATAATTAAAAAAAGTTGTATTAGAATTGATTTTTTATTTATTTATTAGTATTATTCAAATAGAAACACTCAGAATATCAAGAGAAAATATTATTACGAATTTTTACACTAATCCTAATCTATGTAAAAGTTCTACATTGATAATGCTATCAATTGTAGAAAACCTAATCGTATATGATTTAAATCATTGACATATACATTTTCGTATTTCAATATAAATATACTTTTTATTTTATAACATATTAAAATATAAAACATTTTTTATGCTAAATCCAACGATTTTCATCTATTTATTTTAAGATATTTGTCGTCCAGAGAAATAGACGATTATCAAAATTTTGGACAAAATCTATCTTATATAAATATATATACGGAGTACTTTTTAGTTTATAACATATTAAAATATAAAACATTTTTTATGCTAGATCCAACGATTTTCATCTATTTATTTTAAGATATTTGTCATACGGAGGAATAGACTATCGATTATCAAAATTTTGGACAAAATCTCTCTTACACTTATTATTAAAATTGTATTTGATTGTGAGTAGAACTATCTTTAAATAATTATAAGGATATTTTGATAATCAAACGAATTATAAGTAGAATTCATAAATCAAATAGAATTTTCAACTTAAAAAATCGTCAATTTCTTCCCTTTTTTGTTTCTGTGTAGATTTAATTATATTAAACCATCATTAATTTAAAGATTATTTTGTTAATTTCATGTGGGCTGTAAACGTCCAAATCAAATTTTAAAATTCAAGATATAGTACAAATATTAAATCGAACATGTAAAATCTTATATATATCAATTTTTAAACACCAATTTGATATGTAAATTAATAACTTATAAAATTTCATAAAAGTAATATGATTGTAGATATTAAAAAGGAGCCTGCACGGGTTATAAGCTAGTCACACAAAAAACCAATAAACTATGTTATTGTTAGCACTTTAACCATTGATGAATATTTTTGGCACAAAAACACAACCAACTCCTTTTTCTTATGAAAAATATAAAATGCTTAACCATGGTTAAGTAATAATATCAAACTTGGCACAAAAAAATAAAATAAAATACAAATAATGATTTTTGGGTCTGATGAGTTCGTTAATTTTGGTGGCTGAGTTCTTTTTTGTATATGTTTATCTCACCATTTAACATTCAAATATTTATAATGGTTTTGTGTCTATTGAAATTTAAGATCTTCTATTGACAATGCATCAGTTTTAAACTATTGGTTTTAAATAAGGATGATTGTAATTTATTTTATCATTTTGAAATAAGAGTGTGGGATGTTATATTGATATAGATTATAGCTCTAAGTAGGTGGAATTTGCAAAATCTAGCCAAACTAATGTAAGGCACAGAAGCACACACTTTGATTGTGCAGATGATTTCTAATAAGCTGGTATTAGTATTGTGTGGTTTAAGTTCTAAACTTTACTGTAAAAGGATGGATAATTCATAGTATCATGCATTTAGCGAGAACTTGGTTAATAATGTTCAGGGACTGGGTTTTAATAGTTGGTGTTCAGTGTTCATAGTGAAGCAACTGAAGCTGTGATCATTAACATTGAAGTTTATTATATAGCTTCACAAAAAAATATAAAATATTTATTTGCATTAACAAGAGCTGTCATATCTGTCATGACACATCAGCTCAAATTAACGCAAGTTAGCCATGTCAATGTTTTTTCATAATAAAAAGGAGTTGGTTGTGTTTTTGTGCCAAAAATATTCATCAATGGTTAAAGTGCTAACAATAACATAGTTTATTGGTTTTTTGTGTGATTAACTCTAAACTAGCTTCAGCCTTGAGGTCATTGAATTGCTGAGAATATTATTCATTTTTCAAGGTTCCTATAAAAGAGATGCTATAATTTTCAGAATGTTGTTTTAATTTTCAAAATTGTTATCAAAATCGTTTTCAAAATTATTAGATATATTTTTACAAATGATATTTGGATTCCTATTGCATAAATATGAGTATAAAAAAATTATTTAATAATATATTTGGGATCAATTTTGGATATACAACACTACGTTAATATATTCTCAATCGTAATTCTTTTTTATTCAATAATGAAAATATAAGATTAAATTCGATTTCAATACCACAATTATTTGTATGATAAATTTTTAATCAATATTAATAGATAAAATTAATATATAAAGAAATTATTTCAATTTCACTAATAAATAATAACAAAATTACCTCATCATATTTTTTATAATAATATATATATAGAGTCCTACTCCACTACAAACTAAAATTAACTAAAAACTAAAAACTAAACACTTAATCTAATATTTCAAGCTAATCTAATGACCAAACTAGGGGTACCCCAATACAAAAAATGCTTAAAATAATTGGCTCTATCCAACAAAAAAAATAAAAAAAATCAAAAAAAAATCACTGTTCACGTGATGACGTGGCAGTGGATTTCACTGGTTAACGGTGCTTCGCACCTTCTTGTACGGCGCTTCGCGCCTTTATCATTCTAAAGTTGTAAGGAATGGCAATCAATGGTAAAGGCAATAGACGATTGACGGGTGTGTCGAGAGCCTTCGGCCCTCATGACTACCTAACTCATCTGTTTACTGTCTTAAATTAATTTTTTTTTTTTTTGAAAAGCAAGACAATATATTAATCAAGGTCTTAAAGACCTACAAATATATAATTGGCCTTGATATAATGCACCAGACCAATACTCCAAAAACCACAACTAGACACCACAAAATAAAACAGCAAAACCCATATACTCTTCATTCCTCTCCGACTGCAGTAGAACAAAACTTTCTGAGACCCAAAATTAACACCAGCCTTGCACCAAATATCTTCTTATACGTCCTTGTTTTGCCAAATCGTTTGCACCAATGTTAAGTCCCTCCCTTTATATTTGAAGATTAAATTAGGCTTCGTGGTAATATTCTCAAAAAACTTGTCATGAGAAAGAATATCACGACTTAAGCCAGCTTTAATCTTGCTAATATAACACAGTACTTCACTATCTACAAAACACAAACACTTATCATTGATTAAATGACTGCTACAGATCGCTTCCACTAGATGTCGTACTGCCTGTAATTCAGCCTGGAAAGAAGAAACTACCTTGACTGGACCCGAGAAAATAAACACTAAATTGTTATAAGCATCCTTCAGGTAACCCCCTATGCCTGCTGAAATCAAACCATTGCATTCTAATTTGAAAGAACCATCTGTAAAAGCATTGTATTTAACGTCTTTATGCATCAAGTCTCTGGAGAGACTTATATTATTACTGTTGATAGCACCCCCAGGGTTGACATTCCATAATGCAGAACAATCATTCCCCAACAATTTCGAAGCTTGACACCATTTTCGCGCCCTTAGTTTGATAAGTGAAAAAACCTCCTCCTCAGTATAGACAGTAGCTTCAAAAAGTTTGATGTTTCTGTTAAGCCACAAGGACCACATAGTTGATGCTAAGACTACACCTCATCCAGCTCTAAAAATTAAGCAATTACACCAGTTTAGACATGCCCAAACATTAAACTCTGCCAATGAACGCACCCTATTACCAAAACCCCACCACTCAAAAACCCAACTCCATACTTTCCTTGCAAAATCACAGCTCCATAACAAATGGTCTTGATGCTCTAGATGAGAATCACATAAAACACACATGTCATTACTAAATAGATTTCTCATCCTTTTCACGAGAAAAACTCTTGTTGGAAGTATACCATACTCAACCTTCCAGAGAAATAATTGTATTTTAGGTGGGACTTTTAATTTCCAAATAACACCCCACATCTTATTGCCAGCAACTTCTCTAGAACTGAGTACTTTTCTACCATCAGCCGTCGTATAATCTTTACTAGTCTGGTTCCAAATCAATTGATCTACTCCCGACAAAAATATTATTGAAAAAATAACATCATTCAACTTTAAGACTTCTTCTAACTCCCAAGCCCGCAACTCCCTAATCCACAACATATTTGAGGCAGTATCAGGACTAGTCCAAATGTCATAAAAACTTTTAACAGTGCAATTATGAAGCTTTGACAATTTATATAGTCTTGCAAAATTTTTGAACAGAGGTCCACTATTTAACCAAGTATCTTCCCAAAAAAGTGCCGACCTCCCACCCCTTATTCTCCATTTAAACTTATCCATAAGCAATGCATTACCAAACCCCCCTTCCCCTTCGATACTGATTATACTGCTCATCATATAAGAGGAGTTTTTGTTCTTCATAGCAGTACCTAAGTCATCCACCACATCACATTCATATTTCAACATGACCAATTTGTTCCAGAAAGACTTTTTATCAGCTATCCATTTGTACCACCAATTACCCAGAATAGATTTATTCTTAACATGAATGGGGATAACTCCTAGCCCTCCCATATTTCTTGGCAAGACCAACTTTTCCCATTTTAGGAGATGTATTTTTCTTCTCCTAGTCCCTTCCTCGGTGAACTCACCCCATAGAAAACCACGTCTAATTGATTCAATTTTCTGCTCAATTTCCACCGGCATCTTGCACGTACTAAACCAATGATTTGGTAGACTATCTAGTGTAGCCTTAAGCAACACCAATCTCCCCGCCATATTCATTGATGCACACTTCCAGCTTGCCAGCTTATTTTCAAACTTTTTCAACAAAGGATCCCAATATAATTTTTTCTTTGGAGATAACCAAATGGTGACTCCAAGATACGTCATCGGCCAAGCTCCAATATCGCACTTTAGAATGCAAGCTCCTTCTTGAAGCAATTCCCTACTCTTGCCCAAAGCATATAGTTTACTTTTTGAGAAATTTATTTTCAGCCCTGAGAGAAGTTGAAAACTGTTTAACACCCGGTTTGCAGTTTTTACTGATTCAATATCATTGTCAATAAACAACAACATGTCATCGGCAAACTGCAAGTGGGTTAACCTATCCATAGACTCTGATATTTTGATTCCTTTAAAAGTGCCAAGCTGAACAACCTTCTCAATCATGCTGCTAAGCGCTTCAACGACTAGATTAAACAACAACGGAGAAAGCGGGTCGCCTTGTCTAAGGCCACAAGTAGGTGAGAATTCTTGAGTAGCAGAGCCGTTTACTAATACAGAGACTTTAGCATCCATGTAGTAATTTAAGATCCATCTTCTCCAACTTTCGCCAAATCCCATTCTTTCCAATAGATCAGATAAAAAGCTCCAATTAACCGAGTCAAACGCTTTTTCGAAATCAAGCTTGAAGATTAAACCTGAGGATTTTCCCAATCTAAGGCTATGATAGGCCTCATTAACAATAAGGATACTTTCAGCTGCATTACGTCCTTTCATGAACCCATATTGGTGCTCACTCACTAGTTTACCAATCACTAAACTGAGCCTTTCAGCCAGCAACTTGGTAAACAGCTTAGGTAAGGAATTTATGAGGCTTATGGGCCTAAAATCAGTAACTAATCGAGGTTGAGAAACCTTCGGTATTAGGGCAATAAAAGAAGAATTTATCCCTCTCGAAAATTTACCTCTAGACATGAAGTCTTGAAAACAATCCATAACCTTATATTTTAAATTACCCCACAATTTCTTGATGCACCCCATGTTGAGACCATCCGGCCCCGGCGCTTTATCCGAGGCTGAAATGTGTAAAGCATGCTCAACCTCTTCCAAAGTAATATTTCTATCCAACCACTGAGATTCCTCCATCGTTATCCTATTAACCCTCAAAGACCCAATCTTGAATAAAACACAAGCCTTGCTGCCATCAAATAAAGATGAAAAGTGTTAAAAAAAAACTTCTTTGAGCTTTCCAGGGGAAGAAATCCACGAATTTAGCCAAAAAAATCTTCCTGATGAGATTTCTGCATCTTCTTTTTTGGATACTCTGATGAAAGAATCTCGTATTTCGATCACCATTTATTTGCCATGATATTCTAGCTCTTTGCCTTAGCATGTCAACTTTCTGTTCATAAAGCTCACCCAGCAAGTTTCCAAGCTCGACCTTGTTGAAATTATTCCCATGAGAGCTATCTGCTATTTCAATGCATCTAACAATCTCCTTGATTTTAATATCAATAACATTCTTCTCCTCTCTGGACCATTCCTTAATCTGAGTCCTAACTCCCTTCAAAATTTCAAACATATTTAAACTCCCATTTTGGACTCCACTCTGTATCTTTTTTTCAATAGAATTGAGTAAACCAGCATCATTTAACCAACAGTTAAACACTTTAAACGGGACATGACCCCAATTAATCACATGTTGACTCAACCATAAAGCTTTATGATCTGACCTCTTTCTACTCAACGCCTTTAGCTGCCACTGACCCGCACTCCACCAATCTGAATTAACCAGAGCTCGATCCAATTTAGATTTACGTCCAGAAGGCCCAAACCAAGTGAACTCCGAATTAATCAATGCCAAATCCAGTAGATTGGAATTATCTATGAAGTGATTAAACCCATCTGAATCAGTTCTTCTGTATGCACAATTAGTTCTCTCAAAATCATCCCTAATACTATTAAAATCCCCAATGATGCACATACTTTCACCTTGGATACTTAATGCTATTTGACTCATCCTAAACCACAAAATCTTTTTGCTATCAATATCTTGAGCACTGTAAACATTGACCACATGAAAACATACATCCTCTAATAAACTTTGAAATTTACACCATATCCAGTTTTCATCCTTTGACATACTTATGAGCTTATAGACCTCAATATTCCATATACACAACAGCCCTCCAGACATACCTTTAGCTGGAACTTCTATCCAATCGAACGCTTGGTTACCACAAATACTGCATATCATAGCCAAATTCCATCCGGTAACCTTAGTCTCCTGCAAGCAAAGAACATTAGCTCTTTGTTCATTCAGTACTTCCTTAACTATTCTCCTTGATATACTATTATTCACTCCCCTAATATTCCACGACATCAGTGAAAGGTTCCTCATGAAAATAAAACTCCAACACCCAATAAAACTTAATAACTAATCCAATCATTATATCGTCTTCTCCTCAATTTTCTTGGCCAATGTTTTAATACCCACCTCTCTTCCACCAAGGATTTCTAGTCCCATATTCAAAGCTGTATCCACAATATTAGCTGCCTCATCTTCAATGCTGTGCTCCCTAACAGAGACATGATCAGTAGCTCCCTGCTCCTTATTCATTAACACTTTAGCACTCGCATTTCCACGGCAGTGATTTTTTTTTTGTTGGATAGAGCCAATTATTTTAAGCATTTTTTGTGAAGGTACCCTTGGCGGGAACTTTAGAATAGATGAAATATAATTAATTTAGTGTTAGTTTGTAGTTCGTATTTAAGGATTGGTTTGTATTTGAGCAAAAACCTATATATATATATATATATATATATATATATATATTAACAATGATATATATGTTAACGATTACATTACAAGGCTTTTACGAAAAAATAAATAAATACAGCAATTTCACATATCCCAAATTTGTTTCGAAAAATCGTTCACAAATGATGTGACAAAAATGACATGATATTATAGAAATTTTTTATTGAAATGCTTGGTGTAAATGCGGAAATCCATATTATATATTATAACCAATTAAATGGATATACTTTGCCTTTTGAAAACTTTTTCCGGAACCAATAAAGATACCTAGCATTTTTTTAAATAAAAATTAAGTTATTACTCTTTCGACTTACATTATTTTGTTATCATAAAGATCAAAAAACTATAAATATGTTGAAAATCGACAATATCTTAAATTGCAGTAGTTTGATATTATATCTAAATACAGAGGAGAAAAAGATCAGATCCTACTTAAAGTCAAGTTTTTCTGATTTAATTATGAGATAATTCAAAAATCTGATCCTCAATATTTCAGAGTATAAAATATTTATATTTATGGAAAAAAAGCTTATACTAAAGGTTGAAAAAAACGCACGTGACATTCATGCGCATGAATAATACGAAAGTATAAATGCTAAAATGTTATGTGTTGGGGCTAAATTAACGAGTGTTTAAACAACAAAGGGGTTTCCCTTAAATTTGTAAAGCGTTCTGCGAATAATCTAGCCCATGTTTTTGCAAGCTGTAATTATTCTGTAAGGCAAATGAAGTCTTTCCAGAAATAATTCATGTACTCGAGAAAGATTTGAAGTAATGAAAATCTATTTTCTTCTTGGCAAAAAAAAAAAGGTGATGTGTAAAAGTATGTTAACAAATATAGTATTAATTTACAAGAAAATTGTAGATAAAAACAAAAGAAATTATATAGATTTACCTCAATAAAATTCTAACCACATACTTGCACATAATTTTCATTCCACGATTTTGATTATTTTTAATTTACGCTTGTTAAAATGGTAGTATTAAAAATTATTATTAATTTTAATATTCATAAAATGTAAAATTTCAAAATTTATAAGCACAATTTAAATCCTCTTTTTGTGAAGAATAATTTAAATCATCATCAATATATATATATAAAGGAGGGTACGCGGGAGTTTAGGTGGCGCTCTAAGATCGTCTCAATCTATTTTTCTAATTTTCTAGAATTTTTGAAGTTTAAACACTAATAAATATAAAAATATTATTTAACATATTAGAAGTAGAATAGGTGTTCGAATTTATAGGGAAGAAGAGTTCGAATTTATAGAGAAGACATATGATTAGAAGTTCTATTGGAAGTAGAATAAGTATTTATAATTTTATATGGCATATGATTAAAAGATTAAAAGTTCTATTGGAAGTAGAATAGGAGTTCGAATTTATAAAGAATAAAAGTTCGAATTTATAGAAAAAACATATAAATAAAAGTTCTATTAGAAGTAGAATAGGTATTTGAATAGATAGAGCGGACATATAATTAAATATTTTATAGAAAGTACGATCTTCTTAAATTATATGATTAGAAGTTCTATTGAAAGTAGAATAAGTATTTGTAAGGCATATGATTAAAAGTTCTATTAGAAGTAGAATAGGAGTTCAATTTTATAGAAAAAACGTATAAATAAAAGTTCTATTAGAAGTAAAATAGGTGTTTGAATATATGGAGCAGACATATAATTAAATATTTTATAGAAAGTACGATCTTCCTAAATTATACTTTTTATATTAGTTAATTATGGAAAAATTTATTCATAAATCCAATACTATTGTCATAAAAAAAATTCATCATATTTAAAAAGAAAAGAATTGATGTGTTAACATAATAAAAGAACATTCTCATGCGGAGTAATCCTAAATAAATACATGAATATCTATAATATAAAAAGAAAATAGGATGAAACTCCATAAATTTTAGAAAGTCTATAGAAAATATAAATTGGAATTCACTCTATTTTTAAGTTTTGATTTTAAGGAAAAAAGTTATTGTGTAAGATAAGTATCATCAATAATATGTAATGAAGTTGGAATTTTGATCCCAAACGAGAGCGGCTCGAAACGTGTTTAACGGGATGACGGTTTACTATAAAAGATTGTATAACTATTAAATTATCATGCATATTGATGTTATGAATTTTATTTATTTTTAGGATTTTATTTTTATTGATAAATATTATCATACAAGTGATATATGTAAAAGTTAGGTTTCTGGTCTTAACGAGAGAGCGAATCAAGAGTAATAACCGTGTTCAATGAGAAAGCAGGTCATTAGAGAAGACCATATAAAAGATGTTTGAATATATATATTAGGAATAAATAAAATAAAATGTTTTATTGGAAGTAGAATATGAGGACGATGGAGACGTTTTATACGATTTTTTTTAAATTATATATCTTTTTTCCTAGAAATCCTTTATTTTAACTTTTTTATATTAATTATACTTGCATTAGAAAAATAAATCCATAAATTTAATATTATTCCCGTCATGAAAGTCATCGTATTTTTTTTTTTTAAATGTTAACATAACAGAAAGACATTCGCATGCGGAAGCTGTAAATAAATACATGAATAACTATAATATACAGAAAATTTAAGATGTATTTTCAATGTTCGAAACGTATTTAACGGGAAGACGGCTCACTAGAAAAGATTGTATTTACTATTAGAATTTGATACTGATGTCATATATATATATTTTTTAATTCTTACGGTTTTTACGGTTCAATTTTATGGATACAAATTATTATATAAGTCATTATAATATATGTTAAATTTGGGATTTCGATTTTAAAGAGAGAGCGGTTCAATCAAAAGAATCGTGTTTAACAAGAAATCGATTCATTGGAGAAAATTATTTAATTATTATAATATAAATATTAATATTATAATATAACATAAATATATTGAATTTTTTTTAAAATATTATAACGCCGTCGCGAAGCGCGACTTTATCGACTAGTTTTATATAAAGTATGGTTTTTTTTTTTCACATCAAACAGTTAAATTAGACAAAAATAGTGGCACTACATACTACTCAGTCGACTAGGCGTACAGTAAAATAATTCAAAGTATTCATAACCTACCTTGAAAGCAAAGCAAGATGCATTAAAGTTTTTTGTATGACCAACTTTACAACTAGAACGGTAGAATTAATAACCAACTGATTACTGATAATCACCGACTAAAAGATACTGCAATTGTGCCAAAGGGATGGAGGGAGTAGTTGAAGATTTATTATTTATTGTTGAATTAATATTTAATTAATGATTTTTTTTAAAAGATAATTAATGTAATATATTCATAAATTAATGAAAAAGTTAATCAAATAATTGTATTTTTTTTTATAAAATATATAATATTTGTATGTTTCTTCTTCCACGTATTTGTACGTATTTTTTTACACATAATATTACTTTTCCTCGTTCAAAAATTTTGAATGTTATGAAACTGAAATTGAAAGTTTATGCGAGGAACTTCTAGGCCAAATACGTAAGTTTATATGCAAAACATACTTATTTTTATTAAATTATATAAATTTCGCACATGAACTTTGAAAGTTCTACATTTAAACGTATTTATGTCTTACATGTGAGAATTAGGAGATCTATAAATTTAACATACTGCAAATATGTAAATTCATACACAGAACAAATTGGTTTTATTGAATTAAATAAGTTTGCACATGAACTTTAAAAGTTCATATTTAAATTTTCCTATATTTTAAATTTGAACTTGAAAATTGATTATATCTAATCTTAATTATTGATTTTATTACGTGATTTTTGGAAGATATGAATCATGATATTGTGTAATATTTAAATTTTTGGGAAAAAAATATAGAGATTCATTAAAAAAAATTATTATTGATTTATTTCCTTTTTAAATTTACAAATTTAATTTATACTATAAATAGAATATATGTATCTTTATTATGTTTATGTACAATATATTTTTACTGTATTTAACAACTACTCCCTCTGTCCCATCCACTTGTTTACACTTTCCTTTTTTGGGATGTCCCATCCAATTCTTTACATTTCTAAACTTTCCTAAAATAGTAAACTTTTATAATATAAAAATCAACTACATCCACTAATTTTCTCCACTAACTCATTTTATACATTATATAGTGATGGGTCCCACCATTTTACTCATTTTTCCTACTTCTCTCCTCCTCCTTTATATTTTTCCTTGGTTTCCGTGCCCAAATGTAAACATTTGGTTGGGACGGAGGGAGTAGTTATTAGATTTTTAGTTTAGAGTAATCTATTATAATAAATTTGTGCTAGTGAAGCATATCCTGATATTACCAGTTTACCCTCCTCTTTTTTTCATATTGTATTATATTTAAGGATTTTTCTGACTTTTCCGCTTTAAATATGGGTAAATGGGTTGGATCTTGGATTATCCAACATACATGGATATGATCCAATTAATTCTTCAGTTAAAAAAGAACTAACAAAACAGATATCCAAAACTTTACCCGATATTCAATTGGGATCAACCCACATGACCCGATAATACCCAAATAAACTTGCAATTGAACAGACGCTACAATCACGGAACAGATTTGGCAATGGCGATAGTAAGTTCCAATTTTCACTCCTGCAAGTTTGAAATCTTACCCCTTTTTCAATATGTATTCAAAATTTGAATGAGTTGTATCTAAAAATTAGCATAAGCAAATCATATTATACAACCTGATCTCATTTTTCTCTAGCATCCGGATCTCATATTTTCTTCCGTTCATACATCATATTATGTTGTAGTTCATGTTTTCAATTTGTGATATTCTTATCCTTAAAAAATTTTCTCACCTTTGTATTTGATTTGCAGGTGGTTCATGAAAGTATTTTGGACGATATAAGTATTTAGGTCCTAATCGAGTTCCCCTTCTCCGGTCGAGTTACCCTTCCTCCAGTATCGTCGTGGTATTTATAAAAAAACTGGTAATTTTTCATAATATTTTTCGTCTATGTAATCATAATTGTTACTAAATCTCATTTTTTTCATAGCTTGCTATTATTTTACATGAACATATAATAACTATCTTACATGGATATCTTTTCTGCGCAATTGCTAATCTTACATGGATATCTTTTCTGCGTATATTCATGTCAGTTCACTCTATTTTGTTTATGGTGTTTTCTCTTTTCATTTCAATTCATATTCATTTATTGTTTATATTGTGTGTGCAGAAAGATGGATTTGAGGTAAAGAGAAGCATGAGAGTCTCGCAACTATACAAAATTGATCCGAATTCGACCTGCCATGATTATACATACGATATTTTGTATGTAATAGAAGCTGGAGTTTCAATTCCACCCATTATCTTTGGTTTCAAGTATATATTGTTTTCATATTTATGGATTAGACTTTACAGATGGAGTATGTTGTACTATATTTCTCTGCGTAATTCAAATTTGAATACACTGATTCTTAATTTCTTCGTCTCCTTTCAGCATGTACATTGTGACTTTTTATTTATGATTTATATATTTTCGGTGATTTTCTAATCTGACTATGATCTTTCATGTTTTTGTTATATAGGAACACATTATAATGGCCTCTATTTTATTGGATATACGCCTACGCCTTGAAGAACTGAATGATAATGTCGAGATCGGTAACAACCTTTCCTTTTCTTAGTTGCTTTTTATGGATATATAGATATATTTAAAAGTCTTTATATTTTACATATGCCAATTTTATATGCGATAAAATTAAACCGGATGTGTCTGATTTTCATTATGCAGTGCTCATGTTTAATGAAAATCCTACAAAGGTAACCGTGAATTTTGAAAAAAGTGACAACTACATTTATAGTATGTATGTCTTGAGTAATTTCACTTCACTTCTTAAGAGTACGATGGCCGATTGTTGAATCATTCTAAATTTGCTTCCAATCTTACCTAATTAATAAATATTGAAATGCTGGTGCCATGATTCTAAAATTATGTTTTTATTTTTGTTATGAATTATACGTGTAATTAAGTGCTTAATTCTTTTCTTTAATTGATATGTTCTTTTCTTTGTTTTATATTTCTTTTATTTTTCTCAACTTTATTGAGAGTAATTATATTTCTTTGATTTGCACAGCTTTATGTATCGATGCTGATGAATCTTCGAATTTATATATGTATTTGACAAGAATCTTCTTCTCCTTCAGTCTCAAAATTTCTTTGTAGCAGAATTTTTCCTTTTGCCTTTATACATCTGTTGTGCGCTTCACTTACTGTGGTTTTAATAAATTTATGCAGTATCTAAATGCCAAATTGGTCATCCTGGTGACAACTCAACATCATTTTCAAATTCAAGATTCTCCAACATGGAAAGTGAAAATAGTGATCCAAATTTGCTCCATTCAAAAGTGTACTCCAATGATAATTTATCTGGCCATTCTAAGATGAAGTACACCGCCACACTATTCAGGTTAATCCAGACTTTCGCAATCCAGTCTAATATATGACTATGGTCTTAATAACACAATCAAATTCTATGAGATTTTTTGGGTTGTATTCACGTACCAATCTAAGTCTTTACTGGGGTCTTGGATATATATGAATTAGAAGTGAGCTTACATTTAGTTGAACATATTAGGAACCCAATATATTAGTTGAATTTATTCTTTTGCTTATTCATTCTAATATATTAGTTGAATTTAATCTTTTGCTTATTCAGGTTCTTTTGTCACACCTTGATCATTTGGAGCAACAACATGCCTAAGTTTGAACCTTGGGTAATCATACCAAAAAACTGAAGATCATACACTTTTACAAGGAATGGAAAAAATCAAACAGGCCTTATCGCTAGCCTTGGGAGCTGGTCAGTTAGGTGAAGGAAGCAACTTCCCACAAGTTGCTAATGCAATGGAGAGGCTGGAGGCTCAGATGAGCTTTGTCAATCAGGTAATTCTAACCTTAAATTTTATCATCCTTAACACATATTATTACTTTTCCTATACCCTTTTTGTTTTTACTGTAACTCAAACTATATAAACTATTTGGCATGCATGTGTAAGTGCATAATGTATATGTGTGTGGAGAAATTTCTGAGAAATTTCCGCATTGATATGGTGCTTTTCAGCGTTTTAATGGTAGGACCGTTGTTGACAATAAACTGGTGTCCTCTGTTTATAAGGTTTTAATTGGAAGTTGGACAATATTGTCTAAGCTTATAAACTGTGTTATAATTTGTAAACTCGCGGTCATGGACTCTGGTGGCAAATCGTACACCTTTCTAAAGAATTTCTGAGCTTTGGTCCTAGCAAGTTACTCTGTAGAGGATGCTCACTATAATATCTTACACCGCATATTTTTCTAATCCACAAGTTTTAAGGTGAACATGCATATCCATATTATACCTTAATTTGTTTAATTATAAATGTCAAATTTATACATGTTTACAAAAAATCTTGATATGAACGATTATAGGTAAATAATGGAGACTTCAGATCGATGTGTACAGAAATTGAAGCACATATGCAGGCAGAGAAGGAAGAGAAGGAAGATATGATCTTTGGTTTGACCCTTCTGATTAAGTCATGCTTAACTTTCGTTTGCAGCATTGCTTTACCAAAGGAATGTGCCTAAAACAGATGACGACCACTATAATTAATTGCTACATTGCAGAGGTAATTAAGAGGTAGACTAAATTTCAGTCCAGTAAAACAATATATCCATCTCAAACCACTACAATTACCACTGTATGTATTAGATTTTTATTTGTTAGTGTCAAAATTTAAATATTTTAATTTGTCAACTGTTGTTTGATTTATCTAAAAGGTAGCCTTTATAATTATGTGATTGTTAAATTTAGGAAGACAATCATGGGGTTGAGGATCTATCAAGAATGATGCAAGTCAACTAGGAGATCATCAACAGTGGCATCAGCTTCATCTCAAGCAATACAAGCTTTAAATCTGAAGACAAATGAAATTATTGATCATTCTTATGGTTCACATTGAACTGGTCAGCAAAGCACAATTGCAGGTATTGAAGCTCAGATGCAAGTCATATACTACATGTTAGGGAATTAATATGAATCCAAACGAACATTCCTAGATTTTGCTAATACTTATGTTAAGCATTTAGAATTTGGATTTTTCGATTATAATGAGTTTTTCCTAAAGCTAACATTACCAGTTTAGCTAATTATTTTTTATGTTAATAATTATAGGAAACCAAAAACCAATCATCCACGCCTCCATTCGGTTTAAACAAGGTAACTATAGGTATTATATCCTTTTTAACTTTTAACTTTAGCATAAAGTTTATACTTAAAATGGTGATGCGAGGTAAATAGGTTAATCGAGATTATTGTTGCAGATAGTAGAATCAGAAACGTCAGGCGTGTAAGATTGGACTCCGAATTTATCGAGGTATTGCAATTATTTTTATTTTTTTTGAAAATATATTCATAATAAGGAAATATACTCACTTTAGCACTTAAGTATCAGGACGTAGTTATGCTTTTAATGTGTTAAATAGGTATGGTAATTTAAAGTTATTTCACACCAAATCAACTTTTTTTTAATACAAGAGAGAAAAGCTCCGTTGACAACAAATGGTTATGTATTAAAGGACAAAATCTTGATTATAAATTAAAAGATTAGGTTTACTCTTGCAAGAACAAACTAATAGGTTAGCTAACAGTCTTTGCATATTTGTTGGTAGAGGTGTAGACCCAAAGAGTATGATTAAAATAAGTGTGAATGACAGTAATTGATAATTGAATCAAGTCTATGCCCCAGGTATAGAGAATACCTCACTTTTAGAGAACTACATGTAGAGACTCAGCAAGTACAGACTCCATACACCAGTTAAAAACTTAGACTATCAGAAAAAATTAAGATAACACCTTCTCCTCCTGTAACTTATTTAGCCTAGATATCGAGGAATTTTGCTAAATTCGCTTGCCAACTAAATTTATATCTATGGTAGAAATGTCGTCACTCCATCACGACATTAGAAGATTCGTCTAAAATCAACAACCTGTTAGACAAGCATAAGCTTGGAAAACTCCTTAGATATGGCGCCTGAGTTTACTATGTGATAAACATACAAATAGGACATATGCCTTTAATAACTAATGTTATTTGTCTGGAGCATTAGTGCATACCATGGTCACTCCCACAATTGTGTTTTTGTTGTATGAATATATAAGATGGTTTTATAGAGTCCAGAGTTTTTACGAAATGATTTTCGCAAATGCAATATTTTTGTTCGCAACTTTCCGGATATCATATCTAATGCAATTTGTTTCTTGACAACTTTGCAGCGATGACTGACGACATATTAAGCACTAAAACACTGCTTATGTACACTATTATTCAGAATTTGAATATACTAACTCATTTGATTTAACTAATTAAATTGTAATAACAAGATCAGCTAGAAGATTTAAAGATGAAAGGTTGGTGTTGTGATCGCCTAGATGCATTCACCTTGCTCAACCACTGCAGAATAGGAGTGCCACCCGGTTTCTTTGATTTAGTCCAACAAATTATCAATAGAAGGAAAGACAGGCGTTGACGGTACGTAATTTGCCATAAGTACCCAAGAAGGAATATGGCTGTGTCTTATCTCGCGAGATTTGGGTTAGAGAAATTAACCATTTTTTTGCATTCAACAAACGAGTGGGGATTCTGTAATAGATCTTGAATTTGTCACGAGTCTTAGTTCATTTAGGTGGAAATTTTGGAGAAATGGTGGGAGGTGCACAGGACATGTGTGAGATTACAATTTTTTTTTTTTGGAAGATACATTTAGGTGGGAGCTTAATATGAAGAAGTCTCTGACATGGAGTTTAGTTGAAAGGGATCTCCAGACATACTTGGTGTTTCTTCTCTGGTCGTTGCTACCTGTTGTATGTTGTGGTCTTATATTTTGTGTAATAATATTATTAACGTAGGTTGTATGTTTCAAGAATACATGTTTTTAATTATGTATATTGTCAATATATTATTTCAAATAAGTGTCATCAATTGAATAATTAATAAAGAAAAGTTTATATATTATTTGAAAAGTGTCAAGAAAAGGTTAATATATATTATGTATACATTACTACTTTGTTTCATATGATACTTAAATTTAGATAAATACGTGAAAATATAGTAGTTGTTTATTATAGGCCTAGAGGTTTGTCATAGAGGTTTGTCTTTTGCATAGTTGTTACTTTACAAAATGGCCTGTGCCCGGGGACGTTCTTTTGTTATCGATGAATCTGGTTGTTCAAACAAAATAGAATACTCAATTTTCAAAGTTCTTTTGTCAAAAAAAATAAAAAATTCAAAGATCTGGATGCTTTCTTTATGTACTTATATGACGATATTATAACTATCTATGTTGTGAAATTATACACCTTTAATTATAAAATATACATATTATTAAAATTTATTTTATATATGTGCCTACTTAAATCATATTTTTCGTATATTATATCCAACAAAATAAGCATTTAAAATATGAAAGACCAAATATAATTCAATTAATTATATTTTGTGTATAATGTATTATTCAAAATTTGAAATGTAGTATGAGGACTGCATATTTGACGCGTAAATTTTTGATTAAGAACTCAATTGTTTTAAAAAACTATTTTAATAAAAAATTAGTGGTGATGAAAAATATAATAACTAATTATAGTTATTTTATTATATGATAATAAAATTACTAGGTTATATATTTTTTATCCATCTATGTTTATATTAATTTATACAATTTGTATCTTTTTGTAAGTTATTTTGTAGATCGAACTACGAGAGTACTGATTTATTTGATAAATAAATATGATTATTTTTTTCATAATTAAATGTATATTACTCTGCAACCTAATGTAATTTGAAAAAAAGAAGTAAAGAAAGTTAATGTATGTTTTGACATTAATTTTTTTTGTTTCAAATTGTTATGTTAATTTAATTAATTTAAACGAGTCGAAGTGTCACCGTGAGACGACGCCGAGAAATTGTTTAAAAATATTATACAATAAATAATTATCAGTATTATTAAAATTAGTTGTATTATACATACATTTTTTAACTAAATTAGAATATTAACTAAGTACAATTAATTTAGATTTTATGAAATTTTTGTTAACTAATTTTATTTGAATCGTAGCTAAATATTTAGTATTCTATCATATCCACCATATATTATCTTAAGAAACTTCATAAGATTAACTAAAAATCTTATCCAAGATATTAACTGAAATTATCTTACCGTAAATGATAAGAAATTTTAATTTTTCATTTTAAAAACTTAAGGACCGTGCAACATAATAAACTATTAAATTATAAATTTTCGAGTTTTTACATTTTTCGTTATATTTAGATTGTAATTTTCGATTTATAAAGAAAAACTTAATATATGTTTTGACAATAATTTTTTTTTCAATTTGTTACATTAATTTTATTAATTAAAAGGAGTCGAGGTGTCGCCGTGAGGCGACACCGAGAAATTGTTAGAATATATTATACAATAATTTGTTGTCAATATTATTAAAATTAATTATAGGACTTAATGATCCTATAATTAAATATTAGAATCTTAACTAAGTATAATTGATTTAGATTAATTTTATGAAATTTCTGTTAACTAATTTTATTTGAATGGTAGCTAAATATTTTGTATTATCTTATGTCCACCATATATTATCTTAAGAAACTTCATAAGACATATATTATCTTAAGAAACTTCATAAGATTAATTAAAAATCTTATCTAAGAGAATAATTGAAATTATCTTACTATAAATGATAAGAAATTTTAATTTTTCAATTTAAAATTTTAAGGATCGTGCAACATAGTAAACTATTAAATTATAAATTTTAGAGTTATATACATATATTTTTCGTTATATTTCGACTCCTCGATTTATACAATATACATATTTTTGTGAATCATTTAGTTTTAGAGGTACGAGCGTGGTTTATTTTTTAGAGGTTTGTAAATAAAATTAAATTGTATACAATATAAATTGTTATATAAATAATTTAAAAGTTAATTTATTGTTTTTATTAATTTAAGCGAGTCGAGCGATGATCGTGAAATATGATAATTGTGCATAATTTAAAATAAATTTAAATATTTTAAATTATCATTTTACTTTTTATTTATAGTTTTAAATTTATTTCAATGAAAATTTAAACTTAGTAATAAAAATAAGTGACAAGCAACTTTTTTAATTTTACTTCAATTTTTAAAATTAAAAAAATAAAATATATCCGTGTGCGTAGCACGGGCATATTACTAGTCCACCCTAGAACGTGAAGCAAGTCGTTCATTAAATTATTTTGGAAGTTAAGCATTTATTTTTTGATATACTTTTTTCTTACATTTCTCATCATTGAACATAATGGGTGTTTGGGGTAACTTATTTTTCAGAATAAGTCAACTTATTTTAACTTGAAAATTAAGATTTTTAACTTTCCAATTTATTTTTGCAATTTATTGAATCTCAAACATACATTAAATACTTATATAAATTTTTTTTATCAAAACATAAATTTTTTACCGAAAATAAGTTCATAAATCTTTAAAATAAATTGAGCCAAACAGACACTTTGTTAATCTGTTCTTTTCTCTGATCAAAAACCGGGAAACATATATATCTATGTTTTCCTTTGTGACAGAGAAAAAATAACACGTGCCCAACACAACTGAACCCCACGTCTCCAAAAGTAAAATAACACCCATGATCAAGAACTCTGTACCATTTAAACTCCACGCACCCAACCTGTTCGACAAAATGACTGACCCAAACAAACTCACAATTATCACACACAATCATTTCCCCTCATATCATCATCCTTACATGTCTGCTCAGCCGGCTAAAGTTAAAATCTTTATTCATCATAAAATATGTATTTTTCTTGAATTCTTTATGGTTCTTGCTTTGATGTTAATGGGTCAAACCCTTAAAGTTCGAATCTTTTGTCAGCAAACTTTGAGTTTGCGTGTCATGTTATGAATATTAAAGCAAAAGGGCCATGCTATGCACTGCTGTTACTGTTGTTTAAATACTCTTCTTGGGTAATGCCAATCTTCTTGACATCTTGAGTTATGTATGTAAGCACAAACAAGCTTACCTGTAAATTCCCACTATGTATTTTTTATGATTTTTGTGACCCATATGATATGTGTTGATTTATTGTGTTCAATTTTGGTGTTTTTGTAATGGGGTTTGTTGGTAACCTACTACTACTAGTTTTCGAGATTGTTTATTAAATTATTGTGTGTTTGATATTTGTGTGGTTTGTATTGGTACTGAAGGAAAGAGGGAGATAAAAGTTTTGGACTTTGGCTGATCAGCTATTGAGCTATGTCTCCTGCTGGGAAGGTTTCAGGGTTTTATCGAGAGGGGAACGAATGGTACAGTGCTGTTCCTGATTTCTTCTTAAATGTTTTATCATCTTGTTAATAGAAATATTTGCAGTGCAGTGCAAAATTCAAAATCTTTATATTTTTAGTGCGTAAACTAAACATTCTCGAGTCTACTGAATTAGGAATTTAGATCATATGCTGATTTACATATATAGATGAACCCATGATTTTTTTAGTAAAAATGCTCATAAGAAGAGTGCAAGGGTCTTGATTCTCTCCCCTCTAGCATTTTGAATACAGTTATTCACCCACCTCTTGAATGGGCTCTATACCCGAATAGTTTTTTTTTCTTTGTTAAGTATCAAAATAGAATTTTTATGCGTGATAGATTAGTGGATTTTTAAGATGCATAAACGGTTGTAACTTGTTTCTGAACCACGGGAATCTCACGCAGAAGGAATACAAGTGTTCTAGAGTTTTCATTGTTATGGTTATGTTGATTATTTATAGAAGAGACTTGTTTTTTTATTGGAATGTGCATTTACAGGTTCTGCAGAACGACGTTGACTAGTGATATCACGGTTAACGTTGGTGGAGTAAATTTTCACCTTCACATGGTATTGCTTCTACTCTTTTCATCTTTCGTACTTCAATATAAGATTGGTAGTGATTACCCTGTTAAGAAGTGTTTTTTTGTGGGGTTTTATATTCTCTTCTTCTTGTTTTACTTGAGTATGACTTTTTCTTCAAGTAGGCAAGCAACAGTGTATGTATCTTTTTAATTAACCGAACTATCTTGATCAGTTTATTATTTTCAGTTTCATCACAAGATCCTTTTGAGAGAATGAGGGGCCTTTATAAATTATTCAGCATATTAAATTGCATTTCGCTTTTTATGGAGTATAATGTTAGTTCTTAAGCTAAGTTTTGTGAATTAGAAGCATGAGGAGTTCATGTCAACCATAATACTATAACTTCTTCTCTCTTCTCTCATATGGAGAAGCTTGTTCAACTCAAAAAATAACTTATCTCCACTTCAAAATAGTTTCTGCAAGTTACACATGGGACTTGTATCATATGGTGCTTCGTTCTAAAACTGTAATTCAGAACTTGGCAGTATAATGCTCAACATGGACGCATGGAGTGTTCTGGATGCTGATCACTATAGCAGTTAGCACATGCCACATGACATATCCTCCTAATTGTAAACATTATCATAATACATCCTCGCTCTCCCTAATTGTAAACAATCTGATCTCATTTTCTAGACGGGGCATTTCCAATCCTTTACTATCGGTATCTGGATGCTCTACTAAGAGATTGCTTTGTTTAGCAGTCTCTTCAAGCTCCAAATGAACTTTATGAATTTCTTTGGTAAAATACCATGCTGTGAAATATATTGTTGTGAGTATATGACTATATAGAGAATGTCAGGTTTCAATCATATTATAGAACATGATCACCACATAGGTTTTGTAAGATTAGCATTACTGCATCAGATACATTTTCTTTTTCTGTTTTCATGTAATATGTAACATGGTCTTATAAAATTTATGCTCTTTTACACATCCTTACAATATGTAACATTGGCTTCCCAGTTTCCTCTAATATCAAAATGCGGGAAGATAGCAAATATTGTTGAAGAATCTAAACAAACTCGTGACAAGACTTTTACTATATCTCTTGAAGAATTCCCTGGTGGTGCTGATGCATTCTTAGTAGCAGCTAAATTCTGTTACCAACTCAGGGTGGAATATACCCCAAGGAACATTGTGATGGTTTACTGTGCAGCTAATTACCTTGAAATGACAGATCATTATGGGGAAGGTAACTTACTATTCACCGCAGACAATTACTTCCACAAGAATGTACTGAGAAATTGGAAGGATTGCCTTTTAGTTCTTCAAAGTTGTGAAGCCATACCAAGGGCTGAAGAGCTTCAAATAGTCAATAAGTGTTTGCATTCTATATCTGTGATGGTCTGCACAGACCCTAGTTTATTTGGATGGCCTATGCTGATGTATGGTAGCTTACAGAGCCCTGGGGGTAGCATACTATGGAACGGAATCAATACTGGTGCAAGAATCCAAAGTTCAGAATCCAACTGGTGGTTTGAAGACATATCATATTTAAGTGTAGCTTTATTTAAAAGACTTATACAGACGATGGAAGCAAGAAGGATAAGACCTGAAATTTTGGTGGGTGCAATAATATACTATTCTAAAAAATACCTTCCAGGATTGGGCCGATAGCAGGGTGGACAGAGTAGCAAAACAAGAACAGTTGCTAGTTTTAGCATGACACCCGCTGCCATTGACGAGAGGAATTTACTGGAAACTGTTGAGAAGTTGCTTCCTGAAAAGAAAAGTAAATCTTTTTGCCGTTTTCTTTTGGGACTTCTTCGTGTTGCATTCATACTGGGCGCTAGTCCTACATGCCGGGATTCCCTGGAGAGGAGAATAGGGATGCAGTTGGAATTGGCAACGCTAGATAGTCTTCTAATGCCTTCCTATGCTGATTCTGATGCATTATACAACACTGACTGTGTGGAACGAATAATTAATCACTTTATATCTTCTGAACAAAGGGCAACTTTGTTTTCTCCATCGTCTTTGAACCTAGAAGTCTCGCCATCATCTGGACCATTGAGGAAAGTTGCAAAACTAGTTGATGGTTATATTGCAGAAGTTGCATCTGACATGAACTTAAAACCTGAGCAGATGCGTTCACTTGCACAATCCCTTCCAGAGTTTTCAAGAAGTTTTCATGATGGAATATACAGAGCACTGGATATTTTTCTCAAGGTTTGTTGAAATAATGGAGTCCTATTTATATTTAGGAACAATGCTAGATGCCTATCTTTTACTTTATCTTGTTATATTCCCTAATGACAGAAATTTTGTTTATATTAAGTGCATCTATGCGTTAATCTTTCTGGTAATTTGGAAAATCAAACTTTTTTTAATGGGATTTTCTGATCTGCTTTATTTATTCATATTCGCTGTCAACATTAATTTCTTCTTGAGGAAATAGACCCCTTTAATAGTTTTTTGATTTGTTTACTAAACTGATTGTACTCATATCTGAAAGTTAGAATTCAAATTAAAAGACCTATTGTTGTTAAAACTTTATGGGAAAATGAACCTTTAGCCTATCTTTCGTTTCTTTCATTCTTCACCTGTTCCTTGGTAGGTTTGACAAAGGTATTGGAGGATTACTTTTGTTCCTCAAACTTACAACCTCTACCTTGAAATTCACAAATAATTAATACTTTGTGAATTTGCATTGCGCTGCCCCAAAGTTAAAAATGAAGTTTTTTTTTTGTTTCACTAGTAAATCTTTGAACTCTGCAATACTTGATTCAGGCACACCCTTGGTTGTCTGATGAAGAGAAGGAGCAACTCTGCAATATCATTGACTTTCAGAAGCTATCTATTGATGCTTGTGCCCATGCTTCACACAATCAAAGGTTGCCACTTAGAATTGTTCTTCAAGTCCTGTTCTTTGAGCAGATGCAGTTACGAAGAGCTCTAGCTGGCTCCTACGCCTTCGATGATGGAATTCGTGCCCCTGCTGATCAACTAATTGGCACTGATGATTTTGCGACTCGGATTGTACAGAGAGACGGATGGGTAACAGTTATACGCGAGAATCAGGACTTAAAGGTGGACTTGGATAGTATGAGGTCAAGAGTTGGGGAACTTGAAGAAGAGTTTAACAGGATGAAGCAAAAGATCGAAAGAGTGACCAAATCACACAGTTCTCTTGCTTCTCCGCGCTTTGTTGGAAGAACCGGGTGCAACCCACTACCTCGGTCATCAAATGCTCGTGCAGACATTATTGAGAGCACAGCACCATCTCCAAGAGCATCAGTTGAGCAAGAACGATCTTCCCATCACTCCAGACATTCAAGAAGTTTATCTTCGCATGGATAATTTGTTTCAAACAAGGAACCTGTTCATGCATTCTTGGTTACCAGTCCAAGGCAACTAAGATTTAGGCCAATCTAAGTGTCCTTCATTTTCCACGAGTAACAGAAACAATGGATCATTTTCCGAGCTAATACTTGTACAGCTCAATGAAATAGAGGTGTTCAGTAAACAAAGTATAGGCACAGTTAATTTTTTTGAGGAATACTTGTACAGGAAAGATTGCAAGTTTGTTAAGGAATGTATACATTTTTGGTTCTATCATTTTTATAAATGTTGGCAAAAGAAACTTATCTGTTGATGTGACCCAGTCTTACAAAGTTTGAGGATTTTATTCATCAGTAATATGAGACTGTGATTACCAAGTAATTACAAGATATGGAAGATTTTTTCTTTTCCCTTTCGAAATGAATGCTATAATAAAAATACAATAAAAAAGATTACAAACTACCCACAGTCGACTCCAGAAATCTTGTGCGGAGTGAGGACTGATAATTTTAGATATGTTATTGAACATTTAGAACTCTTCTGATAGCAAGATGTGATGTCACAAATATTGTTTTACTCTGCAATCTAGAGATTGAATTGTAAAACCTGGCGGCTTTCAAAAATGGATACCAACAACAAAAAAAACATAGCATTTTCTTATCTTTAAAAGTCAATTACCTTCTTTTTAAAAAAAAAAAAAATGTTTATGACATTGTCCTCTTGTCTGGATCAATGACAGCTTTCATGGTTAGTTTGTTGGTTTTACCCGCATTCATTCTTCACTAGCACTCGCCAAGTAGTAGGCTTCAGTGTTGTTGGTTTTACCCGCATTCATTCTTCACTAGCACTCGCCAAGTAGTAGGCTCCAGTGCTCCACAGCTCCGGTGACCAGTCTGAAAATTCAATTTTGCCATCCAAATTCTGTTGCAAGTGCTTTCACTTTCATGTTTCCAACTTCAAGGCTTCGTCTGCTTACCGAAAATATTTCCGGCGCTTGTTTAGATTCTGGAAAATATTTCCTGAAAAATATTTTTCGTGAGTTTATTCGACTTTCTGGAAAATATTTTTCAAATTTTCCTATATTCATTTTGACTTTCAAGAAAATAAAATATTTTCTAAGAGATGAAAATTTCTTTAATAAAAGTGAAGACTTCTTGAAAAATAACTTCCCATTCTTAACACCGGAAAACAATTTTCAAAATTAACAATTTTTCATAATTTTTTTGTAATTGCGAAAAAACAGAAAATAATAGAATTTTTTTCAGGAACTGTTTTTCAAGAAAAATTATCTCAAGAACATTTTTCCGAGAAAAAATTTACTGAGAACTTTTTTCAGAGATTTTTTCTCAAGAAAATTTTACCCTTACATTATTCCCGAAAAATCATTTTTACAACAATTTTTTTCTCAAGTAAACTTTTAACAAGAACTTTTTAGAAAAGAAAATTGAGCATTTATTTTTTGTGAAAAACATTTTTCGAAAAAAAAAATTCCAAGAAAATATCTTCCAAACTTTCCGACAAACAAACGGTGCCCAACAATCTGAATTTTACTCCCCACTCAGTACTAGTAGTGGGATCAACCCCCCCCCCCCCCCCAACCCCAAAAACAGACACAGAAATCCACAAAACAGATAACCTCCATTAATTATCATTTGGGTTCTTCCAAACAATAACGCAAACATTTAAAATAAAATAGTATACACTTAAGTAGCATTTATGTACAAAAGGAACTCTCTCTGTTTTTTTTTCTTTGCTAAGTCACAGAAAAGAACTCAAATCTATCAAACCAAACAGAAAAGTCTCAGATGGTAAGATGTCCACAAATGAGAATCTATTCTCGGCATACAATATATACACACACATCAACTTAATTGAACAAACTTTATGATATTTCTTTTGTGTGTGTGCAGATGGGGTATGGGATTTAAAATCTTAACACTAACAGATAAGGTGCTAGCAGTTTGTCAGTAAAGTAATAAAAAAAATGCAAAACTATTAGCCTGATGTAATTATAGCAGATTATAGCAGAAGACAATACCTTTTTAGTAAAAAAACTGTAACATGGTATACATTTTTCACCTCAAGCGTGTTTCAAATATCATTCCTGTCATTAATATATGAGAACAAAATAATGGCTTCCATTGGATGACCGATCAATTTCATTCGGAATCCTAGAAAGATGACTAGAGGTCACAAAAGATCGAAGGAGAAAAGCATGGGTTGATCCTCACAAGAATGCTGGCATATTCAAATCTTCAGATTTCAGTTGAACATATTTGGAAGAGGTCTTACTGCCATAAATGCGTCAACCATCTGTATAAAGACAAGCATGTAAGTGTCAGGTTCTTATCATATATTCCTTCGCGAATTATTAAAATTAAGGACTTCTAGGTAAAGCTATTTTATGTGAAGTATAAGTATGCATAGTAAACAGATTAGTATAGGATGCATAGCAATGTGCTTTCAAAACTCTTACACCTTCGAGAGTAAAAAATATAGTGATAAATGGTTATTCCATTTTACAAGAAATCCCAAAAAATATCAGTTTACTTACCTCATCAGTAACCGCAGCACGAGCCTTGCGATGTCTTTCAACTATATCAGTAAGAACTTCAGTAAGTCGCTTCTTTACTTCCCCGGTAAGCATCCGGCCAGCACCATACTCCTGATTATGAAAAGCAACAACTTCTTAAGTTTGTAGAGTAATTACAGATTCTGCAAGGGAAAAAAGTCAAAAGAACTCTGTGTAGCAACTGAGATAATTATTTCAAAACCATCTTACCGTCCTTATATGCTCGAGTTCATCATCATCATCTAAGAAAAATCCAAGGTATTTAACTGGTATATCAACCTGTACACATACAAACGCGCAAACACAGACACAAAAAGTTCAGGCAGGTTCCTATACAAGCATTTACTGAACTTAAATATATTACAACACTATACAACAAATTAACTGAATCAGTTTTGGCAAACATCCAAGTTAATACTGACAAGATAATACAAAAGGAGGTCGAACATCTTGACAAAAAAAATTTCAACCACACAGATACAATTATCAACCTCCTGGCAATGAAGAAACCACTATATATATCTGAAGCTGCCTCAAATATTATAAGGTATACTTAAGATAGAAAACATGATACACTTTTACATATACACTACAAAAGGCCAATAACGTGTATCGAAATACCTCGAGATTGGCTCCATACTTCCTGTGATTTTCTATAGAATCTTGCCCACCAGAGAACGCATATTTGTTTATCTGTATCCAGTCATTCCCAGTAAGAAACTCATAGATTAAAGTACAATCAGACAAATTTATGTGTTCCATAATACAACCACATAGTTCCGAGTTAAGCATGCGACCAAAGTTTCGATGCAAAGTATGAATAAACAAGTTTTGTTTTCACCGCTTTCTACTCAAAAGTGGTATGAGCACTTTGCAGTAAAGGGTGCATGTTGCTATTATTTTTCGCCATTATGCCACCAATTATGAGTAGCTACAACTTTTAGGTATGCATGAAGATGCACAGGGAAAGTAGACATGTGATGCATGACAGAAAGATATAAATATGAAGTTAACCCGATAAATGATATACTTGGGTGGATTAACCACACTACCACAGAAAATCTACTACCCCAAGGGTTTCCCAAGCACATAAGGGATAATTTTATATATACTAATATTCTAAATATTACACACATTATATAATAAATAAAATCTAAAAACTCTTTTTTATTTTCATTTTGGTTCCTCATCAACATCATCGTTATTTATGTGCAAAGCATCGCGACTGAATTTCCAATAGTAGTTCATCTCAAGCATTTTATTCTAGGCAGTTAATAATACATACTAAAAAAGAATACCACTTGCAATACTTTTAAGTTCAATTTATATTCAAAATAAGATGGGAAATTACAAATTAGAGAATTTCAAGTACCTTGTTCTTGATGTCCTTCCCAGAGTCGGTCACATAAATAGCTGAATTTGGATCACTTGCTGACATTTTCCCTGTTTCTCCCTGATTTTCTTTGTGGAATCAGTACATGGTATAAGCAATATTACAACTTTTTTTCAATTAAAATGCTAGAATATTACAGATACAATTCACTCCAGTGTTCACAGCAAGTTCCTGGAACCAATTACATATAAATCGGCAAACCGTGAATATGATTGTTACCCCTAGGCATCAGATATTTATTTATTCTAATGGTGATAATTGCTATTTGCAGAAAACAATTTTCATTAGCATTATAATCATGATACTAACTGCATATATGGAAATGAAGCACTCTAATGGAAACCATATTA
The DNA here is from genome assembly GCA_037693485.1 of Kitagawia praeruptora. Classification (NCBI taxonomy): domain Eukaryota; kingdom Viridiplantae; phylum Streptophyta; class Magnoliopsida; order Apiales; family Apiaceae; genus Kitagawia; species Kitagawia praeruptora. The sequence goes on from CM075351.1 coordinate 41,236,274, forward strand.
TTCAAAGCAGCTACATGTACAGCACAACTACAATGCAAATCACTTGATTTTGTTGGAAATACCTGAAGAGCAGGAAAAAACGTTGATTCGATCAATGCAGGCTTTTGATAACCTAACCGGGGAGCAACATCGCGCGTCATTCTGAAATAAGGATCCTGTACATCAGCAAAGAGGTTATTGCCAAAAGAAAACTTACGGGGATTTATAAATACATATATGTACTTTCACTGCAATTTCTTCAAAGAAAGAAGGTAAAGTTAAATTTTTAATGATGATTTTGAAGTGCTATGTGCAATAATACAACTAACTGAGCTCGCGGATTTTTTTAATTAGTATTGAAACCCTTTAGTTGTAGTCTTGTAGATTTAGGACTTAATAAAAGTTTGCTGTCCATATAAAATCTACTATTTCTTTCCTGATCGACAGGGCTTTTACACATACCCGTATTAGCATGTCTCGTCTAAACGTTTAGCAGAATATAATATGTTTTCAGGCGTTCTAGATTTCAGTTAATTTCCAAAATATTCATCCTTCATTCCAAAATTAATGTATGGACCTAGGTAACTAACTATGTAATGTGTAATCTGATCATTAATGTGCAAGGAAGTAGTGGTTTCTTATGAGGTTTTATTTTTGGTATTTTCTTTGAGTTTATAAGCTGAATTTCATGGATATAAGGATACAAATGACAGGAACAGAATAGTTTAAGCAGAGATTTAGAGTAAAAACAAAGAATCAGAAAGATGCAGAAATATCATGTAGAAGAAGATACTTTAGAGAGAGAAATCAGTTAGAAAACTAAAGAGAAACAGATTGGTCGAATTAAAGTCCCAATCATAGTAACAAGGAACGCGGGACGTGGCCACGTACGGCGACCCAGTTCGTTCGACCCCGATCCCGGAACAAACCAAGCACACAACACAGATTGGAAATGATACATTAGCTGTAAATGGAAATACTTTTAAGGCCACAACATCTTTGGGATTACTATTGACATGTGCTTTGAATACTTGTGCAAATCTACCCTGACCAGCACACCCTATGATCTGGTACTTCTCGCTACCTGCAGCTCACAAGTTCAGAAAAAATTATATCACGAGTTTAACAAGTACCGACATCAGTTCTTCAATTCAATCTAATGTTTAAAAAGAATTATGAAATATCATCCATGACTCGAAATTGAATATTAGAAAGTTTGCCACAATTACAAAGGTTCACATTTAGACAGGGATCATGCATAATATTACAACAGACCTTACGTTTTACCAGTCAGCATCCTACATATTCGGACACCATTGGAAATGCCATTGCTAGCTATAATGCTAAGATCATGTATGCTGAGGAATATAAGAATTTTATTACTGGTGATTGTGATTGTATTAGGACTAATGACTACAGTAATTGGTAATGTATAACGACTAAGATCCTCAATCTTGCTACCATTTTTCCCAACATAATTTTCATTTTTTAAAAATTTGTGATTTTTTTTAATTCTTTTCATTTTTCAAAATTTTGTGAATTTTTAATTTTTTTTACAACAATACCGATTATTGACCGACTTGGCCGATTTTTGACCGAATTAACGATCATTGACCGATTTTTTCAAAAAACGCTTTTTGACCCAATTACACGAAAATCGATTCGATTAACCACCAAGTACCGATTAATCGGCGATTAATTAATCGCCGCTTTTTAGAACACTGCCCTATACATATATTTAATCTTTTTCTCGATCCAATCGAATCGAAAAAAATCAAATATCCATTGAATCAGATTTTTTTTTACCATCCTTAATCATTTAAAATGAATGTATATACATTTAATGTTATTTTATAAAAAGTTCAGTTCAATATAATCATGTTTTTAGGATAATACATATTTTTCATTTTATAAATGCAAATAAAATAGGATTTAATTAATTATATAAAGATGAAAACAACCATTCCGTTAAGAATACAATTTGTACAACACTATAAAGAATCTTAACGGATTTATTTGCATAAAAATATCAAATTATATTTATTATATAATAAATATGAAAACTTTATTTGATATAACATTCAAAAGAACTAGAATGACAATACAAATTGAAAGTTCGACAGCAATACAAATTGAAAGTTAGACAGCAAGAACATCACGAAGATAGTCCACATGCACTTTAATCCCAGCAATGTCCTCCTCCATCAGCTCCAGCTTCCACTCCAACTCGAAATTCTTCGTATCCAACTCAGTGATTTTTGCCTTCATCTCTTTGAGCAGTGGAGTTTCTTTTGCATCTGCCATTGATCCTGCCAAAAGAGAGAATGATTGAAGATAGCATAAACTCAAAGCCAAGCCAGGCTATTTGCCAGGCTATTTATACACAAAAAAGCGGAAGGCAATAAGATGCAGTGAATGCAATTAAGTATCAATTAAGTGAATGCAGTGAATGCAATTAGGAAGATGCAGTACCACGGAAGAAGGAAACCATTTTCTCATCCAAGGCAGCCATTTTCTCCAGTGCGCTGAGGAAGAAGTTTTTGCTTTCCTCCTTCTGCTTCTTGAGCAGGTTTATCATCCCATCTCGATTTTTAATCTCTATCTCCAGTATCTCCATCTTTTTCTGCATCTTCTCGAGTTCTTCTTTAAGTCCTTGATTCTCCATTGCTTATATGATTTTTAAGTTCTTGATTCTCCATTGCTTCTATATGCATGGTTTATATAGGAAACAGGTGGTCAGGAGACTATGTACGTGGTCAGGAGAATATAGAAGGTTAGGAGATTATGAATTTTATGTACGTTGTATCTATTCATTGCTTCTATATGCATGGTTCATTTTAAGATAAACTTAGTAATGCTAAATTTTACTGAATGCAGTTTTAAATATCAGTATCTTCTATTTTTCTTTCCCTGCTATCATATTCAACACTATGATGGAAGCTGGGAATATTAAGGTGCAAGACCTTTGAAGTAGAAGTTTGGATCTTGTATACAGATATATCCGAACTTTCGTCCATGTGTCGGGAGGACTGGCATTGTGAACTGTCAATGTGCTTCATTTATGGTGAAAGCAATAAACTTGAACTGTCATATTTGTTTAAGATATAATTTTATTACATATGTTATATGTAACGATCCATATGTAAATTGTATTATAAAAAATTATAAATAAATTTTATAATCGTGGGTAATAATTAACATGATACAAATATGTATTTATTCAGAAAGCCAAAAATATATATATATTTGTATATTATTATTTGTTACTAGATATTTCATACTCAGGAACTCAATATTTTTTTAACATGATTATTTGTAAAAAGATTATAAACTCTAACAACACTAATTTATTTTTCAAGAATTTTTTGTGTGTGTCACTATACTACTTTATAACTAGCATAAAAACCCGCACGGGTCGCTATGTTAAAAATTATATGTGTTATGATTAAAATAAATTTATTTTAGAAATTTATTTTAATCATAACACATATAACTATTTTAAAACTAAAAAAATTATAAATAAAATATTATAATACAAATAATAGGAAGATGGAAGCTCAATATATTTTTAATTTAAATATATACTTATTTATTTTAGAAACCTATTATATTGAGATTATTTATTATAGAAATTTATTTTAATCATAACACATATAACTATTTTAAAACTAAAAAAAATATAAATAAAATATTATAATACAAATAATAGGTTGACGTCTTGACTCCTTGCTTTGGAATTGGGTTGTAACTGATCAACTTCTACATTATTATATACATAAACACTTTTCATAACGCTCTTTCATAACTCTATACATAAACACTTTTCATAACTCTCTTTCATAACTCTCATAACATACAAAAGAACTCTCATAAACACTTTTCATAATTCTCTTTGAAAATGGCTGAAACTAAAACTCAACAGGTTGCAGGTGGTTTGCCGAATATATACAAAAATCTGCTACAAACATATTTTCAAAAGCAGAATCTTACTCTACCCGCATATTCACATGAAGTTGTTGGACCTCCACATGGCCGTCTTTACAAGTCCAAGGTCACAGTTGATGGGAAGTCTTTTGAGACCCAAGAGTATTTCTCCACACTAAAAAATGCTGAACAAGGAGCTGCAAAAGTGGCATTTGAGTCTATGTCACTCCGGTTAACACCAGAGGCAAGATTTTTAAGCAACTCTTGTTTGTTCTGGTTGTTTCCATATAATCTTATACTTGAATTTGTATTCTTGGCATATACATTGTAATATTAACAGATGTCATATGCTAAAAAAATCTTATACTTAAGTGTATTCTTGGCATAAACATTGTAATATTAACAGATGTCATATGCCAAGAATACAAATTCAAGTATAAGATTATATGGAAACAACCAGAACAAACAAGAGTTGCTTAAAAATCTTGCCTCTGGTGTTAACTGGAGTGACATAGACTCAAATGCCACTTTTGCAGCTCCTTGTTCAGCATTTTTTAGTGTGGAGAAATACTCTTGGGTCTCAAAAGACTTCCCATCAACTGTGACCTTGGACTTGTAAAGACGGCCATGTGGAGGTCCAACAACTTCATGTGAATATGCGGGTAGAGTAAGATTCTGCTTTTGAAAATATGTTTGTAGCAGATTTTTGTATATATTCGGCAAACCACCTGCAACCTGTTGAGTTTTAGTTTCAGCCATTTTCAAAGAGAATTATGAAAAGTGTTTATGAGAGTTCTTTTGTATGTTATGAGAGTTATGAAAGAGAGTTATGAAAAGTGTTTATGTATAGAGTTATGAAAGAGCGTTATGAAAAGTGTTTATGTATATAATAATGTAGAAGTTGATCAGTTACAACCCAATTCCAAAGCAAGGAGTCAAGACGTCAACCTATTATTTGTATTATAATATTTTATTTATATTTTTTTTAGTTTTAAAATAGTTATATGTGTTATGATTAAAATAAATTTCTATAATAAATAATCTCAATATAATAGGTTTCTAAAATAAATAAGTATATATTTAAATTAAAAATATATTGAGCTTCCATCTTCCTATTATTTGTATTATAATATTTTATTTATAATTTTTTTAGTTTTAAAATAGTTATATGTGTTATGATTAAAATAAATTTCTAAAATAAATTTATTTTAATCATAACACATATAATTTTTAACATAGCGACCCGTGCGGGTTTTATGCTAGTTATAAAGTAGTATAGTGACACACACAAAAAATTCTTGAAAAATAAATTAGTGTTGTTAGAGTTTATAATCTTTTTACAAATAATCATGTTAAAAAAATATTGAGTTCCTGAGTATGAAATATCTAGTAACAAATAATAATATACAAATATATATATATTTTTGGCTTTCTGAATAAATACATATTTGTATCATGTTAATTATTACCCACGATTATAAAATTTATTTATAATTTTTTATAATACAATTTACATATGGATCGTTACATATAACATATGTAATAAAATTATATCTTAAACAAATATGACAGTTCAAGTTTATTGCTTTCACCATAAATGAAGCACATTGACAGTTCACAATGCCAGTCCTCCCGACACATGGACGAAAGTTCGGATATATCTGTATACAAGATCCAAACTTCTACTTCAAAGGTCTTGCACCTTAATATTCCCAGCTTCCATCATAGTGTTGAATATGATAGCAGGGAAAGAAAAATAGAAGATACTGATATTTAAAACTGCATTCAGTAAAATTTAGCATTACTAAGTTTATCTTAAAATGAACCATGCATATAGAAGCAATGAATAGATACAACGTACATAAAATTCATAATCTCCTAACCTTCTATATTCTCCTGACCACGTACATAGTCTCCTGACCACCTGTTTCCTATATAAACCATGCATATAGAAGCAATGGAGAATCAAGAACTTAAAAATCATATAAGCAATGGAGAATCAAGGACTTAAAGAAGAACTCGAGAAGATGCAGAAAAAGATGGAGATACTGGAGATAGAGATTAAAAATCGAGATGGGATGATAAACCTGCTCAAGAAGCAGAAGGAGGAAAGCAAAAACTTCTTCCTCAGCGCACTGGAGAAAATGGCTGCCTTGGATGAGAAAATGGTTTCCTTCTTCCGTGGTACTGCATCTTCCTAATTGCATTCACTGCATTCACTTAATTGATACTTAATTGCATTCACTGCATCTTATTGCCTTCCGCTTTTTTGTGTATAAATAGCCTGGCAAATAGCCTGGCTTGGCTTTGAGTTTATGCTATCTTCAATCATTCTCTCTTTTGGCAGGATCAATGGCAGATGCAAAAGAAACTCCACTGCTCAAAGAGATGAAGGCAAAAATCACTGAGTTGGATACGAAGAATTTCGAGTTGGAGTGGAAGCTGGAGCTGATGGAGGAGGACATTGCTGGGATTAAAGTGCATGTGGACTATCTTCGTGATGTTCTTGCTGTCTAACTTTCAATTTGTATTGCTGTCGAACTTTCAATTTGTATTGTCATTCTAGTTCTTTTGAATGTTATATCAAATAAAGTTTTCATATTTATTATATAATAAATATAATTTGATATTTTTATGCAAATAAATCCGTTAAGATTCTTTATAGTGTTGTACAAATTGTATTCTTAACGGAATGGTTGTTTTCATCTTTATATAATTAATTAAATCCTATTTTATTTGCATTTATAAAATGAAAAATATGTATTATCCTAAAAACATGATTATATTGAACTGAACTTTTTATAAAATAACATTAAATGTATATACATTCATTTTAAATGATTAAGGATGGTAAAAAAAAATCTGATTCAATGGATATTTGATTTTTTTCGATTCGATTGGATCGAGAAAAAGATTAAATATATGTATAGGGCAGTGTTCTAAAAAGCGGCGATTAATTAATCGCCGATTAATCGGTACTTGGTGGTTAATCGAATCGATTTTCGTGTAATTGGGTCAAAAAGCGTTTTTTGAAAAAATCGGTCAATGATCGTTAATTCGGTCAAAAATCGGCCAAGTCGGTCAATAATCGGTATTGTTGTAAAAAAAATTAAAAATTCACAAAATTTTGAAAAATGAAAAGAATTAAAAAAAATCACAAATTTTTAAAAAATGAAAATTATGTTGGGAAAAATGGTAGCAAGATTGAGGATCTTAGTCGTTATACATTACCAATTACTGTAGTCATTAGTCCTAATACAATCACAATCACCAGTAATAAAATTCTTATATTCCTCAGCATACATGATCTTAGCATTATAGCTAGCAATGGCATTTCCAATGGTGTCCGAATATGTAGGATGCTGACTGGTAAAACGTAAGGTCTGTTGTAATATTATGCATGATCCCTGTCTAAATGTGAACCTTTGTAATTGTGGCAAACTTTCTAATATTCAATTTCGAGTCATGGATGATATTTCATAATTCTTTTTAAACATTAGATTGAATTGAAGAACTGATGTCGGTACTTGTTAAACTCGTGATATAATTTTTTCTGAACTTGTGAGCTGCAGGTAGCGAGAAGTACCAGATCATAGGGTGTGCTGGTCAGGGTAGATTTGCACAAGTATTCAAAGCACATGTCAATAGTAATCCCAAAGATGTTGTGGCCTTAAAAGTATTTCCATTTAAGTATTTCCATTTACAGCTAATGTATCATTTCCAATCTGTGTTGCTTGGTTTGTGATTTTTATCACATTGTGGTTTGTGTTCTTGATTTTTTGTGTGAGATGATGTTTCAGAATCAGTAATAACATCGGTGTTGTTTGCAGGAGCGAAGAAGAAGAGAGGAAGAAGAACGGTTAGAAATGGTGAGGAAGGAGAGGCTTAGCCAAAAAAAAAAAAAAATTGGTGAGGAAGAAGACGATGTAGATGATGATAGGGAAGAACATTTTCCAAAAAGATAGGCTATTTGTTATTTAAAATCATGTATCTAGACATGTATTGTATATCTTACTTTTTTTCCTATCGATGACCGTGCCATATATTTATATAGGTAAATTGACTTATTTGGTGTGCAAACTTGTCCAATTTTGTCAAGTGTAGAAACTTATAAAATGATCAATTGAATATCTAAACTTGTTAAATAATTATAATTCAGTGTATTTAGGTGTTTCCTTAATGTTTAAAGTTAACATGTTTTTTATTATTTGTAAAACAAAAAAAAGTCATGCCATCTACATTAGAAAACTTAAAAGTTAATGTGTTAAAAAAAAATCTTAAAATTTTTCTTTTACGGAATAAAAATTTAGGCCAAAACAATATTATTTACATACTGTTACAAATTGATAATTTTAAGTCAATATATGACATGAAAATTTGTAGAATTATTCAATATCACTTTTATAAGAATTTAACGATATAGAGTAGTTATAATTTTATAGTAATAAATTTATAATTCCAAATAAATATATCATGAAAACTACATTACATTATAATAAGCAGAATCTTGTATAATTTTTAGTTTGGTTTACAGCTGCCTTTTTGATTAAAAACTTCTTTTTTGGGTATTATTTAATATTAGCTAATTTAAAATAAGAAATAATAATTAATCTTTTAAGTCAAATTAATCAGAATAGTTTGATAAAATATTAAAAATTATTTTATACAAAGACTAAGTTTTGAATTCTACTAACTACATATTAAACTAACATTTATTAAATTAGTTCAAAAATATAAATAAAATTAAAATTACATCAATCACTTACTATTATATTTTATTTTATTTAATCATTAAATTCAAATTTAAATAAAATGTTCAAAAGTAACCCGTGTTTTAAAGGGTGAAGGCCCTAAATAATCAAAAATAAATACTGCTTGCCCAAAATACTGACGGAACACGGTACATCGTGTAGCGTGATATACAGCCTATCGCGGTAGTTCGTGTTCCGTAACACTACATAATACGGAGGACAGAGAACCGTGTTCTGTGTAATACGGTGTACCGTGTTCCGTGACTGTGCTGCGCACCCACCTAACACAGAACACCGTCCACCGCATCATGCATAACACGGAAGACGTAGCTCCGTATCTACGTAATACGGAGGACGATTCTCCGCATCATGCTAACACGGAGGACGATTCTCCGTATCTCGTCGGTATTTCGGGCCATTTTTTTCAAAATCAGTATTTTGGGCAAAAACTTGTGAAAAATAGGCATTTTGGTAATTCTCTCTGTTTTGCACGGGTTATAAGCTAATAATATAAATACTTGTATGGTTATATTGTTAAGATTAAATATCATTTGGTAAATTAATAACGTTCAAAATTTAAGGATACAAATTTAAGCAACCCAATAAAATACACTAGTTTGTTACTACCTAACAAGTTTTGACACTAGATTGATCATTTTGTAAGTTCACACACTCAATTGACAAAAAGTGACAAGTGCACGTACCAAATAAATCAATCTACCTATTTATATATGAGAGTAGGGAGCCTGAGATATATCTCAGGTAAGTTCCCTAAGATACTTAATTTTTATATATAAAAATGGAGTGGACATTTTAGTAAATTCAGATATTAAAAGTTATTATACATGTATCTTAGGAAAAGTTCCCTGAGATATATCTCAGGGTCCTTAGTTCAAATATTAAAAGCAGCAACAAGTCAAATTGTATCACCACTTTATAAAACTCATTAGATCAACTGTTTATTTTATTCATGAAAATAATTTTGTCATCAAGTCAAATAATTAATTTTTAAAATATAATTGTTTCGACTAAAAACAATCTATATCTTGCTATAAATGTAGTTTATTTTATAAGTTAGTGGTGTCAAAATAAAAATTAGTTACAATTTTTTTTAATTTTAAATTTCAGTATGACATAATTTTGTAACTTATTTTTTATAATATCATTTTAATCAAATTGAAACGTCACAATTGTAATCCAAAGGCCATTACAAAGCCATCAATTGCTGCATACGACCTACTTTATAATATATACACTTCATCTGTATCAATTTGTAAGTACCAAAATCAATCTTAAAAGTATGGCATTTGGCAAGAAAGGAGCCCAGCAAAGGGAGACAAGAATGTATATTTTGAGCTAATTTTATCTGACTTTAGTTAGAAACATAATTTTTGTAAAAATACATGACACATCGTACCCATGCGTTCCCTCGTACCCATACGTTCCCTCGTACCCATGCGTTCCCTCGTACCCATACGTTCCCTCGTACCCATGCGTTCCCTCGCACCGGAAACATTCAAGACAGCCTTCCACGTATCCGTTTTCGTACCACGTTTCGCATCGAACCACGTCCCGTGTGACTATGGTCCCAATTTCATTTCATAAAACATACACCCATTACAACTATTTATAGACTGCAGTACAACTAACTCAGAAATGACTCAAAAACCCCTGTACTACTACATAGCCTATTAGTGTTAATAATCTAATACTACTGCCATCCTGACACAATGTTTACACCAATAAATACCTATTGCTTAACTCACTTGCTAATGCTTATGCTATAAAACCTGAGCAAGCTCACCCTCAAAGTGGAATGCCAATTACCATTTTGGTACAACAGCCGTGGATGAAGTTTTTGGATGGAAGTTGCCAAAAAGTGTTTCACTAAGTTTTACTGTTGGAGTTGATAGATTGGGGAGCCAGACTAATGATGACAGTATGCAACTTGCATAGCCAGAATAAATTTAAAAAATATCATGAACATTAGAAATGAGACTAAACCTGATCAATAGCACATGGAATTAAGCAGCGAAGACTATCATTTCCAGGGAAGAGGTGTGGAAATGAGCTTGGAAAGGATGGAACTGCCTGTAATTATGCAAAATCAGCAATACTTAAATCAGTCATGGTCATAGTTTCTAAAGACCATATGACCATAATACAAGAGTATAAGTGATATTAGGCCAGACAGAAAAACAAGCAAGATGACAAGACTTTAAGAAAGTCTAAACAATTTAGACTTCAATTCAATGATTATTACCTAGAGAATGTAAGAATAAAAAGGCATGCAACAAAGTAAAGATTATTAACCTGAACAGGTGGAAAACTTATTTTACCAATATGATCCTCCCCGGTGAAGCCAAAAATACCTACAACCTGCATGTATTCAAAATGAAACATAAAACTGGAAAAGAAACACACAGATCGGTACCTATTCCAGAGTTCCTAAAGATTTACAAACAAACCTTGTTATATGTTACACACTTTGCAACCTTCACCATGTTTTTGTAGAAGGCACTGCATCAGACATTTTCAAATGAGAATCAGAGGAAGAGCAAAACAACAACAGTTGCAAAATATTTATTCAAAAACTTTTGTTTTTCTTTTTTTGCTAAGTTGCAAAACTTTTTTTATTTTCAACGTAACTTATTCTTTTTAAAATATATTACCCACCCGCCAACATAATCAAAATCTGAGAAGATAAATGTCTTTGATATGTCAAAGCCACATGCTATGATGTCTTTAGCATTTTCACGAGCCAATCTTTGGCTCTCCTCTACTGATAAATTTTTCCACATGCACTTCTCATCATCAGTCAGCTGTATCACGAGAGGAACCTTAAACGCATCCTGCAAATATCTGCAAGCAAAATTACACAAATTACATAATCATGGTAATATATATTTCTTCCCAAACAGTGAGATATAAAAGCGGCTCAATCTTGTTCCATACAAGGCCAGCTTACGTGATTGGGGTCTATGGTTCCATGAGATTGTAACTAATAAGCTTAAGATTTTTCTGTGAAGGGCATTTAAAATATCTCTGAGTTATAATTTGAGGCTGCCTACATTAACATTTAAGTATCTCTAATCAAAATCAATCTATCTAGATACATTTATTCAATATGGGCAATAAATGTACTTTCTCCTCTTACGGAAGGCAAAAGCTATCTGAACACCGGTACAGCCTAACAAAATAAATGGGACACCTATAGTCAGATACTGATCATAGATTTCTACTAACAAAAGAACTGGGTTTTAGTTAGTAACTAACAATAAAAAAATTAGTTCTCCATACTATACCCTTTTGATCTTAAAGTAAAAGGAGAACATTAACTTAGCAAAGTTAATGTATATTCCTAAAACCGCAAAACCAATCTTCCAACATTTTATCACTGCACGGAAATATATCTACACACACTTCACTCCCCGAAAGTCACATCGGAAATCACTTTCAAACAACATTGTCAAACTACATTCTTCTACAAATGAGACAGTTCCGTGTTTGCAAAAGGAGTCAATTCTGTGTCATTAATAAACTCATTACAACATTATATAAAATAGTAATTACTATCATCATTTTAGGTGTTCATGTTAATCTACTTGCGTCACATTACGTGATTACGGTTTTGTCTCTACAACCGTGCCTTCAATTAAGTCAAGTTCGAGTTGGATTACACACATTACAACCCCCTACAACCTACATTATACCCTAATAGAACATTTATCAAATTACACTTTAAAAACACACAAGATACAAACACGAAACGCAAAATCAAACATACTTGGTAAACATAAATGGAATAAGATGACCGAGATGCAGCGCCTCGGAAGACGGTCCTCTCCCGGTATACAGATAAAACTTATGCCCTCTTTCATAAGCATCCAGTATGTCACTCAAGTCCCTGCCAATTACCCAATTATCAATCAACTTTCAACAACTACACACAAAAACATACAAACATATAAAAGACATGAATTAGGGTTTCGAACCGGTGAGCGAAGAAGACGGAGCGGCGGAGGAAAACATGAGGAGGACGACCAGTGAGGCGCTCGACACGGTCGATTAACGTTTTGTCGAGTCTCTGACAACCGAATTTGTCGATGAGCTTGTCGTAATCAATTTTGCCCTGGGTTGATGCTACTTCCCATGGATTTACGATTTGCTCCGCCTCTGAACCCTCTTTAACTGCCGCCGGCGCCGCCATATTTTCTGCTGGGGTTTTAGTGAGCTTTGTAAAGACTAGCATTTTGCCCGTACTTCGTACACGACATTTTATTTAATTTAAAATGATAATACCAAAAATTTAACAAATTTGATTGATTTCTTAAAACATCTTATTTAATTTAAATTGATAATACCAAAAATTTAACAAATTTGATTGATTTCTTAAAAAAGATATTGTATGCAATTATATAAATAATCAATTCTTAGAAAGATATTATATACAGTTATATAAGTATTTAATAAAATAATGATATGCTAAAATTTATATAAAAAAGTAGCATACAATTCTATTTTAACAATGTTGAAAATTTATTTAATCCATCAAAATCTGCAATAAAAGTAATAAATATTTTTACAAATATTGTTCTCAGATTGAAAACAATAATAAATTGTCTTCATTATTCAAATGCGGAAATGAAAATTCCTTCACCCCCAATGGCTCCAAAACATTACATGGCTCCAAAACATTAAACCTCATATAATATCAATAACATATTATATTAACTATGAGACCTCATAGTTAATATAATGTGTAAATGTTGGAGAACAATGAGATCACATTTCAAGCAATTTTTAATTTTTTTTTGTTAATTTTTTTTATGAATGGATAGAGGGTAGAATTATAAGATTTTTGTGTGAAGATGCCCCTAGCGGGGCCCTTTAAAATAGCTTGAAATGTAGCGAATATGTGTATTCTCACTGTTCTCATTTTAATTTTTTTTGTTAATTTTTTTATGAATGGATAGAGGGTAGAATTATAAGACTTTTTTTGGTGAAGATGCCCCTAGCGGGGCCTTTAAAATAGCTTGAAATGTAGTGAATATGTGTGTTCTCACTGTTCTCATTCTCACCAGAGCGTGACCATTAAACTGTATTAGTAAATTCATGTATGAAAATACAGTGTATATATATTATTAATATAGATTCTTTTATTAAAAATAAGTAAATTATACAATTAAATAAGCAAGTCAAAATATCAGATAAATATTCTAGTAGATTTATAGTTTATGTTCAAATTAAGGTCTTTCACCATGGTTCTCGCTTTCTGAAATTGTTAAATTTTTATTTTATTGGCTTTATTATATTAAAAGTATGTTCTTATTGAAACGAATATAATAATTTGAATTTGAATATATTTTTAAACTACTTATTTTGATGGGGGGTTAATTTTTTTGTGATCAACTTAGAGGGGTGACCAAAAATAAAATTAATGGAAATACATAAGCAAACTGGTACCTATAAGTACAATGACTTTAAACAAAGGTGACGTATCACTGATTGCATGAACTTATTGAATTTTAGAATAGTGTTTTAGTGATTTTGTACGCTGTGAAATTCGGTTGTTATTTTTCCGTGTCATGTAGACAATGGGCCTCTAATTTGAAATAGAAGAAGTACGAGGGATTACTACCCTATAGTACATTAGCACTTAATAGCAAGCTTTGAAGTATGAATATTACTTTTAGAGGGACGATATCTATACTTCTCAGTTCTCACTAATTAAATTCTACAAAAAATAAATTATTGTTTATATACAAAGATCATGCATCCTATTAATTTTACAGCTGCTACAGTGTTAAATACCAAAGACCTATCCCACTAAGTGTAGACTGTAGGACAGTTGATGTTTGCAATAGATTCCCACACCTTTGTCTGTATAATAAGATTTACATCAGCAGATCAAAACATTTACTTTTAATAAGACTGCATATATATTCAGTACCAATTAATTTTAAGAAGAACAACTCTCTCTTCATCCACTTTTCTTTGGAGTGCACCTTAGTCAGCTGACATTAACATTGAAAGCCGCACTCCATTCATGAAGAACATTATTCATTGATTATCTAGACCTTGTAAACATTATTCCTAATTTATTAATCAAACAATTTGCACAGCCCCTGCGGGGCCAGACAGTGTGATGCAAAATTTGTACACACCAGTCAAACTTTCACAGATTTTTGTATGTATTAACTTGTTGGGCTATTAATAATATAATTGATAACAAACTAATCGAAAAATGCCAACCAAATTCTTATTCAGTGCCCTTGGGTAAATATTAAAAAAACCGAAAAGTTGAATACTTTTTTTTATAATGGATTGTCGGGTACATAAAACTATATCAAGGCATCAATAACATTGTCACCCTAAAGGCTGGTAGCTACACTCGGACATATTTTAAAATCATATTTAAGGCTGAAGGCCACTTCTAGTGCTTTAACTGTGACACTGCCACAATGGCACATTGCAATTTTGCACCAATTGTTACTTTGATGCTTGCAAAAGAATTACACAAATGTCAGTGGTCATTATTATCAAGGTAGAATTAGACAGGTCAGTGGTCTCTGTTAAAGAATCTGGGCAGTTGGCTTGGGAAAATTACGATTGGCAGGAACCAAGGCTTACAGGTCAGAGAGATTGACACTATGTCATTGATTTTTGAAAAATCATATTTAAGGCTGAAGGCCTAAGTGATTATATATAGTTAATTAAAAACAGAGTAACGGACACTAATTCAACTCAACCAAAACCCTTATTATGATTACCCATTATTCTAAACAATTCAATACACCATAACATACACCATACCAAAGTAAACAATACTCTTCATACAAACACACACACACTATACACCAATAAATATACAAAGCACTATATACATAGTAGTATGGACACTCTAGTAATAGGTTAACTAATAAAAAACATCGGGTAATTCATTAAAACTTTAATTCTTAAATTTCAAACCAAAATCAAAACCAAACAAATATTATCCTGTCTAATTTTTAATACTGTGAAATCAATAAAAACTTAACTCTTATGGCCAAACTAAAAACCGGAACCAAATATATATGACTCGTATGGAGGTCTAGTACACATACCTTAACCCTACTTCAGGGGGTTGAGATGTTAATTTGGTGAAAAACCCAGTTTTCAAATCTGAAAAGTGCAAACATTCGTCAAAATCCAGCAGTGTGAGATTTGAGCGGCTTGGACTTGAAGGTGAAAAATGACAGAGATAGATTTGAGTAATGATAAAACGGAGAATCAAAGAAATAAAGAAAGATAAAAAGTAAAGGATAATACAATAATAGAGGTTTAGATTTGGGTCAATCCAATTGGGTTACTCCAAATGTTGTGTAATGACAAAAAATAGTATATGTTTAGATTTTGGTCGATCCAATCTAATTTGGGTCGCTCCAAATGCTATGTAATGGTAAAAAGGGGCATCAAAGAAATAAAGAAGATTAAGAAAATGAAGGATAATAGTATCGTTGACGGAATTCGAACCTTGAAATTTTAGTAAATAAATTTAATCATGTAACATATTTAATCATTAGATCTAACAGTTTTAATTTTAAATAAAAATCTAACGGATATTATTCGTTGTATACGAATTTTTATTATATTTTGTTAGTGGTTAGAAGATATGATGTCATATTTTTGGGTATGCAATTAATAAATAAATTTAATCATGTAATATATTTAATCATTGAATCTAACAGTTCTAATTTTTAACTAAAAATCTAACGGATATTATCCGTTGTATACGAATTTTTATTATATTTTGTTAGTGGTTAGAAGATATGATGTCATATTTTTGGATATGTATTAATTATTACAATATTATGTTTTAAATTAAAAGTCAACGTGTTTTAATTAGAGAGAAAAAAATTATTGATTGGAAGATATGATATTTTAGGTATTTATAAAAGGTAATATCATCAATTATAAGTAAACATCTTTTAATTGAAAAAGACAATCAGCTAATTATCATTAATTATTATTAATAAAAAAATGAAGGATAATAGTAGAGGTTTAGATTGGGTTGATCCAATTGGGTCGCTCCAAATGCTGATTAGAGTGAAAAAATTTATTGATTGGAAGATATGATATTTTAGGTTTTTATAAAAGGTAATATCATATCAATTATAAGTAAAAATCTTTTAATTGAAAAAGGTAATCGGCTAATTATCATTAATTATATTATTAATAAAAAAATGAAGGATAAATAGTAGAGGTTTAGATCCCCTCAGATCTCCTTTATATATTTATATAATAGTTCTAATTTTTAACTAAAAATCTAACGGATATTATTCGTTGTATACGAATTTTTATTATATTTTGTTAGTGATATTTAATTTCCACTGTAAATATAATTTAAAATGCAATTGAGTTGTATATTTAGTTTTCTCGATTAGTAAAAATTTAAAATGCAATTTAGAGAAATTGATTATTTTAATATGTTTTACTTGAAAACAAAAATTGATTAGTTATTAGGAGAAATTTTATTTATATTTAAGTAATGGTAAATTAAGTAAAAACAATAGGTACCGACCGACCGACCAACCAACCAATCGACCGGCGCCATATAATCGAAAAACTTTAGATTTTAGCTAACATAAATAGAAAAGGTAACGTTTTTTTTAAAAAAATTGATTATTTTAATATGTTTTACTTGAAAAAGAAAATTGATTAGTTATTGGGAAATTGTTTATTTATAATTAAGTAAGGGCGTCATTTAATTGGAAAAAGAGAGATTTTAGCTAAAGAAAATAGAAAATGTAACGTATTTTAGAAGGAAATTGATTATTTTAATATGTTTTACTTGAAAACAGAAATCGATTAGTTATTAGGATAAATTTTATTTATAATTAAGTAAAAACAATAGGTACCGACCGACCGACCAACCAACCAACCGACCAAACTTTCAATGTTTTAAAATTCAATTTTAAAGGTAAGGATATTGAAATTGTATATTTAGTTTCCTCGATTAATAAAAATTTAAAATGCAATTTAGATATTTACTTTACTTCATTAGTAAAATTTTTATAGGTAAAAAATAATGAAACTATAGATTTAGTTTCCTCTATTAGTAAAGTTTTAAAATGCAATTGATATTTTTTTTAATCATTGGAATTATTAATTCAAAAATTAGAGAAATTAAAAAAAAAAAAAAAAAACCGAGCTATTTGACAGGCGCCACCTCCCCTCCCCTCGTTTCTCCTTTATATAAGTATACAACAGTTCTAATTTTTAACTAAAAATCTAACAGATAGTATTCGTTGTATACAAATTTTTATTATACAAGCTTAAAACCCGTGCGATGCACGATTTTTTTTTAAATATTATATGAATTTTTCATTAATTTAAGTTATTTTTTTAAAATATAAATTTGGGAGGCTTAAATTTTTATATGAGATTTGATAATAATTATATAAATGTTATCCGTGATATTTCTAGAAAATGAGGGATTTTAGTTAGAAAATATAGAAAAAATTATAGGTTTTACTTGAAAAGGGTAATCGGCTAATTATTAGTATTTATATAATTATTATTTTATTTCATTAAATAGAAATTGATACGTTTTAGATAAAAAATGCAATCGGTTAATTATTAATATTTTAATATTATTAGTTTATTGTATTAAACAGAACCGCCCGTGATAAAATCGGAAAAAGAGAGATTTTAGTTTTAAAAAATAGAAAGGTAACGTGAAAATTAAAAAGATGACATAATTTATGTGAAAAAGGTAATTGATTAGTTTATAGTAATTATAATTTAATTATGTTATTTTACTAAATAAAATTGCTCATAGTTTTTAGAAAATGAGAAATTAATGTTGCCCCTGAAATTTCTAGAAAAAAAGGGAATTTAATTAGAAAAAATATAAAAGATGATACGTTTTAGTTGAAAAGGTAATCAGTTAATTATTAGTACTATAATATTATTATTTTATTTTTATTAAATAGAATCGTCCGTGATATAATTGGAAAAAGAAAAATTTTCGTAAGAGAAGGGAGAAAAGGTAACGTGTTTGAAAAAGGTAACCGTCCATGATACAATTGGAAAAAAAAGATATTTGAGTTAGAGAAAAGAGAAAATATAACGTAATTTGGCTCAAAAAGGTAATTGATTAGTTAATACTAATTATAACATAATTATGTTATTTTATTATACAAAATTGATCATAGTTTTTAAAAATGGAGAAATTTCAGTTATTTTATTTTAGTTAGATAAAATGTAAAAGATATTGTACTTTACCTAAAAGGAAATTATTTAGTTATTGAAAAATAGAAAATGTAATATGTTTAACCTGAAAAAAGAAATTGATTAATAAAGGAGATTTAGGTCGATCCAATCTAAATTGGGTCGCTCCAAATGTTGTGTAATGACAAAAAGGGACATCAAAGAAATAAAGAAGATTAAAAACATAAAGGATAAAAGCTGTAATTTTCCTGTGTAATGACAAAAAAGGGCATCAAAGAAATAAAGAAGATTAAAAAAATGAAGGGTAAAAGCAGTAATTTTTAAAATACAATACTAGCAGACATTAAGAATATATTGATACGCAATTGGGGTCAATTAGATTTACAAGAGGATTTTAACTCCGGAGTCCATTTTTATTATTTATTAAAATGGGTCACGTATTTTTGTATTAAAAAGAATTGGGAGGAAAGGGACTGAGGATCCAGACCCGATTTTAAAAATGTCATTTTTTTCAAGAATTTATTACATAAATACCATTTTTAAATTTTTTGACCAAAAATACGAGCCTATTACACATTTTAAAAATGGATAATACTATTATGCATTTGAGAAATGAATATCATGTAATAACTTTTCAAAAAAATGAATAAAAAAAATAAAAAAATATATTATGTCATGCATTTGGGAAATGCGTAACACACCATTTATGATAGTGTTACGCATTTCTCAAATGCGTGGTTCAAATTTTTTATTTATTTTTTTTACTTTTTTTATTTTATATGTATTACCCATTTGAAAAATGCGTAATATTATTACCCATTTTTAAAATGCGTAATACAATGGAATTTTTGGCCAAAAAATTCAGAAGTGGTATTCTCGTCAAAAAAATTTAAAAAAATGGTAAAAATGTCATTATTTCATTTTAAAAAGTCTTTTTAAAGTTTTTGGCTATTTAATTAAAATTTTAAACTACTTTTACAAAAATTATTGTATTATTATGGAATTTCCAATCATTTTTAAAATTCCTTGGTTTCTAGTTTTTATTTGCTTTTGTAAAATGAGGGTTGTAACTTGTAATTAGGGTGTTCATTGGTCGGGTTGGAGGCATTTTTTCAACCCGACCCAATTAAAACGGTTTGAGAATTTTTAACCTAATTAATAAAAATTAAATTTGTAACCCAACACTACCTTTCGTACAACGGTTTGGGTCGGTTTAAACGGGTTAGAATGATTTTTTTTAAATAACAAAACTATATTACATCGTTTGTTTCAAAAATTTAAATAAAGCTATAATGCATATAACTCTTAATTTTAATATTAATGTTTAATTTTGATTAACATTATAATTTTGCTAATGCAAATTATGTTGTAAGTATATGCATTTATACAAAATATTATCATATGTCTATAAATAAACAAATATTATATTATATATGTATTTATGTATAATATGCATTGTTATCGAAATCGGTCGATTTTTGAAACGCCGATAAACGTCCAAAAATTTGGAACCGATTCAGCCGATTTTGCAAAAATCGCCGATAAATCGCCGATTTTTCAACCGAATCACCCGATAAATTGTAAATTGCTACCTCAACCGAATAGTTCCTATTTCCGAAATCTGCAACACTGATAATATGTAAATATATATTCTTTCTGTCTTTTTTGATTTTTGACAACTGAAATAGGGTTGTCCGGCATGCATTTTAAGATGTATATTTTTCATTTTAAGGTGTATTTTAAAAATAGTTTCATAACTTATTTTTAAGATAAATAGATGAAAATTGTTGTATCTAGCGAAACAAATATTTCATATTTTAATATGTTATTATAAACTAAAAAGTGTATTTATATTGAAATACGAAAAGAAGTATGTCAATGATTTAAATAATATATAATTATGTTTTCTACATTGAATAACATTATCAATGTAGGTCTTCTATATTGAATAGGATCAATGCAAAAGAATTTATTTATATTTTAGTTATCTCGAGATTTTGGTGTTTCCATTTGAATCATAATTATTAAATCATCTCTAAATTAGAGATAATTTTATGAGTTTCACGTAGATTGTAAAATCATCTAAATCTGATTTTTAGTTCTTAACAAAAAAACCTTAACAAATCTTAACAATAAGACACCCTAGCTAAACACCTTGATGAATCTTGGCATAAGAGAACATTAACATGATTACACGAAAATAAATTTTTATTGAAGATCATTGTGTTATCTTTAATTTTGTTCTAAATGATAAAACGTTGTTCTAACTTGACCAGGTTCGTTCTCGATCAATAAGAGTCGTGGCTGGAAACGTTGTTCTTCTTGTTCAACTTACAACCCACGTATCGAATTTTGACCGTAAAGAACTGTTATTGGGAGATTTTGGTATAACAATGTTTATGGAGGTTGCTGAATTTACGGAGCAAAATACGGATATTTTGCTATAAGAAGAATAGGGATTAGGGTTTGTGTGTATAGGTGTGGCTGAACTTGATAGGTGTTTTCAGCGATGAACTGTTTTCTCATCCGTATCAAGGTGCATACGTACCCTATTTATAGGGATCAAGCCGTACGTAGTTCTTAGAGAACAAGATACCTAGACGGGCTAGGGTTTTAAGAGATAAGTTGTGGCCCAAGCCCACTTGTTTAGGGCTGATGTGGCAGTGAGTCATCAATTCTATCCATGATCCATGGCCCGAAGAAAGAAACCAATGGTCTCGCATGGTTAGAGTCGAGGCCTCTTATGCGAGGCTAGTAGAGAAGCAGCACAGACCTGGCATGCGACCTCGAGGGGTCGAGTCATGCGAAGCGGACCTAAATGTATAAATACTCATATGACCTCGAGGGGTCTAGCTATGAACCTTCTAGTAAAGGGTGAGATAGCGATCCCGTTTTAGTTTGTAGATGTGATCACAATGAGAAGCGATCCCTGAGAGAGAAGAATGAGAACGAAGCGATCCCTTAGATAGGATCGAGAGAGAGGTAGCCCCGTAGTTATGCCGGGCTAATTCCAGTAGTGGGCTTTAGTGACCCAATTGCCATCTTCGAGGCCCATTGTAGATAATGAACCATTAATTCAGCTAATTAAATCATGATAATTATTATGCCAGATTTGGGCATAACAACTACCCCCCGAGTCCATGTTGTCATTGAAAATGCGATGTGGACTCAGAAATCCGATGTATGGAACCGCGAAGCGAAGCTGTGACTTTATTATAGATACGACCATTGGAAATATCGCGACCCCCCCCCCAAGAATTTGAAGGGGTTTGACAGTTGTCATGTCTCGAGATGTGTGTTGAACGGTTGAGATCTTGACATGTGTCCCATGACCTTCTCTCTCCTGATGGCTATATATAATCCCGTCACAATCATTTCCTTTTTTCATTCTCACAAACACATTGTCGAAGTGCTGTCAGTTTGCTCCTGGATCAAAAGCAAGAAATTTTTCAAGTTCAATCACAAGCGACCCCGACTTTCTTCCGATCTCTTCAATCTTTTCTAAGAACAAGTAAGTCTTCATTCCTTCTTAATGTTTAAATTGTTGTTCTTCATCATATATGCATGATTAGATGATGTTAACTGTATGCGATGCGATCCCATTTTACTGCGATCACACACTATTAATTTCACAATGTGATCCCCTCCCCGCTTAGGTAGAGTAGCGATCCCTTAACATTTGAATAGCACCCCTGTGATACTTCTCGTGAGCGAAGTGAAGACACATAGAGCCTTTCTGTTCTATTATTCTTTTCTCCCTTTATTCCCTTTTGATTTCTGTAAGGGCACACACTTAATTCTTCACATTCTTTTCAGATGTCGAACGATAATAGCTCGAGGACGCAATCTCCAATTCCCAGTGTGCATATTATCGAGGCGACAACTGCTAACATTGCGAGGGCTACGAGCACGAGTGAGAGCTCGTTTAAATTATACTTCGATCCCTTGTGGTCAAATGAAGATTATACTAGAGAGGTGCCCTTAGTTTCATGGCGAACAAAACAAGCTTCGAGCTCGTGAGACCGATCCTTAGATGTTCTCCCAGCCCAACATGAGCCTGAGGTCGAAATGACAGATGCTGAACTAGAGATGGAAGAATTAAAGAAGAAAGGAGAGGAGTTTAGCTTGCAGGCAGCGCAGATTCTCGCTAGAATGCCTCCTACACAAGTTAATTCACCCATCGTTTTAAGTGACTCTCCAATAGACTCATTAGGCGAGGCCTACTATGACATCGAAGGAGGGGCAGACAACGAAGCCAACTCCGACAATGATGACTACGAGGAGCCTTCATCAGATGACGGGGGTCTTGACGAGGTGTCAAGAGTTGTAAATTTCAAAGATTATGACTATATTCCCGAGGCGTCGCCAAAGCCCTATGTGCCAACCCCTCAACCAGAGCTAGAGGGGTCATATATGTTAACGGGCCTCGTCCTGAGGATATCGAGCTTGGCTCGAAGGTAAAGCCGGGTGAACCTCGCATCCTTGCATGTCGAGACATGTCTTCGACCTTGACAGAAAAGACAATCAGAGAGGGGGGTCGAGAGATTCCGACCTGAAGGTAAGATTATCCTCCCTAAGAGAAGAATGCGATGCTATCGCTTTAACAACGAAGAGAATGGTGGCAGGGTTCCAAGAATGGTATTAAAGGTCCCCTTAATGAAGATAGGTGTCTCCTCGCCCCTCCATCCTTTCATTAAAGATGTTTGTGAAACCTACTTTCTGGCTCCCATCCAAATAAGCACAAACGGGTATAGATCCATGATCGCTCTTTACATTCTCTACCACAAGCTTGGGTATCCACCCATGGATGCGAGGACCATGGGTTATTTCCTTCAGCTGAAACGATGTGGGGCCAAAGATTTCGGATATGTTTACTTCTCCATATGGCCAGAGTTCAATAATAAAAGTCTCCTTCCTGGGGGAATAAGTAATGTCGGCTCGTGGAAGGAGCCGTTCTTGCACATTCACGAGGTTCCCCGAGTCAAAACGAGTTTCAACTATCTGTCTGGTGAGTTATTTATCCAGATCGTATTCTTTCATCTTTTTAAATTATTCAAAATTAACAACCCTCTTGGCATCGCTATTGGTCCAGTCCGCACAATTTTAAAAGGTGACGAGAAGAAACGAGCGGACGAGGTGCTGACAAAATCAACCAAGGAAGAGAGAAATATCAGGACCCTTCTTTCTTTGGAAAACCACCCCTGAATTGGGGCCGTCAACTGCGAAGCGGTCCTCGCGGAAGAGGAAATTACACGAGGAGGCCTCGTCTTCCCGTATAGAGATAATAGAAGAGGGTATACCCCCAATAGCAATAGAACCTAGGACCGTACCACTTTTACATTTATATAAATGCATCATTCTTGTCTTCGCATATATTTTATTGAACTGTCTTTTAACTTGCCTTTTTCCTTTTGTACATGCATGTCGGATCGCAGCGGCCTAGCTCCACCTTTCCTTAGTGCCAAAAAGGGCCCTGCTTCCAAGACACAATCTGCCTTGAAGGCTTCTCCTACAAAACCAATAGATCCTCCCAAGAAGGTCATTAGCGACCCCCCATCCAAATCTAACATAGTTGGGGAACAGGCTCTAAACTCTCCTGATCAAACTCCTTCGAAGCGACCCAGGACAGATGGGCCTAAGGATGGATCCTCTCGACCACCTTCTGGGGTCGTTACTGCAACAGCCTCTCAACATCTTTTTGCCGCGTTGGGACCCAGTATTCTGATGAGGCTGAGACCTCGGGGTGGTGGAAGGCGACCCCCGAAGAGAATGCTTGCGCCTTAACCAGGTGTTTAGCTGAAGCCTTCATCCGTCAGGCCGCTCATACGAAGCATTTTTCTCAACTTGATAAGAAGAACAAGGTCCTTGAGTTTCAGAAGGTTGAAGACAAGCGGTCCCTGGAGGAGACATTCGAGAAGAAACTTTCCCAAGACACTGCCCAAATCCGAACAGATCTGAAGACAGCTCGCAGAGAGAGGAATGATTTCGAAAAATCCCTCAAGGACCTTCATAAATCCAGCAAAGAGGCGATCAAGAAGAAGGATGAAGTGATTGCAAAGCTGACCAATGATCTAAACGCTGTTAAAGCTGCTCTGACAACCGCTGAAGATGCATTCCTGGTCAAGGGACAAGTTAGCTTCATGAAGGGATTTATCAGAACGATCCCTGATTTTGATTGGGATCAACTTGGCCCAGGTAATGCTGACTTCGATGAAACTCTGAAGAAGGAGATTGCTGATGAAGATGTTGAGGAAGAGCGGCTCACAGAGGAGGCCAGGATCGCTGAGGAGGCAAGGCTAGCTAGCGAAGCTACTGCTAGGGTCGCCGAAGAGGCAAGGCTAGCTAGTGAGGCTGCTGCAAAGGCTAACCAGGACAAAAGTGCTCCGTGAATATTGTGTGTGTAATAACTTGAAATCTTGAATTTGGGATGCGGGCTCCCTTTTAACTTTTAATGCCTCGTAAGATGTAATCATATTTTTTGATTAACTCTGGTAACTGCAAGTCCCTTGGGATCGTATAGCGACCCATGTTAACTTTAATTCATCCAATGTTTCGCCTATAATTTTGTTTCCACCTATTTTTTGATTGTCTTTTTTAATTTTTTTTTTCTAAACGATTGTCTTTTTAATTCCTCCATGTAAATTATCTTTGTGGCTTGGCATCATAACATACTGCATAAGTAATTGGCTCGTAGATTGTTAAGATATAAGTTATGTCTGCAGATACGAAACGTCTTGAACGAATGTGTTCTTTTGCTTAGATTCCTTTGATTGTTGTAAGTAGTTTACAGTGCGATCCATTCCTTAGATGTAGATTGTTGTCTGAAAGGGAGTAGCCACGCATTGTTGTGCTGAGCTAGTCCTTTAAAATGTAAAATTCTAACAAACAAATAAGTGAAGTTTGAATGCAAAAATTTAAATAAACAATATTGAATGTAAACGAACTCATTTATTGCCATAGTAGGGACGAGGCCCTAAAGTTGATAAGTAGAAATGTCTTCATATGATACAAGATAGGGGCGAGGCCCTAAAGTTATTACATCATAAATGGGATGTGTCTATATGATCACTACCCCCAATACTTTGTATGAATTTATTCATGTTAAGTAGTAGTAATAGATAGAAACTACCAGAAGCGAAGCCTTTACTGATAGTACTTTCTCAAGTGTTCCGCGTTCCAGGCTCGCGGAATAACATTGTCCTCCATATCAGTGAGATAGTAGGTTCCTTCTGATAGAGTGATAAGTGGATGTTATATCCACTTGGAATGCTTCGTATCGGCTTGAATTGATGACTTGAACTCAAGTATGTGGTGTTTTTGATGTGTTTTTAGTGAATTTGTGCAAGAATAAGAGTCGGATGTGGGATGATGTTTTCCATGCTTAAATGGTGGTTTTGAGCTTAAAGAATAACAGTACATCAAATTGCGAGAGAGCCGGAAGAAACGGAATGAAAATAGGAGTTAAAACGAAGAAAATAGAGCAAAATCAGCAACCGGGCAGTGCGCGGGCGCGGGCGCGCGTGAACAGTGCGTGAACAGTGCGTGAACAGTAGCATTCAGCGGGTGAAAAATCAGCCAGAATTTCTGATTTTGTTTTGGCCATATCTTGAGTTCTACAAGTCCGTTTTGGACGATTCAACTGCCCACGCGAAGATAACGGAATTTTCTATCATTCTAAGGTGGTCCGGAGTCCAGAATTATTGAAGAGAATTTTCCTTCAAAACAGAATCAACAGAATTTGCCAGAATTCAATTCTAAACAGGAAATTGCCACAATTCCTACTTCTAATAAGTATGGTAATTGCTCTGGGCAGCTAGAACATTCCAGAATCAGATCTACATAGGGAATTTGCAATTCTATTCTCATTCAAGAACGGAAATTGCCAATCTTCTATTCCAACTCTAAAAAGGCAATTGCTTGGTGGACAAGACTTCTAGAGCCTATATAAACACATCCAACCCTTGTAATTTGTATCATTAGGAGTAGAACCATTACATATCAATTACTTAGGTTAATTTATATTTTTTCATACTTTGTTTTTATCATGATTTCACTTGATCCCATGATGACGAGAAGTTCAATTATGAACTAATCGTTGTCATGGGATTCTAACGGATTTATTTATGGAGTTTAGTATCTTGATGCTTTAAAGATCTGTGTGTGATGTATATCTGATATCCTCGTATGGTTATGCTTAATTGTTAGATGAGTCGCGAACATCTAATTTGTTAATCTTTTGTGAAGTGAAAGTGGATCTTGAGATTTAGAACTTGCCATGCTAGCATAGGTTCATGTTTGTTTATCAACATGATTCGTAGTATGAGATGAGAATACTTATATTGCCCTATGTGATCAATATGGATAGCTTGTTCTTTAACCGTTATGTTTTCAAATCTTATAGACATATAGGGTCTAAGCATAATTGGTGTCTATTTATCTTCTATCTCTTTTGTGGATGTATGTTTAGTTTGGTATACGTATACTGAGAGGTAGCGTGTACTTGTTTCGTGTTGTCTGATCAGATATCATAACCATTGCATATAGTGATTAAAGGCGTCAGATCTAAGTGAAGTATTTAATGAAGTTAGGATCCCATTTTTCTCTTGCAGAAGTAATTTGATTTAAATTCTTGTTAGTTAGTTAATTCTTAGTTTGTTAATTTAATTCCTTAGTTAATTTTAGTTAATTAAAACCAAATCTTGTTATTTGTCTTAGCAGTGAATTCACTACTAAAAAAACGCTAATAGACATCGGTTTCTGGCCGATGTCTTTGAAAAATCCTGACCGATGTCTTTGTCGGTGATGTCTAAAGTCTGAACGTTTAGACATCGGTTTCTGGCCGATGTCTTATATCGTATAATACATCAGTTTTAAAAATATTTCTGATGTTTATGAACTATCTTCTTGGGTTAACTGCATGAGGTTAACTTTTAAATTGTTATATTATAATTCTTAGATGTTATTTAACATATAGCAAACATAGAATAATTCGACATAGACATCTGTTGTTTTCTAAATATTGATGTCTAAGCCTTTATTAACATCGGTAAATATTAAGAAAAACGATGTATAATGTGACCATAGACATCAGTTTTAGACGATGCTGAAGATATCTATTGCATTGGTTACCTATTTTGAAAACAGATGTCTGAGATCCCTCAGACATCGTTTTCAGCCGATGTTTAAGACTTCTAATATATCAGTTTTTTTTAAGAGAAACGATGTGTAAGGCCCCATATGGGACCTTCATATACATCATTTCTAGCAATATTTGTGCACACCAATAACCAAACTAAAACAATACCAAGTCAGAACTAACCAAACACATATATTAACCAACATAAATATCAAGTATCAAGTATTCTTACATAACCAATCAAAACCAAACTAATGACCATACCCAAATATCAAGTACATTACAAATATCAAGTACATTAGCAAAACCAATAAGCTAAAAATCAAAATAAACGTAGAACGCAACCTTGTTATCCATCTTGTCCACGACCAAATCCAGAACAAGCTTTACTAGTAGTTCTTATAATTCACATGAAATTAGTTTGTTCATGTACAGCACAAACATAACTCTCTAATTTTGATCATACTTTCTAAATAAGTTTATAAAACCATTCTGGACCATAGATTCCCATCAATAGCTACCGTATTGGTTCTACGAGGATTGCACCATGTCCATGCTTGTTTGACATGAATTTTCTTCATTCATCATGTTCCTACCAGATATTAACAAGTAAACAACATTAGATGACGTTTTCGCAAACAAAAAGAGATTTATAGTAGATCTATCTGCTTAACTGAATCACGTATGTAATTTGCAATATTTGGTAAGTACTCAATCCCAACCAGGTGTTTGAAGTTTTGGAGGGAACTATTCTCACTTGCTATTTCATGCTAGGAATCAGAACTAAAATAACAATTAAAGCATACTTCAACACTCTGGTCTTAAAAGTAAATAATGGAAGAAAAAATCTCACTCTCGTGGTCGAGAAGTCCATAGAGAACTTAAAGCTCGTAATCGTCCATAATATTCTCCAATGACCAGAAAACATCTTGTAGCTTGACGAATAGTCAGTATCCGTCTCAGTTAGTGAAGTGTTTGCTGCCTCAGATTATCGGCCTGTAAGATGAATTAAAAAAAATGGATTATTACAAACATTGTCTAATTAAGTAGAAGTATTAACATCAATACAAAATGAGGCAAAATTAAAATATGAACAATTGATATATAACAACAGCAGGGGCCATGCATGTCTTCTACGCGTTGACAACTGACATTATATATTAAATGTTTGTTGAAGCCATTGAAGTTATCTTAATACAAGGTTTGGACTAGTTCAATCATAGAATCAATAAATATATTTCGATTGAATAACAAATTAAAAGTTGTGTTGATAGGTCTAGCGGAGTGGTTTGAGTTTCACTGTCAACCCTCAAACCACCATTGAGAACTAATACATAAGGAATCCAAAACAAACATTAGTGTAAAAGTAAACTTGATGTTTAACAATAAAGCAATGAATAATTGTACTAAAATAGAATGGTGAAATTTTACTTAATTATTTTTGAAACTTCCGGAAGAGTAAACTACTCTATTCTGCATAAAGTTGGTGGCTACAGGCATAATAAGAACTTTCAGCTTGTAGTATAAAGTTGACATAAATGGACTATTACTTTTTAATTTAAAATATAACATTGATAATCTTTCTTCTTAGATGTAATTATGTGACATGAGGGGTAAAGTCTTTCGGAACAAGCTTTACTAGTTGTTTACTAGTAAAGCTTGTTCTGGACTTGGCCAGAAGCTAACACTTTCATTTTTATGCAATTGATTTCAGAATCCTCTTAGTGATATGAATTTAGGATTTCTACCAATATAAACAAATAATCTACAGCCAAACAATGAATGTTTATGTTGAATGCTAAGCAAAGAAAAAATGTAGAATGCTACAAATGGATGAACTCAACTTGCAACATTTTACATAATAATTAAGTAATCAATAAACCACAATTTGAAAAAGCATAGATAAACTTCACTACTCTTGAGTGAAATCCAGAAAAGCTGCTATTTATGATATATAGAACTCGATAGCAATTTAGAGCTAATCAGGTTATCCTGTATTTTAACGAAGCAAGCTGAATAATACTGTAAATACAAATTCAGATTTCTTACCATCACTCGACATCAGGAATTGGCTCCTTCGGTTTCTCTTTCACGATCACTCTCTCTGACACCTCAATAAGGTTGGGATTTATATCGGCTCTGCTTTCACCTTTTCAAGCTGTGCTTGCTTGGCCTTCAACTCTTTCGCTTGTGCTTCTCCAAATTGGCTCTGAAAAAGAGATTACAAAAGGAGTATAATTATAAATGTTCACGTGACCAGATCTAGAATAGAAAATCTAGAACCAAAACATTGCATTTCAAAATATACAACATAATGCAGATCAAAGAATGCAGATCCAATAGGTCAGTTTGGTACATGACCAAGGTGTCTTGTTTTCAATTTTGTCTCTAGAAGTATTCAAATTATTTCACTTGAACAGGAACTGGATTGACACTTGTGCTTTGAAAGGCATATGATGTAGCCTATTTGTATTTCGAGGATACAACTCAACTTAAACAAGATTGTAGTAGTAAATAGTATATAGACTGTCACAAGGAATCTCAGATTGTAATATCTGTCAGGAGAAAAAGATCAAGATCAATCTACAGACTTGAGGAATTACTACATTGAAAGAAGTTCAGACATCTGATCAAGCCTCAGTGGAGTATTCATTAAGAAGTGGGTTCGTTTAAATTGACAGAGATTTCAAAGGTGACAGAGACAGTACAGAAGAATTAAAGAGATAGAGGAGAAAAGAAAAGGAACCACATCATAGAGTCAAAAATAAAGAAAAGCCGTTGGAGTTAGTCGTTCATGAACCAGACCGTGCATCGAGCGTCAACAATTATTCAGTGGAAGTTCTTTATTATTTTCAGTGGTTTACAGAACAGATTTGGTTCTCAAAAGGAGGTATATTAATTCTTGTTAATTAATTAAATCAAGTAATTAATTTAATTAATAAATTAATTCTCAAAGAATTAATTTATTCATTAAAGTAATTATTAGATTAATTAATAAGAATTATTATATAAAAGAAATTAAATTAAATGATTAGTTAAAATCGTTTGATTTAATAAGGTTAGAAAATCTGTTCTATTATTACTCTCAAGAGTAATAACGGAGAGTAATGACAGCCTAAGTCAGAGAGTAATACTGAACAGAGTAATACTGGACAGAGTAATACTGAACAGAGTAATACTGGACAGAGTAATACTGGACAGAGTAATACTGAACAGAGTAATACTGGACAGAGTAATACTGGATAGAGTAATACTGGACAGAGTAATACTGGACAGAGTAATACTGGACAGAGTCATACTGGATAGAGTAATACTGGACAGAGTCATACTAGCTGTCGTAATGGACAGAGTAATGTTGGACAGTCGTACTGGACTGTCATAATGGAGAGTCATAATGGATCAAAATATCTCCAAAATAGACAGAAGCTTGTTTTTGTCTATAAAGAAGAGGTGGCCAGTGAACATAACATACATACACGGACAAGAAGAAAAGAAAGACACAGCTCAATATCATATCTCTCTCTCATCTTTCAAGCTCAAATAAATTCCCATAAATTCTTAAGTTCTTTGTTTCAAAAATTGTATCCATTAGAACTTAATTATTTGTGACTCTTATACTACTAGCGAATTAAGTTTCCTAGTTCTTATCTTGATTTTTATTAACTAAATTAGAAAAGTTCATGTCGAATTTTCTAATTAGTTTTTATCAACTTGATAATTAATCTGTACTGAAATTGTAACACCCATCAAGTTAATATATTGTTATATTCAACTTGAAATTTGTTTCAATTTATTCCGCACAAATTTGTTTAAAATAAATTTTATTTGAAGGACAAATTTCGATAAATTGGTATAGATTGTATTCAACCCCCCCTTCTACAATCTTATCGGACCTAACAATTGGCATCAGAGCCTATTGATTGATACACAAATCAAGATCCTATTTTTATTCAATCAAAAATTTATCTCGAATTTTTAACTCACTTAAAAATTCATCATGTCTTCCAAAGGCATTGTTAAGATTCCCATATTTAATAAGGATAATTATGATATGTGGAAAAATAAAATGGAGTTGTTTCTAGATGTTACAAATTCCAAATATTTGGATGTTCTGAAAAATGGACCTAAAATTCCTATGGTTCATGAAGAACAAGTTGTTACTGATGGAGTTGTAACAATACTTGCTAAATCCTATCCAAATGACTCTAAGAATTTTTCTGCTGAAGAAAAAGAGGAAGCTGGACTGGACAAAAATTTGAGACTAATTCTAATAGATTCCCTGGATGCTGTAATGTATAGCCATGTGATGAATTGTAAAACTGCTAAGCACATCTGGGAAACTATTGAGACTATTAATGAAGGGACTGATGAAGTCAGGGAAAACAGACTTCAAATTTTGACCTCTGAATATGAACACTTTAGAGCTGGCCCCAATGAAGGCATTCAGGAAGTGTTCGAAAGGTATAACAAAATAATCAACAACTTGCAAGTTCATGGCAAGCAATATACCCAGAAGGAGATCAACATGAAGTTTTTACTGACTATGCCTACTCACCTGGAGCATAGAATAACTGCCATCAGAGAATCGAGAGATTTAAATAAGATTGCTCTTGACAGGCTGTTTGGTGTTCTGAAAACATATGAATTAGAACAAGTACAGCAGAAGAAGTTCTCTGGCAAAGGCAGAGTTACAAGTTCTTCTACAGCTCTAGTAGCTGAAGTTCCTAAAGAAGTGGAAGCTAAAGTTGTTCAACCTAAAAGCTTCACCAAGGAACAAACTGAAGTTGAACATGGCCAAACTCCAGCTACTCAGGATGGTAGTGAATTCTATTCACTAGAAGAGCTGGATCAATTAGAAGATAAATCTATGGCAATGACGGTGAGACAATTCAGTAACTTCAGATTTAGAAGAAATCCAAAGTTCAGGTTTAAGTCTAATAGCAGATTCCAAAGAGGAGGTTCTTCATCCTCTAGTAACAGGGGAGGATACAAAACTGGAACTGTTGACAGAAGCAAGATTCGTTGCTTCAACTGTAATGAGTTGGGACACTTTGCTACTGAGTGTCAAAAACCCAAGCAAGCACAGAAAAAGGACTATGCTTCTGAAAAGAAGAAAACTGGAAGAGCTTATGTAGCTGCCGGTAAAAGCTGGGATGACACAGATAGCGAAGATGAAGAATATGGAAACTTTGCGCTGGTGGCAAATGCTGAGTCATCAACTTATTACACCACACCGGTAATTCTTACTGACGCTGAGTTGATTAATAGCTTATATAGTTCCATGGGTTGTGCACAGAAAACAATTGAAAGAATAACTCTATTAAACACTAAACTTGAAAATGAAGTGTTAGAGTTAAAAAAGGTGCATACTAATCAAGATAAGAATATAGAAGAAATAGCTCGACTTAACCGCAGAGATAAGTCATTAGGAGAATACATGGTAAAACAAGTTGATAGGATTGCTGAACAAGACATCAGGATTAGAGAACTTGAAACACAAATTAGAGCTTGTTATAATTCTGTTAAAGTTTCCAAAGAGCACTTCAACAAACAAGCTAGAGAACAAACTGTAGGAATAGGGTTTGGTTACAAAGAAGCTGTTGGTTCTTTGAGCAATCATTCTGCTAATCCTATTCCTGCTAAAGAAAGAGGTATACCACACGTTCTCAAGAATGTTGAAAAACCCATGTTTAAAGAATCTGTTTCTGAACCACCAAACATGTATTCTATTGTGATTCAAGAAGAAATGAAAAATGAGGACAGTGCTAATGGCATAGTCCTTGATAATGATAAATCTGTTAAGGCACCTACAACCAAAAATGTTAAATCTAATAAGGTTGTTTCTATGAAACCAGTGAAATTTGTTCCCAGTTCATCTAAAATTGAGTTAGGTGATAACAAGTTGGAGCAGAATGATAATATGTCTAACATGAATACCATGCCTGTTATTGATACTTCTCATAAAGCATGTGGTGTTGTCAATTGTATGTCTTGTGCTTTTAATGTTATGTCTGCTTACTTTAATGGTAATCATGCATGTGATAATAAGACTACTCCTCGACAACACATGAACAGAAATAAAAATGTTAGATCAAAGACTGCTAGTCCTCCTCATGTTAGGAGAGAGACATTTGTACCTAAGCCTAAACAAAGTTTTACTAAGGCTGTCTACAAGGTCAAATGTCCAGTCAATGAAAAAAATGTTCTTGCTGCTAAACAAACATGGATACCTAAAATTAAACAAAAGATTATCAAATCTGTTTATAGGGTCAAATGTTTGTTGATTGATGGTGTCAAGGTTAAAATTTTTGTTTTGCCTGACAAAGGTCAATTTTTCAAGTACTCTGGACCCAACCAAGCTTGGGTTCCGAAGAAGGTTTAATCCATTTGTCATTGCAGGGTGTTGAACAGGTTGAACGAGTAACCCGGATCTTGGACAGTGGATGTTCAAGGCATATGACTGGTGATAGAACCCTGCTGACAAATGTGGTGGAGATGGCCGGCCCAGTAGTTACCTTTGGAGATAACAACAAAGGTAGAACTGATGGATATGGCAGACTTGAAGCTGGAAATGTTATCATTGATGAAGTCTCTTTTGTGAAAGGACTTGAGCACAATTTGCTCAGTGTTAGTCAATTCTGTGACAAAGGATATGAAGTTTATTTCAACAAGAAGAATTGTCTAATTTCACACAAGAGACATGAAAAGCCACAACTGACAGGAGTTAGAAAAGGCAATCTGTACGTAGCCAATATGAACTCAGGAAGCACTGCAGAAATTACTTGCTTCTACACTAAAGCATCTAATGACGAGAGTTGGCTATGGCACAAGAAACTTTCTCATCTAAATTTCAAGACAATGAATTCTCTAGTTAAAAGAGAGTTGGTGAGAGGTTTGCCTTCAATGGAATTCACTCAAGAAGGACTTTGTGATGCATGTCAAAAAGGCAAGCTAAAAAGGGCAAGTCACAGGAGCACTGACACATCTTCAATAACTGAACCATTACAATTACTTCATATGGATTTGTTTGGTCCAGTTAATGTGATGTCTATGTCAAGGAAGAGATATGCTCTAGTGATCGTTGATGATTTTTCAAAATACACATGGGTCCTATTTTTGAATTCTAAAGATGAGACTCCACAACTGGTGATTGATCACATCAAATTAATTGAGCGAGATTCAACGTATCCAGTGAGAGCTATAAGATCAGACAATGGAACTGAATTCAAGAATGCAGTTCTAAATGACTTCTGCACTGAGAAGGGTATAACTAGACAATACTCAGCTCCAAGAACTCCTCAGCAAAATGGGGTAGTGGAAAGAAAGAATAGAACCTTGATTGAAGCTGCACGTACTATGTTAAGTGAATCAAGGCTTCCATTGTACTTTTGGGCTGAAGCTGTCAACACTGCTTGCTATACCCAGAATCGAACTATAATCAATAAAGACCATATGAAGACACCTTATGAAATTATGGCTGATAAGAAACCATCACTCAAATACTTTCATGTATTTGGGGCAAAATGCTTTGTGCTTAAAGAAGGTGATGATCAAGGTGGTAAATTCGATACCAAAGCATTTGAAGCAATTTTTATTGGTTATTCAATGAGGGCATACAGGGTGTATGTGATTGATGAACAGAAGATGATGGAAAGTGTCAATGTAACATTTGATGACACTAAACTCCCTAGTATCCAAACTGAGGATCCATCTGAAAAGCTATCTTTCGATGACATGACAGATACAGATTCAGATGATGACAATGCACCTGAGATTTTTGCTGATGCTAATGACAACGATTATGATCAGGGTAATGGTGATGAAAACAATGATAGTAATCAAGATACTCCTGAAACTTCTGAACAATCATCTAGTCAACCTGGCAACAACTCAGGGGGAGACAAAGAAGGGTCAACTGGTCACACACAACATCACAATGAAGAACAAGGCGAATCATCAAGATTAAATCTTCCAAGACAGACTGTTTGGAATAGAGCTCATCCTTTTGAGCTGATTATTGGTGATCCAGATGTTGGTGTCAAAACTAGAAGTGCTACTCAAAATCAATGTAACTATTCAGGGTTTCTGTCTGAAATGGAACCTAAGAAAACTGAGGAAGCTCTTTCTGATCCTGATTGGGTAATTGCTATGCAAGATGAACTCAATCAATTCAAACAACAAGAAGTATGGAAGCTGGTACCCAGACCCAAAGACAGAAAAGTGGTTGACACAAGGTGGGTATTCAGAAACAAGCTAGATGAAGATGGTACAGTGACGAGAAATAAAGCAAGACTGGTAGCAAAGGGTTATTCACAAGCTGAAGGAATAGATTATGATGAAACCTATGCTCCAGTGGCAAGACTTGAGGCTATCAGAATATTCTTGGCATTCGCAGCATTCTCAAACTTTAAGGTTTATTAAATGGATGTCAAGAGTGCCTTTCTGAATGGTAAGCTAGATGAAGAGGTATATGTAGAACAACCCCCTGGCTTTGAAGATCCAGAATTCATAGAACATAATGGGTATTTGGGGTAACTTATTTTTCAGAATAAGTCAACTTATTTTAACTTGAAAATTAAGATTTTTAAGATCCAGAATTCATAGAACTTATTCCTAGAACGTGAAGCAAGTCGTTCATTAAATTATTTTGGAAGTTAAGCATTTATTTTTTGATATACTTTTTTCTTACATTTCTCATCATTGAACATAATGGGTGTTTGGGGTAACTTATTTTTCAGAATAAGTCAACTTATTTTAACTTGAAAATTAAGATTTTTAACTTTCCAATTTATTTTTGCAATTTATTGAATCTCAAACATACATTAAATACTTATATAAATTTTTTTTATCAAAACATAAATTTTTTACCGAAAATAAGTTCATAAATCTTTAAAATAAATTGAGCCAAACAGACACTTTGTTAATCTGTTCTTTTCTCTGATCAAAAACCGGGAAACATATATATCTATGTTTTCCTTTGTGACAGAGAAAAAATAACACGTGCCCAACACAACTGAACCCCACGTCTCCAAAAGTAAAATAACACCCATGATCAAGAACTCTGTACCATTTAAACTCCACGCACCCAACCTGTTCGACAAAATGACTGACCCAAACAAACTCACAATTATCACACACAATCATTTCCCCTCATATCATCATCCTTACATGTCTGCTCAGCCGGCTAAAGTTAAAATCTTTATTCATCATAAAATATGTATTTTTCTTGAATTCTTTATGGTTCTTGCTTTGATGTTAATGGGTCAAACCCTTAAAGTTCGAATCTTTTGTCAGCAAACTTTGAGTTTGCGTGTCATGTTATGAATATTAAAGCAAAAGGGCCATGCTATGCACTGCTGTTACTGTTGTTTAAATACTCTTCTTGGGTAATGCCAATCTTCTTGACATCTTGAGTTATGTATGTAAGCACAAACAAGCTTACCTGTAAATTCCCACTATGTATTTTTTATGATTTTTGTGACCCATATGATATGTGTTGATTTATTGTGTTCAATTTTGGTGTTTTTGTAATGGGGTTTGTTGGTAACCTACTACTACTAGTTTTCGAGATTGTTTATTAAATTATTGTGTGTTTGATATTTGTGTGGTTTGTATTGGTACTGAAGGAAAGAGGGAGATAAAAGTTTTGGACTTTGGCTGATCAGCTATTGAGCTATGTCTCCTGCTGGGAAGGTTTCAGGGTTTTATCGAGAGGGGAACGAATGGTACAGTGCTGTTCCTGATTTCTTCTTAAATGTTTTATCATCTTGTTAATAGAAATATTTGCAGTGCAGTGCAAAATTCAAAATCTTTATATTTTTAGTGCGTAAACTAAACATTCTCGAGTCTACTGAATTAGGAATTTAGATCATATGCTGATTTACATATATAGATGAACCCATGATTTTTTTAGTAAAAATGCTCATAAGAAGAGTGCAAGGGTCTTGATTCTCTCCCCTCTAGCATTTTGAATACAGTTATTCACCCACCTCTTGAATGGGCTCTATACCCGAATAGTTTTTTTTTCTTTGTTAAGTATCAAAATAGAATTTTTATGCGTGATAGATTAGTGGATTTTTAAGATGCATAAACGGTTGTAACTTGTTTCTGAACCACGGGAATCTCACGCAGAAGGAATACAAGTGTTCTAGAGTTTTCATTGTTATGGTTATGTTGATTATTTATAGAAGAGACTTGTTTTTTTATTGGAATGTGCATTTACAGGTTCTGCAGAACGACGTTGACTAGTGATATCACGGTTAACGTTGGTGGAGTAAATTTTCACCTTCACATGGTATTGCTTCTACTCTTTTCATCTTTCGTACTTCAATATAAGATTGGTAGTGATTACCCTGTTAAGAAGTGTTTTTTTGTGGGGTTTTATATTCTCTTCTTCTTGTTTTACTTGAGTATGACTTTTTCTTCAAGTAGGCAAGCAACAGTGTATGTATCTTTTTAATTAACCGAACTATCTTGATCAGTTTATTATTTTCAGTTTCATCACAAGATCCTTTTGAGAGAATGAGGGGCCTTTATAAATTATTCAGCATATTAAATTGCATTTCGCTTTTTATGGAGTATAATGTTAGTTCTTAAGCTAAGTTTTGTGAATTAGAAGCCTGAGGAGTTCATGTCAACCATAATACTATAACTTCTTCTCTCTTCTCTCATATGGAGAAGCTTGTTCAACTCAAAAAATAACTTATCTCCACTTCAAAATAGTTTCTGCAAGTTACACATGGGACTTGTATCATATGGTGCTTCGTTCTAAAACTGTAATTCAGAACTTGGCAGTATAATGCTCAACATGGACGCATGGAGTGTTCTGGATGCTGATCACTATAGCAGTTAGCACATGCCACATGACATATCCTCCTAATTGTAAACATTATCATAATACATCCTCGCTCTCCCTAATTGTAAACAATCTGATCTCATTTTCTAGACGGGGCATTTCCAATCCTTTACTATCGGTATCTGGATGCTCTACTAAGAGATTGCTTTGTTTAGCAGTCTCTTCAAGCTCCAAATGAACTTTATGAATTTCTTTGGTAAAATACCATGCTGTGAAATATATTGTTGTGAGTATATGACTATATAGAGAATGTCAGGTTTCAATCATATTATAGAACATGATCACCACATAGGTTTTGTAAGATTAGCATTACTGCATCAGATACATTTTCTTTTTCTGTTTTCATGTAATATGTAACATGGTCTTACAAAATTTATGCTCTTTTACACATCCTTACAATATGTAACATTGGCTTCCCAGTTTCCTCTAATATCAAAATGCGGGAAGATAGCAAATATTGTTGAAGAATCTAAACAAACTCGTGACAAGACTTTTACTATATCTCTTGAAGAATTCCCTGGTGGTGCTGATGCATTCTTAGTAGCAGCTAAATTCTGTTACCAACTCAGGGTGGAATATACCCCAAGGAACATTGTGATGGTTTACTGTGCAGCTAATTACCTTGAAATGACAGATCATTATGGGGAAGGTAACTTACTATTCACCGCAGACAATTACTTCCACAAGAATGTACTGAGAAATTGGAAGGATTGCCTTTTAGTTCTTCAAAGTTGTGAAGCCATACCAAGGGCTGAAGAGCTTCAAATAGTCAATAAGTGTTTGCATTCTATATCTGTGATGGTCTGCACAGACCCTAGTTTATTTGGATGGCCTATGCTGATGTATGGTAGCTTACAGAGCCCTGGGGGTAGCATACTATGGAACGGAATCAATACTGGTGCAAGAATCCAAAGTTCAGAATCCAACTGGTGGTTTGAAGACATATCATATTTAAGTGTAGCTTTATTTAAAAGACTTATACAGACGATGGAAGCAAGAAGGATAAGACCTGAAATTTTGGTGGGTGCAATAATATACTATTCTAAAAAATACCTTCCAGGATTGGGCCGATGGCAGGGTGGACAGAGTAGCAAAACAAGAACAGTTGCTAGTTTTAGCATGACACCCGCTGCCATTGACGAGAGGAATTTACTGGAAACTGTTGAGAAGTTGCTTCCTGAAAAGAAAAGTAAATCTTTTTGCCGTTTTCTTTTGGGACTTCTTCGTGTTGCATTCATACTGGGCGCTAGTCCTACATGCCGGGATTCCCTGGAGAGGAGAATAGGGATGCAGTTGGAATTGGCAACGCTAGATAGTCTTCTAATGCCTTCCTATGCAGATTCTGATGCATTATACAACACTGACTGTGTGGAACGAATAATTAATCACTTTATATCTTCTGAACAAAGGGCAACTTTGTTTTCTCCATCGTCTTTGAACCTAGAAGTCTCGCCATCATCTGGACCATTGAGGAAAGTTGCAAAACTAGTTGATGGTTATATTGCAGAAGTTGCATCTGACATGAACTTAAAACCTGAGCAGATGCGTTCACTTGCACAATCCCTTCCAGAGTTTTCAAGAAGTTTTCATGATGGAATATACAGAGCACTGGATATTTTTCTCAAGGTTTGTTGAAATAATGGAGTCCTATTTATATTTAGGAACAATGCTAGATGCCTATCTTTTACTTTATCTTGTTATATTCCCTAATGACAGAAATTTTGTTTATATTAAGTGCATCTATGCGTTAATCTTTCTGGTAATTTGGAAAATCAAACTTTTTTTAATGGGATTTTCTGATCTGCTTTATTTATTCATATTCGCTGTCAACATTAATTTCTTCTTGAGGAAATAGACCCCTTTAATAGTTTTTTGATTTGTTTACTAAACTGATTGTACTCATATCTGAAAGTTAGAATTCAAATTAAAAGACCTATTGTTGTTAAAACTTTATGGGAAAATGAACCTTTAGCCTATCTTTCGTTTCTTTCATTCTTCACCTGTTCCTTAGTAGGTTTGACAAAGGTATTGGAGGATTACTTTTGTTCCTCAAACTTACAACCTCTACCTTGAAATTCACAAATAATTAATACTTTGTGAATTTGCATTGTGCTGCCCCAAAGTTAAAAATGAAGTTTTTTTTTTGTTTCACTAGTAAATCTTTGAACTCTGCAATACTTGATTCAGGCACACCCTTGGTTGTCTGATGAAGAGAAGGAGCAACTCTGCAATATCATTGACTTTCAGAAGCTATCTATTGATGCTTGTGCCCATGCTTCACACAATCAAAGGTTGCCACTTAGAATTGTTCTTCAAGTCCTGTTCTTTGAGCAGATGCAGTTACGAAGAGCTCTAGCTGGCTCCTACGCCTTCGATGATGGAATTCGTGCCCCTGCTGATCAACTAATTGGCACTGATGATTTTGCGACTCGGATTGTACAGAGAGACGGATGGGTAACAGTTATACGCGAGAATCAGGACTTAAAGGTGGACTTGGATAGTATGAGGTCAAGAGTTGGGGAACTTGAAGAAGAGTTTAACAGGATGAAGCAAAAGATCGAAAGAGTGACCAAATCACACAGTTCTCTTGCTTCTCCGCGCTTTGTTGGAAGAACCGGGTGCAACCCACTACCTCGGTCATCAAATGCTCGTGCAG
Organism: Kitagawia praeruptora; assembly: GCA_037693485.1. Classification (NCBI taxonomy): domain Eukaryota; kingdom Viridiplantae; phylum Streptophyta; class Magnoliopsida; order Apiales; family Apiaceae; genus Kitagawia; species Kitagawia praeruptora. The sequence continues at coordinate 41,277,790 of CM075351.1, forward strand.
ACATTATTGAGAGCACAGCACCATCTCCAAGAGCATCAGTTGAGCAAGAACGATCTTCCCATCACTCCAGACATTCAAGAAGTTTATCTTCGCATGGATAATTTGTTTCAAACAAGGAACCTGTTCATGCATTCTTGGTTACCAGTCCAAGGCAACTAAGATTTAGGCCAATCTAAGTGTCCTTCATTTTCCACGAGTAACAGAAACAATGGATCATTTTCCGAGCTAATACTTGTACAGCTCAATGAAATAGAGGTGTTCAGTAAACAAAGTATAGGCACAGTTAATTTTTTTGAGGAATACTTGTACAGGAAAGATTGCAAGTTTGTTAAGGAATGTATACATTTTTGGTTCTATCATTTTTATAAATGTTGGCAAAAGAAACTTATCTGTTGATGTGACCCAGTCTTACAAAGTTTGAGGATTTTATTCATCAGTAATATGAGACTGTGATTACCAAGTAATTACAAGATATGGAAGATTTTTTCTTTTCCCTTTCGAAATGAATGCTATAATAAAAATACAATAAAAAAGATTACAAACTACCCACAGTCGACTCCAGAAATCTTGTGCGGAGTGAGGACTGATAATTTTAGATATGTTATTGAACATTTAGAACTCTTCTGATAGCAAGATGTGATGTCACAAATATTGTTTTACTCTGCAATCTAGAGATTGAATTGTAAAACCTGGCGGCTTTCAAAAATGGATACCAACAACAAAAAAAACATAGCATTTTCTTATCTTTAAAAGTCAATTACCTTCTTTTTAAAAAAAAAAAAAATGTTTATGACATTGTCCTCTTGTCTGGATCAATGACAGCTTTCATGGTTAGTTTGTTGGTTTTACCCGCATTCATTCTTCACTAGCACTCGCCAAGTAGTAGGCTTCAGTGCTGTTGGTTTTACCCGCATTCATTCTTCACTAGCACTCGCCAAGTAGTAGGCTCCAGTGCTCCACAGCTCCGGTGACCAGTCTGAAAATTCAATTTTGCCATCCAAATTCTGTTGCAAGTGCTTTCACTTTCATGTTTCCAACTTCAAGGCTTCGTCTGCTTACCGAAAATATTTCCGGCGCTTGTTTAGATTCTGGAAAATATTTCCTGAAAAATATTTTTCGTGAGTTTATTCGACTTTCTGGAAAATATTTTTCAAATTTTCCTATATTCATTTTGACTTTCAAGAAAATAAAATATTTTCTAAGAGATGAAAATTTCTTTAATAAAAGTGAAGACTTTTTGAAAAATAACTTCCCATTCTTAACACCGGAAAACAATTTTCAAAATTAACAATTTTTCATAATTTTTTTGTAATTGCGAAAAAACAGAAAATAATAGAATTTTTTTCAGGAACTGTTTTTCAAGAAAAATTATCTCAAGAACATTTTTCCGAGAAAAAATTTACTGAGAACTTTTTTCAGAGATTTTTTCTCAAGAAAATTTTACCTGAAACATTATTCCCGAAAAATCATTTTTACAACAATTTTTTTCTCAAGTAAACTTTTAACAAGAACTTTTTAGAAAAGAAAATTGAGCATTTATTTTTTGTGAAAAACATTTTTCGAAAAAAAAAATTCCAAGAAAATATCTTCCAAATTTTCCGACAAACAAACGGTGCCCAACAATCTGAATTTTACTCCCCACTCAGTACTAGTAGTGGGATCAACCCCCCCCCCCCCCCCCCCAACCCCAACCCCAAAAACAGACACAGAAATCCACAAAACAGATAACCTCCATTAATTATCATTTGGGTTCTTCCAAACAATAACGCAAACATTTAAAATAAAATAGTATACACTTAAGTAGCATTTATGTACAAAAGGAACTCTCTCTGTTTTTTTTTCTTTGCTAAGTCACAGAAAAGAACTCAAATCTATCAAACCAAACAGAAAAGTCTCAGATGGTAAGATGTCCACAAATGAGAATCTATTCTCGGCATACAATATATACACACACATCAACTTAATTGAACAAACTTTATGATATTTCTTTTGTGTGTGTGCAGATGGGGTATGGGATTTAAAATCTTAACACTAACAGATAAGGTGCTAGCAGTTTGTCAGTAAAGTAATAAAAAAAATGCAAAACTATTAGCCTGATGTAATTATAGCAGAAGACAATACCTTTTTAGTAAAAAAACTGTAACATGGTATACATTTTTCACCTCAAGCGTGTTTCAAATATCATTCCTGTCATTAATATATGAGAACAAAATAATGGCTTCCATTGGATGACCGATCAATTTCATTCGGAATCCTAGAAAGATGACTAGAGGTCACAAAAGATCGAAGGAGAAAAGCATGGGTTGATCCTCACAAGAATGCTGGCATATTCAAATCTTCAGATTTCAGTTGAACATATTTGGAAGAGGTCTTACTGCCATAAATGCGTCAACCATCTGTATAAAGACAAGCATGTAAGTGTCAGGTTCTTATCATATATTCCTTCGCGAATTATTAAAATTAAGGACTTCTAGGTAAAGCTATTTTATGTGAAGTATAAGTATGCATAGTAAACAGATTAGTATAGGATGCATAGCAATGTGCTTTCAAAACTCTTACACCTTCGAGAGTAAAAAATATAGTGATAAATGGTTATTCCATTTTACAAGAAATCCCAAAAAATATCAGTTTACTTACCTCATCAGTAACCGCAGCACGAGCCTTGCGATGTCTTTCAACTATATCAGTAAGAACTTCAGTAAGTCGCTTCTTTACTTCCCCGGTAAGCATCCGGCCAGCACCATACTCCTGATTATGAAAAGCAACAACTTCTTAAGTTTGTAGAGTAATTACAGATTCTGCAAGGGAAAAAAGTCAAAAGAACTCTGTGTAGCAACTGAGATAATTATTTCAAAACCATCTTACCGTCCTTATATGCTCGAGTTCATCATCATCATCTAAGAAAAATCCAAGGTATTTAACTGGTATATCAACCTGTACACATACAAACGCGCAAACACAGACACAAAAAGTTCAGGCAGGTTCCTATACAAGCATTTACTGAACTTAAATATATTACAACACTATACAACAAATTAACTGAATCAGTTTTGGCAAACATCCAAGTTAATACTGACAAGATAATACAAAAGGAGGTCGAACATCTTGACAAAAAAAATTTCAACCACACAGATACAATTATCAACCTCCTGGCAATGAAGAAACCACTATATATATCTGAAGCTGCCTCAAATATTATAAGGTATACTTAAGATAGAAAACATGATACACTTTTACATATACACTACAAAAGGCCAATAACGTGTATCGAAATACCTCGAGATTGGCTCCATACTTCCTGTGATTTTCTATAGAATCTTGCCCACCAGAGAACGCATATTTGTTTATCTGTATCCAGTCATTCCCAGTAAGAAACTCATAGATTAAAGTACAATCAGACAAATTTATGTGTTCCATAATACAACCACATAGTTCCGAGTTAAGCATGCGACCAAAGTTTCGATGCAAAGTATGAATAAACAAGTTTTGTTTTCACCGCTTTCTACTCAAAAGTGGTATGAGCACTTTGCAGTAAAGGGTGCATGTTGCTATTATTTTTCGCCATTATGCCACCAATTATGAGTAGCTACAACTTTTAGGTATGCATGAAGATGCACAGGGAAAGTAGACATGTGATGCATGACAGAAAGATATAAATATGAAGTTAACCCGATAAATGATATACTTGGGTGGATTAACCACACTACCACAGAAAATCTACTACCCCAAGGGTTTCCCAAGCACATAAGGGATAATTTTATATATACTAATATTCTAAATATTACACACATTATATAATAAATAAAATCTAAAAACTCTTTTTTATTTTCATTTTGGTTCCTCATCAACATCATCGTTATTTATGTGCAAAGCATCGCGACTGAATTTCCAATAGTAGTTCATCTCAAGCATTTTATTCTAGGCAGTTAATAATACATACTAAAAAAGAATACCACTTGCAATACTTTTAAGTTCAATTTATATTCAAAATAAGATGGGAAATTACAAATTAGAGAATTTCAAGTACCTTGTTCTTGATGTCCTTCCCAGAGTCGGTCACATAAATAGCTGAATTTGGATCACTTGCTGACATTTTCCCTGTTTCTCCCTGATTTTCTTTGTGGAATCAGTACATGGTATAAGCAATATTACAACTTTTTTTCAATTAAAATGCTAGAATATTACAGATACAATTCACTCCAGTGTTCACAGCAAGTTCCTGGAACCAATTACATATAAATCGGCAAACCGTGAATATGATTGTTACCCCTAGGCATCAGATATTTATTTATTCTAATGGTGATAATTGCTATTTGCAGAAAACAATTTTCATTAGCATTATAATCATGATACTAACTGCATATATGGAAATGAAGCACTCTAATGGAAACCATATTATTCAAAGCAGCTACATGTACAGCACAACTACAATGCAAATCACTTGATTTTGTTGGAAATACCTGAAGAGCAGGAAAAAACGTTGATTCGATCAATGCAGGCTTTTGATAACCTAACCGGGGAGCAACATCGCGCGTCATTCTGAAATAAGGATCCTGTACATCAGCAAAGAGGTTATTGCCAAAAGAAAACTTACGGGGATTTATAAATACATATATGTACTTTCACTGCAATTTCTTCAAAGAAAGAAGGTAAAGTTAAATTTTTAATGATGATTTTGAAGTGCTATGTGCAATAATACAACTAACTGAGCTCGCGGATTTTTTTAATTAGTATTGAAACCCTTTAGTTGTAGTCTTGTAGATTTAGGACTTAATAAAAGTTTGCTGTCCATATAAAATCTACTATTTCTTTCCTGATCGACAGGGCTTTTACACATACCCGTATTAGCATGTCTCGTCTAAACGTTTAGCAGAATATAATATGTTTTCAGGCGTTCTAGATTTCAGTTAATTTCCAAAATATTCATCCTTCATTCCAAAATTAATGTATGGACCTAGGTAACTAACTATGTAATGTGTAATCTGATCATTAATGTGCAAGGAAGTAGTGGTTTCTTATGAGGTTTTATTTTTGGTATTTTCTTTGAGTTTATAAGCTGAATTTCATGGATATAAGGATACAAATGACAGGAACAGAATAGTTTAAGCAGAGATTTAGAGTAAAAACAAAGAATCAGAAAGATGCAGAAATATCATGTAGAAGAAGATACTTTAGAGAGAGAAATCAGTTAGAAAACTAAAGAGAAACAGATTGGTCGAATTAAAGTCCCAATCATAGTAACAAGGAACGCGGGACGTGGCCACGTACGGCGACCCAGTTCGTTCGACCCCGATCCCGGAACAAACCAAGCACACAACACAGATTGGAAATGATACATTAGCTGTAAATGGAAATACTTTTAAGGCCACAACATCTTTGGGATTACTATTGACATGTGCTTTGAATACTTGTGCAAATCTACCCTGACCAGCACACCCTATGATCTGGTACTTCTCGCTACCTGCAGCTCACAAGTTCAGAAAAAATTATATCACGAGTTTAACAAGTACCGACATCAGTTCTTCAATTCAATCTAATGTTTAAAAAGAATTATGAAATATCATCCATGACTCGAAATTGAATATTAGAAAGTTTGCCACAATTACAAAGGTTCACATTTAGACAGGGATCATGCATAATATTACAACAGACCTTACGTTTTACCAGTCAGCATCCTACATATTCGGACACCATTGGAAATGCCATTGCTAGCTATAATGCTAAGATCATGTATGCTGAGGAATATAAGAATTTTATTACTGGTGATTGTGATTGTATTAGGACTAATGACTACAGTAATTGGTAATGTATAACGACTAAGATCCTCAATCTTGCTACCATTTTTCCCAACATAATTTTCATTTTTTAAAAATTTGTGATTTTTTTTAATTCTTTTCATTTTTCAAAATTTTGTGAATTTTTAATTTTTTTTACAACAATACCGATTATTGACCGACTTGGCCGATTTTTGACCGAATTAACGATCATTGACCGATTTTTTCAAAAAACGCTTTTTGACCCAATTACACGAAAATCGATTCGATTAACCACCAAGTACCGATTAATCGGCGATTAATTAATCGCCGCTTTTTAGAACACTGCCCTATACATATATTTAATCTTTTTCTCGATCCAATCGAATCGAAAAAAATCAAATATCCATTGAATCAGATTTTTTTTTACCATCCTTAATCATTTAAAATGAATGTATATACATTTAATGTTATTTTATAAAAAGTTCAGTTCAATATAATCATGTTTTTAGGATAATACATATTTTTCATTTTATAAATGCAAATAAAATAGGATTTAATTAATTATATAAAGATGAAAACAACCATTCCGTTAAGAATACAATTTGTACAACACTATAAAGAATCTTAACGGATTTATTTGCATAAAAATATCAAATTATATTTATTATATAATAAATATGAAAACTTTATTTGATATAACATTCAAAAGAACTAGAATGACAATACAAATTGAAAGTTCGACAGCAATACAAATTGAAAGTTAGACAGCAAGAACATCACGAAGATAGTCCACATGCACTTTAATCCCAGCAATGTCCTCCTCCATCAGCTCCAGCTTCCACTCCAACTCGAAATTCTTCGTATCCAACTCAGTGATTTTTGCCTTCATCTCTTTGAGCAGTGGAGTTTCTTTTGCATCTGCCATTGATCCTGCCAAAAGAGAGAATGATTGAAGATAGCATAAACTCAAAGCCAAGCCAGGCTATTTGCCAGGCTATTTATACACAAAAAAGCGGAAGGCAATAAGATGCAGTGAATGCAATTAAGTATCAATTAAGTGAATGCAATTAGGAAGATGCAGTACCACGGAAGAAGGAAACCATTTTCTCATCCAAGGCAGCCATTTTCTCCAGTGCGCTGAGGAAGAAGTTTTTGCTTTCCTCCTTCTGCTTCTTGAGCAGGTTTATCATCCCATCTCGATTTTTAATCTCTATCTCCAGTATCTCCATCTTTTTCTGCATCTTCTCGAGTTCTTCTTTAAGTCCTTGATTCTCCATTGCTTATATGATTTTTAAGTTCTTGATTCTCCATTGCTTCTATATGCATGGTTTATATAGGAAACAGGTGGTCAGGAGACTATGTACGTGGTCAGGAGAATATAGAAGGTTAGGAGATTATGAATTTTATGTACGTTGTATCTATTCATTGCTTCTATATGCATGGTTCATTTTAAGATAAACTTAGTAATGGCATATACATTGTAATATTAACAGATGTCATATGCTAAAAAAATCTTATACTTAAGTGTATTCTTGGCATAAACATTGTAATATTAACAGATGTCATATGCCAAGAATACAAATTCAAGTATAAGATTATATGGAAACAACCAGAACAAACAAGAGTTGCTTAAAAATCTTGCCTCTGGTGTTAACTGGAGTGACATAGACTCAAATGCCACTTTTGCAGCTCCTTGTTCAGCATTTTTTAGTGTGGAGAAATACTCTTGGGTCTCAAAAGACTTCCCATCAACTGTGACCTTGGACTTGTAAAGACGGCCATGTGGAGGTCCAACAACTTCATGTGAATATGCGGGTAGAGTAAGATTCTGCTTTTGAAAATATGTTTGTAGCAGATTTTTGTATATATTCGGCAAACCACCTGCAACCTGTTGAGTTTTAGTTTCAGCCATTTTCAAAGAGAATTATGAAAAGTGTTTATGAGAGTTCTTTTGTATGTTATGAGAGTTATGAAAGAGAGTTATGAAAAGTGTTTATGTATAGAGTTATGAAAGAGCGTTATGAAAAGTGTTTATGTATATAATAATGTAGAAGTTGATCAGTTACAACCCAATTCCAAAGCAAGGAGTCAAGACGTCAACCTATTATTTGTATTATAATATTTTATTTATATTTTTTTTAGTTTTAAAATAGTTATATGTGTTATGATTAAAATAAATTTCTATAATAAATAATCTCAATATAATAGGTTTCTAAAATAAATAAGTATATATTTAAATTAAAAATATATTGAGCTTCCATCTTCCGTGGATATAGCATTACTAAGTTTATCTTAAAATGAACCATGCATATAGAAGCAATGAATAGATACAACGTACATAAAATTCATAATCTCCTAACCTTCTATATTCTCCTGACCACGTACATAGTCTCCTGACCACCTGTTTCCTATATAAACCATGCATATAGAAGCAATGGAGAATCAAGAACTTAAAAATCATATAAGCAATGGAGAATCAAGGACTTAAAGAAGAACTCGAGAAGATGCAGAAAAAGATGGAGATACTGGAGATAGAGATTAAAAATCGAGATGGGATGATAAACCTGCTCAAGAAGCAGAAGGAGGAAAGCAAAAACTTCTTCCTCAGCGCACTGGAGAAAATGGCTGCCTTGGATGAGAAAATGGTTTCCTTCTTCCGTGGTACTGCATCTTCCTAATTGCATTCACTTAATTGATACTTAATTGCATTCACTGCATCTTATTGCCTTCCGCTTTTTTGTGTATAAATAGCCTGGCAAATAGCCTGGCTTGGCTTTGAGTTTATGCTATCTTCAATCATTCTCTCTTTTGGCAGGATCAATGGCAGATGCAAAAGAAACTCCACTGCTCAAAGAGATGAAGGCAAAAATCACTGAGTTGGATACGAAGAATTTCGAGTTGGAGTGGAAGCTGGAGCTGATGGAGGAGGACATTGCTGGGATTAAAGTGCATGTGGACTATCTTCGTGATGTTCTTGCTGTCTAACTTTCAATTTGTATTGCTGTCGAACTTTCAATTTGTATTGTCATTCTAGTTCTTTTGAATGTTATATCAAATAAAGTTTTCATATTTATTATATAATAAATATAATTTGATATTTTTATGCAAATAAATCCGTTAAGATTCTTTATAGTGTTGTACAAATTGTATTCTTAACGGAATGGTTGTTTTCATCTTTATATAATTAATTAAATCCTATTTTATTTGCATTTATAAAATGAAAAATATGTATTATCCTAAAAACATGATTATATTGAACTGAACTTTTTATAAAATAACATTAAATGTATATACATTCATTTTAAATGATTAAGGATGGTAAAAAAAAATCTGATTCAATGGATATTTGATTTTTTTCGATTCGATTGGATCGAGAAAAAGATTAAATATATGTATAGGGCAGTGTTCTAAAAAGCGGCGATTAATTAATCGCCGATTAATCGGTACTTGGTGGTTAATCGAATCGATTTTCGTGTAATTGGGTCAAAATCAAAAATCGGCCAAGTCGGTCAATAATCGGTATTGTTGTAAAAAAAATTAAAAATTCACAAAATTTTGAAAAATGAAAAGAATTAAAAAAAATCACAAATTTTTAAAAAATGAAAATTATGTTGGGAAAAATGGTAGCAAGATTGAGGATCTTAGTCGTTATACATTACCAATTACTGTAGTCATTAGTCCTAATACAATCACAATCACCAGTAATAAAATTCTTATATTCCTCAGCATACATGATCTTAGCATTATAGCTAGCAATGGCATTTCCAATGGTGTCCGAATATGTAGGATGCTGACTGGTAAAACGTAAGGTCTGTTGTAATATTATGCATGATCCCTGTCTAAATGTGAACCTTTGTAATTGTGGCAAACTTTCTAATATTCAATTTCGAGTCATGGATGATATTTCATAATTCTTTTTAAACATTAGATTGAATTGAAGAACTGATGTCGGTACTTGTTAAACTCGTGATATAATTTTTTCTGAACTTGTGAGCTGCAGGTAGCGAGAAGTACCAGATCATAGGGTGTGCTGGTCAGGGTAGATTTGCACAAGTATTCAAAGCACATGTCAATAGTAATCCCAAAGATGTTGTGGCCTTAAAAGTATTTCCATTTAAGTATTTCCATTTACAGCTAATGTATCATTTCCAATCTGTGTTGCTTGGTTTGTGATTTTTATCACATTGTGGTTTGTGTTCTTGATTTTTTGTGTGAGATGATGTTTCAGAATCAGTAATAACATCGGTGTTGTTTGCAGGAGCGAAGAAGAAGAGAGGAAGAAGAACGGTTAGAAATGGTGAGGAAGGAGAGGCTTAGCCAAAAAAAAAAAAAAATTGGTGAGGAAGAAGACGATGTAGATGATGATAGGGAAGAACATTTTCCAAAAAGATAGGCTATTTGTTATTTAAAATCATGTATCTAGACATGTATTGTATATCTTACTTTTTTTCCTATCGATGACCGTGCCATATATTTATATAGGTAAATTGACTTATTTGGTGTGCAAACTTGTCCAATTTTGTCAAGTGTAGAAACTTATAAAATGATCAATTGAATATCTAAACTTGTTAAATAATTATAATTCAGTGTATTTAGGTGTTTCCTTAATGTTTAAAGTTAACATGTTTTTTATTATTTGTAAAACAAAAAAAAGTCATGCCATCTACATTAGAAAACTTAAAAGTTAATGTGTTAAAAAAAAAATCTTAAAATTTTTCTTTTACGGAATAAAAATTTAGGCCAAAACAATATTATTTACATACTGTTACAAATTGATAATTTTAAGTCAATATATGACATGAAAATTTGTAGAATTATTCAATATCACTTTTATAAGAATTTAACGATATAGAGTAGTTATAATTTTATAGTAATAAATTTATAATTCCAAATAAATATATCATGAAAACTACATTACATTATAATAAGCAGAATCTTGTATAATTTTTAGTTTGGTTTACAGCTGCCTTTTTGATTAAAAACTTCTTTTTTGGGTATTATTTAATATTAGCTAATTTAAAATAAGAAATAATAATTAATCTTTTAAGTCAAATTAATCAGAATAGTTTGATAAAATATTAAAAATTATTTTATACAAAGACTAAGTTTTGAATTCTACTAACTACATATTAAACTAACATTTATTAAATTAGTTCAAAAATATAAATAAAATTAAAATTACATCAATCACTTACTATTATATTTTATTTTATTTAATCATTAAATTCAAATTTAAATAAAATGTTCAAAAGTAACCCGTGTTTTAAAGGGTGAAGGCCCTAAATAATCAAAAATAAATACTGCTTGCCCAAAATACTGACGGAACACGGTACATCGTGTAGCGTGATATACAGCCTATCGCGGTAGTTCGTGTTCCGTAACACTACATAATACGGAGGACAGAGAACCGTGTTCTGTGTAATACGGTGTACCGTGTTCCGTGACTGTGCTGCGCACCCACCTAACACAGAACACCGTCCACCGCATCATGCATAACACGGAAGACGTAGCTCCGTATCTACGTAATACGGAGGACGATTCTCCGCATCATGCTAACACGGAGGACGATTCTCCGTATCTCGTCGGTATTTCGGGCCATTTTTTTCAAAATCAGTATTTTGGGCAAAAACTTGTGAAAAATAGGCATTTTGGTAATTCTCTCTGTTTTGCACGGGTTATAAGCTAATAATATAAATACTTGTATGGTTATATTGTTAAGATTAAATATCATTTGGTAAATTAATAACGTTCAAAATTTAAGGATACAAATTTAAGCAACCCAATAAAATACACTAGTTTGTTACTACCTAACAAGTTTTGACACTAGATTGATCATTTTGTAAGTTCACACACTCAATTGACAAAAAGTGACAAGTGCACGTACCAAATAAATCAATCTACCTATTTATATATGAGAGTAGGGAGCCTGAGATATATCTCAGGTAAGTTCCCTAAGATACTTAATTTTTATATATAAAAATGGAGTGGACATTTTAGTAAATTCAGATATTAAAAGTTATTATACATGTATCTTAGGAAAAGTTCCCTGAGATATATCTCAGGGTCCTTAGTTCAAATATTAAAAGCAGCAACAAGTCAAATTGTATCACCACTTTATAAAACTCATTAGATCAACTGTTTATTTTATTCATGAAAATAATTTTGTCATCAAGTCAAATAATTAATTTTTAAAATATAATTGTTTCGACTAAAAACAATCTATATCTTGCTATAAATGTAGTTTATTTTATAAGTTAGTGGTGTCAAAATAAAAATTAGTTACAATTTTTTTTAATTTTAAATTTCAGTATGACATAATTTTGTAACTTATTTTTTATAATATCATTTTAATCAAATTGAAACGTCACAATTGTAATCCAAAGGCCATTACAAAGCCATCAATTGCTGCATACGACCTACTTTATAATATATACACTTCATCTGTATCAATTTGTAAGTACCAAAATCAATCTTAAAAGTATGGCATTTGGCAAGAAAGGAGCCCAGCAAAGGGAGACAAGAATGTATATTTTGAGCTAATTTTATCTGACTTTAGTTAGAAACATAATTTTTGTAAAAATACATGACACATCGTACCCATGCGTTCCCTCGTACCCATACGTTCCCTCGTACCCATGCGTTCCCTCGTACCCATACGTTCCCTCGTACCCATGCGTTCCCTCGCACCGGAAACATTCAAGACAGCCTTCCACGTATCCGTTTTCGTACCACGTTTCGCATCGAACCACGTCCCGTGTGACTATGGTCCCAATTTCATTTCATAAAACATACACCCATTACAACTATTTATAGACTGCAGTACAACTAACTCAGAAATGACTCAAAAACCCCTGTACTACTACATAGCCTATTAGTGTTAATAATCTAATACTACTGCCATCCTGACACAATGTTTACACCAATAAATACCTATTGCTTAACTCACTTGCTAATGCTTATGCTATAAAACCTGAGCAAGCTCACCCTCAAAGTGGAATGCCAATTACCATTTTGGTACAACAGCCGTGGATGAAGTTTTTGGATGGAAGTTGCCAAAAAGTGTTTCACTAAGTTTTACTGTTGGAGTTGATAGATTGGGGAGCCAGACTAATGATGACAGTATGCAACTTGCATAGCCAGAATAAATTTAAAAAATATCATGAACATTAGAAATGAGACTAAACCTGATCAATAGCACATGGAATTAAGCAGCGAAGACTATCATTTCCAGGGAAGAGGTGTGGAAATGAGCTTGGAAAGGATGGAACTGCCTGTAATTATGCAAAATCAGCAATACTTAAATCAGTCATGGTCATAGTTTCTAAAGACCATATGACCATAATACAAGAGTATAAGTGATATTAGGCCAGACAGAAAAACAAGCAAGATGACAAGACTTTAAGAAAGTCTAAACAATTTAGACTTCAATTCAATGATTATTACCTAGAGAATGTAAGAATAAAAAGGCATGCAACAAAGTAAAGATTATTAACCTGAACAGGTGGAAAACTTATTTTACCAATATGATCCTCCCCGGTGAAGCCAAAAATACCTACAACCTGCATGTATTCAAAATGAAACATAAAACTGGAAAAGAAACACACAGATCGGTACCTATTCCAGAGTTCCTAAAGATTTACAAACAAACCTTGTTATATGTTACACACTTTGCAACCTTCACCATGTTTTTGTAGAAGGCACTGCATCAGACATTTTCAAATGAGAATCAGAGGAAGAGCAAAACAACAACAGTTGCAAAATATTTATTCAAAAACTTTTGTTTTTCTTTTTTTGCTAAGTTGCAAAACTTTTTTTATTTTCAACGTAACTTATTCTTTTTAAAATATATTACCCACCCGCCAACATAATCAAAATCTGAGAAGATAAATGTCTTTGATATGTCAAAGCCACATGCTATGATGTCTTTAGCATTTTCACGAGCCAATCTTTGGCTCTCCTCTACTGATAAATTTTTCCACATGCACTTCTCATCATCAGTCAGCTGTATCACGAGAGGAACCTTAAACGCATCCTGCAAATATCTGCAAGCAAAATTACACAAATTACATAATCATGGTAATATATATTTCTTCCCAAACAGTGAGATATAAAAGCGGCTCAATCTTGTTCCATACAAGGCCAGCTTACGTGATTGGGGTCTATGGTTCCATGAGATTGTAACTAATAAGCTTAAGATTTTTCTGTGAAGGGCATTTAAAATATCTCTGAGTTATAATTTGAGGCTGCCTACATTAACATTTAAGTATCTCTAATCAAAATCAATCTATCTAGATACATTTATTCAATATGGGCAATAAATGTACTTTCTCCTCTTACGGAAGGCAAAAGCTATCTGAACACCGGTACAGCCTAACAAAATAAATGGGACACCTATAGTCAGATACTGATCATAGATTTCTACTAACAAAAGAACTGGGTTTTAGTTAGTAACTAACAATAAAAAAATTAGTTCTCCATACTATACCCTTTTGATCTTAAAGTAAAAGGAGAACATTAACTTAGCAAAGTTAATGTATATTCCTAAAACCGCAAAACCAATCTTCCAACATTTTATCACTGCACGGAAATATATCTACACACACTTCACTCCCCGAAAGTCACATCGGAAATCACTTTCAAACAACATTGTCAAACTACATTCTTCTACAAATGAGACAGTTCCGTGTTTGCAAAAGGAGTCAATTCTGTGTCATTAATAAACTCATTACAACATTATATAAAATAGTAATTACTATCATCATTTTAGGTGTTCATGTTAATCTACTTGCGTCACATTACGTGATTACGGTTTTGTCTCTACAACCGTGCCTTCAATTAAGTCAAGTTCGAGTTGGATTACACACATTACAACCCCCTACAACCTACATTATACCCTAATAGAACATTTATCAAATTACACTTTAAAAACACACAAGATACAAACACGAAACGCAAAATCAAACATACTTGGTAAACATAAATGGAATAAGATGACCGAGATGCAGCGCCTCGGAAGACGGTCCTCTCCCGGTATACAGATAAAACTTATGCCCTCTTTCATAAGCATCCAGTATGTCACTCAAGTCCCTGCCAATTACCCAATTATCAATCAACTTTCAACAACTACACACAAAAACATACAAACATATAAAAGACATGAATTAGGGTTTCGAACCGGTGAGCGAAGAAGACGGAGCGGCGGAGGAAAACATGAGGAGGACGACCAGTGAGGCGCTCGACACGGTCGATTAACGTTTTGTCGAGTCTCTGACAACCGAATTTGTCGATGAGCTTGTCGTAATCAATTTTGCCCTGGGTTGATGCTACTTCCCATGGATTTACGATTTGCTCCGCCTCTGAACCCTCTTTAACTGCCGCCGGCGCCGCCATATTTTCTGCTGGGGTTTTAGTGAGCTTTGTAAAGACTAGCATTTTGCCCGTACTTCGTACACGACATTTTATTTAATTTAAAATGATAATACCAAAAATTTAACAAATTTGATTGATTTCTTAAAACATCTTATTTAATTTAAATTGATAATACCAAAAATTTAACAAATTTGATTGATTTCTTAAAAAAGATATTGTATGCAATTATATAAATAATCAATTCTTAGAAAGATATTATATACAGTTATATAAGTATTTAATAAAATAATGATATGCTAAAATTTATATAAAAAAGTAGCATACAATTCTATTTTAACAATGTTGAAAATTTATTTAATCCATCAAAATCTGCAATAAAAGTAATAAATATTTTTACAAATATTGTTCTCAGATTGAAAACAATAATAAATTGTCTTCATTATTCAAATGCGGAAATGATAATTCCTTCACCCCCAATGGCTCCAAAACATTACATGGCTCCAAAACATTAAACCTCATATAATATCAATAACATATTATATTAACTATGAGACCTCATAGTTAATATAATGTGTAAATGTTGGAGAACAATGAGATCACATTTCAAGCAATTTTTAATTTTTTTTTGTTAATTTTTTTTATGAATGGATAGAGGGTAGAATTATAAGATTTTTGTGTGAAGATGCCCCTAGCGGGGCCCTTTAAAATAGCTTGAAATGTAGCGAATATGTGTATTCTCACTGTTCTCATTTTAATTTTTTTTGTTAATTTTTTTATGAATGGATAGAGGGTAGAATTATAAGACTTTTTTTGGTGAAGATGCCCCTAGCGGGGCCTTTAAAATAGCTTGAAATGTAGTGAATATGTGTGTTCTCACTGTTCTCATTCTCACCAGAGCGTGACCATTAAACTGTATTAGTAAATTCATGTATGAAAATACAGTGTATATATATTATTAATATAGATTCTTTTATTAAAAATAAGTAAATTATACAATTAAATAAGCAAGTCAAAATATCAGATAAATATTCTAGTAGATTTATAGTTTATGTTCAAATTAAGGTCTTTCACCATGGTTCTCGCTTTCTGAAATTGTTAAATTTTTATTTTATTGGCTTTATTATATTAAAAGTATGTTCTTATTGAAACGAATATAATAATTTGAATTTGAATATATTTTTAAACTACTTATTTTGATGGGGGGTTAATTTTTTTGTGATCAACTTAGAGGGGTGACCAAAAATAAAATTAATGGAAATACATAAGCAAACTGGTACCTATAAGTACAATGACTTTAAACAAAGGTGACGTATCACTGATTGCATGAACTTATTGAATTTTAGAATAGTGTTTTAGTGATTTTGTACGCTGTGAAATTCGGTTGTTATTTTTCCGTGTCATGTAGACAATGGGCCTCTAATTTGAAATAGAAGAAGTACGAGGGATTACTACCCTATAGTACATTAGCACTTAATAGCAAGCTTTGAAGTATGAATATTACTTTTAGAGGGACGATATCTATACTTCTCAGTTCTCACTAATTAAATTCTACAAAAAATAAATTATTGTTTATATACAAAGATCATGCATCCTATTAATTTTACAGCTGCTACAGTGTTAAATACCAAAGACCTATCCCACTAAGTGTAGACTGTAGGACAGTTGATGTTTGCAATAGATTCCCACACCTTTGTCTGTATAATAAGATTTACATCAGCAGATCAAAACATTTACTTTTAATAAGACTGCATATATATTCAGTACCAATTAATTTTAAGAAGAACAACTCTCTCTTCATCCACTTTTCTTTGGAGTGCACCTTAGTCAGCTGACATTAACATTGAAAGCCGCACTCCATTCATGAAGAACATTATTCATTGATTATCTAGACCTTGTAAACATTATTCCTAATTTATTAATCAAACAATTTGCACAGCCCCTGCGGGGCCAGACAGTGTGATGCAAAATTTGTACACACCAGTCAAACTTTCACAGATTTTTGTATGTATTAACTTGTTGGGCTATTAATAATATAATTGATAACAAACTAATCGAAAAATGCCAACCAAATTCTTATTCAGTGCCCTTGGGTAAATATTAAAAAAACCGAAAAGTTGAATACTTTTTTTTATAATGGATTGTCGGGTACATAAAACTATATCAAGGCATCAATAACATTGTCACCCTAAAGGCTGGTAGCTACACTCGGACATATTTTAAAATCATATTTAAGGCTGAAGGCCACTTCTAGTGCTTTAACTGTGACACTGCCACAATGGCACATTGCAATTTTGCACCAATTGTTACTTTGATGCTTGCAAAAGAATTACACAAATGTCAGTGGTCATTATTATCAAGGTAGAATTAGACAGGTCAGTGGTCTCTGTTAAAGAATCTGGGCAGTTGGCTTGGGAAAATTACGATTGGCAGGAACCAAGGCTTACAGGTCAGAGAGATTGACACTATGTCATTGATTTTTGAAAAATCATATTTAAGGCTGAAGGCCTAAGTGATTATATATAGTTAATTAAAAACAGAGTAACGGACACTAATTCAACTCAACCAAAACCCTTATTATGATTACCCATTATTCTAAACAATTCAATACACCATAACATACACCATACCAAAGTAAACAATACTCTTCATACAAACACACACACACTATACACCAATAAATATACAAAGCACTATATACATAGTAGTATGGACACTCTAGTAATAGGTTAACTAATAAAAAACATCGGGTAATTCATTAAAACTTTAATTCTTAAATTTCAAACCAAAATCAAAACCAAACAAATATTATCCTGTCTAATTTTTAATACTGTGAAATCAATAAAAACTTAACTCTTATGGCCAAACTAAAAACCGGAACCAAATATATATGACTCGTATGGAGGTCTAGTACACATACCTTAACCCTACTTCAGGGGGTTGAGATGTTAATTTGGTGAAAAACCCAGTTTTCAAATCTGAAAAGTGCAAACATTCGTCAAAATCCAGCAGTGTGAGATTTGAGCGGCTTGGACTTGAAGGTGAAAAATGACAGAGATAGATTTGAGTAATGATAAAACGGAGAATCAAAGAAATAAAGAAAGATAAAAAGTAAAGGATAATACAATAATAGAGGTTTAGATTTGGGTCAATCCAATTGGGTTACTCCAAATGTTGTGTAATGACAAAAAATAGTATATGTTTAGATTTTGGTCGATCCAATCTAATTTGGGTCGCTCCAAATGCTATGTAATGGTAAAAAGGGGCATCAAAGAAATAAAGAAGATTAAGAAAATGAAGGATAATAGTATCGTTGACGGAATTCGAACCTTGAAATTTTAGTAAATAAATTTAATCATGTAACATATTTAATCATTAGATCTAATAGTTTTAATTTTAAATAAAAATCTAACGGATATTATTCGTTGTATACGAATTTTTATTATATTTTGTTAGTGGTTAGAAGATATGATGTCATATTTTTGGGTATGCAATTAATAAATAAATTTAATCATGTAATATATTTAATCATTGAATCTAACAGTTCTAATTTTTAACTAAAAATCTAACGGATATTATCCGTTGTATACGAATTTTTATTATATTTTGTTAGTGGTTAGAAGATATGATGTCATATTTTTGGATATGTATTAATTATTACAATATTATGTTTTAAATTAAAAGTCAACGTGTTTTAATTAGAGAGAAAAAAATTATTGATTGGAAGATATGATATTTTAGGTATTTATAAAAGGTAATATCATCAATTATAAGTAAACATCTTTTAATTGAAAAAGACAATCAGCTAATTATCATTAATTATTATTAATAAAAAAATGAAGGATAATAGTAGAGGTTTAGATTGGGTTGATCCAATTGGGTCGCTCCAAATGCTGATTAGAGTGAAAAAATTTATTGATTGGAAGATATGATATTTTAGGTTTTTATAAAAGGTAATATCATATCAATTATAAGTAAAAATCTTTTAATTGAAAAAGGTAATCGGCTAATTATCATTAATTATATTATTAATAAAAAAATGAAGGATAAATAGTAGAGGTTTAGATCCCCTCAGATCTCCTTTATATATTTATATAATAGTTCTAATTTTTAACTAAAAATCTAACGGATATTATTCGTTGTATACGAATTTTTATTATATTTTGTTAGTGATATTTAATTTCCACTGTAAATATAATTTAAAATGCAATTGAGTTGTATATTTAGTTTTCTCGATTAGTAAAAATTTAAAATGCAATTTAGAGAAATTGATTATTTTAATATGTTTTACTTGAAAACAAAAATTGATTAGTTATTAGGAGAAATTTTATTTATATTTAAGTAATGGTAAATTAAGTAAAAACAATAGGTACCGACCGACCGACCAACCAACCAATCGACCGGCGCCATATAATCGAAAAACTTTAGATTTTAGCTAACATAAATAGAAAAGGTAACGTTTTTTTTAAAAAAATTGATTATTTTAATATGTTTTACTTGAAAAAGAAAATTGATTAGTTATTGGGAAATTGTTTATTTATAATTAAGTAAGGGCGTCATTTAATTGGAAAAAGAGAGATTTTAGCTAAAGAAAATAGAAAATGTAACGTATTTTAGAAGGAAATTGATTATTTTAATATGTTTTACTTGAAAACAGAAATCGATTAGTTATTAGGATAAATTTTATTTATAATTAAGTAAAAACAATAGGTACCGACCGACCGACCAACCAACCAACCGACCAAACTTTCAATGTTTTAAAATTCAATTTTAAAGGTAAGGATATTGAAATTGTATATTTAGTTTCCTCGATTAGTAAAAATTTAAAATGCAATTTAGATATTTACTTTACTTCATTAGTAAAATTTTTATAGGTAAAAAATAATGAAACTATAGATTTAGTTTCCTCTATTAGTAAAGTTTTAAAATGCAATTGATATTTTTTTTAATCATTGGAATTATTAATTCAAAAATTAGAGAAATTAAAAAAAAAAAAAAAAAAACCGAGCTATTTGACAGGCGCCACCTCCCCTCCCCTCGTTTCTCCTTTATATAAGTATACAACAGTTCTAATTTTTAACTAAAAATCTAACAGATAGTATTCGTTGTATACAAATTTTTATTATACAAGCTTAAAACCCGTGCGATGCACGATTTTTTTTTAAATATTATATGAATTTTTCATTAATTTAAGTTATTTTTTTAAAATATAAATTTGGGAGGCTTAAATTTTTATATGAGATTTGATAATAATTATATAAATGTTATCCGTGATATTTCTAGAAAATGAGGGATTTTAGTTAGAAAATATAGAAAAAATTATAGGTTTTACTTGAAAAGGGTAATCGACTAATTATTAGTATTTATATAATTATTATTTTATTTCATTAAATAGAAATTGATACGTTTTAGATAAAAAATGCAATCGGTTAATTATTAATATTATAATATTATTAGTTTATTGTATTAAACAGAACCGCCCGTGATAAAATCGGAAAAAGAGAGATTTTAGTTTTAAAAAATAGAAAGGTAACGTGAAAATTAAAAAGATGACATAATTTATGTGAAAAAGGTAATTGATTAGTTTATAGTAATTATAATTTAATTATGTTATTTTACTAAATAAAATTGCTCATAGTTTTTAGAAAATGAGAAATTAATGTTGCCCCTGAAATTTCTAGAAAAAAAGGGAATTTAATTAGAAAAAATATAAAAGATGATACGTTTTAGTTGAAAAGGTAATCAGTTAATTATTAGTACTATAATATTATTATTTTATTTTTATTAAATAGAATCGTCCGTGATATAATTGGAAAAAGAAAAATTTTCGTAAGAGAAGGGAGAAAAGGTAACGTGTTTGAAAAAGGTAACCGTCCATGATACAATTGGAAAAAAAAGATATTTGAGTTAGAGAAAAGAGAAAATATAACGTAATTTGGCTCAAAAAGGTAATTGATTAGTTAATACTAATTATAACATAATTATGTTATTTTATTATACAAAATTGATCATAGTTTTTAAAAATGGAGAAATTTCAGTTATTTTATTTTAGTTAGATAAAATGTAAAAGATATTGTACTTTACCTAAAAGGAAATTATTTAGTTATTGAAAAATAGAAAATGTAATATGTTTAACCTGAAAAAAGAAATTGATTAATAAAGGAGATTTAGGTCGATCCAATCTAAATTGGGTCGCTCCAAATGTTGTGTAATGACAAAAAGGGACATCAAAGAAATAAAGAAGATTAAAAACATAAAGGATAAAAGCTGTAATTTTCCTGTGTAATGACAAAAAAGGGCATCAAAGAAATAAAGAAGATTAAAAAAATGAAGGGTAAAAGCAGTAATTTTTAAAATACAATACTAGCAGACATTAAGAATATATTGATACGCAATTGGGGTCAATTAGATTTACAAGAGGATTTTAACTCCGGAGTCCATTTTTATTATTTATTAAAATGGGTCACGTATTTTTGTATTAAAAAGAATTGGGAGGAAAGGGACTGAGGATCCAGACCCGATTTTAAAAATGTCATTTTTTTCAAGAATTTATTACATAAATACCATTTTTAAATTTTTTGACCAAAAATACGAGCCTATTACACATTTTAAAAATGGATAATACTATTATGCATTTGAGAAATGAATATCATGTAATAACTTTTCAAAAAAATGAATAAAAAAAATAAAAAAATATATTATGTCATGCATTTGGGAAATGCGTAACACACCATTTATGATAGTGTTACGCATTTCTCAAATGCGTGGTTCAAATTTTTTATTTATTTTTTTTACTTTTTTTATTTTATATGTATTACCCATTTGAAAAATGCGTAATATTATTACCCATTTTTAAAATGCGTAATACAATGGAATTTTTGGCCAAAAAATTCAGAAGTGGTATTCTCGTCAAAAAAATTTAAAAAAATGGTAAAAATGTCATTATTTCATTTTAAAAAGTCTTTTTAAAGTTTTTGGCTATTTAATTAAAATTTTAAACTACTTTTACAAAAATTATTGTATTATTATGGAATTTCCAATAATTTTTAAAATTCCTTGGTTTCTAGTTTTTATTTGCTTTTGTAAAATGAGGGTTGTAACTTGTAATTAGGGTGTTCATTGGTCGGGTTGGAGGCATTTTTTCAACCCGACCCAATTAAAACGGTTTGAGAATTTTTAACCTAATTAATAAAAATTAAATTTGTAACCCAACACTACCTTTCGTACAACGGTTTGGGTCGGTTTAAACGGGTTAGAATGATTTTTTTTAAATAACAAAACTATATTACATCGTTTGTTTCAAAAATTTAAATAAAGCTATAATGCATATAACTCTTAATTTTAATATTAATGTTTAATTTTGATTAACATTATAATTTTGCTAATGCAAATTATGTTGTAAGTATATGCATTTATACAAAATATTATCATATGTCTATAAATAAACAAATATTATATTATATATGTATTTATGTATAATATGCATTGTTATCGAAATCGGTCGATTTTTGAAACGCCGATAAACGTCCAAAAATTTGGAACCGATTCAGCCGATTTTGCAAAAATCGCCGATAAATCGCCGATTTTTCAACCGAATCACCCGATAAATTGTAAATTGCTACCTCAACCGAATAGTTCCTATTTCCGAAATCTGCAACACTGATAATATGTAAATATATATTCTTTCTGTCTTTTTTGATTTTTGACAACTGAAATAGGGTTGTCCGGCATGCATTTTAAGATGTATATTTTTCATTTTAAGGTGTATTTTAAAAATAGTTTCATAACTTATTTTTAAGATAAATAGATGAAAATTGTTGTATCTAGCGAAACAAATATTTCATATTTTAATATGTTATTATAAACTAAAAAGTGTATTTATATTGAAATACGAAAAGAAGTATGTCAATGATTTAAATAATATATAATTATGTTTTCTACATTGAATAACATTATCAATGTAGGTCTTCTATATTGAATAGGATCAATGCAAAAGAATTTATTTATATTTTAGTTATCTCGAGATTTTGGTGTTTCCATTTGAATCATAATTATTAAATCATCTCTAAATTAGAGATAATTTTATGAGTTTCACGTAGATTGTAAAATCATCTAAATCTGATTTTTAGTTCTTAACAAAAAAACCTTAACAAATCTTAACAATAAGACACCCTAGCTAAACACCTTGATGAATCTTGGCATAAGAGAACATTAACATGATTACACGAAAATAAATTTTTATTGAAGATCATTGTGTTATCTTTAATTTTGTTCTAAATGATAAAACGTTGTTCTAACTTGACCAGGTTCGTTCTCGATCAATAAGAGTCGTGGCTGGAAACGTTGTTCTTCTTGTTCAACTTACAACCCACGTATCGAATTTTGACCGTAAAGAACTGTTATTGGGAGATTTTGGTATAACAATGTTTATGGAGGTTGCTGAATTTACGGAGCAAAATACGGATATTTTGCTATAAGAAGAATAGGGATTAGGGTTTGTGTGTATAGGTGTGGCTGAACTTGATAGGTGTTTTCAGCGATGAACTGTTTTCTCATCCGTATCAAGGTGCATACGTACCCTATTTATAGGGATCAAGCCGTACGTAGTTCTTAGAGAACAAGATACCTAGACGGGCTAGGGTTTTAAGAGATAAGTTGTGGCCCAAGCCCACTTGTTTAGGGCTGATGTGGCAGTGAGTCATCAATTCTATCCATGATCCATGGCCCGAAGAAAGAAACCAATGGTCTCGCATGGTTAGAGTCGAGGCCTCTTATGCGAGGCTAGTAGAGAAGCAGCACAGACCTGGCATGCGACCTCGAGGGGTCGAGTCATGCGAAGCGGACCTAAATGTATAAATACTCATATGACCTCGAGGGGTCTAGCTATGAACCTTCTAGTAAAGGGTGAGATAGCGATCCCGTTTTAGTTTGTAGATGTGATCACAATGAGAAGCGATCCCTGAGAGAGAAGAATGAGAACGAAGCGATCCCTTAGATAGGATCGAGAGAGAGGTAGCCCCGTAGTTATGCCGGGCTAATTCCAGTAGTGGGCTTTAGTGACCCAATTGCCATCTTCGAGGCCCATTGTAGATAATGAACCATTAATTCAGCTAATTAAATCATGATAATTATTATGCCAGATTTGGGCATAACAACTACCCCCCGAGTCCATGTTGTCATTGAAAATGCGATGTGGACTCAGAAATCCGATGTATGGAACCGCGAAGCGAAGCTGTGACTTTATTATAGATACGACCATTGGAAATATCGCGACCCCCCCCCCCCAAGAATTTGAAGGGGTTTGACAGTTGTCATGTCTCGAGATGTGTGTTGAACGGTTGAGATCTTGACATGTGTCCCATGACCTTCTCTCTCCTGATGGCTATATATAATCCCGTCACAATCATTTCCTTTTTTCATTCTCACAAACACATTGTCGAAGTGCTGTCAGTTTGCTCCTGGATCAAAAGCAAGAAATTTTTCAAGTTCAATCACAAGCGACCCCGACTTTCTTCCGATCTCTTCAATCTTTTCTAAGAACAAGTAAGTCTTCATTCCTTCTTAATGTTTAAATTGTTGTTCTTCATCATATATGCATGATTAGATGATGTTAACTGTATGCGATGCGATCCCATTTTACTGCGATCACACACTATTAATTTCACAATGTGATCCCCTCCCCGCTTAGGTAGAGTAGCGATCCCTTAACATTTGAATAGCACCCCTGTGATACTTCTCGTGAGCGAAGTGAAGACACATAGAGCCTTTCTGTTCTATTATTCTTTTCTCCCTTTATTCCCTTTTGATTTCTGTAAGGGCACACACTTAATTCTTCACATTCTTTTCAGATGTCGAACGATAATAGCTCGAGGACGCAATCTCCAATTCCCAGTGTGCATATTATCGAGGCGACAACTGCTAACATTGCGAGGGCTACGAGCACGAGTGAGAGCTCGTTTAAATTATACTTCGATCCCTTGTGGTCAAATGAAGATTATACTAGAGAGGTGCCCTTAGTTTCATGGCGAACAAAACAAGCTTCGAGCTCGTGAGACCGATCCTTAGATGTTCTCCCAGCCCAACATGAGCCTGAGGTCGAAATGACAGATGCTGAACTAGAGATGGAAGAATTAAAGAAGAAAGGAGAGGAGTTTAGCTTGCAGGCAGCGCAGATTCTCGCTAGAATGCCTCCTACACAAGTTAATTCACCCATCGTTTTAAGTGACTCTCCAATAGACTCATTAGGCGAGGCCTACTATGACATCGAAGGAGGGGCAGACAACGAAGCCAACTCCGACAATGATGACTACGAGGAGCCTTCATCAGATGACGGGGGTCTTGACGAGGTGTCAAGAGTTGTAAATTTCAAAGATTATGACTATATTCCCGAGGCGTCGCCAAAGCCCTATGTGCCAACCCCTCAACCAGAGCTAGAGGGGTCATATATGTTAACGGGCCTCGTCCTGAGGATATCGAGCTTGGCTCGAAGGTAAAGCCGGGTGAACCTCGCATCCTTGCATGTCGAGACATGTCTTCGACCTTGACAGAAAAGACAATCAGAGAGGGGGGTCGAGAGATTCCGACCTGAAGGTAAGATTATCCTCCCTAAGAGAAGAATGCGATGCTATCGCTTTAACAACGAAGAGAATGGTGGCAGGGTTCCAAGAATGGTATTAAAGGTCCCCTTAATGAAGATAGGTGTCTCCTCGCCCCTCCATCCTTTCATTAAAGATGTTTGTGAAACCTACTTTCTGGCTCCCATCCAAATAAGCACAAACGGGTATAGATCCATGATCGCTCTTTACATTCTCTACCACAAGCTTGGGTATCCACCCATGGATGCGAGGACCATGGGTTATTTCCTTCAGCTGAAACGATGTGGGGCCAAAGATTTCGGATATGTTTACTTCTCCATATGGCCAGAGTTCAATAATAAAAGTCTCCTTCCTGGGGGAATAAGTAATGTCGGCTCGTGGAAGGAGCCGTTCTTGCACATTCACGAGGTTCCCCGAGTCAAAACGAGTTTCAACTATCTGTCTGGTGAGTTATTTATCCAGATCGTATTCTTTCATCTTTTTAAATTATTCAAAATTAACAACCCTCTTGGCATCGCTATTGGTCCAGTCCGCACAATTTTAAAAGGTGACGAGAAGAAACGAGCGGACGAGGTGCTGACAAAATCAACCAAGGAAGAGAGAAATATCAGGACCCTTCTTTCTTTGGAAAACCACCCCTGAATTGGGGCCGTCAACTGCGAAGCGGTCCTCGCGGAAGAGGAAATTACACGAGGAGGCCTCGTCTTCCCGTATAGAGATAATAGAAGAGGGTATACCCCCAATAGCAATAGAACCTAGGACCGTACCACTTTTACATTTATATAAATGCATCATTCTTGTCTTCGCATATATTTTATTGAACTGTCTTTTAACTTGCCTTTTTCCTTTTGTACATGCATGTCGGATCGCAGCGGCCTAGCTCCACCTTTCCTTAGTGCCAAAAAGGGCCCTGCTTCCAAGACACAATCTGCCTTGAAGGCTTCTCCTACAAAACCAATAGATCCTCCCAAGAAGGTCATTAGCGACCCCCCATCCAAATCTAACATAGTTGGGGAACAGGCTCTAAACTCTCCTGATCAAACTCCTTCGAAGCGACCCAGGACAGATGGGCCTAAGGATGGATCCTCTCGACCACCTTCTGGGGTCGTTACTGCAACAGCCTCTCAACATCTTTTTGCCGCGTTGGGACCCAGTATTCTGATGAGGCTGAGACCTCGGGGTGGTGGAAGGCGACCCCCGAAGAGAATGCTTGCGCCTTAACCAGGTGTTTAGCTGAAGCCTTCATCCGTCAGGCCGCTCATACGAAGCATTTTTCTCAACTTGATAAGAAGAACAAGGTCCTTGAGTTTCAGAAGGTTGAAGACAAGCGGTCCCTGGAGGAGACATTCGAGAAGAAACTTTCCCAAGACACTGCCCAAATCCGAACAGATCTGAAGACAGCTCGCAGAGAGAGGAATGATTTCGAAAAATCCCTCAAGGACCTTCATAAATCCAGCAAAGAGGCGATCAAGAAGAAGGATGAAGTGATTGCAAAGCTGACCAATGATCTAAACGCTGTTAAAGCTGCTCTGACAACCGCTGAAGATGCATTCCTGGTCAAGGGACAAGTTAGCTTCATGAAGGGATTTATCAGAACGATCCCTGATTTTGATTGGGATCAACTTGGCCCAGGTAATGCTGACTTCGATGAAACTCTGAAGAAGGAGATTGCTGATGAAGATGTTGAGGAAGAGCGGCTCACAGAGGAGGCCAGGATCGCTGAGGAGGCAAGGCTAGCTAGCGAAGCTACTGCTAGGGTCGCCGAAGAGGCAAGGCTAGCTAGTGAGGCTGCTGCAAAGGCTAACCAGGACAAAAGTGCTCCGTGAATATTGTGTGTGTAATAACTTGAAATCTTGAATTTGGGATGCGGGCTCCCTTTTAACTTTTAATGCCTCGTAAGATGTAATCATATTTTTTGATTAACTCTGGTAACTGCAAGTCCCTTGGGATCGTATAGCGACCCATGTTAACTTTAATTCATCCAATGTTTCGCCTATAATTTTGTTTCCACCTATTTTTTGATTGTCTTTTTTAATTTTTTTTTTCTAAACGATTGTCTTTTTAATTCCTCCATGTAAATTATCTTTGTGGCTTGGCATCATAACATACTGCATAAGTAATTGGCTCGTAGATTGTTAAGATATAAGTTATGTCTGCAGATACGAAACGTCTTGAACGAATGTGTTCTTTTGCTTAGATTCCTTTGATTGTTGTAAGTAGTTTACAGTGCGATCCATTCCTTAGATGTAGATTGTTGTCTGAAAGGGAGTAGCCACGCATTGTTGTGCTGAGCTAGTCCTTTAAAATGTAAAATTCTAACAAACAAATAAGTGAAGTTTGAATGCAAAAATTTAAATAAACAATATTGAATGTAAACGAACTCATTTATTGCCATAGTAGGGACGAGGCCCTAAAGTTGATAAGTAGAAATGTCTTCATATGATACAAGATAGGGGCGAGGCCCTAAAGTTATTACATCATAAATGGGATGTGTCTATATGATCACTACCCCCCAATACTTTGTATGAATTTATTCATGTTAAGTAGTAGTAATAGATAGAAACTACCAGAAGCGAAGCCTTTACTGATAGTACTTTCTCAAGTGTTCCGCGTTCCAGGCTCGCGGAATAACATTGTCCTCCATATCAGTGAGATAGTAGGTTCCTTCTGATAGAGTGATAAGTGGATGTTATATCCACTTGGAATGCTTCGTATCGGCTTGAATTGATGACTTGAACTCAAGTATGTGGTGTTTTTGATGTGTTTTTAGTGAATTTGTGCAAGAATAAGAGTCGGATGTGGGATGATGTTTTCCATGCTTAAATGGTGGTTTTGAGCTTAAAGAATAACAGTACATCAAATTGCGAGAGAGCCGGAAGAAACGGAATGAAAATAGGAGTTAAAACGAAGAAAATAGAGCAAAATCAGCAACCGGGCAGTGCGCGGGCGCGGGCGCGCGTGAACAGTGCGTGAACAGTGAGCGGGCGCGCGTGAACAGTAGCATTCAGCGGGTGAAAAATCAGCCAGAATTTCTGATTTTGTTTTGGCCATATCTTGAGTTCTACAAGTCCGTTTTGGACGATTCAACTGCCCACGCGAAGATAACGGAATTTTCTATCATTCTAAGGTGGTCCGGAGTCCAGAATTATTGAAGAGAATTTTCCTTCAAAACAGAATCAACAGAATTTGCCAGAATTCAATTCTAAACAGGAAATTGCCACAATTCCTACTTCTAATAAGTATGGTAATTGCTCTGGGCAGCTAGAACATTCCAGAATCAGATCTACATAGGGAATTTGCAATTCTATTCTCATTCAAGAACGGAAATTGCCAATCTTCTATTCCAACTCTAAAAAGGCAATTGCTTGGTGGACAAGACTTCTAGAGCCTATATAAACACATCCAACCCTTGTAATTTGTATCATTAGGAGTAGAACCATTACATATCAATTACTTAGGTTAATTTATATTTTTTCATACTTTGTTTTTATCATGATTTCACTTGATCCCATGATGACGAGAAGTTCAATTATGAACTAATCGTTGTCATGGGATTCTAACGGATTTATTTATGGAGTTTAGTATCTTGATGCTTTAAAGATCTGTGTGTGATGTATATCTGATATCCTCGTATGGTTATGCTTAATTGTTAGATGAGTCGCGAACATCTAATTTGTTAATCTTTTGTGAAGTGAAAGTGGATCTTGAGATTTAGAACTTGCCATGCTAGCATAGGTTCATGTTTGTTTATCAACATGATTCGTAGTATGAGATGAGAATACTTATATTGCCCTATGTGATCAATATGGATAGCTTGTTCTTTAACCGTTATGTTTTCAAATCTTATAGACATATAGGGTCTAAGCATAATTGGTGTCTATTTATCTTCTATCTCTTTTGTGGATGTATGTTTAGTTTGGTATACGTATACTGAGAGGTAGCGTGTACTTGTTTCGTGTTGTCTGATCAGATATCATAACCATTGCATATAGTGATTAAAGGCGTCAGATCTAAGTGAAGTATTTAATGAAGTTAGGATCCCATTTTTCTCTTGCAGAAGTAATTTGATTTAAATTCTTGTTAGTTAGTTAATTCTTAGTTTGTTAATTTAATTCCTTAGTTAATTTTAGTTAATTAAAACCAAATCTTGTTATTTGTCTTAGCAGTGAATTCACTACTAAAAAAACGCTAATAGACATCGGTTTCTGGCCGATGTCTTTGAAAAATCCTGACCGATGTCTTTGTCGGTGATGTCTAAAGTCTGAACGTTTAGACATCGGTTTCTGGCCGATGTCTTATATCGTATAATACATCAGTTTTAAAAATATTTCTGATGTTTATGAACTATCTTCTTGGGTTAACTGCATGAGGTTAACTTTTAAATTGTTATATTATAATTCTTAGATGTTATTTAACATATAGCAAACATAGAATAATTCGACATAGACATCTGTTGTTTTCTAAATATTGATGTCTAAGCCTTTATTAACATCGGTAAATATTAAGAAAAACGATGTATAATGTGACCATAGACATCAGTTTTAGACGATGCTGAAGATATCTATTGCATTGGTTACCTATTTTGAAAACAGATGTCTGAGATCCCTCAGACATCGTTTTCAGCCGATGTTTAAGACTTCTAATATATCAGTTTTTTTTAAGAGAAACGATGTGTAAGGCCCCATATGGGACCTTCATATACATCATTTCTAGCAATATTTGTGCACACCAATAACCAAACTAAAACAATACCAAGTCAGAACTAACCAAACACATATATTAACCAACATAAATATCAAGTATCAAGTATTCTTACATAACCAATCAAAACCAAACTAATGACCATACCCAAATATCAAGTACATTACAAATATCAAGTACATTAGCAAAACCAATAAGCTAAAAATCAAAATAAACGTAGAACGCAACCTTGTTATCCATCTTGTCCACGACCAAATCCAGAACAAGCTTTACTAGTAGTTCTTATAATTCACATGAAATTAGTTTGTTCATGTACAGCACAAACATAACTCTCTAATTTTGATCATACTTTCTAAATAAGTTTATAAAACCATTCTGGACCATAGATTCCCATCAATAGCTACCGTATTGGTTCTACGAGGATTGCACCATGTCCATGCTTGTTTGACATGAATTTTCTTCATTCATCATGTTCCTACCAGATATTAACAAGTAAACAACATTAGATGACGTTTTCGCAAACAAAAAGAGATTTATAGTAGATCTATCTGCTTAACTGAATCACGTATGTAATTTGCAATATTTGGTAAGTACTCAATCCCAACCAGGTGTTTGAAGTTTTGGAGGGAACTATTCTCACTTGCTATTTCATGCTAGGAATCAGAACTAAAATAACAATTAAAGCATACTTCAACACTCTGGTCTTAAAAGTAAATAATGGAAGAAAAAATCTCACTCTCGTGGTCGAGAAGTCCATAGAGAACTTAAAGCTCGTAATCGTCCATAATATTCTCCAATGACCAGAAAACAACTTGTAGCTTGACGAATAGTCAGTATCCGTCTCAGTTAGTGAAGTGTTTGCTGCCTCAGATTATCGGCCTGTAAGATGAATTAAAAAAAATGGATTATTACAAACATTGTCTAATTAAGTAGAAGTATTAACATCAATACAAAATGAGGCAAAATTAAAATATGAACAATTGATATATAACAACAGCAGGGGCCATGCATGTCTTCTACGCGTTGACAACTGACATTATATATTAAATGTTTGTTGAAGCCATTGAAGTTATCTTAATACAAGGTTTGGACTAGTTCAATCATAGAATCAATAAATATATTTCGATTGAATAACAAATTAAAAGTTGTGTTGATAGGTCTAGCGGAGTGGTTTGAGTTTCACTGTCAACCCTCAAACCACCATTGAGAACTAATACATAAGGAATCCAAAACAAACATTAGTGTAAAAGTAAACTTGATGTTTAACAATAAAGCAATGAATAATTGTACTAAAATAGAATGGTGAAATTTTACTTAATTATTTTTGAAACTTCCGGAAGAGTAAACTACTCTATTCTGCATAAAGTTGGTGGCTACAGGCATAATAAGAACTTTCAGCTTGTAGTATAAAGTTGACATAAATGGACTATTACTTTTTAATTTAAAATATAACATTGATAATCTTTCTTCTTAGATGTAATTATGTGACATGAGGGGTAAAGTCTTTCGGAACAAGCTTTACTAGTTGTTTACTAGTAAAGCTTGTTCTGGACTTGGCCAGAAGCTAACACTTTCATTTTTATGCAATTGATTTCAGAATCCTCTTAGTGATATGAATTTAGGATTTCTACCAATATAAACAAATAATCTACAGCCAAACAATGAATGTTTATGTTGAATGCTAAGCAAAGAAAAAATGTAGAATGCTACAAATGGATGAACTCAACTTGCAACATTTTACATAATAATTAAGTAATCAATAAACCACAATTTGAAAAAGCATAGATAAACTTCACTACTCTTGAGTGAAATCCAGAAAAGCTGCTATTTATGATATATAGAACTCGATAGCAATTTAGAGCTAATCAGGTTATCCTGTATTTTAACGAAGCAAGCTGAATAATACTGTAAATACAAATTCAGATTTCTTACCATCACTCGACATCAGGAATTGGCTCCTTCGGTTTCTCTTTCACGATCACTCTCTCTGACACCTCAATAAGGTTGGGATTTATATCGGCTCTGCTTTCACCTTTTCAAGCTGTGCTTGCTTGGCCTTCAACTCTTTCGCTTGTGCTTCTCCAAATTGGCTCTGAAAAAGAGATTACAAAAGGAGTATAATTATAAATGTTCACGTGACCAGATCTAGAATAGAAAATCTAGAACCAAAACATTGCATTTCAAAATATACAACATAATGCAGATCAAAGAATGCAGATCCAATAGGTCAGTTTGGTACATGACCAAGGTGTCTTGTTTTCAATTTTGTCTCTAGAAGTATTCAAATTATTTCACTTGAACAGGAACTGGATTGACACTTGTGCTTTGAAAGGCATATGATGTAGCCTATTTGTATTTCGAGGATACAACTCAACTTAAACAAGATTGTAGTAGTAAATAGTATATAGACTGTCACAAGGAATCTCAGATTGTAATATCTGTCAGGAGAAAAAGATCAAGATCAATCTACAGACTTGAGGAATTACTACATTGAAAGAAGTTCAGACATCTGATCAAGCCTCAGTGGAGTATTCATTAAGAAGTGGGTTCGTTTAAATTGACAGAGATTTCAAAGGTGACAGAGACAGTACAGAAGAATTAAAGAGATAGAGGAGAAAAGAAAAGGAACCACATCATAGAGTCAAAAATAAAGAAAAGCCGTTGGAGTTAGTCGTTCATGAACCAGACCGTGCATCGAGCGTCAACAATTATTCAGTGGAAGTTCTTTATTATTTTCAGTGGTTTACAGAACAGATTTGGTTCTCAAAAGGAGGTATATTAATTCTTGTTAATTAATTAAATCAAGTAATTAATTTAATTAATAAATTAATTCTCAAAGAATTAATTTATTCATTAAAGTAATTATTAGATTAATTAATAAGAATTATTATATAAAAGAAATTAAATTAAATGATTAGTTAAAATCGTTTGATTTAATAAGGTTAGAAAATCTGTTCTATTATTACTCTCAAGAGTAATAACGGAGAGTAATGACAGCCTAAGTCAGAGAGTAATACTGAACAGAGTAATACTGGACAGAGTAATACTGAACAGAGTAATACTGGACAGAGTAATACTGGACAGAGTAATACTGAACAGAGTAATACTGGACAGAGTAATACTGGATAGAGTAATACTGGACAGAGTAATACTGGACAGAGTAATACTGGACAGAGTCATACTGGATAGAGTAATACTGGACAGAGTCATACTAGCTGTCGTAATGGACAGAGTAATGCTGGACAGTCGTACTGGACTGTCATAATGGAGAGTCATAATGGATCAAAATATCTCCAAAATAGACAGAAGCTTGTTTTTGTCTATAAAGAAGAGGTGGCCAGTGAACATAACATACATACACGGACAAGAAGAAAAGAAAGACACAGCTCAATATCATATCTCTCTCTCATCTTTCAAGCTCAAATAAATTCCCATAAATTCTTAAGTTCTTTGTTTCAAAAATTGTATCCATTAGAACTTAATTATTTGTGACTCTTATACTACTAGCGAATTAAGTTTCCTAGTTCTTATCTTGATTTTTATTAACTAAATTAGAAAAGTTCATGTCGAATTTTCTAATTAGTTTTTATCAACTTGATAATTAATCTGTACTGAAATTGTAACACCCATCAAGTTAATATATTGTTATATTCAACTTGAAATTTGTTTCAATTTATTCCGCACAAATTTGTTTAAAATAAATTTTATTTGAAGGACAAATTTCGATAAATTGGTATAGATTGTATTCAACCCCCCCCTTCTACAATCTTATCGGACCTAACAATTGGCATCAGAGCCTATTGATTGATACACAAATCAAGATCCTATTTTTATTCAATCAAAAATTTATCTCGAATTTTTAACTCACTTAAAAATTCATCATGTCTTCCAAAGGCATTGTTAAGATTCCCATATTTAATAAGGATAATTATGATATGTGGAAAAATAAAATGGAGTTGTTTCTAGATGTTACAAATTCCAAATATTTGGATGTTCTGAAAAATGGACCTAAAATTCCTATGGTTCATGAAGAACAAGTTGTTACTGATGGAGTTGTAACAATACTTGCTAAATCCTATCCAAATGACTCTAAGAATTTTTCTGCTGAAGAAAAAGAGGAAGCTGGACTGGACAAAAATTTGAGACTAATTCTAATAGATTCCCTGGATGCTGTAATGTATAGCCATGTGATGAATTGTAAAACTGCTAAGCACATCTGGGAAACTATTGAGACTATTAATGAAGGGACTGATGAAGTCAGGGAAAACAGACTTCAAATTTTGACCTCTGAATATGAACACTTTAGAGCTGGCCCCAATGAAGGCATTCAGGAAGTGTTCGAAAGGTATAACAAAATAATCAACAACTTGCAAGTTCATGGCAAGCAATATACCCAGAAGGAGATCAACATGAAGTTTTTACTGACTATGCCTACTCACCTGGAGCATAGAATAACTGCCATCAGAGAATCGAGAGATTTAAATAAGATTGCTCTTGACAGGCTGTTTGGTGTTCTGAAAACATATGAATTAGAACAAGTACAGCAGAAGAAGTTCTCTGGCAAAGGCAGAGTTACAAGTTCTTCTACAGCTCTAGTAGCTGAAGTTCCTAAAGAAGTGGAAGCTAAAGTTGTTCAACCTAAAAGCTTCACCAAGGAACAAACTGAAGTTGAACATGGCCAAACTCCAGCTACTCAGGATGGTAGTGAATTCTATTCACTAGAAGAGCTGGATCAATTAGAAGATAAATCTATGGCAATGACGGTGAGACAATTCAGTAACTTCAGATTTAGAAGAAATCCAAAGTTCAGGTTTAAGTCTAATAGCAGATTCCAAAGAGGAGGTTCTTCATCCTCTAGTAACAGGGGAGGATACAAAACTGGAACTGTTGACAGAAGCAAGATTCGTTGCTTCAACTGTAATGAGTTGGGACACTTTGCTACTGAGTGTCAAAAACCCAAGCAAGCACAGAAAAAGGACTATGCTTCTGAAAAGAAGAAAACTGGAAGAGCTTATGTAGCTGCCGGTAAAAGCTGGGATGACACAGATAGCGAAGATGAAGAATATGGAAACTTTGCGCTGGTGGCAAATGCTGAGTCATCAACTTATTACACCACACCGGTAATTCTTACTGACGCTGAGTTGATTAATAGCTTATATAGTTCCATGGGTTGTGCACAGAAAACAATTGAAAGAATAACTCTATTAAACACTAAACTTGAAAATGAAGTGTTAGAGTTAAAAAAGGTGCATACTAATCAAGATAAGAATATAGAAGAAATAGCTCGACTTAACCGCAGAGATAAGTCATTAGGAGAATACATGGTAAAACAAGTTGATAGGATTGCTGAACAAGACATCAGGATTAGAGAACTTGAAACACAAATTAGAGCTTGTTATAATTCTGTTAAAGTTTCCAAAGAGCACTTCAACAAACAAGCTAGAGAACAAACTGTAGGAATAGGGTTTGGTTACAAAGAAGCTGTTGGTTCTTTGAGCAATCATTCTGCTAATCCTATTCCTGCTAAAGAAAGAGGTATACCACACGTTCTCAAGAATGTTGAAAAACCCATGTTTAAAGAATCTGTTTCTGAACCACCAAACATGTATTCTATTGTGATTCAAGAAGAAATGAAAAATGAGGACAGTGCTAATGGCATAGTCCTTGATAATGATAAATCTGTTAAGGCACCTACAACCAAAAATGTTAAATCTAATAAGGTTGTTTCTATGAAACCAGTGAAGTTTGTTCCCAGTTCATCTAAAATTGAGTTAGGTGATAACAAGTTGGAGCAGAATGATAATATGTCTAACATGAATACCATGCCTGTTATTGATACTTCTCATAAAGCATGTGGTGTTGTCAATTGTATGTCTTGTGCTTTTAATGTTATGTCTGCTTACTTTAATGGTAATCATGCATGTGATAATAAGACTACTCCTCGACAACACATGAACAGAAATAAAAATGTTAGATCAAAGACTGCTAGTCCTCCTCATGTTAGGAGAGAGACATTTGTACCTAAGCCTAAACAAAGTTTTACTAAGGCTGTCTACAAGGTCAAATGTCCAGTCAATGAAAAAAATGTTCTTGCTGCTAAACAAACATGGATACCTAAAATTAAACAAAAGATTATCAAATCTGTTTATAGGGTCAAATGTTTGTTGATTGATGGTGTCAAGGTTAAAAATTTTGTTTTGCCTGACAAAGGTCAATTTTTCAAGTACTCTGGACCCAACCAAGCTTGGGTTCCGAAGAAGGTTTAATCCATTTGTCATTGCAGGGTGTTGAACAGGTTGAACGAGTAACCCGGATCTTGGACAGTGGATGTTCAAGGCATATGACTGGTGATAGAACCCTGCTGACAAATGTGGTGGAGATGGTCGGCCCAGTAGTTACCTTTGGAGATAACAACAAAGGTAGAACTGATGGATATGGCAGACTTGAAGCTGGAAATGTTATCATTGATGAAGTCTCTTTTGTGAAAGGACTTGAGCACAATTTGCTCAGTGTTAGTCAATTCTGTGACAAAGGATATGAAGTTTATTTCAACAAGAAGAATTGTCTAATTTCACACAAGAGACATGAAAAGCCACAACTGACAGGAGTTAGAAAAGGCAATCTGTACGTAGCCAATATGAACTCAGGAAGCACTGCAGAAATTACTTGCTTCTACACTAAAGCATCTAATGACGAGAGTTGGCTATGGCACAAGAAACTTTCTCATCTAAATTTCAAGACAATGAATTCTCTAGTTAAAAGAGAGTTGGTGAGAGGTTTGCCTTCAATGGAATTCACTCAAGAAGGACTTTGTGATGCATGTCAAAAAGGCAAGCTAAAAAGGGCAAGTCACAGGAGCACTGACACATCTTCAATAACTGAACCATTACAATTACTTCATATGGATTTGTTTGGTCCAGTTAATGTGATGTCTATGTCAAGGAAGAGATATGCTCTAGTGATCGTTGATGATTTTTCAAAATACACATGGGTCCTATTTTTGAATTCTAAAGATGAGACTCCACAACTGGTGATTGATCACATCAAATTAATTGAGCGAGATTCAACGTATCCAGTGAGAGCTATAAGATCAGACAATGGAACTGAATTCAAGAATGCAGTTCTAAATGACTTCTGCACTGAGAAGGGTATAACTAGACAATACTCAGCTCCAAGAACTCCTCAGCAAAATGGGGTAGTGGAAAGAAAGAATAGAACCTTGATTGAAGCTGCACGTACTATGTTAAGTGAATCAAGGCTTCCATTGTACTTTTGGGCTGAAGCTGTCAACACTGCTTGCTATACCCAGAATCGAACTATAATCAATAAAGACCATATGAAGACACCTTATGAAATTATGGCTGATAAGAAACCATCACTCAAATACTTTCATGTATTTGGGGCAAAATGCTTTGTGCTTAAAGAAGGTGATGATCAAGGTGGTAAATTCGATACCAAAGCATTTGAAGCAATTTTTATTGGTTATTCAATGAGGGCATACAGGGTGTATGTGATTGATGAACAGAAGATGATGGAAAGTGTCAATGTAACATTTGATGACACTAAACTCCCTAGTATCCAAACTGAGGATCCATCTGAAAAGCTATCTTTCGATGACATGACAGATACAGATTCAGATGATGACAATGCACCTGAGATTTTTGCTGATGCTAATGACAACGATTATGATCAGGGTAATGGTGATGAAAACAATGATAGTAATCAAGATACTCCTGAAACTTCTGAACAATCATCTAGTCAACCTGGCAACAACTCAGGGGGAGACAAAGAAGGGTCAACTGGTCACACACAACATCACAATGAAGAACAAGGCGAATCATCAAGATTAAATCTTCCAAGACAGACTGTTTGGAATAGAGCTCATCCTTTTGAGCTGATTATTGGTGATCCAGATGTTGGTGTCAAAACTAGAAGTGCTACTCAAAATCAATGTAACTATTCAGGGTTTCTGTCTGAAATGGAACCTAAGAAAACTGAGGAAGCTCTTTCTGATCCTGATTGGGTAATTGCTATGCAAGATGAACTCAATCAATTCAAACAACAAGAAGTATGGAAGCTGGTACCCAGACCCAAAGATAGAAAAGTGGTTGACACAAGGTGGGTATTCAGAAACAAGCTAGATGAAGATGGTACAGTGACGAGAAATAAAGCAAGACTGGTAGCAAAGGGTTATTCACAAGCTGAAGGAATAGATTATGATGAAACCTATGCTCCAGTGGCAAGACTTGAGGCTATCAGAATATTCTTGGCATTCGCAGCATTCTCAAACTTTAAGGTTTATTAAATGGATGTCAAGAGTGCCTTTCTGAATGGTAAGCTAGATGAAGAGGTATATGTAGAACAACCCCCTGGCTTTGAAGATCCAGAATTCATAGACTATGTCTACTTTCTCTTCAAGGCTATTTATGGTCTTAAGCAAGCACCAAGGAAATGGTATGACACTCTCTCTAAATTTTTACTTGAAAATGGTTTTATTAGAGGTGTCATAGACAAAACTCTCTTCACAAAGAAACATAAGAATGATACAATACTAGTCCAAATATATGTAGATGATATAATATTCGGGTCTACTAATGATCTTCTTTGCAAGAAATTTGCTAAGTTAATGCAGGGTAAGTTTGAAATGAGCATGATGGGTGAGCTGAAGTTCTTTCTTGGATTGCAAGTAAGTCAAAGGATAGATGGGATATTTATCTGTCAATACAAGTATGTCAAAGAGCTTCTCAAGAAATATCAAATGGAGGACTCATCTTCAGCAAGAACACCATCATCTACAGCTGTTAAATTTGGAGCATGTGAAAATTCTGCTAAGGTAGATATCACAAGCTACAGAGGTATGATAGGCTCATTACTTTACCTTACTGCAAGTAGACCAGATATTATGCATGCTACATGTTTGTGTGCAAGGTTCCAATCGGATCCTAGAGATGTTCATCTCATTGCTGTTAAACGAATCTTGAGATATCTTAAGGGTACGCCTAACTTAGGCATCTGGTACCCTAAAGATTCTGGTTTTAATCTTGTTGGATATACAGATTCAGATTATGCAGGAAGTGTTGTAGATAGGAAAAGCACCTCTGGGAGTTATCAATTCCTAGGTGGCAGGTTGGTTTCCTGGTACAGCAAGAAACAACAAACAGTTTCCAACTCAACAGCTGAAGCTGAATATATATAGCTGCTGGAAGCTGTTGTGCACAGATCTTGTGGATTAGGAATCAGCTAAGGGACTATGGCTTTGTACTTGACAGGATTCCTATCTTGTGTGACAATACAAGTGCCATAGCAATCTCCAACAATCCTGTGCAGCATACGAGGACAAAGCACATCGATATCAGGTATCATTTCATTAGAGAGCATGTCATGAATGGTACCGTGGAGTTACATTTTGTACCCACGGAAGAACAAACAGCAGATATTTTTACTAAGTCTCTTGACGAATCCACATTCACCAGAATTGTTGGTGAATTGGGTATGTTAAATAGTCCTAGTAATTAAACTAGTTAATATCTGAGGTTTGCTCTTTAATAATTTATAAGTGATTACTTTGTTAATATTTGTTATTAAAATCACTTGTATAATTATTTTATCAACTTATCTTCTTGCTTGTTAATTCTCAAATCATTGTCATTATTTTCTTAATATATTCCTACTTACTTTTTTTAATTTTAGAATATTTTAATTTTCTCTAAAAATATTTTTCTCAAACTTTACAAGTTGAAATTAGTGAGAAATCTATTTTTGTTGAAAATTACTTTTGAATATTTGTGTTGATTTAATAAGTCATATTTTCTTTTTAAATGATTTTCTATAAGAAAGTTATTTTATTAAGAAAATATATAGATTTATTAATTTACTACAAATATTTATGTTTATAGTTAATAGTTATTAAATGGTTTGTAGTGTTTGTCCTTTTGTTATTAATGTTTGATTTCATAAAAAGGATAACCTATGGTATTTTTAGTATTTTCTTATTTTCTATTTAGCCATTTTTTTTAAAGTATTTATATTGTTGTAAATATTTTTGTAAATTATTTTCTTTTGTTTTTAATATTCTGTAAATATTTTTTTTATATACAGTTATTTTTGAATTAAAAATTTAAAAAAAAATTAAATTAAAAAATTAAAAAAAAATCGTATTTTTCTTTTCTTTTTAGTTTTTATTTAAGATTTTTTTTGTATATTATTTCTTATATTTGTATATTATTTTTCTTGTGTATATAAATAGTTTGTATAGTTTTTCAGCTTAGTCACTATACTTTCAAAACTTACAAACAGGTCACTGTATTTGGTTCTTTTGTTGTTCTTCTGTTTAACACACACACAACTTGCAGTTTTAATTCTAATTCTTTGTTGTGTTGTTATTGTTGACAGACCTTCTTATATAGGACCATTGTTGGTATCAAATTGGTATATGTCAATTCAATTGTTTAGGAACTAACGTTTGATTTTCAGGTTCTAACAATTGGAAGACAAGACCTAACAAGTGGTAACAGTTGGTATCTAACATACAGGATCTAAAACATGATAAAATAGTTTTGTTTGTATTGGTTTGAACATTAACTTACATTAATTCGATTAATTTATTAATTGAATTTTTGCTTATGTTTTTGTTTAGTAAAACCGGCTCAAGATCTATATCTTTCCCATAACTCAAAATCTCTTTATATAGTTGTGATTGCTTATATTTTAAATCTTTTGAAATCACAACTGTATATCATTCTATCTCTATTGCTCATATTCTGTGATGCAGGTTCATCTAAATGGAGTTTTGCTTTCTCACATGTTTAGTCATAAGGTTGTAAACCCAACAACTTTTATCCCAGACTACAGTCAAACTCAAACACATTCTATCTTACACCCAAAAAGGAAGTAACCTATCAGACTAGAGGTCACCAGGGAGTAACTGCACATGATGCAGCAAATAAGGATGTGTGGGATATTCAGTTGGAGAGTCACTACCTTATACACTAACCAAAATATTTCATACGCACAAAGTGAGAATGCACACACTAAGGATGAATTGACGGAAACCTATAATCCAACCATTTTACGGTTAGGATTATTAATTAAAGGTTCTTTAATGAACTAAGTGTCTTCCCAGACATTAGAAGGAAATCTTGATCTCAATGCTAAATTTAATAGATCATTGTTTACCTTCCCAGAATTCAAATCTGGAACCTTTAAAAGGGAAATTAGCAACTTGTAGATTATGACTCAGATTCGTCTGACGAGTCCAACGAGGATTTGGAATTTGCGAACTCCCATTGCACCACCACTGACCTCTCTTGAAGGGGCTAGGGTGATTTTTCCTTGCAGGTACACTAATGGATGTTGGAGCTATGAGTGATACGAGTGATACACTAGTGAGCAAGAGTGTAAACACAGAGAGAAGTGAGACACTCAACACAAATGAGTGGAGAGAAGAGTGAAACACTTGTGAGGTACACTAAACACTATCACACACTCACAGTGAGGAAGAAAATGAAACTTCCTTTCTAACAAAGAACTCTATAATTGGTACAACTACTTTGTCAACTAGTTGATTGGAGGATTCCTCAACTAAGGGGGAGAAGTAAAGGGGGTACAAGAAAAAGGAGAGTAGGTTAGAAAGGGGGAGCATTTACAGACTGTGCTTTGGAAGAGAAGCAAGTCAAGTTACTAAGGGGGATATTTGCAGTGGAGATATAAAGAAGATTACATCACAATACTATTCTATTAGTCTTTCAATGTACTATGTATAAAGGCTAACTGGAGGAGTAGTAGATTTCCTAGAAGTTGTAGAAATGGTATTGATTCACCATTGTCTATATAGTAGGAACAGTTGTTTTTCTTAAGTGAGAAAAGCTGTGTCAGAGAAGGGAAGTGATTGTAAATCAAGAACTGCTGATAATCACCAATATAAGATATGAAGGATTATCAGGCAGAGATTTGAAGAATCAGAAATGAAGATGAGTTATCTATTGAAGATCAGTTCAGTGCTAGAGGAACAATCATCTATCATTTCATCAACTGAGGATTCTGGAATTGTTAAATCTAAACCAGAGAAATTTTTTTAATGTACTATTTGCTAAGCTCCTAAATGCTTAATCTTTTTCTTGTTTAAGTGAGTTAGTTGAGTTATCCTCTAGGTATTTGCTTGTTATTGTCTAACAAACAAATAGGGGGAGATTGAAAGGCATATGATGTAGCCTATTTGTATTTCGAGGATACAACTCAACTTAAACAAGATTGTAGTAGTAAATAGTATATAGACTGTCACAAGGAATCTCAGATTGTAATATCTGTCAGGAGAAAAAGATCAAGATCAA
Organism: Kitagawia praeruptora; assembly: GCA_037693485.1. Classification (NCBI taxonomy): domain Eukaryota; kingdom Viridiplantae; phylum Streptophyta; class Magnoliopsida; order Apiales; family Apiaceae; genus Kitagawia; species Kitagawia praeruptora. The sequence goes on from CM075351.1 coordinate 41,320,537, forward strand.
TCTACAGACTTGAGGAATTACTACATTGAAAGAAGTTCAGACATCTGACCAAGCCTCAGTGGAGTATTCATTAAGAAGTGGGTTCGTTTAAATTGACAGAGATTTCAAAGGTGACAGAGACAGTACAGAAGAATTAAAGAGATAGAGGAGAAAAGAAAAGGAACCACATCATAGAGTCAAAAATAAAGAAAAGCCGTTGGAGTTAGTCGTTCATGAACCAGACCGTGCATCGAGCGTCAACAATTATTCAGTGGAAGTTCTTTATTATTTTCAGTGGTTTACAGAACAGATTTGGTTCTCAAAAGGAGGTATATTAATTCTTGTTAATTAATTAAATCAAGTAATTAATTTAATTAATAAATTAATTCTCAAAGAATTAATTTATTCATTAAAGTAATTATTAGATTAATTAATAAGAATTATTATATAAAAGAAATTAAATTAAATGATTAGTTAAAATCGTTTGATTTAATAAGGTTAGAAAATCTATTCTATTATTACTCTCAAGAGTAATAACGGAGAGTAATGACAGCCTAAGTCAGAGAGTAATACTGAACAGAGTAATACTGGACAGAGTAATACTGAACAGAGTAATACTGGACAGAGTAATACTGGACAGAGTAATACTGAACAGAGTAATACTGGACAGAGTAATACTGGATAGAGTAATACTGGACAGAGTAATACTGGACAGAGTAATACTGGACAGAGTCATACTGGACAGAGTAATACTGGACAGAGTCATACTAGCTGTCATAGTGGACAGAGTAATGCTGGACAGTCATACTTGACTGTCATAATGGAGAGTCATAATGGATCAAAATATCTCCAAAAATAGACAGAAGCTTGTTTTTGTCTATAAAGAAGAGGTGGCCAGTGAACATAACATACATACACGGACAAGAAGAAAAGAAAGACACAGCTCAATATCATATCTCTCTCTCATCTTTCAAGCTCAAATAAATTCCCATAAATTCTTAAGTTCTTTGTTTCAAAAATTGTATCCATTAGAACTTAATTATTTATGACTCTTATACTACTAGCGAATTAAGTTTCCTAGTTCTTATCTTGATTTTTATTAACTAAATTAGAAAAGTTCATGTCGAATTTTCTAATTAGTTTTTATCAACTTGATAATTAATCCGTACTGAAATTGTAACACCCATCAAGTTAATATATTGTTATATTCAACTTGAAATTTGTTTCAATTTATTCCGCACAAATTTGTTTAAAATAAATTTTATTTGAAGGACAAATTTCGATAAATTCGTATAGATTGTATTCAACCCCCCCTTCTACAATCTTATCGGACCTAACATGCTTCAACTTAGCAAAGGAGGTGATAATATTTGAAACTTACTTTTAGTTCTATGGAACATATCGGTGAATTGCAATTACCAAGAATCTCTAGATATTCTTGCTGCTCCTTTCTGAAATCCAGAACAGATCAATATAGCATGAGTAAAGCAAAATAAGTCAACTTGACAAAATACTAAATAAACATTTCCCTAGCTAAGTTAATTTACTTTCAAAAGTTCAATAATTATTTTGACATAAGTCGTTTCTACAATTTACTATAGGTGTATAAAACCTGTAAAAAAGATTAGAATATCAAGGTAGTTGTCTCTCTGATGTGTATATATCTTCCTTCCGCTGATAACCTTATTTTATCTCCATTTGTGTAGTAGCTAGTTAGGTTGACCATATAAGTAACTTGATGGTAAACTTAAAGTTTCTAGAAAAATGAAAATCAGAGATACTAACACACTTTAGTGATTATATATCTCCAAATCTCATAACATATTGCAATTTAATGAACTTAAATTTATTAATCTATTTCCATTATGTCCTTTCTGGTGCTAAACCCTTTTTTGTGACAAACAGAAAGAGAATAGCCTGTTTCAGACTCTTCAATTTTTATGTGTTTGAACCCGTGTTCAGTTACAGTTTCTTTCATAAGTCATAACAGACTCACATTTCTTCATTACCCTGAAATAATAAAATATTCAACTAGAACATGGGTGTCAAAGTAAAAATATTGTTAAAACTTCAAGAATTACCCTTCAAGAAAGAGCAGTAAAGCATTACCCTGAATGGCTGAGGGAGATTGTGAAGTTATTGTTGATGCAGTTCGTAATCTGTCGTTGGCATCACGGCCTTCTTCATTGCTCAGTCATCGCTGTGAAGACTTTGCAGCGCTGCTAGATTTTTGTGGACAGTCAGCTCCTTTAACACTATCAGATCTTCATAGAAAAGAGTAACCTGCAGAGGTATATATGCTTAAATTTTACATAACAAGCTTACCTTAATGCACAACACAAACGCAAATACAAGACAATTCAAAGTGAAATGCAAAAGTGAGTATGTTAAAACGTTTGAATATTAAATTATTAACCTTAAACTTGAAAATGACTCTTTTTGTGGAACAGAGGGAGAATAAAGATTGAAACTAAAACACATAAAAAAAACACTCACTTCATTGATCTTCTGTGCAACAAAACGAGTGAATATTAACTTTTTTGTTTAGCAGGGAAGGGGGGCACAATTTGCTGAATTATTGATATTAGTTTTTCATTATCAGGCCCTTGCACAGCTTAATTTGACACCATTATATAGTTAATTAGAGTTAATTACAAAAACATGTGAAAAAATTACTACTAGACTTCAGCAATATATACTCTAATTCATATTAATATTCCAACAACAGTGACAAGATGCTATGAATTTGAAGAAACCGCAACTTTACCGGCCTAGACAAATTTACAAACAAATAGCCAACACCTTCTAAAGTCTAAAAATGGTATAGACAGTAAGTTGTTATACTTGTTTGGTGATTAAAATAGCATCGCACAGGATCAACAAGGACAAAGAGTCACGAGACACATACAGCGCATAGTTTCTTGGTACTCTTGACAACCAGCTTCAAAATATCCAAAGTCTCTTGGTGGTACGCAGGCTCACCCCATGAGAAGTCGAATTTTGCCACTACAAACACATAAAACACACCAGATACATAAATACAAATATAAATTCAGCAAAAATGAAATAGCAATTCATACATATATGTATGTATTGTACCTGACATCCCAGCTTTAAGACAACCAGAAATAGTGTCTACAATTATGATTTAGGGCCCAAAGTCCCCACGATCTTAGTCATTGCTGGAAAAAAAGCTCTGCATTCATTAACAAACCATCTAGTATGATCAAAATCTTGATTTGGGTGTGCCTTAAACGATTGAACCAAAGAGAAATTCTTCCCATACTTAACCCCCCTACTAAATTACAAAAATAGAATATATTAATGTTAAATACTAAATGATTAAAAACAAAACCCCCAATTTTGAAAATTAGGGTTTCGATTTTTAACAACCCCTAATTGATTTTTAACTAACTTCATGCTTTGAAATGACTAATTAAGATTAAACACTTACCAATTCGAGATTTCGAGGTTCAAACAAATTAATCGAGCTTTCGAAATGAGCGTCAACAAAGATGAGCCTTTCGAACTGAGCAGCGTCGAACTCAATGACACAAAGCAAGAAAGAAGTCGGTAGAGAGAGTCGGTAGAGTGAAGAGAGAGTCGGGAGAGTGGAGAGAGAGTTGAGAGAGAGGTGAGAGTCGGGAGAGTGGAGAGAGAGTTGAGAGAGAGGTGAGAGTCGCGAGAGAGAGAGAGATGTGAGGTTAGGTCTCGAGAGAGAGAGAGGTGGGTTTTGTTTTGTTTTTAATTTTAATGAATTAATTTGTCTGAATGTATTAGAATTGGGGAGGGGGGAAATACAAAATTTTCGTTAAGGGGGAACAGTTTTGGCAATAGCGGGCAAATGAAACTTAAAAGGGGGAAAATAAAACTAAGGGGGGAATAATTGAGAGGGCTGCGCGGTTTTATTTTTTTAAGTAGACATTTAGACATCGGTTCATAAATGAAGTGATGTCTAAATATTTTTAAAGAAACATTTAGATATCAGTTGATAACTCAAGTGATGTCTGAATGTTTAAAAGACATCATTTTTAAAACGAGCGATGTTAATTTGATTTTTAACATCGGTTTTATTTTAATCGATGTTAAAAATGGTGATGTCTATTAACAGATTTTTAGTAGTGATTAAAACCATACATTGTTGCACAGGTGCATGAACTGAATTGAAACCATAACCAGATCTCTGAGGGAACGAACTCGACTTATATCTGTATTACTTGTGACCACGTACGCTTGCATGATTTAGTGTAAACAAGTTTTTGGCGCCGCTGCCGGGGATCATCGGTGTTTTATTTTTGGTTTATGTGCTTGTCAATAGTGGTCGTTAGAGTTCACTGACTCGGATTTCTTTTTCTCATCTATTCTTGTTTAGTTCGTTGGTGTTTCAGGTACTTGTCAAAGAGCATTATAGTTGAAGATGGATTTTCAAACTTACTATGGAGTTCAGCAGGTGGCTAGTGTTTGTGAGCTATGTGCGGGCGCACATGAGACGTATCAGTGCTGGAGCAACCAAGGTGGTATTCAACAGCCTCAACAATGTGAGCAGTGTTTGGGCTTTCATGATCCCTCACAATATTGTTACTACGGAGGAGTTGATCCATATGTCAATTATGAGGAGCAACCATATTTTCAATATCATCCTCAACAGTACCAGCAAGATGTTCCAGATATGTCATATGTCTTTGGTAGTGAAGAGTTTCAATATCAGCAATCTATTCCTACTTTTCAGTCAGACGAGGTTGATGATTTGAAGGAGATTAGGAAGGAGATTAGGATGCTTGCAGAGAATAATGAGAAGCTTATCAAATCTATGGGGACACTTGTTGCTCAAGTTTGTAGTGTCTTGGAACAAGAGAATCAACAATTCATGCTAGAGGCAATTCTAGAAAATAACGGTGATTTGGAGCAAGGTACTGCATGCATAATTGAAGAAGACAAATTCCAAGAGGAGGTGAGTGTTCACAAGCCATGTGAGGAATTTGATCATGTTAGGATGGTGGATGATTTGGAAAGGGCACTATTTGGGACAGACACTGATGAGCTGCACAAATTTCAAGAATTGGTATGTGCGAACCAAGAGGCTGTAGAACATGGGAAAGATGCAGGTCTTCTACTTGTCTCAGAGTGTGAAGATGGAGGTAGCGCATTAGAGCCAATGGAGGAAGTTCTTTTTGAGGAACCAAAGGCTTCAGCAACTTACATTTACCCTCATCCATTATATTCAAGCGAAGCCCGTGTGTTGTTCTATAAATTGATAGATTTTGGTTCAACAGATGAAGGCATTGGAATACAACATGGTTGTTACATGAATAGGTCAAGCGAGGAGAAAGGGTAGAAAGTGTGCCGTCGAGATGATGATGAAGTATTGCGAAGAGAGGACCAGGCGAACTATTATCATCCTTAGTGGAGGCTTGGAAGTAACGTCAAGCTATTGACGTTAAAGAAGCGTTTCGTGGGAGGCAACCCATGCATTAGTGTAGAAAAAAAATTTGAGTGAAAAAAAAAAATAAAAAATGTGACAGAATTGTTCAAGGACGCAGCGCGAATTATGTGAGGCTGCAGCGTGGCAGTGCTTCTGTCTAGGTACAAATTTTTGTACGGGTGATGTCTTGTAAAAAAAAAAAAGAAAAAAGAAATACACAAAAACAAATTAAAAGACCAGCCGACAGGAATGTGCAAGCAGAAGATTGTTGTTGTGATATGTGATATGCGCGCGTGTCTCCACCGCATGGGCCAGGTGCGTTTTTGTGGCCACAAATTAATATGGAGTAAGTATTTGTTTTTGGCGAGTAAATTGTTGATCAGCAGAAGAGAGTGTAGGCCGCGGCGCGAGATCTTGACGCTGCAGCGCGAGGTTATGTCTGTTTGGGGCATTATTTTATATGAGTAATTGTGTTTTTATAACACAAATTTTTCACACCTCTCTTCTATTTTTTTAACCCCAATCCCTAATTCCTAATTCTTTTTCTATTTCAATTCTAAAACCCTCCATCTTTTCTTCAAAATTCTAAACCTATTTCTATTCTAATTCATATTATTATTATTATTATTATTATTATTTATTATTAGTATTATTATTATTATTATTATTATTATATTTATTCTTATTATTATTATTATTATTATTATTTTTTGTATATACCCACCTATACATACAAATCCAATTCCTCTTCTATTTATTTAAATCTCTAAAAATTCAATTCTAAAGAGGAATTAATTGCAAGTTCACCTCTTTGATTCGTATTGGGTAAATCTTTTTCTCTAATCTTATTTTTATTACGAATTTGTGTTCTTGTAAATTGTGGGTTTTGTAGTATTCAGGAAAGGTGACCAGTCTATGGAGCTTGTGCGCAATATCCTCCACCAGATTCATCCGAGGAGGATGAGGACGAGCAGGTATGTTTTCTACTATCCCTTGTATTTACTTCCATTCAATGAGGACATTGAATATTTTAAGTTTGGGGGTGGTTTGAGGGATTAGTAGTTGTTGTTGTATTATTTGTTCATGTAGGATTTCATGCTTTGCATATTAGTAGTAGTAAATTATGCATTTATGTTCGTGTTATCTACGTTTGTTTCATATAGGACATTCTGTTTTTATGTTCGTATATCATGTGAGTCCATAGTAGTTTGCATTTGCACCCATGCTTGATAGGAATTTTGTGTTGTTGACGCTTTTGATTGAGAAGTGATATGCTTTGTTCTTGTGCACACACATACACTAGTAAGTTGAAGCTAGTAGACTTATTGAATGTTGTAAGTAATTAGAAGGACATGAATATGTGCAAGTTGATTTAGTTTGCATGCTTTGAATACAAGTAGGTGCGTTAGAGAGATGTTGCTTGGGATTAAGTATGTTTTTCCACCAAGTGAGTTTTTTAGCCTTATTGCATATTTGCAATTTATTCATTTGCTTGAGTGTCCATGGATTGTTTGCATTGCTAGCAGTTGTTTGAGGTCTTTCTTGAAACGCATGACATTATTTGACGATTAAAATGATAAAGGCAATTAGGAATAACCGCATATTTTCCCATATTACCATACCATATTTACATGATCAATTAGTTAAGCCGTTGAGCTTAATCATATTTTTTCGGTGACATACCACATTACTTGCCTAGACCTTTTTCTTGTATTGGCCTTACATTAATTTGAACCCACATTGTCAAAGGCTAGTAGAGTGCTTAAGGGAGTAATAAGGTGTGTAAGGAGGGGTTTATTGTTGGTCTTACTGTTGGGGGAAATATTGAAAAATTGGGTTTGGCTGTTTACTTGATAGTCGGCATATGTAATAAATTCGTGGGATCATTGTTATTGTTTATGTCATGTTTTATTTAGCTCTCGAAGAAAAAAAGAAAAAAAAAGGAAAAAAAATTAAAAAAAAAATAGAAAAAAATAGAAAAAAAGAAGAAAAAAAAGAGTCAATTGTTTATTTGTTAAATGCAAAATTAACCAGGGTGAGCTCTTTAATACTCGAGTAATTAAGTCTGAGGGGACTTAGTCCTAGTAACCTAAAGCCCTTGTGGTTTGGGATTGCTGACCTAACACTCGCTACATGGGTATTATTGTATAAGCCTTTTGGGGTCTCATTCATTGCACGGTTAAATAAGCATGCGTATTGTTTATGGTATTATGTGCCGTAGTGTAGTAATGAAGCATGAATTACTGGCTAACTTGAATGAGGATGGAGGTGTTTCTAAGTTATGAAGTGTCTACAGTCTATTCTATTTATAAACCTGTGATTGTCTTGACGAAGAACATGTATGATTTTTGACCTAGTTTTGGGAGTATTTCTGATGAGCATTGCACACACGCACGTTTCTGTCGTGTGTTGTTAGTATACGGGGACTTAGTCGAGCTCTGCTTGGATTTATTTGCATTCTTTGAGATATTTGCTTGTTAGTTGGTTTTGGTGAGTTTGAAGGGGATCTTTGCATTTTCATATTAGTTGCATTCATGCATTGCATTGCATTAGGTTAAATGGATTTTGTGGGTACATTCGCTATAGGCCCTCACGAGACCTTACTCGTCCACTAGGGCTGCCTAGGGGTTTAAAGGGCTTGTTGCATATGTCAAATGCAACCGTGATCACCTACGGAAGTGGTACTAGTTAGTTAGTTAGTTGTAATTGTTTATGCTTGAGGACAAACATCGGTTTAAGTTTGGGGGTGTGATAAGTGGATGTTATATCCACTTGGAATGCTTCGTATCGGCTTGAATTGATGACTTGAACTCAAGTATGTGGTGTTTTTGATGTGTTTTTAGTGAATTTGTGCAAGAATAAGAGTCGGATGTGGGATGATGTTTTCCATGCTTAAATGGTGGGTTTTGAGCTTAAAGAATAACAGTACATCAAATTGCGAGAGAGCCGGAAGAAACGGAATGAAAATCGGAGTTAAAACGAAGAAAATAGAGCAAAATCAGCAAACGGGCAGTGCGCGGGCGCGGGCGCGCGTGAACAGTGCGTGAACAGTGAGCGGGCGCGCGTGAACAGTAGCAGTCAGCGGGTGAAAAATCAGCCAGAATTTCTGATTTTGTTTTGGCCATATCTTGAGTTCTAAAAGTCCGTTTTGGACGATTCAACTGCCCACGCGAAGATAACGGAATTTTCTATCATTCTAAGGTGGTCCGGAGTCCAGAATTATTGAAGAGAATTTTCCTTCAAAACAGAATCAACAGAATTTGCTAGAATTCAATTCTAAACAGGAAATTGCCACAATTCCTACTTCTAATAAGTATGGTAATTGCTCTGGGCAGCTAGAACATTCCAGAATCAGATCTACACAGGGAATTTACAATTCTATTCTCATTCAAGAACGGAAATTGCCAATCTTCTATTCCAACTCTAAAAAGGCAATTGCTTGGTGGACAAGACTTCTAGAGCCTATATAAACACATCCAACCCTTGTAATTTGTATCATTAGGAGTAGAACCATTACATATCAATTACTTAGGTTAATTTATATTTTTTCATACTTTGTTTTTATCATGATTTCACTTGATCCCATGATGACGAGAAGTTCAATTATGAACTAATCGTTGTCATGGGATTCTAACGGATTTATTTATGGAGTTTAGTATCTTGATGCTTTAAAGATCTGTGTGTGATGTATATCTGATATCCTCGTATGGTTATGCTTAATTGTTAGATGAGTCGCGAACATCTAATCTGTTAATCTTTTGTGAAGTGAAAGTGGATCTTGAGATTTAGAACTTGTCATGCTAGCATAGGTTCATGTTTGTTTATCAACATGATTCGTAGTATGAGATGAGAATACTTATATTGCCCTATGTGATCAATATGGATAGCTTGTTCTTTAACCGTTATGTTTTCAAATCTTATAGACATATAGGGTCTAAGCATAATTGGTGTCTATTCATCTTCTATCTCTTTTGTGGATGTATGTTTAGTTTGGTATACGTATACTGAGAGGTAGCGTGTACTTGTTTCGTGTTGTCTGATCAGATATCATAACCATTGCATATAGTGATTAAAGGCGTCAGATCTAAGTGAAGTATTTAATGAAGTTAGGATCCCATGTTTTCTCTTGCAGAAGTAATTTGATTTAAATTCTTGTTAGTTAGTTAATTCTTAGTTTGTTAATTTAATTCCTTAGTTAAATTTACTTAATTAAAACCAAATCTTGTTATTTGTCTTAGAAGTGAATTAAAACCATACATTGTTGCATAGGTGCATGAACTGAATTGAAACCATAACCAGATCTCTGTGGGAACGAACTCGACTTATATCTGTATTACTTGTGACCACGTACGCTTGCGTGATTTAGTGTAAACACAGAGTTGCATAGATCTTGTAGGGTCCTTCCCAATTAGCACCGAAAACTCCATGACCCGGGACCCTAGTGTTAGGCATGACCCTTCTGAGTACTAGGTCACCTGTACGTAGGGGTCGCACCTTGACTTTTCCATTATAGTACCTTGTTGTCCTTTGCTGGTAAGCTGCGAGGCGTAACTGAGCCTCGCTTCTTGTTTCTTCAATCATGTCCAAATAGAGCCTATGATTGACTTCATTAGACTCAGGGTCATAGTGTTCCCTTCTGAACGATCCCGAACCAACCTCCACTGGGACCATGGCCTCGCATCCATAGGTCAGAGAAAATGTCGTCTCTCCAGTAGTGGACCTTGGGGTCGTGTTGTATGACCACATGACCCTTGGTAAATCTTCAAGCCAATTACCCTTGCTTTCTTCTAGATTCGCCTTTAAAGTATGCTTGATTATTTTGTTGATAGCCTCAGCTTGGCCAATTTTCTGAGGATGGCTAATAGTTGAAAAACTTTTCTTGATCCCCAAATTCTCACAGAATTCCTTCATCTCCTTGCTGTCAAATTGTTTCCCATTATCTGATATGAGCTGATAAGGGATCCCATAATGACACACGATTGCTCTATATACGAAGTCCTTGAGCTTTTTAGCAGTGATTGTTGCAAGTGGCTCAGCTTCAGCCCACTTAGTGAAATAATCTACTGCCACCACTGCGTACTTAACTCCCCCTTTAGCCTTGGGCAATTCCCCAATTAGATCAATACCCCACATAACGAAGGGCCATGGGCTCGTGAGTGAAGTGAGCTGAGAGACCGGTGCGTTGCTGAAGTTAGCGATCCTCTGACAGGCATCGCATTTCCTTGAGAACTCAAACGCATCCTTTTTTAGTGTGGGCCAAAAATACCCTTGACGAAGAATCTTCTGAGCCAGCGAACTACCACCCGAGTGATTTCCACATATACCTTCATGGACCTCTCTCAAGATATAGTTACATTCATCGCCATCTACACATCTTAAGAGTGGAGTGTTGAACCCTCTTCGATACAGGTCTCGTCATAAATAACATAGCGAGCAGCCTGATATTTGACCTTCTTTGCTTCCTTTTTATCCTTCTCATTCTTCACATACTCCCATATAGGGGTCATCCATGTTGGTTCTAAGCTCGCAACTTCCATGATAAACTCTTCAGGGACACTAGGCTTAGTCTGAATTTCCAATGGTATAACCCCAAGTAAAGTGGCTTCGCGACACGAGCCCAATTTTGCTAGGGCATCAACACCTTGATTTTTTTCCCTCCTGATAAATTCCACCTTGACATGTTTGAATGATTTCATCAATCTCTGCACACATCGCAGATAGAGTTCGATTTGAGGCCCCCTGACCTGCCATCCGCATCCAATGTGGCCTGTGACTAGCATAGAATCACTGTATGCATTAAGATTTTCAACTTTCATTTCAATTGCAAGTTTGAGGCCAATGATCAGGGCCTCGTATTCAGCTGCATTATTAGATGCTCCAAACGTAAAATGAACTACGCTGCTTATCTTGCGACCCTCAGGGGTAATAAGTTCGATCCTTGCTCTAGCTCCTTCTTTATTAGAGGCACCATCCACATAAAGCTCCCACCACGAGGCCGAATTCTCAGTTTTGACCTCGCTATTGACCTTTTTAGGGATCGTTACGAGAGCCCAAGAACCTTGTTCAATGTAGGGAGAAAATTCCAGTATGAAATCTGCTAGGGCCTGACCCTTTAGAGCCCCTCGTGGCTTGTATTCGATGTCAAATTGACTCAATTCTACTGTCCATTTCAAAAGTCTTCCTGATGTTTCTGGCTTATGCACCACTTGCCATAGAGGATAAGATGTGCGAACCTCAATTTTGTGAGCCTGAAAATATGGCCTTAATTTTCGCGAGGCCAACACCAGGGCATAAGCGAGTTTCTCCATATTAGTGTAGCGAGTCTCCGCATCTAGCATTCTTCGGCTGACGTAGTAGACAGGGTACTGAACTTTTTCTTTCTCGCGAACTAGGACAGCACTGATCGCATGTTCGGACACTGCGAGGTATACAATGAGTGTCTCTCCCTCCTGAGGCTTGGAGAGCAGAGGTGGCGACCCCAAATGCTCCTTGATTTTTTGAAATGCCTCCTCGCACTGCGGGGTCCATTCAAAATTCTTTCCCACCTTCTTGATTGCCTTGAAGAACTCTTGGCACTTGTCTGATGATTTTGACACAAATCTATTAAGGGCGGCTATCCTTCCTGTGAGACTTTGTACCTCCTTCAAATTTCTAGGCGATCTCATTTCCATTAGGGCCTTTATTTTTGTTGGGTTGGCCTCGATGCCTCTGTGGTTGACAATGAACCCAAGAAATTTCCCCGATTCAACCCCAAACACACACTTTTGGGGGTTGAGCTTCATTATGTACTTCCTTAGTATATCAAACATCTCTGCGAGGTGAGTGATGTGATCCCCAGCTTCTTTAGATTTTACTAGAATGTCATCTACATATACTTCCTGTTATTCCCAGATTACACACTTGTATAATTGTAGAAGGGGGGGGGGGTTGAATACAATTCTTGATTATTATAAATTTCTGATAAAAACCACAGAAATCTATAAGGAAATAATTGCTGAATAAGAAATGGTTCACAAACACATAAAAAATCAGGTGGTTAAATGTACCACCTGAGACTTTTATTCGAAGAAAACCCTGTGATACAAGTGTACACAGCTTCTGTGTTTACAACTCTTTGCTTCTAAAGATATTCAAGAAACCCTAAGCAAATGTGTATGTTTTCTTACTATCTAAAGAGTTGCTACACTTGGTTATATATTCCAAGTTTACAAGTGCTACAGGAATAAGATAATATTAATCTAATTCAAGTTGACTTGCTACTCCACTCCAAATCCACATGTAGCCGAAAGGTTGTCCTTGTGAACAGATATGTCCCCTGCACCTTTCTTGTATGTACTGTGTAAATGGAATGCTTCTTTCTTCTGTGTTTCCAAAGTATGGCTGCCATATTGCTTTTTATACCTACTATCAACCCATGTGATCTGTCAGTCAAACCTGTCCTTATCAACTGCTAATTCCTAGCATAGGATAAAGTGACAATGATTATCCGTTGATGTTGTGTCTACTTATCCGTTGATGGTAGTTTGAGCTGTATCCGTTGATCGAGTAGATTTGAGTTGTATCCGTTGATAGAGCCCTGTTCTCATCCGTTGATACATTTTCACTTAGACAGAATTACATAGCATAGCTTATTTACAATTGGCTACCCTATTCTGCCTATCCATTGATGGTCAACATGACTCTGAATAAAGACACTATCAATTGATAAATAGAGATATTGCAGTATGCTACAAAACCTCATCCGTTGATGAGCTACCTGTCAACGGATAGAGTTATAAGGTCTTATCCGTTGATAGTTACAAAACTTGACTTATACAATTTTGCTTGAATGTTAAGTTATCATCAACTACAACATATTCCTAACAATCTCCCCCAATTTATACTTGATGGCTATAAAGCATAAATTCATAACCTTGATGATAACAAAACATTCCTAACGATATATACAGACTTCAGTATGCAAACATTGTATTAAGCTACAAAAATTAAAAACAGAAAGCTTTAAGAAACTTATCAGAGATGTGCTCCTTTAGATTGAGCAGATTAATGAGGTTTCCTCTCTCTGGTTGGATGCACCCTTGACTTTCCTTCCTTGGTAGAGTTGGACTCAATTTGCACTTGAAGTTGCCTATAGAAGGTATCTTCTTCAACAACCTTTGGATTTAGCTTTAGTTGTAACCATCTCAGGTAGTCAGAACTAGCCTTTGACAGTTGGTCTTCTAACCTGAAGAATCTCCTAGTGCCCTCATTATCCCTGAACTCCATCATCCAAAAGGGTTGAATGTGGATTTTCTGTCCATTATAAGGGATCTTCATTTTCTTTGGTAGACTTGAGGGTGAGTTCCATTCTCTCCTTATTTCTTCTATTCTGCTAATTATCTCCCTTCTGGCTATCTCAGAGAACCCTGTGTGTCTCTTGAAAGCTGAGAACACTCTGGTCAATGTATGATAATTTTCTCCAAGAACCTTCTTTAGTGGCCATGTCCTCTGACTTCCTCCCTTGTAGACAAACACTAATCTTTCAGGCTGATTCTTGTACTTGTCAATTCCTCTTACTTCTGACAATTCATCCAAAAATAGATTCATGTCAGAGTATTCTTCAATTTCTGCCTGATAGATAAAGTCTTCTTTGTTTTCCAAGATTGGTTGTTTGACAATGGCAGGTACCCTAGCAACTTGAACTGGTCCCTTTGAAAGTTGCTTCTTTGGAGCCCTTTTCTTCTGTTTTGGATTTAGCAAGAATGAAGGAACTTCAATTGAATCAAAATTCACTGGTTCCTCTTTAGGCCTTATGGGGTCACCATGAAAGTTTACAGTTGGGTCGATTACTAGTGCAGACATAGGTACTGGTGAACCAATTGTTTCTTTTTCTGGAGAGGGTTCTGGAGAAAGAACTCTCTTGGTTTTAGCTTTCCTTCTTCTAGGTTTGATTTTGGGAACTTCCTCAGGTTCCTTCATTTCAACCTCTACCTCATCCATTAACTCTTGAGCTAGCCTGGCTTGCTTCTCTTCTGAGTTTTCATGTTGATTTTCTATACTTGGATGGGCTTCCCTTTGGATTCTGGAGACTTCTTCTCTTTTAGCTTCCACAAATCTAGGATGACTGTTGGATATATTTAATACTTTTCCATTCCTCATGATTACAGCCATCCAATCTCTTACACTCTTATTTGTCTGAACTTTGAACTCCATAATTGTTTTTCCCATTAGCTTTACTTCATCATTCTTGGGAAATGGGTAGTCCAATTGAAGCTTGTTCTTCCCATTTTCCTTTGGTGGTGAGTAGGCTCTGGTTTTGATAGCTGGTTCAAATTCTTTGACAAATGATGGCTCAGCATCATAGAATGTAGGAGCCACAACCCTTGGAGTGAGCACCTTCATGATTGTGGTTGATATTGTTGGAGCAGAAGATTGAGCATTAAGGAACAAAGTTGATGCAATTGATTCATTGATCATCCTCTCTGTCCTTAGAATTCTGTCATTAGCCTCCTTGTTTATCTTTTCCAAAGCTTCTATCCTGGCTTGCCTTTCACCATCTGAGATGTCTTCTAATCTTTGAATCTCAGGCAAAGCCACTTGTTTCTTCACAGGGGAAGCCTTTATCTCAAACTCTGTTGGATTGACCACTACAATTGGCTGTTGCTCCCCCTCAATATGTGCTATCTCACTACTGGTAGCTTGAAATTGGCCAGTAGATGTTGCAGCCTCTTCTTTGCTTGTTCCCATTTTCTCCCCCTTTTTGTTAGCATCAAGGGTTGGGGTTGAAGCTGCAAGTAGCATTTCCAGTAGTTGAGTTTGTTTTGTTTGATTGGCAATGATGGTGTGCAATTGAGATTCCATACTATCCACCCTTGAGGAAAGAAGCTGAACAGACTTAGCCAGGCTATCTTCTTTGAGAAGTTTGCTAGAAAGCACCTTCTGAGTGGTAGTAGGAGCTAGTGCCTCAATCCTGGCATCTAGTGCTATTTTCATCTCTCTAATTGCAGACTGGACCTCCTCTTGCTGTGTTCTTTGAATAACAGATTGCATCTTTTGTAATTTCAGGGAGGCCATTACTTGCTCAAGAACAGTCTTTCTCTGTGGTTCTGCAGTTTGGTGCTCAGCCTTAGCAGATTGGTATTGCTTCATGATTTCCACATTGAGATGCCCAAGTTCAGTGGCATTGGAAAACATCCATCCTGGAGTTTCATCTTCATTTATGTCTTCACCATCTGAACTGTGACTGTCATAACTGCCAAACTCTTCACTTCCAGCATTTGGAGACAGGGTTTGTAAAGCTTCTTTTGCTCTTTGAAGAGATTCTGAGGTGTGCACTAGGTGCATTGCCTCCTCTGCCTCCACATTGCCCTGCTGTGCCATGACTTGATAGGCAGAAACAGGATGAGTAAAGGTTTCAGGATCCAAAGAGATGGAGTCAATAACTGACTGATATTCCTGTCTAAATTCCATCTCTTTGGAAGCTTCATTAACCTCCATTAACTCACTTGCAATGACTGATTCTTCCTGCCTTATTTCTCCTGTAGTCCCTTCTCTCCTCTCATCTCTCTTTTCTTGCATCAGGGGCTCCCCCTGGCTCACACCTCTCACACCCTCACCTTCACCTACTAAGGTGGAACTCTCTAGCTCTCCTTTTGCCTGACCGGAAGAAATGGTCAGCCTCTCATTGATTTTCTCTCCTTTTGCCTGCTCACAAGGCAGCCTCTCACTCCCTTCCCTCATTCCTAAAAGTGTTTCAATTACTACAAACTCCTCCACAGTTGACATAGGAATGTCACATTTTGCAGTGGTAGAGAGAGTTGTCAACGGATAAGGAATATCCGTTGATGTAGTAGTTATTGCTGTCAACGGATAGTTAGTTGAAGACATATCCGTTGATGAAGAAACACTTGTCAACGGATGAAGGATATCCGTTGATGAAGGTAAACGAGTATCCGTTGAAGTGAAAACCAACACGGAATCTGTGGTGATTGATTTTAAGGAAGAGGCCACAGATAGTGTTGTGAATTCAGGAATGGAAGATTGATGGCCCAACAAATCATCTAAAAGAGGATGACCACCAATTGTTGAGTGGGGCTTCTCCATGAATTTTAAAGATGGAGAATCAGGAATTGATGTAGAGATCATATCCACATCCAGAGATGGAGTTGGTGATGGTGGATCAAAATGTGTATCGATTTGAAGGTTAAGATCAAGGGGCTGTGACTCCACATTTATTGAAGTCACATCAAACTGAATTTGAGAAGGTACAGTTTGATGTACAGTGTGTGCACCCTGTGATTCCCCAATGGTTTTGGATTTTACCCTTCTACCATAGGTTTTTGAGGGAGAGCTATCTGTGTCCCTTGCCCTTTTGTGCTGTGTTCCTGAAATGGAACTCAAATTAGTAGTCACACCCTGTTGAGAGGATGTAGCTAGAAATTGGCTTGTAGGTTCATTAACAGTCTTTTGAGAGACTGAAATGTTGTGTGCACTTGCCTTACCTTCCTTATCCTTAGGGCTTCTTTGATGTTCACCCTGTCCCTCACCACTCACTACCACCTTCACACTCCCCTCAAGAGCTTTGGTAGTTTTTGCAACAGATGCCTTTTGAGAGACACCTGAGGTTTGTCTTTTAGATTGTGGTTTAGGAACTTTGGATTTGGTCACTTTGGTAGGAGCCTGTTTGGTCACAGTCACAGACTCCATTGTGACACTAGAAGGCAAAGAAATTTGGGGGTTGGAGATAGGAAGTTCAGGGTTGGAAACAGTTACCTGAATAATTGGTAGATATACCAATTGTACTTCTGCATTTAGGTTCATTCGAATCAAATCACTTAAGACTCTCTTCTCCTGAACAAAACAATTGAACTTGCTATCCGGGTTAGCAATGGATAGCTCATTCTCAGATACATGCAGTGCTAGGAGCATGAAAAATCTAGCAAAATAAACATTCTTGCCCCTAGTTTCCTTTTTACCTAATTTAGCTGCTATCTCATACATGACTAGTGTGCCAAAATTATAAAATTTATCAGTTAAAAGCATACACAGCATAATTAGCATGGAGTTGGTAACAGCATCAAAGTTACTAATCTTGCCAGAAAAAGTTTTAATGAAGGCATCACAAAGATAACTCCATTCCTTAACCATACCTTTCCTAACAATTTTCCCTAAATTCTCAGTACTAAGGGTATAATTTATGGAATTAAGCATGGTAACAATTTCAGCATTACTGGGTTCCTTCAGACAGTTATTCTCAGGCAATTTTAAACAAGCAGTTAACACATCAGAATTAACTACATAATTTTTACCCTTTAAAGAAAAAGCAAGTGTACCGTCTGTGCCATTGTACTCAGCAGATGCCCACATCTCTTCGATAACCTCATGGATTAGAGGAGTGGTGGCAGTCATAGCATGTGACAGTTTGCATTTCTTCACGAAATTCATCATGGTGTGATATGCTTCTGGAGCGTTCACAGTTTCAACAAAGGCCGCGAAATTGTTCTTCTCATAGGTAAACCCGGTGGAAGACATCATCTTAACAATAGGCGCCATTGGAGTGTTTGAGCTTTTGTTGCAGAGAGAGATTTAGTGAAGAAGATGCAGTTAACTAATGAGACTCTTGAAAATGAATAAAGGTGAAATGTGAGAATACAAAACAGCCTTTTATATATTCCAAGAATTAAAAATGAAATAATTAAGAGTAATTACCCCATTGGTCAAAAGTAACTGTCAGACAATAAATAAAAAGGAAAGAAGTACAGCCGTGACTAATTATACACGTTTATCAACGGCTATATAAAAAGTATATGTATATCAACGGATAAAGATTGGACGGTTGAGAAAACAGTTTATCCATCGATGACGTGGACAACCTGTTATCCGTTGACATACGAAAATCTAGTAATGTGTTTACACTACCAACGGATAAAAGGATATCCGTTGATAAGCAAATTTTGCCTTAGACAAAATTTCTGCTAAGAGTTATTCTGAGAGTTTTTAATTCTCAAGTAAATCAAAACACATTTCTAGCTGCAATACAGTATTATTAGATACCACTAGGAATTATGAAAAATTAAGCATACCTAGTTCACCTACCAATCTTGTGAATGAGGATTCATCAAGAGGCTTGGTGAAGATATCTGCAAGCTGCATTTCACTTGGCACAAAGTGCATTTCTACTGTACCATTCATCACATGCTCTCTGATGAAGTGGTATTTGATGTCAATATGCTTGGTTCTCGAATGTTGCACTGGATTTTCTGTGATGGCAATAGCACTAGTGTTGTCACAGAAAATTGGAATCTTCTCAACTTTTAGACCATAGTCAATAAGTTGATTCCTCATCCAAAGAATCTGTGCACAACAACTTCCAGCTGCAATGTACTCAGCTTCGGCTGTAGAAGTGGAGACTGAGTTCTGTTTCTTACTGAACCATGACACAAGCCTATTCCCTAGAAACTGACAGGAGCCTGTAGTACTTTTCCTATCAATTCTGCAACCTGCATAGTCTGCATCTGAATAGCCAATTAGATCAAAGCCAGAATCTCTTGGGTACCAAATGCCAAGGTTTGGTGTTCCCTTGAGATACCTGAAAATTCTCTTAATAGCAATCAAGTGAGACTCTCTAGGGTCAGCTTGAAATCTAGCACAAAGACATGTGGAGAACATTATATCAGGTCTACTAGCTGTTAGATATAGAAGTGAGCCTACCATGCCTCTATAGCTTGAGATGTCCACAGATTTTTCCTTAGTATTCAACTCAAGCTTAGTTGCAGTGGCCATAGGTGTTTTTGCAGAGGCACAATCCATTAAGTCAAATTTCTTTAAGAGATCATAAATATATTTTGTTTGACTTATGAAAATTCCCTCATTAACTTGCTTTACTTGTAAGCCAAGAAAGTAAGTTAATTCACCCATCATGCTCATTTCATACCTACTTTGCATAAGTTTGGCAAACCTTTTACAAAGCTTCTCATCTGTAGACCCAAAAATAATATCATCTACATAGATTTGAACAAGTATTGAAGAACCATTGACATTTCTATGAAATAAAGTTTTATCTACTGTACCTCTAGTGAAGTGATTCTCCAGAAGAAATTGAGATAAAGTGTCATACCAGGCTCTTGGTGCTTGCTTCAAACCATAAAGTGCTTTCAAGAGAAGATATACATAATCTGGAAATTCTGGATCTTCAAAGCCAGGAGGTTGATGGACATATACCTCTTCTTCCAGTTCCCCATTTGGAAAGGCACTTTTAACATCCATCTGATAGACTTTGAAGTTGGCATGTGCTGCATAGGCTAGGAAAATTCTGATGGCCTCAAGTCTTGCCACTGGTGCAAAAGTTTCATCAAAATCTATTCCTTCTTCTTGAGAATAGCCCTTTGCCACTAATCTAGCTTTATTCCTCACAATTATGCCATTTTCATCAGTCTTATTCTTGAGAACCCATTTGGTACCTATGATACCTCTATCATCAGGTTTGGGCACAAGCTTCCATACTTTATTTCTCTCAAATTGGTTTAGCTCTTCTTGCATTGCTAAGACCCAATCTGGATCTAGAAGAGCATCCTCCACTTTCTTAGGTTCCTCTTGAGACAGGAAACTACTGTATAGGCACTCTTCTTGTGTGGCTCTCCTAGTTTGGACTCTTGAGTTTGAGTCACCAATGATTAACTCAAAAGGATGATCTCTGGTCCATTTTCTTGAAGGTGGAAGGTTTGATCTAGATGAGGTTGCTTCATCTATGTGAGTATGATATTGTTGATTGGATATTGAGTTTTGACTTTGAGAAACTCCCCCTGAGTTTGTTGTCCTTGAGGAATTATGAAGTTGACTGTCAACAGAAGCATCATTTTGTCTATCAACGGATGCTCCATTTTGCCTGTCGACGGATACATGAGAATGTCTGTCAACGGATGCATCTGATGATCTAGTATGACTGTCAACGGATGCTTCATTTCCAGTGTTAGCATCACTTCTAGTTGGACCAACAGCTCTAGGTGAATTTCCACGGTCATGATCTTCATTTTCCTCATCATCATCAATGTACATTCTTCCTTCTACCTCATTTTCAAATCTCAACTTTTCATGGAAGCCTTCATCATTCAGACCTAGAATCTTCTGATCATCAAACACAACATGTACAGATTCCATGACAATGTTGGTTCTTAAATTGTAGACTCTATAGGCTTTCCCTGCTGCATACCCAACAAAGATAGCTTCATCTGCCTTTGCTTCAAATTTGCCCAAGTTATCTCCATGATTCCTTAGCACAAAACACTTACATCCAAAGACATGGAGAAAAGCTAACGTTGGTTTCTTGTTGGTGAATAAGTGGTAGGGAGTCATTCCTCTAGCTTGATTGATCAAGGAAATATTCTGAGTGAAGCAGGCAGTGCTGACAGCTTCAGCCCAGAAATATGTTGGCAATCTTGATTCACTTAACATTGTTCTAGCTGCTTCAATGAGAGTTCTGTTTTTCCTTTCAACAACCCCATTTTGTTGAGGTGTTCTAGCAGCAGAAAACTCATGGACAATTCCATTCTCTTCACAGAAAATATTCATTGTGGAATTTTTGAATTCAGTGCCATTGTCACTCCTGATTCTTTGTACTTTTACTTCAGAACCATTGTTTACTTGTCTGAGATGATTGATGATGATTTCACTTGCACAATCTTTGGAGTGCAGGAAGAAAGTCCATGTAAACTTAGAGAAATCATCCACAATCACCAGACAGTATTTCTTCTTTGAGATGGACATGACATTTACTGGACCAAATAAGTCCATATGCAGCAATTGAAGGGGCTTAACAATAGATGACTCTGTCTTGCTCTTGAAGGATGATTTCTTTTGCTTTCCTAATTGGCAGGCATCACACAGTCCATCTTTGATGAACTCCAATTGAGGGATTCCTCTAGCAAGATCCTTTCTTACCAAATCATTCATTACTTTAAAATTCAAATGAGACAGCTTTTTATGCCATAGCCAACTCTCATCCTTGCTTGCTTTGCTGAAGAGACAAGTAATGGATTCTGAGCATACTGAGTTGAAGTCAGCTATGTAAACATTTCCTTTTCTAAAGCCTGTCAGAACCACATTGTTGTTTTTCTTGGTAGAAACAACACAGGCTTCTTTAGTGAACTTTACTTCATAGTCTTTGTCACAAATCTGACTGACACTCAGCAAATTGTGCTTCAAACCTTCAACTAAAGCCACTTCTTCAATGATGACATTGTCCTTTGTAATCAAGCCATATCCCTTTGTATAACCTTTGCTGTCATCTCCAAAGGTAATCCTAGGGCCAGCTTCCTCCTTGAACTCTGTAAGCAGGGTTGAATCTCCTGTCATATGCCTAGAACATCCACTGTCTAGGTACCATAGATTCCTCTTATTTCCCTGCACACAATCCAAAATACAAATCAAGTTGATTTTGGTACCCAAGTTTCCTTGGGTCCTTTCTTGTTAGCCTTTGGTTTTACACTCTTGGCAATCTTCACTTTGGGTGTAGATGCTTGAGTGATAGGTTTAGACAGATGCTCATTTGCATAAATATTTGATGCATGCATTTGTGAAAAATTGGCATACATATTATCCATGCTGGGGATGCTCCATGACATTTGTGGCATATTCACAGATTGAAAATAAGGATTAGGCACATATGGCATGTTCACATATGGATTTGAAAAACTAGCATTCTGATACAAACCAGGCATAACAGGCATTGCAGGCATACTTGGCATAGATTGAGATACATGAACAGGAGTCCTTTTAACAGACTTGCAATTAGAAGATAGATGATTGACACTATTGCAATTACCACAAGTTTTCCTAGGAGCAAACTTGTCAGGAGAATAATTGTTTTTCTTGTTAATGCCTATCTTACCATTTCTGTTCTTTTTCTTTTTACCCTCAGTCTCTACCTTTTCATTAACTGACTTACCAACAGCCTTTTTGTTGGGTAAATCACCTGCCTTAGCCTTCTCACTAGATTTGGCTTGGCTACTTTCACCAGAAACAAAGTTCTTGGCTACTGGACCATACTGATTGTTCAGTCTCTTGAGTTCCTTCTTACTAACAGACTTTTTGTTAGTCGACGGATACCTCTCATCCGTTGATGGTTCATCTGTCAACGGATGATCACTATCCGTTGATTCACAAATAGTCTCTAGATCCTCAAGGCAAGGTTCTAGCTCCTTTTTCTTCTGAGTCCAGGTATCCCTTACAAATGATTCTATTCCCTGGACTTCTATTATGTTTTGAGAAATATTCCTACAACTTTGAAATTTAGCAATTATTCCTTGTTCTTTTTCAAGCTGGTTTCTTAAGATTAATTCTCTTTTTAACACAGCTTCAAGTTCATTTTTAGCATCATTGCAATCAACTCTCATTTTCTCAAATTCTAGAAATTGAACTTCCAGAACTGCATTTCTATCACTTAAGAACTGATTAGTTTCTTTAATCCTATTGTTCTCTTTAGTAAGTGATTTAAGAGTAACACTCAAGTGATATAGTTCAGTAGACATATCATCTATAACACTATTGCATTCCTCTTTGGTGAGCTCAGAGAGATTAGTAGAAAATACCTGATTGCTAGCTGAACTTGCTTCCTGCTCAGAATCAGCCATTAATGCAAGGTTGACAAACTCAGCATCATCATCAGAATGATTTCCATCAGCAGCCCAGTCATACTCTTGGGTCATGAATGCCTTTCCTTTCTGTCTGAGAAGATCAAAGTATTTCTTCTTGTAGTCAATAGTTTCAGTTGACTTTCCCTTGTTCTCAGATCTAGGCTTCCTGCATTCACTTATCATGTGACCAGCAATACCACAATTATAGCATTTAATTTTGGATTTATCCACATAATTGCTTGTAGAAAAATCCTTGTTAAATGGCTTGGCCACCCCAGAGTTTCTTCTGAATTTTAGCTTAGAGAATCTCCTAGATAGAAAGGCTAAATGCTCATCTATCTCATCCAATTCATCCTGCTGTAGGACACTCATTTCTTCAGACACCTTTTCCTTGCTTTTGCTTGATTCTGTTCTACCTTCACAAACCTCCCTGTTTGGTGTAGATTTAGCAGCTTCAGTCCTCTTTTCCTCCTTCTGCTCCAAGTTGGCAACAAGTGCAACTGACCCACTTTTCTTTTGGACCTTCTCAATTTCTTCATCCTGCTCCATTTCTAGTTCATATGTCTTTAAAGTTCCATAGAGTCTTTCAAGAGTAAATGACTTGTACTCTTGAGTGTTTCTTAGAGAAACAGTCATAGGCTTCCACTCTTTGGGCAGTGATCTCAGAAATTTGAGATTAGAATCTTTCACTTGGTAGATTCTTCCATACAGTTTCAAGCCATTCAGTAGCTTTTGAAATCTACTAAATGTATCATTCAATGTCTCTCCATTCTTGAAATGGAAGTGCTCATACTGTTGGATCAGTAGTTGCATCTTGTTTTCCCTTACCTGTTCTGTACCTTCACAAAGGGTCTGAACAATGTCCCATACTTCCTTGGCGGTAGTACAGTTGATAACATTGTCAACCATGTCTGTTTCTAAGCCATTAAACAGAATATTCATGGTCTTTTTGTCCTTGTGAACTTCTGCAATATCCTCAGCGCTCCATTCAGAAACAGGTTTTGGGATGTACGTGTCTGGTGCATCTGCAGCAAGACCAACTCTTGAAGCAGCCTTCATTGGAACATGAGGACCCTTCTCAATGCAATCTACAAAACCTACATCAATAGACATGAGATGTAGACGCATTTTTACTTTCCAGTGAAAGTAATTTTCCCTATCAAGAACCGGTATCTTCACTCCATAATCCTTCTTAGACATGTTGAAAGTGTGTTGATCTTTAAACTTCAAATATATTAGAAGCTTGCTCTGATACCAATTGTTATTCCCAGATTACACACTTGTATAATTGTAGAAGGGGGGGGTTGAATACAATTCTTGATTATTATAAATTTCTGATAAAAACCACAGAAATCTATAAGGAAATAATTGCTGAATAAGAAATGGTTCACAAACACATAAAAAATCAGGTGGTTAAATGTACCACCTGAGACTTTTATTCGAAGAAAACCCTGTGATACAAGTGTACACAGCTTCTGTGTTTACAACTCTTTGCTTCTAAAGATATTCAAGAAACCCTAAGCAAATGTGTATGTTTTCTTACTATCTAAAGAGTTGCTACACTTGGTTATATATTCCAAGTTTACAAGTGCTACAGGAATAAGATAATATTAATCTAATTCAAGTTGACTTGCTACTCCACTCCAAATCCACATGTAGCCGAAAGGTTGTCCTTGTGAACAGATATGTCCCCTGCACCTTTCTTGTATGTACTGTGTAAATGGAATGCTTCTTTCTTCTGTGTTTCCAAAGTATGGCTGCCATATTGCTTTTTATACCTACTATCAACCCATGTGATCTGTCAGTCAAACCTGTCCTTATCAACTGCTAATTCCTAGCATAGGATAAAGTGACAATGATTATCCGTTGATATTGTGTCTACTTATCCGTTGATGGTAGTTTGAGCTGTATCCGTTGATCGAGTAGATTTGAGTTGTATCCGTTGATAGAGCCCTGTTCTCATCCGTTGATACATTTTCACTTAGACAGAATTACATAGCATAGCTTATTTACAATTGGCTACCCTATTCTGCCTATCCATTGATGGTCAACATGACTCTGAATAAAGACACTATCAACTGATAAATAGAGATATTGCAGTATGCTACAAAACCTCATCCGTTGATGAGCTACCTGTCAACGGATAGAGTTATAAGGTCTTATCCGTTGATAGTTACAAAACTTGACTTATACAATTTTGCTTGAATGTTAAGTTATCATCAACTACAACATATTCCTAACAATCTCCCCCAATTTATACTTGATGGCTATAAAGCATAAATTCATAACCTTGATGATAACAAAACATTCCTAACGATATATACAGACTTCAGTATGCAAACATTGTATTAAGCTACAAAAATTAAAAATAGAAAGCTTTAAGAAACTTATCAGAGATGTGCTCCTTTAGATTGAGCAGATTAATGAGGTTTCCTCTCTCTGGTTGGCTGCACCCTTGACTTTCCTTCCTTGGTAGAGTTGGACTCAATTTGCACTTGAAGTTGCCTATAGAAGGTATCTTCTTCAACAACCTTTGGATTTAGCTTTAGTTGTAACCATCTCAGGTAGTCAGAACTAGCCTTTGACAGTTGGTCTTCTAACCTGAAGAATCTCCTAGTGCCCTCATTATCCCTGAACTCCATCATCCAAAAGGGTTGAATGTGGATTTTCTGTCCATTATAAGGGATCTTCATTTTCTTTGGTAGACTTGAGGGTGAGTTCCATTCTCTCCTTATTTCTTCTATTCTGCTAATTATCTCCCTTCTGGCTATCTCAGAGAACCTTGTGTGTCTCTTGAAAGCTGAGAACACTCTGGTCAATGTATGATAATTTTCTCCAAGAACCTTCTTTAGTGGCCATGTCCTCTGACTTCCTCCCTTGTAGACAAACACTAATCTTTCAGGCTGATTCTTGTACTTGTCAATTCCTCTTACTTCTGACAATTCATCCAAAAATAGATTCATGTCAGAGTATTCTTCAATTTCTGCCTGATAGATAAAGTCTTCTTTGTTTTCCAAGATTGGTTGTTTGACAATGGCAGGTACCCTAGCAACTTGAACTGGTCCCTTTGAAAGTTGCTTCTTTGGAGCCCTTTTCTTCTGTTTTGGATTTAGCAAGAATGAAGGAACTTCAATTGAATCAAAATTCACTGGTTCCTCTTTAGGCCTTATGGGGTCACCATGAAAGTTTACAGTTGGGTCGATTACTAGTGCAGACATAGGTACTGGTGAACCAATTGTTTCTTTTTCTGGAGAGGGTTCTGGAGAAAGAACTCTCTTGGTTTTAGCTTTCCTTCTTCTAGGTTTGATTTTGGGAACTTCCTCAGGTTCCTTCATTTCAACCTCTACCTCATCCATTAACTCTTGAGCTAGCCTGGCTTGCTTCTCTTCTGAGTTTTCATGTTGATTTTCTGTACTTGGATGGGCTTCCCTTTGGATTCTGGAGACTTCTTCTCTTTTAGCTTCCACAAATCTAGGATGACTGTTGGATATATTTAATACTTTTCCATTCCTCATGATTACAGCCATCCAATCTCTTACACTCTTATTTGTCTGAACTTTGAACTCCATAATTGTTTTTCCCATTAGCTTTACTTCATCATTCTTGGGAAATGGGTAGTCCAATTGAAGCTTGTTCTTCCCATTTTCCTTTGGTGGTGAGTAGGCTCTGGTTTTGATAGCTGGTTCAAATTCTTTGACAAATGATGGCTCAGCATCATAGAATGTAGGAGCCACAACCCTTGGAGTGAGCACCTTCATGATTGTGGTTGATATTGTTGGAGCAGAAGATTGAGCATTAAGGAACAAAGTTGATGCAATTGATTCATTGATCATCCTCTCTGTCCTTAGAATTCTGTCATTAGCCTCCTTGTTTATCTTTTCCAAAGCTTCTATCCTGGCTTGCCTTTCACCATCTGAGATGTCTTCTAATCTTTGAATCTCAGGCAAAGCCACTTGTTTCTTCACAGGGGAAGCCTTTATCTCAAACTCTGTTGGATTGACCACTACAATTGGCTGTTGCTCCCCCTCAATATGTGCTATCTCACTACTGGTAGCTTGAAATTGGCCAGTAGATGTTGCAGCCTCTTCTTTGCTTGTTCCCATTTTCTCCCCCTTTTTGTTAGCATCAAGGGTTGGGGTTGAAGCTGCAAGTAGCATTTCCAGTAGTTGAGTTTGTTTTGTTTGATTGGCAATGATGGTGTGCAATTGAGATTCCATACTATCCACCCTTGAGGAAAGAAGCTGAACAGACTTAGCCAGGCTATCTTCTTTGAGAAGTTTGCTAGAAAGCACCTTCTGAGTGGTAGTAGGAGCTAGTGCCTCAATCCTGGCATCTAGTGCTATTTTCATCTCTCTAATTGCAGACTGGACCTCCTCTTGCTGTGTTCTTTGAATAACAGATTGCATCTTTTGTAATTTCAGGGAGGCCATTACTTGCTCAAGAACAGTCTTTCTCTGTGGTTCTGCAGTTTGGTGCTCAGCCTTAGCAGATTGGTATTGCTTCATGATTTCCACATTGAGATGCCCAAGTTCAGTGGCATTGGAAAACATCCATCCTGGAGTTTCATCTTCATTTATGTCTTCACCATCTGAACTGTGACTGTCATAACTGCCAAACTCTTCACTTCCAGCATTTGGAGACAGGGTTTGTAAAGCTTCTTTTGCTCTTTGAAGAGATTCTGAGGTGTGCACTAGGTGCATTGCCTCCTCTGCCTCCACATTGCCCTGCTGTGCCATGACTTGATAGGCAGAAACAGGATGAGTAAAGGTTTCAGGATCCAAAGAGATGGAGTCAATAACTGACTGATATTCCTGTCTAAATTCCATCTCTTTGGAAGCTTCATTAACCTCCATTAACTCACTTGCAATGACTGATTCTTCCTGCCTTATTGCGAGCCAGTCAGGGTAGAAAGATTCCCTAACGAGCCCGACCTCAAGAAGTCTGTCAACCTCTTCTTTAAGTGCTTCGGCTCGCTCACCACTTATGGGTCGCCTCTTTTGCCTTATTCCTTTTTTGTTTGGATCCAAGTTAAGCTTGTGGCACATGACATTAGGATCAATCCCAATCATATCTTCATGGGACCAGGCAAACACATCCGAATTGGCTTTCAGAAAATTAATAAGCCTCTCGCGAAGCCCAGGATTGAGTTGCGACCCGACCTTCAGTACCTTGGATGGATCTTTGGCATCAACCAGGATAGAGATGGTATCTTCCGTGCTCCGACTCGTTCAATATATTCTGGGATGCGAGGATTCAAATCGGGCTCGTATTCGCGAACCATGCTAGACTCTTGATAAGTGGATTTATATCCACTTGGAACATTCTAAATCGGCTTAAATTGATTGTCTTGGGCTCAAGTTTCTTGTAGTTTTGATGTGTTTTTTTTAGTTGTGCAGATTTACAAGGATGTTGATTATGGTGGATGTTTTTGTCGTTTTTGGAGATTTAATTTATTAAAATTCGGATTTATTGGGCTGCACGCGTGAGATTCACTGTTTGGGCCATATCTTGAGTTCTATAAGTCTGTTTTCAGCCCGTAAGCAGTCCACGCGAAGATAACGAGATTTTCTATCATTCTAAGGTGGTCCAGAGGCCCAATTACGTCTGGAACGGCTCTGGAAAACAGAAGAAAAGTCAGCTACGAATTTCCCTTTAAAACAGAATCAGTTTAGGAAACGTATCTTGCAGAAATTCTATTATAATTCTGTTTTGGTATTTTCTTGCTGGACAAGACTTTTAGAGCCTATTTAAACACATCCTACCATTGTAATAGATATGATACAGATTATCATAGCTTTATTATTGTAACCAGCTTAGATCTGCAAGAGAGAAAAGGAGAGAAGGATTCAACGCTCGTGACAAGCAACGGATCTAGATCTACTTCATCTTTTGTTCTAGATTTGTTTTCTCAAACTCTTGTTTATTAATATAATTACTTCTTTTATTCATATCTTGTTATTTACCATGTTTTCATCAAATCCCATGGTGACGAAAGGTTTAATTATGAACTAATCGTTGTCATGGGATCCTAGTGGATTTATCTATGTAGCTTAGTAGTTTGCATGCCTTAAAGATTTATGTGTGGTGAATTCTTGATATCCTCGTATGGTTAATCTTAATGCTTTTAGATGCGTAGCTAACATCTAAATTGAATTGTTAATCTCTTGCAAAATGAGAGTGGATCTTGAGATTTAGAACTTGCCATGCTAGCATATGATAGGTTGATGTTTTAACATCATGATTTGTGGCGTAAATAGAGATATATTATGCTGCCCTATGTGATCTAAGTGGATAACTTGTGCTTCAACCTTTATGTTTTCAAATTCTATAGAGATATAGGGTCTAAACATAATAGGTGCCTATTCATCTTCTATCTCTTTTGTGGATGTATGTGTAGATTGGTACTAGTATACCGAGAGGTAACTTTTACTCTTTTCGTGTTATTCGATCAGATATCAAAACCATCGCATGTTTTAATTAAAGGCTGCAACTCTAAGTGAAGTAGATAATGAAACTAGGATTCCATGTTTATTCTCATATAAGTAATTCGATTGTTATTTTCGTTAATTGTTTAATTCTTAGTTATAAATTTGCACTTTAGTTTAATTTAGATAATAAATCTCAAATTTGTTATTTTTCTTAGCAGTGAGTTAAAACCATACATTGTTGCATAGGCATATTTACTGAATTGAACACCATTCTAGATCTCTGTGGGAACGAACTTGATTTAATCATATATTACTTGTGACTACGTGCGCTTGCGTGAATTTAGCATAACAAGTTTTTGGCGCCGCTGCCGGGGATCATCGGTGTTTTTATTTTAGTTTATGTGCTTGTCATCAGTGGTCGTTAGCGTTCACTGACTCGGATTCTTACTTAGTTTGTTTGTTTCGTGGTGTTTCAGGTACTTAGGTTTGTATGCAAACACGTTTGCAAGCTCGTTTACAAAAACTGGCAGAAGACGATCTTGTAGAGAATAAAGAGAATAAGGAAGAGGAATCTGAAACTACAGTAGCAATGGCAGATACAGCAGCAGCAGCAGCTAAGGCTTTGAGGGAGTATTCTCAGCCGAAACTCAATGACATTCAATCTAGCATTATTAGGCCAGCTATTGCAGCAAACAATTTTGAGATCAAGCCGGGCACAATTCAGATGGTGCAGAATTCAGTCCAGTTTGGGGGAGCTTCTACGAAGGATCCTAACATGCATGTTCGGGACTTTATCGAAATCTGCGACACTTTCAAGTGTAATGGTGTGACGGATGATGCTATCAGGTTGAGGCTTTTCCCATTCTCTCTAAGGGATAAGGCTAAGAGCTGGCTACACTCTTTACCACCTGGTTCTATTGCTACATGGGAGGATCTTGCTCAGAAGTTTCTTACTAAATTCTTCCCTATGGCGAAAACTGCAGCACTAAGGAACCAGCTAGCTCAATTCCAACAGCAATCTGGAGAGACATTATGTGAGGCTTGGGAACGCTACAAGGAGATGCTACGCAAGTGTCCTCATCATGGCATGCCTGATTGGATGGTTATTAATGGTTTTTACAATGGATTGGGAGCACAGTCTAGGCCTTTGCTAGATGCAGCATCAGGTGGAGCTCTGTGGGCGAAGAGCTATGATGAAGCTTATGAACTAATTGAGATGATGGCTGCTAATGAATACCAGAATCCAACCCAGAGACTTTCTCAAGGCAAAGTAGCAGGAATTTTTGAAGTAGATACAGCTGCAATGATTACGGCTCAGTTGAAGGCTCTTGCTATGAAGGTGGATTCTCTTGCTAATTATGGAGTTCAGCAGGTGGCTAGTGTTTGTGAGTTATGTGCGGGCGCACATGAGACAAATCAGTGTGCTATCTCTTCTGAATCAGTACAGTTTGTGAGTAATTTCCAGAGACCTGCTGCACCAATTCCAGCTACTTATCATCCTAATAACAGAAATCATCCCAACTTCAGCTGGAGCAACAATCAAAATACTCAACAGTCGTATCAGCAAGCGAAGCCGTACAATCAAGGCTATCAGCAGCAGTATGCTCCAAGGCAACAATTTCAGCCTCCGGGATTTCAGCAGCAACCCCAGGCTCATGCGGGGCAATCTTCTAATGAGATGGATGATATGAGAGTGATGATAAAGAACCTGCAAGCTGGCCAGAAAGTTTTGGAAACTCAGTTGGGGCAGATTACAAGTGCCTTGGTAAATATGCAACAAGGAACTCTTCCTAGTGATACGGTGGTTAATCCAGGCAGGAGGGAAAGCAAAGAACAGGTCAATGCAGTTACTTTGAGATCCGGAAAAGTCACGAGAGATCCTAAATCAGCAACTGAAGAAGATGAAGATGTTCAGAATCAGCAGGTTGAAAAATCTGCAGTGCCAGAAATTGAGAAATCTGATTTAGTGGCTGATCAGCTAGATGGTGAGAAGAGCAAGAAACCTGTTGAAAAGTCTACTCCGGAGCAATCTTCAATGAATAATCAGATTTATCCACCTCCTCCATATCCTGGACGTTTGAAGAAAAGTCAAGAGAAACAGTTTCAGAAATTTATGGAGGTCTTCAAGAAACTGTCCATTAACATTCCTTTCGTTGAAGCGTTGGAGCAGATGCCGAGATATGCTAAGTTCATGAAGGATATTTTGTCACGGAAGAGAAGGTTGGAAGATTTTGAAACAGTGGCATTAACGGAGGAGTGTAGTGCCGTTCTGCAACAGAAGTTGCCACCTAAATTGAAAGATCCGGGAAGTTTCACTATTCCATGCACTATTGGCAATCTTTCTTTCAGCAAGTGTTTATGTGATTTGGGAGCTAGTATTAATCTTATGCCCTTGTCTGTTTTTAAGCAACTTGGTCTACCGGAGCCAAAGCCAACTAACATCTCTTTGCAGTTGGCTGATCGATCTATCACGTATCCTAGAGGCATTGTGGAGGACGTTTTGGTAAAGGTTGATAAGCTTTTCTTCCCTGCTGATTTTGTTATCTTGGATTTTGAAGAAGATAAGAAGATTCCCATAATCTTGGGAAGACCGTTCTTGGCTACAGGAAAGACTTTAATTGATGTGCAAAAAGGAGAGCTTACAATGAGGGTGCAAGATCAGAGTGTCACCTTTAATGTGTTCAAGGCCATGAAATTTCCAACAGAGGATGAAGACTGTTACAGTGTGGAAATAGTTGATACGGGTCAGAGAAAGAAGTTTGATCAGTTAATGAGTGAAAAATCTGATACACATGTGCTTAAGCCTCCCATTAGTGATTCCATTGACAGTTCTTCGGTTCGTGACCTTCCGAGTGTCAAGCTTGGGAAACTTCCACCACATTTGAGGTATGTCCTTTTGAATAATGAGCTAGTGATTTTTGAAGAGGGGCATGATAACGTGTTGCGAAGGTGGAAAACTGATGATAAGGAAGAAGAAATTTTTGTTCAGTCGGTTGAGTCGGAGAAGCACTTTAGAGGTGTGAAGAAGAAAAAGAAGAAGATTTGGCCGTTGGGTAGTAAAATTAGGTTGAAATCTGATGGAAGAGATTTATGGAAAGCGAGCAATCAAGATGTCAAAGTTCGTATGAATGGTTTGTCTGTTGAAGACGGTTCAGTTATTCTTTTGAAACCGCCATGAGTTGAGGAAGTAACGTCAAGCTATTGACGTTAAAGAAGCGCTTCGTGGGAGGCAACCCATGCATTAGTGTAAAAAAAAATAAAAATTGGAGTGTTTTTTCAAAAAATAAAAATAAAAATAAAAAAAAATATACGCGCTATATCGCCCAGAACGCGACCCAGCCTCCTAAAGCTTCTGTCCAGGAGGTGTACAAGAGTATTACTTTTGTTTTGTTAAAAAAAAAAAAAAAAAAAAGCAAAATCGTGAACAAGTTTTCAACAGTTACTTCCACGCGACATGGCGCCTTCTCCGCGACCTGGCCGATTTAACCTCCTGTCCATCCAGGTTTGTATCCATCCAGGTTTGTTAATGTACGGGTTTTAATTTATTAAATAAACATATCTCCTAAATCAATTCCTACCCCTTTTCTAATTATTTTCTTCACCTAAAATCCTAATTCTAGTCCCATATTAATTCCAATTTATTCCCAATTCATCTCTTATTTTATTATTATTTATTTTTTTTATTTTTTTTATTTTTTTCCCCAAATATATATACCCACAAATCCAATTCCTCTTCTACTTATTTAAATCTCTAAAAATTCAATTCTAAAGAGGAATTAATTGCAAGTTCACCTCTTCGATTCGTATTGGGTAAAAAATCTTTTTCTCTAATATTATTTTTAGTACGAATTTGTGTTCTTGTAAATTGGGGGTTTTGTAGTATTCTTGTTATTTGAGCTGGTGGCCCGTCTATGGAGCTCGTACGCAGTATCCACCGCATGATTCATTCGAGGATGAGGACGAGTAGGTATGTTTTCTGCTATCCCTTGTATTTACTTCCATTCAATGAGGACATTGACTATTTTAAGTTTGGGGGTGATTTAAGGGATAAGTAGTAGTTGTTGTATTATGTGTTCATGTAGGATTTCATGCTTTGCATCTTAGTAGTAGTAAATTATGCATATATGTTCGTGTTATCTACGTTTGTTTCATATAGGACATTCTGTTTTTTTTTTGTTTGTATATCATGTGAGTTCATAATAGTTTGCATTTGCACCCATGCTTGATAGGAATTTTGTGTTGTTGACGCTTTTGATTGAGAAGTGATATGCTTTGTTCTTGTGCACACACATACACTAGTAAGTTGAAGCTAGTAGACTTATTGAATGTTGTAAGTGATTAGAAGGACATGAATATGTGCAAGATGATTTAGTTTACATGCTTTGAATACAAGTTGGTGCGTTAGAGAGATGTTTGCTTGGGATTGAGTATGTTTTTCCACCAAGTGAGTTTTTGAGCCTTATTGCATATTGCATATTTGCAATTTATTCGTTTGCTTGAGTGTCCACGGATTGTTTGCATTGCTAGCAGTTGTTTGAGGTCTTTCTTGAAACGCATGATGTTATTTGACGATTAAAATGATAAAGGCATTTAGGAATAACCGCATATTTTCCCATATTACCATACCATGTTTACATGATCAATTAGTTAACCCGTTGAGCTTAATCCTATTTTTTTTCGGTGACATACCACATTACTTGCCTAGACCTTTTTCTTGTATTGGCCTTACATTAATTTGAACCCACATTGTCAAAGGCTAGTAGAGTGCTTAAGGGAGTAATAAGGTGTGCAAGGAGGGATTATTGTTGGTCTTACTTTTGGGGGAAATATTGAAGGATTGGGTTTGGTTGTTTACTTGATAGTCGACATATGTAATAAATTGTGGGATCATTGTTATTGTTTATATTATTGTTTGTGTTCTATTTAGCTCTCGAAAAAAAAAAGAAAAAAAATGAAAAAAAAAAGAAAAAGAGAAAAAAAAAAAGAAAAAAAAAAAATATTATGAGAGCATGTTTATTTTTGTTGTGATCCTATTTTAGTCGACTAGTTGAGTGTTTGTTTTAGTAAAAATTATGTGGGGGGAATATGGTGTTGTGAATGATGTATTATGGTACTTACTAGCTTTTGACACTTCACCTGTTTTGGCTTATTTGACATACCTTGTCCCTAGCCCCGTTACAACCCAATTAAAGACCTTTTGATTATCGTCATTGATGTATGTTGTGTTAAGAGTTAGATTGATACCAAATGTCAAGCGTGTTTATGATTTTGTTGGAATTGAGTGATACACTTACCCTTGTTCTTGAGTGAATATTCTTTTGTGAGTGGATTGTGAGTGTTTGCTTGTTCTTGCGTATGAGATCCCGAGTGTTGTCTCAAAGATGTGCTCTTGTAGGCTTAGCATGTTTACTAACTTATTCTTACACTTGACATGGACTTGTGAGAACTTATGCATGTTCATTGAGTAGACTATGTGAATGCTTGCACTTTCGACACCAAGACATTGCATATTTACTTTGATTCTTAAGTTGATATGGCATGAGAGGATTTGAAGGTATGGTAGATTAGATTAATTGCATTTTTCATATTAGTTGCATTCATGCATTGCATTGCATTAGGTTAAATGGATTTTGTGGGTACATTCGTTATAGGCCCTCACGAGACCTTACTCGTCCACTAGGGCTGCCTAGGGGTTTAAAGGGCTTGTTGCATATGCCAAATGCAACCGTGATCACCTACGGAAGTGGTACTAGTTAGTTAGTTGTAATTGTTTATGCTTGAGGACAAGCATCGGTTTAAGTTTGGGGGTGTGATAAGTGGATTTATATCCACTTGGAACATTCTAAATCGGCTTAAATTGATTGTCTTGGGCTCAAGTTTCTTGTAGTTTTGATGTGTTTTTTTTAGTTGTGCAGATTTACAAGGATGTTGATTATGGTGGATGTTTTTGTCGTTTTTGGAGATTTAATTTATTAAAATTCGGATTTATTGGGCTGCACGCGTGAGATTCACTGTTTGGGCCATATCTTGAGTTCTATAAGTCTGTTTTCAGCCCGTAAGCAGTCCACGCGAAGATAACGAGATTTTCTATCATTCTAAGGTGGTCCAGAGGCCCAATTACGTCTGGAACGGCTCTGGAAAACAGAAGAAAAATCAGCTACGAATTTCCCTTTAAAACAGAATCAGTTTAGGAAACGTATCTTGCAGAAATTCTATTATAATTCTGTTTTGGTATTTTCTTGCTGGGCAAGACTTTTAGAGCCTATTTAAACACATCCTACCATTGTAATAGATATGATACAGATTATCATAGCTTTATTATTGTAACCAGCTTAGATCTGCAAGAGAGAAAAGGAGAGAAGGATTCAACGCTCGTGACAAGCAACGGATCTAGATCTACTTCATCTTTTGTTCTAGATTTGTTTTCTCAAACTCTTGTTTATTAATATAATTACTTCTTTTATTCATATCTTGTTATTTACCATGTTTTCATCAAATCCCATGGTGACGAAAGGTTTAATTATGAACTAATCGTTGTCATGGGATCCTAGTGGATTTATCTATGTAGCTTAGTAGTTTGCATGCCTTAAAGATTTATGTGTGGTGAATTCTTGATATCCTCATATGGTTAATCTTAATGCTTTTAGATGCGTAGCTAACATCTAAATTGAATTGTTAATCTCTTGCAAAACGAGAGTGGATCTTGAGATTTAGAACTTGCCATGCTAGCATATGATAGGTTGATGTTTTAACATCATGATTTGTGGCGTAAATAGAGATATATTATGCTGCCCTATGTGATCTAAGTGGATAACTTGTGCTTCAACCTTTATGTTTTCAAATTCTATAGAGATATAGGGTCTAAACATAATAGGTGCCTATTCATCTTCTATCTCTTTTGTGGATGTATGTGTAGATTGGTACTAGTATACCGAGAGGTAACTTTTACTCTTTTCGTGTTATTCGATCAGATATCAAAACCATCGCATGTTTTAATTAAAGGCTGCAACTCTAAGTGAAGTAGATAATGAAACTAGGATTCCATGTTTATTCTCATATAAGTAATTCGATTGTTATTTTCGTTAATTGTTTAATTCTTAGTTATAAATTTGCACTTTAGTTTAATTTAGATAATAAATCTCAAATTTGTTATTTTTCTTAGCAGTGAGTTAAAACCATACATTGTTGCATAGGCATATTTACTGAATTGAACACCATTCTAGATCTCTGTGGGAACGAACTTGATTTAATCATATATTACTTGTGACTACGTGCGCTTGCGTGAATTTAGCATAACAACTCTGCTTCATTCCTTCTTGCGACTCCATTTTGTGGTGAAGCCGACATTGTTTCTGTAGCTGAGATCGCTCCCACATGACCATATTCATTTATTATTGTAGTCTCCCGAGTTATTCCATTAGGTAGGTCCACCAAAGTTGAAGTTTCCTTGCGAACCCACTTCCCCTTTCGGGCTCGCACTGCAGCCTACTCTGGGCTCTCCTCGTCATCACTAGCCTCTTCAATAATCCCTTCTTGAAGAATTAACACAGGCTACGAGGCCTCCGTCATGAGTTCCCCTAGGATCGGTTCCACCTGAATGCCCAAGTCTTCAAAGTAATCATCCGGGAGTTCTTCAATTGATATTATATTGCATTCCATTTTTTCTGACACAGAATCATCTCCCTTTTCTACTACCTTAAGAGACTTGTTGTAGCATTCACGAGATTCATGTTGAATTCCTTTTACACAACCAACTCCATGTGGGGTGGGAAACTTCATAGAGAGATGGTAGATAGACGTCACCACCCTCATTTATTTTAGGATGGGCCTCCCCACTATGGCATTGTAGGCAGATGGTTGATCCACTACCATGAAGTCAGCGATCTGTGTGGTGATGCATGGCTCGTCCCCTAAAGTGATGGGAAGCCGAACGAGGCCTTTCACACTATCCAGTAAACCCATAAAGGTGCCCCACCGTGGGTATGAGATCCTTATCAACATATCCCATCTTTTTGTAGACTTCGTATGTAAGAATGTTTACAGCACTTCCATTATCAACAAGGACCCTGTAGACGTTCTGGGATCCAATGCGAACCCAAACCACAAGTGCATCAGACTGGGGATGATGAACCCACTTCGCATCTTCCTCTGTAAACATAATGTTTGTATCCTCTCCTTTGAACAACTTTGGGGGTCGCTCCTGTAGATGGTTCACATTAGTGAGGGGTCGCTCCCTAGCCTCGCGTGCATATCTCTCCCTAGCTTTGTTACTTTCTCCCCCAATGTGGGGGCATCCAATGATTACATGAATACTTCCAGCTCGCTCTTCCCTGTCTTTGCGAGGTTCATCTTGCCTCTCATGTGGCACATCATGATACCCCAAACCTGGCTTAACCGAATTCCCTTGATGTTTTTTTACTTCACGAACCGCCCACTCAGTCAATTTTCCATCTCAGATCAACTGATCAATTTGTTGCTTAAGCTGCCAACAATTGTTAGTATCATGCCCTGCTTGTTCATGGAAGGCACAATATGTGCTTGTGTCTGAAGTTCCTCTTGAACCCATTGGTGTGGGTCTCTTGAACACCCCTTTATCTGCATTGACTGCATAGATGTGATCAATCGAGGCAACCAGAGGGACAAACTTGTCTTCGCTTCTTGCGGAGCGAGCCCGAGGAGGGGATCGTCTTAAGTACTCGCGTTCCCTCCTCTTTGGGCTAGGGCTTCGATCCCGTCTTTGCCTTGGACTTTGAGAATCCTTCATTTTCGATCCCCTACTCCTACTTCCACTATTGTTTTTTTCACTATTCTTTTTGAGATCTGCAAGTGATTTCTCAAAGCGCTTAAAGGGCTCAGCGATCCTATGTAACTCCGACAGTGTGCTAGGGGTTTGCTCTTGCAATTTCTTCCAGAATTCAGTTCTTTCCCTTACCCCAGCAATAAGGAAATTTTTAACAACTTCGTCATTTACACCTCACACACGAGGCACTTCAGCATTAAACCTTTTGAAGTAGTCATGAAGAGTTTCTCCTTCCCTTTGTCTGATGTTGGCCAATGTGGACACGGGAGGTGCATAGAGCATTGAAGATTGGAATTGTTTAATGATGATGTCCACGAGCTGTTCCCAGGAATCTATGACAACCAAGGCCCCTAACTTAGAAAACCACTGCTGAGCACTTCCTCTTAACGAAGATGCAAACAACCTACACCTCGCTAGTTGTGAGACCTGATACACATCCATCTCATTATTGAACCGAACCACGAACTCAGCGAGATCTGTATCTCCATTATAGGTCATATCAGAATGATGGCCTCGAAACACTGCAAGTAGTGGAGCGGTCCGAATTTCATGAGTAAAGGGCGAAGACGAGCCCATAGTACTAAAAAACCCTTTCTCATTATTCATCG
This sequence comes from Kitagawia praeruptora, assembly GCA_037693485.1. Lineage (NCBI taxonomy): Eukaryota > Viridiplantae > Streptophyta > Magnoliopsida > Apiales > Apiaceae > Kitagawia > Kitagawia praeruptora. The sequence goes on from CM075351.1 coordinate 41,359,383, forward strand.
CATCCGGGGCCTTTTTTAGCTCTTCCAACTTATAGTCACCGATCTTGACCTCCTTGTCTTCTTTTTTCTTCTCTCCAGTACTTCCATGGTGAGATTGAGTTTTTTTTGGGCACTAGACTCCTCTTGGTCATTTCTACGATCCTTATTTTTATGGTCTTACTCGCGATGTGGGGATCGTTCGCGCTCTCGATGGAAAGGGGGTATATCCTCGCGATGATGAGACCGTTCACGCTCTCTACGAGGAGAGGGGGGTCTGTCATTGCGACGATATGACCGCTCACGATCTTTTCGAGGGATAAGGGTCGATGAGAGCCCTTGCTTTTGTTTTTAGATCCCCCATCCTTACCAGCTTTGAGCTTCTCCGGTTTGAGACGGAGATCGTGCTCACTGAGTTTCTTTCCTACTCGGTCAAAGATACTTACGGATCTTCCTTCAGATGAGGCGGACTTCTCCTTCGACCTCTCCTTATCCATAGTGGCTTCCTCCTCCTTCGTCTTCTCCTTATCCATAGTGGGGCCTTTGCTACCTTCTGCTTGATGAGTTCGATCCCCTGTCCTTGCATTCCTCTTGAAGCCTCTAGAACTATGTCGCTTCTCCATCCTAGCCATCTTCTCCTTTACCTTGATCATTTGATCACCGAGGCCCTTCAAAAATGACATGACCTCGCCAGCCAAAGCCACCGGTTGGACAGGGGGTGTTCGCTCCTTTTCAAACTCATCCTCGATCCCATCTTTGCGCGCCTCGCTCTCTGGTGGATCCTTCCTCTAAGGGTCATCCTTATTTCTCCTATGCGATCCTGGAGTCTCCCCCTCCCCATTTTTCTTCTTGTGTGATTTAGTCATCGTTCTCCCAATCAATGACTAGCCCCTCCTTCTACCGCCAGATGTTATTGGGAGATTTTGGTATAAAAATGTTTATGGAGGTTGCTGGATTTACGGAGCAAAATACAGATATTTTGCTATAAGAAGAATAGGGATTAGGGTTTGTGTGTATAGGTGTGGCTGAACTTGATAGGTGTTTTCAGGGGTGAACTGTTTTCTCATCCGTATCAAGGTGCCTACGTACCCTATTTATAGGGATCAAGCCGTACGTAGTTCTTAGAGAACAAGATACCTAGACGGGCTAGTGTGATACCCTCCAAATCCGGGGTCTAGATCCGGGGGTCACCAACCCATCGCAACTAAAAATAAATATATCAGAATACGCAACTGACCCCGCAAACCAAAGATCGCAAACAGGTTATTGTATGAAACCAAGCAGTTACAACCCAAAAGTAACCTACTCACTTATTACAAACCATAAATAAACTCAACCTAAATCCAGTCTAGTAACGTTTTATTATTACATCCCATTTTATTTAAAATTCTATCTAGCGCCAACAGTAACCCGCAAATACCTGTAAGGTCTGGGGTGCGGACATACGGCCACTCTGCCCCTCTCTAATATGGTCCGAACGGCTGGTCGGAAACATATTGCTCCTCTGGAAAGGTTTTGTGAAAACAAGAGTGAGCCAAAGAAATGCCCAGCAAGTATATATAAACAATTTTATAATAAAACAGGATAAGTGTTGCATGATATCAACTGAAATGTAAAACAGTTTATAGAGCAAACTGAATCAACCATTGTGATATAATTCAAACCATAACTGAAATCATTTGGCATGTCATAAAAATGAATCATCTGCCAACTCACAATATATAATAGCCATTCGGGCGATATGGATTGGATATATAAAAAGAAAAACAAACCACCATTGCCCCCTGATCAGGTTCAAAAGCAATGGGACCCTTTATACTACCACCGGTACATTTCTATACCCGTGTGTATAACCCGGATTTCATTGAAGGTACCAAAATAAGCAAGTAATGTTAGCCTATAGGAAGATGGAATGGTTACCATATCCTCCTTAAATATTGCTGGACCATGACAACAACCATGGCCTCCTACGCTTTATCATTTTCCAATAAATATTGCTGGACCATGACATCAACCATGGCCTCCTACGCTTTACCATTTTCCAATCCAACAGAGCAATTTCCGAATTCAACAGGAAATGCTTAGTTTCACATACAGTTCACATCCCTATTATTTACTACGATAATAAGGATATGAAGAGTCTATCTTAAACAATTTCCCCACATCAAAGGTACCAATATCAAGCAATTATGTTCGCACAAAATATTTAAGAATCACGAATAGCTCTGAACAATAGCTATTCGTCATGATATGAATCAATGAAACATAAAATAAATAGTGTATAAGATGATCAAGGGGAAAATACTTGCCTGAATATATGGCTGGTAAGCTATGCTCTCTGGCTAGGGTTTCTCTCGCTTTCATGTATACTGCTGGTAAGCTCTGCCCACTAGCTAGGGCTTCTCTCGCTTCTACAATTAAAACATTCTATTTTAAACAACTGGCTAGGTATGCACAAGACCAAATACAAATCAAACCTCGGTTTTAGTGTCTACCCGTACGTTGTATCGCTGCCGAGTAAATATGTTAGACGAATAATAACATGTACGGAGTAAACGACCACGTAGTTCACATAACAGATACGACTCACAAATAAAAGAACGCTCCAAGTATTCTTATGATATTTATAAATCACTATCAGATAATCAAAGAATAATACACACAATTCACAAAATCTTCGGACAGCATATAACACGAAATTTTCACAAAATCGGTCTAACAACTCAATTCGGGACTCAATTGGACTAAATAAATATTTTTAAAATAATTTTAAATCACAATTTTAGAATGAAATCCAACTCAGTATTTTTAAAAGATTTTTAAAACATTTTCTGAAATTTTCGAGCAATTAAAACTATTTTTAAAAATTTTTGAACAGAAAATTGGTTAATTAAAATTAAATAATCCTAACTAAATTAATTAGAATCAATTAATTATTAATTAATAAACTTATTTAACAAATAATTACATTTATTAAATAATTAAATTAATTAATTCATTATTTGAAATTATTTAATATAATTAAAAGTATTTAATTCTTAATTATTTTTGCATTAAAAATAAATAATTAAATAAATAATTAAAATTAAAAATAGAATTCAGAAATAAATTCTGAATTTACAAAACATTTTCAGAAAATAATATTTCAGAATTTTATAATTAAATTCAGAATTATAAAGTAATTAAAAGTAAATAAAAGTAAAACACTTTTTTTTATATGTCTTCGTCTTCCCAGGACCTCTAACCTCTGCCCAGTTTCCGGCGCCGGCGGAAAAATCCGGCGATCCCCAAAAGTCGATCATTCGATTGTAAAACATCCCAAATCAACCCAACAATCATACCATACAAACAAACGCAGAATCCAGCTTAAAACTCGCCAAATTCGGCCAAAAACCGAAACTCTCCGGCGAGCTTCAACAATTTTCCGACGACACGAATCCGACCACCAAATCACTCGTTCTTTATATCAAAATGAAGCTTATGACTTACACAAACTATACCAATCATCAACAACAACAGCAAATCAATCAAGAACCCAGAAATCGAAGTCAAAATTTCTCACCCACACAAAAATTCGATTTTCATATTTAGTACACAACAAATCAGTTAAAAATCATCATAAAATTCCTGGAAGCATAAGCAATCTGTAGGAACTAATCACATCAACAATAAATCATCCTACAATCAACACCAAATTTAATTTAATCGAAATTTAAATAAAAAAAATAAAATTTCGATCGAGGCATACACACATATCAACACCCACATAAACATGTAGTATATGACATGAGATTCAGTTTGGTTATTCATACAAGAGATTTGGATCCCGGAATCACCTTCAAAAGTGTGATTGATTCTCAAGAACACCAAGAACACCTCTCCATAATTTTCCAGAAAATAAAAATCAAAAAATCTGACTTTTTTGATTATTTTGATTAAATAAAAAAAATCCGCTGGCATTTATATTAAACAAAATTTAATACCCCAAAAATATTTTTAACCCCTAATTAAAATTATTAAGCCTTAAAAATAATTTTTATGGGGAAAAATGTAAAATTTTTATTTTTAAAGAAATATAATATAAATGTCAAAATTCTCCAAAAATTATGAATATTACAAAAATTACAAAATAAAATATTTTTAAATATCCTATCATTATATGAAAATAGTTTTATCAAAAACAAGGCCTCGGATTCAGTATAGGGGCTGGGTCCAGAAATTAAAATGTGAAATAACTGTATTTTAAAAATATAAAAATTAAAGAAAAATAGAATAAAATAATCTATGCTACACAGAAGTCACATAACACGTATGGGATAATTTCCCTATTTAATAAAAATCATAACGCGTTTAAATGCATTAAAAATAAACTGAAACACAGTAAAATGAACTAAAAATACATTTTAATATAATAAATTACACAAAATTTTCCCGGTCGTTACATCCTTCCCCCCTTATAAGGATTCTGTCCCCAGAATCCCACTTAAGAAAATAAGTGCGGATACTGAGCTCGCATTTCACTCTCTACTTCCCATGTTGATTCCTCAACCAAGGGAATTCTCCATAAAACTCTAACTAGAGGTATTGTCTTATTTCTTAATACATTAACCTTATGATCTAATATCTCAACTGGTTGCTCAACAAAAGATAAGTCAGGTTGAATATCTACAGGTTCATATTCTATCGCGTGCATTGGATCAGGATTGTACTTTCTCATCATCGATATATGGAATACGTTATGGATGTTCTGCATGTGTGGCGGTAAAGCTAATTCGTAAGCAATCTTCCCTACCTTCTTCAGTATCTTGAACGGTCCTACATATCTTGGTTTGAGTTTACCTCTTTTCCCAAATCTGGTTACTGCTTTCCGTGGCGATACTTTCAGCAATACCAGTTCTCCGACTTTAAAATTCTGGTCCTTCCTGCTTTGATCTGCATATTTCTTCTATCAATCTTGAGCGGCGATTAATCTTTTCTGTATCAATCCGATCTTTTCTTTCGTCTGTTGCAGTAGTTCTGGACCTAAGATTGTGCGTTCTTCTACTTCTTCCCAGTACACCGGAGATCCACATCTTCTGTCGTAAAGAGCTTCATATGGTGGCATTCCAATGCTGGCATGGTAACTATTGTTATACGAGAACTCCACCAACGGTAAGTGCTCATCCCAGTTACCCTTAAAATCTAGGACACATACCCTTAGCATATCTTCTATGGTCTGGATTGTTCTCTCGCTTTGTCCGTCCGTTTGAGGATGATATGCCGTACTCATGTTTAGTTTGGTTCCTAAACCTTTTTGAAATTACCTCTAGAATCTTGAATTGAAACGAGGATCTCGATCAGATACTATAGATACAGGAACTCCGTGTCGTATTACGATCTCTTTCAAATATAATTGAACCAGTTTCTCTAGCGAAAATCTTTCCTTGATTGGGAGGAAATGTGCTGATTTGGTCAACCTATCAATGATTACCCAGATTGCATCATGGTTTGATTGAGTCTTCGGAAGTCCTACTACAAAATCCATTGCAAGATGTTCCCATTTCCATTCTGGAATTTCCAAAGGTTGTAGCAATCCACTTGGCCTTTGATGCTCGGCTTTAACTCTCTGAAAGGTATAGCATTTGCTGACGTATTTTGCAATTTCTTTCTCCATATCGGGCCACCAAAAATGTTGCTTCAAATCTCTATACATCTTGGTACTACCAGGGTGAATAGAATACTTGGAGTTGTGTGCATCACGCAAGATTTCATCCTTCAGTTCCACAACATTAGTTACCCATATACGTGAAGAAAATCTTAGAATTCCTTTATCATCCTTTTGACTCCTGATTTCTTCTCCGGTTAATTTTGCTTTGTCTTGCTCCATTACCTGTTCTTGACATCTACGGATCTTTTCCAATAATAATGGCTGAAAGGTCATGGCATACAATACTTCACTGGCTGCTTCTGATGTATGGACCTCTATCTCCAATTTCTCGAATTCCTTGAGCAACTCCTCGGATGAGGTTAAAAGATTTAACCTTTCCTTCCGGCTTAATGCATCTGCCACTACGTTGGCCTTGCCTGGATGATAGCTGATGGTATAGTCATAATCCTTGATTAATTCCAACCACCGTCGTTGTCTCATGTTTAGCTCCTTCTGAATGAAAATATATTTCAAGCTTTTGTGATCCGTGAAGATTTCACACTTCTCTCCGTATAAATAGTGCCTCCAAAGTTTTAGTGCAAAAACAATTGCTTCCAATTCCAGATCATGCGTTGGATATTTTCGTTCGTGGATCTTAAGTTGCCTAGACGCGTAAGCAATTACCTTGCCGTCCTGCATCAACACACACCCTAACCCCTTCTGAGATGCATCACTGTAAATTACAAAGTTTCCATTTTCGCTGGGTAGAACTAACACTGGTGCAGTTATCAATCGCTTCTTTAATTCTTGGAAACTCTGCTCGCACTTCTCGTTCCATTCAAATTTCTCATTCTTCCGGGTGAGTTTGGTCAAAGATGCCGCTATTTTACCAAAATCCTTAACAAACCTTCTGTAATACCCAGCTAATCCCAGAAAACTTCGAACTTCGGTTGGTGTTCTCGGTTGCTCCCAGTTCATAATGGCTTCGATCTTAGCTGGATCCACTTTAATCCCTTCGTGGGTGACAACGTGACCCAAAAATTGTACCTCCCTTAACCAAAACTCGCATTTCGAAAATTTGGCATATAGCTTCTCTTTCCGCAGAATCTCTAAAGTCGTTCTCAAGTGTTCCGCATGTTCTTCCTCTGACTTGGAGTATATCAAGATATCATCCCTGAAAACGATCACGAATTTATCCAAATATTTCTTGAAAACTCTGTTCATCAGGTCCATAAAAGTGGCTGGTGCATTAGTCAATCCGAAGGGCATAACTAAAAACTCGTAGTGCCCATATCTCGTGCGGAATGCTGTATTAGGAATATCGACGGCCTTGATCTTCAATTGGTGATATCTCGATCGTAAGTCGATTTTGGAAAACTATACCGCGCCTTTTAATTGGTCAAACAAGTCATCAATCCTCGGTAATGGGTACTTGTTTTTTATCGTCAGTTTGTTTAGCTCCCGGTAGTCAATACAAAGTCGTATGCTTCCGTCCTTCTTTTTCACAAACAATACCGGTGCGCCCCATGGTGATATGCTAGGTCTAATCACCCCTTTGTCTAGTAGTTCCTGCAGCTGCTTGGCCAATTCCTTCATTTCCACTGGTGCCATTCTGTATGGAGCTTTCGATATTGGTTCAGTACCTGGTGCCAAATCAATAGTAAACTCAATTTCTCTGTCTGGAGGTAGGCCTGGTAATTCTTTAGGAAATATGTCCAAAAATTCATTCACTACTGGAATATGTTCTATCGGTGGCACTTCCTTAACAGTATCCATGACATAAGCTAAGTATGCTTCACATCCCTGTCGTAACAATCGTTTAGCTCGCATCATGGTCAAGAGTTTCTTCGCTTGTTTCTGCCCATGAAACACCACTTCTATATCCCCATTCAGCTTCAGTTTTAGCTCCTTCTTTTTACAATCGATTTGGGCATTATACTTTGTCAACCAATCCATCCCCAATATAACCTCAAATTCCCCCAACTTGAAAGGAATCAAGTCAGCATGAAAACGTTGTCCGGATATTTCGATCTCACATGCTAGATATATTTGCTTAACGGGTATACGCTCCTGATTAGCTATCTCTATTACTAGAGCTTCACTTAATAACTGACATTCACATTCTAGCTTACTCGCAAACTCTTCCGAAATAAAAGTTTTAGTAGCTCCCGAATCAATAAGTACTTTGGCATTAGTAGAGTTTACGGAAAGTGTACCTGTAATAACATCAGAGTTCTGCTCTACATCTGTCATAGTCATATTGAAAACCCGGGCCCTTGGCTGTCCCGCATTATTTGTTCCTGTAGCTTTATTCTGGTTTCCCGGATTAAGGTTGATCCTGCAATCCTTAGTGAGATGCCCTTTGTTTCCACATTTCTGACAACCAGTCCAATTAGCTGATGGCGCATTGCATGTGTGGGCGTAATGTCCTGTCTTGCCACACCGAAAACATAATACGCTGGCCCTATTGCATGGACCTTCATGATTCCTTCCATAAATTCCACATGCTGGTAAGGGTGGTCGCATTCCTCGTTGTTGATTGTTGTTCGGAAACCGCCCTCCTTGCAGTTGATTATTGCTCGGAAACCGATTTCCTTGCTGCTGATTGATGTTCAGAAATCGATTCCCTTGATTACCAAAATTCTGGATTCCGACTCCCGGTCCCCCGTTTTCTCTAGGTTGGAATGCTGGTCTGTAACTAAAGTTGTTTTGCACTCTCCCCTGGAACGAACTCCCTGATTAATTATTAAATTTCCTCTTTTTGCCTTCCCTTTCTTTGTTGGAGCTCTCACTCTCTCCTTCAATAATCAGTGCCTTCTGGAGCACAGCCGAATAGGTGGTTAACTCAAAAGCAGCTACCCGGCTACGGAGCCATGGCTTCAAACCCTGCTGAAATCTCCTTGCCTGCTTCTCTTCATTATCCACCAAGTCTGGAACAAACCTGGCTAACTCTGTAAACTTTGCCTCATACTCAGTGGCATTGCCTTCTTATTTTAATTCCAAAAATTTAATCTCCATCTGATTCTGCATAAAGCGGGGAAAATACTTTTCCAGAATCAGCTCTTTGAATCTTTCCCATGGGGTTACCCCTACTCCTTCCAAAGCCTTCCTAGACTCCCACCAGTAGTTCGCTTCCCCTTTCAGAAAGTAACTCACGAACTCGGTCTTTTTATTCTCCTCTACATTCACAAGTGCGAGAGCTTTTTCTATTTCTTTTAACCATGCACGGGCCTCTACTTGGTCCGCTGACCCCTGGAACTCTGGGGGTTTAACTGATTGAAAAGTTTTAAACGTTGCCGCCTGGGGTGCTGGTGGCTGCTGCTGCTGGCGAGTGAGATTCTCGGTCTGTTGTCGGAATAGTTCCAGCATTTGCTGCATCATATTGATATTGCCCTGCTCCCCAAAGTTCTGATTATTATTCGCATTTCCCGCGTGATTACCATTTGGTTGCTGATTATCCATGATCTGGTAGAGGAAATACACAAGTTCCTTAGTAATTGACTAAACATGTTTTTGATAGATACTCATTGAAAAGAAACATGGATCAAGAATATTTATCAACTCATGTCACCCAATCACTAATTCACTTGAATGCTGAAAAATAAATAGATGCATGCTGGAGGGATTCGATACACTTATCACTACAAAAGTATTACTAATATATTATTACACACTCACAATTATACATGACTACTGGTCGGGTTACCTACCATCATATCGCTCTTAACCTACCATGTTAACTAGACTGTCGGCTATATACAACAAAATTCCCGACTTATTCTACCAACAAACTACTATTAGTACACATATCATACATTACACATAACTCAAGTCAACCAAAACAGGTAGCATTTCTTTCTTCCATGGCTCTGCCCCACAATATCTAATCCTAGCTGGGCCCTACCAACGCCTTAAGATCTGATAACATCTTCTGGAGGATGCGGTATACCCGACGATAATCAACAGTACCTGATGACCCACCCAGCAACATCGCCTCCACCTCAAAAGAACCGGCTGCTATCAACTCTCGGAGGTTATGTCGAATCTCGGTGTCTGTGGTAGGATGATCTCCCATCCTACGCAGCTCCACATTCTGCCCTCTCACAAAGTCGTATGCCTCCCAAAGCTCACGGTACTCACTCAATGAAACGGTGCGTGGTGCACCAATATGGCCGCTAGACTCGGTCTCTGCTCCACCTGTAACCTCCTCTATCAACGCCCGTACTCGCTCCTCTCCTGGTGGCATCTGGTGCCAGGGTGTGACTGGTGGAAGAGGTACATAGGAACCCTGCGCAGTGGGATCTGACTGATCCGTGAACTCTGCTGGCATAAGGAATCCTACCATAGCTACCAGTACACCAGATCGATGCATCTCAGGCACAGCGGGTGGCGCCTCGACCCCCTGCTGCTGATCAGGAATCAACACCGGTACGGGAACTGGTGGTATAGGATCAAGTGGCCCCATCGGAAACTCCCAACCCATCCAGTAGTCTAACCCCATCACTGGGTGGTCTGGATCCATAAGAGCGGTAGTATATGGTAAGTCCACTGGTGGAAATAATGGTAGCGTAACTTGCTCTAGGGCCGGCATAGGCTGAGGTGCAATCACCGGAGTCGGCGTAGTCACCACAACAGGAACCTGCGTAACCCAGTAACATAATATCACAAATCATCTCACAACTTAGGCTTAGACTAAAGTCAAACGCAACGTGTAACATAAGAACGTAACCCTATCTCATGTGATCTCCCTAATATTTCCTGGGCTATATCTCTGCTTATTTCAGTGACTATAACATGTCAGCTCTGATGCCAACTGTGACACCCTCCAAATCCAGGGTCTAGATCCGGGGGTCACCAACCCATCGCAACTAAAAATAAATAAATCAGATTGCGCAACTGACCCCGCAAACCAAAGATCACCAACAGGTTATTGTATGAAACCAAGCAGTTACAACCCAAAAGTAACCTACTCACTTATTACAAACCATAAAATAAACTCAACCTAAATCCAGTCTAGTAACGTTTTATTATTACATCCCATTTTATTTAAAATTCTATCTAGCGCCAACAGTAACCCGCAAATACCTATAAGGTCTGGGGTGCGAACATACGGCCACTCTGCCCCTCTCTAATATGGTCCGAACGGCTGGTCGGAAACATACTGCTCCTCTGGAAAGGTTTTGTGAAAACAAGAGTGAGCCAAAGAAATGCCCAGCAAGTATATATAAACAATTTTATAATAAAACATGATAAGTGCTGCATGATATCAACTGAAATGTAAAACAGTTTATAGAGCAAATTGAATCAACCATTGTGATATAATTCAAACCATAACTGAAATCATTTGGCATGTCATAGAAATGAATCATCTGCCAACTCACAATATATAATAGCCATTCGGGCATTATGGATTGGATATATAAAAAGAAAGACAAACCACCATTGCCCCCTGATCAGGTTCAAAAGCAATGGGACCTTTTATACTACCACCGGTACATTTCTATACACGTGTGTATAACACGGATTTCATTGAAGGTACCAAAATAGGCAAGTAATGTTAGCCTATAGGAAGATGGAATGGTTACTATATCCTCCTTAAATATTGCTGGACCATGACAGCAACCATGGCCTCCTACGCTTTATCATTTTCCAATAAATATTGTTGGACCATGACATCAACCATGGCATCCTACGCTTTACCATTTTCCAATCCAATAGAGCAATTTCCGAATTCAACAGGAAATGCTTAGTTTCACATACAGTTCACATCCCTATTATTTACTACGATAATAAGGATATGAAGAGTTTGTCTTAAACAATTTTCCCACATCAAAGGTACCAATATCAAGCAACTGTGTTCGCACAAAATATTTAAGAATCACGAATAGCTCTGAACAATAGCTATTCGTCATGATATGAATCAATGAAACATAAAATAAACAGTGTATAAGATGATCAAGGGGGAAAATACTTGCCTGAATATATGGCTGGTAAGCTATGCTCTCTGGCTAGGGTTTCTCTCGCTTCTATGTATACTGCTGGTAAGCTCTTCCCACTAGCTAGGGTTTCTTTCGCTTCTACAATTAAAACATTCTATTTTAAACAACTGGCTAGGTATGCACAAGACCAAATACAAATCAAACCTCGGTTTTAGTGTCTATTCGTACGTTGTATCGCTGCCGAGTAAATATGTTAGACGAATAATAACATGTACGGAGTAAACGACCACGTAGTTCACATAACAGATACGACTCACAAATAAAAGAACGCTCCAAGTATTCCTGGAAGCATAAGCAATCTGTAGGAACTAATCACATCAACAATAAATCATCCTACAATCAACACCAAATTTAATTTAACCGAAATCTAAATAAAAAATTAAAATTTCGATCGAGGCATACACACATATCAACACCCACATAAACATGTAGTATATGACATGAGATTCAGTTTGGTTATTCATACAAGAGATTTGGATCCCGGAATCACCTTCAAAAGTGTGATTGATTCTCAAGAACACCAAGAACACCTCTCCAGAATTTTCCAGAAAATAAAAATAAAAAAATTTGACTTTTTTGATTATATTGATTAAATAAAAAAATCTGCTAGTATTTATATTAATCAAAATTTAATACCCCAAAAATATTTTTAACCCCTAATTAAAATTATTAAGCCTTAAAAATAATTTTTATGGGATAAAAATGTAAAATTTTTATTTTTAAAGAAATATAATATAAATGTCAAAATTCTCCAAAAATTATGAATATTACAAAAATTACAAAATAATGCATTTTTAAATATCCTATCATTATATAAAAATAGTTTTATCAAAAACAAGGCCTTAGATTCAGTGTAGGGGCTCGGTCTGGAAATTAAAATGCGAAATAACTGTATTCTAAAAATATAAAAATTACAGAAAAATAGAATAAAATAATCTATGCTACACTGAAGTCACATAACACGTATGGGATAATTTCCCTATTTAATAAAAATCGTAACGCGTTTAAATGCATTAAAAACAAACTGAAACACAGTAAAATGAAATAAAAATACATTTTAATATAATAAATTACACAAAATTTTCCCGGTCGTTACAGCTAAGGTTTTAAGAGATAAGTCGTGGCCCAAGCCCACTTGTTTAGGGCTGATGTGGCAGTGAGTCATCAATTCTATCCATGATCCATGGCCCAAAAAAGGAAACCAATGGTCTCGCATGGTTAGAGTCGAGGCCTCTTATGCGAGGCTAGTAAAGAAGCAGCACAGACCTGGCATGCGACCTCGAGGGGTCGAGTCATGCGAAGCTGTTAGGAATAATTCATAAGTTGTGATGTTAAGAATAGAATTTACACATTATACTTCTTGTAATCCTGATCTTATAAAGGATTTAGCACTGTATATAGGATTTATGTGTAAAGACAGTTATCTGTATAGTTTAGTCAGGAATGAACAGTGTATCGGAGACTACATGTCAGGAACAGAGAGCAAATCCTGATGATGGTCCAATACTGATGGTTGATCAGATACTGATGCAGTGTACAGATCCTGATATCAGTCGTGTTACTGATGATGTCATTATGGATGCTACAAAAACTGGCAAGTGCTATAAAACAGGATCGTTGTTTGAAGAACAAGCAAGAAGATATTATGAAGGAAAGAGTTTTCTATTGAAGGAAACTATCGACTAGAAGGCAGAACATTGTCATGTATAGATTATATCTTTCTGTTATTAGTTGATAGGTAGCATTATAAATACTCTCTCAATATCATTGTAAAAGAGCGACGAAGTTGTGAGTTCGTGTGCGTAGCTCTGTATAAGGTTTGTATTCAAGAGTTCGAAACAAACAGAGAGAGAGATTTGTATTGTCAGCAGCTGCTAAAGGTATTGTACACCTTTGGTAGAGTTTGTATTTGATCTTATTAATACAAACAAGAGTTTGATTCATTCGTTTATTCTTGTTCATATAATCAAGCAAAAATCAGACACGATTATATAACTTGTATTCAACCCCCCCTTCTACAAGTTATTCGAGTTAACAATTGGTATCAGAGCAGGTTGATTTCAAATAATCATAAAGATCTGCAATCATGTCTGGTTACAAGGATGGGAATACTAAAATTCCTATGCTCAAGAGAAACGAATATACTCTATGGGAAGTAAAGATGTTGCATCATCTGGAAGCAACAGATCCTGATTATCTTGACAGAATCAGAGATGGACCTTTTGTTCCAACAAAGGTCGTTGGACAAGCAACTGTTGATGGTGTGGTTGTTCCAGAACATACAGCAGAGAAGCCAAAATCTGAATGGTCAGATAAGGACAAGGAGAATGTTCTCAAAGATGCTAAAGTGAGAAACATATTATTCAACAGTCTTGATTCTGTTCTCACTAACTATGTTCTCTCTTGTAAAACTGCTAAGGATATATGGGACAATCTTAAGGTTCACTGTGAAGGAACTAAGCCTGTCAGGAAGAATATGAGGACATTACTTATACAACAGTATGAGTACTTTGAATCCAAGTCTGGTGAGTCACTTACTGATACCTTTGATAGGTTTACAAAACTCATCAATGAGATGGCCATGCATGGTAAATATTATGACTTGGAGGATATGAATACAAAGTTCATGAAAGCTTTGCCTGATTTCTACAATGAGAAGATATCTGCGATCGAGGAAGCTAATGATCTGGATGAGATTTCATTAGAGGCAGTATATGGAAAATTGAGAGCTTATGAACTTGACAAGCAGCAGAAGAAGAGCAGGAGTGAAGGAAAGATGAAGTCTATTGCACTTACTGCTCAATCTGAAGTTAAGAAGCTTCCTGAAGAACAGCATGAAGAGATTGCTGTAAAGAATTCAAGGAAGAAGAAAAGCAAAGAAAGTTCTGAGTCAGAGACTACTGATATGGACTCTGACAACAATGATTCTGAATCTGAGATGCAAGAACTCTTTGCTATGTTTGCTAAAGCTTTCAAGAAAGGAAGATTCAACAGGAGAAGATTTAGCAAAGGACCTTTTCAAAAGAAGGAGAAGAAGAAGAGTGACAAAAGCAAAAGTACAATTGTCAAGCTTGATAAGGCCAAGATCAAGTGCTTTAACTGCAGTGAGCTTGGACACTTTGCTAGTGAGTGTAAGAAGCCTAGAAATTCAGGAAAGGGTAATGCACTTATGGTCACACAGAAGGATTGGGCTGATTCCAGTGACTCTGAAGATGAATTGGATTATGACAACATTGCATTGATGGCCAATAGTTCAGACAAACCTGGATCTCCAAAGAAAACTTCTCCATCCTCTGTTAAGGTATCACTTCACTCTCTTGATTCATTTGATAGCTTAAATTCTGATGAAATTAGATCTATCCATGCTGAGTTCAAAAATCTTATGACTAATTTTAGAATTCTTACTTGTGAAAGAGATGAACTTAAGGTTAAGAATGATAAATTAGTTGATAGAAATAATTTTCTTGAATCTGAATTAATTCAAATGGAAGAATACAAGTTAAGTTCTGATAAAGCTAAGCATGATTATAGTGTTATTCTTGAGGCTTATGACTATGTCAGAAAAGAACTAGAAGAAGAGAGAGATGTGATTAAAACCATTAACAATTCCAGTAAGAAGACAATAGAAATCTTTGAGAGTGGAATTCGTGGTAAGGTTAATGGTTTAGGTTTTGATAAGGCTAGACAAGAAGAAAAAGTAGCTACTGTCAATAATGATAGTAAGGTAGAAGCTAACACATCTAAATCTGAAGGTAAGAAAATTGTTTCTGAACCTAATCATGTTAAATTTGTTGATTCAAAAGGTACCCCTGTTGTACACAAAAGGATTAACAATAGTTATTCAGATGAGAAAGTGTTAGAGAAACCTAAGAATGTAAACATAGGGTTTCTGTCTAAGTCTCAGTTGAAACAGAGATTAGATGGTCTTTCAGAGTCTAGCAAGATCAAAAGAAATAGGAATGGAAAAGAAGGTATTAACAAAGAGAATAATTACAAGAATGTACCTGATGCACCTAGGAAAAAATGCTATAAGTGTGGAAATCATAATCATTTGGCCCTACACTGCAATCAAAAGCCTTCTTGGAAAACTGAGTCCAGACTCCCCAAGACTCAGAAAATTCAATACCAACCACAAAAAACTTGTTATCATTGTGGTAGTTTACTTCATTCCATTTACATGTGTAGAGAATATCATGAACTGTATTATGACTATTATTCTTTGAAATCTGAAACTCCTAGTCACAAACAGTTTGTGAGATCAGAGTCTAAAGTTGACTCTGCAACAGGTAAAATAAAAGCAAAATCTTCAAAGTCTGTTGTCTCTAAATCTAGTAAGAAAGGATCCAATCAAAGTTGGGTCCTAAAAAATTCTAACTAGTTACTTTTTGTTTGCAGGGCACAGGAAAGAAGCATTCAATTATCTTGGACAGTGGATGCTCTGGACATATGACTGGAAAGAAGTCCCTGCTTACAAAGTTTGAGAGGAAAGCTGGCCCAGTAATATCTTTTGGAGATGGCAACAAAGGAGAAACTCTGGGATATGGCTCAATTGTTTTGGGGAATGTCATCATTGAAAATGTAGCACTGGTTGAAGGCTTGAAACATACTCTTTTAAGCATAAGTCAACTGGGTGATAAAGGTTACAAATCAATCTTTGACAGAGAAGGATGCAAAATCTTGAATATGCAGAATGGAGACATTGTTGTAACTGGTCAAAGACATGGTAACATATATGAAACTAGCTTAAGTGATACATCTAAAGGAATTGTTAGATGTCTCTACAGCAAAGCAACAAGTGATGAAAGCTGGAATTGGCACAAGAAGCTCTCACATCTTAATTTCAAGAAGCTTAATCAACTTGTTAAAAACAATTTGGTGAGAGGCCTACCTCAGGCGAATTTTGTGCAAGATGGACTTTGTGATGCATGTCAGCTTGGAAAGCAAAGAAGAACCACTTTCAAGAGCAAGACTGAAAATTCGATTACTGAACCATTTCACATGCTACATCTTGATCTGTTTGGTCCAGTAAACATTATGTCTATCAGCAAGAAAAGATATGCTCTAGTTATGGTGGATGATTTCACAAGGTTCACATGGGTGTTCTTTCTACACAAGAAGGATGAAGCTCCTCAGCAAATCATTGAACTCATCAAGAATATTCATAATAACTCTGAGTACAAAGTCAAAGTACTTAGGAGTGACAATGGTACAGAATTCAAGAATTCTACAATGGAGGGGTTTTGTGCAGACAATGGAATCACTCAACAGTTTTCTGCACCTGGTACACCTCAACAAAATGGTGTAGTGGAAAGAAAGAACAGGACTCTCATAGAGGCAGCAAGAACCATGCTTGCAGATGCAAAACTTCCAACCTACTTTTGGGCAGAAGCTATTAACACTGCATGTTTCACTCAGAACTGTACCTTGGTAAATAGTCATGGAAAAACTCCCTATGAGATGATCAAAGGAAAGAAACCAAGTGTGAAATATTTTCACATCTTTGGATGCAAATGCTATGTCCTAAAAGTTCATCCAGAACAACTTGGAAAATTTGAAGCCAAATCGGATGAAGCAATTTTTCTAGGATATTCAGCATCTAAGGCCTTCAAAGTTTATAATCTCAGAACTCACGTTGTTATGGAATCAATTCATGTTGCATTTGATGATAAGAAATTTGGAATTTTGCAAACTGATGAAAGCCATGACAAACTGGAATTTGAAAATCTGAAGAATTCTGAGATACTCTCAAGTGATGATGAAGGTTCTCCAGAAGGAATTTCTATTGCTTCTCAAAGGAATGCTACTGTTGAGGGGGAGCAAATAAATCAAAGAGAACACAGTGATCATCAGGAGCAAACTAGTCTTTCAGAGTCTATTCCATCAGGAATTGACGTTTCAGAGTCTACTCCATCAGGAACTGACCTTTCAGAGTCTACTCCATCAGGAACTGACCTTTCAGAGTCTACTGAGGAAAGATCAGTAACTAGCAGCAATATGGAATCTACTGATTCTATTGATCAAATGAGAGTTTTTGAAGGTAGAGAGAATTCTTCTACAAGGGATACCACTAACTTAGGGGGAGAGACTAGCAAAGTTAATCTACCACCTGTTAGAAAATGGACAAAGGATCATACTGAAGACTTGATAATTGGTGATCCAAATAGTGGTGTTCGAACTAGAAGATCAATTCAAAATGAATGCTTGTATAGTTGCTTTCTCTCAAAGAATGAACCTAAGAAGGTTGAAGAAGCCTTACAGGATCCTGATTGGGTAATTGCAATGCAGGAGGAGTTAAATGAGTTTGAGAGAAACAAAGTTTGGAAACTGGTACCAAGACCTAAAGATAGATCTATTGTTGGTGCAAGATGGGTTTTCAGAAACAAGCTAGATGAATCTGGTATGATTGTAAGAAACAAAGCAAGACTGGTGGCCAAGGGTTATTCTCGGGAAGAAGGCATTGATTATGATGAGACCTTTGCACCTGTAGCAAGATTGGAAGCAATCAGAATGTTTCTTGCATTTGCAGCTCATTCAAAATTCAAGGTATACCAGATGGATGTAAAGAGTGCTTTTCTAAATGGCAAACTTGATGAAGAAGTTTATGTAGAACAGCCACCTGGATTTGTTGATCCAAAGTTTTCAAATCATGTCTACAAACTTGACAAGGCACTCTATGGACTAAAGCAGGCACCAAGAGCATGGTATGAGACTTTGTCTAAATTTCTTCTTGAAAATGGCTTCACAAGAGGTACAATTGACAAAACTCTATTCTTTAGAAAGATAAAAGGTGAATTGCTTTTAGTTCAAGTTTATGTTGATGATATTATTTTTGGTTCTGCTAATGAAAAGTTGTGTGCTAAGTTTAGCAAGCTTATGCAGTCTAAGTATCAGATGAGCATGATGGGTGAACTAAATTATTTCTTAGGCTTGCAGGTCAAACAGACTGAGACTGGTATTTTTATTAATCAATCAAAGTATATCAAAGATCTTTTAAGAAGGTTTGACTTTCAAGACTGTGCAGTTGCAAAAACACCCATGGCAACAGCCACTAAACTAGACTCTGATCCTAAAGGAAAGAGTGTGGATAATACTAGTTATAGAGGCATGATAGGCTCATTGTTATATCTAACTGCAAGTAGGCCAGATATAATGTTTTCTACCTGTTTATGTGCTAGATTCCAAAGTGATCCTAAGGAATCTCATTTAATTGATGTGAAGAGAATTTTTAGATATCTCAAAGGAACTCCAAATCTTGGTTTGTGGTATCCTAGAGAATCTGATTTCTTCCTAATTGGCTATTCAGACTCTGATTATGCAGGGTGTAAGATAGACAGGAAAAGCACTACAGGTACATGTCAATTCTTGGGAAATAGATTGATTTCTTGGGCAAGCAAGAAGCAACAATCTGTTTCAACCTCAACTGCAGAAGCTGAGTACATAGCAGCAGGCAGTTGTTGTGCACAGCTCCTTTGGATAAGAAATCAGTTGCTGGATTATGGTATGACACTTAGTAATATTCCTATGTTTTGTGATAATACTAGTGCTATTAAAATTGCAGAAAATCCAGTTCAACACTCAAGGACTAAGCACATTGATGTCAGGTATCATTTTATTAGAGAACATATTGAGAATGGTACTGTGGAACTTCATTTTGTTCCTACTGACAAACAGCTTGCAGATATTCTAACTAAACCAATTGATGAGACTACATTCAGTAGACTAGTAAGTGAGTTAGGAATGTTAAATTTTTAGATCTGTAACATCTGCAAAAGTAACAAGGTATGTTGTTCTTAGCTTATAGACTTGATATTCCTGTCAGGATCTATATTTGATTGTTAAATGTTTCAGCTATAACACTTTGCCTTGATAAATTTCAGTATGATAGACTTGTTAATAATCAATAGGATTAGATTTGTCATCAGGATGCTGACGTCATCAGTATTGTGTCAGTATCAGGATTATGAAAATTGTCTCAGATCCTGACGTTTACTTTGTATAGTAATCTGATTCTGTGATGTGTTAAGTCTATGCTAGCAAGTTTTAATATTTGCATACTGATAATTTATACATCATTCAAAAATCAAAAGACAAGCGGATAACAAGAAACTGTATTTTCATTAATAGAAATCATTACATGGAAATGAAATACAACATCTTTTTGTCTAAATTTCTATTCTATACTTGTCTTTGATATGAATTCTGAGGAACATGACAAGGAGCATCTCAAGAAATCCATCAGGGGATTTGAACAGCTTCGTTTGCTCTTGGATTCCTTGTCTGGGCGACTTGAATGAGAGCAGCTAACTTAAATGAATAGCATCTCCATCAAGATCAACCTCAGACTCTCGGCCAAATTCTTCATCCTCAAGTTTTGAGGAGGTTAGGGGAAGATTGTATCCAACAGATGGATGTTCTAGGAGAAACCTCTGGATATTTTCGAAAACCAATCCATCCATGATTAGTTCGATGAGAAGAGTTGTCTGTTCAAAGAGATGATCAAGAACAGGATGTTCATCGACTGAGAAAGATCTAAAGAATGGGTTTGAATGGAATTTTGGTTTGAGAAGCATTGTTGAGAAGAAAAGAAATTGAAAGGTTATGGAGAATGGCATAAGGCGTCTGGTTCTTTTAAAGGAAGACGTGAGAAGCTGAGCAGTCACTTGGAAGTTTTAATGAAGTCAAATGCAAATTATTGCGTGTGACTATATTTCTTGTTTCAAGAAATATTGAAAATATCTAACCAATTGATTTTCTGTTCAGATTAACTGTTTATTTCTTTTTCAGATAAAAGAAAAATGCCACGTGGAAAACTCCATATTAAGTCTCTGATGATATTGGTCAGGATTTCATGTGTGACCATCAGGATTTAAAAATTATATTTTTAAATCACATTGCATTTTGTGATTATTTTGATGAGAGGTCATCAGGAAAAGGAAGTTGATCAGTATTACTTATTTATACCCTGATCTATTTCATGAAAAATCAATTTTGGATTTTATTTTCCAAAAATCGTGGGTAACTGCATTTTTCCGGGACTGACACCTGTCAATCTACGTGTCAACGTGGGATAGTGGTCTGAAAGATTTGTGAAATATATTTGTTTTGAAACTCTAATCGTGTAATTGCTTTCTCTAATTTTACATTCTCTAAAGCAAAAATCACTTTTGAGTTTTCAAAATCACTAATCCATTTCAAGAATTTTTCAAGTTTCTTTTCAGATCAAAAATGGCAGCTCAGAGAAGATTACCTAAATCAGTAGCCTTCAAGTTTGGTGACTTTGATTTTATGACAAACAATCATGTTGCAGCTATCACCAACAAGGAAGGAGTATCATCTGATTTTCATCCAATCATGGACTTTCTGGCATATGGACCATTAAGTTATGCATTGACAGCATCTCCACAAATTAATCAAGTAGTTGTTTCACAAGCTTGGAAGAATGCTGAGGTAATTGATTCTACTCAGAGTCAATCAGGTAAGATTGTTCTACATTTAGGACAAGATTCATTTGACATTACTGAATCGGTTGTTAATTCAGTACTTTGCTTACCTGTTACTGATAGTTATGAGAATGTACCATCTGATGATAATATAAGAACTATGTTGTCTGAATTAGGTTATAGTGGACCTCTAGATAACATGAGCCAGTTGAATAAGTCTTTTCTTAGAAAGGAATGGTCTTTTTACCTTGATCAAATTGCTAAATGTTTTACTGGCAAATCTAGTTCTTTTCAGCAAATTACTTCTGTTACTTCACATATTGCTTATAGTTTGCTTTATGACAGAGTAATCAACATTGGTCATATTATCTTAAGTCAGATGAGTATTAAACTTGGGTTAAGAGATCAAAACAGGAAAATGGTTTATTATCATAGATTTATGCAATTGTTTGTTAACCATTTTATTCCTGATGTTGAAACTAGATTTGGTAGAGAACATTGTGTTTCTTCTTATGAACAGCAAAAGAGAATTTTCTCTGACATTACAAAGAAGGACAATGAAAAGAATCTAGATGAAATACCTGCAATTCATTATCCATATCATGTTCAGGTAATTCTTAAAACTCATCTTCCTACTTTCTACAATTCTTCTTTCTTTTGTGGTGAAATGGCTCAGGAATCTCAATTGGAGGAGAACCCACCTGTGTCTACCCAAGTAGCCCAAAACATTATAGTCTCTGAAACAATTCAAGAACCAAATTTTGATCCACAGCCTATTGTTTCAAAGAAACCAACCTCTGGTGTTTCTCAAAAGACATCAGTTGTAAGGAAGAGAAGATTTGTTGTGTCAAGTAGTAGTAGTAATTCTAGTGAAGATGATGATGATTTAACTCTTGCTGAGAGAGCAGAATTGAAGGCTGCAATTCAACTTTCTTTGTTAGCACAAAAAGATGAAAAACCTAGTCACAGCCAGGCTGCAGTCTCCCAAAAGACTGTAGTTCTTAAAAAGGGAAAACAGGTACTGGATACTGTCTCTCAAAAGACTGTGTCTATTGAACAAAGATCTCATCCCAAGATCACTTCTGTGTCTACACCTCTTGAGTCTTCTCAGGATAAATCTTTTGCTCACTATATCAGGAGAACAAGGAGAAAGATTCAATTGTCATCTACACACACGGAGTCTAGTCCAACTAATATCATGCAGGTTTCTACAAATCAAGCTACATCTATGTCAGTAATTGACAAGAGAGATCTGGATATTGATTCTTCATGGGAAACTACATTATCATACAGACTGGCTATGGGACTAATTTCTCTCAAAGTGAAGTTGTCAAGGCCTGTTCTAGACTTTTTGGTTGAAAGAGTACCAAAACTTTTATTTCCAGATGAATATGGACTTTTACATCAAAGACTTGACTTAATGAAGATGTATTTCTATGTGTCTGTCAGAAGACAATTAGTCAAGAAATTTGGACTCTCGAAACATGGTGCACTTCAATCACTTCATGCATATTTATTTGACAAGAATGTAATTATTGAAGATGCTTCAGCTCAAGGTGAACAACTGGAGGAAGTAGATAGAGGGAAGCAGTCAACAGAAGATACTATTGCATCAGTGGTGAATAGTAGGAAAGATCAGATCACAGTCACTGTAACACAAGAACCATCTAGTCAGAGGAAGGATGACTCAGGAGCTGTGATAGCTGATGTTGAAAGGACTTCTGTGATGACTGAGAATGCAAGTGAGATACCCTATGATATGGGAGGAATGACTTTGGTTGATTTTTCTGAAGATCAAACAAATTTTGTTCAGTCAGAGTCTATCCACCTTGAGGGTGTGTCTCAGCAAACAACACTTAAAGATGGTGATGTACTAACTATGGTGTCTAATGAAGTATTACTGAAGACATCAGAGTCTAGTAAAGAACCTGAAAGTGGTATACTGGAGCCTGTAGTTTCTGAAAGAAAAGAATATGATTGTAAGGGTTCAGAGACTATAGCAGCTCACTCCTTGGAGAAAACCTCAAGCCACATGCCAAATGAGGAACCCTCTCTCCATGTGAGTTCAGGTATAAAAACTCCTTCTAAACTCTATTTTTCTGTAGGTCATGAGAGCACTTATCTAAATTTGAGTGATACACTTGAAAAGATGGACTTAGATCCACAATTTGAGCGGCTGGCTCCTGACCAGGCAAAAGGTGAGGTAGAAAGAGTGTTGACTTTAGTAAGTCAAAGTGAGAATGAGGGTATGGATGATCAACTCCATAGTGAGGGAGAGAAAATTAGGAAACCATCATTTGATTTCTGGGATCAGGTTTTTCCTGAATCTTGGTCTGAAAATTTGGGTATGGATGCTGGTACTTATTCATTCATCAAAATGTATCAGAAGAATGACCTAGCACATCACAATGTAAAGCCAGAAGTTAAAGCTCAGAAGCAAAAGGAGAGGCTTGCAGGAATCATTAACAGAAGAGGTGCCAGGATAAAGCAATCTCTTGATACATATGTACCAGATGAAGATCCTAATGATCCTAGTGTTCCTTTGTATGTACTTCCAATATCAGCTCGAATTGAGACATCAACAGTCTCTGATCACTCTAAGGAGGAGTCAGGATTTGAAGATGTTAGTACACAGAATACTGGTGAAGGAAATGATGATCATGTTTCAGTTTCAGAACAGAAAGATGAAGATGTTGATACTTCTAATCAGGTTTTATTACTTGAATATCATACAACTCAAGCAACTTCTTCTACAAGACTTGACGATACAGTTCTTTCTGATTCTGATACTAGAGATACTAGAAGCACTTCCAACATTGAAGTTCATTCTGATGTTTTGAAAGATATTCAGAATTCTCAAATTGATATTCAAACAAGACTTCAATCACTTGAAGATAACCAAGTCACAATTATGGAAAATCAAGCAGTTCTTATGAATCTCATTTGTTCTGTTTCTGAATCTCTTGGAATTAATGTTGCTGATGTCAAAAAGGGGGAGATAAAGTCAATTCAAAGACAAAGACAACAACAACAACAACAACACCAGACTGGAGGAGATAAAGTTGGGGGAGATAAAGATCAGACAAAGGGTAGTAAAAAGAAGAACTAACAGGAGTGACAGTGGTGAATCTCAGCTAGGAAGTGGTAAAGGAAGAGCAGCATTAATAGTTAAAATTCTTTCTTCTAAGTACTAGATAATCGTCTACATCTGAGAAGGAGGTACTTAACTTCATAATTCTACATTTATAAATTCTATTCTGGTTGTATTGTTATATGTTTTGACATCCACAACTTAGATTTATGCTTCAGATTGTAAAGCATAAATAGGGGGAGATTGTTAGGAATAATTCATAAGTTGTGATGTTAAGAATAGAATTTACACATTATACTTCTTGTAATCCTGATCTTATAAAGGATTTAGCACTGTATATAGGATTTATGTGTAAAGACAGTTATCTGTATAGTTTAGTTAGGAATGAACAGTGTATCGGAGACTACATGTCAGGAACAGAGAGCAAATCCTGATGATGGTCCAATACTGATGGTTGATCAGATACTGATGCAGTGTACAGATCCTGATATCAGTCGTGTTACTGATGATGTCATTATGGATGCTACAGAAACTGGCAAGTGCTATAAAACAGGATCGTTGTTTGAAGAACAAGCAAGAAGATATTATGAAGGAAAGAGTTTTCTATTGAAGGAAACTATCGACTAGAAGGCAGAACATTGTCATGTATAGATTATATCTTTCTGTTATTAGTTGATAGGTAGCATTATAAATACTCTCTCAATATCATTGTAAAAGAGCGACGAAGTTGTGAGTTCGTGTGCGTAGCTCTGTATAAGGTTTGTATTCAAGAGTTCGAAACAAACAGAGAGAGAGATTTGTATTGTCAGCAGCTGCTAAAGGTATTGTACACCTTTGGTAGAGTTTGTATTTGATCTTATTAATACAAACAAGAGTTTGATTCATTCGTTTATTCTTGTTCATATAATCAAGCAAAAATCAGACACGATTATATAACTTGTATTCAACCCCCCCTTCTACAAGTTATTCGAGTTAACAGAAGCGGACCTAAATGTATAAATACTCATATGACCTCGAGGGGTCTAGCTATGAGCCTTCTAGTAAAGGGTGAGATAGCGATACCGTTTTAGTTTGTAGATGTGATCACATGAGAAGCGATCCCTGAGAGAGAAGAATGAGAATGAAGCGATCCCTTAGATAGGATCGAGAGCGAGGTGGCCCTGTAGTTATGCCGGGCTAATTCCAGTAGTGGGCTTTAGTGACCCAATTGCCATCTTCGAGGCCCATTGTAGATAATGAACCATTAATTCAGCTAATTAAATCATGATAATTATTATGCCAGATTTGGGCATAACAAGAACCAAAACACTATGTTAGTACTCCCTCTGTCCCACCCATTTCTTTACATAAAAAAATTCGTGTCTGACACGCATTTTAAGGTGCATTTTAAGGATAGTTCTATAACTTATTTTTGATATTTTCTTTTTTTGTATAAAAATAGAACAATCGTATTTTTATATAAAAAAAAAAATTAGTTATAGAACTATCCTTAAAATCCGTGCCGGAAACTGGTACACAAACATAAAGAATCAAGAGGGACAGAGGGAGTATATTCTAATAATCGTAAGAACATATCAATGAATGTAAGATGATGTCGAGAATAACTTATTATAATACAATCAATACGTTATCATAAACTTTTTAGAATCATTCAATACATACAATCCATTAGTTTTCTTTAAAAAAAGCATTTACCTATTGAGAGTGCTGTATTTCTCTATCTTTCTTGATATTTTTTTCCCTTAATTTGTTCATGGAGGCATGAGTTGCAATCAAGTAAATTAAAACCCATTGTTGCAAGAAAATAACGTCGCTTAATTTTTTCCTTTTTTACAATAATCATAATTGGTATCTGTCAAAGATGATTATCGCTCTTTCCAGTTATAACAGAATTTGATGGATTGATAGAATGAAAATGGATTATATATGCCCACAAATCTTTGATTTATTAACTAAAATGTCATTGTCTTTTAATCAATTTTTTCATCAATCTATACTAATATACTAATATATTAAAGCCGAAAGATTGAAAGTTTTTCGGTTTGGTTTTCGGGTTTGTTATCCTAATTATTAAAATAAATAATAGCATAATATGATTAACGGTAATTAGCCTATTGTCTTTTTCACATTTATTTTGAGTTAAAGATATTACCTTTTATAAATACCTAAAAACATCAATCATACCATTTCTTAATAATAACATAATATAATTAATGATAATTAGTCGATTGCCTTTTTCACATTTACTTTTAATTAAAAATATTACCTTTAATAAACACCTAAAAACATCAATCGTACCATTTCTTTCTATCATTATTTTTTTTCTAATTAAAACACACTACATTTTTGATTTAAAATTAATCTTACAATCATTAATATATATCCGAAAATATCACACCACTTTAATAAACATCTAAAATTCGTATCTTCCAATCAATAATATTTTTTTTAATTAAAGTAAATTAAATCTTAATTTAAAACATAATATTGCAATAATTAAAATATTATGCAACAAAATATATCTTCTAATCACCAACAAAATATAATAGAAATCCGTATACAACGAATAATGATCGTTAATTTTTTAGTAAAAAATCGTTAGATCTAATGATTAGATATATCATATGATTAAATTAATTTACTAAAATTTCAAGATTCGAGTTCCGTCAACGACTTAATTATTTTAAAATTTTATAATAAAGTTTTAAAACATGATTATCATTAATTAAATTTATATTAAATTATTTAAATAAAAATAAAAATAAATTATTGAAGTAATGATTGTATAAAAATATGTTTGTAAAATAAAATAAAATTTATTACATAACAAAAGAAATCCGTGCATCAAGTTATAAGCTAATTAATTATAATAATCAACCATCTAGAAATGGGGCTCTTAGTTCTTTTGATAGGAAGTTTTTCCCTAAAAACATACTCTAGCATGCTCTGAACTTGAAAACCGTCTCAGAAATCGCCTCAATCCGTCCATTACATTCCGACCACCTCCACAAAAACTGAGGACATCAAAATGATGCCCAAGCCTGCCTCTACACTTTGCCATATTTGTTTGTTG
Organism: Kitagawia praeruptora; assembly: GCA_037693485.1. Lineage (NCBI taxonomy): Eukaryota > Viridiplantae > Streptophyta > Magnoliopsida > Apiales > Apiaceae > Kitagawia > Kitagawia praeruptora. Next base: position 41,386,588 of record CM075351.1, read on the forward strand.
ATTTCAGGCCCCGTAGGGGCGTGCACGAAAAAGTCAAAAAACGAAATCGAAAAATGGAGCTCGAATTGGGGCTTTTCAATCCGGCGAAACAAACGAAAAATGACGAATATAGGCTTGTAGAGGAGGAAAAGACGAGCAATTTGGTATTGTGACAATCCGGGTCAATTCCCGAGCCTTTTTTCGAAAATCGGGTCAAGTCCCGATTCCGAATCCGAAATAAGCCAAAGCATACTGGCCCAAATGCAGCCAACTTGGGTAATCCACAAGCCCACCACAGGCCCCCAAAAGATCATGATTTGTTGGTGCACTTAGTAGTAGTACTTTGTCTTATAAACTGAACTAAAGTCCCAAATCTCCTCGATGTGGGATTGGGGTGTTACAGGTATATAGTACGGTAGTGAAAGATTGCTAGAAAGGGGTGCAAGATATGGTCGAATTTTTGGTCGGAAATCGCCTCCGACAACGTTCGAAGGGGACAATGAACAGTGCCATATACGCATGTTGGACATATTATCCTGAGTCACGCATGGTCAACATGCGTATCCCAGGGCAATGTCCACAAGTGCAGAAGTGAATTTAACAAAGTCCATGCACAGCCAATATGCGTATATTCCCCATACACATTTTCAAAATGCGTATACTTGTATGCACAACGAAAATGTGTAGCCCCTAGTTATTTTGGGCACCATTCCCGCCGGTGGTCATTTTGGGCACTCCACTTTAAATTTTGGTTATTGAGGGCTTTCACCCAAAATTTTGGTACCTATTTTTTGGTATTTCGTGAATTTATTTATTTACCCTTCACTATAAAGGATATATGTACTATTAAAACACATAAAATAAATAATAACATAAAATTATTAAATTTATATTAAATTATTTGAATTAAAATTAAAATAAAATATTGTATATAATGATTTTATAAAAATATAATTGTAACATAGAATAATATTTATTACATATAAAAAAATATGTGCATCACACGAATTATAAGTTAATTAATTTAAATTTAAACTAGCTTATAGCCCGTGCAAAACGAGAAAATGCCCAAAATGCCTAGATTTGGAGGCACATGGCCTGAAATGCCGATGTGCGGAAGAGGCGGCCCAGAATACCCACGGGTCACGCATTCTGTACATGCGTGACCTGAGACACGCATTACTGAAATGCGCAACAGGGGTCACGCATGTACTGAATGCGTGATGACGTCATATGACGTCATTATTGCAAATACAGCTCCGGCGAGCTCTGATGGCAAAATTCGCCTCTTTGTTCTCTCATTCCGTTCATCGCATTCCCAGACCTACACATCACATTCTATATATCAAAATGAAGCCCAGGACTTTGTCTACATGTTCCATATCCGTTTATTGCGTTTTGGCCCCGCGGGGGCGTACACGAGCGTAGTCGGAAAACATAATCGGAAAAAACCATTGAATTGGGGATTTTCAATACTGCAAATTAAACGTAATACAATTGGTTTAGTTGTGTAGATAATCGAATGCCGATTCTATTGGTATATAGAATGTAGTTGGAAAGTGCGTACAATGGACGAACGAAGAGAAAAGAAATCAGTTGCCGGAATCGCCATGTCGCGGCTGGGGAAGGAGATGAACAGTGGTTTGTGTCACGCATGTTGGACATGCGCATCACCTGTCACGCATGTTCAACATGCGTGTCCCATGCTGATTTTCACATACCTATTTTGATTTTGTGAAGGACACGCATGTGTCAAAGGAGTGTCCGGACACTCCTTTCCCACATGCGTGTCCCGTGGGTAAATAAGGCCATGTGTTCCGAAAATTGGCATTTTGGACCATTTGTTTTGGGAGGTGGGTATTTAGGGCCATCACCCGTGCAAAACACGAGTTACTTTTAAATAATTTTTAAAATTATAAGATTAAACAAAATAGAGTTTGATAATTTATTATGGAATTAATTTAACTTTTTAAAATTATTTAATAAATCACATGTATTGTTTAGAACTAATAATTTTATTAATGATTGTAAGATGCGGTGTGATATTTTTGGGTTTATATTAGTGAATGCAATACTAGTTTTAAATTTAAAGATAACATGTTTTAGTTAGAAAACAAATATTAGCGTTTGTAAGATATGTTACAATTTTATGTGTTTATAAAAGGTAATTTCTTCAATTAAAAGTAAATGTTAAAAAGGCAATCGGCTAATAACTATTTACTATATTATTATAAATAATAATTAAGTAAGAATAATTAAGTAAAATAACATGTTTTATTAGTTAAGGGTAAATAAGTGAAATAAAGAGATTTTGATATGTTATAAATTTTATTTAATAATATAATTAGGTTTTATATAATCATTATTTTCAATAAATTTTTTACTTTTAATATAATTTAATATACTCTTTTTCAAGGATTATCCTCATGTTTTCTTATTATTAACAATATATATAGTTTTTTATTATATTTTATTAATGATTTTAAGATGTGGTGTGATATTTTTGGGTTTATATTAGTGATTGCAAGATTGGTTTTAAATTTAAAGGTAACATGTTTTAGTTAGAAAACAAATATTAGCGTTTGAAAGATATGGTACAATTTTAGGTGTTTATAAAAGGTAATTTCTTCAGTTAAAAGTAAATGTTAAAAAGGCAATCGTCTAAAAACTATTTATTATATTATTATAAATAATAATTAAGTAAGGATAATTAAGTAAAATAAAATGTTTTATTAGTTAAGGGTAAATAAATAAAATCAACAGGTAGCTCTGTTTTGATATGTTATAAATTTTATTTAATAATATAATTAGGTTTTATATAATCATTATTTTCAATAATTTTTTTACTTTTAATATAATTTAATATACTTTTTTTCAAGGATTATGTTCATGTTTTCTTATTATTAGCAATGTATATAGATTTTTATTATATTTTATTAATGATTGTAAGATGCGGTGTGATATTTTTTGGTTTATATTAGTTATTGCAAGATTAGTTTTAAATTTAAAGGTAACATGTTTCAGTTAGAAAACAAATATTAGCGTTTGTAAGATATGGTACAATTTTAGGTGTTTATAAAAGGTAATTTCTTTAATTAAAAGTAATTGTTAAAAAGGCAATCGGCTAATAACTATTTATTATATTATCATAAATAATAATTAAGTAAAATAACATGTTTTATTAGTTAAGGGTAAATAAGTAAAATCAATAGGTACCAACCAACCAAACTTTTAATGTTTCATCTTTATATAATAGTATAGATTTTGATTAATGATTGTAAGATGCGGTTTGATATTTTTGGGTTTATATTAGTGATTGCAAGATTAGTTTTAAATTTAAAAGTAACATGTTTTAGTTAGAAAACAAATATTAGCGTTTGTAAGATATGATTCAATTTTAGTGTTTATAAAAGGTAATTTTTTCAATTAAAAGTAAATGTTAAAAAGGCAATCGGCTAATAACTATTTATTATATTATTATAAATAATAATTAAGTAAGGATAATTAAGTAAAATAACATGTTTTATTAGTTAAGGGTAAATAAGTAAAATCAACAGGTACCTTTCTTTTGATATGTTATAAATTTTATTTAATAATATAATTAGGTTTTATATAATCATTATATTCAATGATTTTTTTACTTTTAATATAATTTAATATACTCATGTTCAATGATTATCCTCATGTTTTCTTATTATTAGCAATGTATGTAGATTTTTATTATATTTTATTAATGATTGTAAGATGCGCTGTGATATTTTTGGGTTTATATTAGTTATTGCAAGATTAGTTTTAAATTTAAAGGTAACATGTTTTAGTTAGAAAACAAATATTAGCATTTGTAAGATATGGTACAATTTTAGGTGTTTATAAAAGGTAATTTCTTCAATTAAAAGTAAATGTTAAAAAGCAATCGGCTAATAACTATTTATTAGATTATTATAAATAATAATTAAGTAAAATAACATATTTTATTAGTTAAGGATTAATAAGTAAAATCAACAGGTACCAACCAACCAACCAAACTTTTAATGTTTCGGCTTTTATATAATAACTAGCTTATAGCCCGTGCAAAGCACGGGTTACTTTTAATTTTTTATAATTTATTTATAATATAATATAGTATTATAAATATTAATTTAAATATGTTATTGATTCGAAGCTTACATCTTTATATATAATAATTTTTAGGATTAAATATAAATTAATAGTTATTGGCGGGAATCGAACATTGAACCTCTGCATATAACAACTTTTAGTATTGTTATATCTAACGGTCATGATCTATTTGAGTTGCTGATCTAACGGTGATAAATGAGTGATAACCAAAAATGGGGATAACCAAAAAAGGGTAACCAACTACAAATTATACCCTCTTTTGCTTACTATAATATAGTATAGAACGAGTTACTTTTAATTTTTTATAATTTATTTATAATATAATATTATAAATATTAATTTAAATATGTTATTGATTCGAACCTTACATCTTTATATATAATAATTTTTAGTATTAAATATAAATTAATAGTTATTGGCGGGAATCGAACCTTGAACCTCTGCATATAACAACTTTTAGTATTGTTGTATCTAACGGTCATGATCTATTTGAATTGCTGATCTAACGATGATAAATGAGGGATAACCAAAAATGGGGATAACCAAAAAAGGGGGTAACCAACTACAAATTATACCCCCTTTTGCTTATTATAATATAGTAAATATGTTATTGATTCGAACATTACATCTTTATATATAATAATTTTTAGTATTAAATATAAATTAATAGTTATTTGCGGGAATCGAACCTTGAACCTCTGCATATAACAACTTTTAGTATTGTTGTATCTGACGGTCATGATCTATTTGAATTGCTGATCTAACGGTGATAAATGAGGGATAACCAAAAATGGGGATAACCAAAAAAGGGGGTAACCAACTACAAATTATACCCCCTTTTGCTTATTATAATATAGTAAATATGTTATTGATTCGAACATTACATCTTTATATATAATAATTTTTAGTATTAAATATAAATTAATAGTTATTGGCGGGAATCGAACCTTGAACCTCTGCATATAACAACTTTTAGTATTGTTGTATCTAACGGTCATGATCTATTTGAATTGCTGATCTAACGGTGATAAATGAGGGATAACCAAAAATGGGGATAACCAAAAAAGGGGGTAACCAACTACAAATTATACCCCCTTTTGCTTATTATAATATAGTATAGATTTGGTTTTTGAGATATCAATTTGAAAATATTAAATTCAAGATTTTATCGCTATATTACTTTATTTAAAATTAAAATCTTTGAACTAATGATTGTAACTCTACTTTATCATGCCAGAAGTAAAAGATTCAAGGATATTTACCAAAAATACTATGTTTAAAGTTTCTATTTGCAAATATACTATCGCTTTGAATTAATTGCAATTTTACTATACTAAGTTTCAAAATTGCAAAAATACTACAAATTAGGTCAACCCTTCCCCCTCCCCCATGTGCCCTCCATGTGCCGTCAGTTTCACCCGTTTGTGTCCTTTTTTTTTTCTTTTTAAGATGGGATGCTATTTTGGTGGATTTTGGTTGCATGGCCCCGCAGGGGCAACCACTTTCAACTGAACATGCAACTAAATTACTGATTTCATGTTCCATTTTTCAAAAGTGATTTCCGACCTATTTTATGGACTTTGATATATATATATATATATAGAGAAAAGTTCTATGGAGTACAGTTTAATTGGAGTACGTTGGAGTACACATACGTTCTGCACTCAAAATATTTTAAAATTTATTATTTTGCAAATCTTATTACATGAACATCATTATTTCATCGAGAATCTTGAAAATTTGTATGTTTTGCTAACAAAATATTGCAAAATGAATTGTTCTGCAAAACACATTTGGGTTGCAAAACATATATGTTCTGATTGCAAAACATAAAGGATTTTCAAGATGAACATATTGCAAAATATACATAATTTTCAAAATTATCAATGAAATTATGATATTCATATAACAAGGTTTGCAAAACAATAAATTTTAAAATATTTTGAGTGCAGAACGTATATGTACTCCAACGTACTCCAATTAAACTGTACTCCATAGAACTTGACCCTATATATATATATATATATATATATATATATATATAGGGTCTTACTCCACTACAAACTAAAATTAACTACAAACTAAAAACTAAACACTAATCTAATATTTCAAGCTAATCTAATGATCAAACTAGGGGTACCCCAATACAAAAAATGCTTAAAATAATTGGCTCTATCCAACAAAAAAAAATAAAAAAATAAAAAAAAATAAAAAAAATCACTGTTCACGTGATGACGTGGCAGTGGATTTCACTGGTTAACGGTGCTTCGCACCTTCTTGTACGGCGCTTCGCGCCTTTATCATTCTAAAGTTGTAAGGAATGGCAATCAATGGTAAAGGCAATAGACGATTGACGGGTGTGTCGAGAGCCTTCGGCCCTCATGACTACCTAACTCATCCGTTTACTGTCTTAAATGCTTCGCATTTCCACGGCAATATTTTTTTTTTTTTTGAAATTTTTTTTTTTTTTGGTTGGATAGAGCCAATTATTTTAAGCATCTTTCGTGAAGATACCCTTGGCGAAAATCTTAGAATAAATGAAATATAATTAATTTAGTGTTGGTTTGTAGGTTTGTATTTTAAGAGTGGTTTGTATTTGAGCACTTGCCTATATATATATATAGGCTTTTGCTCAAATACAAACCAATCATTAAATACAAACTACAAACTAACACTAAATTAATTATATTTCATCTATTCTAAGTTTCCCGCCAAGGGTACCTTCACGAAAGATGCTTAAAATAATTGGCTCTATCCAACAAAAAAAAAATCAAAAAAAAAAAATCCCTGCCGTGGAAATGCGAAGCATTTAAGACAGTAAACGGATGAGTTAGGTAGTCATGAGGGCCGAAGGCTCTCGACACACCCGTCAATCGTCTATTGCCTTTACCATTGATTGCCATTCCTTACAACTTTAGAATGATAAAGGCGCGAAGCGCCGTACAAGAAGGTGCGAAGCACCGTTAACCAGTGAAATCCACTGCCACGTCATCACGTGAACAGTGATTTTTTTTTTTTATTTTTTATTTTTTTTATTTTTTTTGTTGGATAGAGCCAATTATTTTAAGCATTTTTTGTATTGGGGTACCCCTAGTTTGGTCATTAGATTAGCTTGAAATATTAGATTATGCTTGGTTTGTAGGTTTGTATTTTAAGGAGGTTTGTATTGGAGTAGCCCCCTATATATATATATATATATATAGGGGCTTGCTCAAATGAGACCCCTCTTATAATGAGACCCTCTCTTATAATGAGTCCCCCTCATATTTCATTTATTCTAAAGGGCCTCGCCAGGGGCACCCAATACGAAAAAGTCTTATAATTATATCCTCTATCCATTCATCAAAAAAAAAATTCTAAAAAAAAAATCTTTTAAAAAATTTAAAAACTGTTGCCACGTCATCAATTTTTTTTGGAAATTTTTTTTAAATTTTTTTTGATGAATGAATAGAGGGTAGAATTATAAGACTTTTTTGTATTGGGTGCCCCTGGCGGGGCCCTTTAAAATAGATGAAATATGAGGGGGACTCATTATAAGAGAGTGTCTCATTATAAGAGGGGTCTCATTTGAGCACCTCCCTATATATATATATATATATATATATATATATATTAGAGTCCAAAAATGAGGTCGAAAATGGCAATTGAAAAATGGAACATGAAATCAAAAATTTAGTTGCATGTTCAGTTGAAAGTGGTTGCCCCTGCGGGCCATGCAACCCAAATCAGCAACTGAATGCAACCACATGCTACTTTTTTTTTTAAGGTGGGATGATTTTGGTGGATTTGGGTTGCAAGGCCCCGCCAGGGGCCATATTCAACTGAATGCAACCACATTCAACCAAATGCAACCCCACATGCAACTTTTTTTTTAAGGTGGGATGATTTTGGTGGATTTGGGTTGCAAGGCCCCGCCAGGGGCAATATTCAACCAAATGCAACCACAATCAACTTGTTGAAAGTGGTTGCCCCTGCGGGGCCATGCAACCCAAATCCACCAAAATAGAATCCCACCTTAAAAAAAAAGTTGCATTTAGTTGCTGATTTGGGTTGCAAGGCCCCGCCAGGGGCAATATTCAACCAAATGCAACCATATTCAACTTGTTGAAAGTGGTTGCCCCTGCGGGGCCATGCAACCCAAATCCACAAAAATAGAATCCCACCTTAAAAAAAAAAGTTGCATTCAGTTGCTGATTTGGGTTGCAAGGCCCCGCCAGGGACAATATTCAACCAAATGCAATCATATTCAACTTGTTGAAAGTGGTTGCATTCAGTTGAAAGTGGTTGCCCCTGCGGGGCCATGCAACCCAAATCTACCAAAATAGAATCCCACCTTAAAAAAAAAGTTGCATTCAGTTGCTGATTTGGGTTGCATTCAATTGCTGATTTGGGTTGCATGGCCCCGCAGGGGCAACCACTTTCAACTGAACATGCAACTAAATTACTGATTTCATGTTCCATTTTTCAATTGCCATTTTCGACCTCATTTTTGGACTCTAATATATATATATTAGAGTCCAAAAATGAGGTCGAAAATGGCAATTGAAAAATGGAACATGAAATCAGTAATTTAGTTACATGTTCAGTATATATATTAGAGTCAAAAAATGAGGTCGAAAATGGCAATTGAAAAATGGAACATGAAATCAGTAATTTAGTTGCATGTTCAGTTGAAAGTGGTTGCCCCTGCGGGGCCATGCAACCCAAATAAACGGCTGATTATAAAAGAGGAGGGAAGGGGGGAAGGGTTAGGGTTAGTATTTTTGCAATTTTGAAATTTAGTATAGTAAAATTGCAAATAGTTTAGTAAAATTGCAAATAGTTTTTCTTAACAAAAGTAAATTTGCAAAAAAATACTTTTTCCTATTTATTTATGAAAAAAGCTCTTTTTTTCACCCTCCAACTATAAAATATTGAGAGAGAGGATTGTGATACGTCTTTATAAACTTACTATATTATAGTAAGTGCAACGCACACATAGTTTAAATTTAATATTCATAATAATTATGATATATAGCAATAATAATTAAATAAAGAAAATAAATTTATATTTAAGATCAAATGAATTAATATTAAAAAAAATATTATTAATAAAATATTATTTTTTTATATCATAACAAATGCAATCAAAGATAAAATTATTTAGATATTCTATATCTGTTATGTGATAATATATATTAATAAGTTTACCAAAATTAAACGATTTATTCAAATGTTCATTAATAATCTTACCATAAATATTAAGAGAATATATTAATAGTATTTAAATTTGTATGGAAGCTTTCTTCAATTAACAATGGGCCAAATAATGAATTTGGATCTTTCCCAAACGTAATATGGATACCAAACCTAAAAATGGATTATTCAGTGGGTCAAAATCAATACAAAATCGGATACCAAAGTTTAGGTAAGGGCTATCCACTAATTTTATATCAATAAAATTAGATATTGAGAAATATAAGTTCTAATTATTAAATTAGTATTGACTATTTCTAATGAAATATTTGAAAAAAAATAAACAAAATAATATGTCTTACATCTAAAATATTACATGAAATAATTTCAAATTAATGTATTATATTACATATGTATAGGGTTTCGATAGTGTATTGGGTTTTAGATTTTGAATAGGCTATCGGTTCAATCCAACTTAAATCCAAATGCAAATCGAAACTATTTCGATTTTAAAATTTATATCCAAGCCTAGCTTAAAACCCGTGCGATGCACGGACTTTTATAATTTTAAATAAATTTTTTCATTAATTTGAATTAATTTCTTTAAAACATGATTTTCGGAGGCTTAAATATTTAAATGAGATGATTTGATAATAATTATATAAATGTTATCCGTGATATTTCTAGAAAAAAAGAGATTTTAGTTATGACATATAGAAAAGATGGTAGGTTTTAGTTAAAAAGTATAATCGATTAATTATTAGTAATTATAAAATTATTATTTTATTTTATTAAATAGAATCGTCCGTGATATAATCGGAAAAAGAGAGATCTTAGTTAGATAATATTAGAAAGGTAACATGTTTTAGGTAAAAAAGGTAGTTGATTAATTTATAGTAATTGTAGTTTGATTATGTTATTTAACTAAATGAAATTGTTTATAGTGTTTTCAGAAAATGGAGAAATTAAAGTTGCCCGTGATATTTCTAGAAAAAGAAGGATTTTTGCAAGAAAATATAGAAAAGATAATACGTTTTAAATGAAAAAGGTACTCGTAGAGTTTTTAAAAAAGGAGAAATTTTAGTTAGATAAAATTTAGAAGATATCGTGTTTTACATTAAAAGGGAAATTAATTAGTTATTGAAAAAGAGAAAATGTAATGTGGTTAACCTAAAAAAGGAAATTGATTAGTTATTAGAATGAATTTTATATGTAATTAGGTAAGGGTAATTAGGTAAAATTAATAGGTACCGTATCGACCAACCAATTTTTAATATTTCGGTTATTATAATATAGTATAGATTTAAGTAAGGATAATTAAGTTAAAAAATCAAGTTTGAAAATGAGATATTTCAGTTAAAATATATTTAAAAAATATTACCTTTTAGTTGGAAAAAGGTAATTAGTTAGCTATTAGTAAATATAATATTATTAGTTTATTTCATTAATTAGAACGACTATATTTTTGGAAAGAAAAGATTTTAATTAGAAATGTTAGAAAAGATAATAGCTGAAAAGGGTAATTGGTTAGTTTTTTTTTTTGCTTAGGAGAAAATGAGATATTTTAGTTAGAAAAGATAGAAAAGATATTATCTTTTAGCTGGAAAAAATAATCAGTTAGTTATTAATAATTATAATATTATTAGTTTATTTTATTAATTAAAACGATCATATTATTCTTTTCACAATACTTACCTTATTTAATTGTTTTACTTTATTACCATTAATTATTTTACTTACTTATTAAAAAACAGATAATTGGTTAGTTATTATTTAGAAGAAAATGAGATATTTTAGTTAGAAAATATAGAAAAGATATTATCTTTTAGCTGGAAAAGTTAATCAGTTAGTTATAAATAATTATAATTTATTTGTTATTTCGTTAATTAGAACGACCATATTTTTGGAAAGAATAGATTTTAGTTAAAAAAGTTGGAAAATGTAATAGCTGAAAAAAGTAGTTGAATAGTTTTTATTTAGGGGAAGTGTTGGGAAGAGTTGCGTGTGATATTTTGAGAAAAGATTGTGTTTTGTTTTTTAATAAGTAAGTAAAATAACTAATGATAATAAAGTAAAACAATTAAATAAGGTAAGTACTGTACCGTACCGTACCAAAACTTTTAATGTTTCGTCTTTTATAATATAGTATAGATAGTATAGATTTAATATAATAGTATAGATAGATATATTTGAAAAAGAAAGGTTTTAGTTAAAGAAAATAAAAAAGGTAACTTATTTTTACTGAAAAAGGTAACTCGTGATATAATTGGAAAAAAAAAATTAGTTAGAGAAAAGAGAAAAGAGAAAAAATTAATTTATTTGTTAACAATAATTATAATTTATTTTTTAATTAGATAAAATATAAAATATATTATATTTTACCTAAAAACGTAAACTGCTTAGTTATTAAAGAAAAAAGGTAACATGTTTAACCTGAAAAAGTAGATTGATTAGTAAAGTAAAAATTTTAGTTAAATAAAATATAAAAGAAGATTTTTAAAAGGTAACCCGTAACCTGAAAAAGTAGATTGATTAATAAAATAAAAAATTTAGTTAAATAAAATGTAAAAGAAGATTTATAAAAGGTAACCCGTGATATAATTGGAAAAATAGATATTTTAGTTAGAGAAAAGAGAAAAGATAATTTGAATGAAAAAATTAATTAATTAGTTAATAGTAATTATAATATGCTTTTTAGTTAGATAAAATATAAAAGATATTATATTTTACCTGAAAAAGGAAACTGCTTAGCTATTAAAAAGAAAAGAAAAGGTAACATGTTTAAAAAATTAATTAATTAGTTAATAGTAATTATAATATGCTTTTTAGTTAGATAAAATATAAAAGATATTATATTTTACCTGAAAAAGGAAACTGCTTAGTTATTAAAAAGAAAAGAAAAGGTAACATGTTTAAGCTGAAAAAGGAAGATTTTTAAATGGTAACCCGTGATATAATTGGAAAATAGATATTTTAGTTAGAGAAAAGAGAAAAGATAATTTGAATGAAAAAATTAATTAATTAGTTAATAGTAATTATAATATGCTTTTTAGTTAGATAAAATATAAATATATTATATTTTACCTGAAAAAGGATACTGCTTAGTTATTAAAAAGAAAAGAAAAGGTAAAATGTTTAAGCTGAAAAAGGAAATTGATTAGTAAAGCAAAAATTTTAGTTGGATAAAATATAAAAAAAAGATTTTAAGTATGGGTAAATAAGTAAAATCAAAAGGTACCAACCAACCAACCAACCAAACTTTTAATGTTGAATGAAAAAATTAATTAATTAGTTAATAGTAATTATAATATGCTTTTTAGTTAGATAAAATATAAATATATTATATTTTACCTGAAAAAAGGAACTGCTTAGTTATTAAAAAGAAAAGAAAAGGTAACATGTTTAAGCTGAAAAAGGAAATTAATTAGTAAAGCAAAAAATTTAGTTGGATAAAATATAAAAAAAGATTTTAAGTAAGGGTAAATAAGTAAAATCAATAGGTACCAACCAACCAACCAAACTTTTAATGTTTCGGCTTTAATATAATAGAATAGACTAGTTTAAAACCCGTGCCATGCTCGGAATTTTTTTAATATTATATTAAATTTTTTATAAATTTTTTTAAAATATGAATTTTGGAGGCTTAAATATTTAAATGAGATGATAATCATAATTATATAAATGTTATCCGTGATATTTCTAGAAAAGGAATGATTTTAGTTTAAAAAAATATAGAAAATGTGAATAGTTTTAGTTGAAAAGGTAATAAGTTATTTATTAGTAATTATAAAATTATTATATTGTTTTATTAAATAGAATGCACGTGATATAAATGGAAAAAAAAAAGAGGATTTAGTTAGAGAAAATTGAAAAGGTAATATATTTTAGGTGAAAAGGGTAATTGATTAGTTTATAGTAATCATAATTTAATTATGTTATTTTAGAAAATTAAATGGGGGTTTTTTCATAAATATATAGAAAAAGTAAATTTTGCACATTTACTTTTGCTAAGAATAATTATTTGCAATATTATCAACCTAAGTTTCAAAATTGCAAAAATACTAACCCTTCCCCACTTCCCTCCTCTTTCATAATCAGCCGTCTGTGTATTTTTTTTTGCGGGGTGCTATTTTGGGTTGCAACTCAATGCAACCACATTCAACCATTCAACACACTTTTTTTCTTTTTTTTTTTAAGGTGGGGTGATATTTTAGTGGATTTGGGTACAAGGCCCCGCAGGGGCAACCACATTTAACTAAATGCAACCACATTCAACCGAATACAACCACGTGTTAGAGTCCAAAAAAGAGGTCGAAAATGACAACTGAAAAATGGAACTTGAAATCAGCAACTGAATGCAACCATATTCAACTTTTTTTTAAAGGTGGGATGATTTTGGGTTGCATGGCCCCGCAGGGGCATATTCAACTGAATGCAACCACATTCAACTAAATGCAACCACATACAACTAAATTTCTGATTTCAAGTTGGGTTCCTAGGCCCCGCAGGGGAATATTCAACTGAATGCAACCACATTCAACTAAATGCAACTAAATTTTTGATTTCAAGTTCCATTTGTCAGTTGTCATTGTATATATATATATATATATATATATATATATATATAGGCCTTTGCTCCATACAGAACACTCTTATATAACAAACAATAAAGAACACCTTAGATCTATTAGATCCTTTGGCCCCGCCAGGGGCACCCAATACAAAAAGTTGTTATTTTTTTACCCTCTATCACGCCAGTAAAAAAAATTAAAAATTTAAAAATTTTGCTCTTCATGATGACATCACTGATGACGTCATCGTCATGAACTGTAACTTTTTTTAATTTTTTTTTGAGATGATGGATGGATAGAGGGTAAAAAAAAAGAACTTTTTGTATTGGGTGGCCCCGCCAGGGGCATTGGATCTATTAGATCTAAGGTGTTCTTTAATGTTTGTTATATAAGGTGTTTGTTATGGAGTGCAACTATATATATATATATATATATATAGTTCAAAAATGAGGTCGAAAATGACAATTGAAAAATGGAACTTGAAATCAGCAACTGAATGCAACCACATGCAACTAAATTTCTGATTTCAGTTGCATTGAGTTGAATATTGCCCCTGGTGGGACCTTGGAACCCAAATCCACAAAAATCACCCAACCTTTAAAAAAAAAAAATTGCATGTGGTTGCATTAAGTTGAATATTGCCCCTGGCGGGGCCTTTGAACCCAAATCCACAAAAATACCCAACCTTTAAAAAAAAAAGTTGCATGTGGTTGCATTCAGTTGAATATTGCCCCTAGCGGGGCCATGTGTAACAGCCCGACTTTTCGGACTATTAATTCTAATTACGAACTTAAACAAAACGGATTCTTTATTCAAATAAAGCAAATATTCCATAAGTCAAATGCAGCGGTCAAATTCAATATTCTAAATCCATCCAATAGGAGACGCAGCTCCACAAATCCAATATTCAACATCTAATAAAGTACTGCAAATTTATTCAATAATACGATAAGTCTTTTCCAATAATATCATCTAAATCAAGTAGCACGTAATCCACACAGTTCAAATCTTTAATCTTAATAAGCTTCCAAAAGTCCGAACCTGAAACATATTAAAACAATGAGCTGCGAAGCCCAGCAAGTAACTATCGCCCAACGGCTCAAAAATAATATTTTCAAAAGTGAACAAAATTTATGAAACTTTAAATCGATACAAAATCAAAACAATAAAATCATAATTTATTCCCACGGTTCTAAATTACGGTCACACTAAACCAGTGACACGGTTCTATGTTCGATGGGGCCAGTTTACGTATCTATGTGTTCGGGAACGTGCGTAAACTAGTTCTATGATTCTTTATGTCACACTATCCAGTGATCGGATTCTATGATTCGATACGCAACTAAAACTGGGGAATTCTAAAATAATTCATTTTTCCAAAATCAATATTCGATATCACAATTTTCGATAATCAAATCAAATAGATATTTTGCAAAATAAGAAAACAGATTTGATAATATTAGTGAGCAACGAAAAGTTACTTACCTCGAATGCGACTGAATACTGTAATTAAACACGAACAAATCCTAGAATAACATTTAATTTTTAACTAATCAGATCATAATTATAATATCATGTTAATAAGCACAAAAAGGAAACGCATCAGAAAATTAACTCATGCATCAACAAATTAACTCATGCCCGGAAGTGACCAATTTCTATATAAATGCAAAAAGAAAAAGAAAAATTCCTTTACTTTCCGATTGTTAACATCAAATTATATACATAAATGAATCACACTCTCTATTATTATTACCTGCGACACAACCAAACCATGTAACAAATTAATGTCCATATCCACAAAATAAAATAATAATTTAATAGCTAATACTAAAGAGAATTAAGAGTGTAATCAATACATCTTTCTAAATCATTCGAATACATGAAAGTAGTCATATTATTTAATTATTATATTGGTTCAATACAATGTTCACAAAGCTAGCAATTCAATATAATCTGATCTGGTTGTTATTCAATTAACATGGTGTCCTTTTAACCAAATTAAGGTGACTGACATGCAAATACAAAGTGGAGTAACAAAGATGTTGCAATACTTGACAGTACAACTAATTTAATGATAGACATGCATGCATCGACACCAAATTAAACAAGAGACAACAAAAATTACAGAATCATCTTATGGCTTGTTTGGTAACTTGGAATTCATTTGAATTCCTGGAATTGACCAAATTTAGTGTTTGGTAAGATTAAAAAAATTTGGAATTGATGAATTCCATACCAATTCAATATTAACTATTTTTTTATAATTTGAAATTACAAGTGAAAGATAGTCATTTGAAATTCTTCTCCACCAAAATACATGAGCATCACTTTTTTTTTGGAATTTTTTTTTCTAAAATTTTTTTAGAGGAATTTTTTTCGGGAATTTTTTTTCTGGAAAATTGTTTTCGAGAACTTTTATTTCGGAAAAAATTTCTCGAGAAAATTTTATCCTGGGAAAATTTTTTCGAGAAAATTTTTTTTTGACAAATTTTCTCTAGAAATTTTTTTTTGAGAATTTTTTTCCCGGGAAAATTTTCTCGAGAAATTTTTTTCTGAGAAATTTTTCCCGCGAATTCCCGAGAAATTTTTTTCAAGAAAAATTTTCACGAGAAATTTTTTTCCGGGAAAATTTTCTCGAGAAATTTTATCCGGGAAAATTTTCTGGAGGAATTTTTTTCCGGGAAAATTTTCTAAAAAAATTTTCTCGAGAAATTTTTTTCCGGGAAAATTTTTTCCAGAAATTTTTTCCGGGAAAATTTTCTCGAGAAATTTTTTTCCGGGAAAATTTTCTCAAGAAATTTTTTTCCGGGAAAATTTTTTCAAGAAATTTTTTTCCGGGAAAATCTTCTGGAGAAATTTTTTTCCGGGAAAATTTTCTCGAGAAATTTTTTTCCGGAAAAATTTTCTCGAGAATTTTTTTCCCGGGAAATTTTCTCGAAAAATTTTTTTTCGGGAAAATTTTCTCGAGAAATTTTTTTTCAAGAAAAACTTTCCCGAGAAATTTTTTCGGGAAAAGTTTCTCGGGAAATTTTTTTCTGAAAAAATTTTCTCGAGAAATTTTTTTCGGGAAAATTTTTTTCGAAAATTTTTTTTTCAAGAAAAATTTTCTCGAGAAATTTTTTTTCCGAGAAATTTTTTCCCAGGAAAATTTTCTCGAGGATTTTTTTCCTGGTAAATTTTTTTCGGGAAAATTTTCTCGAGAATTTTTTTTTTCTGGTAAATTTTTCAAACTTGCCAAAAATTTAAAATTTCTGAATTTGAAATTCTCTTACTTACCAAACAAAGAATTTGGAATTGAAATCATGGATTTCAAATTTTGGAATTGAAATCATGGATTTCAAATGAAATTGTAGTTCCCAAACGCCACCTTAAGTAAATTAAAAGAAATATCGTACCTGTAGGCGATGAGTTTCTGTACGGGCCTCCTCCTATACTATAGAGGTTCTTATATAGACACACCTAATTTCAATTAGGTAATTCTAAAACTTGACATTAATAAAGTTGCAACCTCTCCAAGTAATACCTAAATTAAAAATATTCTAATCAAATAACTAACTTAAAATAAAAAGATATCGATTCACTAAAATATTATTACTCTTCTTTCCAAATATAACGAATCTCATCCTTTAGAATTCTAGAATTTTCTAAATAAAATAAATATCTAACTAGGAATTACTTTAAAATCTAATATCTAATTTTAAAAATAAAAAAGAAAAATTACGGATTTTACACCATGGAACCTAAATCCACCAAAAAAATTGGATGTGGTTGCATTCAGTTGAATATTGCCCCTGGCGGGGCCTTGGAATCCAAATCCACCAAAATTACCAAACCTTTCAAAAAAAAAAAAATGCATGTGGTTGCATTTGGTTGAATGTGGTTGCATTCAGTTGCAACCAAAATATCATCCTACCAAAAAAAAAAGTGTTGAAGTGAAGTAGATGTGGTTGAATGTAGTTGCATTCAGTTGCAACCAAAATAGCACCCCGCCTTAAAAATAAAAATTAAAGAAAAAAGTGTTGAAGTGAAGTAGATGTGGTTGAATGTGGTTGCATTAAGTTGCAACCAAAATAGCACCCCGCCTTAAAAAATAAATAAATAAATAAATAAATAAAATACAGAAGTCGGCGGCTGATGATGAGGGAGGAGAGAGGAATTGAGGGAGGAGGGGGGACCTAGTATTTTTGCAATTTTGAAACCTTGTTTAGTAAAATTGAAATTTATTAAGGAAGATGGTATTTTTGCAAAAAGAAACTTTAAATCTAGTATTTTTGGTAAATACCCAAATTAAATTGCTCATAATGTTTTTAGAAAAAGGAGAAATTAATGTTGTCCCTGATATTTCTAAAGAGGAATTTTAGTTAGAAAACATAGGAAAAAGATGATACGTTTTAGCTAAAAAGGATAATCAGTTAATATTACTATTATAATATTATTATTTAATTTTATTAAATAGAACCGTCCGTGATATAATTGGAAAAAAGAGATTTTAGTTTGAAAAAATAGAAAAAGATAACGTGAAAATTAAAAGGTGACATACTTTAGGTGAAAAAGGTAATTGATTAGTTTATAGTAATTATAATTTAATTGTTATTTTGCTAAATAAAATTGCTAGTAGTATTTTTAGAAAATGAGAAATTAATGTTGCCCATGATATTTCTAAAAAAAGGAATGTAATTAGAAAAAGTAAAACAGATGATACATTTTTAGCTGAAAAGGTAATCAGTTAATTAGTAACATTATAATATTATGATTTTTTTTATTAAATAGAATCGCCCGTGATATAATTTGAAAAAGAGATGTTTTAGTTAGAGAAAATAAAAAAGGTAACTTGTTTCGACTGCAAAAGGTAATTTATTAGTTAACAATAATTATAATTTGTTTTTTAATTAGATAAAATATAAAAGACATTATGTTTTACTTGAAAAAGAAAACTTCTTAATTATATGATAAAAAAAAGGTAACATCTTTAACCTGAAAAAGTAGATTGATTAGTAAAATAAAAATTTTAGTTAAATAAAATATAAAAGAAGATTTTTAAAAGGTAACTCGTGATATAATTGAAAAAATAGATATTTTAGTTAGAGAGAAGAGAAAAGATAATTTGAATGAAAAAATTAATTAATTAGTTAATAATAATTATAATATGCTTTTTAGTTGGATAAAATATAAAAGATATTATATTTTACCAGAAAAAGGAAACTGCTTAGTTATTAAAAAGAAAAGGTAACATGTTTAACCTGAAAAAGGAAATTGATTAGTAAAGCAAAAATTTTAGTTAGATAAAATATATAAGAAGATTTGTATTTGTAAATAAGTAAGGGTAAATAAGTAAAATCAACAGGTACCGACCAACCAAACTTTTAATGTTTCGATTTTTATATAATAGTATAGATAGATATAGATTTTTACAAAAGTTAACATATAATATTTTTTCATACGTCAACTGAAATTAATTAGAGTTGTATATTTATATTACTAGCCTAAAACCCGTGCGATGCACGGATTTTTTTATATTATATAAAAAATTTCATTAATTAAAATTAATTTTTTTAAAAACATGAATTTTGGAGACTTACTTTTTTATATGAGATGATTGGATAATAATTATATAAATGTTATTCGTGATATTTCTAGAAAAGGAGGGATTTAGTTAGAAAATATAGAAAAGATGATAGGTTTTAGTTAAAAAGTATAATCAATTAATTATTAGTAATTATAAAATTATTACTTCATTTTATTCAATAGAATGTCCGTGGTATGATCAGCAAAATAGAGAATTTACTTAGCTAAAAAAAAGGTTATATGTTCTAAGTGAAAAAGGTAATTGATTAGTTTATAGTAATTATAGTTGAATTACGTTATTTTACTAAATACAATTTCTCGTAATGTTTTTAGAAAATGAGAAAATAATATTGTCCGTGGCATTTCTATTATAAAAGGGATTTTAGTTATAAAATATAGAAAAGATGATATGTTTTAGCTGAAAAATGTAATCGGTTAATTAAAAATATTATAATATTATTAGTTTATTTTATTAAATAGAACCGTCCGTGATGTAATTAAAAAAAATTTAGTTAGAGAAAATAGAAAGGTAACGTGCATGATTTATGTGGAAAAAGTAGTTGATTAGTTTATAGTAATTATAATTTAATTATGTTATTTTACGAAATAAAATTGTTCATAGTTTTTAGAAAATGAGAAATTAACGCTACCCGTTATATTTCTAGAAAAAAAGGGAATGTAATTAGAAAAAATAGAAAAGATGAAATATTTTAGCTGAAAAGATAATCGGTTAATTATTAGTATTATAATATTATTATTTTATTTGTATTAAATAGAAACGCCTGTAATATAATTAGAAAAATGGAGGTTTTAGTAAGAAGAAAGAAAAAAGGTAACGTGTTTTGCTGAAAAAAGGTAACCGTCCATGATATAATTGGAAAAAGAGAGATTTTAGTTAGAGAAAAGAGAAAAGGTAACGTGTTTTGACTGAAAAAGGTAATTGATTAGTTAATAATAATTATATATAATTATGTTATTTTTTAGCTGAAATGGTAATTGGTTAATTATTAGTATTATATTATTATTATTTTTTTTATTAAATTGAAACACCTGTAACATAATTAGAAAAATGGAGGTTTTAGTAAGAAAAAAGAAAAAAGGTAATGTGTTTTGCTGAAAAATGTAACCATCCATAATATAATTGGAAAAAGAGAGATTTTAGTTAGAGAAAATAGAAAAGGTAACATGTTTTGACTGAAAAAGGTAATTGATTAGTTAACAGCAATTATATATAATTAAGTTATTTTTTAAACAAAATTGCTCGTAGTGTTTTTAAAAAGGAGAAATTTTAGTTAGATAAAATATAAAAGATATTATATTTTAAATGAAAAAGGAAATTATTTAGTTATTGAAAAATAGAAAAGGTTATATGTTTAAACTGAAAAAGGAAATTGATTAATAAATGAGAAATTTTAGTTAGATAAAATATAAAAGATGTTGTATTTTACTTGGAAAAGGAAATTACTTAGTTCTTGAAAATAGAAAAGATAATATGCGTAACCTGAAAAAGGAAATTGATTAGTTAATAGATATGTAATTGAGTAAGGGTAATTAGGTAAATTCAATAGGTACCGTTGAACCAAACTTTTAATGTTTCGGCTTTTATATAATAGTACTAGCTTATAACCCGTGCAATGCACGGGTTTATTATATTATGTTATAAATTTTATTTAATATTATAATTATGTTTTTATATAATCTCTAATTTTAATAAATTTTTTAATTTTAGTTTGATATAATTTAATATACTCATGTTTACGGATTATATTAATGTTTCCTTATTATAAACAACGTATACGATTTTTAATATATTTTATTAATAATTGAAAAATATGGTGTAATATTTTTGGGTATATATTGTAAGATTTGTTGTAAATTAAAAAGGTAATGTGTTTTAATTAGAAAGGAAATATTAATGATTGAAATATATGATACAATTGATCTTTAGATGTTTATAAAATTTAATATCTTCAACTAAAAGTAAATGTGAAAAGGCAATCGACTAAATATCATTAATTATATAAGTTATGCTGTGATATTTTTGGGTATATATTAATAATTGTAAGATTTGTTTTAAATTAAAAATGTAACGTGTTTTAATTCGAAATAAAATATTAATGATCGAAAATATGATAATGTTTTTAGGTGTTTATGAAAGGTAATATTTTCAACTAAAAGTATATGTGCAAAGAGCAGTTGGCTAATTACCATTAATTATATGATTTTGTTATTTATTTTAATAATTAGGATAACCAAATATACAAACTTTCAATCTTTCGACTTTAATATAGTAGTATAAATACGTATTTTAATTAGAAAAGACAATCAGCTGCTTAACATTAATTGTATTATTTTTTTATTTATTAATTAAGATAACTGTACCTAAACCAAACCGATAAAATTTTCAATGTTTCAACTTTAAATTATAACTATCTTATAACCCGTGCAATGCACGGGTTTTTTATAATATGTTATAAATTTTATTTAATATTAAGATTATATTTTTATATAATCATTATTTTTAATAATTTTTTTAATTTGATATAATTTAATATACTCATGTTTACGGATTATACTAATGTTTCCTTATTATAAACAATATATATGATTTTTAATGTATTTTATTAATAATTGAAAAATATGGTGCGATATTTTCAGGCTATATTTTTCTTGAAAATTATGATGTTATATTTTTTGGTATATATTAATGATTATAAGAATTGTTTTAAATTAAAAAGATAACATGTTTTAATTCGAAAAAAGGTAAGGTATTTATAAAAGGTAATATCTTCAACTAAAATTAAATGTGGAAAAAGTAATCGACTAATTACCTTTAATTTTATTGTGTTTAATGTGAAAAGGACAATCGACTAATTAATATTAATTATATTATGTTATTATTTATTTAAGGTGTTATACTTTTCTTGAAAATTATGGTTTGATATTTTCGGGTATATAATAATGATTATAAATTCGTTTTAAATTAAAATGGTAACGTGTTTTAATTCGAAAGGAAATATTAATGATTGATTGATGTTTTTAGGTATTTATAAAATGTAATATCTTCGACTAAAAGTAAATGTGAAAAAGACAATCGACTAATTTTATTATGTTAATGTGAAAATGGCAATCGAGTAATTACCATTAATTTTATCATGTTAATAAGCTAATTACCATTAATTATATTATGTTATTATTTAATTTAGGTGTTATGTTTTTCTTGAAAATTATGGTTGGTATATATTTTAAGGTGTTTATAAAAGGTAATATTTTCAACTAAAAGTAAATATGAAAAAGGCAATCGACTAATTACAATTAATTATATTATGTTATTATTTATTTTAGGTATATTTATTTTTCTTTATAATGAAGGATAAATAAGTAAATTTACGAAGTACCAAAAAACTGGTAACAAAAAACAGGTACCAAAACTTTTACTGTTTCGGTTTTTATATAATAGTATAGATTATAATATTATTGGTTTATTTTATTAAATAGAACCGTCCGTGTTATAATTGAAAAAAAAAGAGATTTTAGTTAGAGAAAATAGAAAAATAACGTGCATGATTTAAGTGAAAAAGTAATTGATTAGTTTATAGTAATTATAATTTTTTACGAAATAAAATTGTTCATAGTTTTTAGAAAATTAAAAATCAAAGCTACCCGTTATATTTCTAAAAAAAGGGAATGTAATTAGAAAAAAATAGAAAAGATTATATATTTTAGCTGAAAAGGTAATCAGTAAATTATTAGTATTATAATATTATTATTTTATTTGTATTAAATAGAAACACCTTTAACATAATTAGAAAAATGGAGGTTTTAGTAAGAAGAAAAAAAAAATGTAACGTGTTTTGCTGAAAAAAGGTAACCGTTCATGATATATTGGTAAAGGAGATATTTTAGTTAGAGAAAAGAGAAAAGGTAACGTGTTTTGATTGATAAAAGTAATTGATTAGTTAATAATAATTATATATAATTATGTTATTTTTAGCTGAAAAGGTAATTGGTTAATTATTAGTATTATAATATTATTTTTTTATTAAATGGAAACGTCTGTAATATAATTACAAAAATGGAGGTTTTAGTAAGAAGAAAGAAAAAAGGTCACGTGTTTCGCTGAAAAAGGTAACCGTCCATGATATAATTGGAAAAGAGAGATTTTAGTTAGAGAAAGGAGAAAAGGTAATGTGTTTTGACCGAAAAAGGTAATTGATTAGTTAATATTAATTATATATAATTATGTTATTTTATTAAACCCGTAAATAATATTTATTATCATAAATATAAAATAAAATAATATTTTATTTTAAATAATATTGTGTTTTAGTAAATAATATTTTGTAATTAATAGTAATTTTGTTTTAATTTTAGTTAGATAAAAGGTAAAAGATATTCTATTTTAAATGAAAAATAAAATTATTTAGTTATTGAAAAATAGAAAAGGTTATATGTTTAAACTGAAAAAGGAAATTGATTAATAAATGAGAAATTTTAGTTAGATAAAATATAAAAAATATTGTATTTTACCTGGAAAATGAAATTTATTTAGTTCTTGAAAACAGAAAAGATAATATGTGTAACGTGAAAAAGGAAATTGATTAGTTAGTAGATCTGTAATTGAGTAAGGGTAATTAGGTAAATTCAATAGGTACCGTTTAAAAAGGAAATTATTTAGTTATTGAAAAATAGAAAAGGTCATATGTTTAAACTGAAAAAGGAAATTGATTAATAAATGAGAAATTTTAGTTAGATAAAATATAAAAAATATTATATTTTACCTAAAAAAGGAAATTATTTAGTTCTTGAAAATAGAAAAGATAATATGTGTAACCTGAAAAAGGAAATTGATTAGTTAGTAGATCTGTAATTGAGTAAGGGTAATTAGGTAAATTCAATAGGTACCGTTGAAAAAGGAAATTATTTTGTTATTGAAAAATAGAAAATGTCATATGTTTAAACTGAAAAAGGAAATTGATTAATAAATGAGAAATTTTAGTTAGATAAAATATAAAAAATATTATATTTTACCTAAAAAAAAAATTATTTAGTTCTTGAAAATAGAAAAGATAATATGTGTAACCTGAAAAAGGAAATTGATTAGTTAGTAGATCTGTAATTGAGTAAGGGTAATTAGGTAAATTTAATAGGTACCGTTGAACCAAACTTTTAATGTTTCGGCTTTTATATAATAGTATAGATAGATATAATTAATTTTTTTTTTTTTGAAACTAATTAATTTATTATTTCAAAACTTATATAAAAAATAAGATAAAATCAAACCATGCTTTTAATCCAACGATTGTGACTTTACTCTCCCTCGTGAGAGGCGATGACATTCTCTTATTAAAATTTGGAAATGATGATGATGGTTAAAAATACAACTAGCGTAAAAGCCCGTGCAAGGCACGGACACTGAACTTATTATTTTTCATAATTAAAAATATGATAAACTATAAGATTTCAATTTATCTAATATTTTTATAATTATTTTATAATTTTGCATACTAATTTTTTATATTACATTTTGAATTAGCTTTTAACTCAATTTTAAAAATTTCTAAGGGCTTAATGATTCTATAGTTAACTGTACATATTACCTAAAGTTAAGATATATTATAATACTATTCAAATGTTATTTTTGTAAATGCATAGGATGGATTTCATTATTTCAAAAATGGCATCCACTTTTCTCTTCTAAAATTTCAGTTAATGTTATATGATAAAGCGACCTTAATGATCAACGCATGTATAAGAAATTTACAATCAATGTTTTGATTTTATCTTATATTTATCTAAGTACTCGACTATTATATATTATATTGATCAATTTGTCAAATTATATAAATATTCATATGTACCATACTTCATAGTCGAGTTATAGTCTAATTGATCAATATAAATAATTGTTGTAATTTTGTAATAATTATGATTTAAAATTTTATATATTTTTTGAATTTTTTGAATATTAATTATGTTACTTTTTATATATAACATAGATCATATTTTTATAGTTCTCATATTTTTAACATGATTTCATTTTTTTCGTATATATATATATATATATATATATATATATTTATTTATATATATATATACACATACCAATCATATATTTTATTCGTTGAAAGTTTAAATAGTTGGTGGATCAAACCCCATAATATACTCACATATTTAAATTTTTATATACCTAAAACTAATGTGATGCAATTATTAATTATATATGTATGATTTGATAATTAAAATTTTAAATTTACATATTTTTTAAAACCAAATTTTATTTTTTATTTCAAGAATTTAATATCTACATGGATCGGAGAAGCATATAAATAATTTTTTTTGTACTCGGTTAAAGTATGTATAATCTAAAATGACAAAAAAGAATTGTAGAGTATACTCAATCTATTAGAATATTTTTTGTAAGTTTATCTATCCAATATTTTAGAAATAATATAAATCAATATTTTATTTACTCAAAAAAAAAGGTAAAAGAAGAATGGACAAGAATAGAAGATGTGGCTTATCTTATAGGATTTTTGAGCAAAACTCAAAATTAAATGTAGCAAAGTTGGTTATGACATAAGTTTAATAGAAGAGGGTTAGTAGTTCGAATCCCAACACAAACACAATTTCACCTTTTTTTACATACTATTAAAGGATGGTATTTTTGTAATTTTTAAAAATATAAGGGTAAAATTGTAATTTCACGACCATTAAATTGGCAACTTTTGCCCTTGTGTCACCTTATAATATATAGTAATAGATTTTATTTAAATTTTATTATACAAATATCATTTTTTTTATACAAATACAATTTGTATAATAAAATGATATTATACAAATATCATTTTATTATACAAATACAATTTTATCATTTTTTTTAATTTTTGATCAAAAATACCAGCCTATTACGCATTTCAAAAATGGGTAATAGTATTACGCATTTGAGAAATGATTAATTTGTAGAAAGAAAAAACAAAGAAAAGAAATAAAAAAAATTTCAAGAATGCGTAACACCCTCTCTTTCCAGGTATTACGCATTTCAAGAATGCGTATCACCCTCTGATTTTTTTTTTCTTTCCATTTTTTAACCCATTACCCATTTTTCAAATGCGCAATACTATTACCTATTTTGGAAATGCGTATTTTTGGTCAAAAAAATTAAAATTGGTATTCTTGTCAAAAAATTAAAAAAAATAATATTTTTATCATTTTTTCAAGTATATATAATATAAGGTAAATGCATAGCATTAACATATACTTCCTCCGTCCCAAAATACATGTCTCTTTTCTAAAAAGTAAAAAATACACATATTAAGGTAAAGGTAGGTAAAGGTTAGTTGAATAATATTTTCCAACTAATACCCTTAATTAATACATTGAAAAAGGAGAATAGTGTTAAGTTTGAAAAAATTCAAATTTTAGATACAATAAATGTAGGGATAGTTTTGGAAAATTACCTTAAATTTGTATTGAAAAAAGAAAAAGGACGTGGTTAGAAACCGCTTCACCCAAAACCTTAAGGTGTTAGGGGAAACCCTATATGGATCTTATATTATATTCTAACACTCCCCCTCACTCGAAAACCCATTTTTGGGTCGAAGAGTGGATCACGGGCGCTCATCTTTGGAGCATAACTTGCCATTCGTGTCCACAATAATTGTGAGAATATTGAGAATCGTAGAGAATTGAACCTGAAACCTCTACGTGCCTAAGCTATGATATCATGTCAAGTAAAATGGGACAAATTCATTTTTGACGGCCGGAGTATTTGTTTCATTCTAATAAAGGAAATGCGCGTAGAATTTCTTACGAGTTGTGCTGAATTAAAAACAATGGGGGAGGGAGAGTAAAAATAAATAAAGGGAGGTGATATGTGCACACCCATCACTTATAGGTGCACACCCTTTATAATGAAAGAGACTAGAATACCCTTAACTTAATTTTCTATCAATATTCAATAGAAAGCATATTTTACATATTGAGAAATAAAAAATAATCACCAATGAATATTGATATATGAATATAAAATTATTAAACATATTTTTTATGCATTTATTTAAAAGTACATATATACTTTTTATGCTTGATTTTTTTTACTATGCTAATATGATTTTTGAATATTAAAATTATATATTTTTTGGCAACAATCGTTTAACAAGTAAAAACTTACCAATCACCAGAAATAATTATTATTTTATTATTACCATTCAATAAAATAATATTTTATTATTTAAAACACAACATGTGCAAAATAGCTACCATTTTATAGTCCAATTACTAATAATTATTATTTTTTCAAACCAACAATAATAGTCATATTTGATTTTCAGTGGTCAATTTGACCCATCTTTAATTAAAATATAATTTTTTATTATAATTTTAGAAAATTCATTATATTATAGAATGGATTAAATATAATTTCTTATAATAATACCTAATTTTATAATTTATGTATGATTCATGAAAAAGACATATATTTGAATATATCACATATTCTTAAATTAAAAATTAAGATGTAAAATTAAAACTAAATTTTACTAAAAAAAGGTTTATTCACTTGTTCAACTAATTTTTTAGAAAATTATAATTGAACTAGTAATTAAATGAAAATGTAAGTTGAGGATATTTTGGTCATATTACTAATATAGGGTATGCACGTATAAGTATGGGGTGTGCACATAACTCCTTAAATAAAACTTAAATAAAAGGGGAAGAAAAAAGGAAGTCGTGTTTGAACTAATAGCCGACGGACTTTTCCAATTTTTCTTCACTCCATCCACCTATTATACCACTGTCTTCCTCATTCATCATCTCTCCCTCTCTCTCTCTCTCTCTCTCTCTCTCTGCGTACATATATTTAAAAAGCGCACACACACATACATAATTTTAATTTCTGACGTTTGTATCATCTCGACGATCCCTCACCGTTGGATCGAGCAAGGATCTAGAGAGAGAAAGTAGCCGAGAGAGACACAAACAACTCTCGGCTGGATCTGAGGCAAAAATGGCGTTATCAGGAATGCGAGGACTCTCAGTTTTCATCAGCGACATTCGTAATTGTCAAAACAAAGAACAGGAACGTCTCCGTGTCGATAAAGAGTTAGGACACATTCGTACTCGCTTCAAAAACGAAAAGGTTAGGGTTTCATTTTCGTATTATTAACTCTTTTTCTAGTTTATTTTAGTTCGATATAGCTGATTGACAGAATTTTCGTTTCGGAAGTGGAATTGACTGAATGTTGTGTAGTTATAGCATTTTGTGTGTGTATTGACTATTGACTGTCGAAGTGTTAATTATAGCTGGAGATGGCAGAGATTGATATAATTATTATTGTATTGTAGTTGCGTTTGATAGAATTTTTTGTATCGGAAGTGGAATTGATTCAATGTTGCTTAGTTATAGCATTCATAGTGTTTATTGATTGTTGAAGTGTTAATCATAGCTGGAGATAGCAGAGATTGATCTAATTATTGTATCGCAAGTCGAATTGATGTAATGACTTATAGTTGATGAGTTGATTGAGTGATCGATGGTAAACAGTGATTTTTGTGATAGTTTGTTAGGCAATTCGATATGATGAGGTTATTAGGTTTATGAGATATGTGGAATTGTTTGAATAGTGTATAGGAAGAAACTGCTGCGAATCTGTGGAATAGTTTTATTATGCAATGTGAGTTGCTACTAGTTGTTATAGATATGATGAGACCATTATATTTTTTGAGACTGGATGTTGATATAATGTAGAACAATAATTCAAGTTAGTAGGAGTTGTTATAAGTATAGTGAGATTATTAGATTTTATATGGCAATTTTATGTTGGTAACTATCTAATGTTATATTACTTGACACTCGGAGGACACTTATTTTAAGCAAAAAATATGTATATTTTTCAAAACGTTGCCGAGTCTGATACTTGGACAGTCGCACACTTATAGCCGAGTCCGAGTAATGTTGCATAGTAAATGAATATGATTGAAATTGAAATGGTCTAGCAGATGTGTATAGTAGTATATTATGCAATGCAAGTTGCCAGTCTTTAGGGGGCAAGTATATGTTGGAGATAATTGATAGATCGAATGTTGCATATTATATAAAATTGATTGAAGGGTCTTATAAGAGTACCAATGCTGATGTAGGGCTAGGTCTAGGTTAGGTATTGGGAACTCATCCCGGTCAAATATATTTAACTATACGACTTCACGAAAGAGAATACACAGTTTCAAACTATATTTATAATTAAAATCTGATTAGTAATGATTAATTAGTACTAGAAGAGTTTATAAAGAAATCTTATGGATTGAAAGCTAAGTAAATTTAGAATGAAAAGAAAAGTAATCTTTATATATACTTAAATTCCAATCTGATCTACCACCATAATTTAAAAAAAGAATCAACTTACATTACAACTCTACTACCATAATTCCTGAATATTTTTTTAATTAACTTACCTATTATAAACACCGAATCGATTAAAAATGAAGTCTATCGTGAAACATAAATACAAATTAGTTTATTAATTCTTAAACAATGCTCCAGGACTTGAACTTCTAGAAGCCGACTAGAAAATCAGAGCGGTGCACCTTGATTTTAGGGATTTGGACATAAAATCTTTGAACTTTCGATGCCGCTCTCATGTCTATCTCATAAATTTGAAAGCGGGTCAAGCACCATCACAAGTTGGTTGTCTTCGTTTACTTTGAGTTCTTGCTGATTTTCTGGGAAGGCTCTCGTATATATGACTAGTTGTTACTGCTGTATCCTTTTTGGAGCAAAGATATCTTGCATAGTGCCTTGCGTCTTCTCCAACCCAATTACTACATCAATTAGTATTTATGTTTCAAATTCAGATTCTCAATTTTGCAAACATTTTATCATACCATGACGTTCTTTGGATAATCTCAAATAGCCAAGGTCTATCGAAGAGAGAGTGATAGCAAACGCAAAAAAAAACAGTGAATTAGCTTCTTCGCGCAAGTTTTTGTAAAACTAACTCTAGCTTGTCTTTTCTCTGGAGACATCCATTGATCCCGACAAGTCAAAATTGATTCTGCATAATTAAATTTTCTTTGGATAGTACTTGTGATGAGCAACAAATGTATGAGTAGGTATATATTGAAATAATTTGGTAGATTCGAGATTAGGCTATATTCCTGTTGCAAAATGTGCTTTTGTCTTGGTTGAGTGTTGATCTTTTAAAAAACTTGAAGGATTGGGTGAGGCACCAAGGCTAGAAAAATGGGTAAAATGTAAATAGGAAAATAGAAAAAAGTAGGGATTTTTGGCTCTGAATACCACTTGATGTAGGTCTAGGAGACTAGGACGAGGTGTAGGGAGGTGTTTGGGAGCTCTTCGTAGATATAGATCTTAAAAGAGAGAAGTTTTTCTCACAAAAGAACACATATGTTGAAAATCAATTTATAATTTAAACATGATTGATGTTAGTTAAAGTATTACAAGAGTTTATAAATAAATCATTAATTAATATTTAATACATTTCCAGTGTTTTGGCAAATTTAGCGGATGAACTAGCAGTTTGGGGTCATAAATTACCTTTTCATACATTCCTATTGTTGTCCTGTGTGTGTGTGCTTTGGTTACTGATGTCTACATCGTTAAACCAAGCTTTGTGATTGTTAAATTTATTCTCTTCAAATGTCAGGGTTTGACACCTTACGAAAAGAAGAAATATGTTTGGAAAATGCTATACATTTATATGCTGGGATATGACGTGGATTTTGGTCATATGGAAGCCGTTTCATTAATATCAGCACCAAAGTATCCAGAAAAGCAGGTATTTGTTTAATCTCTTAGGGTGAAGTTAATTTTATTGTTTTGTTTAAATATGTTTTATTCTTCTCTGCTCTGGCTGACATCTGACCAATATAATGGAAATTTTAGTTAGTGGTGACATGTGACAAATATTATGGAAGTGTAAGTAAGTGACACAGCTTAAGTATTTAACAATCAGAACAGTACTTACCTGTAGACTGTTTTGTAACTAGCCCGAGGCCAGTTTATCTGATCAAAATTTGGCAGAAAATACTAGGTGACCTTTTTGTTTGTAGTTGTAACATTTGATCTAGTTAGGCCTTTTTTAGTTCAGCATTCTTTTCGTATAAAAGTAAATTCACTTCTACTGGAAATCATTGGTTATTCAGCTTCTCTGCATTTAAATGATTTATATCCTAATAATTTTTCTTTTCTCACTTCTCTTGTTCAATTAAAATGTCAACATGTTTTAACTGGTGAGACTTAGGAGTGATGGAGTAGGTTTTGGCGATTTGCATTAACATATTTTATTTCCATTCTTTCATATCGTTGCAATTTGGTGTAACTTTCATGACCACAATTATGACATTTCCTTCTCAAGTATTTTAATGAAAAAAATTCTGAGATCGTTTTTTTGACTTCTTAACAGTTCTACATCACATATCTTCATTACCGTCCTGTATCTTCCTTATACCATGTATATGCTTCATAGAACTCAGACCGATAAGTTGATAGAACTCAGACCGATAAGTTGTGGGATAAACAACTTAAATAGATGTTACATTGATGCCAATGTTATGCATATATAATTATATATGAAGAAACACCTGATGCTAATAATAATATAGATCTGAACTTCAATTTAAAACATGTGACAATAATACCATATAATATTTGGGCCATGTCTAATGACATGTGTGCAAGATACTAATTTAATATTGGTGAAGAGTATCTGAATTTAGAACCTTGCTGATCTGGACAGCAGGAAAATAAAGAAGATAGTTCGCAGCCTTATGCATGTATCTGCAATAAAGTCGTTTAAAAGGTTCCATTGGTCCGTTCATCTTTCAGTATTTCATAAATCAATTTGTTTGCCATATTGGAATTGTTTCTATATGCCATGTAAGATTTATGGGGTTTACTGGACGAAGCAGGATGATAAGAGGTCTTGAGATCAATTTAATCCTCTGTAATTGTGATATGTGAAGCTGAGCATTTCTTTTAATTTTTGCTACGGTAGCTACATTTTTATGACTCAAGAGTGATTCTTGTATGGAAGTAAAGTTTCTTCCAACAACCTGGTTAACTCTTTCAGGATGAGAAGTATGGGTAATATAACCGTGTATGTGAATTTGTATTTCTCAATGATTTCCACATCAGATTGTTTTTATTTCTTAGTTTATCAAGATATTTTTTTCTATTACAAGTAGCTGTTGGTAAATGTTTCTTTGTACTCTAAAGCAATTAGATGCAAAACTCGCATGTACTGGATTTAAACTATATGCATTCTAAGTCATATCTGACAGCACCTAATATGATAATGGTTTATACTTTATATTGTAGCAAAGTTTTTTTCAAGTGACAAGCTGCAATGTGTGATCAGTGTTTCGTCTATATGTTTGAGTTTAGATATGTTTGGCATAATTGCTTAACAATGGTGATGTATCTGCAGGTTGGATACATTGTGACTTCATCTTTGCTCAACGAGAATCATGATTTTTTAAGATTAGCCATCAATACTGTCCGCAATGACATCATTGGTCGCAATGAAACATTTCAATGCCTTGCATTGACGTTGGTATGTTTTTATAATAACTCTTTTTTTTTTTTTTTTTAATATTGCTTCACATCCTTATGTATATGTTTACACATGCTTGTCTGGTTTCACCCGATCCTTTAAAGTTGAATGGCAACTTTGTTGTTTTTGATAGTATATAGTATCGCCTGAAACCTAAAGAGCGGGAGAGAAAGTTTCCTTTTTTTATCTTAACTGCACCAAAAATTGTGAATTTGACAAGTTCTTGAGAACTCATGTTTGATCATTTTTTTATTGTGTTCTGCTCCTATCCCTTGCCAATTCTTGGAGTTGCTAACAAGTGTTTGATTGTACATAGTCCCTTGCCAACTCTTTGATCATTAAACATGTCGAATTTGTGAAAATTGTAAATAGTTCGGGGTATATAGGCATTGAGTGAGACTCTGTTTCCAATTTAGGGTGTCCCAGAAGAAGCTCCCGCTTTCTCACTTCTATCTTTTATCCTTTGTGATATCCCAAAACAAAAAATTTCTTGTGTTTGTCTCAATCAGTTTGCATACTTCTTCCATCTTCTATCTTAAATTTTGTAAATGTATATTTTTTTTAGTTTTTGTACAATATCTTGCTGCAGGAAGTATACAGGAGGAGTATGTAATTTATTGAATTAAATTTACTCTTTTCCATTTGCTGTATTAACTTCTCCGGTTCCTATCCTCAAGATTCTCCTATACCTTCTCAATCTATTTCTTATGTAAATTTTGCTTATGTAATAATGAGTAATTCCTTTCATATAAAACAGGTAGGATCAGTGGAACGAAAGCCACATGACCAAGAATTTTTTTGTGACAAATTGACGATGCTTTCAAAATTAATGCAATATACTTGAAGACCAATGTATGCTAGAAACTGACTAAGCATGCTATTAGATAAGAGTTAAGGTGATAATTAAATTTTACTTGCTATTAATGCAATAAATGCGTTTTTTTTGCTAAGCATGTTTTTCCTTGTTATTCCTCATAACATAAATTTAAAATATTTATGGTAAGTTATAAATGTTGTCGCTTTGGAACTTAAGAAGCTAACATTTAACTTTGCAAAAAAGAAAAGAAAAGGAAAGAAGGTTATGAAGAAGAAGCTAACATTCATGAATGTAATGAATAATAATTGACTAGATCAGTTACCAATCACAATATTCCATTTTAACCTCTGGTCATGACTTCTTTTGGTTGCCTTCAATTTTGGTCAACCTCTACAGACATAGAGCTAGTTTTAGAATGCGAATGTGCTTAAAATGAAGTGCCTGCTGCTCGTAAGGTCTTGGTCTGTAAATCTTTACTTGGGAATATGTATAAGTACTATCACAGTGTTCTCCATTATTATAACCGTCTCAGACCCTTTTAATACAGTTACATGGCATAACAGTATATAAATTTTAATACAGATTTTGCTGAAATTCTTTTTCAGCCTTTCACGTTGTGCTTCTAATATATAAATCTGTTCCACTACTTAAATTGAATTGGACACCAAATAGTAGAGTGATTTGCTTTAAGTTTACATTTTTAGATATCTGCCTTTTTCTTATTCCTAAACGTTTTTTGGCTTCTAGAACTATATGGAACTTAAATTGTCCATTCAAATATATAATCGGCCCTTTTCCGTTTATCTTATGTTAACAGGTTGGTAATATTGGTGGGCGAGAGTTTGCTGAATCCCTGGCACCCGATGTTCAGAAGTTACTTGTAAGAGAAATTAATTCTAAAGTTTGCTTATACTGAATGTAAATGGTTGTAACTCTTACCCTTTGTTTCAGCTTTCCAGTAGTTGCAGACCACTTGTGAGAAAAAAGGCAGCCCTGTGTTTACTGCGACTTTTTAGGAAAAATCCTGATGTTTGTAACGTTGATGGCTGGTAAGTGTGATGATAGATCTCTTGAGGCATATCCTGAATGAGCTTAACTTCGTTTGTTGTAATTCCGTTTTGCTAAAAACTTGTACGGGTGGCTCAGTGGAATAGGTTCTCATTCGTATGGAGAAAGCAAAGTATCCATGTATATAGACAGTTATATACCGATTTGTATGCAGTTGCTTTAATGATGTGTTTCCAATTTCTCAGGTCAGATCGGATGGCTCAACTACTAGATGAACGCGACCTAGGTGTTTTGACATCATCTATGAGCCTTTTTGTTGCTTTAGTGTCTAAGGATTATGATTCATATTGGAGTTGTCTTCCAAAATGTGTGAAAGTATTAGAAAGGCTTGCTAGAAATCAGGACATTCCCCAAGAATACACTTACTATGGTATCCCTTCTCCCTGGCTTCAGGTGTGTACATACCTTTTCTCAGTATTTTCATTAGTATTATAAGTAGGCGAAAACTTGAAATCATATCGGCTATTTGGGCTTTGCTTTAAAATCTATGGGAGCTAGATTTGTATTTATAGTCAGCTGATAATGGTGGATCTGTTGTTGATCTTCCGGCTCTATTTTGTGTTTACTATCTTCCTTTATTTCTACGGACATGTCTTTGTACATATATCTGTATGCAGGCATAATATATGACCTCTTTGTTACCCGCAACCGGCCGGAAGTGTCCAAGTGTTGCATTCGGCAATGTTTTGAAAATTTAACGTGTTTTTGGCCTAAAATAAGTGTCCAAGTGTCCATACCCATGTTCCCGTGTCGAGTGTCCGCCAAGAGTGCTCGAGGGTACTTGAGGCAAAATGAAGAGTCCAGAAAACGAAGTATGACCTAACGAAAGGGTTGCAATAGAGAAAATTTACTTATTAATTACTCAAACCACTAAAGTCAATTTTGTAATACATCAAGTGGTCAAAGTTCAGGCTTAGATGTATTTTTTGTTAAGGCTTAGATGTATTTAATGTAGACTTTAAGTTGAAATTGTTTGGTCTTTATTTTTATATGAATGGTACATTAATTTCTTTTTTTTCTTTTTCTTTTTGAGTTTTATTAAATGACCATGATTTTTTATAGTTACTGATGTAATACCCTCTCGTAATAATTTTAATTATATGAATGCAGGTCAAAACAATGAGAGCACTTCAGTATTTTCCAACCATCGAGGATCCAAACACAAGAAGATCATTGTTTGAAGCAAGTGTTCTCGTACAAATATATACTACTTCTCGGTGATTATGACTAGATACAATATATTAACAAAATTGAGCTTTTGCTGTAGGTTTTACAACGAGTTTTAATGGGTACCGATGTTGTGAAAAATGTAAACAAGAACAATGCATCTCATGCTGTACTATTTGAAGCCCTTGCTCTGGTAAATGTTACTCTTTCCCAGTACATTGAAGTAGCAGTTTTACATCTGTTCCTGTTTAGTAACTTTTGTCATTTCTTGAACTCTAAAATGCAAGTTTTGTGAATTGTTGCATGCATAGAAGTTCCTTTGGTTGTTGACTGTGTCAATGAAATTTAAATTTGAACAATATGTTGCATGTGCTGGTGTTCCTGTGTGTATTGCTGTGTAAATAAAAAATTTAGGTAAATTGACATAGTGTAGACACCCTTATTCGACTTGCTGAGTATTATAGTTTTGTGTGAATTTAGGTAATATGGCCCATATTGTTTATATATGTAAAGTGAAGTTGCAAGTCTTGCGAGTTAAAAGATGTTTAGTACCTCATCATGGAATTTTTGTACACCCTTGAGAAAAAACACATAAGCTAGATTAACAGTATGCATAAGGCAATTTAAGAGCATTAACATTTGTGTTTGATCACAGATGCAAGAGGTAAAGCTTTACTTTGTAGAAGAGCCTAATATGGCTTTCTTAAATTTGTCCACAGTTGGTTAAATTTTTTATGTTAAAAAGACGGGAAGTAGAAAATTTATTCCTACAAAGGAAGATCACAATAGTAAAGTAACAATTTTAACTCTTTTGTTTATGCAAGAGAAGGCATCACTTATTCACTTATATGTAGCCATGTAGTACAGATGACACCACTGCCCTGCACTAATTTAACTACACCCATAAAACTTAAAGTCAAGTTTGGATCTGTAGTGTATACATTAACATAAAGGCTAAATGATGTTTTTGTTTTAACCTTTGTAAATTGAAGCAGCATTATATATTTTATAAACTAAATGTTTGTAAAAAGCTCAAAAAATTTGTTCGGAAGCAGCTTGTAAAAAGTACATTTGCATAATGATATCTTAGTCCTTCATATAATACCAATAATTAGATGAGAGAACAGGTTTTTGGACATTCAGCTTGTCTTTTAGATTAGCAGGTAATGCTAGATGTGTTATCTCTTGATTGCCGTTGGTAGAAATATTTCTGACTTGTAATGAAGAAATTTTGCTGGTGTCACTTTAGGCATAACATATGCCATGTAAGACACTCAATCCTACTTGTCTACTAATACAGAGGGATTAATTTTTTCTGAGGAAGAAAAAGCATCTTTTGCATAGTGTGTTTTCCCACTGAAAATTGATATATATTTAACTACCTTGGGTTACTTAAAAAGTTTAATGTTGTAATGTGTTATATTGTTGTCAAGACAAAAGGGTCAAGGTATACACATTTAGTTGTAATCATCACATCACTGCTTAATCCATCCTGGAGAGTGGAGACTGCCAGTGGGTTATCTTTAATCTTTTCCCATATTTTCTATATTAAGTTGACAATAATCTGTGTTGCTTAGTACAGGTCATGCACCTTGATGCTGAAAAAGAAATGATGTCGCAATGTGTTGCTTTACTTGGAAAGTTCATAGCTGTGCGTGAGCCAAACATTAGGTATCTTGGTTTGGTAAGTTGAAGAGTTTTCTTATTGTTGGTTAGCGTTTTCATTGCTTCCTTTTGATTGATTGGAAGTTCTAAAAACTTGGATTAAATAGTCTAATTATCCGATTCATCAATTTGACTGATTATGTGCAGGAAAATATGACTCGAATGTTGATGGTTACAGATGTTCAGGACATTATAAAACGACATCAAGCCCAAATTATAACCTCTCTGAAGGATCCTGACATCAGGTTCAGTTTCATCCGTGCTTTAGTCTCCAGTTAATGATAATTTTAGTCAGTCATAATTTCGTCGTTAATATTATTGGTTAAAGTAACTTAACTGCACAAGCCTCGTAAATTGCTCATATATAAATGTTTTTAACAATTGTAAATAGTGGACTATGCTAGACATCTTGTTTGTAGAGAAGATTTAGGTGCTTTTCAAATTCAGGTTTGTCCCAAGATTGTCGACCACTATATAATGACGCCTTTACATGCTGCACTAGTCTGGCCTTGTGCGGAACTGAAGGAACCCCAGTAGAAGGGCTTACTTTCGTTTAGAGGTGTCAAGTGTTAAAGATGATTCAAAGTTGATTAGACATTATTTCGAATTAGTTTTAAATTGTCTATATTGTTATCTAGTAGTAGGAAAAGTAGAAGTTTGTTAGGATAATTGATTATGTTAGCTTTTCACTTATCATTGTTGGCCTATGTAAAGGCTTATTACTTGAATCATTAGATATGGAATAAATATGCAGAAATTTATCTGTATTTCACCAATGATCTCCATTTTCTTTTACTCTCTCTTCCATTAAAAAAACAAATGATATCCGAGCCAGGTTCAGTATAGAAAACTGGGGGTTAGTTACTAATAAGCTAGAAAGCACCTACTCGGATATGGCGACATGAAATTCGCCAATCATTAAGGAGTCCTGGATACGGGACACGACAAACAAAAAATAGTTAAAAAAAAATATAAGATTTGTAAATGTCAAATATTGAATCTTAGCAATATCTAATATATAAATAATTGCAGATGTAAATATTTATAAGAAAGTATGAGATGTAATTATATATATATATGGATGTATGTATGGGATTATGCATATATAGGGCGTATGTAGATATATCAGGTATATATAGGGCTGTCAAACGGATATTTCGGATACGGATCTGCCTATATCCGAATCCGTAATTTGAAATCACTATCCGAATCCGAATTCGACGGATATTAGAAAATTATATCTGAATTCGAATCCGACGGATATTATCCGGATACGAATAATATCCGAATCCGAATATCCGATTTTTTAGATTTTTTTAAAAATCCGAAAATTCGAATATCCGAATCATTTAAAAAAATTAAAAAATAACATTTTTTTTCCATTCAAACATAGTAAAATAGAATAAACATAATTTTTTAAACTACAAACATCATGCAACAATCAAAATAAACCCCAACCACTAGAGAATAATAGGTGTTCCAGGATTCAAATTACCAACTGCAAATGTAACTTGACATACAGAAGAATAGAATTACGCATGAACAAGAACAAGACTTGGGCAGTGTAAACACTTGGGTTAAGCATTCCACAAATGAAAACGTACGTACGTGTTGTGGGTAAATATCTTCACTTATTAATGAATTAAATATTTAAATTTTAATACATAAATAATATATTTTAAATATTAAATTATTAATTATAAATTATATATTCTAAAAAGTATATATATATATTATATATATTTTCGAATATCGGATATTTCGAATACGGATGTGCCTATATCCGTATCCGCTATTTTCGGATACGAATTCGAATACGAATAATGTCCGTTTTCTTTCGAATACGGATATTATTCGTTTTTTTCGGATTCGGTATCGAATTTTTCGGTCAGATATCAGATTTTTCGGATTTTTTTGACAGCCCTAGGTATATATATATATATATATATATATATGGGTTGATTCAAATGAGAACCATTATCTAAAAGAGAACCGGAGAACCATTGGATCCTACTATAGAACCTATTTTGTTTCGTAATAAAAATATAGTGTCCTGCTATTGAATTTCAAATTTATGCACATGAAATTAAAATTTTTACAATTGAACTTGCTTCTTTTTCAAAGTTTTCCACATGACATTAAAAGTTCTACAACCGAACTTATTTTTCTACAAAGTTCTATGACTGAACTTACTTTTTTCAACAAATATTCTGTTGCTGAACTTAAAGTTCCACTGCTGAACTTATTAGAGTTCTCCGGTTCTCAGTTTAGTGTGGTTCTCCATAGAACGTGACCCTATATATATATATATATATATGCATGGACAAGGCCAGGGCGAGGCCAAAGGTGGCCATGGCCCCCCTAGGGTTAGCCTAATATATACTTATTTTTATAATAATTATTTATTTGTTAATTATTTTTTGATATTAGTTATATGTTTTGCCCCCCCCCCATTGGATGCAAATTTCGAGTATTAAACTCAGAAATAATATCTTATCTAGTAATATTTATGTATATAACATATATGCATATAAATATTTTAATTTGATTTTTTTAATTTTTTATTTCTAAATATTTTTTAATAGTCTTTTAGACCTTATTTACTTTTTTTCACGTAAATTAGTGATTATGGACTCAAAATCGACTAGGAAACATTTCTAGTTCGACTTTAATTTTGTAAACTATATATATACACACCTATTATTTCATATTTAATATTTGGATTGTCGTTTTAGTTTAAAATTGGCCCCCGTCCCAAGTATGTATGTATGAAAAGAATGATGTAAAACAGAGATAGGATACAAAAGATGAGAAACGATTGATATTAGGGTAAAACTCAGATTTTTTTGGGCCTTTTTGAGGTGGGCTGAGTCCCTGGGCCAAGTCGTGCGTGTGTTCGTCCCGTGTCGGAGTCGTGTCCCCGACATGTATCCAGCCGTGTCGGTCGAGTCGCCGTGTCCGCGCATACGACACCCTTCTTGCCGTGTCCGTGCTTCCTAGCTAATAAGCTGCTTCGGGGTGAACAAACAACAAACATAGATGGTTCTTGCGATGTTGCTTCCAAAGATTTTGACAGGTGATGATAAAGGTCTTGAAGAAGAACAAGAAATGGATTCAAGAAGATATGAAAAAATAGGTACCATGTAGAAGTGTATCATGATAATGATGGGAAGGAAACCATGACAAAAATAGTTATAAAAAAAGTTTTATTTTGGTGAGAAGTGCACCATGGACGTGGAGAGAAGTTCTCTATACTTCAAAAACATATTCTTAATGTTAGAAGTGCATCGACAAATGAAATTGGTGTGAAGTCCACCAACCGGAAATTTGTGGAGAGAAGTGCTCCTAGAAGAGATTTGTGGAGAGAAATTCTCGTAGAAAAAAAATGATGGTAATGTGGGAAGTACATCATTTGAACAAATTTAGAACTTTGTAGAGGGTGTGTTGAGGATAATTCAAAGTTGATTATAATTGATTATGTTAGTTTTTCACTTATCATTTTTAGCCTATATAAAGGCTTATTCTTGAATTATTAGATATGGAATAAATATGCAGAATTATATTTGTATTTCACCAATGATCTCCATTTTCTTTTACTCTCTCTTCCATTAAAAAACCAACATCAAGAACTGATCCTCCAACTGCTACAGTAGAGGTGAACTGTGCAGGTGGACCATGTGCCCACCTGCACTTGGTTACAATATTTATTATCAAGCTGACAAATTTTCTAAGTCTATTTGAGGATGTGAGACCCATTTTGATTCACTGTACCATTTGAACTAATTTGTTACTAAGTGTGCTGTGCTCCTACTTGTAATGATTGTATGCCTGCTTTATGTTACTGTAACCAGCAAAAAATTCTGTCTACAGCATTAGGAGACGTGCTCTAGATCTACTGTATGGTATGTGTGATGTTTCTAATGCGAAGGACATAGTTGAAGAACTTTTACAGGTGAACATCATTACATGAAAGTTTTTTCTTGTTTATGATTTCTAGATTATGTAATGCAAAGGGTATGCTGCTGAAAATTTCCTTTTTTTCAGTATCTTGGCACAGCAGACTTTGCAATGCGTGAAGAGTTGTCACTTAAAGCTGCTATTCTTGCAGAGAAGTTTGCACCTGATTTATCATGGTGTGGTATTTTCTATGAATTTGCAGTTTTTTACATCTTTCACAATAATCTCCAATCTACAATCACTCAGCTGAAAATTATATTTTAATCTTCTTCTTTGCAACATTGTATTTTTTGGTATGAAAATGTGCACAAGATCATGTCCTTTTGATTCTTGTCTAAAGTCGGTAAATCTATGATCCTACATTTTCTGTGAATGAAAAGGTTCAAAATTTAATACTTTTACTTCTGCAAGTATTCTTCTGTAAGGCGTAAAATACTTATCTCTAAACTATTCATTTATCACATTTTTTCCTTCTTATAATGCAGGTATGTGGATGTTATCCTACAATTAATTGATAAAGCAGGAGACTTTGTCAGTGATGACATTTGGTTTCGGGTAGTGCAGTTTGTAACAAACAATGAGGACCTGCAGGTAACTATAAGCATATTTTTGCATTTTGTCTTTCTTGAAAGTTGATTTAATATTTATGCTCACTTTTATGTCTCTACCAGCCTTATGCAGCACTTAAAGCAAGGGAGTATCTTGATAAGCCCGCCATACATGAAACAATGGTGAAGGTTTGTATCTTTTTGTCTACATTATTCTTCTCTCGTATTCTTGTTATGTAATATACAAGGTAGAGATGCCTATGACATGAGCATTGGCTCCTAACATTTTTTTTGTACCCAGGACCGTTATTTTCTTCCCCTGTTTGCCTAACTTTAAAGTTGGATTTCTTTTCTACAGCGTGAATTATGTCTTACAAAATTCTAGTTTTTTTTATCACTAATGACCACTATATATTCTTTTTCTCTTTCAATTTTTGGGAACAGGTTAGTGCCTATCTACTCGGAGAATACAGTCACCTTCTGGCTAGACGGCCTGGGTGTAGTCCAAAGGAAATATTTGCTATAATACATGATAAGCTTCCGACAGTTTCGTAAGTCTAGATATGCCTTTTTTTTTCCTCGTGACAAATTGTTGTTTCTTAGTAATCTATTTTGTGCAAATACTCACTTCAGGACTCCTACAATACCTATCCTGCTTTCAACATATGCAAAGATATTGATGCATTCTCAACCACCAGACCCAGAATTACAGAATCAAATTTGGGCAGTATTCAGCAAGTGCGATACTTGAACTCTAATTACATTGTCGTCAAAGTAACTTGAGCTACATAATTCTTGGGTGATCGATATATGCTACAAGCTTTAACATATTCTCACCTTTCTCAGATATGAGAGTTGCATTGACGTTGAAATACAGCAACGAGCCGCAGAGTATTTTGCGTTAAGCAGAAAAGGTGCGGCTTTAGTGGATATATTAGCTGAAATGCCGAAGTTTCCTGAGCGGAAGGTATGTTTGTACTTTTCTTACTATTTGCTCAACCCTCTTTCCGCACGGGAGGCTCAGATTCATTTACAATTTTGGAATCTAACTAGTACTTTTTTGCTGTCCGCCTACACACACTACCTAATCATACCATCTCAATTTGAAACTCAGTCCTCCTTGATTAAAAAAGCTGAAGATACTGAAGCTGATACTGCTGAGCAAAGTGCTATCAAGTTACGGGCGCAACAACAAACATCTAATGCTTTGACAGTAACAGATCAACCCACTGCTAATGGAATTCCACCCGAGGCCCAGCTAGGTCCAGTCAAAATGCCAAGCATGAGCAATGAGGTGAGATGCATGTCAGCTGTAATTTTCTTAAGTTAAATATGTGTTTTGAAAATTCATCGTTTGTAGACAATATATTAACAGTTATTTGACAGGGTCACAACACAGCAGACCAAGTGTTGACTCGGTCAAATGGGAGTGCAACAGATCTTCAAGCCTCTACACCTTCAGCAGATCTCCTCGGCGATCTTTTAAGCCCACTAGCTATCGAAGGCCCTCCTGCTTCTGCCGAATCTGAACGTAATCCAGTGTCTGGTCCTCCCATTGGAGCAGATGCTCTAGCCCTTGCACCCGTTGGAAATCAGACTAATACTGTCCAGGTACGCCCTTTTGTTGCTGTATTCCTATTGTTGGTGATCTTTCATAACTTTTTAAGCATGGTAATGATATGATACAACATCGACTGAACATAAACATGTATACCAGTATACGTGCTATTGCTATATAGAAGCACTTGATAAAGGCTGATATCTCTTGGGGACTTGGGGTATACAAGAATATAAGTCTTTTAAATTAAATTTTGATACATACCGTCTTAATTCCAGTGTAATAACCTCCTGCGATAATGTTAAGAATTAGAATGCCCATTTTTTTTCCCTTGTGATGGTTGGAAGAAGGGTGGTAGGTTATAATGGAAGCAGGGTTCCTCTTGTTTGTAGTGGGGGATGAAGAAGCTAGCCTTTGTTTTGGTTCTTTCAAACTCTGGAATCATCTAGTGCAGAATTAACCATCCACACTTCTGTAGATGATCAGTAATCGCAGGGATGGTTGCACTTGCACATATTCTTCTTTACCTTCTCCCAAAAAGATACTTGACAGAAATAAAGGAGCTATCTTGCACCTTTATTTTAGAATTGGATATTCATATTTATTGGCTACATTAGTGATATTGCTTGTCAGCTAGGCCCTACACAAACCACTCAATCCCCAAACCTTGACAACTTCATTGTCAACAGTGTAGTAAAGACACCAATCTGATAGGCTGGTTGTTTTAGCTTATCTTTCTCCTAGAAGAGGAAGAAACATTAAACAAACACCCCAATAG
Organism: Kitagawia praeruptora; assembly: GCA_037693485.1. Classification (NCBI taxonomy): domain Eukaryota; kingdom Viridiplantae; phylum Streptophyta; class Magnoliopsida; order Apiales; family Apiaceae; genus Kitagawia; species Kitagawia praeruptora. The sequence continues at coordinate 41,431,129 of CM075351.1, forward strand.
TGGGTTCCATAAATTCCGCTTAAGCCCCAGGACTTCGAAATAGGTCGGTACATATATCCTATTACAGGTTAAATTGTTTCCAAACCTTAACAGAGGCTTTACAGCTGTACATTGTTTATGATGTTTCTTTTTGTGTGTGCCTCACCTTTATGTGAACTGTATAGTGTTTGGAACTATCTACCTGCTTGAAGAGAAGGGGCCTAAAATGTCTCCTTCATTGTGTTGCACTGTTTAGAAAATGGGTTAATGCTTTCCTGATATCAAAGAAAAAAATCGTTGTGGTATTTTATAGCGTTTATTACTGTCTAACGTAAGTTCATGTTTACAGCCAATAGGAAATATTGCCGAAAGGTTTCATGCTTTATGCCTGAAAGATAGCGGTGTCTTGTATGAAGACCCTTATGTTCAGGTATTTCTACTTTCAAAACTATTAACAACAAATGTTAGATCCTGTTAATTGATCTGTAACTCTTCTATTATATAAAATCAATAATTAGATAAGATGGTTGTAAGTAATTAATCTTTATATACCATCCTAGATTGGCATCAAAGCAGAGTGGCGATCTCATCAGGGGCGAGTAGTACTTTTCTTGGGAAACAAGAATACTGCTCCACTTGTTTCAGTTCAAGCATTGATGTTAGCTCCATCCCATTTAAAGTTAGAGCTCTCAGAAGTACCTCAAATAATTCCACCACGGGCACAGGTTAGTTTGTTGCTTATGATTTTTGAACAAATTGTGGGTGCAACTCCTGCCAGATTTTCCTCCCCTCAAACTATGGTTAGTTGCTATTTATTGTTCAATTGTCTAGGTGCAATGTCCACTCGAAGTTGTCAATTTACGCCCGAGCAGGGATCTTGCTGTACTGGAATTCTCGTACAAGTTTGGAACCGATTTGGTATAGTTTCCATAAATTTGTTTCTTGTTGTGTTGTGCATGCATACAAGTACTTGGTACTTAATTCATGTTTTTTAGGTGAATGTAAAACTTCGGCTTCCTGCTGTCCTGAATAAATTTCTTCAGCCGATCCCAGTTTCAGCAGAAGAGTTTTTCCCCCAGTGGAGGTCACTATCTGGTCCACCTTTGAAACTTCAAGAAGTGGTATGCATGTTAAATATTGTATATAGACATTTGTAAGCTATGTATGGTAAAATTTTAACCTGATACCTTATAACAAGATACAATATCAATATGATTACAACTTGAATGAACATGTATTACATGTATCTCAATTGCAAGTTGCAACTAACAGATAACAATTATATTTTAGTAAGTAGTACCATGAAACATCAGTTTTAGTATATCTTTGGGCATGTAGGTATTTACTGGAATCGAGTAAAAGTGTTTCAAATAAAAAGATAATTTCAAGTAGGCAATTGGATTTTAGTTCCTTATTAGAGGCTAGCAGTAGATTGACTTCACAAAGTAAAAGCAGGAGCTCAACAATTTCTACAAGTATTTGCATTGATGAATTTAATGTCTACAATATATTATAATTGTCTACACTATATAACTACATATTATATTGGCACTTGGCAAGGAAAAAGCTTCATCCTTAGTCCTTACTCTCTTAAAAGAACTTTGCTGACTTTACTATTCGATAAGTAGTCAGGGTAGAAAATATAAAATATTTAAGCGGATCATTGGGAATAAATTAAATCTGGCAAAATCGTATTGACAAGCGAACTCTGGGAGTTTCCTTCATGAGTAGAGATACGTTTTTAAGCCATTTTATAATATTTAGTCGTGGTTCTTCATTGGGATTCTTAACAATTGCCAATGTGTAACTGTGCAAGTACACAGAAAGAGCTACCATAGTTTACACAAGAATTCTGCCTGTTAAAGTAAAAAGGGATATTCCTAATGGTACCATAGTGAGATTAGATGATTGAAGATGAATATACCAGATTGCTTGTTGCTTGAGGAGAGGAAGAATATCGAACTGAATTCATCTTGATCTTTATTTTAAAATTTTTAAGGATAGTTAAGGAGTTTTTTACTTTGACTAACAATAAGAGTTTAAGACCAACAAATCAAAAGTTTAGGTGCATCATCAGTAAGTCAAAAATACGAGATGGTACCACCCGAAAAAGTCAAAACCACAATGGTACCGTTGATAATATCCCAATTAAAAATAAAAGAAAGAGGCTATGATGGGAATTTTCCCTAGAATTGTCTGATAAATGATCACTTTCCATTCGTTAGTTCAGCAAGGAAGCATCATACATTGCCTAATTGTTTGTTTCCCTATGTTTACCCCTCGCTGATTATTTTTTAATCATGGGAGAGATTTTAAGTCGCTCTAAATATAATATTGTTTTGTCACATGTCACGTATCGAGGCAGATTCTTTTGGTTATTGAATTGGGCAATGGTCTACCAGTCACATTGTCACATTGTTCTGCGTGACCGTGTCGTGTTCATGGCATCTTTTGCAGTAATAAATATGAACAGACGAACTAGACGTTCGTGGTGGAGAGTAGAAGTTAGTTCGTTTCCCAGTTTTGAACTTGACTTACAGAACTGCCAGTACTAGGGCTAAAATGCATACTTCACTATATGTATTTGTTGTATATTGAAATTCTAATTGTTACAAAAATAGATATTATATGGTGATAGACCATGCATGGAGTGAGGGAAGAAGTTAGTAACTATGAGTTTTATCTTTCTAAACTTGAATCTTCAGCTGTGTTCTAGCTTTCAGTGTGTTCGATTTGTCTGATTAAGTATCTGTGTTGACCTAAATCTTCTATTAAAATGAACAGGTCAGAGGTGTAAAACCAATGCCTCTTATGGAAATGGCGAACTTACTGAACAGTTTCCGTTTGATGGTTTGTCCAGGACTGGTAAGTTTTAAACAAAATACTGCATTGTTTATCAATTTGAATGGGCACTTCCCTTGTAATGTATATAAAACAAATATATTTTCTGCTACGGTATTCAGGATCCAAACCCGAATAATTTGGTAGCTAGCACGACATTCTATTCAGAAAGCACAAGAGCCATTCTATGCTTGGTAAGATTATATTCCTTAATTTGAAACTATCCCTGTATCTTTTTGAGTTAATACAAGATGCTGTGGGTTGATTATGCATATCAACCTTCAATTTGATTTCAATTTGCACCTCTACTGTTCTATATTATAAAGTTCAATTTTAGAAATACAGTTAAGACCTTGTTAATGAGCAGTGAGCATCATCCTTTAAAAAGTTGTAAATATATGGTATAAAGATATTTGACGACTTGTAATGTGTATTCTGGCTCTAAGCTCCCTACATGTGTATATTATAGTGACTACCATCTTTGAAACCCCAAAGAAAACATAGCTGAGTGCACCTCATTTTATCACTGTTCAGGCTGTGGTCTCTGCTTCTTTCTTTTGAGATTATAAAAAATAATCTAACTTTCAAATTCTGTATATAAAAATACAATAGTAACTTGCTTTGTTCTTTAGTATTTCTTAATTACTGTGTATGGTTACTGCTATTCAAATACTTCTACTCGTATTGCAACAGGCCTATTTGAAAGCATACTGATTTAAGTAATTAGCTATGTGTTATTATGAGAAGTTATAAATTATATGTTAAATCTATGCCTGGGAAGTTTAACTTCTATCATTGGTTTCACAGGTAAGAATTGAGACAGATCCTGCAGATAGAACGCAGCTCCGCATGACAGTGGCCACAGGGGACCCTGCACTGACATACGAGTATGTTATATGTACACTAAAATACTAAATGCATGCTTATATCTATGTCAGAAGTCACAACTTGGGTACATCATCTGACACTGTACATCAACAGGTTGAAGGAATTCATCAAAGAACAATTAATTAGCATCCCACCAGCTTCCCATGCACCTCAACCTTTTCCCCAACAAGCCCCGCCATCAAATCCACCCATAGCTCAATCAGATCCTGGGGCCATGCTAGCTGCTTTGCTTTGACATGCGAGAGGATTTTTCCAAAATTTGTTCATTAAAAATTTAGAAGCGTATTATACAACAGGCCCATCCATCTTATTCATGGAGTTGAAAGGCTGGCATGGAATGGTACAATGCAAGGGCTGGTGGGATTAGAGATGAGAATTTATGTGAGCGGCTTAGCATTAGATTTAATTTTCTGAGGGTTTGGGATGAGGCACAATTACATTGTTTGTAGTAATATATCTTTTTACCTTAGTTTTCCTCATTTTTTCTTAAATTTACATATAGCAGTGTTTCATTGAATTGTTTTCTGTAATATGTGCATAATAGGGATGTGTCATGTGAGTGGTGAAGTAAAATTGATTGTAAGGGAAGGTGTTCTTTAAAGAACATTTATTTTTTTGTGAATTCATATATCAGAATAAGGATATATGTTTTTGTTAAATAAATAAGGGTGGTTCTTGTGCAAGTAATCTGCCGTACGGTTGCAATTCTCTATTTTTTATTTTTTTTTGGAAATTCTCAATGGCACCCTTGTACTTTTGGCTTTTGCCAATGGTATTCTTTTCCCATTGATACCCTTCATTATTCAATTGACAAGGATACCGTTGAGAATTTCAGATACTAACATTTTGGTTGATGGTGTGGCATTTCATGGGAAAGCCAAAAGTACAAGGGCACCATGGATTCAATAATGTAATGATACCATTGACAAAAGCCAATTGCAAAAGCCAATTGTATAAGGGTTTCAAAGAGAATATCCCTTTTTTTTTCTGCCGCCACCGTCAGTTATAAGTATGTGATGTAGTTTCATACTATTGTATAATCTTGTTTTCTTGTGTTGTCTGGTTGGTACAAGCACTATCTTAAGTTCTTTTTTCTTGTGGTAAGGGTAAGGGCCATGAAGGCATGAACTAAAAAATTAATAAGCACACCTCTACTGAAGCTTGAACATTGGGTATATTGTTGTTACCAATGGAATCCACTAGACAACAAAGCTAAAGGTTGCCTTGGTTGTACTGGTGAACAAGTTGGTATCCACTAGCCTTCAAAACCAGAACCTTCTTCTTGATAAGGTCCTGTAGAATACAGTGATGAGAGTGGAAAAATGTTGCACAACCAAGTTGTTGACTAAGTTTACTAATGGAGATGAGATTAAACTTGAATTCAGGGATTAACAACACATCATGCAGAACAATAGCAGATGTTAAATGTATAGTTCCTTTAAAATGAACTATAGTAGAAGCTCCATTAGGCAAACATATATTAATATAACATGCAGTAATATTTGTTAGATGATCAGAACTACATGTTATATGATCAGTGGCACCTGAGTCTAAAATCCAGTCAAGAACAGAATGATGATTAACAAGACAAACTGAAGTCATATAGGAACATGTATGATTGATGCTACCTGATTGAGGAATCTCAGAAACAGGAACAACAGATGTAGCTTGAGCTTGATTAAGAAGAGTCATGAGTTGTTGATATTGAACCTGAGTCAAGTTATTTGAAGCACCAGCAGAAGCAGTAGCAGAATTTGAAGTATCATCTTTGACTACTGTTGTCTGAGCTATCACTTTATCATCTGAGTTTTCATTAAATCTGGTAAATCTTTTAACAGGTGCAGTTTTGTTCCTTGGTGGAAAACCAATAAGATGAAAACATCTCTCCTTAGTATGATTAGTGCCATGACAATAAGTGCACTCCAAATTACCCTTCCTGAAAGAACCTTTGTTGTTTCCAGGTTCATTCTTCCTAAAAGAAGGTTTAGAAAACCTATTTCCAGAAGCAGAAACATTCTGATTTGCTAGGAGAGCAGCAGATTCAACAACAGGTAGTCCTGAATTGGAGAAATTTCTTTGCCTTTCTTCTTGTTGCAGAAGTGCAAGAGCTTGATTCAACTTAGGAATAGGACTCATCATTAACAATTGTCCTCTAATATTAGTAAAATTATCATTTAATCCCATCAGAAACTGTGTTACTTTCATCATATCATCATAAGCTTCTTTTTCTGATCTAGCTTTGCAAGTACACAAACAGATACACTTAGGTGCTTGAGAAACATTCAACAGATCATCATACAATTTCTTGAATTTTGTATAATAGGCAGAAATTGACAAATTATCCTGAACGAGAGATGATAAAGCCTTCTTCAACTCAAAAACACGAGGACCATTACTTTGTGTAAAACGAACATGTAACTCATTCCACATCTCAGTAGCACTAACAATATACACAAGAGATGATCGAATTTCTGGAACAATAGAGTTCAAGATCCAAGTAATAATCATATCATTACATCGCTGCCAGTGATCAAAATAAGACGAAGTAATACCTGGAGTCTTGAATTTACCAGTAACAAACCCTAGCTTATTCTTTGCAGAAAGAGCAAGACTCATGGATCGTTGCCATTCATTGAAGTTATCACCATTAAGAGCAACAGAAACCAACACTTGTCCAGGATGATCTGAAGGATGAAGATAGAGAGGATGACTCGATTCAAGACTTATTGTATGAAAATCTGTCTCTAATTCAACTGAATTTTCTTGTTCATCATCAGATACAGGTTGCGAAGAAGACGCCATAAAGATGTTTGATATTTGGACTCAAAGAAACAAGAAACAGAATATAGATGATAAAGAACTGATATTAATCAGATACAAAACATGTATGTATTATGGCAAAGAACGAAGCAAAATTGATAAGAGAATGATGAAGTTGAAGACAGAAATGAATAAAGAAGATGACAATTTGAACGGAAAAATGTAGTGATTCAATCGGAAAAGATGAATCAATCGGAGAAGATGACGATAATCAATCGGAGAAGACGATTGACTGCGGAAAGAGCTCTGATACCATGTTGTTGTAGGGAGAATTTCGTTACAACACGAAATTGGAGGTTGCTGGAATCACGGAGCAAAATACGGATATTTGGCTAAGAACACGAAGAACACGGGAGGAGATTGGTGTTTGTTTGTGGCTGATCTTGTTGATAGATAGTCAGGGGTGAGCTGAGGCGTATCCAAACAAGGTGCCTACGTACCCTATTTATAGGGATCAAGCCTGACGTAGTTCTTGGAGAACAAGTTACCTAGGCGGGCTAGGGTTTTAAGAGATAAGCCAAAGTCCAAGCCCACTTGTTTAGGGCTGACGTGGCAGTGAGTCATCAACCCCATCCATGATCCATGGCCCAGCTGTGGAAGCCCATAGTCTCGAACGGATAGAGTTGGCCAGTAGAGAAGCAACAAGGGCCTTGCATGCGACCTCGAGGGATCAGGCCATGCAAAGCGATCCCTTGTGTCCAGCTGCTCATGCGACCTCGAGGGGTCTGGCCATGAGCCTTCCAGAGAAGAAGAGATAGTGATCTCGTTTTAGTTTGTAGATGTGACCCCGCTATGGAGGTTATGTGTGAAGCGATCCCTTGACGGGAGCCTGACGAAGCGATCCCCGGTAGATGCGACCCCGAGGCTGAGCAGCATGAGAGGCGCAGAGGCCTAGCGTGAGAGGCGCAGAGGCCTAGCATGAGAGAATAGACAAGGTGCTCCTGTAGCGAGGTGGCCCCGTAGCGAGGTGGCCCTGTAGCGAGGTGGCCCTGTAGATGCGACCTCGAGGCCGGGCTAGCATGAGACGCCTAGAGGCCTAGCGTGAGATCCCTTGGAGGCCTAGCGTGAGAGCCCTTTGAGGCCTAGCGTGAGACCCCATTTTCCTTTATCGTTGGCATGAGAGGACGCCTTAAGTAGTAGTAGGAGATCATAGTGAGGCGACCCCTAGGGCGGGATCATGTCTTCGAGAGATTGTCTTCAAATAATATGATGAGATAAAGGTGAGGCGATCCCTGATCGGGACTCACGCCTTGTTGATCCTTCTTCCATATTTAAGCCCATTAGTAGATAATTGAGCCCATTAAGAGAGGTGGTTGAGCCCATTAAGAGAGGTGGGTGAGCCCATTAAGAGAGGTGGTTGAGCCCATTAAGAGAGGTGGGCCCCTTGTATAGTCGTTTGAGCCTGTTTAGGATCTATGCCGAGATTCGGGCATAACAACTACCCCCCGATTCCATATTGCCATTATGAATGCGATGTGGAATCAAGTAAAGTGGTGTCTTCCAATTGATGCAAAGCCAAGTACATGTAAGTGATTGTGACCTCGAGGGGTCCTTCCAAGCGCGATGTGATCCCATAGAGACTTTGAGAGGCGGCCCCATAGGGCCTTGCAGTCATGAATTGTTAAATATGTCTTCTGTTTAGCTAATATATGAGCTCATGCTTTCACTTATGTCTTCAAGTTCTTCTTAGAATATGATGAGGGGACTCTCCTCCGAGCTTACTCCTTGTTATTATGATGAGAGGACTCCTTATATGATGAAAAGACTCCCTTTATGTTGAGGACTCCGCATAAGTTGAGAGGACTCCCCATATGTGGAGAGGTATTCTCTTTCTGATATAATGAGAGAACTCCTCATAGCCTCCTATGTTGCGAGGCCTCCTTGCAACCTCATATGTTGAGAGGCCTCCTCCACGCAGCCTTATATGTTGAGAGGCCTCCTCCTTGCAGCCTCACATGTTGAGAGGCCTCCTCCTCGCAACCTCACATGTTGAGAAGCCTCCTCCTAGCAGCCTCATATGTTGAGAGGCCTCCTCCTCGCAACCTCACATGTTGAGAAGCCTCCTCTTAGCAGCCTCATATGTTGAGAGGCCTCCTCCTCGCAGCCTCATATGTTGAGAGGCCTCGCATCACAAGATGTCGCGTTGCTAGAGGCTGGACTTGTAATTTTTTAAATGTCTTGTTGGAAGAGATGTTATGTAATACCACTACCCCCGAGTCCTCATTCTCATTATAGATGTGATGAGGAATCAACATGTTTCAGCATCCTTCTTGTATTATTTGAGGTTGACACCATTTGTAATGAAGAGAATTATGTGTGATCCCGATATAAGCATACTTGACTTTTTCAACGCTATCCCAGAGCACTTGTATTCTTCGTTGTTGTGCCAAGACACTTGACCTCATCAACGCTATCCGGGGGGACTTGGCCTCATCACGCTATCCCGAGGCACTTGGCCTCGTCATGCTATCCCGGGGCCCTTGGCCTCATCATCGCTATCCCGGGGCCCTTGGCCTCATCACGCTATCCCGAGGCACTTGGCCTCGTCATGCTATCCCGGGGCCCTTGGCCTCATCATCGCTATCCCGGGGCACTTGGTCTCATCATGCTATACCAAGGCCCTTGGCCTCATCATGCTATCCCGGGGCACTTGGCCTCATCATCGCTATCCCGGGGCCCTTGGCCTCGTCATGTTGTCCCGATGCCCTTGGCCTCATCATGCTATCCCGGGGCACTTGATCTCATCATGCTATACCGAGGCCCTTGGCCTCATCATGCTATCCCGGGGCTCTTGGCCTCATCATCGCTATCCCAGGGCCCTTGGCCTCGTCATGTTGTCCCGATGCCCTTGGTCTCATCATGCTATACCGAGGCCCTTGGCCTCATCATGCTATCCCGGGGCACTTGGTCTCCTCATCGCTAAGCGAGACCACTTAGCTTCTTCAATGTCTTGTTGCACATGTAATAAGATATTGAGGTCTTGAGCTCATTTTGATCTTCAACTACTTTGGCTTCTCTCCTTTCATCTCTAGTGCGATCTTGAGGCTAATTGATGAGGGCCTAGGGCTCAGCCTCGTTATTTGTTGCTAGTTCTCTCCTGTGTCTTGAGGTAATGGAGGACCTCCTCATTGCCGGCGAGGATCAGGGGCGTCCCCCCTCTCCCCGACAAGGATCAAGGGCGTCCCCCCTCTCCTCGACATAGAGGTATTTCACCGAGAAGAAGCATCTCATGTAGAAGTATCTCATTAAAAGGCATCTCACTAGGAGGCATCTCGCTAGGAGGCATCTCAAGATCTCGATTGTTACTCCATATTGGGGCCTCTCGATCTCGACGAGGAGATGGGGGTCTGTCGTCATGACGATGGGACCACTCACGATCTCCACAAGGAGAGGGGGTCTGTCATCATGACGATGGGACCGCTCACAATCTCGATAAAGAGATGGAGGTCACTTAGAACCTTGACCCTTGCCTTGGCCTCTATCATTTATCCTTCTCGAACCCGGCCTCGCTACTCTAGGTGCAAGCATGGCCTCGCTACGCTAGGTGCAAGCATGGCCTCGCTCCTATGGGGTCGCAGTCCGGGGTCATGTGCTACCCCGGGGTCTCGCTCCTTGCAACCCGGGGTCATGTCTATCCCGGGGTCTCGCTCCTTGGGGGTCGCAGCCCGGGGTCATGTGCTACCCCGGGGTCTCGCTCCTTGGAACCCGGGGTCATGTCTATCCCGGGGTCTCGCTCCTTGGGGGTCGCAGCCCGTGGTCATGTGCTACCCCGGGGTCTCGCTCCTTGGAACCCGGGGTCATGTCTATCCCGGGGTCTCGCTCCTTGGGGGTCGCAGCCCGGGGTCATATGCTACCCTGGGGTCTCGCGCATTGGCCTCTCCGTTCTTCTTGTTCGAGTTAGTCATCGTTCTCCCAAATTAATGACTAGGCCCCTCCTTCTAGCGCCAATTGTTGTAGGGAGAATTTCGTTACAACACGAAATTGGAGGTTGCTGGAATCACGGAGCAAAATACGGATATTTTGCTAAGAACACGAAGAACACGGGAGGAGATTGGTGTTTGTTTGTGGCTGATCTTGTTGATAGATAGTCAGGGGTGAGCTGAGGCGTATCCAAACAAGGTGCCTACGTACCCTATTTATAGGGATCAAGCCTGACGTAGTTCTTGGAGAACAAGTTACCTAGGCGGGCTAGGGTTTTAAGAGATAAGCCAAAGTCCAAGCCCACTTGTTTAGGGCTGACGTGGCAGTGAGTCATCAACCCCATCCATGATCCATGGCCCAGCTGTGGAAGCCCATAGTCTCGAACGGATAGAGTTGGCCAGTAGAGAAGCAACAAGGGCCTTGCATGCGACCTCGAGGGATCAGGCCATGCAAAGCGATCCCTTGTGTCCAGCTGCTCATGCGACCTCGAGGGGTCTGGCCATGAGCCTTCCAGAGAAGAAGAGATAGTGATCTCGTTTTAGTTTGTAGATGTGACCCCGCTGTGGAGGTTATGTGTGAAGCGATCCCTTGACGGGAGCCTGACGAAGCGATCCCCGGGTAGCGACCCCGGTAGATGCGACCCCGAGGCTGAGCAGCATGAGAGGCGCAGAGGCCTAGCGTGAGAGGCGCAGAGGCCTAGCATGAGAGAATAGACAAGGTGCTCCTGTAGCGAGGTGGCCCCGTAGCGAGGTGGCCCTGTAGATGCGACCTCGAGGCCGGGCTAGCATGAGACGCCTAGAGGCCTAGCGTGAGATCCCTTGGAGGCCTAGCGTGAGAGCCCTTTGAGGCCTAGCGTGAGAGCCCTTTGAGGCCTAGCGTGAGACCCCCATTTTCCTTTATCGTTGGCATGAGAGGACGCCTTAAGTAGTAGTAGGAGATCATAGTGAGGCGACCCCTAGGGCGGGATCATGTCTTCGAGAGATTGTCTTCAAATAATATGATGAGATAAAGGTGAGGCGATCCCTGATCGGGACTCACGCCTTGTTGATCCTTCTTCCATATTTAAGCCCATTAGTAGATAATTGAGCCCATTAAGAAAGGTGGTTGAGCCCATTAAGAGAGGTGGGTGAGCCCATTAAGAGAGGTGGTTGAGCCCATTAAGAGAGGTGGGCCCCTTGTATAGTCGTTTGAGCCTGTTTAGGATCTATGCCGAGATTCGGGCATAACACATGTAGATTTACATAGATATGAAAGCTTCCATTTACATTTCAGAAAAATAATGAGTAAAGATTGTTCCAAGAATGATACTACTCAGACTAATATATACACTCACCGTTCTAACTAACTTTGGCGCCAATTCCTATTTACATGAATATACAAACTTGTCCTTACTGACTAATCCTATTTACATTGACTGCCCTTTGACTATCTTGACTATCTATTTATCTCAATAATTAGGGATTGCCTTAGATTGTGCTGGTGTTTACACGGAGCTGCTAGCCATAACCAGAACTTGCTTTTTACCTTTATAGGCTGGATTTGCAATCTCGTCATGCTTTTCCAAATTTCCAAATGTAATACAGGAGTGTGATTGTGCATTTATGGGGAAGTTCTAAAGTAGCAGATTTTGGCTTATTAATATATACTCATTGCTGTTACCTAGAGTACAGGATCATAATGGATGCTAGATTGTTGCAACTCAAGCATTTTACGGATTGAGCCAACAGGGACATGCTATGCAAGTGGACAATTTCTTTTTCAAGACAGCAGTGCACGATTCTTGTGTAGTTGCAATTCAGCGACTTGAAATATTGCATTTCTTTTACAAATTTCAAACTGGGAAAAAAGTGCAGAATAAAACCAAAAACTAGTACTAACACTGTACTTTTTTGTTTAAAGGCTATACTGTCATCAACGTTTAGAAAAACTCTCTTCTGGTTCGAACAAGTCGTGTCGACACCGTGTCAGAGATGGAATAAGAGACGATTTGAGGCGCCATACAATACTATATGATTACAAAATGATCGGATTTAATTGATTAATCTCTGCAAGTAAAATCTACTTGCATTCTTCAGGTCAATTAATCCCTTTTTTTTTATGATGTGCAACTGAGGAACATTCGCCACTTGTAATGGCTGTTCTGGTCCTATATCCTATTGGCAATTCTTAAATGTATATATATCACGCAAGCTCGCCTAAAATGAAGCACACATTTTTTATGGGTTCATATTCAGATTGAAAGATCTATTAACATGTTCAGAAATTTGAAACTCTCTCCATTAGTGGCGAGAAGTGGAATGAAAAATCATGTACATATTACATAGTTAAGGTGGACAAGGACTTGAGAGTAAAAAAAGAGAGAGAAAAGAATGAAACTGTAGATTCTCTATGCTAATTGTGAAGAAAATGAGTAGACGATAGGAAATTCATTCTCAAATTGACGATTTTAAGCTCTAGTTAAAATCCGTAGGAATGTAATGGAAAAAATAATTATTAGTACAAATATTTCTTCATACAAATAGTACAAAATTTCATTCCATCCAACCAAACAAAGTGCTAAAAGATGTAACATCAAGTCATCCTTAAGATTTGAACTAGGACCTATATACTAGGTACCTAGATATAAGTCTGAATTCAAACAATCTGAAGAACCTTGGCAAAAGGAACAAAGTATGGAAGATAATCACAATGCAACTATTTTCTAAAAGTCCTGGGAGTAAAAAATGAAGCACCAACATAAAGAATATGACATACTGTAATATTCTGCAAAAAATTGAGATAACTTCAAAATTTCAGTCTTGCAAATATTTTTCTTTTGTAAAAGATTAAAATGAATTCCTACCACAAGACAATTGATAAGCCACAAAACATTCACTTATTCGTCTGAGCAGAAGAATCTGGCTGATAATATGATTATACTCCCTTGCTGGCCTATTATGGTATATGGGATATATAAATTGTGTATATTGAAACTGCATCCAGTCACCTCTATGAAAAAAAAGGGCAAAGTTTAACCTGTTCCTACCAAAATTTAGTTGGGAGCTTTACCCTTGCATATTGTCAGTAGCTCTACGTTCACAGGTTTTGACACCCTCCCTACAGTAATTAACCCCAATGATGAAAATGCACCGACAGGGGACCAGACAATCTGATCCTGCGACTCAAAGATTTCTTGTGTATCAACAAGACAGATCATGCAGATGCATACAAAGTTATACTATTGATTCACCGGACCAAATCCAAAAGCTTTACATCACCAACTACTGCCACTCCCGGCAATTGACGCACCTCCAAGGCCCCAGCCCAGATGATTCCTCAACCGGTGAGCAATGGCTGTGCATCCATTGCCTGCATATCTCGCAACACCGATCGGGATTTGGTTCAGCAAGGTAGCATATCCGACATTGCTCAATACAAACAGGTGGTGCTAAAGAATCTCGACACTCTTGCTGATTAGTACTAGCTCCGTATTCCTCAAATTTACCATTTGAAGGAAGAGTGGATGATTTCTTTAGATTTTCAGTGACAGTCATTGGCAATTCAACTCCATCTACATTCTTTTGACTATCATCTGATGTACCAAACACTGTACGTGCAATGTAATTCTGGGGTTCAAACTCCATGTCTTCAATGTCAGACATCACCCCGTCAAGGTCATTTCTACAGATATTCAATCCTTTGCAAGATGAAGATTCAACAGCAGGAAGCAAGGAGTTCTCTACAAGATTGGTGGATAAGCCAACAGAAAAATTATTCTCTGGCAAAAAGACCACAGTAGTGTTCTGCATTAAATGCCTCCCGACAGATATGTTCTTCGATCCGGGAAAGGAGTTGATATTAACTTCTGTAGTTGGATCATCAGTGACATGCTCAGCCCTTGAAAGAGAACCGAAAGGATTGGCACCCTCTAGGCGTACAGGTTGATCATCCAATCCCAAGCTTCCTTGCTTTGGAGCACTTCTGCGCAGATTTCTGCCCTCAGACACAGGCTTTTTGACTGGGTCAGTGTAAGGGCAAGTGGGTGACTTTATCCTACGGCACTTGCAACACCTGAATCCTAACAAATCAAACAGCCTCGACTCATCAAGCTCAACTGCATCAGCATGATACCATTCTGCAAGTTCAATTGTAACGAGAATTAGTGACACCATAAAATAAGATGAGCACATACAGAGAATGACTACAATGTCATGATTAGCATGCTTACTGTTGCATGTTTCGCAGGAAATATACATAAAATCTTTATTATATGCCTTCTTGCAAAGGTCACACCTAACATCGGAGAAATTCGGATTGCCCTTCATCAGAATATTCTTTAATCTGAAATCGAACCCATTTCCTTGAAAACTGTTCTTCTTCCATATTAGGCCCCATGAACATAACCTGCTTCTTGATTCAGATTTCAAATTTGAGCCCTTTCTGCTCAATTTTTCAGAAGTGTGATCAAGGGCACGATTCATAACAGAATCCCTTTTATTCCCACCTTCACAGATTGTTGGTGTATTCTGAGGTTTTTCTGTTTGCGAGCAGCTGGTGGGAGTATCTTTGGTCACAGTTAATGCATTCTGAGTTTCTTTAAATTGCAAGAAACTGGTATTAGCAACATCATGGTTCTCTACTGTTGCGACAACCTCAGATTCATAACAGTGTTTACAAGTTTCTAAGAATTTCACTTCCTTGTTCATGTCCAGTGTTGAACTAACCATGCATTGTGTATGACAATAACCTGAAAGCAGTTTTGGCAAACAAATTAGCTGAAATTCAAAATGTTTCACTACATGGTCAAAATGATAAAACTGCCAAGAATATAAACTCGCACCCTGGAGAAGATGCGAAAACAGAACGGGGAAATATATCAGTTTTCACCATCAGTTTCATTACCAGCAACACTATATAAAAGCATTACTTTCTATCCACGTTTAAACAAGTTCTCTGAAGAAATTTAAATTATATCCTTTACATTACGAAAACAACATGTTTATTTGATATCTTTGTTTTGGACGGCTAGTTCCAAATGAAGTTACCAATATAGTTTTGTAGGAGCAATACTTCCTATCATCTGACTACAGTTGTTGATGTCACATTTAAAAAGCATTACAAAAATCTGAATGCAATTACACGCCCGCAAGCGAGCAAGGGCCAAACACTTTCTAGATGTGTCTATTTAAGTCGACTAATCAAAAATCGCTTTTCAAACTTCTTTATGCAGAGCTTACATGTTATATCTTATGCATGAACATAATTGTTTAAATAACAATTTACAATTTAAAAAATAATAAGTAAAGAATAAGCATATCATTAGGCTGTGACTGTAAATCACTACAAACCTTTACATCTAGCGCACTTCACAGCATTCCTGCAAATCAGATTACATAACATATCAATAAACTATCAGCAAACAATTGAAAGAGCTTAGAAAAATGTTTTAAATGAAGTAAATAGTAAATTTTGTAAATACTTGAAATGGTTATTGAAATGAATTACCCAATCAAAACATCAAGCTGACATGAAGCACAATAACAAATTTCCAAACCATCTCTCCTCCGCAAGAGGTAAGAGAAGATATCCTTTCGGGAAGCCTTCAACTGCCTTTTTTGCAACTCTGATAATTCGTTTATAGCCTTCTCAGCTGGTTGGGAAGACACTTTCTCCATCTTCTCCTCATGCTCTTTAATCAAATATAAAGGGATGCTTGCTTCTAAAAACCAATATATATCCGTTCCAGCTTCACTTTTTTCTACTTCTACAGCATTCCTCGTCATACAAGAAGGAAGATGCCTTTGACTCCGAAAATCCACAGCGTACCGAGTTTGACCTTCCACATAGTGTTTACCACAGATGAAAGCATTTCTAAAAAGGGAGGCTTGTGTCTCTGAACCTTTTCCATCAAGAGTATCCTGTGAAGGTTGAACAAGATCACCCCATCGCACGTGATTGTCAAGGTACCTGATCTGAAACAAGTAGCAGATTTTGGATTCATTTATAAGTAACTTTGAATTTTACAGATAGAAGAAAATGATGTATACTAAGTAAAAAAACAGATAACTCATTCGTTTGATAAAAGATAAACCGCACCTGCATTGCAAGTTGTGACATATTTTTACACATTTCAACAGCAGCTCTCCAAACGTATTGTTGGGTCCTTTTAGGGACCTCGACACCTTTGACATAAGAGACACTCGGAATTTTACGCCGGCCTGTTAGGCAAAAAACAAGTTAAATTTTTAAGTGAATTGCATACATGAAAGTTATATAATTTATATATAAATCAGCTGATATATGTGATTCATGCCACAGAAACAAAACCCAATACATAGTAAACAGACATTTCCCAGAATATTATCCTATTCATGATAAATCATAAATCCTGAAGTGTGCTGACATAATGTTGACGTTATAAATTAGTAAACTGCTTCTATCAGCTGTCTTCTTCTGCCACGTACAACGGTTTCAAAATAACAAAACCAAATTGGATTATTTAAAATTCTGTTTAGCAGCAGTCAATTTACAGATACACAATTTCTGAAAAAATTATAATGAAAACATAAAAACATGAAAAGTATTGATATTTAAATACAATCACAAGTCAACAGCTAACTGTAGAGTAAAAAAAATTGAATTATTAAGGATTAAGCAATCTCTAGATGATTTCATTAAGTTAGAAAGTGAAATATATGAACAAATGTCTCGCAGTAATGTAATATAGTAGTAACTCAGTTTTAAAATTTTAACTAGCTTCTTCAAGAAAGCAATACAATTTTATCATAATAATTACATAATTAGATTAGATAGTTTTTTAATTGTTTTAAGTTCAAGGTTTGCGATGGGGAACGAAGTGAAAATAAAAATAAATATGTAGATGCACTATTTTATAGTTTAATTATATGTAATATTTGTGAGGGGGGATCTAGACGGCTAGTGATTACCCTAGTTTAATCCTTTTATCATTGTTATCTCATAAGTGGTGGTTAATTGTAGTGATAATACATTAGGCAAACAATTATTAATATATACAAAGTACAAATACGTTATTGACTCTAAGTTGCATATGAGATTTGTTGTGTGAATAAATTTACTATATCCATATTAATAAGACTATTACTTTATGAGTGTAATTTTTGCGTTGTGAAGTAAGTATTGTACTCATTTGCCTATTGTGTTCCAAAAATGTTTGGATTGCAGGGCACCAAAGTGCAGCCAATAATATATTTTAGGGGTTAAGTATCAAATTGGTCACTGAAGTGGAGTCCATATATCAATTCATTCACTGATCTTAACGGGGTATCATTTGAATAATTAAAGCCATCATAAGTATCAATAAATACCTCTATATATGTACTCGGAAAGTAAAATCATTTTTCATTGAGTTCTACACATTTTTCTCGAATGCTACCATAACCAAATGAAAGGTTACTAATTCTAGTATTTCTGATAACATATTTAGATTTTAAGAAATTTATTAACTATTTATTTTTATAGTTATTTTCTTTAATTTAATTAAAAGTAAATAGTAAATAAATTTCTTAAAATCTAATAATATTATAAAAAATACTAGAATTCATAACCTTTCATTTGGTTGCAATAGCATTCCAGAAAAATGTGTAGACCTTAATGAAAAATTATTTTTATTTCTCGAGTACATATATAGATGTATTTGTTTGATATTTATCATGACTTTAATGATTCAAGTGATACCCCGTTGAGATCAATGAATGAATTGATATATGGGCTCCAATTCAGTGACCAATTTGATACTTAACCCTATATTTTAGTTGTCTATTAATATTTTGTATGCGGATTACAAAAAAATTAGGGCCAATATATTTCAATTGAATGTATATTGAAAATAAGGCACTCTTTATCTTTCAGATAACTATATTTGTACTTCATCGTGAGTCGACGAAGTATTTTTATTTCATAAGACGAAATTTATATGACATAATAGTAGACTATTTGTTAGAACGGTTGACAGATGAGTAAATATACTATATCGTTTTAACTGTCTTCAAATTAGATTATTTAGGGAAGATAAATAACATTAATTGATTCTATGAAATGAAAATATTAATTAAATTCATTAATATAAATATGTTACCCTACTCTAAATTTTTTAAAAATATCCATTAATTTTTTAAGGCCGCAAAACATAATATGTCATGCAAAAAGTACTGTCTAATCAAAATTTCAAAGTATTTTATGTGCTACATATTTTAAGTAAATTTATTTACAACATAATAATTAGTAACTAACTAACTACATAAGTTTTTATTATAAATTTTAAGAATTATTATAAAATTATAATCTCCCCCACGCAAAGAGCGGCAAAGATTACTAGTACATAGTAAAGGATTATATGATACCGTGGCGAGCTGATTCCTTTGCCATTGAACACGGTAGTAGTCCTCTCTGAAATATAAGCTTTGACACAATACCTCCTCGCCACCAAATGAAGTTCTCTGATTTATCCTGCCGATTGTCAGCTGTGACTTCAGGCATAGCTCCTTGTTTCTTACCACGCCTTCCACCGCGGCCGCGTTTAAGACTTGATCCAACAGCATTTGCAGTAATCTGACTGACAGTAAATTCAACTGACCGCTCATCAACAAGCTTAATCCATTCGCTCTTAAAAGCAACAAGTCGTATGTTTTTCTCAAGCTGCAAGTCATAGCGATAAGGGTCAAAATAGCAAAACAAGCTTGAAGGGGAGTTTAGACACTAAAGTGAAATTCATCATCTAATTTTTGTAACTCTTAATCTAAACAGGCAACTGGAAATGGATATTGTCCTCGTTAGCATGGCAAAACAATTAAATATAGATACTCCCACTGTTCCAAATTACTTGACAGTTGACAATATCAATTTTTTTTTGTTGAGCGGTTAATACCTTTAGGCTTTTGTGTGTGAACAATTAACCTATTCAGACTTATCAAGTCAGTGTGACATATAATAAGATTAGTTATATGGTAATTTCATTTAGCTAATACTGTGATGAATACTGCACATAATGTATAGACGAAAATCGAGTCAATCATATCAGTTTTAGTTTGAATTTAAAATTGAGCCAAAATTATTAGTCAAAATCAGCAGGGACACAGTAAGCTGGAATTGATGTGACTTGTGAGTGCATGGGGTCTATGTTTGAATGATGAAAGCTAAGGATAAAATTTCATGCAATTTGACACGATACAAAAAACACATGGGAAACCAGAGGTAGGAAATGATAACTGTTAAAAAGAAATATATAAGAATATTGCAATCGCAGAAACAAGTAGGGCACTTTAAAAATGTACTAAGGTTAAACACTTACCTCAAGCAATAGACTCTTTATCTCGCTGCAAGTTATAGCCTTCCCAAGTTGTTTACGCCATGTATTCCTGTATCCTGGACTTTGAAAGGGGCCAGATGTTAGGCAATGCAAACTCTCCTCTAAGTTCAAAATATAAGCCACAATTCCAAAGAGATTCCTTTCTCCATCCTTTAAAGGACGTGTAGCAGAATTTTTTTTCACTGCCCCTCTGATGGCATTTAATGCAGCTGCAGTCAACAAGCAACGTTTCTTGCTCCGAGGGGACTTGCAATTATCACACCAACCACATCTTTCCCCTGGAACTTCCACAAGCTTATTTTCAGAATCCGGCCAAAAAAAACAGATGGGGGCTGATGAAAATGCTTTCTCTTGTATATCAGCATGTGATTCAGAAGATTGATTAGCAGATAATTTCTTTTTGAGACGAACAAAAGCAAATGCAGCAGATGCAGCATAATTTCCATGAGCGTAGTGATTTATATATGCCTCAGCCTTCAACGATGTCTTGGTGTACTTCGAGATATCGATTGTGTCACTAGAGCTGATGCTCTTGGAGGTACAAGAAGCATTTTTCATTGGTTTCGACTTCCCACCTAACTCTAGATGGGCCAAGTCAGATGGATAAATCTGCTGGCTTGTCAACCTGCGGGGCTGTTCTTTAGTAAAATGGCTCTTTTCCAGAGAGTCTACCACGTTTGCAGAGCTATAATCAGTAATGGAACGAGCAACCTTTTGATTCTCGGGCAGTTGAGAATAATCATAGATCTTCTTACCCAAAAAACCAGGTGATGGAGCAAGACACTCACCATCTTCCGTTTTACTTGCTGAATGTGTAGGCGATTCAGTAATTGACAGGACATCCATTGATTTTTCCCAGTAATGTTGAATTGCCTCACACAATCCTGCATACATATTATTATGCTGCACAGAAGACTTAAGTGTCTGTAAGACTGTTGGTATATCATTTTGATGGTAGTATCTGATGCATGGATCCGAATCCAACAAAATTTTCGTCCTGCAACAGTAAATTTTAAACCTTATAAAAGCAATAAAAGAAGTAGAAATTTTGAGGTATTAAAAAGGCACCCTCTCCAAAACCAATTACTTACCCTGTTTGAAGGTTTCTAATGAAGACACTTACATATTATACTTTTTCACAAATAAATTTCAAATAAGGATTAACAATGTTATTTCATAAAAAAATTGCAAAAAAACAATATGTACAGATGTCTGTTTTAGAAACATTATTTTTTTTTCATTTTTTGACAATTAGAAACCTTAAATTCAAATAGGACAAGTAAATATCAACAGAGAAGTAATAAATAGAAGTACTGAGCCTAACCACAGCTAGAATATGATTCGAGAAAAGGGAAACATTGGGCCAACAAAACAGCAAAAAAAAACAGATGCAAAGGAGATAAGATAAAATGGACTAGAACATAGGTAGTTGAACATACACAAGTAAATGATTGCATGTCCCCATAAAGACCTGCTCGTATGGATCAACACCAAAAAGCTCTGCTCCTCTCAGGGACATTTCCTTTGATATTCTTAGATCGATTCTATTTATTGTACACTCTGGACAATACCAGTCCCCTTCCGGCAACCTATTACTCACACCTATACACCTTGAATGATACACTGAAGGACACCCATCACAACAAAGCAATGTCCCATCCATGCCACACAGGCGACATTCATAGCCGTTGCCATCCTGATCATCACCACTAGAAACCAATACGGTACTTTCATAGTCCAAAGAGTTGGAATTACATAACGACCGTGTCTTGTGTTTTTCGATAACGTCCATGGCTTTTTGGTCATCGCAAGCAGAAGGTTTTAATAATCTAGGATGGACCCTTCTTGGTCCGCCTTCAGAAGCAACAACTGTAACCCCATAAACGGGGATCACTTCTGATGTTTTATGCATGTCAATTTCTGCTCTAATCTCTGGAGAATCTAGAACATCATCACACAATTTCTGTAAAACCATCAATTTACTACACACAGACAAAGCATAATAGTCCTTCTGTAATGCATTACAATAAAATTCTTTCCACCTCTGGCCCTTCGTACATTTTGAGATCATTAGGTACTGAACTAAGGGAACTGGCCAGGTCAATAGATCAATCAAGCTCCAGTCAATGGACCTGTAAGCAGAAGTTTGTTATCTGTAATTAACATAAGTGCATTAAAGAGCAAGAGGTTATTACTGCTATTTATGAATGAAAATGATAGTGCAAGCTTCTTGCATACCTGGCTGCCACACATTTCTACCCACTAATTGTAAGATCAAACTAACAGTAAATTTGCACATAAATACCTATTCTACAGATGGTTGAGTAAATGGTTGAGATATGTACCTTAGGTATTTTGATGCAAGCTCAAAATCGTCAGACTTGGTTTCGGTGAGGGACTCGAAATGACGCTGCAAACACTGCATAAGAGCAACATGAATGGAATCTAGTAGTGTGTTTTGGACTGAACAGTTGAGTGATCCCGCAAAGTCTTTAAGTCCAAAGGGATACAAACACAGCGGGATACTAAAAGAACGCAAGAAAGTATATACAGAGAGTAGATCTGCAACACATTCATCAGGAACTCCAATATTTCCTGTAGAAGGAGGCAATACTGGTGGTGGGACAACTGAAGCATCATAGCTCAAAGACACTCTGTGAGCACTTTTGCAAGAATTAGTAAAGGAATCAAGATCTGTATCTGCATCAACATCACAATCAAGTGGGACCCCATTATTTTTATATCTAGAGGCATCAAAGTTACTTGACACACTTTTTGACAGAGATTTAGCCCCAGCAACAGCATTCTCTAACTTCACATTGCTGCCATTTGCATATTTCTTCAAGATTAATTCATCCAATTCTTCCCTCTTAACCCGCAATTTTCTATCAAAGTCACTATCCCTGATAAGAATCTGTCTCACGTTACGATGCCCCATATATTCGCAATCACCATCATGATAGATAACTCTATACTCTCCCTTGTCACATTCCACGACCTTTCCAAGAAGGACACCAGTGCCCTCAACATCTTTCCTCACATATAACCCCAGCAATGCTTGCGACCTAGTCTCGATAGAACGCCTCTTTACATCTCCATCCGTCTCAACACCAAGGACATCCTTTCTTTTCCGTTTTCCCCCTCTTTGCTTCAGTCTGGTCCCTTCAGATTCCATTGACCAAGGGTGAATTTTATCAATGCCCTAATTTTCCAGATCAAAGAAAAACTTCAAAAAGCCTAATCTTTGATCAACCTGATTCAGCAAAAATCGAGCAGAATTAGTAATAACACATAAATAGCAACAACCAATATCAGGCTAAATTTAATATACACTACATTTGTCAATCAAATGGAAATCTTGAAACCTAACACAAAACCTCTGTATACAGAAACATACATTTTACAAACATACACATACACATAAATAAATTCACACATACACAGTGGCCGAAGGATAAAGCTCTAGGGTTACCGGAGATGTACCCTCAATTTTTTATTTTTGCACACATATACTATTACACAGCGGCGGAAAGATAAAACGTCTAGGGTTGGTGGCGGCGTACCCTCAATTTATACACACACATATATATGTCCAGGAGCAATTCTTAATTCCAATTACAAACCTGGATTGGGCCTTTCTAATTCTATGAGTTGGTCCGAGTCATGTCAATAAATTCAAATTTTAGGGGGCACTAATATAATATACGGTACTTATTACAAGGATCCATACCTTCGAATATAGTTGCTTACGAAATCTGTCCTAAAAATTTAAAAATATTAGAAATTCCGATACATACTATTTTTTTGATATATTAACTTTACCCAACTTATATAATAAATTATAGAATTATATTTTATGTGCTAATTAAGCATTTAATATATATATACATATCATAGGCAAATAACGAAGTAAGATTAATGACAAAATGTAATTACCTAGATATTATCCTTAAGATGTAGGGGTGGAAAATGAGCCAGGACACCCATGTGGTCAAGTTTGGTCAAATATATAATCCATATTCAGATTTGGATTGGATCCAGATCATGGACCATAGCCAAAAATATAATCCATATTCAGATTTGGACTGGATCCAGATCATGGACCATATTCGGGTAAAATCAATTAGTGAGAAATTATATGGGACATAATTCCAGCGGGTATATGAGTGCTTATATTCAGGATCATACTTTATTCCTCTGTTACCCTACCCTGACTCTTCATTTTGCCTCAAATATCCGTGTCGGACACTCGGACATAGGTATGTAGTATGGATACTCATACATGAATTTTAGGCCAAAAACATGTAATTTTTTCAAAATATTTTCGAGTCCGACACTTGGATACGTATCCATGTTGGACACTTCCGTCCGAATCCGGGTAACATAGCTTTATTCTCGCCAGGCCCGTATCATTTTACAGAACAATTCGAATACGTGTATCATATTTTTGAGCCGAGTATGAACAAGTTTGACGGATATTCTGGATCAACTTTCAACCCTAATTAATTTTACAGGGGTAACACAAAAAATGATCCACCTAATTACTAAACACTCATACTTTATGTTATATTATACATGTTTTATTTTAATGTCATTATAAAATTAAGGTTAATATGTCAAGTTCTGAATCAAATTAGATATGCCCGGTATGTGTTACTCATGTATGGAAAATCTCATAATAAAGTGGTTACATCAGTGAAAACTTTGTTTTAATAAGAATTAAATTCATAAAAATGTAGAGAAATATAAATATTTGATGTAGAAAATGGGTTCAAAGGACTAAAAATAGGTGTGATGTCGAGCAAGGAACTAAAAAAATAATAAATACTTATTTTATGGTATTATAAAGAAATAAAGTTAATTGTGATTAATTATGACATTTAATAATATTAGACAAGTATATTAAGAAGAATATTCTGGATTATACATGAAGAATATTAAAATGATTTTAGATTAATAGAAGATATAGATTAGGATTAGTTTTCATTAGGAATTAACTTGGTTTCCAAATTCCAAGTAAAAAGATTTCTAGATACAAAATTGTAATCTATCTATACTATACTATTATAAGCAAACTAGTCTTTATTTGGTTGGTAGTTTGGTATACTCAATGGCAACCGTTGGATTTTGAGACAGATTAATAAGAATCATTGGATGTAACGTTAAAAGATTTTTTTTAAAAATATTTAAAATACTTCCAGAGGTTCAAGGTTCAAATCCCGTCATCAACATATTATTATTAAACATTTATATTATCTTAAAAACTACTCCCAAAAGTTCAAGGTTCAATTCCCGACAATATTATTATTAAATATCTATATTTTCTTATAAACTACTCTCATAAGCTAAAAATATAAAAAATAAATAAATTACCCGTGCATCGGACGGACTATAAGCTAGTATTCATTACTTGCGAGATGGTGTATATTATGAATACATTATTACTGGATAAACCTAAGTATTCATTTGCTTCTCTTTCTTTGTGGAGATAGGTCATATACCTTATTCAAACCTTTTCTTTAACCCGTCCTACATTAAGTGTACTGGAGCCAAATTCATTATATTTTTGATTTGCCTATTCTATCTTTACCCAATTATCTAGCCTAAAAAATTCGTAAAACATCTCAACTTGATAAATTAATTCGTGTTTTTAAAGGTATTGGCTAGTTATATTCACATGCTTATAAATATTTGGCATCATTAATAGATATAAAGAATTCAAGATGGTATGTGAACAATTCTATTATGAGTATGAAAATTTTAACATGAATTAAGCGAAGCTACTTAAAGAATTATGAATCAAGTTGATAAAGCACATAAAACATTGTAGTGTATCGAAAAATGGAAAGTGGCAACTCCAAATAATATTACAAGCAAGAATTATTTTGGAGAGGATTGAACCTTGATGAGGAAAAGTTTGTTTTTCCTAACTTGATGTTTTCATTTTGCCAATACTTGACGAAGTAAAGATTGTACAAAAGGAATAAAGGATGTCAATAATTTATAGTTTTCCATGAAAGTTTTAGAAAAAAACATCTCAAATAGTTCACAATGATTTTATTTCAACCGAATGGAATTGTAAAATAAAAAATGCATATGATATATCTCAATGAAATCCAAGAATTCATGTTAAGTACCGTTTGAAGATTATGGATTTCACTTATCATAAAAGTTCTAGTTTGAGTTTTTTTCAAAGTAGAGAAAAATGAAGCGGAAGAAGGAAATAAAATATTTAAAAGTTCTTTTGAGTAATTATCTAGGAATAAAGTTGATTGTAATTTATTATGATATATTTTATATTGGTTTTACAATGGATATAACATTATTAGACAGCTTATTCATATTATTTTAAAGATAAGAAATATTAATAATAAATCTATGCTTGATCAATATAATCTACCTCTCCAATTCATCTTGAATTTCTTGCCACGAACAAGCTCAGTGTGCTAGATCTGTGTCGTGCACAATGTGCGGATCAGCCTAGGATCCATGAACTAGTTCGCTCGTACCAAAATTTGGCGACTTTGACCCAGATGGCTATGGTTCACGCACCAATATATCTAATTTCTATATTCTATAATATTCCTTGCTAAACAAATATAATTATTAATTACAAAACATATATATTTCTAAATAATAATAATAAAAAAATAATAATAATAATTAATAATTGACTAAATTATTTTATGCTCCGCATCATTCTACTCTCATTTAAATAAAACTCGGCCGCATATTTTATAGTATTGAATCAAGAATCCTCAAACGAGACTCCATATGAGTTGGAAATGAATTTTTGGAAGCCATTGAGATATATCATTGTGTTTGGCTTCGTAAAATCATTCTGGAATAACAAAATCGACATGATCAACCAAATCCACTTAATTTATCATATGAATGTTGGATGTTGATGGTTGTTGGTTGATGGTGGCTGGCTAAGGTTTATGGTGTTTGGGTAGAGGAAAGGTGGCTTTTGGTACCACTTGCAACAGTCATATAGAACAAGTCTAGGAATGGTGATGAACAAGGGAATAATGACCTATCTGGCAAAGAATCAGTTGAAAACAAAATAAATACTCAAATTTATTTCATAGTATTCATCATTGATAATAGTAATGATCACAATCGCTTAAATAGATATCCTAACTTAGATAATAAGTCAAATCTTATAGAAAAGTAAACAAATCACTTCACTATAAAGTAATGCATACTCCCTCCGTCCATTTCATTTCTTTACACTTTCTATTTTGGGCCGTCCATTCCATTTCTTTACATTACTAAAAATAGTAACTTTTAACAATAAAATACATTATTACATCCACTACCTCACTCCACCTTTTCAACCCTTTACACTATTACACCCACTACTTCACTTATTTTAACAATAAAATTACTATTACACCCACTACTACATTTATTTTAACAATATTACATCCACTATCTTGGTTTCCGTGCAAAAAGCAAACGTAAAGAAATCAAAAAAACGGAGGGAGTATTACTTATCAATTTTCTATAATATTCCTTTCTAAACAATAAAATTATTAATTACTCCGTCCCGGCCGATTGTTAACATTTCAAAATAGAGTGTCTGGCACGCATTTTAAGGTAGATTTTAAGGATAGTTCCATAAATTATTTTTGAAATTTTCTTTTTTGTATAAAAATAGAACAATCCTATTTTTATACAAAATTGGAAAATTTTAAAAATAAGTTGTGGAACTATCCTTAAATTTCACCTTAAAATATGTGCCAAAAAGTAACAAAAAATGTTAAGAATTGGATGGGACAGGGGGAGTATAAAACATATTTATTTAAAGACTAAACTGCACTGTAGTGGCCAAAATATTATTAACTTTGCATGGAAATGGCTAAATTTTATTTCATGCCAGCGTAATGGCTAAATTTTAATTTTTAAAGCAAAAAAGGTGCTCCGTCTACCTTCTGTTAGGTCAAACGTTAAATACTAACTGGAGGAGGGTAGTTGGGTCAAATAATGGATCAAACAGCAGCTTATCAAGAACCTGGCCGGAATTTTATGAATGTTCGCAAGAGTTCCACCGGAAATCTGGATTTGTCCTTCTGTCCTCTTTGTGTGCCCTCCTTCAACAGCCCAGCCAAGGCTTCAACTGCACTGTCTTCTTCTGCTATTCTTTTCTTGTAATCGTGAACCGCAGAAAGGCTGAACAATGTTGCAGCTGCATTTTCCCTTGCCCGATTGTATGACCAAATCTAAGAACTTCAACAATTGATCCTAAACACCCTGTTTCATCCACAATCCGGCTTTTATTCTTGTCATAAATTGGCAGGTTAAGAATAGCAGTTACTGAATTTTCTTGTGCTTCAACATTCACGAAGGAAAGCAGAGCCTTCAAATGGGGTATTGCCCCAACTTCTGCAATATAAGCACAGTTTTCTCTTCCAGTTTTTGCTAATAAACGTGTTTTTCGAGCAGCAACGGTTGTAGCACCCTGTGAACCATTAGCAAGCTGTTGAATAAGAAGCTGTGTTGTAGCTTTATTAGCTTCGATAGCAACCTTGCTTGCTGAAGGAGCTGTGAACATTTCTGAAGAATCTAAGCCCTCAGGTAAATTATACATAATTCCATGAGCATTACACCACTGAATAACTAAATTTCTGAGAGCTCTATTAGGCGCAAGTTGTGTGTGAATTAAAACTTGTCCTGTCTTGGGGCAAGTACAATGTCCCTCTTCCATCCACCTTGTTATCGAAGATCGATCATAAGATTGTCCAGTGGAGATTATGACAGGATCCATCTTCAAATCCAGTGTAATAGGACAACAAAAATCTTTAGGAACAGGAATACAGGTATCCATAGTTTCTTGACTGGTTAACCTTCTCTTGCCTTTCTTTTGTTTGTCTCTTGATCCCGACTCACATTCTTAAAACCAAACAACAAAAAACGACAGTACCGAGCCAGTGCAACAAACCCATAAAGCACAGAAGCAGCAGGCTCAATATCACCTTCCTGATTAACAATTTGCTCTTCCAAGAACTCAATTTCAGCTCTAAAACTCTTAACATCTGAAATACGTAACCTTTCCACAAAATAACAATACAATTCCATAGTCTCCGAAACCCTCCCATTCTCAAAGTCATTTAAAAAAGAAAACAACTTCATTCTCAAAATTTCATCTTATTTATCAACCAACAACTTTGCTCTTCCACATTGTTTCCGCAATAACTCAACATGTTCCCTCACATCATCACTCAATTCAACTTCGCCTAACGGAAAAACATCCAAAAGGGTCGGAATTTCTAAACTCAAAGCATGAAAATGTACCAAAATCGAATGATTTTGAATCAACAACAACAACACACTAGACTGTAAGCAATAGTCAAGCAATATCTTACATCTATACAACACTAATTACATTTCTCTTAAACAAAAAATCGCAGAACCCGGCAAATTCAAATCCAACTCACACAAATTCTCCAACATAACATGAATTACTTTAACCTTGTGCACCTTCTGTAGGAACTCCGACGAACATTCATAAAATTACGGCCATGTTCTTGTAAGCTGCTGTTTGATCCATTATTTGACCCAACTACCCTCCTCTAGTTAATATTTAACGTTTGACCTAACGGAAGGAAGACGGTGCACCTTTTTTGCTTTAAAAATTATAATTTAGCCATTACGCTGGTATGAAATAAAATTTAGCCATTTCCGTGCAAAATTAATAATATTTTGGCCATTACAGTGCAATTTAGTCTTATTTAAATAATAATATAAATTAATTCAAAAATAACTAAATTATTTTATGCTCTGCATTGAAATCCTTCAAAATTCATGGATTTAAGTCGGATTTCTACAAGTAGCTAAATGCTAATAAATCCATCAAGAACTATGATTTTATAAAATCGAAAAAAAAAGATCAATATAGCACCATATTTTCAAGTACTATATAACATATAGAGTGAATTTTATTTCAAAAGAGATTTTAAAATCTCTATTAAATAGCATCAAATTCTTATATATTATTAAAAATCCTAATTAAATACCGATGTACTTCAAAAGTCCAAAAAGATCCTTCATGATCCAATTCATATTGAATACACACCCACACCCACACCCCTTAGCAGAATTTAAGAAGAATTGGTTATAATTGATATTCGGCAATTACTAGAGATGATCTTCCTAGACTTTCATCCGTTGATTGGGCTGATATTTTTAGATATAGTATGTTTCTTTTGTGCTTGTTTTGTGCACTTCATCTTTCCCGAACCTCCAAAAATTTTACAAAATTATCTAATAGTCACCATTTTTTTTGCAAAATTACCCGATAGAATTGACTTCACTTAACAGCAATGATTCCTTCCACTTGCATTAAGTTTCACATTTCCTATTAAGGAAAAAAAATGATTTAACAAATTTTAAATTTCTAATGCTGTTTTAGTGACACTCTGGCTAGTGATAAAAACATGAAAATGACATTATCGGGTTCTAGTCCTCACTTCCCCTCCTCTGTACTAACTAAATACATACATAAACATAAACTACCAACAAATATTTTAGTATTAATCATGTTTGCGTCAAAAATTAACAACAGCAACAATGATAGATAATAATAACAATGATGATGATGATCATAATAATAACAAGAACAAATCATAATATATCAAGAAACTCTACACACAGAAAACGCACAATACACACACAAAAACGCACAATATTCATATACAAACAAGGATGAATATTCATTGATATATATAAAGATGTGCACCTGTGTTTAGAAGTTTCCCGCCATCGGATATCTACATATATACAGATTAGGGTTTTATTTTCTTTAATTGGAGAAAAAGGGAAGGGGTTTTAGACTGATTGCCTGCTCTGGGTTTTATACTTGTAACTTCTAATTATGCTTACGTACTGCACCGTAAATTCTTAAATTTGTTACATACTGTTATTTTTATGTTGAAACTTGAAAATGGGCAATGGGAATTAAGGACATTGAATTAGAGAATTACATTAATAATCAGATGTATTTAATATTATAATAATATTTCATTCATAAATTTATTAGCTACTTATTGATAAATAAATATGAATATTTAAATTTTGTAATCAATTACATTTAACTAAAATATGTTATATTTAATAGTATTATATATAATCCAACATGAATAATTTGTCGAATTATAATTATTAAATTGATAGAATTTTTTGAAAATATTAGTGATAATGATAAAGGATTGTAATATTATTTGAATTTATATTAGTAGATATGATATTATTTAAGAGAGATTTAATGTACAATATAAAATAAAAATCATAAAAATTTAAAGAATTTAGATTTTTTTTTAATTAATATATTAGTAGACTATTTTGCTAGTAATATAAAAGAGATAAAAAAATTTATTAAAAATTTCATTTAATTATTAAAAATATTTTTTGTTAACTTGTACAATTGTATTACTTCATCTTATATTATTGGAAATTAATGGTTCAATATATTATATGAAATTAAGGGTGAGTGTTCAAAATACTCATTTTTCAATAATATTTGACCAAAATACCCGAATAAACAATATCCTAAATATACGTCAATGTCATGGGATTATCGCCCCTTGAGTATCACCTGGTATCTGACATGTGTAGTTATTTTGGACAGTTGTTTATGAAAATAGATATTTTGGGCAAACACACATCGTAATGGGTATTTTGGGCATTTTTTCAATTAATGCACTACTCATAATTGTAAAAAATGAAAAATGCTTAATTCGGTGAGATGCTGGTATAAAATTAGTTTTATAATTTTTGTTCTAAATTGATACATATTTTCAAAATATTTTGAGAGCAAAATTTGATCATTATTTAGAAAATTAGAATAAAATTCTGAAAATATATATAGAAAAATTAAATAAAAAAATAGAGATGATAAAAAAAAGTACACGTTTAGGATTAAGTTGTTAATTCAAATTAATATCTATACTATATTATAAAGCACGAAATATTGAAATTTTTGGTACTGTACTTACCTTATTTCAGGTTAAACATATTATCTTTTCTATTTTTTCAATACCTTATTTCTTACATAATTTAACATAATTTAATTAATATAAACTTACCTTATTTCTTACCTAATTTAACATTATTTATTTATTACAGATTATTACATTATTATAGTGCTTACCCTATTTTTTACAAAATTACAAAATCTAACAGAAGTGACATAAACATTACTTACCTTATTTCTTACAAAATTTAACATAATTTAATTATTACGGATTTTATCTTATTTCTTACAAAATTTAACATAATTTAATTATTACATATTATTACAGTGTTTGCCTTATTTCTTACATAATTTGACATAATTTATTTATTTAAATTTATTATTATCTATACTACAATACTTACCTTATTTATTATAGTGTTTACCTTATCCATACTATCTATATATACTATTATATAAAAACTGATACGTAACTATTGATTTTAATTATTTACCATTACTCAATTACATATCTATTAACTAATTAATTTCTTTTTTGAGGTTAAACATTTTTTCAAGAACTAAATAAATTCCTTTTTCAGGTAAAATACAAATATTTTATATTTTATGTGACTAAAATTTCTCCTTTATGAATCAATTTCCTTTTTCAGGTTAAACATAGTACCTTTTCTAATTTTTCAATTACATATTTACTAACTAATCAATTTCCTTTTTCAGGTTAAACATATTATCTTTTCTATTTTTTCAAGAACTAAATAATTACATTTTTCAAGTAAAATACAATATCTTTTATATTTTATCTAACTAAAATTTCTCTTTTATGAATCAATTTCCTTTTTCAGGTTAAACATATTACCTTTTTTATTTTTTAATAATTAAATAATTTCCTTTTTCAAGTAAATTAGAATATCTTTTACATTTTATCTAACTAAAATTTCTTCTTTTTAAAAACACTTCAAACAATTTTATTTAATAAAATATCATGATTATATTATAATTACTATTAACTAATCAATTACCTTTTTCAGTCAAAACACGTTACATTTTCTCTTTTTTCTAACTAAAATCTTTCTTTTTCCAATTATATCATGGACGGTTACCTTTTTCAGCCAAAACACGTTACCTAAACTTCCTTTTTTCCAATTATACCACGGGCGTTTCTATTCAATAAAAATATATTTTTATATTATAATACAAATAATTAACCGATTACCTTTTTAACTAAAATTTATCATTTTTTTGTTTTTTCTAATTAAATTCCCTTTTTTCTAGAAATATAACTAAAATTTCTCTTTTATGAATCAATTTCTTTTTTCAGGTTAAATATTTAACATATTACCTTTTCCAAATTTCAATTACATATCTACTAACTAATCAATTTTCTTTTTTCAGGTCAAACATATTATTTTTTCTATTTTTTCAAAAACTAAATAATTTTATTTTTCAGGTAAAATATGATATCTTTTATATTTTATCTAACTAAAATTTTTCTTTTATGAATCAATTTCCTTTTTCAAGTTAAACATATTACCTTTTTTATTTTTAATAGTTAAATAATTTCCTTTTTCAAGTAAATTAGAATATCTTTTACATTTTATCTAACTAAAATTTATCCTATTTAAAAACACTTCGAACAATTTTATCTAATAAAATATCATAATTATATTATAATTACTGTTAACTAATCAATTACATTTTCAGTCAAAACACGTTACATTTTCTCTAACTAAAATATTTCTTTTTCCAATTATATCATGGATGATAACATTTTTCAACCAAAACACATTACTGTTAGGTCCAATAAGATTGTAGAAGGGGGGGTTGAATACAATCTATATAATTTTCTCAAAATTTGTTCTTCAAATAAAATTTATTTCAAACAAATTTGTGCGGAATAAATTGAATAGATTTTCAAGTTGAATATAACAATATATTAACTTGATGGGTGTTACAAAATCAGTCCAGATGATTATCAAGTAGTTAATACTCCCTCCGTCCATTTCATTTCTTTACACTTTCTATTTTGGGCCGTCCATTCCATTTCTTTACATTACTAAAAATAGTAACTTTTAACAATAAAATACATTATTACATCCACTACCTCACTCCACCTTTTCAACCCTTTACACTATTACACCCACTACTTCACTTATTTTAACAATAAAATTACTATTACACCCACTACTACATTTATTTTAACAATATTACATCCACTATCTTGGTTTCCGTGCAAAAAACAAACGTAAAGAAATCAAAAAAACGGAGGGAGTAACTAATTAGAAAATTCGACATGAACTTTTCTAATTTAGTTAATAAAAATCAAGATAAGTACTAGAAAACTTAATTCGCTAGTTGTACAAGAATCACAAATAATTAACTTCCAGTGGAACAAATATTACAAAGATAATGAACTTAATTTTCTGGGAATTAATTTGAGTTGTGGGTGTTCTTGAGTTGAGAGAGAAGCTGTTGTGTTTGTTTTGTTCGTGTATGTCTGTTGTATATTTTCACTTCTGATGCTTCTGCTGCTTTTATAACATCTTTGGTCGATAGTCATAATGCAACTAAATATCACTCTTTACACACCCATTATGACAATCGGTATGACTATCCAATGATTATGACAATCGTTATAACTGTCCATTATAACTATCGTTATAACTGTCTTTCATTATAACTATCGTCATAATTGTCTTTCATTATAACTATCGTTATAACTGTCCTTCATTATAACTATCGTTATAACTGTCCTTCATTATAACTATCGTTATAACTATCCTTCATTATAACAATCGTTATAACTGTCCTTCATTATAACAATCGTTATAACTGTCCTTCATTATAACAATCGTTATAACTATCCCTTGTACAACTGATTATAACTCTCCAACAGAGCTCATTATAACTATCCAACAGAGCTCATTATAACTATCGGTATGACTACCCGGATAGTCATAATACAGCAAATTTCATATTTGAATATCTTATATATAATAATTATGATTTAATTAAAATAATAATTATTTTAACAACTAAATTAATTCTTATAGAATTAACTTATTAATTAAATAATTACTTTATTTTAATTAATTAAAAAGAATTATTATAAATCCTTCATCAGCCAAATCTTTGCTGTGTACCACTAACTAATAAAGAACTTCCGTTGAATATTTGTTGACGCTCGATGTACTGTCTGGTTCATGAACGACTAACTTCAATTTCTGTTCTTCATTTTGACTCTAAGTTGTGGTCTATTTTTCTCTCAACTTTCTTCACATACATCTGTACTGATACTGTTTCTTGTCACCTGTAGAGATCTCTGTCCTCTAAAACTGAATCCATAACTTTAAATACCACACTGAGGCTTGATCAGTTGACTGAACTTCTTCCAGTGTAAAGTATCAACACTATAGATTGACTTGTCGATTTTTCTGAGATTCCTGTGACAGATAATATTACTTACTTATTACAAACTAATTTAAGTTGAGTTGTATCCTCGAACTACAAATAGACTGATTCATATGCCTTTCAATCTCCCCCTATTTGTTTGTTATAAAATAACAAGCAAATTCCTAGAGGATAACTCAACTAACTCAACTTAAACTAGTAAAAGATAGAACTTTACGTGCAAAGTAAATAATGAAAAAGTTCTGGTTTATATTAACATTTTCCAGATTCAAACATGAATGATAAATACAAGATAGATGATCCTCTAGCCTGATCATATTAAACATTATCCTATCTTGATCTATCTAGCTCTAAAGATATTACATGTAGAGCTGTTCTTTACTGTCTTTTCTTCTAAACTCTCCTTCTTATGGTTCTTCAATTTCTGGCAACATCTTGTGCAGTTCATCATCCGCTAGCAGCTCTTTTCTTGATGAAAAACCTGTAGGAAGAACTAATGGAATTCCAAGTGCCTTTCTCAATTGCCTTTTGTACTTCTCATAATTCTTAGGAAATTTGACCTCTGCATAGGATTGAATATGATCTGCAATTTCTAACTTCTCTGAAGTAGAGAATCCTTGATTTCTCAGAACATGTTCAATATAGACTAATTGTCTGGCAGAGTGTGTGAACAATTCATCATTCTCAAGATTGATTGTATGAAGTATCTCGCCTTTAAGGAATTTTAATTGTCTAGGCAGTTCAACTATTTCTGGACTAGCTCTTTCAGCAAACTCTTTAAATTTTTCATGAAGTAACACACCTGTCTCAGAAGAAGTTCTCACCTTAGGCC
Source organism: Kitagawia praeruptora (assembly GCA_037693485.1). Classification (NCBI taxonomy): domain Eukaryota; kingdom Viridiplantae; phylum Streptophyta; class Magnoliopsida; order Apiales; family Apiaceae; genus Kitagawia; species Kitagawia praeruptora. The sequence goes on from CM075351.1 coordinate 41,467,117, forward strand.
GAATAACCCAAATCTCTGTCAATGATTTGTCATAGAAGAACGGAATTGATACTATTTGTGTTTCAAAATTATGACACTCAACAAAAATCATGAACTCCCCGGTTCTTGGTTCAACTGCAGTTGTTATTCTGACAATTTATGATCTTAATGCTCTCATGTGCATTTCATGTAATGTATTAATCTTTTTGAGTTTTTCAAGGATAGCAGTAAGACGGCACTCATCATTATCAGACATTTGAGGTGAGTCTATTGCTCATTGAGCACGTTCCCATTTATCACCAATCTTATACCTGATGTACAACTTCTTTTCATTAACCTTGAGAGCATATTCCCTTTGCTTTGCTTCTGCTTTTGTTTTTAGTAATCTTTCTTTATGTGCAAGCAGATCTAATTTTTTCTGAAGCATTTCATCTTTCAAATTCAGTTCTGCTTCTTGTCTAGCAATTTCTAGTTCAGCTTCCAAATCCCTGCCTTGTTGCCTGTCAATTTCTAGTTCCACTTGAAAATCCCTACGGATATGTTCATCCTCATCATCCCAGTAGCTAAAATCTGGTTCTGGTAATTTCTCACCCACATCAGGAAAATGTAAATCAGCAAAAACATCAAAGTTATCTGGTTCTCCTGTGTAGTAATACCCTTTAGCATCTTCTGGATGAATATTTTGATCAGCTACTTTTCTGAGAATTAGCATCTGCTATCTTCTTCTCCTTATCTCTCCCTTGTTTACTTTGATCAGCTTTAGAAACTCCCCCTTTTGACTTGTCTTTAGTAGTAGCAATAGCTCCCCCTTTTGACTTCTCCCCCTTAGTTGAGGAATCCTCTACCGAAGGATCTAATGCACCGGTTCCTGGGTCTCTCTCATCACTATCACCATCTTTTCCTTCAAAGAAATCCTTTTCTTCTGTTGTGGGTGTGTGAGTCCTGCTGATCATGTTGAACAAATGTTTCAGCCCTTTATCGTGTCTCTCATTCTGACTTTCAATCATAGTTAGACGATGTTCCGTAGACAACTGATTTCTAACCACTTCTGTCTGAAAAGCATTAAATCTGTTTGAAATATCAGACATTAATAGATCTTGAGCAATAGTGACATTTCCAGATTCAGAGAGTATTGATAAGTGGATTTATATCCACTTGGACCGTTCCATTTCAGCTTAAATTGGTGTCTTGTATCTCGAGTATTGGTGTGTTTTGATTTGTTTTTATAAGAATTTTTGCAGGGTGTATATCTAGGTGATGGTATGGAGTTTCCATTAGCTATGAGGTGTTTTTAAACTCAAAGGAACAAGTGCCTTAAGTTGCGTTGAGAATTGGAGAAGAAATCAGCAAGTAAACAGAAGTTATGTAGAATTCAAAGCCGCGCGAGCGCGCCACAATTACTCTGCAGCATGGCGCGGGCGCGCTAGGTGATCCTGGTCAAATTCAAGTCGCGCGGGCGCGCGGATTTTGCACTGAGAAGCGCGCGGGCGCGCCAGTAGTCGCCAGAAAGTTCAGAATTTTCCAGAAACCGATTCAAACATGGAAAGTGTTGCTAATTCAACTTCTATTCAATATGGGAAATATTTGGGACGACCAGAAGGTTCTAAAATCAGAGTTATTCATGGAATTTGCACTTCTAATCCATTCAAGAAGGAAAATGACCGGAATTCTATCCTAAATCAAAGACTGTAATTACTTGGTTGAGGAGGCACTTGGGGCTATAAATACATCTCTTGGGGACACAAAAAGGGAACCACGACGAACACAACACACACCAGAGATTTATATCATTGTATTTGTTTTACATCATGTTTTCATTAGACCCCGTGACGATGAGAAGTTCGATCATGAGCTAATCGTTGTCATGGGGTCCTAACAGATTTATTTATGGAATTTAGTAGTTGATTGCTTATTTGATATGTGTGTGATGAATTATTGATATCCTTGTATGGTTGTGTTTCATGTGTTTAGATGCATCATGAACATCTAATTTGTTAATCTCTTGCGAAACGAGAGTGGATCTTGAGATTTAGAACTTGTCATGCTAGCATAGGATAGGTTGATGTTTTAACATCATGATTTGTGGCGTAAATAGAGATATTATGCTACCCTATGTGATCAATATTGATAACTTGTTCTTCAACCGTTATGTTTTCAAATTCTATAGAGATATAGGGTCTAAGCATAATTGGTGTCTATTCATCTTCTATCTCTTTTGTGGATGTATGTTTAGTTTGGTACTAGTATACCGAGAGGTAACTTTTACTTGTTCCGTGTTGTCCGATCAGATATCAAAACCATCATATATATTGATTAAGGCATGATCTCTAAAGGAAGTATTTAATGAAGTTAGGATACCATGTTTTCTCTTGTAGAAGTAATTCGATTTTAATTCTCATTAGTTAATTAATTCTTAGTTTATTAATTTGCATCTTAGTTTAATTTAGATAGTTAAAACCCATATTTGTTATTTGTCTTAGTAGTGGATAATAATCATACATTGTTGCATAGGTGCATGAACTAAATTGAAACCATAACCAGATCTCTGTGGGAACGAACTCAACTTATATCTATATTAATTGTGACCACGTACGCTTGCGTGATTTAGTGCAAACAAGTTTTTTGGCGCCGCTGCCGGGGATCATCGGTGTTTTATTTTTGGTTTATGTGCTTGTCAATAGTGGTCGTTAGAGTTCACTGACTCGGATTTCTTTTTCTCATCTATTCTTGTAGTTCGTTGGTGTTTCAGGTACTTGTCAGAGAGCATTGCCGTTGAAGATGGATTTTCTAAATTACTATGGAGTTCAGCAGGTGGTTAGTGTTTGTGAGCTATGTGCGGGCGCACATGAGACGTATCAGTGCTGGAGCAACCAAGGTGGTATTCAACAACCTCAGCAGCCTTATCAGCAGTATCAAGGTCAACAATATGGAGCACAGCCTTACTATCCTCAGAATATTCTACAACAGCAGAACCAAAATTTTCTGCAGGAACATGACTCGTGGCAATCTCAACCTCTGAGTTATGAGGAACAACCATATTTTCAATACCATCCTCAACAGTACCAGCAAGATGTTCCAGATATGTCATATTTCTTTGGTGGTGAAGAGTTTCAACATCAGCAACCTACTCCTACTTTTCAGTCAGATGAGGTTGATGCTATGGAGGAGATTAGGATGCTTGCAAGAAGTTATGAGGAGTCTACCAAATCTATGGGGACGCTAATTGCTCAAGTTTTGAGTGCCTTGGAACAAGAGAAACAACAATTCATATTAGAGGCAATTCCAGAGAATAACGGTGACTTGGAGCAAGGTACTGCATGCGTAACTAAGGAAGACAAATTCCAAGGTGAGATGAGTGTTCACAAGCCATGTGAGGAATTTGATCAAGCTAGTGAGGTGGATGATTTGGAAAGGGCACAATTCGGGACAGACACGGATGAGCTACACAAATTTCAAGAATTGGTATGTGCGTACCAAGAGGCCGAAGAACATGGAAAAGATGTAGGTCTTTTATTTGTCTCAGAGTTTAAAGATGGAGGTAGCGCATTAGAGCCAACGGAGGAAGTTCTCTTTGAGGAACCAAGGGCTTCAGCAACTTACATTTATCCTCCTCCATTATATTCAAGCGAAGCCCGCAAGTGTGTGTTGTTCTACAAATTGACAGATTTTGGGTCAACAGATGAAGGCATTGGAATAGGACATAGCTGTTGCACGAATAGGCCAAGCGAGGAGAAGTGGCAGAAAGTGTACCGCCGTGATGACGATGAAGTCTCGCGAAGAGATGACCAGGCAAATTATTATCATCCTTAATGGAGGCTTGGAAGTAACGTCAAGCTATTGACGTTAAAGAAGCGCTTCTTGGGAGGCAACCCAAGGTATGTTTTCTACATTCCCTTGTATTTACTTCCATTCAATGAGGACATTGAATATTCTAAGTTTGGGGGTGGTTTGAGGGATAAGTAGTGTATATATATGTGATTTTGAGTCATTGTGTTCATGTAGGATTTCATGTTTTGCATATTAGTAGTAGTAAATTATGCATTTATGTTCGTGTTATCTACGTTTGTTTCATATAGGACATTCTGTTTTTATGTTCGTATTTTATGTGAGTTCATAATAGTTGCATTTTCACCCATGCTTGATAGGAATTTTGTGTTGTTGACGCTTTTGATTGAGAAGTGAAATGCTTTGTTCTTGTGCACACACATACACTAGTAAGTTGAAGCTAGTAGACTTATTGAATGTTGTAAGTGATTAGAAGGACATGAATATGTGCAAGATGATTTAGTTTGCATGCTTTGAATACAAGTAGGTGCATTAGAGAGATTTTTTGCTTGGGATTGAGTATGTTTTTCCACCAAGTGAGTTTTTGAGTCTTATTGCATATTTGCAATTTATTCGTTTGCATGAGTGTCCACGGATTGTTTGCATTGCTAGCAGTTGTTTGAGGTCTTTCTTGAAACGCATGACATTATTTGACGATTAAAATGATAAAGGCATTAGGAATAACCGCATATTTTCCCATATTACCACACCATATTTACATGATCAATTAGTTAACCCGTTGAGCTTAATCCTATTTTTTCGGTGACATACCACATTACTTGCCTAGACCTTTTTCTTGTATTGGCCGTACATTAATTTGAACCCACATTGTCAATGGCTAGTAGAGTGCTTAAGGGAGTAATAAGGTGTGCAATGAGGGGTTTATTGTTGGTATTATTTTTGGGGGAAATATTGAAAATTGGGTTTGTTTACTTGATAGTCGGCATGTGTAATAAAATTGTTGGATCATTGTTATTGTTTATATTATTGTTTATGTTATATTTAGCTCTCGAAAAAAAAAGAAAAAAAAAGGAAAAAAAAAGAGAAAAAATATCATGAGAGCATGTTTGTGTTTGTTGTGATCCTACTTCAGTCGACTAGTCAAGTGTTTTTGTTGGAAGAAAAATAATAGATTATGTGGGGTGGAAAATAGGGTGTTGTGTATGATTTATTATGGTACTTACTAGCTTTTGACACTTCACCTGTTTTGGCTTATTTGACATACCTTGTCCCTAGCCCCATTACAACCCAAAATAAAGACCTTTTGATTATCGTCATTGATGTATGTTGTGTTAAGAGTTAGATTGATACCAAATGTCAAACATGTTTATGATTTTTTTGGAATTGAGTGATACACTTACCCTTGTTCTTGAGTGAATATTCTTTTGTGAGTGGATTGTGAGTGTTTGCTTGTTTTTGCGTATAAGATCCCGAGTTTTGTCTCAAAGATGTACTCTTGTAGGCTTAGCATGTTTACTAACTTATTCTTACACTTGACATGGACTTGTGAGAGCTTATGCATGTTCATTGAGTAGACTATGTGAATACTTGCACTTTCGACACCAAGACATTGCGTACTTACTTTGATTTTTAAGTTGATATATCATGAGAGGATTTGAAGGTATGGTAGGATATTAGTATTAGATTATTTGCATTTTCATATTAGTTGCATTCATGCATTGCATTGGATTTTGTGGGTACATTCGCTATAGGCCCTCACGAGACCTTACTCGTCCACTAGGGCTGCCTAGGGGTTTAAAGGGCTTGTTGCATATGCCAAATACAACCGTGATCACCTACGGAAGTGGTACTAGTTAGTTGTATATTTTTGTTTGTTTATGCTCGAGGACAAGCATCGGTTTAAGTTTGGGGGTATGATAAGTGGATTTATATCCACTTGGACCATTCCATTTCAGCTTAAATTGGTGTCTTGTATCTCGAGTATTGGTGTGTTTTGATTTGTTTTTATGAGAATTTTTGCAGGGTGTATATCTAGGTGATGGTATGGAGTTTCCATTAGCTATGAGGTGTTTTTAAACTCAAAGGAACAAGTGCCTTAAGTTGCGTTGAGAATTGGATAAGAAATCAGCAAGTAAACAGAAGTTATGCAGAATTCAAAGCCACGCGAGCGCGCCACAATTACTCTACAGCATGGCGCGGGCGCGCTAGGTGATCCTGGTCAAATTCAAGCCGCGCGGGCGCGCGGATTTTGCACTGAGAAGCGCGCGGGCGCGCCAGTAGTCGCCAGAAAGTTCAGAATTTTCCAGAAACCGATTCAAACATGGAAAGTGTTGCTAATTCAACTTCTATTCAATATGGAAAATATTTGGGACGACCAGAAGGTTCTAAAATCAGAGTTATTCATGGAATTTGCACTTCTAATCCATTCAAGAAAGGAAAATGACCGGAATTCTATCCTAAATCAAAGACGGTAATTACTTGGTTGAGGAGGCACTTGGGGCTATAAATACATCTCTTGGGGACACAAAAAGGGAACCACGACGAACACAACACACACCAGAGATTTATATCATTGTATTTGTTTTACATCATGTTTTCATTAGACCCCGTGACGATGAGAAGTTCAATCATGAGCTAATCGTTGTCATGGGGTCCTAACAGATTTATTTATGGAATTTAGTAGTTGATTGCTTATTTGATATGTGTGTGATGAATTATTGATATCCTTGTATGGTTGTGTTTCATGTGTTTAGATGCATCATGAACATCTAATTTGTTAATCTCTTGCGAAACGAGAGTGGATCTTGAGATTTAGAACTTGCCATGCTAGCATAGGATAGGTTGATGTTTTAACATCATGATTTGTGGCGTAAATAGAGATATTATGCTACCCTATGTGATCAATATGGATAACTTGTTCTTCAACCGTTATGTTTTCAAATTCTATAGAGATATAGGGTCTAAGCATAATTGGTGTCTATTCATCTTCTATCTCTTTTGTGGATGTATGTTTAGTTTGGTACTAGTATACCGAGAGGTAACTTTTACTTGTTCCGTGTTGTCCGATCAGATATCAAAACCATCATATATATTGATTAAGGCATGATCTCTAAAGGAAGTATTTAATGAAGTTAGGATACCATGTTTTCTCTTGTAGAAGTAATTCGATTTTAATTCTCATTAGTTAATTAATTCTTAGTTTATTAATTTGCATCTTAGTTTAATTTAGATAGTTAAAACCCATATTTGTTATTTGTCTTAGCAGTGGATAATAATCATACATTGTTGCATAGGTGCATGAACTGAATTGAAACCATAACCAGATCTCTGTGGGAACGAACTCAACTTATATCTATATTACTTGTGACCACGTACGCTTGCGTGATTTAGTGCAAACAAGTATATTTTGGATCTTTGAGTTAAAACCAGGCTTCATGTTCTCTATATCACTCATTATTTCTCCAAGCTGATTATTGACAGAGGTAGATGCAGAAGACTTTCCATCCACTTGTGCTCGCAGTAATCTTGATTCAGCTTTAGTTTCTTCAAGTTCCTTTTCGAGAGCTTTTATCTTTTCTTGCAAAGAGATAGTGTATGTGTCAGTGTGTGCACTCACCTGATGATCACTCTGAGTTGCACTCATCTCACGTGCATGTGTTTCACTCAGTTTAGAGGTGATCCTCACATCACTCCTCTCTATATCCATAGCTCCAGAGAGTGTACCTGCAGATGAAATCACCCTAGCCTTCTCTTGGAAGGTTAATGGTGGTGCAATGGGAGTTCGCAAATCCCTATCCTCAGTTATTTCTGTCATTTCATTTGAATTTGATTCCTGAATTACTTCAGTGACAGAAAAACCAAGTTGCCTTCCACTTTCTCCAGTTGAAATTGCGAGTGGAAACTCCCTAGCTTGAGGGATCCAGGTATGTTCCACCTGGGAGGGGGAGATGATGATTCTATTATTAGTGGCTCAGAATCAAGATTTCCCTCATAAGCCTGTGAAGGCTCCTCTACCGTATATATGGTAGGCACTGTTTCAGTTCCTATGTGCTCTCATCTCTGAGTGTCCCTATCTTCATCCATTTCTACATGTTATCCCATTGTTAGTAATAACAGTGGGGTTGTGCTTGACACAGTACAGGATGCCATGGCCCTTTGGCGAATTTCAATAGTTTCATCCTGTTGAGAGGAAGAAACTAGTAACTGTTCATCGGCCATTTCAATGTCCAAATCCTTTTGGGAGGAGATGGATGGGCTTACAGTTGCCTCGGGTTCATTTCTACTATTCTTTAGTAGAGGCAGAGCTGTGGGATCACTCACTTCTTCACTACTTCTTTTGGATCTTATAAGCTGTAGTTTCTTCTTTTTGGTTTGATAGAATTTGCCTGTTTTTAACCTTGTGTTTGGCTCTATGACCTTGGTTAGAGATTGTGGTGCTACAATCCCTTGGTCAGTCCTATCAACCACTTGGGTTTCAGAAGAATGAGATTGAGATAGAGAAGAAGTTTCAAGATTTGAAAGCAATACCTGGTCAGCAGATGTTGCATTAGCTCCAGTTATGTTGAATTGATCTTCTTGAGATTCAACTACTTGTTCAGGGACATCTTGCTCAAGAACAGGTGCTTCTTGTTCAGGTATAGATTCAAGTGGTTCATGAACTTGTTGTTTAACAACAGGTTCTTGTGGTTCAGAAACAACAGGAACAATAGTTGGTAATACATTTGGCAAATCTATGTATTTAGCCATGTATGTTGTTATTACCACTGGAATGTGTGTCAGAGCTCCAGAAGTGTTTAATCTGGTATAGAACTTCTTGTTTGGTTTACCAGACACTTGAATTCGATCATTAGGAAATGGATCAGGTTGACCTGAGGAAATCACATGATTAAAAATTAATGTCAAAAATCGAGGAAAATAACAATATACCTTCTTTCTTTTGACAAAATCCTTTTTGGCATTTTGCAGTCGAGATATAAGATTATTCCAAATCAAGTCAGCAACATTGATTCTTCTATTGTTTGCCATTGAGAAACCAATCTTTTGCAGTGCAGTTGTTATAATGGCATTGTTGCTCTTGGTAGAATTTGCAAACACTTTAGCGATTATCTCGAAGAAAATATTCCATTCTTGAACCATGTTTTTCTTGTGTATCTTAGTAAGATCAACCTGTCCTAGATAACTTATACCACTGAAGAACTGTATTAACTCTTCATTTGTGATTGGATTATCAAATTGTTCATTTGGAAGATTCAAAGCAGCATTGAAGACTGATTCATTGACTGTGTAGGTTTCATCGTTAAGCTTGAAAGAAAAAGATTTCTTATCTTTAGCCACAACAGCAGTAGTACAAATCAGCTTAAGAGGACCAAACTTCATTGGAACATTAGCAGTTATAGCAGTGCTACAGATATTATGTTCGTTCAAAAATTTTATCCAAGGCTTAAATCGATCAACGGAACAATCATCGGGATTAAAATAACCAAGAAAATTATGATTAACAAGCTCGAAATCATTATAAACATTAGCCATTTTTAACTTGATTTTAAACCCCTTGAAATTTCAGAGTTTAACAATTTTAACCAATTAAAGTGAATTAATTCGAATTAATAGATAATTAAAAATTCGAAAAATTCAAAAGTTGTTGAAAAATTCTGAAAATTTCAGGATATGATCTTGATACACACATAAACACACAGGTATTTTTAATTTTCGCAGAATCAATTTCAAACTCTCGGAATTTCAGATCAAAAAATCGATTTTTGAAAAAGTTAATTTCTGAAAACTCGACTAAATCGTGAGTTTAAGCACTCAAAATACTGTTTTTGATTTTAAGTAATCTTAGTGTGTTCATCGTTTGTGATTTCAGATGATAATCAAGTTAAAAATTTGCCAGCAATTCGACTTATAGACGTGTGTATATGTGTATGTATCGACTAAACTCTGTGACTTAACACGAGAGTTGGAGAAACTGATTATGACTAAAATTGATTATAACTATCTCATTATAACTATCGCTATATATATGGTTTCCAGTCTCATTATGACTATCGATCGATAGTTATACCGATAGTTATAATGCGAATAAACTGATAGTTATATTGAATATTACACGTATAATAACTATCTCAGAAACTCTATCATTATGACTATAACAACACGATAGTTATAATAGATATAATTTGTAATATGACTAACTAATATGACTATGTACTAATAATAAACAAAAAAAATTATAATATGACTACCACTCTATTATGACAACCAAGACTCTATTATGACAACTGATTCAATATGACAATCATTTTGCGGATTGTCATACCGATACTTATAATAGAGAAATTAATTGTCATAATGAGTTAACTAACTAGGAATTCACATAAACTTATTTACATACTTACTCCCAGACTACAAATTTGAACAAATCAAACAACTAAACACTTATTTTACAAAAATAATACAATCATAAGTAGTCCTTTAAACGGAAATAACACTATAATATCAAAAGGACAAACACTACAAATAAATAAACTAAGATATTATCAAAAAAAATATTTATAGTAATTTAATAAATCACTAAGTTTTCTAATAAAATAACTTTCATGTAGATAATTATTTAAAAAGAAAATATGACTTATTAAATCATCACAAATATTCACAAGAAGTAAGTAGAGATATATACCACAGAAATTGACATGATTTTAGAATTAACAAGCAAGAAAGTAAGTTGATAAAATAATTATACAAGTGATTCAAACAACAAATATTAACAAGGTAATCAATTATAAATTATTAAAGAGCAAACCTCAGATATTAACTAGTTTAATTACTAGGACTGTTTAACATACCCAATTCACCAACAATTCTGGTGAATGTGGATTCGTCAAGAGACTTAGTAAAAATATCTGTTGTTTGTTCTTCCGTGGGTACAAAATGTAATTCCACGGTACCATTCATGACATGCTCTCTGATAAAATGATACCTGATATCAATGTGCTTGGTCCTTGTGTGTTGCACAGTATTGTTGGAAATTGCTATGGCACTTGTATTGTCACACAGGATAGGAATCCTGTCAAGTACAAAGCCATAATCCCTTAGCTGATTTCTGATCCACAAGATCTGAGCACAACAGCTTCCAGCAGCTATGTATTCAGCTTCAGCTGTGGAGTTGGAAACTGTTTGTTGTTTCTTACTGTATCAAGAAACCAACCTGCCACCTAGGAATTGACAACTCCCAGAGGTGCTTTTTCTATCTACAACACTTCCTGCATAATCTGAATCTGTATATCCAACAAGGTTAAAACCAGAATCTTTAGGGTACCAGATTCCTAAATTAGGAGTACCCTTAAGATATCTCAAGATTCGTTTTACAGCAATGAGATGAACATCTCTAGGTGCCGATTGGAACCTTGCACACAAACATGTAGCATGCATAATATCCGGTCTAATTGCAGTGAGATAAAGTAATTATCTTATCATACCTCTGTAGCTTGTGATATCTACCTTGGCAGAATTTTCACATGTTCCAAATTTGATAGCTGTTGATGATGGTGTTCTTGCTGAAGATGAGTCCTCCATTTTATATTTCTTGAGGAGCTCTCTGACATACTTGGATTGACAGATAAATATCCCATCTATCCTCTAACTTACTTGAAATCCAAGAAAGAACTTCAACTCACCCATCATGCTCATTGCAAATTTACCCTGCATTAACTTAGAAAATTTCTTGCAAAGAAGATCATTAGTAGACCCAAATATTATATCATCCACATAAATTTGGACTAATATTGTATCATTTTTATGTTTCTTTGTGAAGAGAGTTTTGTCTATGACACCTCTATCAAAACCATTTTCAAGTAAAAATTCAGAGAGAGTGTCATACCATTTTCTTGGTGCTTGCTTAAGACCATAGATAGCCTTAAAGAGAAAGTAGACATGCTCCAATAGATCTGGATCTTCAAAGCCGGGGCTGTTCTACATAAACCTCTTCATCTAGCTTACCATTCAAGAAAGCACTCTTGACATCCATTTGATAAACTTTAAAGTTTGAAAATGCCGCGAATGCCAAGAATATTCTAATGGCTTCAAGTCTAGCCACTGGAGCATATGTCTCATCATAATCAATACCTTCAGATTGAGAATAACCCTTTGCTACTAGTCTTGCTTTATTTCTCGTCACTATGCCATCTTCATCAAGTTTGTTTCTGAATACCCACTTAGTGCCAACTACTGGTCTATCCATAGGTCTGGGTACCAGCTTCCATACTTCTTGTTGTTTGAATTGATTGAGTTCATCTTGCATAGCAATCACCCAATCAGGATCAGAAAGAGCTTCTTCGGTTTTCTTAGGTTCCATTTTAGATAGAAACCCTGAATAATTACATTGATTTTGAAATGCTCTTCTAGTCTTTACACCAACATCTGGATCACCAACGATTAGCTCAAAAGGATGAGCTCTATTCCAAACAGTCTGTCTGGGAAGATTTAATCTTGATGATTCGCCTTGTTCTTCATTTTGATGTTGAGTATGACTACTTGATCCCTCACTGACTCCCCCTGAGTTGTTGCTAGGTTGACTAGATGAATGTTCAGGAGTGTCGGGGGTATCTTCAATAGTATCATTATTTTCACCACCATTACCCTGATCATCATCATTATTATCATTGTTGTCATTAGCATCAGCAAAAACATCAGGTGGATTGTCACCATCTGAATCTGTATCTGTTATATCATCAAAAGATATTTTTTCAGATGGATCCTCAGATTGGATACTAGGGAGTTTAGTGTCATCAAATGTTACATTGACACATTCACTCATCTTCTGCTCATCAATTACATACACCCTGTAAGCTCTTCTTGTATAACCAATAAAAATTTCTTCATGTGCTTTGGCCTCGAATTTTCCACCTTGATCATCTCCTTCTTTAAGCACAAAACATTTTGCTCCAAATACATGAAAGTATTTGAGCGTTGGTTTTTTTCAGTCATAGCTTCGTAGGGTGTCTTCATCAGATCTTTGTTGATTAGAGTTCGATTTTGGGTATAGCAAGCATTGTTAACAGCTTCAGCCCAAAAGTACAGTGGAAGTCTTGATTCACTTAACATAGTACGTGCAGCTTCAATCAAGGTTTTATTCTTTCTTTCTACAACCCCATTTTGCTGAGGAGTTCTTGGAGTTGAGTATTGTCTAGTTATACCCTTCTCAGTGCAAAAATCATTTAGAACTGCTGTTCGCACTTATTCACGCAAGAGAACGTGGTCAACAAGTAATATAGAGTAAATAGGATTCGTTCCCACAGAGACTCAAATTGTTTGTTATGTTCACTTATGCACCAGCTTATGATTTACACTCACTGCAAAGACAATCACAATTTTGGTTTTGATTTACTAAAGATTAATTACCAACTAAGTCAATTACGAGGAAATAACTTAACTTTAACTTTATAATAAACAAACATGGGATTTCAATTTCATTTACTACTTCATCTAGAATCTTATGCCCTTTAGCCTAGCATGTGACAGAGTTGATTACTGATTAGATGCACTAAACTGATACACACCAACTTTCGTTGTGCATATACCATCCTATTGATCATCCACAATTGATAGAAGTCAAGTAGTCACCAAATATGTGTAGTTCCTATATGTCTATAGCAATTGAACACATATCGGTTGAAAATCAAGCACCCATTAAACCACATAGTCGATGCAAGATGGTTAGAATCACATCACAAATTAATACATGTTCTTCACATGCAAAAATACATGTTCTTCACATGCAAAAACCTATAGGTTTTTGCATGTGAAGAACATGTATTAATTTGTGATGTGATTCTAACCGTCTTGCATCGACTATGTGGTTTAATGGGTGCTTGATTTTCAACCGATATGTGTTCAATTGCTATAGACATATAGGAACTACACATATTTGGTGACTACTTGACTTCTATCAATTGTGGATGATCAGTAGGATGGTATATGCACAACGAAAGTTGGTGTGTATCAGTTTAGTGCATCTAATCAGTAATCAACTCTGTCACATGCTAGGCTAAAGGGCATAAGATTCTAGATGAAGTAGTAAATGAAATTGAAATCCCATGTTTGTTTATTATAAAGTTAAAGTTAAGTTATTTCCTCGTAATTGACTTAGTTGGTAATTAATCTTTAGTAAATCAAAACCAAAATTGTGATTGTCTTAGCAGTGAGTGTAAATCATAAGCTGGTGCATAAGTGAACATAACAAACAATTTGAGTCTCTGTGGGAACGAATCCTATTTACTCTATATTACTTGTTGACCACGTTCTCTTGCGTGAATAAGTGCGAACAAGTTTTTGGCGCCGCTGCCGGGGACTCGGTTCATTGTTTGTTTAGTTTATGATCTTGTCATCAATTTGGATTAAATTCACTGACTCAGACGTTTTTCTCACTCATTTACTTTGGGGTTTCTCAGGTACTATCTTGAGCGTTTATGCTTACTCGATCTCAAGCTCGTAAAGAAAATCTGGAAGAAGAGAAGCACGAAGAGGAATTAGTGGAAGACAGTGAAGAAGAGTTGGTAGTTACTGGAGAAATGGCAGATAACAAGGCGCTGAAGGATTATTCTCAGCCCAAGATTAATGATATTCAGTCGAGTATTGTGCGGCCGGCTATTGCTGCAAATAATTTTGAGATCAAGCTGGGCACGATCCAAATGGTCCAGAACTCAGTCCAATTTGGGGGTTCACCTGTTGAGGATCCCAACATGCATATTAGGGATTTCATTGAGATCTGTGACACCTTCAAAACCAACGGAGTTTCTGAGGACGCTATCAAGCTAAGGTTGTTTCCCTTCTCTTTGAGAGACAAAGCAAAAAGCTGGTTGCATTCACTTCCAGCAGGTTCCATCACTACATGGGAAGATCTGGCACAAAAGTTCTTGACTAAATTCTTTCCTATGGCAAAGACTGCTGCCATGAGGAATGCTCTTACACAATTTAGTCAGCATTCTGGTGAATCACTGTGTGAAGCTTGGGAAAGGTACAAGGAGATGCTCCGGAAATGTCCCCATCATGGGATGCCGAATTGGATGGTCATCAATAGCTTCTACAATGGGTTAAGTCATTCTCGAGCAATGCTTGATGCAGCATCTGGAGGAGCTCTGTGGGCCAAAAGCTATGAAGAGGCCTATGACTTGATTGAAATGATGGCTGCAAACGAGTATCAGAATCCGACACAGCGTATTCCACAAGGTAAGATTGCAGGTGTACTTGAAATGGATGCCACAACAGCTATAGCAGCTCAGCTACAGGCTCTAACCATGAAAGTGGACTCATTGGCTAAGGTGGGGGTTCAACAAGTCGCCATGGTCTGTGAATTGTGTGCGGGGGCTCATGACACTAATCAATGTGCAATTTCTAGTGAGTCGGCACAGTTTGTCAGCAATTATCAGAGGCCTTCACAACCTGCTCCCAATACATATCATCCCAATAATAGGAATCATCCTAACTTCAGTTGGAGCAACAATCAGAATGCTGTGCAACAACCATCTCAGGGTCAGCAGTATAGTTCAAGGCAGTTCAACAATTCGGGTTATCAACAACCCTATGCCCAAAGGCCACCATACAATCCACCTGGATTTCATCAATAGCAACCAGGAAGTCATGTGCAATCTAATGAGAAGTCAGAAATGGAAGAATTGCGAATGATGTACAAGAGTCAAGCAGCATCTCTGAAAACTCTTGAAAATCAAATGGGCCAACTGGCCAATGCTCTCTTGAACAGACCTCAAGGGCAATTACCTAGTGACACGGAAGCAAATCCGGGTAAAAAGGAGGTCAAGGAACAGATTCATGCTGTTACGTTACGTTCTGGAAAGGTTACAGATGATCTGGGAGTCAAAAAGCAGTTTAATGAAGAACTTGAAGATGCTGTGAACAGTGATGTGGACGCGGGCGCGTCTGAGGGGTCTATCTGGTCTTCTAATTCAGCTCTCCCGGTCATTCATAAGGCATCAGGTGAGGAAGGAAAAGAGAAGTCAAATGGGAAAACAGGTTCAGAAATTACGGAAGCTAGCAAAGAAGTTAATCCGCCTCCGCCATTCCCTAAAAGGCTTCAGAAACAGAAGTTTGATAAGCAATTCGCAAAGTTCTTGGAAGTGTTCAAAAAGTTGCACATAAATCTACCATTTGCTGAAGCACTTGAACAAATGCCAAGTTATGCCAAGTTCATGAAGGGCATACTTTCGAGGAAATTGAAGCTCGAGGAGTTAGAGACCGTCGCTTTGACGGAGGAGTGCAGTGCTGTCTTGCAACAAAAGTTGCCACCTAAGCTGAAGGATTCGGGGAGTTTTACCATACCGTGCATCATTGGAAATTTGTCTTTTGACAAGTGTTTGTGTGATTTAGGGGCAAGCATCAACCTCATGCCCTATTCGGTTTTCTTGCAACTTGGTCTTCCGGAGCCTAAGCCTACCAACATGTCACTCCAGTTAGCTGATCGCTCAGTTACCTACCCTCGAGGAATTGTAGAAGATGTTCTGGTAAAAGTGGACAAACTCATCTTTCCCGCGGATTTCGTCATACTTGATTTTGAAGAAGACAAGAAAATCCCTATCATTCTTGGGAGACCATTCTTGGCCACGGGACAAACCTTGATCGACGTACAAAAAGGGGAACTTACGATGAGGGTGCATGATCAAAATGTCACCTTCAATGTTTTCAAGGCTATGAAGTTTCCAACTGAAGAAGAGCAATGTTTGAAGATAGACTTGGTGGAGTCAGCAGTGCAATCAAAAATTGAGCATCTGCTCTTGAATGACACATTGGAAAAAGCACTGATTAGTGATTCTTTATTGGAAGAAGATGAGATAGATGAGCAACTGCTACTTCTTGATGCTACTCCATGGCAAAGGAAATTCGAGAGACCAGTGGAATCTTTAGGTCTATCTGAATTGAAGGGGTCACATCAGCGGTTGAAACCATCCATTGAAGAAGCTCCAACTCTAGAGCTCAAACCACTACCTGATCACTTAAGGTATGCTTCTCTTGGTGAGTCATCTACTTTACCTGTGATTATTGCTGCTAACTTGTCAGATTCTGAGGAAGACAAGCTCTTGAGAGTTCTTAGAGAATTCAAATCAGCTATTGGATGGACCATAGCAGACATCAAGGGAATTAGTCCAGCTTACTGTCAACATAAAATTCCTTTAGAAGAAGGGAGTAAACCAACAGTGGAAAATCAGAGACGTCTAAATCCGATCATGAAAGAAGTTGTGAAGAAAGAAATCATCAAATGGTTGGATGCAGGGATCATCTATCCCATTTCTGATAGTTCATGGGTAAGCCCAGTTCAATGTGTGCCGAAGAAAGGTGGCATGACGGTAATCACCAATGAGAAGAATGAACTTATCTCTACTCGCACAGTCACTGGTTGGAGAATCTGTATGGACTACCGGAAATTGAACAAGGCCACTAGGAAGGATCATTTTCCTTTGCCCTTTATCGATCAGATGCTGGACAGACTTGCAGGTCAGGAGTACTATTGCCTATTGGATGGGTATTCGGGGTATAATCAAATCTGTATTGCTCCTGAAGATCAGGAGAAGACGACTTTCACATGTCCATTTGGTACATTTGCTTTTCGGCGAGTTTCTTTTGGTTTGTGTGGTGCACCTGCTACTTTTCAGAGGTGTATGATGGCTATCTTTTCAGACATGATTGGCAAGACCGTAGAAGTTTTCATGGATGACTTTTCTGTAATCGGTCTCTCTTTCGATGAATGTTTGAATAATCTGGGTGCGGTTCTGAAAAGATGTGTGGAGACTAATCTAGTGCTTAACTGGGAGAAATGCCACTTCATGGTTCAGGAGGGAACTATTCTTGGGCACAAGGTGTCACGGAGAGGTCTAGAGGTGGACAGGGCAAAAATAGAGACAATTGAAAATCTTCCACCACCTATTTCAGTGAGAGGGATTCGTAGTTTCCTTGGTCACGCAGGTTTCTACAGGCGTTTTATCAAAGACTTCTAAAAAATCTCCAAACCGTTGTGTAAGCTCTTGGAAAAGGATGTTCCTTTAAAATTTGATGAAGAATGTTTGACCGCTTTCGAAACTCTGAAAAAGAAATTGGTTTCAGCACCAGTGATCATTGCTCCCGATTGGAGTGAACCTTTCGCTATGATGTGCGATGCTAGCGATTATGCAGTGGGGGCTGTTCTCGGTCAAAAGAAAGACAAAGTGTTTCATGTGATCTATTATGCAAGCAAGACTCTTAATGATGCTCAGTTGAACTACACTACCACTGAAAAGGAGCTGTTGGCCATAGTCTATGGTTTTGAAAAATTTCGTTCTTACTTGCTAGGTACAAAGGTAATGGTGTACACGGATCACGCGGCTATTAGATATCTGCTCTCTAAAAAGGACTCCAAACCTCGTTTAATTCGTTGGGTACTTCTGTTACAAGAATTTGATGTGGAGATTAAGGACAGAAAAGGGACAGAGAATCAAGTAGCTGACCATCTTTCTCGTTTGGAGGACTTTGGTAAATCTTCTCGAGACAGTACCATCATTAATGAATTCTTCCCGGATGAGCAATTGTTTAGGGTGCAAGAAGAGGAGCCATGGTACGCAGACATTGTGAACTTTCTGGTTAGTCAAGTTATTCCTTCCAAATTTTCTTATGCACAAAGGAAGAAGTTCTTGCATGAAGTTAAATGGTATCGTTGGGACGAACCATATCTGTTTAAACAGGGAGCTGATCAGATTCTTAGAAGATGTGTGCCGTATAGTGAAACAGAGGCTATTCTGAGGGATTATCACGCCACGACATATGGGGGCCACTATGGAGGTGAAAAGACTGCTACTCGTATTCTTCAAGCAGGGTTCTATTGGCCTTCTCTTTTTAAGGATGCTCATCAGTACGTCTTAAGGTGTGATCGTTGTCAGCGGGTTGGTAACATTTCGAGGAGGGATGAGATGCCCCTTAATGTAATGTTGGAAGTGGAAATTTTCGATGTTTGGGGAATTGACTTCATGGGACCCTTTATCTCTTCATGCAACAATCAATATATCTTGCTAGCAGTTGATTACGTCTCTAAATGGGTTGAGGTCAAAGCACTTCCGACAAATGATGCCCAAGTCGTGCTTAATTTCCTTCAGAAGAACATCTTCGCCAGATTTGGTACTCCTCGAGTCATTATCAGTGATGAAGGTACTCATTTTTGCAATCGCAAGTTCACTAACCTTATGGCCAGATACAATATCAATCATCGGGTAGCTACAGCATATCATCCTCAGACCAATGGCCAAGCTGAAGTGTCTAATCGGGAAATCAAGCGTATTCTAGAAAAGGTGGTGAGTCCTTCAAGAAAGGATTGGTCTCTGAAACTCGATGAAGCCGCCTGGGCTTATCGAACGGCATATAAAACACCTTTGGGAATGTCACCGTATCAGCTTGTCTTCGGGAAAGCTTGTCATTTGCCGGCGGAATTGGAGCACAAGGCTTATTGGGCTTTGAAAAAGCTAAATTTCGATCTTGCAGCCGCGGGTGAGAAGAGAATGGTGCAACTCCATGAGATGGACGAGTTTCGCTTGCAAGCATATGAGAACAATAAACTCTACAAAGAAAAAGTGAAGAGATGGCATGATCGTCGTTTAGTCAACAAGGTATTTGTTCCTGGACAACCCGTGTTATTATTTAATTCTCGCCTTCGTCTATTTCCAGGCAAGCTTAAATCGAGATGGTCAGGGCCTTTTGTTGTAAAAACCGTGTTTCCGCATGGAGCGGTTGAGATTTTTGAGAAATCACCTGATCAGTCATTCAAAGTCAATGGTCAGAGATTGAAACCGTACTTTGGTGAGGTATCGAATCGTGGGGCTGAAACCGCGGTTCTTGCAATTACTGAGTAAATCATGGAAGTCACGTCAAGCTACTGACGTAAAAGAAGCGCTTCGTGGGAGGCAACCCACGCGATTGGTGTATTCTTTGGAAAAAAAAAAAAAAAATAGCAGGGGAAACCAAGCGCAATAGCACCCATTTGAAGCGCCACAACACTTGGCGTCCCAGACTTCCAGGGCACAACTCGCGCAACTGCGCTAGCTCTATGCGCAACAGCGCTCGAACAAGCTGAATCCAGGAGCTTCTGCGCGCAATGGCGCCTCCCTATGGCGTAATGGCGCTACCCTGCATATATAAAAAAAAAAAAAAAAAAAAATAGGAAACCTGTTGTTAATAGAATACCCAGCCGAACCATACATACAAACACCCACATCTTTTCTACTCCTAAACCTAAAATTCTCTCTACCCAAAATCTATACCTCATCCATTTTCCACAATCAAATCCTACATCTTCCAAACCCATCTCAAATCCTATCCCACTAATTATCTATACATAATTACCTATACACACAAATCCCCTCTTTATTCCAAATCATTCAAACTCCATACAAGCTTCAAGATTTCTCTAATTCAAGTTTGGGGGAGTGCTTTCAAGGTTCTCATCTTCAATTCAAGTGGTAATATTCTCTCTTAATTTAATTATTTAGTGAATTGAATTGTTGGAATTGGGATATTGTGTGTGGAAATATATTGTGGATTTTTGGGTGTTGTTGACATTGTGTTGTTCAAAGAGTGGTATGGCTCCCAAAAGAGTCCGTGTGCCGAGTAGTAGTAGTTCGGAGGAGGAGGTGGCGCCGAATTATGATGTTGATAAATTTGTTTCTAAGGCGGCTCAAGATGAGTTCGAAAATTTATTGTCAAGAGCTGTTGTTCAGGAGAGGGGTTTTGAGCCTTCGGGTGAGGATGGTGAATTGAGAGATATGGTTAGGGAGTTGGGTTGGGTGATGTTTTGTGCTAAGCCGGTGGCAGTTCCCTTGAGCATTGTTAGGGAATTTTATGCCAATGCCAAGGATGACAAGAATGGAATCACTATGGTTAGGGGGCAGGCAGTTGCTTATAAGCCTGGGTATATCCGGCGTGTTTTGTCTCAATCACCGAAGCCTAGGAATGTTGAGGATTGGGGGCAGAAAACTAGGGATGATGTTGACCTAGATGCTATCATGGCGGGGATGTGTATCCCGGGAACGGTCTGGAGGTATAAGGCAGGTTCTACCACGCCGAGTACATTTCCGGCAGCTGCTTTGACGAGGTATGCCCGAGCTTGGTTCTTGTTTATTTGTGCTCGTGTAATGCCTACTACTCATGTTACTGAGGTTAATGTTGAGCGTGCCATCATTTTGTGGGGTATTTTGAACGGGAAGTATATTGATCTCGGGGAATTAGTCTATCAGAATATCTTGAAGTTCTTGAAGGGTGGTACGACAGGCGGGATCCCACATGCAGTCATTATTGCTGAGTTGTGTGTTCATGTGGGTGTTCGTTGGCATAGTGATGAGACGCTGCTCAGGCCGAGGGGTTCTATCAAGCACGCGGCTATTAATAAGATGGCGGAGTGGTCGGGTGGTGTTCCTCACCCGAGGGGGCTTGGTTATGTTGAGATTTTTGAGGGGGGTGGTGCTCCACTACCGGTTGAGCAGGTACCTCCACAGCCACACCTAGACAGAGCGGGACCTTCTCAGGCACAGACGAGTCCGGGTACTGTGGTTTTCAGTGATGCTCAGTTCAGACGCATGTTGAGGCGTCAGGATACTACAAATGCCATGTTACACAGATTTGCTACAGACTTGACTCAGTCATTGGATGGAGTGTACCAGCAGCAGGGTTTTCAGGTCACATGGCCTATCTTTGGAGCGCACCACGTCTATCCACCACCAGATACACCACTCGAGGAGGGTGACGATGCCGACGACTAAGGGAGTATCTCTTGTACCCTTTAATTGTACCTTCAATGAGGGCATTGAAATTTTTAAGTTTGGGGGTGATTTTAGGGTAGCAAGAGTAGTTGCATTGCATATAGTTGCATATTCATGCATATTCATGTTAGTATTTGTGCATTTAGTTTTGCCATGCCATTTAGATTGCATTTAGGATGCCATGTCATATAGCTTTAATTAGGATTTATTATCATGTTGTTCATGCATTTCATGCATTTCATATGATTCCACTTGAGTGTCTGTTCTGGCTCGATAGGTCGACGTTAATTTGGGTGTGATGACAATGAATAGAGGGTTGATTTAAGTACTTATGAAATTGACTTGCATGTGTCGGGAACACAATCTTTTCACGGTCTCACTGTTTGCTTTTGAGCTAGATCGAGTCATACCTAGTTTGGTTGTTGAGATTTAATCACTTATTTATACCTAGAATTTTCGTTATTCCCTTGATGGCATAGAAGCACTTAAGTATAAGTTGGGGGAAAACAGGGATTTCATGCTTAGTGTCGTGTCGTAGTGTAATAATGGCTAGGCGTCAAATGGCTAGTAGCCGGCTCATATTTGATATGAGTAGTCTAGGAGGGTGAGATAGTGCACCCATGTGAAAAAAAAAAGAAAAGGTAAAAAAAAAAAGAGTCAAACGAAAAAAAAATAGAAAGAAAAAAAAAAGAGAAAAAAAAATTTTAAAAAAAAAGAGTTGTGAGAATAAAAATGAGGGATTGTGAGAGTGTGTGTTTGCTAATTGGCTAGGGTGAGCTCTTTAGTACTTGAGCAAGTAAGTTCGAGGGGATTTTATGCCTAGTGACCTAAGACTTTTCCGGTCTGGGATCCACTAACCTAACGCTCGCTACAAGGGTGCTATTGTATAAGCCTTTAGGGGTCTCATCCATTGCACAGTCAAAAGCATGTGTGTTTGTGTTTTGTGATATTTTGTGTAGTAAAGCATGAGTCTTTGTCTACCTTAAATGATGATGGTGGTGTCTTTGAGTCATGGAGTGTCTAAAGTCTATTCTGTTTATAAACATGTGATTGTCTTGGCGAAGAATTGGTTATGCCTTTGATCTAGTTTCGAGAGTATATCTAGTGAGAAATGCACACACCACGTTTTCGAGCTTGTATTGTTAGTATACGGGGCCTTAGTCGAGCTCTGTTTGGAGTTGTTGCATTCGTTGAGATGTTTGCTTGTTGAGTTGGTTTCAGATAATTTGTGTGGGATCATTGCATTAGGACATTTTTCGCATTATCAGGGCATGTAGTTATTAGTTGCATTCATTCATCATTTTAAACTGAGTTTGCATTGCTTGAGGACAAGCAACGGTTTAAGTTTGGGGGTTCATCCGCGTGACAGGCGGATATAGTGGAAACCTATGCTAGCATGAATTGTTCTAAACCCTAGATCCACTTTCGCATTCATTAGGATTAAACAAACAATTACAAGTGTTCGCGACTCACTTATAACGAATAAGCATAAACATACTAGGCAATCAATACATCCAATCACACACCAAGGCATAAATAACACTCAATTTCTAGAATCCATAGAAAAATCCATTAAAACCCCATGATAACTAATTAGCCCATAATTGACCTAATTGCCATCATGGGTTCTATGGAAAACATAATTCTAAATTAAACAAGTAATTAAATATAGAAGAGAAGAATAAGGTTTAGAAATAAATTCCCAAAATAGAATAGTACAAAGGTTCCAAGAATAATCCTTGCTTGTCACTAGCTTGGAGAATTTCCTTGAAAAAAATGTTCTTGAAATCTAGATGAAAAGTGTTGATAGTAGCTAAGAAAAACTAAGAACAGCGATCGATATCTTTTTTTTAGAGTCTCGATATTACATATAAAGATGCCCTAAAATAGGCCCAAACATTTGTGACCCGAAATAAAGAACAGAAATCAGCCAACAAAACCGACCCAAGCGCCATAGCGCATGGCCAACGCGCAAGAGCGCCTAGACACTGCGCCATAGCGCCTCGCACAGGGCCAAGGCCGCGCAGCTGCGCCTCTCATACGCGCAAGAGCGCTCAAAACCTCCTGGAACTCTTCCCCGCGCGCGCAATAGCGCCCTTCCTCGAGCCGTGGCGCCTTCCTCCTACGCGCAACAGCGCTCCAACTCCGCGCAACAGCGCTCGCAGCCTCCTGGATTCACCCCCTCGCGCGCTACTGCGCCTCACGCCTGCGCAATGGCGCCCCACATCTCCTGGAATGCTAAGCTGCATGCTGTTGCCCTCATTGAACCTCACCTTTTAATTTGCTTTAACTCTTCCACTTAGCAAAAATCATTCCACACTCTTGCACTTTGAATCAACTTTTCTTCACACATCTAAAAATTCATTTCACACCACCCAAATCACCATTTTAGCACCGTAATAACTTCACGACACCACCTACACAATTTACACAAAAACGTATCAAATGACAACGAAACTTGAGAACATGCAAACGATTAAAGTCCAATCGGAAGGTAAATAGTGGATATAAAATCCACTTATCAACTGCATTCTTGAATTCAGTTCCATTGTCTGACCTTATTGCTCTGACTGGATGCTTGGAATCCAGCTCTATCAACTTGATGTGATCAATCACCAATTGTGGAGTCTCATCTTTAGAATTCAGGAACAATACCCATGTGTATTTTGAAAAATCATCGACAATCACAAGAGCATATCTCTTCTTTGACATTGACATTACATTAATTGGACCAAACAAATCCATGTGAAGTAGTTGTAAAGGTTCAGTTATTGAAGATATGTTAGTGCTCCTGTGAGTTGCTCTTTTTAAGTTGCCTTTCTGGCAAGCATCACATAGTCCTTCTTAAGTGAATTCCATAGACGGTAAATCTCTCACCAACTCTCTCTTGACCAGAGAGTTCATTGTTTTGAAATTTAGGTGAGAAAGTTTCTTGTGCCATAGCCAGCTTTCATATGTGGATGCCTTAGAATAAAAACAGTTGATTTCATCATTGCTTCCAGTGTTCATATTGGCTACGTACAAGTTTCCTTTTCTAACTCCTGTAAGAGGTGGTTGTTCATGTCTCTTGTGTGAAATCAGACAATTCTTCTTGTTAAAGTAGACTTCAAATCCCTTGTCACAGAATTGACTGATACTGAGCAAATTATGCTCAAGTCCTTTTACAAAGGACACATCTTCAATGATAACATTTCCAGCTTCAAGTCTGCCATATCCATCAGTTCTACCTTTGTTGTTATCTCCAAAGGTAACTACTGGGCCGACCTTCTCCACCATATTTGTCAGCAGGGTTCTGTCTTCAGTCATATGTCTTGAACATCCACTGTCCAAGATCCAGGTTACTCGTTCAACCTGTTTAACACCCTGCAATGACAAACTGATTAAACCTTCTTCGGAACCCAAATCTGATTGGGTCCAGAGTACTTAAAGAATTGGCCTTTGCCAGGCAAAACAACATCTTTAACCTTAACACCATTAATCAACAAACATTAAACCTTATAAACATATTTGACAAACTTTTGTTTAATCTTAGGTATCCATGTCTTTTTAGCAACAATAACATTTGTGTCATTGACTGGACATTTGACCTTATACACAGCCTTAGTAACACTTTGTTTAGGCTTAGGTACAAATGTCTCTCTCCTAACATGAGAAGGACTAACAGTCTTTGATCTAACGTTATTATTTCTATTCATATGTTGTCAAGGAGCAGTCTTACTATCACATGCATGATTACTATTAAAATAAGCACACATCACATTGAAAGCACAAGACATACAATTGACAACTCCACATGCTTTATGAGAAGAATCAATAACAGGCATAGTATGGTTCTTTTCCAACTTGTTATCATTTAACCTACTTTCAGAAGAACTAGTTAAATCAACAACCTTAACTGGTTCTTTAGCAGGTTTGACATCATCAAGAACTATGTCATTAGCACTATCCTCATTTCTCATTTCTTCCTGAATAACAATAGACAACATATCTATTGGTCCAACATCTGACTTCTTAAAGAGAGGTTTTTTAACATTTTTGAGCACATGTGGTATTCCCCTTTCTTTAGCACTCACACGATTAAAGGAATTAATGCTTAATGAACCAACATCTTCATTATAGTCAAATCCTATTCCAACAGTTTGATCTACTGCTTGTCTGTTGAAAAATTCTTTAGACACAGAAACAGAATTATAACAAGCTCTTATTTGTGTTTCAAGTTCTGCAATCCTAGTAAGTTGTGTAGCTACAACTTCCATTATGGATTTTTTCCCTTCTATTAAGAGTTCATATATCTTCTTTTTGTTTATCTTGGTTAATATGCACTTTTTTCAATTCTAATATTTCCTTTTCAAGATTAGCATTTAAAGGATTTATTCTAGCATTTTCATTACGTAAACTCCAAATCACCTCCTCATCAATAAGAGTTACCATCATTATTTGATCATTGGATTTTTCCTCATTTGCCATCAGCGCAAAATTTCCATACTCCTCATCTTCTGAATCTGTATCATCCCAACTTTTCCCAGCAGCAACATATGCTTTTCCAGCTTTCTTCTTTTCTGGAACAAAGTCTCTTTTCTGTGCTTGTTTAGGTTACTTACACTCAGTAGCAAAGTGTCCCAATTCATTACAATTATAGCAACGAATCTTGCTTCTGTCAACAGTTCCAGCTTTGTATCCTCCTCTGTTACTAGAGGATGAAGAACCTTCTCTTTGGAATATGTTATTAGATTTAAACCTGAACTTGAGATTTCTTCTGAATCTGAAGTTACCGAATTGCCTTACCATCATTGCCATGGATTCATCTTCCAACTCATCTAGCTCTTCTAGTGAGTAAAATTCACTACCATCCTAAGTAGTCGGTGTTTGACCAGGTTCCACTTCAATTTGCTCCTTGTCTGAGCTGTAAGGTAGAACAACCTTAGCTTCCACTTCCTTAGGAACCTCAACTACTAGGGCTGTAGAAGAACTTGCCACTCTTCCTTTACCAGAGATTTCCTTCTGCTACACTTGTTCCAATTCATAGGTTTTCAGAACACCAAATAATCTTTCTAGAGAAATTTTATTTAAATATCTTGATTCTCTGATGGCAGTTATTCTGTGTTCTAGATGAGTAGGCATCATTAGCAAAAACTTCATATTAATCTCTTTCTGTGTATAATGCTTGCCATGAACTTGCAAGTTGTTGATGATTTTATTATACCTTTCAAACACTTCCTGAATGCCTTCATTAGGGCCAGACCTGAAGTGTTCATATTCAGAAATAGTCATACTATTTTTAGGCCATTATGACAATCATTCCTAAATTTTAGACCAATCATATTATATTAAAAAATTTCCTCATTTATCATTCTCATCCTATTATACTAACAATGGTTAGTTAACAATTCTAATTTAAATATAGTAACGACTTGATTTAACATATCCATATATTATATATTTTTTTATGTCAAAAAATATTTAAAATAAATAGTGTTTTAAATTAAAATCAATTAGGATTATACAAATATTATATCCTTATATATAATAAGAGTAAAATGGATCTTTTTCATAATTTTGGTCAATGTACTACCAAAATATTTACAACCGTTAAATCTAATATTTTTTAAAATAGACGATCAAGATTATATTTTATTAAAAAGAAAATTTTAATCTAAAAAGGATATAATTAAAAAAGTTTGTATTAGAATTAAATTTTAAAAAGAAATTATAATATGAAAAGGATATAATTAAAAAGGTACTCCCTCTGTCCCAACCATTTCTTTACACTTTCCTTTTTGGGCCGTCCCATTCATTTCTTTACATTTCAAAACTTTCCCAAAATAGTAAAGTTTTATAATATAAAAATCAACTACATCCATTACTTTTTTCCACTAACTCATTTTATACATTATATAGTGATGGGTCCCACCACTTTACTCATTTTTCCTCCTTCTCTCCTCTTTCTTTATATTTTCCCTTGGTCTCCGTGCCCAACCCAAATGTAAACATTTGGGTGGGACGGAGGGAGTATATTTTTTTTATTAATATTAAAAAAGTTCATATTTACTATTTGAGATGTATTTCGAGATCTATACATCAGATTTGGATGATTTTATAGCCCAAGCGAAGCTCATAAAATTATCTTTAATCTAGTAACGATTTAACAATTATTATCGAAATGGAAACACTCGGAATCTCAAGAGAAAATATAATTACGAAGTTTTACATTAATCTTGTTCAGTGTAGAAGACCCTACATTGATAATCATATTCAATGTAGAAAAATAAATTATATATGATTTAAATCATTGACACACACTTTTTCGTATTTCAATATCAATACACTTTTTAGTTTACATGTTAAATATAAAATATTTATTATGTTATATCCAACATTTTTCATCTATTTATTTTGTGATCTAAAAGATTGTATTATAATTATATTTTAAAAAGAAAATTATAACATGAAAATGATATAATTAAAAAAGAATACAATTGAATTTTAGGATTTTTTTTACTAATATTAAAAAAAAGTTCATATTTACTATTTGGGCTCTATCTCAAGATCTAAAAATCAGATTTGGATGATTTTACAGCTCATGCGAAACTTATAAAATTATCCGTAATTTAGTGAAGATTTAAAAAGTATTATCGAAATGGAAACACTCGGAAACTCAAGAGAAAATAAAATTACGAATTTTTACATTAATCTTATTCAGTGTAGAAGACCTACATTGATAATCATATTCAATGTAGAAAACCAAATTACATATGATTTAAATCATTGACATACACTTTTTCGTATTTCAATATAAATACAATTTTTAGTTTACATGTTAAAATATAAAATATTTATTATGTTAGATCAAACGTTTTTCATCTATTTATTTTATGATCTAACGGTTCTTATTTATTTTGTCGTACCGAAGACCAGATTACTGACTACCAAAGTTTTGGACAAAATCACTCTTAAACTTATTATTAAAATCACTATTTTTTTTGACATTTCATAGCAAATTGGTCAACTCAACGCAAAAATTCTAATAAACAACTATTTTCTATAGATAATTTATTTATCAACAAAAGGGAATATGTCATCTACACAAATAATCATTCAAATTTTCTTCTAAATCACTATTTTTTATAGGTAAATAATTTATCAATAAAATGTCATACATCTGCAAAAATAATCAAGATTGGACAAACACATATTAAAATAGATCATATCAAGGTAACATGGTTTCCTTAATCAAAACTACAATCGTTGATAAGATCTTGAAATATATAGTCTTTCTGGCAAAATAATCCAACAATTTATTCTAATCATGAGGGAAATACAAATATGATTTGTGAAAACGTGTTCGAACAACTAACCATAACTGCGATTCTATGCTATCCAAATTCCAAATCAATGAACCAATATAAAAAAAATCATGTATATCTAAGATCCTAGATGCTAAAATAAAGGAACTTGCTCTCAAAAGAAAAAGAACAAAACCCAATATATGGATAGTCAAAATTCACTTACGAGATACTAAAGTCTCAATAAAGAGATATATTTATTGAAAATCAAAATAAAATCAGGAAAAAGAAACGGGAGTTATCATTCACAAGGATAAAGTACAAAATCCAATATATCAGTAGATAAAAACCTACATCAGACTCTCAATAAAGAGAGATATTTATTGAAAAAAAAGCAAAATTAAGAAAATTAATAAAATGGGCTTATCATCAACCAAAACGCATATGTCAACCCCTAAACTTTAGCTTAGTATTTTTTAATACTAAACAATAAATATAGGTAAAAAATTTAATAACTTGGTAGATAGATTTTAATCAAACAGAGATATTTATTAACAACAAACAAAATTAAAAAAAGAGGGGATTCATTTTTATGTACTTTACTCTTAGTTTTATTTTGTAGCATTTCAATGTTGTTTTCAATTATATAGTAACATACT
The DNA here is from genome assembly GCA_037693485.1 of Kitagawia praeruptora. Taxonomy (NCBI): domain Eukaryota; kingdom Viridiplantae; phylum Streptophyta; class Magnoliopsida; order Apiales; family Apiaceae; genus Kitagawia; species Kitagawia praeruptora. The sequence goes on from CM075351.1 coordinate 41,496,607, forward strand.
TAGATAATTTGGGTAAAGAGTAACATTACATGTAATTGTCATATTTTTATTTTTGCGTATTATTTTCGTTTCGTGTAAAAAAAACTTAGTTTAGTAGCATTTTGTGTTCGATTTTGGGTACACAAAATAATTTTGTGTCATTTTCATGCAAGACCTCAAAGACACAGGGCATGAATTTACACAACACAAACGATTTTCCAAATCTACATAAGCGCTTTCTTTTAATATATGTCGGAAAAATACTCACTGTTAAATGAAAATGAATTTCATATTTTTTAACCAGATAATCAAATTACAAGGACACATATATAATAATGTGATTACATATTTATATATTACACATTTGATTTTAGTTTCATGTACAATTTTTTATTTTAACATGTTAGTCAAATAGAAAAAAGATAGGTGATACTCATTTTCAAATCCAAAACTCAATATCCGAAACCAAATTCGTCGGATTTCGGATTAGATTTGATTTTTTTGGGTATCCAAAATTAGTAATAATGTAGTCAAAATTAAAATAATTGCTACACGCAAACAATATTAATTATATTTATACAAAAAATAAAAATTAAAATGATTAACTTAAGTAGTCAAATATAACATAATATACGAATTAACATACTAAGTAAAATTTAAAATATGTTAAAAAAAATCTTTTTATACACAAAAATGAAAATTTTATGTAAAGTAAAGAAAATTACATCTTAAATATGTCAATAAAATTTGAGATTGAGAAATAGAAGTTCTAATTACTAAATTAGTATTGACTCTTTTTAATGAAATATTTATATAAAAATAAATAAAATAATATGTCTTACATCTAAAATATTACATAAAATAATTTCAAATTATAAGATTATATTATTTATATATCGGGTTTCGATAGTGGATCGAGTTTCAAATTTCGGATAGGATATCGGTTTGGTACAACTTAAATCCAAATGTAAATCGAAACTATTTTGGGTTTAATATTTATATCCAAACCTAAATTCCAAAAATCGGGTTCGGTATATCTAAAATTCTATGGTTCGAATCGGGTACCATCATATCGAATTAATTTTCCTCTTTTATTTATGGGTTAAAAAACTAATATTTAATATGCCATATTCTGATAGAAAAAAAATACTAAATTCAACATACAAACTCCCAAACTGAATATACACATTTTAAGTTATCATTAAAAGAAGCTGATGGCTATCACCTTAAACTCTAACAGTCATATCTAACTCAAAGAATGAGATATATTGGATTTGTTTGGTTAATTGATAATGTTTATTTTTCTATAGTAAATCAATTTACTAATAAATGAACATAAAATTTGTAAAAAAGATATGGAACAAACACATAGGAAACTAGATTAGATGAAAGTTTTCCTTATCATAATTATGTTCGTTTTATTGATCCTGCACAGTAGTGATCCTTTTTCATATCGTTGCAACCTCTTTTTGAGAGACAATCTAATGATTTATAACAGTTGTTATAAATAAATGTTTATGAACTTTTAATACTATTTGAAAAATTGATCGCGACCCATGCAAATATTTTAAATATTAATATAATAAAATATATAGAAACCCATTGTACTACACTCTGCACATTTAAATATACCAATTTTTCAAAATAACAAAACTTAGAATATGGATAAAAAACTTATGAACTAGGTTGAAAGATTCTCAAAAATGAGAGAAATCAAATGAAAAATAAAATTATAAAAAACAATAAAGTGGGGCTTAGAATGTTTGAGCGGGGATGTGAATGTTATGATAATTGTATGATAATAATGATATTAATGCATTTGGTATAAATTGACGATAATTTTATACTTAAATTTTAATGAAATTATCTTATTCTTTTAATATAAATAATGATTAAAATAATATGTTTATATTAATTAATTAATTAATTAATTTTATCATTCGGTACGTAGCACGGGTAGAACGCTAACCAATCAAAATATGACAACTCACCCTTTGGGATTTTTTTCTCGACCTCTAGAATTGCTCATTTCCTATTTTATTTGCATTTATAGAATGAAAAATATGTATTTGATTTATTTTTCTATTAATAATTATGTTTTCATTGTTCTCTACGCATGATCCTCAAAACAAGATTATATTGAGCCAAACTTTCTGTAAAAATAGCATAAAATGTCGTTAATTTACTTGGGTAAAAAATAAAGAGAGAATTACCAAAATGCCTATTTTTCCTAAGTTTTTGCCCAAAATACTGATTTTGAAAAAAATGGCCCGAAATACCGACGAGATACGGAGTTTCGGCCTCCGTATTATCCTAATACGGTACACCGTGTACCGTATTATGCATGATACGGAACACGGTCTTCCGTGTTATGCATGATACGGAACACGGTCTTCCGTGTTAGGTGGGTGCGCAACACTGTCACGGAACACCGTCCACCGTATCATGCATAACACGGAAGACGGAGCTCCGTATCATGCCATGTTACGGAGGACGCTTCTCCGCATCACACCCCTATCATGGTACACGATGTACCGTGTCCCGTCAGTAAAAAGGGCCATCCAGTTTTCCAGGTGATTATTTTGGGCCTTCACCCAAAAATAAAAGGGAATAAGAAAATTGATATGTATATTAGGTAAATTTTAGCATATATCAAATGAATGTGTTGTGATATTAATCTTTTTTTATATACACAATTTTTCAAAATCGTTTAACACGCGTCCATACAATTACACATAATTTGAACAAAGTTACTTGAGATGTACATCGGATTCGTTACTCTCAAAACAAAATGAAAAAATATTTATTTTTGGATAAACTATATATTTTTGTAACTATTTTGAAATTTTGAAATTGTGCTTTCGGTGCGTAGCACGGGTAAAATGCTAGTTATAATAAAGGATAACATAATTAATTATAATTATTATAAACTAATCAATTACCTTTTTCACCTAAAACATATTACCTTTTTTATTTTCTCTAACTAAATCATCTATTTTTATAACGGACATTCTATTTAATAAAATGAAATAAAAATTTATAATTACGAATAATTAATCGATTACCCTTTTCAACTAAAACCTATCATCTTTTCTATATTTTCAAACTAAAATCTTTCCCTTTCTAGAAATATCACGGATAACATTTATATAATAATTATTAAATTAATTTAAACTGATAATTTTTTATATAATATTAAAAAAATCTATGCATCGCACGAGTTTTAGGCTAGTAGTATTTCCTAAACTCCGAGCCTAAGAGAATCTCCAATGGCGTTAGCTAAAAATGATTGGCTGAATTACATAAAATATTGATTATGTAAAATTTGTCGAACCTGTAAGACATGTATTCCGACGGTATTAGCTATAATGATTGACTATATTTTAAAAATGGTATGTTATTAATATAATAATATTTCAAGTTATTATTAATGGAATATATAATTTTAATATAAAAATAAGTGATGTGGCAATTATAAAAATAAGTGATATTATTAATATATAATTTTAATATATAATTTTAATATTAATGTTATTAATATAATTGTGTTCGACAAATATATCCTAGATAACATTTTTGTCCCATTTGTCCCATTGGTTCTAACAAAATTACTCTTATTCATTAGTACAACAGAAGTCCACAACTAAAATAATCGATCACGACCTCCTCCGACTCGTACTCATCAGTTTCAGTGTTTCACCACCCGGAGCTTTCAAGCCTTGATTAATCTCTAAGCTACTCTCGTTACTTTCAATTTCATATACTTTACTCACATGTGTGTATCTAAATATATTTCTTTTTCCTTTTTTCTAATTTGTTTTCATAATTCACTCATTTCTCATGTGTTAAATTGAAATTATAAAGTCTGGTTTGCGATTATTATAGACACAGTTCCTCAGTTTGTTTATGTATGTATCGTTCTATTTTTTACTTTGATTCCATTTTGGATCTCAATTTGTTTCATTTAGTTATAGTTTGGGCATTTGGGTTTTGTGTATTCATAATGAATTTTACATTGGCTTTGGACATTTTGTGTTTCTAATTTTGCTAATTGGCAGGTTTAGAAAGAATGAGTGGGATTAAGGAAGAATCTCCGGTTGCTGTCGCCCCTCGGAAGAGATTATCGTGCACGGCCTACTTTGATGCTCTCATGTTTTGCTATTGTATGTCATTCTTTTTCTACTTTCTGTCGATACTACACACATATGATATATACATACACATGTAACTAATCTGCATCAGCTAAAAAGTTTTAATACTAGAGTTCTTGTTAGCAATTTTTAAATGGGAATATGGTCTCCATGAAGGTATATGGTGAATTTTGTTCGCAACAGATCCTAAAGACTATAGTAATATTTGACAAATTTAATTATTTTGTTTGCGTCTTTGCAAATTTGTTGTAGAGATAGGTTTTCTTTACCCCTTCATTTAACCAAGCCTCACCCATTCGTCCAAGTTCGATTTGCTGCACATATTGTCGTTACCTAGTCTCATACCTACATTCCTTCTCACATAGAGCCCATAGTACTAAACGTTCAACTTTCGCAACTTGATGGTGCTAAGCACATATCAAGAGTTACTTTCACAACTTGATGGTGCTATAAAGCACAAATCAAGAGTTTAGTTGTTGATATGGAGCGTAAAGAAAAGGAGCATAAAATAATTAAGGGATAATCAATTATTTCGTCCTCAAACTATATGTTGTTTTTGGTTTAGGTCCCTGAACCATAAAAATACCTAAACTTTTACAATTTTAATTTTTCCGACAATGCCACGTCATGACCAATGTCCGTTAGTCAAATTTGGACGGAAGGATGTCAATCAGAAATTGTAAAAGTTTAGGTATCATGATATTTTTTTATTGTTTAGGGACCTAAACCAAAAACAATATATAGTTTAAGGACGAAATAATTGATTATCCCAATAATTAAACTAGTTGCAAATTATTTTATATTATCTTTCAGATATAAATATATTTTTGTTGTAATTAATAGTCATCATATATTTATTTGTAGAATATTCCTAACTAGATAATATAAGTTGGACATGAATTGATGAAAGTCATTGGGATATATCATAACATTTGGCTTTATAAACCATGTTGGAATTACAAATTCAGTATGATCTACCAAATCCAATTTATCTTGAAATTTTTTCACAAGCGAACTCATCATGTTCCATTTGTGGTTCAGTCTTAAACATTCTTTACAACTTTGATAGGCTCTGATTTGACTCCAAAGTTGGGGTTGTCATAATGCCTTTAAAACATAGAATCACAAGTGAGATGCATTTTTTCTACTCTAGCACTCATGTCCTAAGATAACTCCAATAGTCTAGTAATGATTTCATGCTTATACTCAAAATGTGCGATTAAATCATCATGGTATTGTCACTTCTCATATCTATACTATTATATTAAAGCAGGAACATTGAAAGTTTTGGTTTTCGGTTTGGTTATCCTATTTATTAAAATAAATAATAACATAATATATTTGAAGGTAATTAACCGATTGACTTTTTCACATTTACTTTTAATTGAATATATTGTCTTTTATAAACATCTAAAAAATCAATCGTATCATATATTTCAATCATTAATATTTTCTTTCTAATTAAAACATGTTACCATTTTGATTTAAAACTAATCTTATAATCATTAATATATACCCGAAAGTATCACACCATATTTTTTAATTATTAATAAAATATATTAAAAAACCGTATACATCTATACTATTATATAATAAGTAAACAGGGGTATAATTTGGTTGTTTGGTTCAACTTGGTCCAACCATCTAAAAGAATAGTGACCGTTAGATATTTAGTAAATAGATGATAGCCGTTAGATCTAATAATAAAGAATATTCTATATTTAAATATGTCTTCTAAAGATCCAAGGTTCGAATCCCGTCAACAACAAATTTACCTTATATAATATTTTATATTATTAGTTCTAATCAATAAATATCATTTATTAAATAACTATTATTGTAACAGCCTGACTTTTCGGACCATTAACTAATAGACGAATATCGAAATAGATTATAATTTATATTAAATCGAAACAGAAAAGAACCGAAAATCCTGATAAAATATGATTGTTTTAATCTTCAAAACGAAAGTATTGTCAAGTCTGAAAACAAATCTAACAAGTCCTCGAAATTATTTAAACAAATATAAAGACTGCAGCTAAAGTCTGGTTGGCATCACTCATCTCAATCTGTGGAAGGAAAACAATACGAGTGAGCCAAATGCCCAGTACGAATATAATATAATAGAATATGTAACAACAAATAACTAAGCTGACAGTACAAAAGGAACTAAACGAAGTTCAATAAACAAAAGGCTGAATCACAAGTAACTAAGTAAGGTGGGTACAATAAGGGTCTCTTATATAACCTACACTCGCTAAGTCCGGATCACAAAGCGAGTACAGTCCAGACGTTTCTTCTCCGGCAATCCACGAGAAGAAATAAATGAAATACATAAAGCATCTCAACAGAACGGAGGCGATCATGATCTAAACACAATCTCATACCCCAGAGATGTACCCCAGAGATGTGCTCGTATACTTACAGCACTGATACGAGTAAGTGCCTAGTTCACCTTTACTCCGAACTCCATGTGAACATTGTCTGTGATTAACCCACACAGATCGGTCTAAGAGCCCAACAGAACGGTTACAAAATATTGCCAAACTCATTTTACGGAACAGAACAAAACAATATCGCAATACAATTGCGAAACAAAACAAATAAAAATGAGTAAGGCTACTGTAATTCCAAAAAGAAGGAATATGAAACAAATATAAGAGTGTGAACTATAAAGTACACACAGAGCACGAGAACTAACAATTTTAGAAAAATGGGCTTACAATAAATTTAACAACGAATAATTAAGTGGAGAGAAAAGAATAAAGAATTTGTAAATGAATTGATAAGAAGAATACAATAAATCATAATTTATGAATTTAGCTCGAATGAACTTAGCGAATACAAATGGATTTAATTTAAAAGAAGGGAATCAGAATTCGTACCTGAACTATAACATTAATCTGAAACCCTTGATAACAGGATGCAACTATAACTCAATACCCGAATCTAAACACCAAGTTAAGTACAGTAAGTTTTCGTAAGAACTATCAAGGTCAACGTGATCATATATTTTACTCTAATATTTAAATACTTTCATGCACTCAAATAATCACATGAATCATGCTATTTGTCACGGTAAAACAAATGGGGCAGGAAAATTATCGCAGCAAAACACATGCATGGTTCATACTAAGTATCGAAATAAAATTTGGTTAACTTAACTAGAAAATCATTTCAGAAGTATTTTTAGAATAGATATTTGGTTTAAACAGATCCATATAAATTCATGAACCTAACATGATGACAAGCATTGACATACATAAATAAGACGTACATTGATTTCGTGGAAATTTTAACATGATTATTAGATTATATATGCAAGACTTGTCCATGTAATTGTTTTTCTCCTTTCTTTTCCTTAACATTAAAACACGTACAAAGAGCTTCCTATGCACATGCATATCCATGCTAAATGAACCAATCCTTATTAACTACTATAACCAAGAGTGATTAAATGTACCCACTAATATATAGGATCAATGCAACCAATGTAATTTACACAATTAAAACAATTCTAATTTAATTCCTAACAAAACAAGGATACACGCTATACTAATAACCTTCATTTAACAGTCATTCTAAGTATAATTAGCCATTATAAATGCATACATTTATAAATCCTATCTAGTGCAGTACATATAAGAACATTTAGGTGCTATAATAATATTAGCATAGCTTTATGTCATGAACACTAAATGCAACAGATCTTGGATGCCTCGTATAAAACACAGGATCAATATTATAATTCTTGCGTTTAATAAACTAATGGTGTCATTTCGGTGATTATTAATTGAGCAATATAACACTATGAATTCACATGACCACATGCATATAAACATTAAATATACGTACTAACATATTATGATGATTTTAAAAGTTAGATTACCTCAGTTGACCCTCCTTGACTCTCTTTTATCTCTATTCAATGCCTCTGAGTTTCTTGGCTTCACTAGATATGAATATACATAGGATGCAGTCGTGTATATATAATACTCTATTTACCCTACCCTTGGTGAGTTACTTAGGATATCTATTAAATTGGGTATTAACAATTATCCACCAGTGTCATTTGATCAAGTGTCACATATAAATAGGTATCTATAAAAACTAACATTTTAGTAAGAGAAAATAAATAATTTAAAATGTAGCTAGTATTTATATTAATGAACTTAATTAAGTAAAATAATTCTCATATGCAAAGTATTGTATCATTCACGTAAACATGACAACTTATGAAAATAAATTCACATACCCAATATTTTATATAGACATGGGTTTTATATAAATATGGGTGAGACCAAATTATCACCAAAATCACCTTGAACACTCGAATTAAATTTTATAAATTTATATACAATAGAGAGGAGTCAAATATATATAACTCTTAATAAAAAAAAAATACATTGAGCAAGTAAATTATTAAAACATAAATATGAGGGATTTCACATTCTTCCCTCCTTACAAGAATTTCGTCCTCGAAATTCAATTACGCACCTAATTTAAAGAAACATGAGAATCTTGCACAAACAATCGCACAAATAATACAAGTATCGTTTTTCAAATAATTATCGAAACTTTTACAAGGGTTACTTAACAAACATAAAATTCTCATAACAAATACATTTTTTTTTTCTAAAATTCTAAAAACTTGGTTAACTTGACAAGGCTGCTAATACATTATCATGTGTAACCCATTTAAGTCTGATGTCTACATGTCCAATAAGAGGCACAAATCTACTAGAGCTGAGGGCACTATAATTTAAGTAAATTAAGATACTCTATACAATGAAAATGTGTCAAAAAGAAATAGTACCTCATTATTGTATTTATGTATATTGAAATCAAAAGTATATATCTAGTTATAAACATGTAAGAGTGTCAACAAAAGTTCATATATAAAATAAATAGATTGCAGGCACAGAATGCCCATAAATAGATGTAAAAGAGTTTAATATACTGAAATCAAATATAAATCTTTATTCTTATTAAATTAAAGAATTTTCAGAATAGTACCTTAATTATTTGCAGCATCTTTTGTAGTAATTTTCTGATTGTTACTTCCTCCTTGATCGTCACGGTCATCGCGCTTATTATATGGAACCTTGCAATCTCGAACGGTGTGACCTTGTTCTCCGCATCTGAAACATGCGCCAGTAGTCCAATGACATGTGTTTCCATCGTGTATCTTTCCACAATGCTGACAACGAGGCTTTCCACCATTCTGATTTCTGTGGTTCCCATTTTTCTGTCGAAAGCTTCGCGTGTTGTACCCGTGATCATTTTTCTCGAATCCACCAAAAGATCCATTATTATTCTTAAGATTCTTGTTTTGCTCAGTAGAGTCATCGTCCCTTTTTCTTTTCTGATTCTGCATGTCTTGCTGTTTATGGAAGTCAGTTTGATGAAGTTCTTGATCTCTGGCACTGTCCACCAAACTGTCCATGGAAGTGTAGCGGTTTGCGATGATGTGGTTACGGATCGAAGTCTTCAGAGCCCACTTGAATTTCATGATTTTATCTTCCTCTGTTCCAGCAATGGACCGTGCATAGCCAGCTAACCTCTGAAACCTGATCTGAAAGTCCGCCACAGATTCATCCTCCTTCTGAGTTATGCTTTGATATTCTCGAACATACTCCTCACGGATACTGGCAGGAAAGTACCTCTGATCGAACTGTGCCTTAAACACATTCCAAGTGACAATATTCTCATATCTAGCTGCGTGAGAAGCTACCACTGACTTCCACCAAATGCTAGCGTCCCCCTCAAGACGGTAAATGCCAAAATGGGCCTTTTCCAGCTATGAACAATTCAGTACCCGAAAAATCTTCTCCATATGATCGATCCACTCTTCCGCATCCATCTGGGTCTTGGCCTCCTTGAAGCAATTAGGCCTTTGTTTCATAAAACGATCAAACATAGTCTGGCCTTCTTGATTCTGTATGTTACCACCAGGATTCTGCGTTTGCTGAGCCACCACCTGCTGCACCATATGCATAAAGGTATTTTGATCCATCAAAATTTGCTGAGTAACATTTCCCCCAGTGTTTTGGCTAGTCTTAGATTTCTTTGGCGGCATCCTGCAAAATTTTTCGTGAGTGCACATTCGAAACAATCATATCACAAGTCGATATTCAAAGTCATAATCCTACCCATGCGAAGTCAACCCAAAACTCACAGGTCAATGCCTAAAAGACAGTCTACAGAATCTATAACCTTAGCTCTGATACCATATGTGACAACCCGGGTCAAATCCCGAACCTTTTTCGAAAATCGGGTCGAGTCCCGATTCTGAATCGGAAATAAGACAAAGTAAACTTGCCTAATTGCAACCAACTTGGGTAGTCCACAAGCCCACCACAGGCCCCCAAAAGATCATGATTTGTTGGTGCACTTAGTAGTAGTATTTTGCCTTATAAACTGAACAGAAGTCCCAAATATCCTCGATGTGGGACTGGGGTGTTACAAACTCCCCCACTTAAACTCCTGACGTCCTCGTCAGGCCGAACGGATATCCCATAGGTCCAAGATCGTTCCTCTCTAGCCATTGTGGGATAATACCGGCTGGTTTCGTGTCCCCACCTCCGGACCTCTATCCATTGTGGGATAATACCACCAGCCTTCGTGTCCCCACCTCCGGCAACTTGACGAATCAAGCTTTCGAGAGTCGGCTCTGATACCAACTGTAACAACCTGACTTTTCGGACCGTTGACTAATAGACGAATATCGAAATAGATTATAATTTATATTAAATCGAAACAGAAAAGAACCGAAAATCCTGATAAAATATGATTGTTTTAATCTTCAAAACGAAAGTATTGTCAAGTCTGAAAACAAATCTAACAAGTCCTCGAAATTATTTAAACAAATATAAAGACTGCAGCTAAAGTCTGGTTGGCATCACTCATCTCAATCCCGTTTACCCCCTGATTACCTGTGGAAGGAAAACAATACGAGTGAGCCAAATGCCCAGTACGAATATAATATAATAGAATATGTAACAACAAATAACTAAGCTGACAGTACAAAAGGAACTAAACGAAGTTCAATAAACAAAAGGCTGAATCACAAGTAAGGTGGGTACAATAAGGGTCTCTTATATAACCTGCACTCGCTAAGTCCGGATCACAAAGCGAGTACAGTCCAGACGTTTCTTCTCCGGCAATCCACGAGAAGAAATAAATGAAATACATAAAGCATCTCAACAGAACGGAAGCGATCATGATCTAAACACAATCTCATACCCCAGAGATGTACCCCAGAGATGTGCTCGTATACTTACAGCACTGATACGAGTAAGTGCCTAGTTCACCTTTACTCCGAACTCCATGTGAACATTGTCTGTGATTAACCCACACAGATCGGTCTAAGAGCCCAACAGAACGGTTACAAAATATTGCCAAACTCATTTTACGGAACAGAACAAAACAATATCGCAATACAATTGCGAAACAAAACAAATAAAAATGAGTAAGGCTACTGTAATTCCAAAAAGAAGGAATATGAAACAAATATAAGAGTGTGAACTATAAAGTACACACAGAGCACGAGAACTAACAATTTTAGAAAAATGGGCTTACAATAAATTTAACAACGAATAATTAAGTGGAGAGAAAAGAATAAAGAATTTGTAAATGAATTGATAAGAAGAATACAATAAATCATAATTTATGAATTTAGCTCGAATGAACTTAGCGAATACAAATGGATTTAATTTAAAAGAAGGGAATCAGAATTCGTACCTGAACTATAACATTAATCTGAAACCCTTGATAACAGGATGCAACTATAACTCAATACCCGAATCTAAACACCAAGTTAAGTACAGTAAGTTTTCGTAAGAACTATCAAGGTCAACGTGATCATATATTTTACTCTAATATTTAAATACTTTCATGCACTCAAATAATCACATGAATCATGCTATTTGTCACGGTAAAACAAATGGGGCAGGAAAATTATCGCAGCAAAACACATGCATGGTTCATACTAAGTATCGAAATAAAATTTGGTTAACTTAACTAGAAAATCATTTCAGAAGTATTTTTAGAATAGATATTTGGTTTAAATTGATCCATATAAATTCATGAACCTAACATGATGACAAGCATTGACATACATAAATAAGACGTACATTGATTTCGTGGAAATTTTAACATGATTATTAGATTATATATGCAAGACTTGTCCATGTAATTGTTTTTCTCCTTTCTTTTCCTTAACATTAAAACACGTACAAAGAGCTTCCTATGCACATGCATATCCATGCTAAATGAACCAATCCTTATTAACTACTATAACCAAGAGTGATTAAGTGTACCCACTAATATATAGGATCAATGCAACCAATGTAATTTACACAATTAAAACAATTCTAATTTAATTCCTAACAAAACAAGGATACACGCTATACTAATAACCTTCATTTAACAGTCATTCTAAGTATAATTAGCCATTATAAATGCATACATTTATAAATCCTATCTAGTGCAGTACATATAAGAACATTTAGGTGCTGTAATAATATTAGCATAGCTTTATGTCATGAACACTAAATGCAACAGATCTTGGATGCCTCGTATAAAACACAGGATCAATATTATAATTCTTGCGTTTAATAAACTAATGGTGTCATTTCGGTGATTATTAATTGAGCAATATAACACTATGAATTCACATGACCACATGCATATAAACATTAAATATACGTACTAACATATTATGATGATTTTAAAAGTTAGATTACCTCAGTTGACCCTCCTTGACTCTCTTTTATCTCTATTCAATGCCTCTGAGTTTCTTGGCTTCACTAGATATGAATATACATAGGATGCAGTCGTGTATATATAATACTCTATTTACCCTACCCTTGGTGAGTTACTTAGGATATCTATTAAATTGGGTATTAACAATTATCCACCAGTGTCATTTGATCAAGTGTCACATATAAATAGGTATCTATAAAAACTAACATTTTAGTAAGAGAAAATAAATAATTTAAAATGTAGCTAGTATATTAATGAACTTAATTAAGTAAAATAATTCTCATATGCAAAGTATTGTATCATTCACGTAAACATGACAACTTATGAAAATAAATTCACATACCCAATATTTTATATAGACATGGGTTTTATATAAATATGGGTGAGACCAAATTATCACCAAAATCACCTTGAACACTCGAATTAAATTTTATAAATTTATACTCCCTCCGTCCCAATGGATTCTTTACACTAACTATTTTGGGCCGTCCCATTCATTTCTTTACATTCCCAAAATAGTAAGTTTTAACACTATTACACCCACTACTTTACTTATTTTAACAATACTTTACACTATTACACCCACTACTTCACTTATTTTAATAATAAAATCACTATTACACCCACTACTTCACTTATTTTAACAATAAAATCACTATTATATCCACTACTTCATTTATTTTAACAATATTACACCCACTTTATACCCACTTGTCTTGTCCTCCGTGCCCACCAGGAACGTAAAGATCTCAGTGGGACGGAGGGAGTATACAATAGAGAGGAGTCAAATATATATAACTCTTAATAAAAAAAAATACATTGAGCAAGTAAATTATTAAAACATAAATATGAGGGATTTCACATTCTTCCCTCCTTACAAGAATTTCGTCCTCGAAATTCAATTACGCACCTAATTTAAAGAAACATGAGAATCTTGCACAAACAATCGCACAAATAATACAAGTATCGTTTTTCAAATAATTATCGCAACTTTTACAAGGGTTACTTAACAAACATAAAATTCTCATAACAAATACATTTTTTTTTTCTAAAATTCTAAAAACTTGGTTAACTTGACAAGGCTGCTAATACATTATCATGTGTAACCCATTTAAGTCTGAGGTCTACATGTCCAATAAGAGGCACAAATCTACTAGAGCTGAGGGCACTATAATTTAAGTAAATTAAGATACTCTATACAATGAAAATGTGTCAAAAAGAAATAGTACCTCATTATTGTATTTATGTATATTGAAATCAAAAGTATATATCTAGTTATAAACATGTAAGAGTGTCAACAAAAGTTCATATATAAAATAAATAGATTGCAGGCACAGAATGCCCATAAATAGATGTAAAAGAGTTTAATATACTGAAATCAAATATAAATCTTTATTCTTATTAAATTAAAGAATTTTCAGAATAGTACCTTAATTATTTGCAGCATCTTTTGTAGTAATTTTCTGATTGTTACTTCCTCCTTGATCGTCACGGTCATCGCGCTTATTATATGGAACCTTGCAATCTCGAACGGTGTGACCTTGTTCTCCGCATCTGAAACATGCGCCAGTAGTCCAATGACATGTGTTTCCATCGTGTATCTTTCCACAATGCTGACAACGAGGCTTTCCACCATTCTGATTTCTGTGGTTCCCATTTTTCTGTCGAAAGCTTCGCGTGTTGTACCCGTGATCATTTTTCTCGAATCCACCAAAAGATCCATTATTATTCTTAAGATTCTTGTTTTGCTCAGTAGAGTCATCGTCCCTTTTTCTTTTCTGATTCTGCATGTCTTGCTGTTTATGGAAGTCAGTTTGATGAAGTTCTTGATCTCTGGCACTGTCCACCAAACTGTCCATGGAAGTGTAGCGGTTTGCGATGATGTGGTTACGGATCGAAGTCTTCAGAGCCCACTTGAATTTCATGATTTTATCTTCCTCTGTTCCAGCAATGGACCGTGCATAGCCAGCTAACCTCTGAAACCTGATCTGAAAGTCCGCCACAGATTCATCCTCCTTCTGAGTTATGCTTTGATATTCTCGAACATACTCCTCACGGATACTGGCAGGAAAGTACCTCTGATCGAACTGTGCCTTAAACACATTCCAAGTGACAATATTCTCATATCCAGCTGCGTGAGAAGCTACCACTGACTTCCACCAAATGCTAGCGTCCCCCTCAAGACTTCGGTCCATTGCTGTTTATGGAAGTCAGTTTGATGAAGTTCTTGATCTCTGGCACTGTCCACCAAACTGTCCATGGAAGTGTAGCGGTTTGCGATGATGTGGTTACGGATCGAAGTCTTCAGAGCCCACTTGAATTTCATGATTTTATCTTCCTCTGTTCCAGCAATGGACCGTGCATAGCCAGCTAACCTCTGAAACCTGATCTGAAAGTCCGCCACAGATTCATCCTCCTTCTGAGTTATGCTTTGATATTCTCGAACATACTCCTCACGGATACTGGCAGGAAAGTACCTCTGATCGAACTGTGCCTTAAACACATTCCAAGTGACAGTATTCTCATATCCAGCTGCGTGAGAAGCTACCACTGACTTCCACCAAATGCTAGCGTCCCCCTCAAGACGGTAAATGCCAAAATGGGCCTTTTCCAGCTCTGAACAATTCAGTACCCGAAAAATCTTCTCCATATGATTGATCCACTCTTCAGCATCCATCGGGGTCTTGGCCTCCTTGAAGCAATTAGGCTTTTGTTTCATAAAACGATCAAACATAGTCTGGCCTTCTTGATTCTGTATGTTACCACCAGGATTCTGCGTTTGCTGAGCCACCACCTGCTGCACCATATGCATAAAGGTATTTTGATCCATCAAAATTTGCTGAGTAACATTTCCCCCAGTGTTTTGGCTAGTCTTAGATTTCTTTGGCGGCATCCTGCAAAATTTTTCGTGAGTGCACATTCGAAACAATCATATCACAAGTCGATATTCAAAGTCATAATCCTACCCATGCGAAGTCAACCCAAAACTCACAGGTCAATGCCTAAAAGACAGTCTACAGAATCTATAACCTTAGCTCTGATACCATATGTGACAACCCGGGTCAAATCCCGAGCCAACCCAGGTCAAATCCCGAACCTTTTTCGAAAATCGGGTCGAGTCCCGATTCTGAATCGGAAATAAGACAAAGTAAACTTGCCTAATTGCAACCAACTTGGGTAGTCCACAAGCCCACCACAGGCCCCCAAAAGATCATGATTTGTTGGTGCACTTAGTAGTAGTATTTTGCCTTATAAACTGAACAGAAGTCCCAAATATCCTCGATGTGGGACTGGGGTGTTACAAACTCCCCCACTTAAACTCCTGACGTCCTCGTCAGGCCGAACGGATATCGCATAGGTCCAAGATCGTTCCTCTCTAGCCATTGTGGGATAATACCGGCTGGTTTCGTGTCCCCACCTCCGGACCTCTATCCATTGTGGGATAATACCACCAGCCTTCGTGTCCCCACCTCCGGCAACTTGACGAATCAAGCTTTCGAGAGTCGGCTCTGATACCAACTGTAACAACCCGACTTTTCGGACCGTTGACTAATAGACGAATATCGAAATAGATTATAATTTATATTAAATCGAAACAGAAAAGAACCGAAAATCCTGATAAAATATGATTGTTTTAATCTTCAAAACGAAAGTATTGTCAAGTCTGAAAACAAATCTAACAAGTCCTCGAAATTATTTAAACAAATATAAAGACTGCAGCTAAAGTCTGGTTGGCATCACTCATCTCAATCCCGTTTACCCCCTGATTACCTGTGGAAGGAAAACAATACGAGTGAGCCAAATGCCCAGTACGAATATAATATAATAGAATATGTAACAACAAATAACTAAGCTGACAGTACAAAAGGAACTAAACGAAGTTCAATAAACAAAAGGCTGAATCACAAGTAAGGTGGGTACAATAAGGGTCTCTTATATAACCTGCACTCGCTAAGTCCGGATCACAAAGCGAGTACAGTCCAGACGTTTCTTCTCCGGCAATCCACGAGAAGAAATAAATGAAATACATAAAGCATCTCAACAGAACGGAAGCGATCATGATCTAAACACAATCTCATACCCCAGAGATGTACCCCAGAGATGTGCTCGTATACTTACAGCACTGATACGAGTAAGTGCCTAGTTCACCTTTACTCCGAACTCAATGTGAACATTGTCTGTGATTAACCCACACAGATCGGTCTAAGAGCCCAACAGAACGGTTACAAAATATTGCCAAACTCATTTTACGGAACAGAACAAAACAATATCGCAATACAATTGCGAAACAAAACAAATAAAAATGAGTAAGGCTACTGTAATTCCAAAAAGAAGGAATATGAAACAAATATAAGAGTGTGAACTATAAAGTACACACAGAGCACGAGAACTAACAATTTTAGAAAAATGGGCTTACAATAAATTTAACAACGAATAATTAAGTGGAGAGAAAAGAATAAAGAATTTGTAAATGAATTGATAAGAAGAATACAATAAATCATAATTTATGAATTTAGCTCGAATGAACTTAGCGAATACAAATGGATTTAATTTAAAAGAAGGGAATCAGAATTCGTACCTGAACTATAACATTAATCTGAAACCCTTGATAACAGGATGCAACTATAACTCAATACCCGAATCTAAACACCAAGTTAAGTACAGTAAGTTTTCGTAAGAACTATCAAGGTCAACGTGATCATATATTTTACTCTAATATTTAAATACTTTCATGCACTCAAATAATCACATGAATCATGCTATTTGTCACGGTAAAACAAATGGGGCAGGAAAATTATCGCAGCAAAACACATGCATGGTTCATACTAAGTATCGAAATAAAATTTGGTTAACTTAACTAGAAAATCATTTCAGAAGTATTTTTAGAATAGATATTTGGTTTAAATTGATCCATATAAATTCATGAACCTAACATGATGACAAGCATTGACATACATAAATAAGACGTACATTGATTTCGTGGAAATTTTAACATGATTATTAGATTATATATGCAAGACTTGTCCATGTAATTGTTTTTCTCCTTTCTTTTCCTTAACATTAAAACCCGTACAAAGAGCTTCCTATGCACATGCATATCCATGCTAAATGAACCAATCCTTATTAACTACTATAACCAAGAGTGATTAAGTGTACCCACTAATATATAGGATCAATGCAACCAATGTAATTTACACAATTAAAACAATTCTAATTTAATTCCTAACAAAACAAGGATACACGCTATACTAATAACCTTCATTTAACAGTCATTCTAAGTATAATTAGCCATTATAAATGCATACATTTATAAATCCTATCTAGTGCAGTACATATAAGAACATTTAGGTGCTGTAATAATATTAGCATAGCTTTATGTCATGAACACTAAATGCAACAGATCTTGGATGCCTCGTATAAAACACAGGATCAATATTATAATTCTTGCGTTTAATAAACTAATGGTGTCATTTCGGTGATTATTAATTGAGCAATATAACACTATGAATTCACATGACCACATGCATATAAACATTAAATATACGTACTAACATATTATGATGATTTTAAAAGTTAGATTACCTCAGTTGACCCTCCTTGACTCTCTTTTATCTCTATTCAATGCCTCTGAGTTTCTTGGCTTCACTAGATATGAATATACATAGGATGCAGTCGTGTATATATAATACTCTATTTACCCTACCCTTGGTGAGTTACTTAGGATATCTATTAAATTGGGTATTAACAATTATCCACCAGTGTCATTTGATCAAGTGTCACATATAAATAGGTATCTATAAAAACTAACATTTTAGTAAGAGAAAATAAATAATTTAAAATGTAGCTAGTATTTATATTAATGAACTTAATTAAGTAAAATAATTCTCATATGCAAAGTATTGTATCATTCACGTAAACATGACAACTTATGAAAATAAATTCACATACCCAATATTTTATATAGACATGGGTTTTATATAAATATGGGTGAGACCAAATTATCACCAAAATCACCTTGAACACTCGAATTAAATTTTATAAATTTATACTCCCTCCGTCCCAATGGATTCTTTACACTAACTATTTTGGGCCGTCCCATTCATTTCTTTACATTCCCAAAATAGTAAGTTTTAACACTATTACACCCACTACTTTACTTATTTTAACAATACTTTACACTATTACACCCACTACTTCACTTATTTTAATAATAAAATCACTATTACACCCACTACTTCACTTATTTTAACAATAAAATCACTATTATATCCACTACTTCATTTATTTTAACAATATTACACCCACTTTATACCCACTTGTCTTGTCCTCCGTGCCCACCAGGAACGTAAAGATCTCAGTGGGACGGAGGGAGTATACAATAGAGAGGAGTCAAATATATATAACTCTTAATAAAAAAAAATACATTGAGCAAGTAAATTATTAAAACATAAATATGAGGGATTTCACATTCTTCCCTCCTTACAAGAATTTCGTCCTCGAAATTCAATTACGCACCTAATTTAAAGAAACATGAGAATCTTGCACAAACAATCGCACAAATAATACAAGTATCGTTTTTCAAATAATTATCGCAACTTTTACAAGGGTTACTTAACAAACATAAAATTCTCATAACAAATACATTTTTTTTTTCTAAAATTCTAAAAACTTGGTTAACTTGACAAGGCTGCTAATACATTATCATGTGTAACCCATTTAAGTCTGAGGTCTACATGTCCAATAAGAGGCACAAATCTACTAGAGCTGAGGGCACTATAATTTAAGTAAATTAAGATACTCTATACAATGAAAATGTGTCAAAAAGAAATAGTACCTCATTATTGTATTTATGTATATTGAAATCAAAAGTATATATCTAGTTATAAACATGTAAGAGTGTCAACAAAAGTTCATATATAAAATAAATAGATTGCAGGCACAGAATGCCCATAAATAGATGTAAAAGAGTTTAATATACTGAAATCAAATATAAATCTTTATTCTTATTAAATTAAAGAATTTTCAGAATAGTACCTTAATTATTTGCAGCATCTTTTGTAGTAATTTTCTGATTGTTACTTCCTCCTTGATCGTCACGGTCATCGCGCTTATTATATGGAACCTTGCAATCTCGAACGGTGTGACCTTGTTCTCCGCATCTGAAACATGCGCCAGTAGTCCAATGACATGTGTTTCCATCGTGTATCTTTCCACAATGCTGACAACGAGGCTTTCCACCATTCTGATTTCTGTGGTTCCCATTTTTCTGTCGAAAGCTTCGCGTGTTGTACCCGTGATCATTTTTCTCGAATCCACCAAAAGATCCATTATTATTCTTAAGATTCTTGTTTTGCTCAGTAGAGTCATCGTCCCTTTTTCTTTTCTGATTCTGCATGTCTTGCTGTTTATGGAAGTCAGTTTGATGAAGTTCTTGATCTCTGGCACTGTCCACCAAACTGTCCATGGAAGTGTAGCGGTTTGCGATGATGTGGTTACGGATCGAAGTCTTCAGAGCCCACTTGAATTTCATGATTTTATCTTCCTCTGTTCCAGCAATGGACCGTGCATAGCCAGCTAACCTCTGAAACCTGATCTGAAAGTCCGCCACAGATTCATCCTCCTTCTGAGTTATGCTTTGATATTCTCGAACATACTCCTCACGGATACTGGCAGGAAAGTACCTCTGATCGAACTGTGCCTTAAACACATTCCAAGTGACAATATTCTCATATCCAGCTGCGTGAGAAGCTACCACTGACTTCCACCAAATGCTAGCGTCCCCCTCAAGACTTCGGTCCATTGCTGTTTATGGAAGTCAGTTTGATGAAGTTCTTGATCTCTGGCACTGTCCACCAAACTGTCCATGGAAGTGTAGCGGTTTGCGATGATGTGGTTACGGATCGAAGTCTTCAGAGCCCACTTGAATTTCATGATTTTATCTTCCTCTGTTCCAGCAATGGACCGTGCATAGCCAGCTAACCTCTGAAACCTGATCTGAAAGTCCGCCACAGATTCATCCTCCTTCTGAGTTATGCTTTGATATTCTCGAACATACTCCTCACGGATACTGGCAGGAAAGTACCTCTGATCGAACTGTGCCTTAAACACATTCCAAGTGACAGTATTCTCATATCCAGCTGCGTGAGAAGCTACCACTGACTTCCACCAAATGCTAGCGTCCCCCTCAAGACGGTAAATGCCAAAATGGGCCTTTTCCAGCTCTGAACAATTCAGTACCCGAAAAATCTTCTCCATATGATTGATCCACTCTTCAGCATCCATCGGGGTCTTGGCCTCCTTGAAGCAATTAGGCTTTTGTTTCATAAAACGATCAAACATAGTCTGGCCTTCTTGATTCTGTATGTTACCACCAGGATTCTGCGTTTGCTGAGCCACCACCTGCTGCACCATATGCATAAAGGTATTTTGATCCATCAAAATTTGCTGAGTAACATTTCCCCCAGTGTTTTGGCTAGTCTTAGATTTCTTTGGCGGCATCCTGCAAAATTTTTCGTGAGTGCACATTCGAAACAATCATATCACAAGTCGATATTCAAAGTCATAATCCTACCCATGCGAAGTCAACCCAAAACTCACAGGTCAATGCCTAAAAGACAGTCTACAGAATCTATAACCTTAGCTCTGATACCATATGTGACAACCCGGGTCAAATCCCGAGCCAACCCGGGTCAAATCCCGAACCTTTTTCGAAAATCGGGTCGAGTCCCGATTCTGAATCGGAAATAAGACAAAGTAAACTTGCCTAATTGCAACCAACTTGGGTAGTCCACAAGCCCACCACAGGCCCCCAAAAGATCATGATTTGTTGGTGCACTTAGTAGTAGTATTTTGCCTTATAAACTGAACAGAAGTCCCAAATATCCTCGATGTGGGACTGGGGTGTTACAAACTCCCCCACTTAAACTCCTGACGTCCTCGTCAGGCCGAACGGATATCCCATAGGTCCAAGATCGGTCCTCTCTAGCCATTGTGGGATAATACCGGCTGGTTTCGTGTCCCCACCTCCGGACCTCTATCCATTGTGGGATAATACCACCAGCCTTCGTGTCCCCACCTCCGGCAACTTGACGAATCAAGCTTTCGAGAGTCGGCTCTGATACCAACTGTAACAACCCGACTTTTCGGACCGTTGACTAATAGACGAATATCGAAATAGATTATAATTTATATTAAATCGAAACAGAAAAGAACCGAAAATCCTGATAAAATATGATTGTTTTAATCTTCAAAACGAAAGTATTGTCAAGTCTGAAAACAAATCTAACAAGTCCTCGAAATTATTTAAACAAATATAAAGACTGCAGCTAAAGTCTGGTTGGCATCACTCATCTCAATCCCGTTTACCCCCTGATTACCTGTGGAAGGAAAACAATACGAGTGAGCCAAATGCCCAGTACGAATATAATATAATAGAATATGTAACAACAAATAACTAAGCTGACAGTACAAAAGGAACTAAACGAAGTTCAATAAACAAAAGGCTGAATCACAAGTAAGGTGGGTACAATAAGGGTCTCTTATATAACCTGCACTCGCTAAGTCCGGATCACAAAGCGAGTACAGTCCAGACGTTTCTTCTCCGGCAATCCACGAGAAGAAATAAATGAAATACATAAAGCATCTCAACAGAACGGAAGCGATCATGATCTAAACACAATCTCATACCCCAGAGATGTACCCCAGAGATGTGCTCGTATACTTACAGCACTGATACGAGTAAGTGCCTAGTTCACCTTTACTCCGAACTCCATGTGAACATTGTCTGTGATTAACCCACATAGATCGGTCTAAGAGCCCAACAGAACGGTTACAAAATATTGCCAAACTCATTTTACGGAACAGAACAAAACAATATCGCAATACAATTGCGAAACAAAACAAATAAAAATGAGTAAGGCTACTGTAATTCCAAAAAGAAGGAATATGAAACAAATATAAGAGTGTGAACTATAAAGTACACACAGAGCACGAGAACTAACAATTTTAGAAAAATGGGCTTACAATAAATTTAACAACGAATAATTAAGTTGAGAGAAAAGAATAAAGAATTTGTAAATGAATTGATAAGAAGAATACAATAAATCATAATTTATGAATTTAGCTCGAATGAACTTAGCGAATACAAATGGATTTAATTTAAAAGAAGGGAATCAGAATTCGTACCTGAACTATAACTTTAATCTGAAACCCTTGATAACAGGATGCAACTATAACTCAATACCCGAATCTAAACACCAAGTTAAGTACAGTAAGTTTTCGTAAGAACTATCAAGGTCAACGTGATCATATATTTTACTCTAATATTTAAATACTTTCATGCACTCAAATAATCACATGAATCATGCTATTTGTCACGGTAAAACAAATGGGGCAGGAAAATTATCGCAGCAAAACACATGCATGGTTCATACTAAGTATCGAAATAAAATTTGGTTAACTTAACTAGAAAATCATTTCAGAAGTATTTTTAGAATAGATATTTGGTTTAAATAGATCCATATAAATTCATGAACCTAACATGATGACAAGCATTGACATACATAAATAAGACGTACATTGATTTCGTGGAAATTTTAACATGATTATTAGATTATATATGCAAGACTTGTCCATGTAATTGTTTTTCTCCTTTCTTTTCCTTAACATTAAAACACGTACAAAGAGCTTCCTATGCACATGCATATCCATGCTAAATGAACCAATCCTTATTAACTACTATAACCAAGAGTGATTAACTGTACCCACTAATTAACTGTACCCACTAATATATAGGATCAATGCAACCAATGTAATTTACACAATTAAAACAATTCTAATTTAATTCCTAACAAAACAAGGATACACGCTATACTAATAACCTTCATTTAACAATCATTCTAAGTATAATTAGCCATTATAAATGCATACATTTATAAATCCTATCTAGTGCAGTACATATAAGAACATTTAGGTGCTATAATAATATTAGCATAGCTTTATGTCATGAACACTAAATGCAACAGATCTTGGATGCCTCGTATAAAACACAGGATCAATATTATAATTCTTGCGTTTAATAAACTAATGGTGTCATTTCGGTGATTATTAATTGAGCAATATAACACTATGAATTCACATGACCACGTGCATATAAACATTAAATATACGTACTAACATATTATGATGATTTTAAAAGTTAGATTACCTCAGTTGACCCTCCTTGACTCTCTTTTATCTCTATTCAATGCCTCTGAGTTTCTTGGCTTCACTAGATATGAATATACATAGGGTGCAGTCGTGTATATATTATACTCATACTCTATTTACCCTACCCTTGGTGAGTTACTTAGGATATCTATTAAATTGGGTATTAACAATTATCCACCAGTGTCATTTGATCAAGTGTCACATATAAATAGGTATCTATAAAAACTAACATTTTAGTAAGAGAAAATAAATAATTTAAAATGTAGCTAGTATTTATATTAATGAACTTAATTAAGTAAAATAATTCTCATATGCAAAGTATTGTATCATTCACGTAAACATGACAACTTATGAAAATAAATTCACATACCCAATATTTTATATAGACATGGGTTTTATATAAATATGGGTGAGACCAAATTATCACCAAAATCACCTTGAACACTCGAATTAAATTTTATAAATTTATATACAATAGAGAGGAGTCAAATATATATAACTCTTAATAAAAAAAATACATTGAGCAAGTAAATTATTAAAACATAAATATGAGGGATTTCACAATTATTATTACTAATAATTTTATTAATTAATTACAAAGTTAAATTATATCCATAATAAATTATTATGCTCTATTTTATTTAATCATATAATTTTAAAAGTATTTAAAAATAGGCCGTGTTTTGCACGGGCTATAAGCTAGTTGTTTATAATAGGGAAACATTAGTATAATTCGTAAACATGAGTATATTAAATAATATTAAAATAAAATTAAAAAAATATTAAAAATAATATATAAAAACATAATTGTAATATTAATTAAAATTTATAACATAATAAAAGAAACCCGTGCATCACACGGGCATTGAAAGTTTGTCGATTCGATTTTCAGCACGACCATCCTAATTACTAAAATAAATAGTAAAATAATATTATTAGTGATAATTAGCCGATTGCCTTTTTTTAATTAAAAGAGGTTTACTTTTAATTGATTGATGATATCACCTTTTATAAACACCTAAAATATCGTATCTTCCGCTCAATAATATTTCTTTCTAAATAAAACACGTTAAATTTTATTTTAAAATATAATCTTACAATAATTAATATATACCCAAAAATATAACACTATATCGTCTAATCACTAACAAAATATAATAGAAATCTATATACAACGAATAATAACCGTTAGATTTTTAGTAAAAAATCAGAACCGCTAGATCTAATGATTAGATATATTATATGTTTAAATTAATTTACTGAAATTTCAAGGTTCGAATTCTGTCAACGACACATTTTTTTAAAAAAAATTATAATATAAGTTTTCAACCACATAATTTTACAATCACTAATGTAAACCCAAAAATATTACACCATTTTGTTAGAGTTTTAGTAATTAGTAAGAACCGTTAGATGTAATTATAAAATATATTTTATGATTAAAGTACTTTACTAAAAATTCAAGTTTCGAATACCGTCAATGACATATTTAACTTAAAATTCTAATATAAACTTTAAATCATGCATATCATTAACTAAATTTATATTAAATTATATTAAAATAATATTAAATTAATTTTTACAAATTAATGATTATATAAAAACATAATTATAGCATAAAATAAAATTTACAATATATTAAAAGAAACCCGTGCATCGCACAGGTTATAAGCTAGTAATATCTTTATAATCAAAGCTAGATGGATGCAATAATGAAAGTAAATTAAAATAGGAAAAAAAAATAATGAAAGTAAATTAATTGTAGCTTAGCGATATTGATGTAGGACAAACTATAGAAAGATGATATAGGATATAAATACTAGAACAAGATAGAACTTGTGTGAATGCATCGAAAAAAACCCACACCCAAAGGTTTCCCAACTGCAGGAGAAAGATTATGGTTCGCAACCAATGGAGAGACGCAAATTAAATATTTCAATACTATCTCAAAATCAAGTCTAAGCAATAATGTGGGATTACAATACTTGTATAGGAAAATAGAAATCGTAAAACATAACCTAATGGACTAAGGCCTATAATCAGTTGGGCTTATATAAAATAACTGACTACTAATCCCACATATAACACATATAGATAAATATACTATATATCTCTACACTAAATAAATATGAACTAATTACAACATATATATTAATTTTTTATTCACGGGTCTTAGTCTATTAGATTATGTTTTAGGGTGTCTATTTCCTGTATAAGTGTTATAATCCCCACATTATTACGTAGACTTGATAATTGGACTATTATTAAATATCGAATTGGACTTATATATAAATAACCTATATAATTAAAACTATTAACCTTTATGAGTTGGGTTCTATGGAGACACAATTTATTTGGAGACCATAGAGACCACTATTATAACCGTTGGATCCATCAAAATCGTATGGCTGAGATTAAAATAAATATAATGGCAAGTTTGTAATTATTGTAATAGGTAAGGGCAATGTCCTGCATGTAATTTGTTATCGTAACTATCTCGCACTAATAAATACTCCCTCCGTCCTTTTCATTTCTTTACACTTTCTATTTTGGGCTGTCCCTTCCATTTCTTTACATTACTAAAAATAGTAACTTTTAACAATAAAATACATTATTACATCCACTACTTCATTCCACTTTTTCAACACTTTACACTATGACACCCACTACTTCACTTATTTTAACAATAAAATCACTATTACACCCACTACTTCATTTATTTTAACAATATTACACCCACTATCTTGGTCTCCGTGCAAAAAGCAAATGATAACAATCCCACCGGACGGAGGGAGTACAACAATATTGTCAGTTACTAAAAATTGGAACTTCAATCCCCCCGGCCCCCCTCCTCCTGGAATAAAAGAGTACTGCATCGTTGGAAGTTTTTATATATATGTTTTTTCAATCATTTGTAGGAATGGATGTGTTGTTTTCCTTTTTGTCATGCATGCTAATATTCTGCAAAATGGACTGAAAATACATACGTGTTATGATGGTCATGTATTGTATTGGAGTACTTGGGTTTTCCGGTAATTACTAAAACTTGATAAATTAAATTAATATTATTTTTCCCTCTAATTGAGGTGTAGTCTAGGACTCTAGCATGATACCTTTTTTTAAGATCTAAGCCAAGATGATATACTTGTAGATTGATCATGTAATATTGGGGGAATAGGTATAAATAAGTGCAGTACTTTGTTTTGTCTAGTGCAATACATCATATTTTACTACATTTTGTTGGAATATGTTCATCGGAAGGTGGTAGATAAGTGCAGGATTATGTGTAATATTAGTACTCTATTCTTATTTTTAACCTTTGAAATAAGATGGATTATAACTTGCTTCTGGAATGACGAAGAAGTGCATGATAGGGATATGTTATACTATGAAAAAAGTACAACACTTTTATCCAATTTTGCAAAAGAAGAATTCAGAAAGAGAAATTAGCCTTTATACTATTGCTAATCATCAGTTTATTCCAAATTGAAGATACTATGTGTTTAGAGATGTGATAAGTTTTTGATGTGATAAGTTTTTGATAACATGGCGCTACACTGCATCCAAGAATTGTTTAATAATATGATAAATTTTTGGTAAAAGATTTTTATCCATACAGAATATACATGTAAGGCTATGGATAACCGAACTGCTATTTTCATGTTGAGAAACTGAAGTCAGTGGTGCGTCAGTATGTATGGGCACTACTAATAGACAATTGTAACCCTCAAAACTTTAAAATACATAAAACAGTCTCCACTGAACTTGATTCTAACCGCACATTAAATATATATACATACACTATTTATCTCTGGAGGCCGATCCCTAACAATCGTATACCAGAGACCTTATACATAACATACTGTGTTTAAGCCGTTAGATGGAAGAATGGATAGGTGGGATTTAAAAAAAGTGGGACGTACCGTGAAAACGTGAAAACTTTCGGCGATACCTAGGGTTTGAAACACGTGGCCCACAATTTTTACCTCTCACCTCTTGGTGTAGCGGTATCTCGCTAGCTCCCTTTATGGGATGTCAATAGTTCCAATCTTGTCTTTGGGTGTGTGAGTGTGTATAAATATAAAAAAACTAAAATCTTTCAATTTTTTTTGTTATAGTTTTCCTTCTTTATTCAAGTTAAAATTGGTTTTCTTATATTATTGAAAATTAAGTTACATTCTATATTTTAAAAATTAGTGTTTCTAGTATGTGTTACTTTTACGCTAGTTTCAAAAAATATTAAATAAAACGGTTATTTTTCTCTTAAATTGTAATCAATTACTCTTAATAATACGCTAATTTTCACCTTCGGGATTAGTGATGTCACGGATTTATTTTCTAATCTTTTGCTAAGTGTCCTAGTATATCTTCATCTTAATACCAACTTGATGCATCTTCTAAAATGAAATATTTAATCATGAAAGAATTTTTTTAACATATGCTATACTTGCATATAATCTTTGTTATTCCATTTAAAAAAAATAGATGAAACATTAATTTATATATATTGTAATATATTTTGACTTTACCAATGATTAATATCAAAATTTTAGATTCATATATTCTTATCATAATTATTAGTATGATGTTTCAGTTTTTATCTTTTTCTTTATCCAATAAAATCATTCCTAATAGTTAGCTCGCCATTTGATCTAGAGGTGGTTTTGGGTGTATTTCAGTTGCTTCCCATACTTTTTCACTAGATTCACTTGTTCACCAATCAGAATGTAGTTGATACGAGAAAATTATTACTTTGTACTTTTTATATAACTT
The DNA here is from genome assembly GCA_037693485.1 of Kitagawia praeruptora. NCBI lineage: Eukaryota > Viridiplantae > Streptophyta > Magnoliopsida > Apiales > Apiaceae > Kitagawia > Kitagawia praeruptora. The sequence goes on from CM075351.1 coordinate 41,525,484, forward strand.
TTGTAATAAATTTTAGTCTAAGTATAAAATTAGAGTTTTATAAAATAAAAAAAAAATCCTAACTACATAAATGCTACTTTAGAAGAATAAATTATACGTTGTCTTGCCTATTTAAAACATATGTACCATCCTAGGAATAAAGAGACCCGAAATTAAATATAAACTATAATTTATATAAAAAAAACAATAATAATTTTGATTTTTATCTATTAACAAAGTCTAAATTAATTTCAAGTTTTCATAAAGATCTAAAATACAAATTAGTATTTGTTTTTTAATGTAGTTAGGATTTTGTAATTGTATTCAAATTCTTGTGAATGTACACTAGAAATTTAAATTTTTTTTTGTTAATACTATTACTTTATATAATATATTTGCTTGACCTTAAAAGAAAAAAAATTACTGCATGGTGCAAAGGTGATAAGCACTAAGAATTTTGGAGATCAGTTTGATGATAGATGAAAGTGTTGAGTGGAGTTCTGAAGTAAGGTAGGATTATTGTATTTTTACTTAAATGACTCATCAAACATGATAAGTTATAAATTTAAAATTTAAGTTATACATATTGAAATTAGGGCATTACCAGTGTTGTGAAAAGCGCAAATCGGACCTAAGCGGCGGGATGACCTTCTAGTGCTTAAGCGGTTTTAAAAGCGGATCATTAATCGGACTATAAATAATTATATATTTATAGAAATAAATATAATATTAATTTTTTTTTTAAAAAACTAACATTCACATATGATATAACATATTATGATAAAAATTAAAATTAGTAAACTCTAATTCACAAAGTCATACTTAGTCATAATGAACTTAGAAAATACAAACATCATAATTATCATAATACGAGATCCGAAAGATAGAAAGATAGATTGTAGCATTCTTTCAAAAAGACGGAAACATATGCATTCTTTCACCATCCTTATAAATTTTTTATAATTTTTATAATTTTTTATAATTTTTTTATAATTTTTATAATTATATATATATTTTTAAATTCATCCGCTTAATCCGTTTTTGACCCGCTTAATCCGTCTTTGACCCGTTTAATCCCGCTTAAACCCAAAAAATGCTTAAAACCCCAATTTTGCTAAAAGCTATGCGTTTTATCCCCGATTTCGCTTAAGCGGCCGCTTAATGCGCTTTTCATAACAGAGGGCATTACTAAGTTGGTATGAAATTTGGGGTGTTACAGTTGGTATCAGAGCGTTGTACGCCCCAATTTTTTTAAAAATCCTACATGTCCATTCTTCCATCTAACGGCCTAAACCCAAAATGTTATGTATAAGGTCCCTGGCATACGGACCGGTCCCCTTTATCTCTATACTAAACAAAAAAATAAATAATTAACAAAATACATATAAATTCTTTATTTTCGTTCCTCATCAAATATGTCTCTACATAAGATATCTCGTAAGCAATAACCTATGTTACTTGAACTCGCCTATAAGTGTCCGACATGGGTACGTGTCCCAAATGTCAGGCTCGGCAACATTTTGAAAATGTACATGTTTTTGGCTTAAAATAAGTGTCCATGTCCGAGTGTCGAGTGTCCGGCACCGGTACTCCAAGGTTAAATGAAGAGTCCGATTAACGTAGGCAATAACTGTAAGAGTTCTTGGTGGTGACATTTGCTTTTATTTTTCAGGATCGGAATCGGAAGAATCTAAACATATGTTTTGTAAAAATTCAGAATTTTAAGGTACGTGAATGTAGTTTTCTGAAACAATGATTTGGGTTTTTGGTGGCGACCGGGCAGTTTATGATGGTTGATGGTTGCCTCGAGAGAGGCTGAGGCCTCTTCAAATATTTAGTCTTAAGTCTCTTCTAATTACATAATCTAGCAGCATGTCTTTTGAGTCCTCTTTGATTGGACGAGGCCCTATGAATTGGGCGACGCCTTTGTCTTCATGGGTCTAGCCTAGTTTTCTCCAATTTGAGCCTTGTTGATATATCTCTTGTCTAGTCTTTTTATGATCATGTCATATGGACCTAGCCTAAATAGTCCTCTTTAAGAAGCGTTTAGCCTAGGTTGTATCCAGGATTTAGCCAAGATTGTTTCCAAGATCCAATGAGTGACGTCATTGATTATGTGTTGGGAGTTGTCCCACATCGTTTGTGGCAGGGGTAGATGGCTAGTTCATAAGCAGCCAGATAACTTCATTAGTATGAGGCCTTTTGGGAGCTACCCAAAAACAAATCCGTGCGGGCTCGGCCCAAAGCGGACAATATCATACTAATGTGGGGTTAACGTCTACTTAGCAAACCCAACAAGTGGTATCAGAGTTATGGTTATAACGGTCCATAACAATCTCGGAGGGCTCCCGGATGAATCAAGAGGCAAGTGGGCTATCCCAGGATGGGCTTCAAGAGGAGGCAGATGGGCTTCTAGTATACATGGGTCTAGGGGGAGTCAGATAGCCAGGAGCTTCTAGTATGGGTCAAGGGGGAGCCAGATCACACATAAGGAGACAGATTCGGCAGGTGTCGAACTCGATGTATGAAAGGGGGATTACTGGGAGTTGTCCCACATCATTTGTGGGAGGGGCAAGTAGCCAGTTTATATGCAGCCAGATAACTCCATTAGTAGACAAAAAGTGAAAACAGAGCTATGGTTATAACCAGTGTTGCACGGTTCGCGGGTCGACCCATGGATCTGTGAACTGGTTCGTGCGTACTGGAACACGGGTCGACCTCGACCCGAAACGCTACGGATCGCGTACCAGTTCCCTATTTCCGGCGAACCCTATGTTTGTATGTAAGCGTGTATGTATATATGTTGCAGGGGAAGAAGAAGAAGTTGAAGGGGAGGGACGGAGGGTGATGTTAGTATGGGCGTGCATAAATTTAAAAATAATTGAATAATGTAAAAGTAAATGTAAAAGGGAAAGGTTAAAGTTAAAGTAAATGTAAGAGGAAAAGTTAAAGTTAAAGTAAATGTTATGAGAGAGAGGGTCATTGGTTTTAGTTTTGGAGGTTGTGGCAGGGTTCTATTTTTGCTATTTCCGAATATGGGAGGCTTTAGGGGACAACTTTTTGCACGCTTGGTGGGTGGTTTTCAAGGATAGCCATGTGGTTGATGTGATTTTGAAGATTAATGTTGGCCCCTTTTTTGACAGATTGTCTCTAGAGTGGGTTTGGAAGTGTTATTTTTTATTGGCTCTTGTTGTATTCTTTTTTTATTTCTAATATATTCCACGAGGTGTAATCCTCATTTACCGGGAAAAAAAAGGGAAAAGTTAAAATTAAAGTTAAATGTAAAAGGGAAAAATTAAAGGGCATATATATATATGTATATTCTTTTAAATATATATAATGTTTAGCAAAAATATAAGTTTAAAAAGGGATCCTTATATCGACACGTGAACCCGATTCACGACTCGTCGTACCCGATTCATGCAAACTAACGTCCCGCGTACCCGTATCCGTACCACGCACCCGATCGACCCGCGATCCGTGCAACACTGGTTATAACGATCCGTAACAATCTTGATGGGTTCCAGAACCAGCCTAGGAAAAGGCAGGTGGACTACCCCAGGATGGGCTTATGGGGGAGGCAGGTGGGCCTTCCACTACGGGCCTAGGGGAGTCAGTTATCCATGTGAACTTCTAGTATAGGCCTCGGAAAAGGCAAATGGGCTATCCAGAATGGGTTTCAAGAGGAGGCATATGGGCTTCCAGTATACATGGACCTAGGGGGAGTCAGATAGTCAAGAACTTTCGGTATGGTTCGTGGGGGAGCCGGATAACTCAGAAAGAGGTAGATTCGACAGGTGTCGAGCTCGATGTATGAAGGGGGAGATTGTTAGGAGTTGTCCCACATCGTTTGTGGAGGGGCAAATAGCTAGTTTATAAGCAACCAGTTAACTCCATTAATATGAGGCCTTTTTGGAGTTTTGCCCAAAAACAAATCCGTGCGGGTTCAGCCCAAAGTGGACAATATCATACTAATGTGGAGTTCATCCTGCTTAGCAAGCCCAACATTACGGACGAGGACCATAAAAGCAGTCGGTAAGTTTGCCTATATCAGGCAATTTTGGAAAATTCTGAATAGGGGGTTGATTTGTATTTTCTGAAATATTAAAGGCTACTTTACATTTACAAGTAGAGGTGGGCTGATTTATATGACATATTAGGTTGAACGTATATATAAAGAAAAAAATAATATATGAAATAAATGTACATATGTACGTATTAGAGTCAAGAAAGATGTTACCACAAAACCACATGTTAAGAGGAAACTAGTGTTGGTCGGTTCATCTCATTTCTCTTTTTTTTTATAGTATAAACAATGTTACAATGCTATAGTGTTTCTACTTAGCAAAAAAAAATAAAAAATAAAAAAATGCTATAGTGTTTCCGTGATGTGCAGGGAAGGTGAATAGTAACCAATGAATAGTTTCTCTTTTGCAAAATCTAAGATTTCCTATCAGTTAATATTTTGATGGAGAAACCTAAGCTCTTAATACCATTAGATGCAAGACAAAATTAGAGATTAGATGTATGATACTAAAACAAGAATAGGGATAAAAGATAAAACGTGGGTTATTTTATCGTCGAAAACTCACTGCCATAACCCCAGGTTTTAGGACCGAAACCTGGATGACAAATTTAGGAAAAGATGAATGTATGAAATACAAATGATAATAGTTGAACTTGGATGGATTATCTACAATTTATTTGTTATTGTTTTTATATTCATCTCTTCCTAATTTTTTTTTACATCATAGTAATTATCAAGTAGGAGTAATTTCCTTGTATTCGGGATAGTAATTGTTCCCCAAGTATTAGGTTATCTATATATACTATTGTAATCATCCTTAATTGTTAGAGTTGAATATATATTTAAAGTATGTTTTGACATAAATCTGTGGATTTATTGTGTATTTGCTAATGATCTGCAGAGATAGGCCATTATCCCTTTGTTAAACCCCTTTCCCACCCTTGTCTTAGATCACCAAGTGTCACGACGTGCAGTGGCAGGTGAAACAAAATAGTTGGACTAACACTCGAGGACATAGTATTAGTTTGATTTGCACTCGATGGGGGAAAATCTTATTTTGTTTCTTGTTTACTATAGCTTTACGTATGTTGACAGTCATCTACCCATTTATTAGGTTTTCTCTACCCATATTTTGGGTTATGCTCTCTCTTTATAGGAGTTTTGGTGTGTTTTAATGTCTGGGATTGTAAATCTGCAGAACTTTTATAATACTGATTCATTAAATTCTGATTAAGTGACTTATCTGTAGATCTGTAGCTTTTAGTTTTGGGGAATGGAATTTTTGATTCGATGGCATGTGTTTGTTGAATTTCGATTAGTTTTGTAGATGTTGTATGGCATTTATAGTGAATTGTCATACTTTCAAACCAAAATAAAATAAAAAAAATTATACCATCTGGCTCCTGACAATACATTTTAATGTCCTGTAACTGTCTAGAAATAGATGGCAACATGTTCATGGAGAAATATATGACACAAAAAAACAAAAGTAGTCCACAGTTTTCAACAAATCGTGTTAAATCATTCATGGAACTCTGACCACTAGAGAGGAATGGCGGGAGAGGTAGCTTTAGGGTGCTTGTACTGTAGCACTTCTGAATTACAGTTACTTCTAAAACTCCTTGTAAACTTCGGCACTTCGCCAGAACCTTAAGTTACATTCTAGAGATATTTTTGTGCTCAACAGATCAATAATGCCATTAATGGTATTGGTTATCTAAAAAACAGGGACTTCTAAAACGAAAACATGATGAAAAATTATAGGTATTTTAAGTAGACATCTTATGTGATTCGTAATTAATTTTTGTAAGAAGTCTATTATAAATATCTTGGTCATTTGATATAGGTGATAATATAGAAGTTACAAGAAATGGGGTCCTTAAAAAATTGGGTGGCCTAAGGCAGTAGCCTATCTGGTCTGTACAGAGGACCGGCACCAAATCATGCATGTATTTCATTTTAACATGTTGAGAATTGGGTTTGCTTAAAGATTCGGCTGCAATCTTAAAATATTGTCTTTTGACAAACCTAACCGCTTCAGCACCTTTCTTGCACTGAGGATTGTTTAGCTAACAGGTTTTAATGATCTTGCAGCTCCGGTTCATCAGATGCAGCAGTACTATCGAGCTGGGCAGCTTGATAACTGTTCTGGGAAGTGGAGTGGTCTTGTCGATTGTTTAACTTTAAAAACAAAGAGATCTTCTGAAGTGGAGGTAATTTATACACTGTTAATTTTGTACCAATTTATTGACACAGGGTTAGAAATGATCACTGTGTGTGAGAATCATCATTCTGAATTGTCTTACCGAGCCTGTACTTCTAATGAAAAAAGATTTCTAATAATTTTAAGGGTCCTCATGATGGGTGCTAATTATACTGAAATGTGTGTGTTTGTTCTATATAGTTTCTTAGGATGGAGAAAAACTTGTTTTTTTTTCTGTTTGATCCTTATCTCTTCTTAACTCTGGAAATGCTAATGATATGGCTGCAGGAAATCTTAGAAGCCCGTGAAAAGGAAAAGATTCATATCTGGTCTTTTCGAACGCCAGAGGAAGCAGCATCCAACTGGGAAGAACTGTTTGGACACTTGGATGAAGTAGAATAAGTTATATCCTGGTATATTAATATTAAAACATTGATGTAGTATCTCTTAAAGAATAATAAATATTGAAGACGTGTATCAACAATCAAGCAGAAGAGAAAAATGCCTTTGCTATTGGAAGACTCTCTCAACCTATTGGAAAAGAAAAAAGAAACTCTTCAATACATTTTTGAAATAAAATGATGAGCAGACTCCCGTGTTCCCTTGTGATTCAGTCTAAAAGGTTGGTCCCCGTGAGTTGTGATCCCTACATATATTCATGAACTTGTACTGAATTTTTTGAATTGTCCAAAAAAATTAGATCTGTGACTGAAAACAAAGATCACTCTGTCCTTATGTTAAGAGATTTTTGTTAGCAAGGCACTCGACTTGCATATATATTTACGCAAATTACACACAAATAGGCTGCACAGAAAGATTTTTAAGACAGGTATATTTTGTTGCGTCGTGTCAAGATACTTAGGTATCTTACGGTTTTCCAGATTCAAGAATCAGGCAGCAAGTCAATTGGTATGCAGAAAGAGCAATGACGACAGGATTCCGCTCACTGACAGATTCTTACCCTACTATCTAGTTCAGGTAAATTAAATTTAGTTAGTTTTAGAATTGTCATGTGAAACGCGAATGTAAATGCTATAATATTTATTGAACTAATAGGTAACTAACTGTGTGCTACTTGTAATGTTAATCTAATCTATAATTAACATACATCGTCTTACTTCAACAAGGTAAACTAATGTTCTGTCTTGCTGTCATTCACTGAGATCTAGTTGCAAGTACATTTTATATAGGTTCCTAGCTCATGTATTTTATATAGGTACACTGCATTTTGTATTTAAGGCCTTTCTTCAGTTCCATACATCAGTTACTAGTAAGAAGTATAACTAGTATTCTACCACCGGTACCATGTTAGATTTACCTGTATAATACATGTTTCATACATCAATTACTAACTAATATTCTAATTTCTACCACCAATACTATTTTAAATTACCTGTATAATATATTATCTCTTTTATGTGCAGATATTTATTTTTCTATATTCCTGTAGTGTTTCCACCACAAATTTGGTTCTTATTGGCAAAGGTGGACAGCTTCTTTCTAGCTGTTTTCTGTATGATCATTAATTCTTGCACATGTAATATAGGATATCAGAGAAACCCCCCCCCCCCCCCTCCCACACACACACACACACACATTTTGAATATGGTTCCTTGGCATATTTTAAAATTTTAATGCCGTGCCTTGCATCTGAGCTTGCAACCTATCTTTAAATTACCTTGTATAAGTCAAGTAGAACTGCATTAGTCGCAACACTGACCAGGAAGGAATCATTCTTTTCACAAAATGGCCTATTTTTCGATTGTTGACTTCTACAGCTTTTCTATGCATAAATAAGCTAAATGAGATGTTCGGTGCACAAGACTCTCGTGCATTAGTATTAGTGTGTTAAGCTCTCGTAGGACATGATCGAGAATGTCCAGAATCCAGATGCACCTTTATTTTTCCTTTAAGGTGTAATTGGTTAAGGCAAAAATCAAAAAGTGTCGCATATAAAATATAATAAACCCTAACCGAAGTAAATATATGATGTTCTATCATTGGATTCGGATGGTTCATATATTACTGTTCATAGTATGCATAAAATATATAGCTACCAACAAAAGAGAGGCGACAATGTTCTCCTTTTAATAGCTGTCTAGTTGAGCCATCATCACTCAACTACACAGGGTATGACATAAGTAATAGGATAAAATATCTTTGTACCAATCGATAATTGAAGAAGGAATATTTCCTTCGAATTAATTAAGAAAAAAAATGTAAAAGTTGATAGTTTCTTTATAAATGGAATAAACAGTTCGTAAGCTAATTTCTTTGATGTTGGCTTAATCCTTGATAAATCGAACCTCGAAACTAACACTTGACTTTAAGTCTAATAGATGATAGATGCCAAAAAACTGACAATTGGACAAGCATAGGTTTGTAAAATCATTTGCAACGCATATTTTATAATTATTTTTTACTATAATAGCTTGAGCTGATTTCGAACTTTAAGATAGTAAAAATCACTTGATTTTTGATTGTGGTCAGCTCGAATGAGATATCACCAACAGGAACGCTGTCGGTGGAATATTTGGTAAGCATTTTCATTAAGAAATCTCTAAATCTCTCTATTCAATCATCTAAACTCTTTACACATAATCTTGTTGTTGTGCTCTCTTTTTCTCAATACATTTTATATTGTACCCCCTGGGAAGACATTGCTTGCCCCACGAAACACTCAAAGAATCAAGTTCTTGGAGTTATAATTAAGAATGTGACATGATGTTATGTCGACCAAGATCTTTACTCTTCTTTCTCAATGAAATCATCAACAATGTGTTTTGATGTGCAATCCTTCTGAATGAATTGATCATAATATTTGCCCTAATCTTATATAAAGTCATGTAAGATTGTACTTGTATTCCTCAAAAGATTTCGAATTCTAACTGTACATAATGTTAGGTACATGAAGTGACTAATTTCATAACGCAGGATCATTATTGCGTAAACAAATAATGTGCGAGCCATCGATAGAAATGAGTTTTTGTGAAAGTAAATTACAAGTAGGTGTTTAAAATTAGATAAATGTGCCCATAGAAATAAGAAGGATTATGTCTAAAACTTTACATTTTGAAAAAAGTGTGGTATGTACATTAATCTTTTCTATGTGCGTCGGTGTGTCGTAGACAAAACATGTCAAACGTGTAAATGGCTGCCAAAATTTTCACATAGTCGTTTGGTTTAGTTAGGTGTCAGTTTAATTTTGTAATTATAAACACGTATTTATCTTTCTATTCGCAAATGTGGTTTAATAGGATTACAGTTCAACTAATCAGATGGAACCAAAATATTAACCACGAACACAAATCACAATATTCATTAATAATCCTCTAATGCAAACTCGTATCAGAGGATTGCAAGTATATACAGATGTGTGCCATAATCATATTTTTAATGACGTTTTACAAATGTTATAAATAAGTCACGGTTAAATTAGGTAGCCAAAGAATAATCCGTATAATTAAAATTATAAAGACAATTGACATTATAACAACATATTTTGACTACCAAGCAGTCATTGGTTTGTTAGAGTTTACTAGTAAACGACCCGTTATTAACTTATTTGTGTATTACTAGTTGGTCACTTGGTTAGGTGTGCGAAGAACCAACCTAGGTGTATTTAAGTTCAATATTGCTTTATTAATTTTAGATTTTTGGTAGCATAAGATAGCCATGTCATGATATATGAAAATATCTCCTTTTTTACCTTTCAACATGTCTAAATGAGTAACAAGCGATAAAAGATAAAATTGAAAATATTTTATTAATAAAGAAGATAGATCTTTGATTTAATAATAATCACATCACTATTTTTAACAGATTGTGAGGATTCTTTTCTCCGATTATTAATATGATATACTAGCTTTAATCCTGTGTGGATTTTTATAAAAATAATTTATTTGAGTTTATTTATATTTTAATATTATTATATTTTTGAAATTAATATAATACTAATTTAGTTTGAAATTTTAGTTTAATTAAGTTTTAATAATAGTTAATCTTTATATTATATATTTTACAGTTATACATGTTTGTCATTTTATTTTCTGTAACAATATTAAAATTTTAATCATAAAAATCATTTACTTGTATTTTTATTTAATATATATGAATATGTATAAAACAATTATTAAATATTTTATATTAATTACATTTTGAAACATGTAATTATTTACTAAATATTTTGTAATTTCTTTAAACTATTTCTAATTGAACATTTACTTTTTAGAGTTTAAAAAAAAAAACCCTTACTTTTTAGCTATTTGAGACCCGTGTAATAATCACACCGTGTCATAAGTTTTACACGAATTTTATAAGTATATAATGTTGAGACAAAAAATTGTAATGTTTTAGTACATTTTATTGGTTCGTGATGTTTTGGTACTGATTTATTGATAGTAGGCTTGCAGTTAATCATGATTTAATAATAATTAATATGAATTGAAACATCATGCATATAGGTTTGACTAACGGTACGAGTTAGTTTTTAAATATCAAAGTGGCATAACATTTTACATAATGAACAAAAAAAATGAGATAACACTTGGAATAAAAAAATTAAGTCAAGAGTTTTGCATTAGTTGGCCTTTTACTTGTCAAAATTTTTTTTTGAAACAACTTTACTTGTCAAATTTAGTTAGTCAACCCAAAAGTAAATTTTAAGTGAGTAAATTTAAAATAAAATGGAGCTAAGTTAATTTTTTTATCATACAAAGATGTTACTCCGTATTACTTTATTTTTTTACAAGACATATCAGTTTTGCATAATTGTGGAGTATTTGATATTTTGAAATGAGGACTTTGAACTGAAATAGTGTGAAGTGAATTATTAGTAATCATTTCGTTTAAAATTTTAATATTTTAAACAAATGTTAAAAATATGAAGCTACATAAATTTTTGTAGTTGGTGGCGTGCAAACCTATGGAAAAATTCGGTTAACCGACAGTTAAAGCAGTGTTTGTTTGTGGAAATAAAGCATATGCTATCTGTTGATTCTTTCAGTAGTTGCCGCACTTGCAGTGCACCTGAAAGCAAACCAACCGTGAAAAAGGAAATGTATGTAATATAAATTATTTGGAATTTTTTTAATAAATGTGTTTATATTTCTTATAAATAAATATCTATTCTCATAATATAAATTTTATGAATGAGTAAAAATTGAATACAAAACAAAAAATAAATTCTCTATATTATCGCATTCAAATACATCAAACATAGGAATGGCTTAAATATAAGGTAGAACTAGAAACTCGAAAAAGCAACAATCTTTTAATCAAGATTTATCCTGAACATGAATTTTATTTACCATGACAGTTGAATTGCGAGTATTAAAAAATTGCTTTTTATAAAATAAAATAAATATATTATGCCTGTTGGAATTTTTTATGTGTATAGACTTGGAGAGAAAGAATCAATGAAAGGTATGGCTCAGCAGCTTCACCATAAAACTTAAATTAAAAAGCCAAGTCTGTGGGTAGAATCTTCACTAGGCCCTGTATAATTTATACTATTAATGAAGAGGTAGTGTTATATCTTTTATTAATGTTTATAAATATTTTGTACGTCTATGTATTCTTTTTTTTTTTCATGTGTTTGTGCATCACAACTCACAAGCACCGACAATGTCAAGCTGTTACTCTCTTTGTAAACTTGCCAATCACAAGTTTATCAATTTTTACTTTAAACTAATTTATATAAATATAACTTACTCCCCGTGATCTTCTCTTTACTTTCCATTTATTTATACAATTCGTTAGGCATCCTAAATATTTTTACAAGAAATAAATGTAACCAAAAACGAAAAATGTAAAAGTGTATTCCAAAGACCCAATTCAGGTAAGTTGATTTTCTGAGTCCACTTGTAATAAAACAATATTAGTTAATTTGACTAAATCCCTCCGTCTCTAGTTCTGACTTTCATTGGTTAAATTGATCAATTTTTTATCAATGATTAAAAATTACTAATATATCATTTTAAAATACTGAGCATTACAATTTAAAATAGACAAGATGCATTTTTACATGATACTTTTTTATAATTTTTTTATTATATAATATGCACAAATTTTAGTGACATTCAAAATCAGGACAACTAATTAGGGACGAAAAATAACTTTTTTTTGTCAAAATGTAAATACAAATTTAGTAAGTAATAAAATATTATAATTTACATACAAATCTAAATATAATAAATTTAGTTACACAATCAAAAAAATTTTAAAATGTAGGTAAGAAAACAAAAATTTATATATTAGAAAATTAGAAGACGTTCTATTATATTTTGTCGAAATTTGCGAACGTAGTCTTGAATTGATATTTGAATGAAAAATTGCCCAAAATACCCATTTTTCCCCAATCCACTGCCCAAAATACCCGTTTCTGAAAACTCCGCCCTAAATACCCACGGTCTACGCATTCTGAGAATGCGTGGCCTGGGATACGCATGTAGAACATGCGTATCTCAGGTCACGCATTCTGAGAATGCGTGATGACGTCAGCTAACGTCATTCTCACACTTACCACATCTGAGCTCCGGCGACCAAAAAATCGCCCAAAAATCGCCATCGTCCGTTTTACTTATTGAGGCCACCTCCAGTGCTTCTGAGGGCATCAAAAGGAAGCCCTCACCTCCCTAATCCCTTTCCCATGTTTGGTTTGTTGTTTTATGGCCCCGCATAAAACAAATGAATCGGAAAATGAATCGGAGAATGGATCTCGAATTGGGTCTTCTTATTCCGGCAAAATAAATTACAATTGAAGGACATAGGATTGTAGAGGGTGGAGAGGCGATCATTTTGATATGTAGAACGTGTATGCTCGAGTGCTGGAAAGCTATGAACGATTGTGCCAAATTTTTGGCCGGAAAAACGACGCCGGACGCGAGCTGTGTTAGTACTTAGTAGTATTTTTGTTGTTCGTTAGCAGGGAAGGACTGAATTTAATATCAAGTTCAAGTTTCTTATCTCTCACAATTTAGAAGTGTAAAAGAATGTTTGGGTTGTTTATAAACTAATTAAGACTAATTATAAATCGAGAATAAAATATATAAGGAAAACAATCCAAGAACTGGGGTTCTTCACTTGGTTTCAATGCACATTCAATATCCATGTGATGTCTATGTTCTTACTCTGCTGAAAACAATTCTTCTAAAGTTATACTGTACCCTCCCAGGCTACAATATAGTGCCTACATCTACACCCTAATTGTCACTCCCGTGATACAATCAAAGTATATCTATAAACTGTTAAGTGCCAAGAATTATATGTCTCACAATTCTCCTATTAATCTCCCGATCTAATATTCAAATTATGTCTGTTAAATCATGTACTAAGATTGCAACTTCTCTCCCAAGCTTATTACAATCCCTAGAATACAATCAAAGGTTCATGACTCCCCTAATTGTGTTAAGATCTCATTAACAGATCAGCAAAGCAGAAAATCACGTAATCAAGCATGCATGAATACCAAGGAATACTACCCAATCCTCAGATTAGAGAATTAGTTACGCGTATTTAATAAAGAAAACATAATAATAATGATAATGAATGAAAACATAATATTGAAGAAAGAATTGAAGATCGAAAGTACCTTGATACGATTAAAAGCTATGAATTGTTATGATTTACAATGGTAGGATGTGTTTAAATAGGCTCTACAAATCTTTCCCAGCAAGATATTACCTTCTATTACAATTAGAATTCAATTAAGGTATTAAAAATTGCCCAAAATACAATTAGAACTAGAAAAGGGCAAAATAGTAATTTCTCTGCTCCCATCTATCTGCTGGTCGTGCTTCCTGGGCCCTCCACACGCGGCCTGGTCATGTAAGACCTATCCCATATTGTAGAAAATCTCTCAAGCTTCGCGTGGGCAGTAAGATCGCTGAAAACAGACTTCTAGAACTCCAGATATGGCCAAAACAGTATAAGCTGCGCAACCTTCCCGGAAAATCCAAATTTTAATCAATTAATTCTCCAAAAATGATAGAAGCATCAACTTTAATCAACATTCTCGTAAATCTGCACAACTAAGCAAAACACATCAAAACTACAACAACTTGAGTCCAAAACAATCAATTTAAGCCGAACGGAGGCATTCCCAGTGAATATAAAATCCACTTATCAAACCCCCAAACTTAAACTGATGCTTGTCCTCAGGCATAAACAATTACAACTAACTAACTAACTAGTACCACTTCCGTAGGTGATCACGGTTGCATTTGGCATATGCAACAAGCCCTTTAAACCCCTAGGCAGCCCTAGTGGACGAGTAAGGTCTCGTGAGGGCCTATAGCGAATGTACCCACAAAATCCATTTAACCTAATGCAATGCAATGCATGAATGCAACTAATATGAAAAATGCAATTAATCTAGCCTACCATACCTTCAAATCCTCTCATGCCATATCAACTTAAGAATCAAAGTAAATACGCAATGTCTTGGTGTCGAAAGTGCAAGTATTCACATAGTCTACTCAATGAACATGCATAAGTTCTCACAAGTCCATGTCAAGTGTAAGAATTAGTTAGTAAACATGCTAAACCTACAAGAGTACATCTTTGAGACAAAACTCGGGATCTCATACGCAAGAACAAGCAAACACTCACAATCCACTCACAAAAGAATATTCACTCAAGAACAAGGGTAAGTGTATCACTCAATTCCAACAAAATCATAAACATGCTTGACATTTGGTATCAATCTAACTCTTAACACAACATACATCAATGACAATAATCAAAAGGTCTTCATTCGGTTGTAACGTGGGCTAGGGACAAGGTATGTCAAATAAGCAAAAAACAGGTGAAGTGTCAAAAGCTAGTAAGTACCAAAATGAACCATTCACAACACCCTATTTCCTCCCACATAAATTTTACTAAGAACACTCGACTAGTCGACTAAAGTAGGATCACAACAAACACAAACATGCTCTCATAATATATTTTTTTCTTCTCTTTTTTTTTTCTCTTTTTTTTTTCTTTTTTTTTCCGAGAGCTAAATAAAACAATAATATAAATAATAACAATGATCCCACAATTTATTACATATGCCGACTATCAAGTAAACAACCAAACCCAATCTCAATATTTTCCCCAAAAGTATGACCAACAATAAACCCCACCTTGCACACCTTATTACTCCCTTAAGCACTTTACTAGCCTTTGACAATTGGGTTCAAGTTAATGTAAGGCCAATACAAGAAAAAGATATAGGCAAGTAATGTGGTGTGTCACCGAAAGAATAGGATTAAGCTCAATGGGTAACTAATTGATCATTTTAATATGGTGTGGTAATATGGGAAAATATGCGGTTATTCCTAAATGCCTTTATCATTTTAATCGTCAAATAATGTCATACGTTTCAAGAAAGACCTCAAACAACTGCTAGCAATGCAAACAATCCGTGGACACTCAAGCAAATGAATAAATTGCAAATTTGCAATAAGGCTCAAAAACTCACTTGGTGGAAAAACATACTCAATCCCAAGCAAAAATCTCTCTAATGCACCGACTTGTATTCAAAGCATGCAAACTAAATCAACTTGCACATATTCATGTCCTTCTAATTACTTACAACATTCAATAAGTCTACTAGCTTCAACTTACTAGTGTATGTGTGTGCACAAGAACAAAGCATATCACTTCTCAATCAAAAACGTCAACAACACAAAATTCCTATCAAGCATGGGTGCAAATGCAAACTACTATGAACTCACATGAATACAAAAAAAATAAAAACAGAATGTCCTATATGAAACAAACGTAGATAACACAAACATAAATGCATAATTTACTACTACTAATATGCAAAGCATGAAATCCTATATGAAAAAAATAATAATACAACAACAACTACATATCCCTCAAACCACCCCCAAACTTAAAATATTCAATGTCCGCATTGAATGGAAGTAAATACAAGGGATAGCAGAAAACATACCTACTCGTCCTCATCCTCGGATGAATCTGGTGGAGGATACTGCGTACGAGCTCCATAGTCTGGCCACCTTGCCTGAACACTACAAAATCCCAATTGACAAGAACACAAATTCGTAAAAAAAAAAAAAGATTAGAGAAAAAGATTTACCCAATACGAATCAAAGAGGTGAACTTGCAATTAATTCCTCTTTAGAATTGAATTTTTAGAAATTAAAATAAAATAGAAGAGGAATTGGATTTGTATGTATAGGTGGATATATAATAATAAGAATAATAATAATAATAAGAATAATAAATAATAATAATAAATATAATAATAATAATAATAATAAATAATAAATAATAATAATAATAATAATAATAAATAATAAATATGAATAATAATAATAAAAATAAATATGAATTAGAATAAAAATAGGTTTAGAATTTTGAAGAAAAGATGGGAGGTTTTTGAAATAGAAATAAGAAAAGAATTAGAGAGAATGGGGGTATAAATAGAATGGAGGATGGATTTTTTTTTTTTTAATACACATAGCAACAGCGGACAATCACTGAAGAATCGCACAAATTTTTTTCTAACCACTGGACAACGCGCAAGCTGCTCGCGTGGAGTGCAAACTGCGCCCATATCAGTTGCGCTAGCGCAACTTGCGCAACAGCCGTGCAAATTGCCTTCTGTCCAGTAACGCAACCGCAAGTTGCGCAACAGGCGCGCAATCTGCCCTGAAACGCAGGCTCCTCCTGCGTGACACACCAAAAATCCGATTTTTTTTTTTTTTTGAATAACACTCAGATTTTTTTTTTCTACACTAATGCATGGGTTGCCTCCCACGAAGCGCTTCTTTAACGTCAATAGCTTGACGTATTTGCACATAAAATCTTCAGTGAGGAGAAAAAGCAAATAGATTCACATATTTACGAATTAGTAATAAAATTATGATGTGCATATATGCCTTAGATACATTGAAAGGTACGAAAACTTTCAAGAACCTATCATGCTCAAGAGACTTGGAAACATCAAAATAGCTAGAAAAGTCATCAGAATAATCATTATAAGTACGACTCATATACTCCTCCCAAATAGGATCCTTATACTCTAAAGCAAGATTTTCAATTTCATCAATCTTAACTTCCTTCTCTTCTATAATTGGACACTCCTCAATTTTAATCTCGTCTACCAATGTATTAAGCTCAAAATTTTCTAGATTTGGTAGAATTTCAATTGCATCCAAATTATCATTAATGCGCATGGGACAATTATCAACTACACAAGTAGACTCATCAGACACAACATTATCATCAATTGCTAAACAAGAATCATGGCATAGAGGAAAATTGACACAAGGGGGAGTTCGATAACATCCGTCATGCCACACTGCTCGAACTTCCCAAATAAAATTATTTAGTTTAGCATTCTCCTCGTACCAAGCTATTGAATCACATGGAATATCATTGTCACTAGCAATCTCTAAAGTTGGTTTATCAAAAACTCCCAAAGAAAGTAAGGGAGGATTAGACTGAGTTCCTTGAATCATTTTATTGAGCGCAATCTCCCAATCAGCAGGTAAAGAAGGATTAGACTGAGTTAAACTCGTATCAACATCATTATACATATATGGATAAACATCATCATGATATTGATTTTCAAACGAATATGAATAATCATTGCTAGGGGCATATGGAGCATAAAATGAGTTCTCAGAATAGAACGAATTCACCTGATATGCATTACAATCCTCATAGGAATTGAATTGTGGGTAAGGATTGAAGTCTTGATATTGTTCCTGACTGTGGTAGAAATTCTGAGCATTGTTCCAACCAAAGTTGTACTCCATCTAGTCTCTCTCCTCAAAACCTGATTAAGTTGTCTACCTCAAAGAACCTGTAGACACACCAAAGAAAGAAATACAAAAAGAAAGAAAAGAAAAATATATACAAAGATAAAATCCAACTACAAGAAACAATTAACCTAAACTCAAGTATACTGCCTTCCCCGGCAGCGGCGCCAATTTGTTAATAGTATTTTTGTTGTTCGTTCGCAGGGAAGGACTGAATTTAATATCAAGTTCAAGTTTCTTATCTCTCACAATTTAGAAGTGTAAAAGAATGTTTGGGTTGTTTATAAACTAATTAAGACTAATTATAAATCGAGAATAAAATATATAAGGAAAATAATCCAAGAATTGGGGTTCTTCACTTGGTTTCAATGCACATTCAATATCCATGTGATGTCTATGTTCTTACTCTGCTGAAAACAAATCTTCTAAAGTTATACTGTACCCTCCCAGGCTACAATATAGTGCCTACAGCTACACCCTAATTGTCACTCCTGTGATACAATCAAAGTATATCTATAAACTGTTAAGTGCCAAGAATTATATGTCTCACAATTCTCCTATTAATCTCCCGATCTAATATTTAAATTATGTCTGTTAAATCATATACTAAGATTGCAACTTCTCTCCCAAGCTTATTACAATCCCTAGAATACAATCAAAGGTTCATGACTCCCCTAATTGTGTTAAGATCTCATTAACAGATCAGTAAAGCAGAAAATCACATAATCAAGCATGCATGAATACCAAGGAATACTACCCAATCCTCAGATTAAAGAATTAGTTACGCATATTTAATAAAGAAAACATAATAATAATGATAATGAATGAAAACATAATATTGAAGAAAGAATTGAAGATCGAAAGTACCTTGATACGATTAAAAGCTATGAATTGTTATGATTTACAATGGTAGGATGTGTTTTAAATAGGCTCTACAAATCTTGCCCAGCAAGATATTACCTTCTATTACAATTAGGATTTAAAGAAGGTACCCAAAACTGCCCAGAATACAATTAGAATTAGAAAAAGGGCAAAACAGTAAATTCATGGCCTTCTTTTATAAGAACACGTGCGCGACTTCATTCAGAACGTCCCTTGCACTTGTTTCCTATCCCAGGTTGTAGAAAATCTCTCAAGCTTCGTGTGGGCAGTAAGATCGCTGAAAACGGACTTCTAGAACTCCAGATATGGCCAAAACAGTATAAGCTGCGCAGCCTTCCCGGAAAATCCGAATTTTAATCAATTAATTCTCCAAAAACGATAAAAGCTTAGATATTCTTGCAAACCTGCACAACTACACAAAACACATCAAAACTACACAAACTTGAGTCCAAAACAATCAATTTAAGCCGAACGGAGATATTCCAAGTGGATATAAAATCCACTTATCAAACCCCCAAACTTAAACTGATGCTTGTCCTCAAGCATAAACAATTACAACTAACTAACTAGTACCACTTCCGTAGGTGATCACGGTTGCATTTGGCATATGCAACAAGCCCTTTAAACCCCTAGACAGCCCTAGTGGACGAGTAAGGTCTCGTGAGGGCCTATAGCGAATGTACCCACAAAATCCATTTAACCTAATGCAATGCAATGCATGAATGCAACTAATATGAAAAATGCAATTAATCTAGCCTACCATACCTTCAAATCCTCTCATGCCATATCAACTTAAGAATCAAAGTAAATACGCAATGTCTTGGTGTCGAAAGTGCAAGTATTCACATAGTCTACTCAATGAACATGCATAAGTTCTCACAAGTCCATGTCAAGTGTAAGAATTAGTTAGTAAACATGCTAAACCTACAAGAGTACATCTTTAAACTGAGATTATTTGTGATTATTATTTGTGTTTAATATTTTTGGGTTTATGATTATGATTTACAATTGTATATATTTAAACTGAGATTCAAATATATGGGAAAACAATCTAAGAACTGGGGTTCTTCACTTGGTCTCAATACATGCTCAATATTAATGTGATATCTGTGTTCCTACCTTGCTGAAAACAATTCTTCTAAAGTTATACTGTACCCTCCCAGGTTACAATATAGTGCCTACATCTACACCCTAATTGTCACCCCCGTGATACAATCAAAGTATATCTATAAACTGTTAAGTGCCAAGAATTATATGTCTCACAATTCTCCTATTAATCTCCCGATCTAATATTCAAATTATGTCTGTTAAATCATGTACTAAGATTGCAACTTCTCTCCCAAGCTTATTACAATCCCTAGAATACAATCAAAGGTTCATGACTCCCCTAATTGTGTTAATATTTCATTAACAGATCAGCAAAGCAGAAAATCACGTAATCAAGCATGCATGAATACCAAGGAATACTACCCAATCCTCAGATTAGAGAATTAGTTACGCGTATTTAATAAAGAAAACATAATAATAATGATAATGAATGAAAACATAATATTGAAGAAAGAATTGAAGATCGAAAGTACCTTGATACGATTAAAAGCTATGAATTGTTATGATTTACAATGGTAGGATGTGTTTAAATAGGCTCTACAAATCTTGCCCAGCAAGATATTACCTTCTATTACAATTAGAATTCAATTAAGGTATTAAAAATTGCCCAAAATACAATTAGAACTAGAAAAGGGCAAAACAGTAATTTCTCTGCTCCCATCTATCTGCTGGTCATGCTTCCTGGGCCCACCACACGCGGCCTGGTCGTGTAAGACCTATCCCATATTGTAGAAAATCTCTCAAGCTTCGCGTGGGCAGTAAGATCGCTGAAAACAGACTTCTAGAACTCCAGATATGGCCAAAACAGTATAAGCTGCGCAACCTTCCCGGAAAATTCGAATTTTAATCAATTAATTCTCCAAAAATGATAGAAGCATCAACTTTAATCAACATTCTCGTAAATCTGCACAACTAAGCAAAACACATCAAAACTACAACAACTTGGGTCCAAAACAATCAATTTAAGCCGAACGGAGGCATTCCCAGTGGATATAAAATCCACTTATCAAGTTGGGGACGATGAACAGTGACTATAGATACGCATGTTGAACATGCGCATCTCAAGTCACGCATGTTCAACATGCGTAATCAAGATTACTGTTCACGTACAGAATTTGAATTTAACAAAGGCCACGCATGTAAGACATGCGTATACCCTATACGCATGTCCCAAATACATGGTCCGTGGGTATTTTGGACGGACGTTTCAGTCTTTAGGTATTTTGGGCACCCAGAATTAAAATGTGGGTATTCTAATTTTCACCCATATTTGAATCATGCTATTTATTGCATAACAGCATCTCCAAGGATATAAATTAGCCATGTGGCATCGACACTATTTAGATAATATATAAAATTTTGAGTACTTCAACCATCAAATCTTTAGCAAAAAATTATAGATAACCATTTTTGATTGGCTATATTTATTGAACCAATAAACCCCTTTTGTATAATTTTACATAATCATAATTATAGATAATACCATTAAAGTGCACATCCTCACCTTTAACAAAAAATTTATAATATCAAAATAAGCAATCAATATACCCAACCATTTTATATAATACCGCCATAACTTTTATTAAGAAATGGGCTTGTTTGGCAACATGAATATAAGTCAACTTCTGGTTTATAAATTTATTTCAATTTATGAAATTTGTTTGTCTATCCAACTTATTAACTCAATTTATTGTAAATTGAAAGTTAGTAACGACATATTTTTTCTCACTTTATTTCTTATTACTTGATTTTTTTTTATTTAATATTTAATATTTTTACATTTATATTTATAAATGTCATATGCATATATAGAGATTATTATATTAAATAAATAATATTTTTTTAATTTAACAAATATTTCATCAGCTTATAAGTAAATTTATCCAAACACCTGTACAACTTATATGTCGTTTATTCATTAAGTTATAAGTTACATATTTTAAGATATTCCAAATCTATACATTATCTATACTATTATTGTTCTAAAAATTCCCGAAGTTACATGCTTTAAGATACCCCTTAACACCTACATTGTCTATCGTGTTATTGTATTTAATTTTTAAAATTTTCGAGTAATCTTTACGACTAATTCTTGAACGGAGTATTTATAATAAATTAATAAAATTAAAATTATATATTAATCAAATATGAATTATTATATGTTTTATGATATGATAAAAACATATTAATAGAATCATAATAATATACAAAATAATATTATAATATTAAAATACATTCCATTTTCATTCTAGTTAAGTCCCTTTAACAATTAATCCTTTCAAATCTTGTGCGATAACGATTTCTGTGTGCCCTGTAATCCTTTAAATATATTACTATATGCTAACATGGCTTTCCATGCCATTTAGTAAATTACTAAAATAACCTTAAATTTAGTAATTTACTAAAATGTCCTCAAATTTTATAAATATATTAAAAATACTGTTGTTAGCATGGATTGAACCCATGACCTCTTCGGCTCTTCCTAAGAATCAATTTTATGGTCACACCATGACCATCATGCTAGAATCCCACTTTATGAAAATTTTGGAACTCATCCACTAGATTCTTAAATAGCTCTTAATTGTTCATTTTATTTAACACTTATTTTAGAAATAATTTCAAAGAAAACAAATGAAATAATGTCTCTTTTTATTTATTATAGGTCAAAATGCATTATAAAGCCAATTTAGTAATTCATCAATATACCCCTCTTTATATTAATGTTAAAAAAAATGTTTGTATTAGGAATAGATTTTATAATCCCCCTATGATAGAAACAACTTAAATTTATGAACATAACAATTTCCGATACCTACTTAAAAATCATTAACTACATTTTCAAAGAACCTGCTTCCTATATTTTCCTTGATTTATTATTATTATTATTATTATTATATACACACACACACACACACACACATATATATATATATTATATATATATTATATGCTAACATGGCTTTTCATGCCATTTAGTAAATTACTAAAATATCCTTAAATTTAATAATTTACTAAAATGCACTAAAATTTTATAAATATATTAAAAATATTGTTGTTGGCATGGATTGAACCCATGACCTCTTCCTAGGAATCAATTTTATGGTCACACCATGACCATCATGCTAGAATCCCACTTTATGAAAATTTTGGAACTCATCCACTAGATTCTTAAATAGCTCTTAGTTTTTCATTTTATTTAACACTTATTTTAGAAATAATTTCAAAGAAAACAAATGAAATAATGTCTTTTTTCTTATTATAGGTCAAAATGCATTTTGAAGCCAATTTAGTAATTCGTCAATATACCCCTTTTTATATTAATGTTAAAACAAAATTGTATTAGGAATAGATTTTATAATCCCCCTATGATACAAACAACTTAAATTTATGCACACAACAACTACAACATAACAATTTCTGATACATACTTAAAAATCATTAACTACATTTTCAAAGAAATTGCTTCCTATATTTTCCTTGATTTTTTTATTACTATTATTAATATTATTATATTTCCATGAAATTTTAAAATTATAAAGTATTCTTTTTGTATTATGTATATGATACGAAAGTACTACACAAATTCACATTGTACACGAAATGACAAACTCAAATTTTGATTTCTGGTACATGTATAATAATATTTTTTTGTGAAATCATAAATCATAATATTTATTCATGTTTGTTATGCTCATGACAAACACAAAACAAATTCACTTGGTACACGTATAGATAAGCATTTCATCCATACCGTCCGACCGCGATCCAATCCCCTTCCCATTCGGGTTGGGGATTGCGAAAATTTTTCTGTCAGTACGAGAAATATGGAATATTATAAAGTAGAAATTCCGGGGATGAGAATGGGATCGGGGGTTAAGGTATCCCGACCTGATCCCCACATTCCCAGCCGATTATCGGGGATTAAGGGAATATTTTATTTACTAGATTATTAAAGATAAATATAATTCAAAATTTTACAAATAAAATTTTAATTTTAATAATTTTAGTTATATATATTTCATCTTTTATTATAAAAAAATAATTTAAATCGTTATTTATGATATAATAATAATAGTATTTATAATGATTTATCATATTATTTTTATTATAAAATATATTAATGAATTATAAATTTCAATTAAAAAATAATAATCCTCAATTTCTTGTGGGGATCCTTGTTCCCCTTTCGGTGAAGTAAAATAATCCTCATTCAGGAATTGATAACGGTTCAACGATTATGTTCAAAATTTTAAATAAAAATTATATTTCGATTTTTTTAAAAAAAAATCACGATTTCTCCGGGGATCCTCATTCCCGTTCGGGGCAGTAATCGGAGAGCAAAATAATTTTCGTTCAGGAACCGAGGCAAATTCATTGATAATGTTCGAATTGGGGGATCACCATGGGTATAGCACTCTTCGATCCTAAATTGAACTAATGCCACTTCTAGATACACAAAATAACATAAATTTATTTATTTTCAAATTTGGACATCCAGATATGAAAAATGCTTATTGCAAACACTTATGTCTCAATTAAATACTATCAAAAGAATATGTACATCAAATTTTTTGCCAACTTATAAACAAATGGTAATAGAACTAAATAGTTGATAATAAATGTTAATCTAATCTATTGACAAATATTAGATGAGTTTAATTAAAATTTAAAAATCATAGTGTTAACTGGAAAAACATTCGAAAGAAGTAAATGTATAAGGTTATTGTACGAGAGATATGACAATTAAAGATTTTTAGTGATAATTTCATACGAATATGTGCATGTAAAATTATCATAGTTAAAATGCAGGTCATGCATTACACGACTATCATGCTATCATAATAATTTCACTTTTAAAATTCTAAGATAAAAGTGTTTTAACAACTACAAAAGAAAATTATTATCGAAAAAAAAATGTTGTTCTTAAATTAGAATTATAGTTTTATGAAATTATAATACAATAACATTTTTATCTATATTATGAATATGCCATGAAAATAAGATATGCATTCACGTGGTGCACAAGATAGCGTGAGTTTTTCAACCATCGAATTAGGATATATGATATACGGAAACACAACATGATTTTTTGGTCTTATCAAATGAACTGAATTTATGACCTCTAAATACAAATGGAGTTAAATCACAACTACTGAATAAATTATCTCTTTAGTGTTTGTTTATATCTTATTTTAAATTAACTTTTATAAAATTTATTTAATATGTTATTGTTGGGGTTTGATACATTTACCTAAAATTGTTGTCTACAAAAATTGCAATTGTGAAAAATAAATGTTTTTGCTAAAGCAATTTTTTTTTATAAAAAATGTTGTTGAAAAATTGCTTTTAGATTTACTAAGCTATTTTGAACCAAGTTTTCTACAAAAAAATTGTTGTTGCGGTCTGCAACATCAATAACAAACAGATCTTTAATATGATTGATATTATGTACAATATATATATATATATCTATATAAGAAAATCAGAATTAGCTGATATGTAAGATTTGGATTCTATATGAGTTATCGATTAAATAAATGAATAAAATGCATAGTTGTGCTGCCATAATACATCTCCTACAAAATATGTAATGATCCACCTATCTCTTTTTACTGTTTTACTATTACTAATGGAAATAAAATAAATAGCATATCATTATCGTGATAATCTTTTCAAAAAATTGCTAGAAAATAGACTAAACGACACATTATTGTTGCAATAGTACTTGACCACTAATGAGTAACTTTTATGTATAATTATTATCGGTCATTTATCTTACATTAAACAAGTATTATTTACAAATATGATACCTAGGTCGGTCTTGAGAAATCGAAAGTTCCAAGTGAATTTGAATTTTGTACTCAACGAAAAATCTACATACCATTTATTTTTCGGCACTTCTTATATTTTAAACTATTTTTGGTGCTAAATTGAACAAAATGTGCCCCAAATATCATTTTTGTGTCTCTACGTACTTTTAATTTTTTTTACTTATTAGAAAGGAAGTGCCTCTAAATTACAACATCTTCTCGGTGCCCCATTGCATGAGCGGCTTAATCTAAGAATTGCCTCTGTGTGATATTCAAAATATTGAATTTAATAATATTTTAAAATTTGAACAATTACCAACTATTGACCTTAAATAAATCGAAGCACATAGAATAGACTGAAAAGAAGATATGACCAACTTAAACACAATTTACGAAAAAAATTGTGAAAATTAGAATGTGGCCCGTGCCTTGCACGGGCTTTCATGCTGGTTAAATGTAAAAGTACAACAGCTGCTGTAAACTGTTTCCTCCCGTGGACCATTTTATTCTTGATACTACTTGGTGAGTTTGTCACTAAATTCATGTGATGTCATTTCTTTAATGCGTTTGTAGTTTTATATTTTATGCATATAACTTTAATTACAAATTATTTGTAAGCTGGATAGGACATGTGCACTGTAAACCAATCATTTGTGTGCAGCTCATTTTCTTTATCATCTGCATTTCTAGCTGTCTCCTTTTGATTGGACAGAAATTCTTTTTTCCTTCTAAATTTCACATGAATCTCTCCATTTTTATCAACTGCTGTTCTCTTGTATAAAGTAATTTAGAGATCTGGAGTAAGATAGAAAGTAAGATAGAAGACTAGAAGTTCAAAATATCGAGTATAGCAACATGAGTATAAATTAATTAGCAAATAAGTACAAATTATAAATCTATACTATTATATAAAAACCGAAACATTAAAAGTTTTGGTACCTGTTTTTTGGTACCAGTTTTTTGGTAACTATTTTTTGGTACATCATGAATTTACTTATTTACCCTTCATTATAAATAAAAATAAATACACCTAAAATAAGTAATAACATAATATAATTAATGGTTATTAGTCAAGATATTACCTTTTATAAACACCTAAAAACATCAATCGTATCATATCTTTCCATCATTAATATTTCCTTTCGAACTAAAACACATCACCTTTTTAATTTAAAACAAATCTTACAATTATGTACCCGAAAATATCACACCATAATTTTCAAGAAAAATGTAACACCTAAAATAAATAATAACATAATATAATTAATGATAATTAGTCGATTAACATAATAAAATTAAAGATAATTAGTCAATTGCCTTTTTCACATTAATATAATAAAATTAATGGTAATCAGTCGTTTGTCTTTTTCATATTTACTTTTAGTTGAAAATATTAACTCTTATAAACACCTAAAAACATCAATCATATCATATTTTTCGATCATTAATATTTACTTTCGAACTAAAACACGTTACCTTTTTAATTTAAAACAAATCTTTCAATCATTAGTATATATCCGAAAATATCGCACTATAATTTTCAAGTAAAATATAATACCTAAAATAAATAACAATATAATATAATTAATGATAATTAGTCGATTGCCTTTTTCATATTTACATCGAGTTGATGATATTATCTTTTATAAACACCTAAAAAGATCAATCGTATCATATCTTTCAATCATTAACATTTCCTTTCTAATTAAAACACGTTACCTTTTTAATTTACAACAAATCTTACAATCATTAATATATACCCGAAAATATCACACCAAAATTTTTAATTATTAATAAAATATATTAAAAATCATAACGTTGTTTATAGTAAGGAAATATTATTATAAAGTATATTAAATTATATCAAATTAAAATTATTAAAATTATTAAAAAATAATGATTATATAAAAACCTAATTATAGTATTAAATAAAATTTATAACATAGTACAAGAAACCGTGCATTGCAATACTAATAATTAACTGATTATCTTTTCAATTAAAACATATCATCTTTCTATTTTTTATAATTAAATTCCCTTTTTTCTATAAAAATCACGGGCAAAGTTAATTTCCCATTTTCTAAAAAACACTAGGAGCAATTTTAATTAGTAAAAGAACATAATTAAATTATAATTAGTATAAAATAATCAATTACCTTTTTTCACCTAAAGCATGTCACCTTTTTAATTTTCAAGTTATCTTTACTATTTTCTCTAACTAAAATTTCTCATTTTTCAACAATTAAGGGCAGTTCTATTTAATAAAAAAATTGGTAATATGATAATACTAATAATTAATCAATTAATTTTTTCAGCTAAAGCATATCATTTTTTCTATATTTTCTAATTAAAATCCCTCTTTTCCTAGAAATATCACGGGCAACAATAATTTCTCTTTTTCTAAAAACATTACTAGCAGTTTATTTAGTAAAATAATATAATTAACTTATAATTACTATATGCTAATCAATTACCTTTTTCACCTAAAACATGTTACCTTTTTAATTTTCTCTAACCAAATCCTCTATTTTTCCAATTATATCATGGGCATTATATATAATAAAATAAAAAAATATATAATTACTAATAATTAACCAATTACCTTTTTCAACTAAAATCCATCATCTTTTCTAAATTTCTAACTAAAATCCCTCATTTTCTAGAATTATAACGAATAACATTTATATAATTATCATCAAATAATCTCATTTAAAAATTTAAGCCTCCAAAAATTATGTTTTAAATAATGAAAAAATTTCATATAATATTAAAAAAAATCCGTACATCGCACGGGTTTTAAGCTAGTACATTAGAAATTATTCACCGTAAAAATAGAAAAAATGACAATTTTGTCGACTAATCACCACTCCAGTTAACAAAATAACACATCCGCATATCTGGTCAATAATACCATTTTGTTACGCATTTTGATAACTACTTAATTCTTGTTACGCATATACAAAATGCATAACAAAAAAAGACCAAATCCTCCCCTATTACGCATGACTTAGGTGGGTAACAAACAAAAAATAACCGTATGACAAATGCGTAACACCTTAATACCCAAATATGAAATGCGTAATAGCTTAATATTTAGGGTTAAATAATTTCCATTCGGGGTTCAACGACTTCCAATATTTGGGATTTAAAAATATTAAAATTTTTAAATAAATTTATTTGTATTCCCTTACGGGTTCAACAATTAACTTTTGGGATTCAATTTTTTCATTTTGGATTTTAGAAATATACAGAATGACGAATAAACCGTATACGAACTTAGGATTTAGGGTTGTAAACAACCCTGAACCCTAAATTCAAAACCCTAATTTATCCTGATTTTGCCCAATTTTTTAAAAACCAGGCCGCTGGACTAGTTAAAAAAACACAATTTGAATTGACCATTTGATTATAAATTTTTTAATGATGTTTAGAAATATATATTTATCAAAAAAAAAAATTTCTATTACCCATCTGGAAAATGTGTAATAAGCTATTACCCATCCCACAAATGGGTAATAGATACTATTATCCATTTGTAAAATGCGTAATAGAATTTTTTTAATATATATAAAACTAAAATAGATGTATTACTCCACTATCAAATGCGTAATACCTATTAATCCACTACCAAATGCGTAATAGACTGGTATATGTTGAGTATTGAATACAGCAAAAGAATACAGAGGGGGTGAATGGATTCTTGAACTTTTCTTGTTTTTGAATATGTGTAGCAAGATAAGTGTTTGTGTGTGCAAATGTGTAGTTGCGGATAAAGAACAACACAAGACACAATATCACTTTAATCTAATATATTATTAGATAAAGGTTGCTACAATCTGTGAATACAAATGATAGTATTCTCAGCTTCGTTTTTCTCAGAAAGATATATCTTAGAGTGTGTGAAAAACTTCTATAACTAAAGAAGTGAGATTGTATTCTTATAGAACATGAATACAACTCAGTTACTACAAATAAGGTTACAGGATAAATTACTTTCTTGTATGTCTATCCTTTTTGAGTAAGCATCCAAACGGCTACAGATTTGACTTTGCAAAGTTCTGTTCAGATCCACTTCTTTAGCTATTTGTCTCTTCTATATCTCTCCAAGCTTCCTTGTAGGCTTTCCAGAGCACGTTACAGATTGTGGTCCATAAAGTGCATTGGCTTGTTGCAGGTTTCTGACTTGTACAATTCCTTCAGTATTTTGTCTCCAAGAATGTATTCGAGAAGTGGCTAAGTGATTGATTCGAGAACTAGGATTCGATAACTTTGAGTTCTCAAATACTGTATGATTGACATATCGAATCACTTCTCGAATAACACTTTTCACCAGGGTTCCTTGATTTGTCGAATAGAACACTTGACTTGTCGAATCCCTGAGATATCGAATAGCTTTTCTGAATCCTTGAGATATCGAATGGAACTTTGACTTGTTGACTCTTTAAGAACTCGAATACCACTTTGACTTGTTAACTTCTTGAGTTCTCGAATAGAGTATTTAGACATGTCGAATCTCTGAAATATCGAATGAGATATCGAATAGTTCATTTAGAGATATCGAACAGTTCATCCAGAGATATCAAACAGTGTCTTCTTAGATATCGAATCTCTGACTTCTCGAACGCTAGACTTCTCGAATAGACAAAAGTACTTCTCGAATTGGTACTTAGGCAAATTTTTCATTTCTTCAAATCCCAACTATGATTATTTGACAGTCTTTATCTTCTTGCTTGAGGCATGAACCTTGGAACTTCTTTCAAGCATTATTCTTGACTATATAAGTACAGTTACACAACTAGGATTTGATGCCTATTACAAGTACAAAACAAATAGAAACTCTACAACTAGAGGTTCACTCAGTTAAGAGGTCATGTAAGTAATGCAAAGCATTACAAACAATTAGGCTTGTTATTAGATGTATACAGGCATGCCTCTGTGACTAACAGTATATATGGCCATTCTTGAGCGCCTGCGATATTCCTGTCACATCATATATTTTAGAGTAAAGTGCACTTTGTGTACCTGAACTTTGGCCAAGACACCACTTCGCATACCATAGTTTCAAATCTGCCACGGGCAATACTGAACAAACTACTTACTTACAGTTAGTTTACTGCCGTCTATTTTCCACTAATGGTGTCAAATGCCCAGAGGTAAATCAGTCTTTGCATACAAGGTTTTTTCGCGGGCTTCTAAAGGGACTACTTGCCTCCCTTTTTACATTCATCTTCTTTAATTCATCTACTTTAATCAAGGAGAATACATGCTTTAATCACGAGGAACACCTGCTGTAATAAAGGACAAGTACAGACGATGGCTTGGGCTATTCGACAAAGAGATGAAAGAGACGCATTCTCTCCAAATGAGGCCCCGCAATATACATGTAAGCATCCTTTTCGTAATTATGGTTAATTGAAATTAGGGGTGCTATTTCTGTAATTAGGGTTTTTAAATGCTTGTACTCTTTTAATCATGTTGTTGGGGGTACCCTTTATGCAGTGAATTTAAGGATTTTATTGGTGTCTGCATTGATTTAGGGTTTTTTATTTTTGTGGTCCCAGTTGAATTGTTTATTCACTTGTTTATGTGTTATTCGATCTGTATTGTTTATAAAAAGACGTTTTCAAACCCCACTTCTGTTTGTTTTGTTTATTAATGTTCCAACACCTGATTTGTTTACAATAAAATTGTATCATGGCAAGGTAATGACTGAGAACCCAAGACAGTATGAATCATACTGTCGATCCGATCCCGACCCGCCCGATCCCGATCCGATCCCCGCACCGAACGGGGCAGGGATTCGGGGATTTTTTCGGGTACGGGCCGGGGAGCGGGGACAATTTTCAAAAAAAATCGGGGAGCGGGCCGGGGCCGGATTTTTATGTTTCCCCGGCCCGATCCCCGACCCCCGCCCCGATTTTCTCTACCCGACCCGATTTTCAATCCCGACTCGATCGATTTCACAACACTTTAATACATACATACATATATATATATATATTAATAATCTTATATTAATATAAACGAATTTACAGTACTTCATATTGGAAACAAAATGATGTTTTAATTTTATATGTTTGTCTTTCGAATAGTTAAATAACTTCGTTTCCATGTTATTTATAATTGTTTCTTTAAGTAATATTTTTTATCTTAATTTAGTGCATATGAGCTCACTAGTTAGTGTTTAAAATTATTTAATATTATTTTTTGTTTTAAATAAAATTCCCCGATTCCCCGCGGGGATCCCCGTTACCCGTTTGGGTCGGGGACGAGGAATGAAAAATAGTCCCCGACGGGGATCGGGCCGGGGACGGGGATCGGGTTTGAATTTGGGGATGGGGGCGGGGATAGCACTCCCCGGCCCCGAAGTGCCCCGACGCCCATCCCTAAGTATGATGGTGGTGATTTTGACTATGTGGACTTCTGTAATGTAGACATGATGTCCCTTTTAGAACTATGTGGTACGTTAAAGGAGTGTGGGGTTCTTGGTTGTCAAATGTACTACTACAAGTTTCCTAAAACTGATTGGATTAATGGTGTTTGGACCTTAGAAAATGATAGTGATGTTTTTGAGATGTGTGAACTGGTGCCACCTTTTAGATTGGTGTTAGTGTTTGCTGTTGAATTTAAGCCTCTAGCTGCAGAAAGCCAAATTTCATCACAGAGCTATATTCCATCACAAGAACCAGACTTGGAATTTGTTGAGGCTGAATATGATAGAGATTTTGTTAGAGAAATGTTTGATGGCCAAGATGGAGGCAATTCTGAAGATAATGTAAGCTACAATGAGGATGGTGGCTATGATGAGAATGCAAGCTACAATGAAAGTGATCCAGCCGATGAGGACTTTATGGTAAACGAACAGGATGAACTGAGTGATGATTCATTCCATTCTGATTTTTCAAATGAGGACAGTACAAATGAAGATGTGGCTTACTATAAGAATGAAAGAGCAAAAAAGGAGGTTGCCAAAGAGACTGCAAAAGCTGTTAAGGAGAGTAAGAAAGCTGCTAAGGAGAGTAAGAAAGCAGGTAAACAAAGTGAAATGCTACTAAGGAGAGTAAGAAAGCTAGTAATGAGGGTACTGGGAAGGATGGTGAGAAATCTAACTATAACAAAGAGAAAGAGAAGGAGAAAGAGAGTGCCACAAAGATGGGGACAGATGAAAATATGGAGTATTCTAGTGACTCTACTTATTATGATAGGGAAGAGGAGATGATGGCTGTCAACTCCACTGAGGAAGATGTTATAAGTTGGCCAATGTTTGATGCTAAAGCTGAGATGGACAATCCTAAGTTTGAGTTGGGCCAGTTGTTTCCCATAACAAAGGTGCTTAGAGATGCTATCAAGAAGCAAGCTATCAAGGAGAGGAGAGGGATAATTCAGAAGAGGAATTATGGTTCAAGAGTGAAATTTGTGTGTCATGGAGGTTGTAAATGGAGTATTTATGGGGCAAGAATGCCAAACTCTGA
This sequence comes from Kitagawia praeruptora, assembly GCA_037693485.1. Classification (NCBI taxonomy): domain Eukaryota; kingdom Viridiplantae; phylum Streptophyta; class Magnoliopsida; order Apiales; family Apiaceae; genus Kitagawia; species Kitagawia praeruptora. The sequence continues at coordinate 41,558,744 of CM075351.1, forward strand.
CACTTACCAGATAAGAGTCTACAATCCAAAGCATACATGCATTCAAACCTTTGAGCAGAAGCAAAGTAACTCAAGATGGATAGCTAATCATTATGAAAATGATTTGAGGATAAACTCTACTTGGCCTTTGTCTGCATTCTTAAAAAAGGTTGTAAATGATTGGGGTTGTCATGTGAGTATTTATGCAATTGCAAGAGCTAAGAAGATGGCACTGCAGAAAATTAGAGGTAGGCATGATGAGCAGTATGGTTAGGTTTGGGACTATGCTAATGAGCTCCTAAAGGCTATGCCTGACAGCACAATGTTAGTAATGACAGAAAACACAGCAGATCCTGATAAGAAGATATTCAAAAGATTCTATACTTATTTTGGCCCACTTAAGAAGGGATTCAAAAGTGGTTGCAGGCCACTCATTGGACTTGATGGTTGCCATTTAAAGGGACTTTATGGGGGCCAACTCCTAACAGCCATTGGGACATATGCTAATGATGGGATGTACCCTTTGGCTTGGGCAGTGGTAGAAGTAGAAAATGCTGAGAGCTGGAATTGGTTTTTGAAGAATGTGGTCGAAGATCTTCAGATTGTTAATGATGGTAGTTGGACATTCATTTTTGACAGGCAGAAATGCTTAAACAATGCTCTTGAGAACATAGTGCCTAATGCAGAACATAGGTTCTGTGTTATGCACTTGTACAGAAATATGTGGAAGGACCACAAAGGAATTGGTATGAGGCAGTGTTTATGGAAAGCATCGAGGGCCACCACTGATTACACCTTCAACAAGCACATGGAGGAATTAGGAAAGGTATGTCTTTTAACTTTGTGTCTTAAGTTACTTTTCAATTACCCCACTTGATTTTCAATTACACCTTTACCTAACTTTGTTTTTTATTTCTCAGCTGTCCAAGAAGTGCTACGATTGGTTGGCTGAAAAACCTAGATGACTCCAGTTCTGTTTGAGCAGCCAGTTCAAATTGCTAAAGAAAAATACGGGGTATCAGTTAGCAATGGCAAGTATGACAAAAGATTACTTATAGGAGGGAAATCCACTGGTGAGGTAGTTTACGCTAAGGTAGAGGAGCGCATACCGATGGAATGAACGAAATACGAACACCCCTTCTGCAACTTCCAAAACCTCTGATCATGTCAATGGAGTAGAAGTGCATTTAGGATGATTCCAAAATCTGATCAGTTTGTGAACAACCAATGTGAGGTCTTCAACAGCAGTATTGGTAAACATAGAGATCTTCCTATACTGTCTATGCTACAAGCCATTCACATAGATGTGATGACAAGAATCCAAAAAAGAAGGGACAAAATGATTAACAGTTATGCTTTGAACCCTATCTGTCCCAATGCTATGTGGAGATTAAACAAGTAAGCTTTTTCCTAAAAATTCTATCTTATCTTTATTGTACATTAAAAGCATGTCTAATATGTATTTTACCATGTATGTTGGGGCTGTTCAAATGACTAAAAGGTGCCATGTGATCTGGTCTTGGGGGGGCAAAGTACTTGGTCACCATGTCAAAAGGGGGGTATCAGATGGTAGTGGACCTGGATGCTAAAAACCGTGCATGCAAAAAGTGGGAATTGAGTGGAATACCCTGCTACCATGCATGTGCTTGCATTGCATGGTCAAAAAGGAATTATGAGGAATTTTTTCATGCATGCTATTCAAAGGACACCTTCATTGCTTGCTATAGCCACACCCTTGAACCCATATGTGGTAAAGAAGAATGGGTTAGGACTGATTATCCCTGACCAAAACCCCTTGTGGTGAAGATGCAGACAGAAAGGCCAAAAAAATCCAGGAATAAGACAAATGATGCAACAACACAAGGTGCAACTAGGTTAAAAAGATAGAACACTTTTAGAGTAAAGTGCACTTTGTGTACCTGAACTTTGACGAAGACACCACTTCGCATACCATAGTTTCAAATCTGCCACGGGCAATACTGAACAAACTAATTACTTTAAGTTAGTGTACTGTCGTCTATTTTCCACTAACTCCGTTAAATTGGCAGGGGTAAAACTATCTTTTCTAGCTGGGTTTTTGGCGCGGGCTCAGCGAAGTAGGCGGGAATTGCAGCTATATATACAACAGACCAGCCCCCATCGCCACCAACCAACTCCGATCTTGCACCACCGAACTCCAACCCACCACCAACAATCCTTAACCCACCTCCCTTCACCCCATCTTCATCGAACCTCCAAGCAGCAGCCCTCCTCTGTTCTTCATCAACACAACACCGAACCATTTCCCCTACAGCCACCACTCCTCTTCTTCCACTCCAACCATTTATCCTCCGTTTTTCTCATTACCGTTCGCTCCTCACCAACAAACAACTCCACATCTCACCCCCATTCCAACCCAACTCCCTTTCTCCGTTCATTCAATGCCATTACCACCTCCGCTATTCTCCGCCCTTCATCACACGACTTCACATCTTCTCCACCCCACTCCCGTTCTCATTCTCCCCATTTTTCCCACCCCACCGCTGCAAATCACCACTTCGACCTTCTCCCCTACATCACCCACCTTCTCCTTTAATCATCCCAATTCCTTTTCTCCTCTCCATTTCGCAACTTCACGCCTATTTCATCACCTCCGTTCACCCTTCTTTGTTTCTGCCGCCTTCTCTCTTCCTTCACCTTCGCCCTTATTACTCCGCCACAACCACTGCCTCCTGCCTTCTCCCATATTCCCCAACACCACCAGTTCCACCTTCACTCCTCTTTTGTTCCTTCGCACCTCCCATTCCATTCCTCAACACTCCATCGCGCCTCCACCATACTTCTCACCCGTATCTTCCGACCACCCCCTTTGTTCTCCGACCAAGGAAGATTTTGGTCCTCTAGTAGCAATCGAGCTACTAAACTTCCATGACATTTCTCATAAGGTTTACAACCCACACAACCTTCTCTGTAACTAATCATCAAGCAATCAAATTTAAACATCTAAAAATTAGACCCAGCTAAAATTTAACAAACAAAATCCAACTCTACCTAATCTACAATTAACATAAACAAACTGAGTTCATGGTTGGTTCCGCGAGAAGGGCGGTACGGTGGCTGGGGGAAAAGGGGAAGAAAAGAAACAGTGGGAGCAAAGAGGGTAATAGAAAAACCTGGCTACTTGGGCTTCTAAAACCGTTGCTTCAGTGGTAGTTGGGCGATGACGGATAGAGATACATACGGGGAGAGGGAGAGGGAGAGGGAGAAGAAAGAGTCGAGAGAGAGACAGTTGAGAGAGACGAGAGAGATTGTCTGGAGAGGGAGAAAAGAAATGGGGAAACAGGTGGTTTGGTTAGGAATTAGAAAATTAGAAACAAGGGGTTTGTTAGCTGAAAAAGACTATTTTACCCCTGCCAATTTAACGGAGTTAGTAGAAAATAGACGGCAGTACACTAACTGTAAGTAATTAGTTTGTTCAGTATTGCCCGTGGCAGATTTGAAACTATGGTATGCGAAGTGGTGTATTCGCCAAAATTTAGGTACATAAAGTGCACTTTACTCTATTCTCACAACACAAGGACTTGTCCAGCTAAGGTATGGTTGTGATTTATTCTTGTACTCATAATTTCTCTATGCTAGTTGATAACTGAATGCATATGCTTTTGTGTTCACAGGCACATGACAGGGCTAATGGATGTGAGAAACAGAACAACAAAAAGACGAAGAAGGCCAAACAGGATGAAAATGGCACATAAGGGAATTTCACAACTCCTGAACAAGCTAATATAGGAACTGAAAGAAAAAACCTCAACATTAGGTGAAGGTAGCCAGAGAGGGGTGTTTACTAACTCCATCACTTCTCAAACAACCAACACTTCTGAACCAACCAACAATCCTCTTGGTGTGGAGCCCCTGAGCTTTACAACTATGAACAAGAGCAAGGTTACAAATTTGAATAACTTGGAGCTAGCTAGAAAGAAAAGAGAAAGCAGGCTCAAACAAAAGCCAGTTTGGAAGTTGTGAACTATTTAACTCATTAGGGTTATTTTGTTATTGATGTTATTTTGGTACTGGTATAAGCCATTTTGTATTATGGTTGTATGAAACCTTTCTAATGGTCTGTAAGAACCTTTTAATGGTCTCTTTGGAACCTTTTAATGGTCTCTTTGGAACCTTGTAATGGTCTGTATGAACCTTTTAATGGTCCTTTTGGCTTGTAATGAAATGAAGGTTACCTTTTGTTACTGATTTAATAGCTTTGGTTTTATTAGGTATTCTTATGTTCAATTTTCAAGCACTTTAAACAGCAAAGTGTCTTTTATTTACAAAGTTTATTGTCACTTAGATTTGGATTTCATGTACAAAGAATGTACATAGCAAGAACATTCAATAAACTTAACAATATGGTTCCATTACACACCAAAGCTTAACAAGCTTAACATTGAACAATCACTACACATAACAAGCTTAATTCCTAACAAACCTTTGCCATAATACAGACCAAAGCTTAAGAGACAATCACATTCAACAAACTTAACAGCCATAGAGCAAGCTAACCAAAGCTTCATTCATCAACAAAATCGTAGTCATCATCCTAAACTTCAGTGTCATCCCTCATTGTGTTCAAAGCCATATTCATCATCAAATTAACAAGCACAAACAGCCCAATAATAGCTACACACTGTTGCTTAGTCTTCAACTGTAACATCTTAGCTTGATGCCTCTCCCTTATACGAACAATCTTGTGCTTATACCTTTCATCCTTCTCCAGCTGAGACTCCTGCAACTCCTTAATAATCTCTAGAGTGCGAGGCCCAAGTTCCTCATCAATCCATTCCTGGTAGCCACAAGTGTTGTTCGAACATGCCTTGAATCTCCTCCCCGCATTTGGCCAAAACCATTGAGTCTTCATTACACTCATCTGGTCACAGTAGCAAACAAGGTCCAAGATGGCATCGATTTCTTCATCCGTACGATGTCTAGCAGCCATTTTTCAGTTTGTGGAGTGAATTAGGGTTTGCAATTAGAAGTGATGAAGAATCGGGGCTGCACTTGTGTATATATAGCTGCAATTCCCGCATAATCCAACGAGACCGTGCAAAAAGCTACTGGAATAAACTATTTTACCCCTGGTCATTTGACACCGTAAGTGGAATATAGACGGCAGTACACTAACTGTAAGTAATTAGTTTGTTCATTATTGCCCGTGGCAGATTTGAAACTATGGTATGCGAAGTGGTGTCTTGGCCAAAGTTCATGTACACAAAGTGCACTTTACTCTATATTTTATTCAGTACTTCTGTCCTTTAGCCGTAAAAATACGACGTGATCTTGTTATTAAATTTTTTCGAGTTAAATGCATTTCGTGTACCTGAATTATGCACATTATACAATTTGTGTACCTGAATTATCAATTGTGCACTTTGTGTACCTGAACTTTATAAAAAACAATCAATTTGTGTAGCTAACCTTTAAGTGTGCACTTTGTGTACCTAAATTTTACAACAATATTCAATTTGATGCATGTGTAAAATTTTATATATTAAAATGAAAATTTTAAATTTTTTATTTCAAAAATAGATTATATATATATATAGAGAGAGAGAGAGATATAGATATATATAAAGTAATAAATTTTTTGATTTGAAACCTTCTTTATTGCATAAAATTTAAACTTTATAAAATTGGTGTAAAATTTACTATTATTCTCCAAAAATCTACAATAATGAATGTTACAAATTTATTGTAAAAAATTAAAATAAATATAAAACAAATATATTATTCATCGTTTATAAAAAATATATATTATTCTGTCTCTTATTTTTTTCTTACTTTATATATAATAACTAATATATTAATATTTGACTTTAAATTTTTCTGAATTTTGACAAAAAATATAAAATTTTGCACATGCATATAAAGTTCGGGTACAAAAATTGAATATTCTTATAAAATTCAGGTACACAAAATGAACACTTAAAGTTTAGGTACACAAATTGATTATTTTTAGAAAGTTTAGGTACACAAAATACGCAATTGATAGTTTAGACACACAAAGTATATAATATACATAATATACATATTTCAAGTAAACAAAATGCATTTAACTCATTTTTTTTCTTAAGTTTCAAATCATTAAATTTTCTCTTGTTTTAATTTCTAATTTTAAAGTTAGGAAGCAATGACTTTATGCACACTCTAATCCTTTACAGTTGAACCCTTTTTTTTTTTATATTATTATTATCATTATAAATATTATAAAAAATGTATACTAAATTATAACACAATAATTAACCATGGAGTTAATCTAAATAGGCTGGATTTATGGGTACAGCTTCATGATCTTCGTCCAGGATTTATGTCTGAAAACATTATTAAGGAGATAGGGAATTACATTGGAGTTTACGTTGCTGCGTGCCCTAAAAATTTTCAGTATGGTTGGAAGGAGTATATGAGAGTTCGTGTTTCAATTGATCTGCTCAAACCTTTAAAAAGGAGAATGAAGTTAAGAAAATCAGGTGCGGAGTGGTTCTGGGTTAATTTCAGGTACGAACATGTCCCAATGTTTTGTTTCATATGTGGATTGTTGGGTCATTCAGAAAAGTTTTGTGGCAAGCTTTTCGACACCCCTGAATCTGAGATAGTAAAACCTTATGGTGCATGGTTGAGAGCTCCAATAAGAAAGTATAACAATTTAATCGGTGCACGATGGTTAAGGGATGGATCGGAGAACGAGGAAGAAGTGAATTCGGGTGATCGGAATTCAACAACGGGTGGGACAGAGGGGATGAGAATGAATGCACAGTTAGTTCCTAAAAATCTGGGATTAGTTGCAACAGCTGAGAAAAAGGGATATGACAGTATAGGGGATAACAGTCAGGGCGCGAGTTTTGGAAATTTAAATCAAGAGAATATATCGGGGGAGTCAGTTATATTAAATCCTGGAAGCAAGGAAATTACAATTGTAGAAAATAAAAAAAGAAAGACTGATGTTGGGCTGGGCCAGGGAAGTGAGTTGGGCAATAAGATAGAACTACTTATGGGCTCAGAGACTGAGGGGGTAATTAGCATGGACCAAGATGGCGACAATAGTTCACATGCAGTTTTACTGTCAAAAAACGGACCAAAGGCGAGCTCTGTAAAAGGGGTTCGCCTATCACAATGAGTACGTTAAGCTGGAATTGCCGTGGGCTTGGGACCCCATGGGCTATTCAATTCCTTAAGGAGTGTGTTCTCCAAAAGAAACCCAGGTTCGTTTTTCTTTGTGAAACTCTGTGTAAACAAGACATAGTTGAGAAAGTTAGATGTAGTTTGAACTTCGAAAGAGCTTTTGCAGTAGATGTTCAGGGTCATAGTGGAGATGTAGCTCTATTATGGAGAAAGAGTAGTGAGGTGAAAGTGTTATCCTATAGTAAAAATCATATCGATGTTAGTGTGGAGATTGTTGGTTGGCAAAAGTTCAGACTGACAGGAGTATATGGGGAGCCGGATCGGGCAAAACGTCAAGAAACATGGGATCTCATTCGTAGGTTAAACGGCCATGATAACACTCCATGGTGCTTGATAGGAGACATGAACAATATTGTTCATCAAGAAGACAAACGGGGAGGCCGTCCTTACCCTCAGCGGTTGATTTTAGGTTTTCAGAAAGTTTTGGAGGAGTGTGATTTGGTTGATCTAAATCTGGTAGGATACAGGTATACGTGGGAAAGAGGAAAAGGAACAGATGATTGGATGGAAATTCAATTGGACAGGGCTATAGTATCGAGTATTTTCTTGCAGTAATTCCCAAAGGTGAGGTTGTCAAACTTGGAGATTTCAACTAGTGATCATAGTCCTATTTTTATGGAGCCAGTCAGTAGAAGTTATGAATATTCAGTAAAACAATTTCGTTTCGAAAACGCGTGGCTCAGGGAACCAATGTGTCAACAGATCGTTAAAGATGTTTGGATGGAACATCAAGACAAATCTCTCAGGGATAAGTTAACAATCTGTGCGGAGACTTTAGCTAAGTGGGGAGCTGAAATCACTGGAAGATTTAAGGATCGTATTCACCATAGTAAGAAGATCATGAGAAGTTTGAAGAAAAGGAGAGATTCACATTCAGTCATGTTATATCAAGAGGAAGCTCACAAGCTTACAGAAACCTACAGTCAGCAAGAGGTCTTTTGGCGCCAGAGGTCTAAACAACTGTGGTTGCGTGAAGGTGATAGGAATAGCAGATTTTTTCATAATTCTGCTAAAATTCGGAGAAAGGTGAATCATATTGATAATTTGGTTGACGATAATGGACAAAGGGTGGGATGGGATTCCGGGTTGCAAGAGTTGATGGTGAAATATTTTAACGAACTGTTCAAAGCTTCAGATACCGATTGGGGGGAAATCATAGGCTGTATTGACAGAAGGATTACAGATGTTCAAAATATGATGTTGGTAGCTCCTGTAGAGGTCGATGAGGTTAAGGACGCGATATTTAGTATGCACCCTGATAAGTCCCCTGGCCCGGACGGCATGAGTCCTGGCTTCTATCAGAAATTTTGGAATATTGTTGGAGCAGATGTGTTTAAAGTGGTCGAGCAGTTCTTCGATTCAGCCAGGTTTGCTAGTGATATTACAGATACAAATATCGTTTTGATCCCGAAGAATCAGAATCCCTCAAGAATGACGGATCTTAGACCCATCTCTCTTTGTAATGTGGTCTACAAGGTGGTGTCAAAGGTTTTGGCAAATAGACTCAAAAAAGTTTTAAATGGTGTTATCTCAGAAACTCAGAGTGCGTTCGTTCCGGGTAGACTTATTACGGATAATGTTATGATTTCCTTTGAAGTCATGCACTATTTGAAACGGAAAACGCAAGGTAAAACAGGATGGATGGCATTGAAGCTTGATATGAGTAAGGCTTACGATCGAGTGGAATGGGGTTTTTTAGAAGCAATTTTGAGTAAATTGGGTTTTGAGAGAAAGCTGGTGAAGATGTTTATGGAGTGCATTTGTTCAACGAAATATCAAATCAGTCATGCGGGTAAAAAGTTTGGAAGGATAGTGCCAGAAAGAGGTATACATCAAGGTGATCCTCTCTCTTCTTATCTTTTTCTTATATGCATGGAAGGTTTTACAGCTCTTATTCGAAACTATGAAAGTAGAAAACTGTTGAATGGTATCCAAGTGGCTCGTGGTGCCCCTGTTATCTTGCATATGTTTTTTGCGGATGATAGCTACATTTTCTGTAAAGCTAGAGGGGAGGATGCTAATAGAATTGTTAATCTTCTTAATTCATTTGAGAGAGCTTCGGGCCAAAAAATAAATGTGGACAAATCCTCCATTTTCTTCAGTCGCAATACTGCTCAGTCTATGAAGCAAGAGATATGTGGTATCCTGCATTTTCAAGAGGCAAATGACAACACTATGTACTTGGGTTTACCAAACACAATGAGCAGAAACAAGTCAGCAGTTTTTGGCTACTTAAAAGAAAGGGTTCGCGACAGAATCGAGGGGTGGAATAAAAAGACAATGTCGAAAGGAGGTAAAGAAATTCTCTTAAAAACAGTAGCTCAATCAGTTCCTAACTATGCTATGAGTATGTTTTTGTTGCCTAAGCAAGTGTGCACTGATATAGAGAATTTAATGTCTAAATTCTGGTGGCAAACCTCGTCGAACAAGGAAAGGGGAATTAGATGGAAAAGCTGGAAGAACATGAGTAAAAAGAAGTCTCAAGGAGGGTTGGGTTTTAGAAAGCTTTATGATTTTAATTTGGCATTGCTCGGAAAGCAGGGATGGAGATTGATTTCGAATCAGGAGAGCTTAGCTAGCAAAGTTTTCAAAGCCAGATACTATCCGAACGATACGTTTTTGACAGCAAAAATAGGCAACAATCCGAGCTATATCTGGAGAAGCATTTTAGAAGCTCAGGTTTTGCTTAAACAAGGGGCAGTCAGGAGGGTGGGCAGTGGTAATTCAGTAAGCATAAAGAATGATCCTTGGTTGCCAGATACAGTCAATCCTTATATCCAAACGGAGCATCCAGCATTAGAGGGGCAAGTAGTTTCAGGGTTGATGGTTCCAAATCAAAATGAATGGGATAGAGAGGCGATTCACGATATTTTCGAGGATAGAGATGCCAACCTAATTTTATCTATTCCACTTCGTCAGAATGAATCAGATAGTTGGTTTTGGAGTAAGGAAAAGATGGGTTGCTATACGGTTAAAAGTGCTTATGCTCATTTGAAAGATGAAGGATCTCAACACAGCATGACCAATAATTCTGGCTTATGGAGGAATATGTGGAATTTGAAGATTCCTCATAAAGTGAAAGTTTTCTTATGGAGAGCAATATCTGATTGTCTACCTACGAAGGACCAATTGCGTATCAGGCAGGTTAATGTTAATTCTTTATGTCCAGTTTGTAATTTGGAGAATGAAACAGTAATGCATTGTCTAGTGTCGTGTCAATTTGCTGCAATGTGCTGGGATTTTTCTGGTCTGGTACAGAACGTTCCAACAAATGTGGAGTTTGGACAATGGCTGGAAGCTATAACGAATGGACAGTCGACAGAGAATTTTGCTAAAGTGGGCATGATTGCATGGGCTTTATGGAGAAATAGAAACGAAGTAGTCTGGAAACAGAAGAGTGAAGGAATTTCAGAAGTGGTGGAAACAACATTACTCAGTCTTAATCAGTGGAGATGTGCACAAGATCGGTCATTTGACAACTTTCTTGGGTTTATGACTCAGGCAGATGGCAAAGTGCACTGGGAGCGACCACAGCAAGGGAGGATTAAGATCAATACTGACGCTGCTATCTTCGAAGATTCAGGACGTTACAGTTATTCCATGATTGCTCGTGATCATCAAGGAGAGCTGGTGGAAGCATGTTCGAGTTGTAAGCAAGGAGACGTGGATCCTTTTATGGCTGAAGCAATAGGTGTTCGTGAAGCTCTTAGTTGGGTCAAGAACAGGGAGTGCACAGATGTTATAGTCGAAACTGATTGTCTTTCCTTGATACAGGTGGTTCGTTCTTCTTCTACGAATCTGTCTTATCTAGGTAGAGTTATTAACGATTGTAAATCGTTGTTGGTTGGTTTGAAAGAACGTAATATTGCGTTGTGTTTTGTTAAACGTTCCGCGAATAAGGTTGCTCACTACATAGCGAGTAACACGAGTTCAATAGCTGAACGTATCTGGAAAAAAGGGGATGCCCTTCCGGAATTTTACCATGTAATGATGGATGATCTGAAGTTTTAATGAAATTTTTTTTCGTTGGCAAAAAAAAAAAAAAAAATCTCAAATTTTATTTAATTGTTTTAATTTCTAATTTTAAAGTTAGGAAGCAATGACTTTATGCACACTCTAATCCTTTACAGTTGAACCCTTTTTTTTTTATATATATTATTATTATCATTATAAATATTATAAAAAATGTATACTAAATTATAACACAATAATGACTAATTATTACATACATACAATTCATACATATATAAATCTAAATATAAACTATTTTTTATAAATAAAAAATAATAATATTGCAACGGAAAACTTTGCCAAAGGGGCAAGTGACCGACAACTCTTACAATCACTCCACATAGTAGCATGAGTAATTTGGTAAATTGAACAATTTTAATAGGGGAAATTGATATGAATGCAAGATCTATCTTATTTAATTATGATATGATCAATCAAAACAACACGTAAAACTTCTGGCAAAAAAAAAAAAAAACAACACGTAAAAGAATTTTTTTGGGATCTAATTTGAAATTTTTAGCAATTTCCAATATATAAATAGAGACTATCATTTATATTAGTAATAAATAATAAAAATAAATTAGAGTAATATACCAAGAGCAGACTATAAAACTCCTCGCTTCTCTCTCTACTTGATACTACCCTCCGTCCCTCCCTCGTCTCTCTCTCTCTCTCTCTCTCTCTCTCTCTCTCTCTCTCTCTCTCTCTCTCTCTCTCTCTCTCTCTCTCTCTCTCTCTCTCTCTCTCTCTCTCTGTCTCTTCCATTATGATTCAGTAGACAAGAACACAGACAGTTTCAGCAGTCACTAAAACAGAGAAGAGACCTTTTTCTATTTACAGAAAAAAACAGAGAGATCTGTAAAAATAGACCATTTGACTAAAAGCTGGTAATGCTTTACACAAATCCAATCCACATTGTTATATAACAACTCCATATAACAAATCTCTACATACCCACGTCAAGATTTGAGTGTATATATACATCCAGTGGCTGCTTTTAGCTCCCCTGTTTTCTAGTCTGTTTTCCCCTGCTTTTTCCTCTGTTTTTAATAGAAAAAATGGCAGAAGTTTCAGCTAATAGTTTCATTCCAGAGACATTTCAGGGAACAACAGTGGATTTAACTTCACAAATTGGATTGCTTTGGGAGCTTATTAGAGTTCCACTAATTGTACCATTGCTGAAATTTGCAGTGGTTGTATGTTTAATTATGGAACTTATGTTGTTTGCTGAGAGATTATACATGGGTATAGTCATTGTTTTGGTGAAGCTCTTTTGGAAAAAGCCTGAAAAGAGATACAACTGGGAGCCAATGAAGGAAGATTTGGAAGCTGGCAGCTCTACTTTTCCATTGGTTCTTATTCAAATTCCTATGTTCAATGAAAAAGAGGTTAGATTTTTATCACATTTTCTTGATTTCTGCAGTACAACTTTTATGCTCTGTTATCGTTTGTTTGTTGTTCTCTGTTTTTTTTACACTAGTTTCTGTCTATTGTTCTCTGTCAAATTTTGGCACTGTTCAAATTTCTTACAGTTAAGAATTTAGGTTTTTAAGGCTGTTTTTGTCTGTTTGTATAATTTTGTTCTTTTCTGGACAGGTTTACAAGATCTCAATTGGGGCTGCATGTAACCTGTCATGGCCAGCAGATCGTCTTGTTATTCAAGTTCTTGATGATTCAACTGACCCTTTTGTCAAGGTAATTTCTTCAAGTCAAGTTTAGCTCAATCCAAACACTCCCTAGATTCCTTGTCTTACTCATCTGTCAAGTACCATTTTTGGTTAACTTTTTATTGACTTGGTTCAAGTCACTTGATGATTTTACTTACCGTTAATAAAGTTTAAAGCAAACTCGAAACTACGAAATTCTTACGTGATGTTTAACACATCATTGGATAAATTTTGGTATGTTCTACATTTTTATTAAATTTAGTTATTAATATAATCCACAACTACTGTTGCAGGAATTAGTCGAGAAAGAATGCAAAAGGTGGGCAGCCAAAGGCTTAAACATCACCTACCAAATTAGAGAAACAAGAGGAGGCTACAAAGCTGGTGCTCTTAAAGAGGGATTAAAACGAGATTACGTTAAAGATTGCGAATACGTTGCAATTTTCGATGCTGATTTCCGGCCAGAACCTGATTTTCTGCGGCGATCTATCCCATTCCTGATGCACAACTCTAGAATTGCACTTGTCCAAGCTAGATGGAGATTCGGTAAACCTACTAACCAAACCAAATTAAGTAATGTTACAGTCTTATAACATTTCATTATAACTACCTCTTTTTGTCTGTTTTTCCTGTTATGTTTCTGCAATCATTTTAAGAGTGTAGGTGGTCTGGTGTGTCATACTCTTTTACCTATGAGAATGTAAGTTTCTTACAGTAGCCTTGTGTCATGTTTATTGGTAAGATTTTGTTGACAGTGAAGAGGCTTTGTGGATTCTTGAAAAGTTCTGTATTTTTTGTAAACGCGGAGTCTCTACAATCACAATTTTTCGAAACAAATAAAATCTGCGTACAGTTCTTCTGTGCTAACGACTAACGTGGTTTCGAACGTTTGATTAAATTTGTTTTAACCTGTTGGCATGGTCAAGTGGGGATCACATAAAACGCACAGCTGTTGGAGAGGGCCAACTTCTTTGTCCCAGTTTGATTGTATTATTAGTCTGGACCTCTCATGGTGTGTAGTTTGTACAACCAATCCACCAGGCCATATTCTTTCTTTTCTTTTTTCTTTTTAACCTTTTTAACAAGTACTTTAATTTAAAAAGGCAATTAAAAAGATAGTGTAAGTAATTGTTGCTCTAATGCTTGAGCTATCATAAGTTTTGTTGACCAGTTAGTATTATATATTGAGGTGACAGAGGTTGTGTACATATATAGCTTTGTAATATTATGACAGACTTTGTGTGCATATATGGCTATGTAGTGGAGTATTATTTTTTAAAGGTAAAAAACAAATTATATGCATATGTATATTAAAAGTTAAAACATGGGAGTAGATTGACTCTTGCTAGGTTATTTCACCAACCGACACTTGCGTCTAGTGGTCTACTGCAATAAAATGACACTTAGGTTAGTAAAGTCTAGGCTGTTATAGTTGATAAGTTTTATGTGTAGTTCTATTACTTTAATGAAATATGCTGTTGTTTATAAGTAAATACTAAGTGGATAAATTGGATTATTTACTGCAGTAAATTCTGATGAATGTTTGATGACAAGAATGCAAGAGATGTCATTGGATTACCATTTTACAGTGGAGCAAGAAGTGGGATCAGCTACTCATGCCTTCTTTGGGTTTAATGGTACTTATATTTCAACAACTTCTTTGAAAAATACTTTCCAACTTTTTTCTTATATAACTTTGAGTCTTCCCAACCAAAAATTGCATGCTGAGGACTCACTGATATCCTAGTGGCGAAGGCTCTTCCTCCTGTCCCTTTCCAGTGTGCTTAGTTATTAGTTTGGATTCTCCTTCCCTCGCTATCGTATTTGAGAACTGATATATTGGAAAATGAATCAAATACCAAAAGAATAAGATGCAGTTTACAAAAATATGTAATGACTTCAATAAGTTTTGACAATTTATGCCATGTTTACTTGACCCAAGTTCTTGATCAACTTGATAGTTTCAGACTCTAAAAGCAAAGTCTTATAAGTTGTTTTTATTTATTTGTGTAAACTTAGGACACTAACTGAGTTTGCAGAGTGCTTGGATTCTATAAACAACCTTGACATGTGACTCTTATTAGGCGCATAATCCCAAAGAGATGTAGAGAATGGTCCATTTTGGTAATTGATAGCTTGATTTGATCACTTGGTGGGTCTTTTGTTCTGTGGTCCAATCTCTGCAAATCAAATGATGCTTGTAGTATACTCCTATAACATAGCTTTTTCCCAGTAAAACTAATAGATTTGGCCTAACAAAATTCCAAACTTTATAAGCTTGGAATTTCATCTTTATGTAAACTTGTGAAAACTATTTATTACTAATAGAGTTATTAGCATGCCTAACAAGTTACTATGATTAAACTATTGTGCAGGGACTGGTGGCATATGGAGAATTGCTGCTATCAACGAGGCAGGTGGATGGAAGGATCGAACAACAGTTGAAGATATGGATCTTGCTGTTCGGGCTAGTCTCAGGGGATGGAAATTTGTTTACCTTGGTGATCTTCAGGTAATTTTTACTTATCCATGTGATATCGTCCATTGTATAATATGTTTCATAACGACTTACTGATCAGTAATTTCACATTTTACATGTGATAATGATTTGAGCAGCTGTTTGTAATATATTGACGAATCTAGCTTAACATTTTCTCTGCTGAATTTACCATAGGTAAAAAGTGAACTTCCAAGTACTTTCAAGGCCTTCCGATATCAGCAACATAGATGGTCTTGTGGTCCTGCTAATTTGTTCAGAAAAATGGTGATGGAAATCGTGAGAAACAAGGCATGTAAACTATAATTTTTAGTGTTATGATTGTGATTCTATCTGCATCAAGACAGCATTAACAATATATATTTTTTACTGATTGTTGCAGAATGTGAACTTCTGGAAGAAGGTTTATGTGATATACAGCTTCTTCTTTGTACGAAAGATCATAGCTCATATGGTCACATTTTTCTTTTTCTGTGTCGTCCTTCCATTAACCATTATGGTTCCTGAAATTGATGTTCCAAAATGGGGAGCCATTTATATTCCTTGCATCATCACCACTCTCAATTCAGTTGGAACACCAAGGTCCGAAAACTTCTCTTTTCTCATAGACGGGGAAACCTTTTTCTTGTCTCTCTCTTTTTACTTAATGTGTTAAACTAAATTTTGCAGGTCAATCCATTTATTGTTTTACTGGATTCTGTTTGAAAATGTTATGTCTTTCCACCGCACCAAGGCAACCTTCATTGGTTTATTTGAAGCAAAGAGAGCTAATGAATGGGTTGTGACTGAGAAACTAGGAGATGGTCTTAAGAACAAAAACAGCAAACCAAACAAGAAATTCCAGTTCAACTTCAATATAGGAGACAGGTGATAATACTTTATAACTTTACCCTTTCCAACTTTTCATACTCATATGGTATTTTGGTGGCCTGAGATGCGATACGAATTCGCGTTATGTCTTTTCAGGATACATGTTACAGAGCTGGGATTCGCAGCATTTCTTTTCTTCTGTGGATGCTATGATTATCTTTATGGGAAAAACAATTACTTTGTTTACATGTTCCTCCAAACTATAACCTTTTCGATTGTGGGATTTGGCTACATTGGCACCATTGTCCCAACCTAATAGACAAAGGAAGCTCTTGTTTACATGGGTAAATAGAATGTGTGTTTCTGTTCAGCAATGAATTCATCCATCGATTCGAAGAGAAGAAGTCCCAATGCAAGTTAGTTGTGCTCGAAAATCTACCGTTGGAGCCACCAGGAACTAGAAAACAGATTGGTAATTGTTTTAGCTTAGATACAGACAGTCACTAAAGGTTTGATAAAAAGTATAGACTGAAGCTATCGTATCTAGAGGTTAGATCAGGGTCTATGTTTGTACTTGTGATTATATCATTTGTAATTGTTGTATTTGTTCACCAATCAGTTCAGTTTTATACTTGTAATTTTTTCTCAGCTTGAAGAGTGAAATAAACTGTGAGCAAAAGAATCAACCATGTAAGTTGTAGCAAAATGTTCTTGCCATTTTTTAGTCCTTATTTTTTTTGTCTTGATAGATAAGTTAAGGTATACGAGAGTTTCACATTTATATCAGAATGTTCAAGTGATTCTGTGATTACCCCTTCAAAAACTCAGTCATTTCTCCTATGACTCGAGTACTTGACTCTAGAATGTCCTGTTCTGATGACTAAAACATATCCGTGTGACCTCTATAACAAAAATTATGGGTGTTGTTCGACCAAAACCTACTTGACATAGGTGCCAAATCTTCACATAACGTAAAACTATCCTTAACATAGCATAACGTAAAACGTATAAATAATTTCGGTTTTGTGGTAGCTTGTTACGGAGTATAACCCATTATAAAATATTCACAGACATTAGAAAGATATATCTACTACAATGCATTTACCTAGAAAATTAGACAAAGTATCTAGCATTTGTCTTTACTTAAGATCTGCTTACATATATGCTTTACCTCCAATCTTATAAAATGCACTACTGTTTGTTTGTGTAAAGTTAAAAAACGATCTAAAATTAAGAAAACCAAGTTTGTAGAAGATATTTTTTTGAATTACTTATTTTATTTTATAATTTTATTTAATAAAAATTAATATCACTATTCATATTTTTAGTTTAATAATCATTTTATTATTTTATATTTTTAATAATTCATACTATATGAAATAATAAAATTATCTAAACAAATATAAACTTAAAATTTTCATTTTTCATTTATAACTTAAAATAACTTTAAATAATAAATCACTTTTCTAAGTTTAACCAGCATTAGTACAAAACTTTACGTCAGTCAAATTGGCCTTTTACGTCATCAAATTGGCGACGTATGGAGGAGAGTCACCAGTATTTTACGTTGGTTAAAAAGGAACGTATAAAGTCTAAATATATGTCGCTAAAAACCTACATGTGATGTCGCTAAAAAGCCGACATATAATGTCCTAAAAAGCCGACGTATAAACCTAAGAAGACCAACGTATAATGTCGAAAAAGACCGACGTATAATGTCGAGAAAGACCCGACGTATAATGTCAAAAAGCCCGACGTATAATGTCCAAAAAGAACTGACATATAATGTCCAAAACAATCGACTTATAATATTCAAAAAGGACCGACATATAATGTCCAAAAAGACCGACGTATAATGTCAAAAAAGGATCGTCGTATAATGTCAAAAATGACCGAAGTATAATGTCCAAAAAAACCGACATATATTGTCTATTGAATAATGACAATTTTACCCTGTTTATATTTATATATACACCAAAATTTCTATTATTCAAACCAAAAAAATTAATAAAACTTGCAATCCAAATTTCTCAAAAAGTGATTAATTAAATTAAAATAATTATTATTACATACTTGAAAATACATCCACAATATTTATAAATTCTTGATGTCATACATCTAATTCTAACACATATACATCACAACTATCATAAATCCAAAACATAATATCCATTTTCCGATTGCTACAAGGTTCATATCATACTCCGTCTTTCCAACACCTGCAAAAATTATGTGTTTGAACTTGTTAGCACAAAGTACATATAAAATATATTCGTAAGTAAAAATTTCTTGAGTACATTTTTTATATTTAAAAACAAAGAGATTTTTTGAACTTAAAAGTCGTGTACCCGATCACATATATTCACGAGTAATATAATCTACCCAAATATCTCGAATTTCTTCAATTTGTTGGTTTGTGTATCTTTTTCCAAGACCCTGCATGCCAAAAGAATTGTTAAATTTATATGCAAGTAATGTTTTTTCTAATATCTACAATAACATTAATTCCATTTTAGATAATTTATACCTCTACCCACCTAACTTTCTTTACGAGATAACATGTGATAAAACTCATAACATAGAACGATCTCCATTGATTAAGCACAAGAAACCATATTGAGTCTTTACAGAGAAGAAGAAGAAAAAACAGAATGAAAAACTAGAGAGAGAGAGAGAAATGCTATCTATCCCTGTCTTTATATATACAAACAAAACATAACAGAATGTGCTAACTAACTATGGTGATGTGTCATGTGTGAGCTGGCATCAGCTGGATAAGTAGTATATTCAACATCCCCCATCAAGGTGGGAGATGGAAACATTCCCAGCTTGCATAATAGTGAATTGAAATGAGGAGAATGAGCAACTTTAGTAAACACATCAGCTAGTTGAGAACGAGTAGGCAAGTATGTAAGTTGAAGCAATCCTTCTAACACCTTGTCATGAGTAAAGTGGCAATCAAGCTCAATATGTTTGGTACGTTCGTGGAAAATAGGATTTTTAGCAATGTGAAGTGCAGACTGATTATCGCAATGAAGTGTAACAGGTTTCAAGTTTTGTACACCAAGTTCCTCCAACAAACGAACGACCCAGGTGACCTCTATAATAGCTGAAGCCATAGCACGGTATTCTGCTTTTGCAGATGATCTAGACACTGTACTTTGCTTCTTAGATTTCCAAAATACAGGAGAAGATCCAAACAAAAGAATGTAACCAGTTACAGAACGACGAGTATCAGCACAAGAGGCTCAATCAGCGTCTGAAAAGGCTTGTAAAGTAAGCTTATCTGAAGCATTTAACAAAATCCCTTGAGATAGTGTACCAGCCAAATAACGAAGTGTGTGTTGTAAGGTTACTAAATGAGTAGTACGTGGGGCATGCATGTACTGACTAAGGACTTGCACAGTGTAAGAAAGATCTGGACGCGTATTAGTGAGATAATTGAGCTTGCCAACAAGGCTTCTATAAAGTTCAGGCTGAGAAATAAAATCACCTTCTGTGCTAGAAAGTTTAAGATGAACTGGCAAAAGTGTAGAGGTAGTCTGTGAAGTATCAAAACCAGAAATCTGCTATCAAATCTTTGGCAAACTTATGTTGACACAAAATAATTCCAGAAGAATTATAAGAAACCTCTATGCCCAAAAAATAGTGTAAAATACCAAAATCTTTAATTCCAAATTTGGAATCTAGATGTGCCTTGAATGAATGAATAGCTGGAATATCATCTCCAGTAAGAATGATATCGTCAACATAAACAGCAACAACACAAATTGAAGAACCTTGACATTTAACAAACAAACTGTAATCATTCTTCGATTGTGTGAAACCTTGACAAATTAACTCCTCTACCAGTTTAGCATGCCATTCACGAGAGGCTTGTTTAAGGCCGTATGTGGATTTCCTAAGTAAACAAACATAGTTGTGAGGATTAGGAATACCTTCTTGCACAGTCATGTAAACCTCTTCTTCAAAGTACCATGTAGGAAAGCGTTGTTAACATCTAATTGATGTAATTGCCACTTATTGCTAGCAGCCAAAGATAAGAGGATTCTAACAGTACTCATTTTAACAACAGGTGAAAACGTTTCCTCGTAATCAATTCCATGTTTCTGATTGTAACCTTTGGCAACAAGACGAGCTTTACAACGTTCTAAACTACCATCAACTTTCAACTTCACTTTGAAAACCCACTTCGAACCAATAGCTTTCTTATTGGCAGGAAGAGGAACAAGATCCCATGTTTGATTAAGATTCAGTGTTGTAAGCTCATTTTGCATAGTTATGACCCATAGTGGATCAGCAGCTGCTTCCTTATAAGATGTAGGTTCCTTAATAGAACACTTAGCAACTGAAACTTTAGGTGGAACTTGAACGAGATTGCACCAATGAGGAGATACAGAAACAACATTACACTTATAAGATGCCAAATAAGAAGGTGGTTTATGTGTTCGTGTAGACTTTCTAAATAAAACCTTAGAGCTAGAATTGTTAGAATCAGTTAGTGATTGTGAAACAGATACAACACTATCACTGAGATCATGAAGACTAGAAGAATTAACACTATCATGAAAAGAATCATGAAACTCAATATTGTCTGAGACAACAGGTGGTAACAAAGAATTGTCAGTAATAAACTGAGATGAATTATCATGATCCTCAGCAACACAATTAGAAGATATAGAAGGTAGATAAATCTCAGATGGAAATAATGTTGGTTGAGTATGTGAATGAAATGGAAAATGAGTCTCATGAAAAACTACATTTCTAGAAACAAACACAGTTTTTGTAGTAAGATCCATTACCTTATATCCTTTTTGTGTAACTGAATATCCCAGAAAAACACATGCATTTGCTCGAGGATCAAACTTGCTTCGATTCTCAGAAACAGTAGAAACATAACACAAGCTACCAAAAACCTTGAGATGATCTAAAGAAGGCATGTCACCAATCAGTCGAAAATAAGGTGTATTATTATTGATACTTTGTAATGGAATTCTGTTAAGTATGTAAGCAGCACAAAGAACAGTTTCATTCCAGTATTGTGCAGGAATTTTTGACTGGAAAAACAAGGCTCTAGCTGTTTCAAGTAAATGGCGATGTTTACGCTCCACAACTCCATTTTGTTGTGGAGTGTAACTACAACTAGTCTGATGAAGTATGCCCTTCTTCAAAAACAATTTCTTCATAAAACCTTGACAAAATTCTGGTGCATTGTCAGACCTTACTTGAATCACCTTAGAATTATATTGTATTTCAACATGAACCAAAAAAATCCACCATTACTTTAACACAATCAGTTCTATGTTTAAGCATGTGCACCCAAGTAAAACGACTGAAATCATCCACTATAGTAATGAATTGATTACAACCAATATGTGATTTAACCTTGTAAGGTCCCCATACATCAATGTGAATAAGCTCAAATGGTGCAGAAGTTTTAATACAACTACGAGTAAAAAAAGCTTTAGTCTGTTTAGCCATAGGACAAACTTGACATATCAAATTTGAAGAAGAATGTTGAATTCCTATCAATGCTGGAATGAGCTTTATCTTGCCAAAAGGAACATGTCCCAGTCGAAGATGCCAGATACTTATGTCCTCTTTAACACTGAGAAGTATTGACTTTGAATCCAGATTTGTAGTGATACCACCAGTACTGTATAATCCACCTTGAATGCTACCAAGAAGAATTGGATTCTTTTTCTGCAAATGGTCCTGTAACAAACATTCATGACCATTAAAACTCACTGTACACTGCATATCTTTGCATATCTTATGCACAGAAATCAGGTTATACTGGAAAAGAGGAATATGTAGGACATTGTTAAGAACCATATGTTCATTTAACTTGACCGATCCTGTGTGTAAAATTGGAATTTGTCTCCCATCTGGAACTGTTATAAACTCATTCATACTAGTAACAGACTTGTAATTATGAAATAGTCTCAAATCAGAACAAATGTGGTCAGTAGCACCACTGTCAATCAACCATCCCACCTTGCCAGAATTCTCAGCTAGCAAACAAGTTTCACCTGCTAATAAAGCATGAGAAGAATAAGTCTGATCTTGTGTACCAGAGGAGACATTAGATTGCTTATTAAGTAAGCTCATCAACTGTTGAAATTGAGCCACGGAGATATTAGTAGAATCAATCTTGTTATTAGAACAATCTGAACCAGAAGAAACTGCTGCAGCCACTTTTCTGTCTTTGAACTTAAAATTGGGAGGATAACGATGAACCTTGAAACACCTATCAACTGTGTGACCAGCAATTTTGCAATGAGTGCAGAAAAAATGTCCATTCTTCTTAGAAACTGCAGTTGAAGAGTTTGTAGAGAAATTCCCTCCTTTACCAGCATTCTACCCTTTCTGAAAATTCTTCTTACTATCTACCATAAATGCCAGTGTTTCAGTGGCTTGATTAGGATGAGATATCTCTTGATGTTTCTCTTCTTGAGTAAACATTCTAAAAGCATTAGACAAGGATGGTAGAGGCTATTGCATCAAAATGTTTGCCCTGACATTAGCAAACTTATCACTTAGCTTCATCATGAACTGCAGTAGCCTACGATCTTGATCCATCTGAATTACCTTTTGAGTAACATTACATGTACATTTGTTACATGTACAGCAAGGCAAGGGACTCACATCACTCATTGCATCCCACAAGGTTTTCATTTCAGTAAAGAAATCTGAAACTGATTTCGATCCTTGAGTAGCATCAACTAATTGTTGCTCCAAAGAAAAAATCTGAGTCATTGAAGCATAGCCAAACCTATCCTCTAAATCTAGCCAAATTTCCCTGGCTATTTTGAAAAATAGAACACTTCGAGAAATAGAATCATCAAGATTACATAACAACCATGAGCTTACCAGATCGTTACACCTTTCTCAGGCTTTAAACTCATCACCAGAAGTAACAGTAGGCTTAACAATAGTTCCATCTACAAACCCTAGCTTGTTCTTAGCTGACAAACTAAGCATTATTGATCTTTTCCAATTACTATATCCAGTACCACTAAACTTAACAGATACTAATTGAGTAGTGTTAGCATCTGAAGGATGAATGTAGTAAACACTAGAAACATCTTGATTTGGTTGAACAACAGATCGATTCCAAGCATTAGCAGTGTTATTAGTTCCTGTTTGTGCCATCGTTTTGCAGAGAATATTGAAGAACAAGATGAAATTCACAAATCAAGTGAAAAATAATAGAGATTACGCGTAAGCTCGAACAGATCGAAGATAACAAATCGAAATAAACAAATTTAACGATTATCACAAGTAATCGTGAAAGAAAGATTGTTTATAAGGTGTAGATATTCAGATAGAATCAAAACGAAGATGAAAACACACAGGAATTACACAGTAATGAACAGAATAGAAGAAATTGCCATTGTTGTACGGACAAAAGCTTGAAAAACAGAGAAATAACAGTGAAAGAATACACCTGGAAATGAAGAACTAAGAACTTCATGAAATGGAGATCGGAAAAGAGAACGAACACCGTACGTGCTCTGATACCATGATAAAACTCATAACATAGAACGATCTCCATTGATTAAGCTCAAGAAACCATTTTGAGTCTTTACAGAGAATAAGAAGAAACATAATGAAAAACTAGAGAGAGAGAAATGCTATCTATATCTATCTTTATATATACAAACAAAACATAACAGAATGTGCTAACTAACTATGTTGATGTGTCATGTGTGAGCTGGCATTAGCTGGACAAGTAGTATATTCAACAACATGATTATGTCATACATATAACTCATCACAAAATAACCACATTCTATGCCTCCTTTTGTTGAGTACACTACAAAACAAGCTAAAAATATTTAAAAATCGAGATAAAACTGGAAAAAACTTTTCAAGACAAACAAATAGGTATTGAATACCCTCGTGGTACCAAAATAAATTATTTTGATAATTTTTCTTACCACCGTATTTAGTATATACTTTTTATGCCCCGTTAGAAATAAACTCAACATGCATTAATCCCACTTGTTAATGAATTACACGTGATCATAATTAAATAAACAGAAACAGAAAATACAAAAGCTAAACAGAGAGAGGGACAAAAATTTGCAGTAATTTACATTTCTAGTTTAACCAAAATATGAAAATATGATATTATTGTTATTTTTAAATATTTATAAAAGATAATATTTTTAATGAAAAGTGACGTGTTTTAATGAAAAGGCAATCTATTAGTTATCATTAATTATATTATTTTATTATTTATTAATTTAAAGAAATGATTGAAAATCGAAAATCAAACCTTTTAATGTTTTGGTTTTAATATAATAAATAGTCTAGAAATTATATTATTTATTAATTTGGATAATAGACCGAAAGTAAAATCAAAAAATTTTAATGCTTAAATTTTAATATAATTTTGTTATTCATATCCTACTTTGTCCTATTAACGACCCGTGGAAGCATACTTTTAAATGAAAATATTTGAAATAGGAGCAGGGGCGTAGTCGGTGTACGGCGAGCGGGGTCATCTGACCCCACTGAAATTTTAAAAAACAAAATTTTTATGTATATATTTTTTTAGAAAAAATATTTATAGTAGTAAATTTGAATTTTGACCCCACTGAAAAAAAATAATTATTGTAACTAGTTTCATTTTTGACCCCACTAACTTTTAATTTTGACAGTGAAATCCTATAATTGCCGCCCCAAGATGTATAACTGATGCATATTTTTTTTTTTTTTGTGGGGAATGATAAAATTCATTCATGAAAAAACAGATGTACATCTGAAGAGATAATAAAAGCTCATTATTTAGCCGAAAGGTATGCTTAACCAATCTATGGGTCTAACGACCCAATAGAAAGAGATTCCCCCGGAAATTTAGATAATATCACCTTTATATCCACCAAAAAGGGCCTCGTTAAAAAACCCCACAAGAGCAAAACCCTATGGGAAAAAAACTCAAGCGGGGAAAAAGAGTGCCCTATGTATATTTATATGTATTAAATTAGGAAAAATCTACATATTGATAATTTTCGGTAAAAAAAATTTTCCTGCGGAGCCGTCGAAAAAGATGACCAATCGCCGAAGAAGACGATCGAAGATTTTGACTCCAGTGAATCGAAATCCTGGTTACGCCCCGGAATAGGAGTAACACATTTTGAAACTATAACTTTTAAGGCACTCAATCGTCTTACAATCTTCTTCGTCCTTTTACTAATATAGAATGTTGTAGTCTTGTAGATGAAGCCAAAACTTGATCTAAAATAACCGAAAAATAAGATTAAACGCAAAGAATTATAGAGACATATTATCTACTTTCGACTGTTTATAATGAGATTGGACATCTGAACCAAGTATAAGGACGTACTCCCTCTGTCTCTAAATACTTTTCCCATTTGAGTTGGACATGTTTGCTAACGCACACTTTTGATCGTTAATATCTTCAATTTCGTATTAGTATTAAATATAAAAACTTCACTGTATTAAAGTACTCATAAATACGAATCCAACAAGATCACTCATGACTATATTTGGTCTTATAGATTAAACGTAAATTAGTAATTTGTCTCATGTTATGAACAGGACCGACATTTCAAATGGGCAAAGTATAAAGAGACAGAGGGAGTATTTTTTTGAATCGAGAACGTGAGAAAATAAGAAATGTAACCGAACAGTCGGCGGAATATTTGAACAGCCTGTATTTATTGGAGTAATGGAGATAGAAACCTGGTGGTCGGGTTCAATTTTATGATTGTATCACAATTTATATACATTTAGGTCTTGTTTGTTTTGTCAATCTTGTAGTTATACTTTCATTTTTTAATATCTAAAATTATATTTCCTTCATCCCAAAATACATATCCCTTTTGTAAAAAAAATTTGTCCCAAATTACATGTCCCCCTCTTCTTTTCACAAATATCTATTCTTTTTATACAAATTTAAGTCTAATTTTCCAAAATTACCCCTATATTTGTATTTTCAATACTTGACTTCTTTAAAACTTAACTGTATTCTCATTTTTCAATGAATTTATTGAGGTTATTTATTGAAAAATTTTATCCAACCAACATTTTTCTTAATATGCATATTTTTTCCAAAATGGACATGTAAATTGGGACGGAGGGAGTATTAATTTATGATATTTTAATGTTTATACATTATTAGTTTTCGTGTTAAAATTGTTACTAAAATTTGATATACGTTAGATTTTACACATTTGTTTACTATTTGTGATCTATTTTGAGTTATAAAAAATTTTACATATCACGTGAAATTCACAAAAGAATATTTAATTTAGTGATGTTTTAACAATTATTTTTCAATTAAAACTTCCAAAAACAAAATATAGAAGAAATTGACGAATTTTAGGTTGAGAATTTTATGTAATTTAAAAAATCTACTTATATTTGATTATATTATCAAAATACCCTTTTCAGTATTTGATTATAAATATACTAACAACCAAAAATATACTTTTACTATTAGATACAACGATTCTAATCTATCTATTTTAAGATCTAACAATCCTTATTATTTTGGTATATAATAAAAATTAAATATAATTTACGTATTAATTAAGCTCCAATTTACGTATAATAAAAAATAAGTGGTATCCTTATTATATCCTTATATATAATTATGGGGAATTGATAAATAAGCTCCTAAAATTAATATTTAAGTTCCAATTGAGATGGAAATGACCAAATACCCATTATAAAATGAAAGTCAATTAATTTCATTATAAAAAATTCATGTGTAATTGTGTAATTAAAATGTATGAAAACAAAAATTAGAGCTTAAATAGTAGAATGAGGAGTTTATTTATCAATTCCATAATTAAATCCTTATATATAATTAGTGTAAAAAGGATCTTATAAAAAAATTTGGTAGTCGGCAGTACCACCACATAACATAAATAAATAGATGGAAACTGTTGGATCTAACATAAAAAAATATTCTATATTCTAATATATAAACTAAACCATGTATTTATATTAAAATACAAAAAAGTGTATGTCAATGATTTACACTAGGTATAATCGGGATCAATGTAGGTTGTCTACATTGAATAGGATTATCATTGTAAAAATTTGTAATTGAATTTTTTCTTCATATCTTGAGTGTTCCATTTGGATAATAATTGTTAAATCATCACTGTATGAAAGAAGAAAGATAATTTTGTGAGTTTCGCGTAGACTGTAAAATCATCCGAATCTAAATTCTATGGATCCCAGGATAAAGTCCGAATAGTATATATGATTTTTTTATTAATAAAAAGTAAATAAATAAATAAATGTATTACAACCTCTTTTAACTTATATCATTTTTTGTATTTTTATTTTGAAATACAAAAAAATGTATGTCAATTATTTAACCAAGTATAATATGGTTTTCTACATTGAATAGGATTACCAATGTAGATTTTCTTGATTTTCTGAGTGTTTTTACATTTTGACCAATGTAAATATGGACTTTTTTATATAAAAATTCGTAATTATATCTTTTCTTGATATTTTGAGTGTTTCCATTTTAATAATAATTGTTAAATCATCCAAATTAAAGATAATATTGTGAGTTTCACGTGGGCCGTAAAATCATCCAAATCTGATTTCTAGATCTCAAGATAGAGCCAAATGATAAATATGAATTTTTTTGAATATTAGTAAAAAATAAATAAAATCAATTGTATCCTTTATTAATTATATCCTTTTCATATTATTTTTTTAAAAAAAATTCAATTGTTATACAAACGTTTTTAATTATATCCTTTTTAGATTATAATTTTCTTTTTAATATGTTATAATCTTGATCGTCTATTTTTGAAAATATAAAATTCGCTGATTGATATTATTTTGGTAGTACAGTGACCAAACCAAAATTATGGATAAAATCCCTTTTACGCTTATTATATTTAAAGATATAATAGGGATTTGTATTTCCATGTAATTAAATTACAATCATAATTTTTAATATAATTAAAATATTTATGTTTGATTTCTTATTATGTATGTGGTTAGAGCATCTCCAATGGTATTTGCTAAAATGATTGGCTAAATAATGATTATGTAAAATTTGTTTAATCTGTAAGGTGTTTTACTCAAATGTAGTTGGCTATATTGATTGGTTATAATTTAAAAATGGTATGTTTTCATTATTTAAAGTTGTTAAAAATAGAATATATTATTATAATATGGTAATTGATGATGTGGAGTTTTACTACAGGTCTCTAGAGGTTCGACAAATATAGCCACTATGATGAGATTATCTAAAATTTTAGCTAACAGTTATGTCCCGTTGGAGATGAAATATTTTTACACATTCTCCATAATTTTTATTTATGGTATTTCCGATACAATTTTAGCTAAGGGGTATGTGATAAGTGGATTTTATATCCACTTGGAGCATTCTAAATCGGCTTAAATTGATTGTCTTGGGCTCAAGTTTCTTGTAATTTTGATGTGTTTTGTTTAGTTGTGCAGATTTACAAGGATGTTGATTATGGTGGATTTTTTTGTCGTTTTTGGAGATTTAATTTATTAAAATTCGGATTTATTGGGCTGCACGCGTGAGATTCACTGTTTGGGCCATACCTTGAGTTCTAGAAGTCAGTTTTGGGCGATCTTACTGTCCACGCGAAGATAACGAGATTTTCTATCATTCTAAAGTGGTCCAGAGGCCCAATTTCAGCTGGAACATTCCAGAATTACTGAAGAAAAGACAGCTGCGAATTTCCCTTTAAAACAGAATCAGTTTAGGAAACGTATTTTGCAGAAATTCTATTATAATTCTGTTTTGGTATTTTCTTGCTGGGCAAGATGTCTAGAGCCTATATAAACACATCCAACCCTTGTAAATTGTATCATTAAGATCATTAGGTAGAACCATTACATATCAATTACTTAGGTTTATTTGTATTTTTTCATACTTTGTTTTTATCATGGTTTCATCAGATCCCATGATGACGAGAGGTTCTATTATGAACTAATCGTTGTCATGGGATTCTAACGGATTTATTTATGGAGCTTTAGTATCTTGATGCTTTAGAGATCTGTGTGTGATGTATATCTGATATCCTCGTATGGTTATGCTTAATTGATAGATGCGTCATGAACATCTAATTTGTTAATCTCTTGTGAAGTGAAAGTGGATCTTGAGATTTAGAACTTGCCATGCTAGCATAGGTTCATAATTGTTTATCAATATGATTCGTGGTGTGAGATGAAAATACTTATACTGCCCTGTGTGATCTTAATGGATAACTTGTTCTTCAACCGTTATGTTTTCAAATTCTATAGACATATAGGGTCTAAGCATAATTGGTGTCTATTCATCTTCTATCTCTTTTGTGGATGTATGGGTAGTTTGGTATACGTATGCTGACAGGTAGCGTGTACTTGTTTCGTGTTGTCTGATCAGATATCATAACCATTGCATATATTGATTAAAGGCGTCAGATCTAAGCAAAGTATTTAATGAAGTTAGGATTCCATGGTTTATCTTGCAGAAGTAATTAGATTTTAATTCTTGTTAGTTAGTTAATTCTTAGTTTTGTTAATTTGTGTCTTAGTTAATTTAGTTTAATAAACCCAAAATTGTTATTGTCTTAGCAGTGCATAATAACCATACATTGTTGCATAGGCATATTTACTGAATAGAACCATAACTTGATCCCTGTGGGAACGAATTTGGACTTAACCTTATATATTATTTGTGACCACGTACGCTTGCGTGATTTAGTGCAAACAAGTTTTTGGCGCCGCTGTCGGGGATCATCGATGTTTTATTTTTGGTTTATGTGCTTGTCAATAGTGGTCATTAGAGTTCACTGACTCGGATTTCTTTTTCTCATCTATTATTGTAGTTCGTTGGTGTTTCAGGTACTTATCAAAGAGCGTTGACGTTGAAGATGGATTTTCTATCTTACTATGGAGTTCAGCAGGTGGTTAGTGTTTGTGAGCTATGTGCGGGCGCACATGAGACGTATCAGTGCTGGAGCAACCAAGGTAGTATTCAACAACCTCAGCAGTATCAAGGTCAACAATATGGAGCACAGCCTTACTATCCTCAGAATATTCTGCAACAGCAGAACCAGAATTTTCTGCAGCAACATGACCCGTGGCAATCTTAACCTCTGAGTTATGAGGAACAACCATATTTTCAGTACCATCCTCAACAGTACCAGCAAGATGTTCCAAATATGTCATATTTCTTTGGTAGTGAAGAGTTTCAACATCAGCAACCTACTCCTACTTTTCAGTCAGATGAGGTTGATGTTATGGAGGAGATTAGGATGCTTCTAAAGAGTACTGAGGAGTCTATCAATTCTATGGGGACACTAGCTGCTCAAGTTTTAAGTGCCTTGGAACAAGAGAAACATCAATTCATACTAGAGGCAACACCAGAGAATAACGGTGACTTGGAGCAAGGTACTGCATGCATAATTGAGGAAGATAAATTCCAAGGTGAGGTGAGCATTCGCAAGCCATGTGAGGAATTTGATCATGTTAGGATGGTGGATGATTTGGAGAGGGCATTATTTGGGACAGACACTGATGAGCTGCATAAATTTCAAAAATTGGTATGTGCGAACCAAGAGGCTGATGAACATGGGAAAGATGCGGGTCTTCTACTTGTCTCAGAGTTTAAAGATGGAGGTAGCGCATTAGAGCCAATGGAGGAAGTTTTATTTGAGGAACCAAAGGCTTCAGCAACTTACATTTACCCTCCTCCATTATATTCAAGCGAAGCCCGTGTGTTGTTCTACAAATTGACAGATTTTGGGTCAACAGATGAAGGCATTGGAAGAGGATATAGTTGCTACATGAATAGGCCAAGCGAGGAGAAGTGGCAGAAAGTATGTTGCCGAGATGATGATGAAGTATTGCGAAGAGAGGACCAGGCGAACTATTATCATCCTTAATGGAGGCTTGGAAGTAACGTCAAGCTATTGACGTTAAAGAAGCGCTTCGTGGGAGGCAACCCGCGCATTAGTGTAGGAAGAAAAAAAAAAGTAGTAGTGTTGTGCACAAAAAAAAAAAAATCTGTGCACAAAAATAAAAAAAATAAAAAAAAATTGATGAACAGTAACGCAAACTGCGCCCCAGTCACGCAACCTGCGCTCCCGTTACTGCATTCAGCGCAATTTGCGCTTGGGTAACGCAGGCGCAGCCTGCGTTACATGATGTTTTTTCCCTGTCACGCATGTCACTCCTGCGTCTGCGTGTTACCCTTGTTCCGTGCCCAGCGCCTCTGAAACGTAGCAACAGGCTGCGTTACACCCCCTTTCTGTCCAGATTTTTTCCGAAAATTAGTGTTTTAACCTACAATTTTTCCCCCAAATTCTATCCTAACCCAAATTTCTTCAATTCTAAATTCCTATATCTATCCTACATCAATTCTAAACCTCTCCAAATCTCTCATACACTCTAAATTTTTTAAATCTCATCTATCCATCATCTTATATATATACACCTAGCCATACAAATCCAATTCCTCTTCTATTTTATTTAAATCTCTAAAAATTCAATTCTAAAGAGGAATTAATTGCAAGTTCACCTCTCCAATTCGTAGTGGGTTTATTTCTTCTCAAATTTTATTTTTATTACGGATTTGTGTTCTTGTAAATTTGGAATTTTGTATTATTCTTGATATAGTGGGCTATTTTTGGTGTGTTATTGCTTGGTAATTTTTGGTGGAGCTTCTTGTGAGTTGGGTATTGATTCTTTTGGCTCGTAAGCATGGGAGAGATAGTGCTATTGTTGGGAAATTTTCGTTTTCGACGGTGGAGGTTAAATTTAATCGATTGTTTTGAGGCCACTTGCTAAGGAAAGGGGATTTTTGCGAGAAAAAAAATTGTTGGGTATGCTGCGGTATTCAGGTATGTTTTCTGCTATCCCTTGTATTTACTTTCATTCAATGCGGACATTGAATATTTTAAGTTTGGGGGTGGTTTGAGGGATTAGTAGTTGTTGTTGTATTAATTGTTCATGTAGGATTTCATGCTTTGCATATTAGTAGTAGTAAATTATGCATTTATGTTCGTGTTATCTACATTTGTTTCATATAGGACATTCTGTTTTTATGTTAGTATATCATGTGAGTTCACAATAGTTGCATTTGCACCCATGCTTGATAGGAATTTTGTGTTGTTGACGTTTTTGATTGAGAAGTGATATGCTTTGTTCTTGTGCACACACATACACTAGTAAGTTGAAGCGAGTAGACTTATTGAATGTTGTAAGTGATTAGAAGGACATGAATATGTGCAAGATGATTTAGTTTGCATGATTTGAATACAAGTCGGTGCATTAGAGAGATTTTTGCTTGGGATTGAGTATGTTTTTCCACCAAGTGAGTTTTTGAGCCTTATTGCATATTTGCAATTTATTCGTTTGCTTGAGTGTCCACGGATTGTTTGCATTGCTAGCAGTTGTTTGAGGTCTTTCTTGAAACGCATGACATTATTTGACGATTAAAATGATAAAGGCATTTAGGAATAACCGCATATATTTTCCCATATTACCACACCATATTTACCTGATCAATTAGTTAACCCATTGAGCTTAATCCTATTTTTTCGGTGACATACCACATTACTTGCCTAGACCTTTTTCTTGTATTAGCCTTACATTAATTTGAACCCACATTGTCAAAGGCTAGTAGAGTGCTTAAGGGAGTAATAAGGTGTGCAAGGAGGGGTTTATTGTTGGTCTTACTTTTGGGGGAAATATTGAAAATTGGGTTTGGTTGTTTACTTGATAGTCGGCATATGTAATAAATTTATGGGATCATTGTTATTGTTTATATTATTGTTTTATTTAGCTCTCGAAAAAAAATATGAAAAAAGAAAAAAAAAATATGAGGAAAAAAAAGGAAAAGAAAAGAAAACAAAAAAGAAAAAAAATATTATGAGAGCATGTTTGTGTTTGTTGTGATCCTATTTCAGTCGACTAGTCGAGTGTTTGTTTTGAGTAAAAATTATGTGGGGGGGAAATAGGGTGTTGTGTATGATTTATTATAGTTCCTACTAGCTTTTGACACTTCACCTGATTTGGCTTATTTGACATACCTTGTCCCTAGCCCCGGTACAACCCAAATAAAGACCTTTTGATTATCGTCATTGATGTATGTTGTGTTAAGAGTTAGATTGATACCAAATGTCAAGCATGCTTATGATTTTGTTGGAATTGAGTGATACACTTACCCTTGTTCTTGAGAGAGTATTCTTTTGTGAGTGGATTGTGAGTGTTTACTTGTTTTTGCGTATGAGATCCCGAGTTTTGTCTCAAAGATGTGCTCTTGTAGGCTTAGCATGATTACTAACTTATTCTTACACTTGACATGGGCTTGTGAGAACTTATGCATGTTCATTGAGTAGACTATGTGAATACTTGCACTTTCGACACCAAGACATTGCGTATTTACTTTGATTCTTAAGTTGATATGGCATGAGAGGATTTGAAGGTATGGTAGGATATTAGTACTAGATTAATTGCATTTTCATTTAGTTGCATTCATGCATTGCATTGTTTTTGCATTATTAGTTAAATGGATTTTGTGGGTACATTCGCTATAGGCCCTCACGAGACCTTACTCGTCCACTAGGGCTGCCTAGGGGTTTAAAGGGCTTGTTGCATATGCCAAATGCAACCGTGATCACCTACGGAAGTGGTACTAGTTAGTTAGTTAGTTGTAATTGTTTATGCTTGAGGACAAGCATCGGTTTAAGTTTGGGGGTGTGATAAGTGGATTTTATATCCACTTGGAGCATTCTAAATCGGCTTAAATTGATTGTCTTGGGCTCAAGTTTCTTGTAGTTTTGATGTGTTTTGTTTAGTTGTGCAGATTTACAAGGATGTTGATTATGGTGGATGTTTTTGTCGTTTTTGGAGATTTAATTTATTAAAATTCGGATTTATTGGGCTGCACGCGTGAGATTCACTGTTTGGGCCATATCTTGAGTTCTAGAAGTCAGTTTTGGGCGATCTTACTGTCCACGCGAAGGTAACGAGATTTTCTATCATTCTAAAGTGGTCCAGAGGCCCAATTGCAGCTGGAACGTTCCAGAATTACTGAAGAAAAGACCTGCGAATTTCCCTTTAAAACAGAATCAGTTTAGGAAACGTATTTTGCAGAAATTCTATTATAATTCTGTTTTGGTATTTTCTTGCTGGGCAAGATGTCTAGAGCCTATATAAACACATCCAACCCTTGTAAATTGTATCATTAAGATCATTAGGAGTAGAACCATTACATATCAATTACTTAGGTTTATTTGTATTTTTTCATACTTTGTTTTTATCATGGTTTCATCAGATCCCATGATGACGAGAGGTTATATTATGAACTAATCTTTGTCATGGGATTCTAACGGATTTATTTATGGAGCTTTAGTATCTTGATGCTTTAGAGATCTGTGTGTGATGTATATCTGATATCCTCGTATTGTTATGCTTAATTGATAGATGCGTCATGAACATCTAATTTGTTAATCTCTTGTGAAGTGAAAGTGGATCTTGAGATTTAGAACTTGCCATGCTAGCATAGGTTCATAATTGTTTATCAATATGATTCGTGGTGTGAGATGAAAATACTTATACTGCCCTATGTGATCTTAATGGATAACTTGTTCTTCAACCGTTATGTTTTCAAATTCTATAGACATATAGGGTCTAAGCATAATTGGTGTCTATTCATCTTCTATCTCTTTTGTGGATGTATGGGTAGTTTGGTATACATATGCTGACAGGTAGCGTGTACTTGTTTCGTGTTGTCTGATCAGATATCATAACCATTGCATATAGTGATTAAAGACGTCAGATCTAAGCAAAGTATTTAATGAAGTTAGGATTCCATGGTTTATCTTGCAGAAGTAATTAGATTTTAATTTTTGTTAGTTAGTTAATTCTTAGTTTTGTTAATTTGTGTTTTAGTTAATTTAGTTTAATAAACCCAAATTTGTTATTGTCTTAGCAGTGCATAATAACCATACATTGTTGCATAGGCATATTTACTGAATAGAACCATAACTTGATCCCTGTGGGAACGAATTTGGACTTAACCTTATATATTACTTGTGACCACGTACGCTTGCGTGATTTAGTGCAAACAGTATGTATGGTTGGAGATGCTCTCCAATGGGAGAAACCTCTTAGGTAAAATTTAAAATCAACTTCCATAAATAAAAATTATAAAGAATGTGTAAAAAATCTTGCACTCCAATGGTGCATTACCCTTAGTTAAAATTATAGACAAGCTAATTATATTGGCTATATTTGCTGAACCTCTAGAAACCTGTAGTGAAACTCCACATCATCTGTTACCATATTAAAATAATATTTTCTATTTTTAACACCTTGAAATAATAATAACATACCATTTTTAAAATATAGTCAATCAATATAGCCAACTCCATTGAAGCACAACACATCATTTTAGCCAACCATTATAAATAACACCACACCGTTGGAGATGCTCTTAGAGGTTATGCTGTTAATTTTGAAGTAGTTAATAATCCACGCTCTACTGAAAACGCATATTAGTATGAGAACAGTAGGAATAAAGTTGTTCCGCAGCAGAACAATGCAATAATGAAAATGTGAAAATTTGTGCAGAATAATTGTTCTCACTGTTTACACCTATAAAGTATTCTCACCCGAGTGTAATAATCATGGTTCGCCTTAAAATAAGTTCTCATGTTTCTGGTAATTATTAAAATTTCATTGTACATTTTACAATATAACAAATCAAATATGATAATTCTTTTTTTTTAATATTTCAATTTATATGCTTACAAATAAATATATAAATAGCTCATTTTTAATTGAAATAATTTCAAATTATATAATTGAATTACAACGAAATATAAACCTTATATTTAGTATTCGACATATTAATGAGAAAGAATCAAGAAAAATTGCCCAAACTACACCACATTTCTGTAGAAACTGCCTGAAATACCGATATTCAAAAGAAGCCGCCCTTTTTGTCCACGGACAACGCATTATCACCATGCGTAGTCTGAGATACGCATGCCCAGAATGCGTATGTCGAGATACGCATCTCCATGTTGCGTATTGACGTCAGCTGACGTCATTTATTCAATTGCATCTCCGGCGATCAGACGGGCCTAAAATCGCCATTGTGATTGCCTCCCTCCGTTCTCCAATATCTGGCAACTTTCGGTCCTTTTGAGGACATCAAAATGATGCCCAGACAGTACTCTTCCTTTTCCCCCATTCGTTTGTTGTTGTTTGCCCCCGTAGGGGCGTGTTTTAGTAGATCGGAAAATTAAATCGGAAACAAACCTCGTTTTGTGACTTTTTAATTTGGTAAAACAAATTGAAATTGAGAATTATAGGGTTGTAGATGATGAAAAGACGATTCGTTTGGTGTATAGTATGCAATTGCTCGATGCATGTAGAGAGCACACGAAGTGGTTGAAAAAATGGAGCAAAAAACGTCCGGCAACGGGGAAGAAGACGGTGAACAATATCTTTTATTACGCATCTTCAGACTGTGTGTCCTTATCCACGCATTATCATCATGCGTGTTCATAGTTGATGTACAGTTTCCTAAATTGAATTTAACAAAAGGCACGCATTGTTGAATTGCGTAGTCCGTAGCCACGCATTTCTGGAATGCATGTACCCTATACGCATGTCCAAAATGCGTGGCCCGTGGGTAAAAAGAACGGATTGTTCTGAATATAAACATTTTGGATAGTTGAATTAGAAATGTGGGTAGTTTGTTTTTTACCCGAGAATCAAATCCGTGTAAAAAACAGTACAACAAACTTATGTAGAAATTAGACGGTAAACATTACAGGGACATAAACGAAAATTAAACCCCAAACTTTAAGAAACATTACATGGGAAAGAATCAACTCCTCAATCATGAGAAATAAAACTAAAAATATTGCGATTCATAATCACAACAAAATAGTGATTAAATATTTGCATTACTCATATAAAAAAAATCTAAAGAGATTAGGGAGCCTGAGATAGTAAGTTTCGTGAAATATGAGGTGGACATTTTTATAAATTTAGAATTTTTTAATTAGTTCTACGAACCCAATCAAATTTAAAATATATATTTTTAAGCATCTAAAGAATATTTCAATCTTAGAATCCTTTTTCTCAAATCTAAAATATCATCATCTTTCCAACATTTACATACCTTTCTATGTACCTCTCGCTCCAACTAATTTTTCATCTTTCCAACATTTACATACCTTTCTATGTATCTCTCGCTCCAACTAATTTCTTTTGAAACATTTTTTTTTTTTGACAACTTTCCTTCAAAAATATTGCATTTGAATATTTGATTTCAGTTGACTTGCAAAAAATTACGTTTCGTTTTATTTATTGCAAAATTGCACTTTTTTTACAAATAAGTAGAAAGAAAATCTACTCTTAGACAAAAATTAAAAATGAAATATTCACTGGGGAACCTTATAAATTAAATGTACTAGTTGCCAAATAACGAGCGACAGTCCAAATGATAGAGAGTCCAAATCCTCTACACCACTTTAGCTGTGTCACTTCATGTTCCACATTAGATGGTTAGTTTTGATTAGGTGGTTGGTGTGAATGCAGGAGGTCCCATTTATATTAATGAGAATTGAACCAATCAAAACCAATCACCTAAAATAAAACATGGAGTGACACACCTAAAGTGGTGTACATGATTTGGACTCAATGATAGGAGTTTAAAATTTTAACCTCATTAAAGTTTGCTTGAGTATATGGAAAAATTTGACCTCACATATCATCAACCTTTGCAATTTTGCACTAGTCTTACAAATATAAAAAATAGGTACAGTTATTCTCGATGAATAAATTAAAAATTTTTTATCATCTAACTAAATGTTGTGTTATCAAAATTAAATACATGTTATTTTATTTATATTAGAATAATTTTAAAAAAAATTAATGTGACGAAATTAATATTTTATCAAATATGTATTATTTAAATTAATAGACGTTATGTTATCAAATGATATGTCAGCCCACCGTAGTTGATTTTAATATCTTTGGTTTCAATGATTCTAATATATAAATTCGTTATAAACTAATCTTTTATACTTCTACTTTTAACTTTTGTATACAGAAAAGGACTCGAAGAATCAAGTTGTTGGATTATAATTTCGAACATGACGTGTTTGCATATATAAGGGATCTTCTCGTACCGTAAATTATGCCTACAATTTCTGAATCCTTTTCTTTTAATAAATTATATACATCTTTCATTTTTTTACTAAATACTCCCTCTGTCCCACCCATTTCTTTACATAAAAAACTGTGTATCTGACAAGTATTTTAATGTGCATTTTAAGGATAGTTTTATAACTTATTTTTGATATTTTCTTTTTTTGTATAAAAATAAGTTTGTTCTATTTTTATACAAAAAAGAAGAAGAAAATATCAAAAATAAGTTATAGAACTATCCTTAAAATGCAATTTAAAATTCGTGTCGCAAATTGATCCGTAAATGTTAATTATTCAATGGGACGGAGGAAGTATTAATATATACACACAAACTAATGCTAAAAGAAGAATTTTGCTAATTACATGGAATTAAGTTTCCAAATTTATTTTTAAATAACATATATTACTTTCCAAAGACAATATGATACATTTTTAATAACGTGATGCTATCATCATTTGTCAAAAAAAAATTAAGAATCAATGTCTAATAACGACAGGGGTAACAAATAACAATGCTGATCTTTCAGTTCTTTAATGTTGCTTGCAAAATGAATGAGCTGGGATCCTCTGTCCCTTTTCTCCATGTTCCATTTGTGTCACCTTCTTTTTTTAATATAAAAAGAGCAGGGATGGAACTAGAAATTTGAAATGGGGTGGGCTTGACAACTTACTACAAATTTTTACCACCTGATCACTCATACGTCAGATTCTCCAACCATTGTTAATTTTATTAGCAATTGTCTTTCTATATAGATAACCATAATATTCCCTAGAAACCCATCCTTCATATCAGGACTACTCTTAAGAATTTTAAAGATTGTTGTTATTTTTACGGAGATAATCAGCAGCATGGCATGAAAGAATTTAGCAAATACATAATGGTCACATAGTTTTTATGTGGGCTGGATATATCAAATAATAGTTGGAACAAGTAAAGTCACAACATGTATAACTTGTTACTTCTTTTTT
Source organism: Kitagawia praeruptora (assembly GCA_037693485.1). Classification (NCBI taxonomy): domain Eukaryota; kingdom Viridiplantae; phylum Streptophyta; class Magnoliopsida; order Apiales; family Apiaceae; genus Kitagawia; species Kitagawia praeruptora. Next base: position 41,598,083 of record CM075351.1, read on the forward strand.
AGAATTTCATCGTGGACTTAAGTCAGGAAAGCCCTTTGATGCTTCCGTCCCTGAAAAAAAGTGTCTTTGCGAAGTCCATTTAAATAAATAATTATTATTTATTAAAATGGGCCCCACAAGAACACTATTTTTGTACTAGAAAAAAGAGGGAACACAAAGGGGACATGAAGGAAGGGGACAGGGGATCCGGATCCCGAACAAACATGCTCAACGTTTATAAATTATAAACAATCCACAGTCATGATATTGACGTTTTGTATGAACGGTTGCCGCTCCACTGATTATGGGCGTGTATAGTTCAGACAGACTTCAGTAAAATGACTGCGGTGTTAATTTAACGAAAAAAAAAATGATTGCGGTGGCTGGTCTTGATGAATTACGTTCCGCTTAACAATTCGGACAAAAACAAAATATATTCATACTATATTATATTATAATAAGCGAAAAGGAATATAATTTGTAGTTTGGTTAATCCTTAATTTTGGTTATCCGTTCATTTTTTGTTATCCCGCATTCATAACTGTTGATCTTCAATTCAAATAGATCATGACTGTTAGATACAACAATACTAAAAATTACTCCCTCTGTTTCATAAAACCTTTCCTATTCGGAATGTCGGGACTGTTCATAACATGAGACAAATTACTAATTTACGCATAATCTATAAGACCAAATATAGTCATGAGTGATCTTGTTGGATTCGTATTTATGAGTACTGTAATACAGTGAAGTTTTTATATCAAAAACTAATACGAAATTAAAGATATTAACGATCAAAAGTGTGTATTGGCAAACGTGTCCAAAGTAAACAGGAAAGGTTTTTAGGAACGGAGGGAGTATTATATATAGAAGTCTAAAGTTCGATTCCCGCCAACAACATATTAATTTATATTTAATACTCAAAATTATTATACGCAAAAATTTAAGGTTCGAATTATTCCAATAAAATATTAAAATTAATATTTATAATATCATCCTGCACTATAAATAAATTATAAAAACTTAAAAATTACCCGTGCTTTACACGGGCTATAAGCTAGTACATATTTTATTAATGCATTAATAAGCTAGTACACGGGCTATAAGCTAGTACATATTTTATTACTGTGGCAAAAAAATATACATATGTTTATTTATTATTTATTACTAATTTTTATATAATTAAATACAAGATGTAAACTAAAATGAGGATAGGATCAAATAAACCAAACCAAACCAAACATACCCAGTATATCCCGCATGAAGCAGGGTCTGGGGAGGGTAAAATGTACGCAGACCATACCACTACTTTACAGTAGAGAGGCTGTTTCCGTGAAGACCCCCGGCTTAGTGCACCGAATAGCAAAGTGAATTTAATACAATGATGATAAAGGAGGGTAAAGTAGTCGACCGAACCTGGGCCCATGGCCTGAATCTCATGGGGCTCAAGAACGTATTCTTAATCATTTCAAGTCATTCCGAATTTCACATGAATAGGTAGTACTTATTTTTTCTGTTTTTATTAATTAGATGTCTTAGACTTTTTAGCTTATTTCTTTTTAACTAGACAGAATCTTGGATCTCTCGCGACATGTACTCCCAAGCTAGTTCTTGCGTTCGGACCCCAGTAGGTGACTCTCGCTTTTTCCCTGTTGAGATAGGGCTTCATCAGGGATCGGCCCTTAGCCCTCTTCTTTTCGCCCTTATCCTAGATGTCATGTCGCGAGAGATCCAAGATTCCGTCCCTTGGTGCATGCTCTTCGCCGATGATATCGTGTTAGTGGCAGAGTCGAGGGGGGAGGTTAACGAGAAGTTGGAACTTTGGAGATCTACTTTGGAGTCCCAAGGATTACGTTTGAGCCGGTCTAAAACCAAATACCTCTGGTGTAACTTCAGTGGTGAGGAGAGAGAGGGAGGAGTAGTAGTTAAGATCCTAGATCAGATCGTACCTAGTACGGAAAAGTTCAAGTATCTAGGGTCGATCATTCAGAAGGAGGGTGAGGTTGCAGACGATGTCAAACATCGTATCAAGGCTGGGTGGTTAAGGTGGAGGGCAGCGTCAGGGGTGATGTGCGACAAGAAGGTCCCTTTAAAGTTGAAAGGGAAATTCTATAGAGCGGCAATCCGGCCAGCGATGCTTTATGGTTCAGAATGTTGGGCGGCAAAGAAGGACAATGAAAGGAAGCTGGAAGCGGCTGAAATGAGGATGTTGCGGTGGTCGTGTGGACGCACGATGTTAGATAGAATTCCGAATGGGGTGTATAGGAGCGAGCTTGAAGTGGCGCCTCTTTCTGCGAAAGTCAGGGAAGGGAGGTTGAGATGGTTCGGCCACGTCCGTAGGAGGTTGGCTGGAGCCCCAGTGAGGAGGGTAGAGAGTCTGTCGGTAGATGGGGTGAGGAGGAGAGGCAGACCGAGGAGGTCGTGGGAAGAACAGCTTAAGTTGGATCTGAAGGCCCTGAACTTGAATGAGACCATGACAGCTGATAGGTGCGCATGGAGGCGGCAGATCAGAGTGGTCGATTCCCTTTTAGGGAGTGGCTCCGTTGTGGAGAGCCTCAGAGTTGGTTTGTCTCGATTAGCTTTAGCTTAGAAGTCCAGCTTTTTAGTTTAGCATTTTTCGTTTATTGTCTTCTGATTGCCTTGGACCGGTATAGTCTTGTTTGACTAGGTTGGTCTGGTCTGCTGTTGTTTGCGTTTGGTGTATTTTACAGGGGACCCGGAGATATTCTCTCAAGTTGAAAAAAAAAAAAAATTGGAGAGCGCCAGGACCTCATTATCAGAGTATCAGAATTCCAAACAGGCGGGTAGGTCTCATGTGGAGAATGCCATGGGCTCAGGTATTGCTTTAAACATTCTCGTACTTTTAAGATTAATGTGTCTTCATCACCCACCGTATCTATCGTGCACATAGCCGGGGGTCTTCACGGAAACAGCCTCCCCGCCTTAAAAAGCGGGGGCATGGCCTGCGTACAACTTACCCTCCCCAGACCCTGCTCTGAGCGGGATATACTGGGTATGTTTGGTTTGGTTTGGTTTGGTTTAGTTTAGATTTTCAAGGTTTAGGTGCTTTACACGATCTAGAAGTTAGTACATATTTTATTAATGCATTAATAATTATATACATATGTTTATTCATTATTTATTACGGAGTATTAATTTTTATATAATTAAATACAAGATGTAAAATAAAATGAGGATAGAATCAAATCCTGTACTTAATTAGACACTTTATCTATGGATAACCTAAGTGACCAAGAACGTATTCTTTATCATTTCAAGTCATTCCGAATTTCACATGAATAGGTAGTACTTATTTTTTCTGTTTTTTATTAATTAGATGTCTTAGACTTTTTAGCTTATTTCTTTTAACTAGACAGTTTAGATTTCAAGGTTTAGGTAATACTTACTTAATGAATAACTTTTTTTTTTTTTTTTTGAGAAGCTAGAGAGTTTTATAAATAAGGGAAATGAAGAGTACAATCTCGAGATAAAAGTTGAAGTACCCATTACAATCAGCCTATAACTGGAGACTTAAAAACTTTTAGAACATACTACAATAGCCCTACTGAAGACATCCTAATGAACCTCCAGGAACATAAATGCTAAGAACCAAATACTCAATATTACTGCAGAAGCGACCATATTAATAAGACTTGGACGGAGGATCATGATACTTTGGAACTCTCTAAAAATTATACTTGTTGATGTAGCCTTTCCCCAGAATGTATTCTTCACTAGTACAGAATAGGCTTTAAGCGTCGCACTTTTAGCGTCGGTTAAATGGAGAACCGTGGCCTATACTTACTTTAGGCGTCGGTTGCTAGCTTAACCGACGCTTAATGTCATTTGTATTGGACTTTTTGCGTCGGTCATAAAACAACCGACACCTAAAACTGAACCTTTAGCGTCGGTCTTTACTCCACCGACACCTAAAATCGACCTTTAGCGTCGGTCATAAACAACCGACGCCTAAAACTGAACCTTTAGCGTCGGTCTTTACTCAACCGATGCCTAAAACCAATTCTTTAGCGTCGGTCTTTACTCAACCGACGCTTAAAACCGACCCTTTAGCGTCGGTCATGAGCAACCGACGCCTAAAATAGACCTTTTAGTGTCGGTCTTTACTTAACCGACGCTTAAACTGACCTTTTGTACTTTATGTGTCGCCTTACATTTGACCGACGCTAAAAGTATTATAATTTTAAAAAAAATGCAAAATTATATACAAATAATACGTTATTTTATATTATATCATTCTAATTAAAAAATTTAAAATTGAATAATATTATTGAAATAAGATTTTATACAGATAAAGAACATTAATTTTATAAAAAATTATATTTAAATATTTTTATTACACAAATAAATAATATGTATTCATTTTTACTTATATCTTGAACTTTTATTATAACGCCTTACAAAAACGCGTATTATATATATTTATTTATAACGAAATGTTAGTTTTGTTGTGTGTGATCATTATTGAGTGAGTAAAATTTCATTAAGATCGTGATCAAATGTTTATATATTGGTGTGGATGTGTGTTCGATGGATTGTATATTTTTAATTTTATTTTTTTGCTTAAGTGTATAAAATACATATTTTAATCGCATTCATGAAATTTTATAAAATTATCAGAGTCGTTAAAAATTATGAAATCTTTGATAATATTATCTTTCTATATTTATCTAGTTTTTAAATTTGTTGTGAGAATTATTCTCAGTATTTAAGGATTTGAAAATGATTTTATGAATTATTTTGCATTTTAGGGATTTATACTTATGAAATTTATATTTAATTCGTTTTAGGTCCAAAAAATAAGTATAAAATATGGGAAGATATCTAATTTCATTTTCTACATTTTAAAAATGATATTGAGATTTTTCTAAAATATTACCTATTTATTATATATTTTACAAGGTGGTTTTAATTGTTTTTAATCAGAAATTGAATTGTGAAATTACAATGCCCCTTAACCCTTTTAATCTTAAAACGGCAGCTTCTTCACTTCTCATTCTCTCGACTGTTTTTCTCTCGACTCTGACTCTCTCTCTCTCTCTCTCTCGTTTTTATTCTATGTATCAAATTAGCAGTGTGAGTATTCGAATTAACAAGGTTTGGATTCCCCATATCACTATTTCGTTAATTTTGAATTCTACAAATTCGTAAAAATTAGGGTTAAATTTTGGGTTTTCGATATCTGAGTTAATGGTTCGTTTTTTATGTTTGAAGCATAGAGTTCTTTGTTAGTTTTTTATGTTGGAAGCATACAGTTCATGATTATAAGATTTCGGGGGTTGATGTTATAATGATTCTTGTTCTACATGTAGATCTGCAATGAATTCGGCCCGTTGATGTTGAACCCGTTCAGGTAAAGGGATTCTCTGAATTTTGAGACGTTTGATGCATCACTGGACGAGTTCAAATCCGGTGCCGGCTTCTTGAATTGCGATCTAACCAATGCTGTACGGGACAATTACATTGGCTCGGAGTGGCAAATGAAAGTTGTTGAGGATAATAAGCTTCAACGAGAGCCATCTCCATTTCCTAGTAGATTCACTTTTTCTGTCTCTGATTTAAAATTAACCTCAGGTCTTAAAGGGAGAAACAAGTGTCTTTTAAGTCCAGTGGTATGGGTATTGTCTTTTTAAAGCTCTTGCTAGTCTACATAAGATGGTGAGAAACTCTTGAAACAGATTTTGATATGTTTTGGTTCATACGTATTCCTCGTGTCAAGTCAACTTGCATTCTTGCATTTGCAGGGTGTAGTTCATAGAGATGTTAAGCCTGGAAACTTCATGTTCTCCTGTAAAGCTAATAAAGGATATTTGATAGATTTCAATTTGGCTATGGTGAGTGCTTCTATTTGGCTTGCTTTAAGTTTTCGATTACTTTAATATCTGTTATGTGTTATATATACCTTTTCTGGACTGAAATTAAACGGTCTTACAGGTTGTTTTGTGGTTTTTCTGTGTTTTTTTTTGCAGGCCTTAAGTTTTCGATTACTTTAATATCTGTTTATGTGTTATATATACCCTTTTTGGACTGAAATTAAACGGTCTTACTGGTTGTTTTGTGGTTTTTCTATGTTTCTTTTGCAGGATCTACATCAGAAATATGGATACACTGGTAAGACATTTGTATACATCTTTAATTATTTAATTATATTTTCAAAATAAGAATTGATCATAGAGAAATTATATCAGTTGCTAGCACAGGAGTTGGGTATTTCACTTGTTATTTGTTTCCGAGTGATTGATGTTTAAGACAGATCTTATACATTTCCTTTGTTGGTTTTATCCTTCTAATGTGGTTAAGCATATATTACTATGAGTTCAGGGCTCATTCATACCATTGCTTCTCAAGCCTCCACTAATGATAGAACATGCTGGTAATAGTAATCACCCTGCAATCTCAAGCCTAAATTGTCCACCTTTCATAGTTGTAGAGCTCTGCCGCGAACATTTGGTATGTGTTGCATATAAATGTAGCTCTCTATTTTTTTGATGTATGTAAAAGTAAACCTTACTATGTGCTCTACCCTATTTGTTACGAATGTATCCGAGTTCAGTGTTATGTTCCTACAAATTATTTTCTTACCCTTGTTTTAGGAGGTCAAAGGTGTTCAGTAGTCATCCCTTTATATTTCAAAAATGAGATGTACATATGAATTTCGTGGCACTTGTACAAAATTAAATTTAGAATTCCTTATGTTTTAACAGGATAATATATACAGGATTTATAATGAGTGCCTATGCCAGTGAAATGCTACATTCTTTGGTGATACGTAGACATCAGTTAAATCACAATATGATAAATTAAAATTAAATTTGACCTAAAACATTTGTTTGATAAAGGGCATTGTGAATAAATGTTCCAAATAATTTGTATGATCTGGAAAGAATAGTACCTTATCAGGATCTTTAATCGAACCCTTTCCCCTAATAAAAACACGGCATCCTGTAGAAGCTTCTACCCGCTTTAGGGAGTTTCCTCGAGGACCCAGAAGCCTCCCAACAAAATTGAACTAATAAACCAAGATTTTTGTTACTTTAATATTTAATAAGTTGGAAGGATTACACTTAGAATAAAAGTAGGTAAAATAATATTATTCAATAGCACACACAACTTACATTTGGATAATTACCAACTGGTATATCCAAGCGCAAAATCCTCTTCACAATGAAGGAACTTGGGCTACCCGGAGCTGCCTGCCAGTCATTTGTCATACCCAGCGGTCCACCTACTCTCTGATATAAAATAAGTCAATATCTTAGTATCACTAGTCACTCTGCTACAGCCAAAACATCTAGAAACGGAGAAGGAAATATTGCAGAACAGATAGATTATAATGAGCGAAACAAGTGTGTGAATATCACAAAACAGGAGTCTTGTGCGAGAGAAAAAGAGAAAAATAAGCAAGTTTTTGTTGATCCACTCTACACTTGCAGAAGTAAGCATATTAACTTTATAATGCTGATGAGAAAGAAAAAAAATAAGTATACGCAGCATTCTTTCCTTATTGTTCTAGACGGATATCTTAATTTTAGGAAGACATTTTGACAAAAGATTATATCGTCCAAAGGGCCAATTCAAGGCCAAAACTGTAGGGAGGTTGAAAAGTGACGGGCAGCATTTAGATGCTTAACAGAAAACATGGGGTCTCGGTTGATTAAATCATGCTCACATGCCTCAATACCCACATGGGGAGAGTTCCTGATAGCATGCTCAAGTCAAGACACATGTAATTTATCGACTTTCCTTTCCATAATCAGTAAAGAACCGAATGCCACTAAAAGGATTCTTGTCCACTAAACTTAAGGCCTATTACCCTATTGTGTAAGTTTTTCTCCTGACAAGAATAGGATAACTATATACTATAACTAAAAGAATTGATCTTAGTTTTATAGTTGATCATATCTTCTTTTTAAGATAAATGTTACCGATTTTTTATATCAAATATATTATGTCTAATACAATTGTATGCATCCTGTTTTTTTTGGCTTATGTCTGTTACTTTAGGCAAATTTAATTGAGGATTAACAAATCTAACATAAGGAATTAAATTTAGAATTCCTTATGTTTTAACAGGATAATATATACATGATTTATAATGAGTGCTATGCCAGTGAAATGCTACATTCTTTGGTGATACGTAGATTGTATAGTTATGCATTATGTGAAGGTCTTTGTGATTTTTCTCTAAAACTGTCATATTGAATGCATTTTATAATCACAGGTGCTTGCTTTTCCATGTAAAAGACATTGATTCTTTATCAAGCAATTTATTAATGTAGAATTCCTTATGTTTTAACAGGATTTATATAGACAGTATGGAAGATGCAACTCTTTCAGGCAGGCAGCTTCTGCCTTTATATGTGACGCTGGAGAAGAATTGGCGGCCTTGCAAAAAACAGTTGCTTCAATCAACTCCAACAGACTTACAGAAGCTGAGTTGAGCCTTGTCTGATGCACAATATATATGTACAAATGGAATGTCTGAAGCCATGAGAACCGCCTGGATGGGATGCTTGCAGTCAGTTGATTCAAAGTCTGTATGGGAAAGATTTTAATGCTTTATCGTATAAGTTTTTGAAGTCATGTGAATGTGATCACTTACTTTTTGAAGTTTGTGATTAGTTCTTTAGATGATAAATCTCATGTTTGTTGGCAGGGTATAATTGTAATTGGCATATACTATATGGTATTTGTTGGTTTGAATTAAAGGTTACTGAAATTGGAATTTTTTTTTTAAAAAAAAATTGACTTTAAGCGTCGGTTCTTTAAGCAACCGACACCAATTCTATGACTTTAAGCGTCGGTTCTTTAAGCAACCGACGCCAATAGTAGGACCATAAGCGTCGGTTCTTTAAGCAACTGACGCTGTTTGTATGACTTTAAGCGTCGGTTCTTTAAGCAACCGACGCCAATAGTTAGAACATAAGCGTCGGTTCTTTAAACAACCGACGCCTTTTGTAGCTAATATGCGTCGGTTTTTTAAACAACCGACGCTAATAGTAGGTGTTATGCGTCGCATATTTAACCGACGCTAAAAATACATACCTATAGCGTCGCCTTCATATACTACGCCCAATAACCGACGCCTAAAGCCTATTTTGACCGACGCTAAAAGCCTATTCTGTAGTAGTGCTTCCTGCAGGGCTTGGTGAGCAGGCATCACAATTGGACCCTTGTTGGAGTTGTTGTCAATAGAAAAATGATCCTCATGAAATGCATAGCCTCCATGTGCAATAGCTGAGTTTGACAGATAATTTGGACCGAAATCATGAATCGGGTCTTCTTCATCCGCTAAGATTTCAACATCTTGATAATCTGGTGCTACATGACCAAACCCTAGATCCAAGCTTAAAAGTTCCTCAACTGCTCCTATTGGTCTGGATAGGGTGTAAAGCTGATTGCATCGTTCTGCACCAAGTTTTGCAAGATAGATGGCAACCTCATTCCTTTCAGAGTAAATATAAACAATGGAGCAGACCCACCTTGGATCGTGGAGCCGAATAAAGATCTGGTTCGCTACCAATTCAACATCCTGTGGAACACCCTGTGGAAAGTTTTTGAAGACGCTGAAGGCATCATAGTTGTCTGTCTCCAAGATGATTTCTTTGAAGTTGCCTTCAAAAGCTCTTTTGAGGCCATGGAGTATTGCATTCAGCTTGTTTTCGAGAGGAGAGAAGGAAGGGAGGATACCTGTGGATATCTTGATGAGTTCTCCTTCTGAATCTCTGATGATCATACCTATCCCAACCGTGTTTCCATTGGGGTAAGGGATGAAAGTAGTGGCTCCATGTACATTAACTTTCACAGCTCCAGGGGGGAAGTAGCCAGTAGAACTCCATTAGAAATGATATGAGGCTGATGAAAAGTGAGGAAAAGAGGCTGGTGCATATAAACCCAGGTAGATTAGGGTTTTTTTAAAAAACTTGTATTTCCCATGCATGTATTCAATTGCCAGTCTAGCTGTGGAGATATGCTGAAAATATTGTACCTTCCCAAGATAAGCGTGGGTGATTGCCCAATCTGGTAGTAACTTTATTATTATTCCCCAAGACAATAGATAATGATGTTTCCTGGATATACTGATGAATGGGACAACCTCGGGATAAACAATCTCAGTCAAAAACTCTAGTTAACCAGTATATTTCTGGAAACTACTAATACCATCCTGAGATTATTGAGTTCAATTTCGAACCATTTTTTGCTAAAAAATCCGCTTCGTTATTGAGCTCCCTTCCACAGTGAGTAAAATAAAAATTACCCAGAGATGGATTTGCTGATCTTTCGGAGAGTAAAGTATTTTTTGCCCAGAAAGAATCCATACACATGATAACTTTCTTAGCAGAGTACTGAGAATTTTGTATGGCTTGAATTAGATACCTACACGCCTCAATTTCTACTTCCAGGGGGGATATTGCCTTGGAGGGGCCTGAAAATATATAGACCGATGATCTTGACTTATCGATGATAATACCTCCGATCCCTGAGATGCTACCACCTTGAGGTCCTACTTTCCACGAGCCATCCGTAAAACCCACCAAATCGTAATTAGAAAGCAAGCAACTTAATAACTTGTCTTTCATGTTTACAATGTTGATTTTTAGGTACCCTAATGGGTTAAGGTCCCATATATTCTCCAGGCCATGCAAATTTTCCGAAATCCAGTTAATCGCTCTCAACAATTTATGAGTAGTGAACTTAAGTTGTGAAAGGCATATGATGTAGCCTATTTGTATTTCGAAGATACAACTCAACTTAAACAAGATTGTAATAGTGAATAGTATATAGACTGTCACAAGGAATCTCAGATTGCATTATCTGTCAGAAGAAAAAGATCACGGTCAATCTACAGACTTGAAGAATTACTACATTGAAAGAAGCTCAGTCATCTGATCAAGCCTCAGTGGAGTATTCATTAAGAAGTGGATTCATTTAAAGTGACAGAGATTTCAACAGTGATAGAGACAGTACAGAAGAATTGAAGAGAGATAAGAAAAGAAAAGGAACCAGATTTTAAAGTCAATATATGAAGAACAGTCATTGCAGTTAGTCACTCATGAACCAGACAGTACATCGAGTGTCAACATTAAACAGTGGTTATTCTTCATTAACTTCAGTGGTTCAAGATATCAAAACTGGCTAAGGAATAATCTTCGTGGAGGATCAGATTTATCAAGATATAGTAGACCACAAGGGTTAAGCTATCAAGGAGGTGTATTAATTCTCTCTTAATTGATTAAATCATTTGGTTGATTTACTTAATAAATTAATTCTATTAGAATTAATTTATTCTGTAAATTAATTAAAAGATTAATTAAGTTGGAATTAATATAATTATCAAAGGACTTTATGTTAATTCTCCTTTAATTAATTTAATAAGTTGGCTAATTTATTTTGTAAATTAATTCAACTAGAATTAGTTTATTCTTTAAATTAATCAATAGATTAATTAAATCAGAATTTAATTAAAGTTAAATGATTTTCTGAAATTTACTCTTATATGACATTCAACATACTGTCATAGAGAGAGTCATACAGAAGTATCATACAAAGCTCAACAGACTGTCATAGAGAGAGTCATACCGAGTGTATTAGACAACTGTCATAATAGCTGGGAGGTGACTGTCATAATGAAGGATATGGAAACTGTCATACCGACTGTCATAATGCTTCAGAAAGTGTAATACCGACTGTCATAATGATTCTGGAAGTGTAATACCGACCGACTGTCATGATAGATTCTGAAAGTGTAATACCGACTGTCATGATGCTCCTGGAAGTGTAATGCCGAGTGTCATAACAGCTTTGCAAGTGTCATAGAAGCTCAAGAAACTGTCATAGCGAGTGTCATAATAGTGTTAAATATGGACACTATGACAGTTGGCATATCCTGGTGATAAAAGAGACAGAAACGGACAGAACATAAAGACAGAACATAATATCTATCAAAAGACCCAGCAGCTCACTTTCTCTGTCAAAGCTCTCAAGAACACATACACAGAAAAATTCATAGTAAATCAAGCTTGCTACCTTTGTAATATTTTATCCGGTAGAACTTGATTATTTGTGTCTCTTGTACTACTAGCGAGTTTTTACTCCTAGCACTTATCTTGATTTTTATTAACAAATCTAGAAAAGTTCATGTCGAATTTTCTAATTTGTTTTTATCAACTTGATAATTAATCTGTACTGAAATTGTAACATCCATCAAGTTAATATATTGTTATATTCAACTTGAAATTTGTTTCAATTCATTCCGCACAAATTTGTTCAAGTCAAATTTTATTCTAAGGACAAATTTCGAATAAATGGTATAGATTGTATTTAACCCCCCTTCTACAATCTTATCGGACCTAACAAGTTGAAATGCCATTTCTCTACTATTCTTTCTTATATTTTGAAATGTGCACTCATTTCTCAGTCTTCAAATCGTCCACAGTGCTGCTGACACAAAGATAGTCCAATATCTTTTGAGATCTGTTCCATACCTGCATCTAAATATTGCTATTAAATTAAAAACAAAATTTGTTCCCAAGTGTGGTATGTTTAGCCATGAGCACAATGTAGACCATATTGTCGAAGCTAAAGGACAAGTCCAAAAAATGTGGTTTAAGTCTTCATTCATTCCTCCGCACCAACTGCATTCGTTGACAATTTGCATCCCTCGATTCACCAACAATGATTTAGATGGAATAATACCATGTTGAAGTTTCCACAGGAAGATTTTAATCGATTGCGGTACTTTGCACTTCCAAATCCAGCTCCATGCACTTTGCTCTTCTTGATTGGAATCTGTGAGTAACTTGTAGCCAATACAAGATTTGTACTCCCCTTTGTTGACATTCCAAGTGACCTTGTCTTGTATAGAACTGGGATGAACATTGAATAATAGTGAGAATAATCTTTGTTCCTCTTCTTTTTCCCAATTTCTCAATTCTCTCCTCCACAATAGGCTCTCCCCTCTAGCATATGAGGTCCATCTGGTTCTCATTTCACTTATTGACAGATGTTTGTGGAAACATAAGTCATAAAGTCTTTGTTGAGTATTGAACACGATAAAAGAATACAGAGGGGGGGGGTGAATGGATTCTTGAACTTTTCTTGATTGAGTCTGTGTAGCTGATAAGTATGTATGTGTGCAGAAATTAAGGTGCGGATAAGTAAACAACACAAGACACAATATCACTTTAATCTAATGTATATTAGATAAAGGTTGCTACAATCTGTGAATACAAATGGTAGTATTCTCAGCTTCGTTTTTCTCAGAGAGATATAGCTTACAGTGTATAAAAAACTAGACTCACAAAGTTACTAAGTTATGAAGTGAGGCTGTGTCCTTATAGAACATGGAAACAGCCTGCTTACTACAAATAAGGTAGCTAAACAAATTACTTTCTAGTCTGTCTATCCTTTTTGAGTAAGCATCCAAACGGTTACAGATTTGACTTTGCAAAGCCTGTTTAGATCCACTTCTTTAGCTCCTTGTCTCTTCTATATCTCTCCAAGCTTCCTTGTAGGCTTTCCAGAGCACGTTACAGATTGTGGTCCATAAAGTGCATTGGCTTGTTGCAGGTTTCTGACTTGTACAATTTCTTCAGTATTTTGTCTCCAAGAATGTATTCGAGAAGTGACTAAGTAAGTGATTCGAGAACTAGAATTGACTTGATCGATAACTCTGAGTTCTCGAATACTGTTATAAAGACATATTGAACCACTTCTCGAATAGCTCTTTTCCATCAGGATTCCTTGAGTTGTTGAATATAACATTTGACTTATCGAATCCTCGAGTTGTCGAATAGCTTTCTGAGTCCTTGAGATATCGAATGGAACTTTGACTTGTTGACTCTTTGAGAACTCGAATACCATCTTGACTTGTTGACTTCTTGAGTTCTCGAATAGAGTAGTAGACATATCGAATCCCTGAGATATCGAATGAGATATCGAACAGTGTATTCAGAGATATCGAATAGTGTCTTGAGATATCGAATCTCTGACTTCTCGAATGCTGGACTTCTCGAATAGACAAATATACTTCTCGAATTGGTACTTAGGCAAATTCTTCATTTCTTCAAATCCCAACTGTGATTATTTGGCAGTCTTTAACTCCTTGCTTGAGGCATGAACCATGGAACTTCTTTCAAGCATTATTCTAGACTCTATTTGTACAGTTACACAACTAGGATTTGATGCCTATTACAAGTACAATACAAACAGAAACTCTACAACTAGAGGTTCCCTCAGTTAAGAGGTCATGTAAGTAATGCAAAGCATTACAAACAATTAGGCTTGTTATTAGATGAGTACAGGCATGCCTCTGTAACTAACAATCTCCCCCAAATTGTGAGTGAGACCCTTAGTCACAATTTCATGTCTGATAACAAGCCTAACATACATAAAGATAAAACTTTAAAAGTACAGGTATGTATTTTGATTGAACACATAAATGAAATTACAAGATAAATACTCTTACAGTATGATGAGGTACTAGCCATTTTCTTTTGATTGCATCTCCATTGCTTTGGCTTGTAGATCATCATATGCTTTCTGTTTCCTTTCTTTCTCCTTTCTTGCAATCTCATCTACTGCTCTCATGATTTCTGTCATAGCATCCAATTCTTCAATCATAATAGAGTTTTTGAAATCTTCAAGCACTGGCTTCAGAATGTTGGCAGGATAGTGACTGAGTAGGTTCATTCTTATATTGACATTATCTCCATTTCTCCTCCTATACTTCACCACATAGGGATCAAACTGAACTCTACACAATCCCTTTGCCCTTAGCTTTTCTGCTTCAATCTCCAGTCTATCAATTTCTTTCTCCCTTTCTAACCATTTCTCATAGCAGCCCTTTCTTATCTTCTCAGCATAATCTTTCTTCATTTTTACAAAGTCAATCAATTCCAGCTTCCATACTTTCTCCACCTTGACCTTAGAATCCAGCAATGCAATGATTCTTTCTATCTCATACAATTTACCCCAATGTTGACAACCCCCTTGTTTGAATTTCATTTCTTTCCCATCAGTGTACTTGATTACAAGGTGATCATCCACAATTGCAGCATAGCATATCTTTTGAGCTCTTAGAAATAGCAGTTGCTCTTCATCAAAGTCTTCATCAAGTGGCTGGAGCTTTAATCCTGGAATGATTGTTAGGGCTCTAGATTTGGATAGCTTCACTCTCCTTGCAGCATGTTTAAATTTTGTCCTCTTGACATGGTTGCTGGGCAGAAATCTTTGACCTTGGTTGGTAGACCATAGTAGTATTCCATTAGCAGATTGCTTTCTGAAACATACACATGGTTTCTTGACTTGAATCTTCTTCTTTTCTTGAGATGGTAAGACAGTTGCAGAAGCCATAGATGTAGATTTTGTTAGGTCACTACTAACAGTATTCACCCTAGACTTAGAGTCTTGTGTTGTGGTGAGGTTACTGCTAGCAATGCCTAAGGCTTGCTGTCTTCCACTCTTTCTCACATATGTCTTACCCTGGTCATCATCTTTTTCATCCTTGTCCCCCTTTTTCTTCTTATCTTCATCACCCTTATCTCTCCTTTGATGTCTTCTCCTCCCATCACCTTTGTCTTCAGAATCATCATCCTTATTTCTCCTAGGTTGAGCCATCTCTGGAATTCCACCAGTTGCAATATAAGTTCTGAGGATATGCAGTGCCTCAATTTCTTCAGCATTTCTGGCTCCAACCTTCTTCTGAAGTTGATCAATAATAGCAATGATCAGTCTGTGATTTCTGGGGGTGAGATCATGAGGAATGACCAGTTGCTTGATATCTTCAATTCTGGTACCAGACTGATAGATAATTGTCCATGGCTTCTTGATCACTTCTGGTAGCCTTGTAGGTTGACCATTCCTCAAGTCATCAAACAGACTCTTGCTGTTGTCATTTTTCTTCTCAATGAGCTCTAGTATGGCATCTATCTCTGAGTGCTTTAAGTCTTGTAGAATCTGGTATGTTAGATGCCATATCTTTAGTTTGGACACCATCACTATCTCCTTGACCCATAAATTGTTGACTTGCTTGGGGATGACAGTGATGTAGTCTATCTGCTTCTTCACCTCCCTCAGATAAAACTGAGTGTCACCAACCTGTTCCCTTATGGCTTTCAGAAACTCCAAGAAGGCTTTATCATGATAGACATTGGAGTTAGCAACTTCTTGTAGCTTGGCCTCAGTAACAACTTTGACTTCTACAGGCTTGGCACTCTCAGCTATAGAAATTTGAGGTTTGTCAGATGGCATACTCCCTGCAACCACTGTGGTAGTTATTGATTGCTTTTGTCCTCCAGGAGTAGTGATGTGCACAGTTGGTAAGGTGACAACTGGCAAGATAGATGGAGGCTCATCTACTTTGGCTTTTCCCTTGCCAGGCACATTTTCTAGAGACTTAGTAGCCCTTTGTTGTCCACCTTCTTTGAATACTATGCCTTTCTCCCTCTTTGGCTCCCCCTTTGAATTTGAGTTCCTAGCCTTCTTCTCCCCCTTAGGCTTGTTGTCAGGCACAGAGGCTGTAGAGATGTCCTTTGGGATTGAAGATTCATCAGGTAGAGGGAGCCCCATATGCTTCATCATTGCAGCTAACATGGATTGTTGATGCAGAAGGACATCAGCTGTGGTGGATGCTTGAGTGTCCAACTGATCATTTAGCAATGCAACCTTTTCTGTGAGATGAGCATTGGTCTTGGTGAGAGTAGCTACCTCTTGCTCAAGAGTGTTGACCTTAGTGAAGAGTTCATTGGCCTTGAAACCAGATAGAGATTGTTCCTGCAGTCTCTTCACTTCATATTTAGACATTTCATGCACAGGAACATCAGTCACCAGCCTATCTCCATAGAGATTCTTGAACATTATTTTCAGCATGGCATTGGCATCTGTAGTCTGGCCAGATAGATTCTGAAATTGATGACCCAGACCTGAGACAGCATCTTTTAGCACAACCAACCCATTGTCCACCTTAATGCATGTAGAGTTGCAGTGTTTGATGTCCTTGAGCACACTGTCCAAGTGGGGAAATTTAGCATCAAAGGCCCTCTTGACTTCTGCTACTGAAGTGGCTGTCTTATCACATACCCTGTTGACTTCAGTTTTTACTCCTTTGCCAAGATAGTGTGCAGCCTTGAGGAAACCCTTGTAGGAGTCATTGACAGCTTCATACACTTCACCAGGTGACAGGGATTTAGCATTGGAGCCCAGTGAAGTGATGTATTCCTCCCTGAGATACTGAAGTGCTTCATCGAGAGTAATATCATATTTTCCTTGCAACCAGGCATCTATGTTGCCATCTCTCTCAGCATCATCAATGATCTTTGATTTCTGCACCTCCACATCATCCCTATGGCATAACAGAATAGCCTCATAGTCTGGATTGGGCATGTCTGCAGTGAGAAGGTGCTGAGCAATCTTTGTGAACTCAGGAATCTGATCCACAATTAAGCTTTGAAGTGCTTCAACCGTCAATTGTTGTGGAACAGACCCTGATCCTGAAGCACTGTCATGTTGCACAGGCTTCAGCCATTTTGACATAAAGTCAGAGCTAGAGCTAGGCAAGCTAGTCTCCTCAGTTACAGATGCAACTTCTGTAGCCGGATGGATGGACTCTACTACTGGTGTCTCCACAGAAGTGGGATGAATTACACCAGCAGTTGACACAGGCACAGAGTCTCTAGTAAAAACTAGGGGAACCTCTGTGTTTGTGATGGTGTCATTAGGATATGCCTCAGCATGCATCCCCTCACCATCTAAATGTGGGTTCTGAGTGGTGAACAAAGTGTCATGCACTGAGTCACTTGAAATTATTGGCTCATCAAGAGAAAAGAATTCTTGATGATCAATACCTTGCATCTCAGTTGCCTGAGTTGCAGGTTCCAAAGAAATTTCAGAGTTAGATTCTGGAAGAGAAGTGTGTTCTAGAGTAGATTTTGGCAACTCCCCCTGAGAGATAGAGGGAGTTTCAAAAGTGATGTGCTCTCCACTCAGTGTTGTGCCAGCCTTATCACTCCCATGTGCAGACTCTATACAAGAAAGTGCATTGGGGAGAATGCTTGATTCTATAGGTGCACCCTGTTGAGAGGATACACCTAGTGAGCTGTGTGCCCCTGATTTTACAACTTCAGCCATTTGTGTGACTGAAGAGGTGGTCTTAGTTTTCCTCTTCTTTGGCCTTTGTAAGGGTGACTCAAGTTCCTCACTTTCTAGCCCTAATTCAACAGCTAATGCTGCTTCAGATAAGATATTTAATGGTGCAGACATTACTTCCTTTCTCTTCTTTTTACTAACATCACCCTTTTGAGAGGATGATGCAGTTGGCTCAGTATGTGGGAGAGTGTTTGGTTGAGAGGGTTGGTTAGCAGGCCCTGGGTTAGCAGTTTGTTCTACTTGCTTGGGCTGTGCTAACTTAGATTTAGCATCAAATGTTGGCATGTTGTGGGGGTAAGTCTTAAACAAACTCTCCATATGGGGAGTTATGTTAAGTCTTACATCCACATCATTCCTAGTTTCCAAGTTACCAAAAATGAGTTTGGTCATGGACTTAGGATAGCCTATTTTATTTTTATCAATCCCAGGCAATTCAATCAACGAAGCATTTTTATAATTAAGTACAGATTGAATAAAGCGAGGGAAGAAAATATCAGTACCTCTCTTGGTTGTGTTCTTACCAAGTCTCCCATATAATTCTTGAAGTATGATTTGGCCAACATCAATCTTCTTTCCATAGGCCAAAGCATATCCAATTTGCTGCACAGGTGCACTGATTTGATCAAAGCTTGATTTCCTGGCAGTGAAGACTTGAAGAAGAGTTGCAAACACATAGCTCCACTCCTTTCTCAGATTCTTTCTGTTTAGCTTTCCAAGGTTAATCCCATCTGAGTAGTTTATGAATTCGAAGAATTCCTCCAACTCTGCAGTAGTGGCCATTCTATCAAATGATTCCTGTTGTAGTCCTAGTGCTTGGTTCATGTCTGCAGTAGTGATAGTGATATCCTTATCTTGAACCTTGCAGTAAATGACATATGAAGTGATTGCGTTTTCCAGGGCTACAACCTCCACAATAGCAGTACTCCAGAATTGTTCCAGAATATCTAGATATAGAGTTGGGTTGGCTGAGAGTGCATCCTTGATATATGACTCAGCCATCCATTTCACAAAGCACTTGAAATTTGCATTGGGTGCTTCAACATCACTAGTGAGAGCGATGAAGTTGGTGTTGAATTTTACTGTTGCCATTTGTGTAGAAGAGAGAAAAGAAATTGAAGGTTGAAGAAGAAATTTGGCTTTTCGTAGCTAGGGTTTCAGGGGTTTAGAGAGTGTAGATGCTTGAGAAATCGAATGAAATGAATCGAATAGATGTGAGATTGTATAAGTATGAAGTGCTTGAATTGTCGATTAGCAGTTTTGTATCGACAAGTCAGGCATTCGAGAAGTAGAAAACAACTATTCGAGAAGTCAAGAATGGCTTAATCGATAACTCAAGCAGATAGAAACTCACAGCTGACAGTTATCTAACTTAGAAATAATTCTAAATTAAATAATATGTGTTTTTATGAGTGAATTAAACTTTTAGACAAAAAGTCCAAAATCGATTAAAATTCAGCGAGAATTCAGCCTTTTCAAATGATTCGAGAACTCAAATATAGTGTTCGAGAACTCAGTCATTCGAGAACTCAGTTACTATATTCGAGAAGTCAATCATTCCTCTATTCGATATCTCAGAAAGACTCTATTCGAGAACTCAAGAGTACTCTAATGAGACTTATTAGAGATGTCGAATAGTGAATCATTCGAGAAGTCTGACTTATCGAACTATACCCATCACTCATAAAAATTTGATTTTCACTATTTTTTTTTTTAAAATCTACCAGATATATTCATTGAAAAATATTCTAGCAAATCAAATAGTGATTTTCTCAAAATTTCATAGAAATTTTAAGTTAATAAAAATATGATTTTCAACATATGCAACAGATTTGAAATATTTATAAATCATATTTCAGCCAACACTTACTTCAAAAATATTGAGGATTTAGATAAAGTAAGTGTTTACTGCTGCAACAATCTAGATGATGTATTCACTTAGCCAGAATCTGAAGAATTCAGCATTCCAATTTCACTTACCAACCTTGTGAAGGTGGCTTCATCTAATGGCTTAGTGAATATATCAGCTAGTTGTTTATCTGTAGAGACATAATGCAACTCAATGGTTCCATTAGTTGCATGTTCTCTTATGAAATGATATCTGATGTCAATGTGCTTTGTTCTAGAATGATTGACAGGATTGGCAACTATAGAGATTGCACTTGTGTTGTCACACATGATTGGAATTCTTTCCAACACAAGTCCATAATCTCTAAGTTGATTTCTAATCCAAAGCACTTGAGCACAGCAACTTCCAGCAGCTATATATTCAGCCTCAGCTGTAGAAGTTGACACAGATTGTTGCTTCTTGCTATACCAAGAAACTAACCTTTGTCCAAGAAACTGGCAGCTTCCTGAGGTGCTTTTCCTATCCACTCTGCATCCAGCATAATCAGCATCAGAGTAGCCAACCAGATTGAACCCTGTGTCCTTAGGGTACCATAATCCCAAGTTAGGAGTGCCCTTCAGATATCTAAAGATCCTTTTTATTGCAATCAAATGTGATTCCTTTGGATTTGATTGAAACCTTGCACACAAGCATGTAGCAAACATGATGTCTGGCCTACTTGCAGTGAGGTAGAGTAGAGAACCAACCATGCCTCTGTAGACTGAGATATCTACTCTCTTGCCTTTAGCATCTTCATCCAACTTAGTGGCAGTGGCCATGGGTGTCTTGGCAGGTGAACAATCTTCCAAGTCAAACTTTTTCAATAAATCCTTGATGTACTTGGTTTGACTGATAAAGATACCATCCTTCCTTTGACTGACTTGCAACCCTAGAAAGAATGTCAACTCTCCCATCATACTCATCTCATATCTGCTCTGCATGAGTTTAGAGAATTTCTCACACAGTTTCTCATTTGTAGAACCAAAAATGATATCATCCACATAGATTTGAACTAGAATCATATCATCACCATGCTTCTTGTAAAACAGTGTCTTGTCCAGTGTGCCTCGAGTGAATTGATTTTCAAGAAGAAATTGTGATAGAGTGTCATACCATGCTCTTGGAGCTTGCTTAAGTCCATACAGTGCCTTAAGCAATCTGTAGACAAATTCTGGGAAATGTGGATCCTCAAAGCCAGGTGGTTGTTGCACATAAACCTCTTCTTCCAACTCTCCATTTAGAAATGCACTCTTGACATCCATTTGATAAACTTTAAAGTTTGAATGAGCAGCAAATGCCAAGAATATTCTAATGGCTTCCAATCTAGCAACAGGGGCAAATGTCTCATCATAATCAATGCCTTCCTGTTGAGAGTATCCTTTTGCAACCAACCTTGCTTTGTTCCTTATTATTACACCATCTTCATCCATCTTATTCTTCAGAACCCATTTTGTTCCAACAATGGTTCTATTCTTAGGTGCAGGCACAAGTTCCCATACTTTGTTCCTTTCAAATTGATTCAGCTCCTCTTGCATGGCAATAATCCAATCTGGATCCAACAATGCATCATCAAGTTTCTTAGGCTCAACTTGTGATAGAAAACATCCATAGAGGCACTCATTTTGTGTTGCTCTCCTAGTCCTTACTCCTGCATTAGGATCTCCAATGATTTGCTCTGCAGTGTGTGATCTATCCCATTTCCTTGAATGTTCAGCCTGATTTCTCATTCTTGATGTTGCTTCATCATCCTCATCATGATCATCCTCATTTCCTCCCCCTGTGAAGTTGCCATTACTCACAGGTGAGTCTTGGATGCTTGTTTCTCCACTATTGATTGGGACAAATTCTTCTCTTGTATCATCATTCACTTGAGTTTGTTGAACTTGAGTTTCAACTCCAGTTTCAGTCTCTTCATCAGAATCATCTAGATTATCAAACTTCAATGGATCTTTGTCTTCATCATTGGCTTCTTCTAGTCCAGGTAGCTTGCTGTCATCAAATGTTACATCTGTGCTTTCCATAACTTTCTTTTGACTGATGACATAAACCTTGTATGCAATTCTTTCCATAGAATAGCCAAGAAAAATTCCTTCAAATGCTTTTGCATCAAACTTTCCAACATATTCAGAATTATCCTTAAGTACAAAGCATTTGCTTCCAAAAGTATGAATATACTTCAGTGTAGGCTTCTTTCCAGTCATCAAGTTGTAAGGAGTCTTTCCAGTGTTTTTGTTGATGAGGGTTCTATTCTGAATATAGCATGCAGTGCTCACAGCCTCAGCCCAAAAACATGTGGGCATCCTTGCATCAAGTAACATTGTTCTAGCAGCCTCAATTAGAGTTCTATTCTTTCTCTCAACAACTCCATTTTGTTGTGGAGTCCTTGGAGCTGAGAATTGCTGAGAAATGCCATTCTCTTTGCAGAATGCTTCAAGTGTGGCATTTCTGAACTCTGTTCCATTATCACTCCTCAATGCAATCACACTTGCATTGTTTGCCTTTGCTTCCTTGTCAACTTTCTTTATATGCTCAATGATTACTTGTGGAGCCTCATCTTTTGATGCCAGAAATTCTACCCATGTATACCTTGAAAAATCATCAACCATTACCAGGGCATACTTCTTTCTTCCAAGTGACATTATGTTGACAGGCCCAAACAAATCCATATGGATAAGTTGTAGTGGCTTGGTTACAGATGTCACTGTCTTTGACTTGT
Organism: Kitagawia praeruptora; assembly: GCA_037693485.1. Classification (NCBI taxonomy): domain Eukaryota; kingdom Viridiplantae; phylum Streptophyta; class Magnoliopsida; order Apiales; family Apiaceae; genus Kitagawia; species Kitagawia praeruptora. The sequence goes on from CM075351.1 coordinate 41,620,825, forward strand.
GGCTTGATCTCTTCATTTTTCCTTTTTGACAAGCCTCACACACTCCTTCTTGGCAGAATTCAAGTGTGGGCATGCCTCTCACTAACTCTCTTTTGACTAGAGAATTAATGGCCTTAAAGTTCAGGTGTGATAGTTTCTTGTGCCACAGCCAACAATCTTCATTTGATGCTTTTGAGTAAAAGCAACAAATTTTGTCCTTGTTTGCAGAGTCCATATTGGCTACAAACAGGCTTCCCTTCCTTACTCCAGATAGAGCAAAATCACCAGTCTTCTTGTGGGTGATCAAACATTCATCTTTGTCAAAATTCACCTTGAATCCTCTATCAGTAAACTGACCAACACTTAACAGATTATGCTTGAGCCCCTTGACTAGTGCTACATCTTCAATGATGACATTTCCAACTTTCAGCTTGCCATATCCCAATGTGTTACCCATGCTGTCATCTCCAAAAGCAACCATTGGGCCAGCCTTTTCCTCATACTGTGATAGCAGGGCCATATCACCAGTCATATGATTTGAGCATCCACTGTCCAAAATCCACATGACCTTCTTTTCACTTTCTTTGCCCTGCAAACACAAAGGTATTACTTTTCCTTTGGTACCCAAACTAGTTTGGGTCCATGTGACTTAGAGACAGTTTTATCATAAACAACATGCTTGTTAACTTTCTTAGTGTCAGTCTTCTTGTCACTGTTGGAAGTCTTAGAACCTGAGGTCTCAGACTTAGGTGACAAAGGTACCTTCCTAGCTTTAGGAGGACTTGAAGACTTTGACCTTGTGTAGTGTGTGTGTGAATTGTGACTGATACAACCATCAATGAACTGCCTTCTCAAATTAAAACAACTAGTCATGACATTCATATTGCATGGCATACAGTCAAATTTATCACAGAAAGGTGCATCTCTATGTCTTAGAGGCACAGAACAATCATAGAAAGGCTTAGACACACTACCAACAGGTTTCTTGCATGCATGAGTTAGATGATTGGTACTGAAACAGTTCTGACAAGTTTTCCTAGGGGCATTAGGCATATAAGCATAGTTGTTATCCTTGTTAATCCCTAACTTGCCATTTCTGTTCTGTTTCTTTTTAGTCACTTCCTTTTCTGATTCACTCTTCCCAGCTGGTACAAACTTAACAAACTTCTTAGGTCTTGGCCTATCAACTACTGGTTTCTTGGTCTTTGACTTGACACTCTCACCCTTAGAGGATGCTAGCTGTTCACTAGATTGTGCCTCATCCTCATCATTCAACATTTGTTTGATGAGTAAGGCATCCTCATCAATTTCAAATGTTGATTCCTTAAAAATTGGATTTTCAGTTTTTCTCAAAATGTGAGGCACTTTCTCATGAACAGCTGTGTCCTCTTCAATGACAGCATAGCCTTTCCTTTGCTTGAGAGAGTCATAGTCAAGTCCAATAGCTGCTTTGGGTTTAGCTTCAATTTTCTCACAGTAGGATTGCACTAAACCAGATGATTTCTTGAAAGTTTTAAGTTTGAATTCATTCTCAGCTAATTCATCCCTAAGAGCCTTCTCTACTTGGCTAGCACACAAAACCTTGTTCTCTAAATATTCAACTTCTTTCTTAAGGTTTTCTACTTGCATAGCAGTTAGCTCAAGTTCCTCATTCTTTTTGGTTAATACTTCATTTCTAGTTGACAATTTAGCAATCTCCTCATTAGCAGCAGTCATACTAGTATGAATATTAAACATTTCAACAGATAATTGTTCAATCATGGATTTGTATTCAGAAACAGACATGTCTATTGTAGTGAGAGATGGTACCTGAGAATCAGATGAAGATGAGTCATCCTTGGAGTTGGCCATCAAGGCATAATTGCAGAATTCTTGTTCTTCTTCATCACTCTCAGAATCATCCCAACACTTTCCTTCAGCTATGTAGGCCTTACCATGTGTCTGCTTTTTCAGAAGGGCCTCATACTTAGCTTCTAGCTCAAGAAAATCTCTATCCTTCTTTTTAGGCTTCTTGCATTCACTGGCAAAATGCCCTAGGTCATTGCATCTATAACACCTTACAGATGACCTATCCACATAACCGGTTTTGAATTTATTTCTGTTTGGTTTCACAGGTGCCTTGTTCTTGTAAGCTGAATGGTTTTGGGTTTTGGGTTTGAAGGGTTGATTTCTTTTAAATCTGATGTTTGGAAATTTTCTGGCCATGAAAGCATATGAAGTATTTTCCATCCCATCAAGTTCTTCCAGAGTGTAAAACTCCTCTTCTTCTTCCACCTTTTCCTCAACAGGTTCACTTACCCCAGCTTCAGTTTCTTCATCATCTGCCACCTCCTCTATCCTCAGTTGACTTGTAGATGCTTCTAGGTCCAGAATGGATTTGTTGACAATCAAGGCACATGATGTGTTTATCATCCTACCTTGGTTGGCTTGGATAGCCCTCTTCTGAAGCAACTCAAGTTCATGAGTCTTTAGGACTCCATAGAGTACATCATAGGTGACTTTGTTCAGATCTCTCTCTCTTAGAGAAATGACTCTTTGCTCCAGATGATTTGGTGAAGACAACAGAAATTTCATATTTAACTCCTTGGTGCTGTAAACCTTTCCATTCATCTGCAACTCAGTAACTAGCTTGTGAAACCTTTCAAACATCTCAGTAATGCTTTCCTTGGGCTGTGCCATGAAAGCTTCATACTGTGTGACCAGTATCTGTTTCCTGTTTTCTTTAACCTCATCAGTCCCTTCACACAACACCTCAATGTGATCCCACATCTCTTTAGCAGATGTGCATGATGCAATGTTTGCAAACATTGACATATCCATGGAATCAATGATGAGCAACATGAGGTGACTGTCAAGAGCAACCTTCTCCCTTTCTGACTCTGTCCACTTTGATGGATCCTTGGCCTCATAAGTTCTAGGGATTGTTAGGGTTCCAACAGTCTTCTCTGGTATCTCTTGTTGTGGAACAAAAGGACCATTCTTGAGAATCTCAGGATACAAGGGATGAGAGGCTTTGATGAACAACATCATCTTTATCTTCCAGAGGTTGAAGTTTTCTTTATCAAACTTAGGGACCTTCACCGTTCCTGTAGTCTTTGGTGTATTCGAACTCATGATCGTTTCTCTGTTTTTGAATAAACAGCCCTCTCTGATACCACTTGTTGAGTATTGAACACGATAAAAGAATACAGAGGGGGGGGGTGAATGGATTCTTGAACTTTTCTTGATTGAGTCTGTGTAGCTGATAAGTATGTATGTGTGCAGAAATTAAGGTGCGGATAAGTAAACAACACAAGACACAATATCACTTTAATCTAATGTATATTAGATAAAGGTTGCTACAATCTGTGAATACAAATGGTAGTATTCTCAGCTTCGTTTTTCTCAGAGAGATATAGCTTACAGTGTATAAAAAACTAGACTCACAAAGTTACTAAGTTATGAAGTGAGGCTGTGTCCTTATAGAACATGGAAACAGCCTGCTTACTACAAATAAGGTAGCTAAACAAATTACTTTCTAGTCTGTCTATCCTTTTTGAGTAAGCATCCAAACGGTTACAGATTTGACTTTGCAAAGCCTGTTTAGATCCACTTCTTTAGCTCCTTGTCTCTTCTATATCTCTCCAAGCTTCCTTGTAGGCTTTCCAGAGCACGTTACAGATTGTGGTCCATAAAGTGCATTGGCTTGTTGCAGGTTTCTGACTTGTACAATTTCTTCAGTATTTTGTCTCCAAGAATGTATTCGAGAAGTGACTAAGTAAGTGATTCGAGAACTAGAATTGACTTGATCGATAACTCTGAGTTCTCGAATACTGTTATAAAGACATATTGAACCACTTCTCGAATAGCTCTTTTCCATCAGGATTCCTTGAGTTGTCGAATAGAACATTTGACTTATCGAATCCTCGAGTTGTCGAATAGCTTTCTGAGTCCTTGAGATATCGAATGGAACTTTGACTTGTTGACTCTTTGAGAACTCGAATACCATCTTGACTTGTTGACTTCTTGAGTTCTCGAATAGAGTAGTAGACATATCGAATCCCTGAGATATCGAATGAGATATCGAACAGTGTATTCAGAGATATCGAATAGTGTCTTGAGATATCGAATCTCTGACTTCTCGAATGCTGGACTTCTCGAATAGACAAATATACTTCTCGAATTGGTACTTAGGCAAATTCTTCATTTCTTCAAATCCCAACTGTGATTATTTGGCAGTCTTTAACTCCTTGCTTGAGGCATGAACCATGGAACTTCTTTCAAGCATTATTCTAGACTCTATTTGTACAGTTACACAACTAGGATTTGATGCCTATTACAAGTACAATACAAACAGAAACTCTACAACTAGAGGTTCCCTCAGTTAAGAGGTCATGTAAGTAATGCAAAGCATTACAAACAATTAGGCTTGTTATTAGATGAGTACAGGCATGCCTCTGTAACTAACAGTCTTTTAAACCTACTCATCATGATAGTGTTGTCGTACCATGGGTCATCCCAAAACTTGAAATAATGTCTAGACCCCAATATGTAATCAAAATCCTCCGTATTGAAAAGTTTTAGCGGCGGAGAATTTTTGACTGAAATTATGCTACTCATAATGGGAGATAGAATGGTGTGACTGTCCTGCAGGTTCTCCCAGTCCCCATATTTGCTTTTTAGAATTTTATGCCAAAGACTTCCCGATTCGTTCCTCTTTCTCCACCACCATTTAGCTAGTAAGGATATGTTCTTGTACCTTATTGAAGAGATGCCTAGACCCCTAAAGCATTTGCTGGTACATATTTTTTCCCATTTCAGAAGATGCAATTTCCGATTATTATTGCCAAGCTCATTCCAAAGAAAATCTCTGCGGATCTTATCTATTTTCTTTATCACTATAGAAGGAACTCTATAGAGATTAAACCAATAGATTGGAATGCTTTCGAGAACCGCTTTTAGTAAGATCAACCTTCCTGCTATAGATACTCCCATTATTTTCCAGCTTTTAAGCTTGTTATGGAACTTGTTAATCAGTGGATCCCAAAAATCCTGGCCTCTAGGAGATTTCCCTATGCAAGCTCCTAAATAGTTGAATGGCCATGTTCCCATCTCACATCCTAGCAGCTGTGCGTATTCTCTAGTGAGGGCAGAATTAGAGTCAGTTCCATACAGAAAACTCTTTTGATAATTAATTTTGAGGCCAAAAATCAATTCAAAGAGTTTAAGTATTGTTTTGATGCCCTTGACCGAGTGTATATCATTATTGAAGAAAAGAATTGTGTCGTCGGCAAACTGTAGGTGGGAAATCTGATCACTGTTATTGAGTGAAATTCCTTGGAAAATATTGATTGAACTGGCTTTATCTAGAAGCAGATGTAGAAACTCTCCTGCCAAGTTGAATAATAACGGAGAAAGAGGATCTCCTTGGCGAAGACCTCTGTGCATTTCAAGCTCTTTCGTAGGCGATCCGTTAATGAGGATCGAGGGTCTAGCAGATGTAAAAATAGACTTCATCCAAAAAATCCACTGATCATCGAAATTCATGCACTTCATAACCTTTTCAATAAATTCCCATCTGACTGTATCGAAGGCTTTTGCAAAGTCTATTTTAAAAATTAACCCTTGGCATTTCTTGTTTTGGATGCTATGAGTAACTTCGTTGGCAATGAGTATGTCATCTGTAATGCTTCTATTTTTGATGAAACCAGTCTGATGTTCTGATATGATGCTCTTCATGACCTGCCCCAGCCCGTTGGAGAGAGTTTTGAGTAAGATTTTCATAGTGAAATTTATGAGACTGATGGGACGGTAGTCACTGGCCTTTTCTGGGAGTGGAACCTTAGGTATAAGAGTGATGAAAGAAGAGTTTAATCCTTTAGGAAACATCCCTGTGTTTTGGAAATTTAAAACCACATGCATGAACTCTTCTTTAATAAGGTGCCATGAGTCTCTGATGAACACTCCATTGAGCCCATCTGGTCCCGGAGCTTTCTTGGCATTTAATGCTTTCAGTGCTAATTCCACTTCGTCTATGGAGATGGTGGATATCATCCTCTTTGCATCTTCTTCGTTAAGAATGTTGGGATTCAAAGAAGAAAGATTAACCTGAAGTGTAGGAGTTGTAGCCGAAAAGATGTTCTTGTAATATTTGTAGAAGTGATCTTTTATGTCTCCAGGTTCTGAAATCCACAAATTGTTACTCAATATCCCATGAATGAAGTTTCTCTTTCGTCTGAATTGAACTCGTTGATGGAAAAACTTTGTGTTTTTGTCCCCATCCAGGTCCCATTTGAATCTTGCTTTCTGAATTAACGAGAGGTCCCTTATTCTGTACATTTGTTGCAGGCTCTTCTGGACTTTCCATCTTTCTTTGTAGTCATCTGTTTTGTCTGCATTTCGAAGCTGATCTTCTAAACAAATGATGCTTTGAGATATATTGATCTTATTGTTCTTGCTCCACTCCTTGACCCAAAATCGGAGCGATCTCCAAGTGCTAAAATGATTAAAATTGCTGGAGAACTTCTGTTGGATGTCTTTAGTCTTCTCCCTTAACCATGACTTGAAATTGTCATCCTCTAGCCAATAATTATATGCCTTAAAAGGGATAGGACCCCAATTGATGAATTTTTGACTCAAGATGAGTGGAATATGATCCGATGATTTCCTGCAATCTCCTTGCAAAAACCAGCCTGTCCCTCCTGGCCAAATTGGTGATAGAAGGGCTCTATCAATCCTGCTTCTTCTGTTGAATGGGCCAAACCATGTGAATTTGTGATCTTTGAGGGGAACCTCCCAAAGATTGTTTGTTTGAACAAAGCTTTCCAGAGCTTCTGAGTCCTTCTTTCTGTAAATGCAACCTTCTCTTTCGGTGTCAACCCTAATGCAGTTAAAGTCTCCAATGATGCAAAACGGTTCTCCTACGAAACTCGTAATCATGTTTTGCAATTCTGACCATAATCTCAATTTGTCTTTAGCCTCTTCAGGGGCATAAATGCTGATAATGTTGAGTGGGCTTTGCATAGCCACCATATTAGCCCTCATCCAGATCCAATTCCTATTGATCGAGTCTTCAATTTTCACCAAAATGCTAGAATCCCATGTGAGTAAGATGCCTCGTGAGAGACCAACTGAAGGCGACTCCAGCCATTCATGGCCTTTAACCGGCCAAATTGAGTCTTTCATTGAGTTAGACCATTTGCTACACTTCGTCTCCTGAATGCTAATGACCTGAGGTCTATATTTTGCGATGAAGTCACTAATGTTCTTTCTCGCCGTAAAATTGCATGCCCCCCTGATGTTCCAGTTAAAAATAGAGAAATTATCCATTCAAAGAATAATTATACTACAAGGAATGATTTCTAAGATGAGAGACTTTTTTCAATGATTTCAGCTGCTTGAGCTCTTTCCTCTGCGTTTATCAATCCCATCAGTTCACCAACCTCTATTATCTGTTCTACCAATCCTTGCGTTGGATTTTGCCTAGAGGTACCTGCCTCTGCAATCACTTCTTTAGAAACCCCTATCTGAGGTATATGACCTGTGTCCTTCTCTAGTATTACTGGCTTAGAAGGTGGTTTCCTGGACTTAGAGAATTTACTCTTGTATTTGCCTCTAATTTCAAAGAAATTAGACAACTTCGGATTTTTACGAGATCTACCGACCTTCCCCCTATCTTGAGTTTACAGATATCCAAATCTACCTCATCCACATTGTTTTGGATGTCTAATTCTTTATCAGTTGTGTTATCATCCTCCTCTTGTGTATTTCCAGACTTCTTTGAGTTGGAGAGACTTTCTAGAACTTGCTGCTCTATCTCTCTCCAGTTTTTGAAATTATCCCCTGCTTCTTCATCTGGGTGATTGGATTTGACCTGGGAGTGAAGTGGTGAAGATCTGTGTTGGTTAGTACAAGGGGAAGGTTGAGTCCCAGTAGTAGGAACTTCCGCGTGATAAACCGGTTTCCGATCGGAAGCTCTGCTAGATGGAATTTCCAGAGGGATGTCTTTCTTTTCTGGGTGCAATGTGCCATTAACTTCCTTGATAATAACCCAGAAGCTCTGATCTCCTATTAATACTTTGAATGTTTCCTTTATTTTTCTGACTTGGTGTGTGAATATGAAGACCAGTGGGGTGCTAATAGTATCTTCCTCCAAATTCTGCTCTTCTACTTGAAGAAAGGTTCCCCACTCCTTAGCTATAAGCTCCCAATTTGACTGATTCAAAGACTGATAGGCAAACCATCACATTTTAACCATGCTTTTCTTGGTAGGTTAAGTTCCCTATGTGTGACATCGGAGAAAGAACAGAACCAAGGGTCTAACCATCCTAGGTCCATGTTATCTTTCTCATACTTGTTTGGAAAGTTGATCAGGAACTTATTAGAGGAAAGGCCTTTGACCTTTAAATTCGTAATGTCTTCTTTCTTCATTTTCTCTAACAAAGAGGAAGCAGTTTCTTTTTGTCTTGAGTATGCTATAAGACTTGCCTCCATTTCTTCCTTGACCTCTTCCTCCATGGTCATTCTGATAACTCTGTGATTTTGATTAGCTTTGCTATCATCCAGAATTACAGCCTCCTTGAGTTTGGTATTGTTGTATGGGAACCTCGCATATTGAGTGTCAGTCTCTTTTATTCTCCCATTTTCTCCATTTTTCTTCCTTCCAGATTGGAGTCCTCTTTCTGTTTAGCCCACTTCGCCTTCAGGGTATGGCCCCCTAATTTTGCTCCATTTATGTTGTTTAAAAGAGAAAGCCCATTATTCCTATCAGATGGTATAACAAATCCATATCTTTTGTTATATTTATCCTTCTGCTTTGGTAGAATGACATCTCTTATATCTCCTTTGCGTTTGTAGAAGCTCCAGATGTCCTTGGCTGAGTAATTCTCTGGAAGGTTGTAGGTGAAAATTGCTATCGGAGATTTCTGAGGATACGATGCCTTCCTTGGAGTAGGTGGGGTTCGAGGTTGTTGCCTCTGAGAGTTAGGATGACCTATTGACACTGCTTCAGCATATGTTCTTGGAGCCTCCCTACTTACTTCAGAGTGAAAGTGCACGGTGGAACGCCCCTTATCACTAAAGTGTATTGTTGATTGATCCTTGTTGATTATTGGAGGCGTAACCTGCTTGTGTTGGTACTTGGAACCCACTTTTCTTACTTCATACCATGGGTTTTCGATTGATGTTGGGTTTCTACGTACCTCTGTGCCGATCAGTGTCTTCAAATGATGTTTCAACTCTGAATCCATGGCCACCTTGTGAACTGTACTGTCTGTCCTTTTATCTTTTCTTGGTAGACTTCTGAAGTGAATCTGCATTAGAGCCTCCGATACTGCATCCTCACAACCTCTCCTAATCTTGTCTAGAAGCTTCCCTTCAACCAGTCTCCATTGTTGATGATGAAATCTCTGAATGTTTTCTCTCTGAGAGCTCTCTCCATTTTCTCTCTTATCTGTCTTAATATCAAACCAATATTTCAAATAAAAGGGTAAAAAAATAAATAAATAACCATTTTTTATGAATTATAGCGTGTTCATGACTCTTCTTGATATGTGAGTTGGTAAAGAAAATGTAAGGCACCATACTCATTTGTAGTTTTTAATAATAAGAGTTTAATTTAATATTTTTTGTTGAAAATTTATATTGTGAACCAGAAGAAATATAGTTAATTAGTTCTATTCAACAATTTTAAATAAAAAATTTTTACGAATCAATTAACGTAATCTAAATGTATTAGAGTATCTTCAAGGGTAATATGTATAATGGTTGGCTATATTAATTGGCTAAAATGATTATGTAAAATTTTAGCTATGGGGACCAATATATACTTTAATGAATTATCTATAATTATGCTTGTGTAAAATTATAACTAACAGTTTCATTGGTTCATTGTTGGGTGGTGTCAACCCAAGTACCATATCGAGGAGAAAAGAGATAATTCTCTTGTATATAGAGCAGCCAGTTAACTCCATTAGTATGAGACCTTTTGGGAGGAGCCCAAAAACAAATCCATGCGGACTCGGTCCAGAGCGGACAATATCATACTATTATGGAGTTATGGCTTGCTTGTGGCCCAACAAGTGGTATCAGAGCCCATGGTTCGGTAATTGGATCTTGTGGTAATTACTTACCTTTAATATTATTATTAGTTAAAAACGGAGAGTTCCGTTATTATGTTAATTTCTATTATTGAGAATTAGGGATTTGCTATATAAACAATTGTGATGTAGGCGAGTACCTCCAATTGTGAATGAGAAGATAACCTTGAGAGCATATTTATCATGGTATCAAAGCCAGTGATAAAAAAAACCTACGAGAGTTCGTGGGTGTGAGAAAATGAAAATCCTGCGAGAGTTCGTGGGTTCGAGAAAAAAAATCCTGCGAGAGTTCGTGGGTGAGAGGAGAATAAAAAATCTACGAGAGTTCTTGAATCTGAGAAAAGAAAACTCCTACAAGAGTTTGTGGGGTGGGGAAAAAACCCCTGTGAGAGTCAGTGAAAAAAAAAAGATGTTGCGAGAGTTTTTGGGTATAAAATAAAGAAAAATCATGAAAACGAAGATGATGACAAGGCGAAGCATGACGATATGATGGATTTGTGGAAGAGATCGTGTCAACCAACGATGATAAAAAAGGGAAAAAAAGAAAAAACAAGGGAATTTCGAGATAAATCGTGACAGAAAAATAATGGTGACAACTGTGACAAAGATGATGATTGAGGACAAAGATGACGAAGACAAGGATGAAAATTGATCACAACGAGAAAGCTGATTCAAGTGGATGATTATGTTGATTAGAGCAGATGAATCAATTTGTTTTTTTAATTTTGACAAACTCTCCATTGAGTATCATGAGTTTGAGGGGGGATGTTACATATATTATAATATATTATTATGGGAAAATTAATTTTTTTACATAATCTCTAAAAATGCCACCTACATGCCACATAGATAATTTTAGCTAAGAATTTTTACCATTCGAGATGCTATTACTAGTCACCAGAAAACACATATCGACATGTACACTCCTACCAACCCTACAAACCATACATGCCTCTATATGTACACTCCTACTCATAGTACTATCTTCTGTACTCGATATACACATTGTGATAAATCTCCTGGGTAACTTGTACTTCCTCCAGTCATTACTCAGTTTAGCCAGTATATAAGCATACGCTTATTACTAGTTCACATCAGACTTACATACAACACCTCTCACTATTTCTCCCTTTTCTCCTTCACACTATGCCTTACTATACCTGGAAATCCCCTCTCTGTGGCCAATTTAAGGTCAATGTTCACGTTCTTCACACCTCTCGACAACATAATGGTAACAACTTGGTATTGGATTCGAGACCATATAGGTCATCTTGTTCGAGGTCTCACAGGCTCAATCCGAGGTCTCTCACCTCTTGCCACTCAACTTTGGGCACTCCATATGGGACTTAATCAAGCTCGTCTCTGTAACTGCGAACTGGTCATGCTCGAAACTGACAACTATAACTCCTACTTCGAGGTCAAGAGGCAGGATGGCAGAAGTGATAGTACTTGTATGTGGATTGTTGAACAGATCTCCAAACTCCTAGCCTATAACCCGAAATGGGAAAACAGTTTCCAATACATCTCTGAATCTGCAAATCGCTCAGCCCACTACTTAGGTGCAGTAGGACTCAACAACTAGACTACAATGCAATATTTCTTTGAACCGTTCGATCGTCTCCAGGAAAAACTGAACTTGGACATGGGTTTTGGCCCTCCGATCTCTCAACTTCTAGTCTCCCCCATCTCTATGGACGTATATGGACATGTGATTGGCTTTGCCCCGGTTTTGGAGGCTCCTACTGTCCACAATGAAGCTGCACAAGACCAAGTTTCTGATAATGGTGGAGCTCTCATTTAATCGCTGCTTCGACTTGCTGGCATCTTCTGTCTCTATGGCAGCATCAGTCTTCTTCTTTCTGTTTTCTCTGTGCTAGGCCTTAGCCCTTGTTTTGTTTTCCTACTTGTTTCTTGCACTGCAGGTGTTCGACTGCTTCTAGCGTGCATCGTTTGTTCTAGGTTGCTTTCTACTGAGACTCATCTTCTTGGGCTTCTTTTTGTAAGGTCGGTTGGGCTTCTTGGTTTTGCCTTGAAGTGTTACCAACCTTAATGAAAAATTTTAATTATAAAAAAAAGAATAATGTACTTAATTTTTCATTTAAAAACAATAATGTAAGAAAATTTTTAAAAAAGATTTCAACATGATGCGGTAAAATATGAAATTTTAATTATTAAGATTCACATAAATACATGTGAAATTTATATTATTAATTATTTTATTAAACAATAATGACAACACATGATATTTGACAATTTGTTTTTGAAAATTTGATTTGATTTAGTAGCATTTTTCATTTCGAAATGAGTAGTCAAAGCCTCAGCGGTCTTATTTAAACATAGCACACAGTCTGGTGTGTGAAGATTAGGATGCTGAGTGTAAGTGTTGAGCATTCGGTTCGGTTAATCGAATACCGAATTAAAATAATCGAAATAATTCGGTTTGGTTAACCAAACTGAAATAATTCGGTTTTAGTTCGGTTATGGTTTTTTGTGTATTTTAGTTTTTCGATTTTTTTACCGAATTAATCGAAAAACCCGAATTAACCAAAATATATTAAAAAACAAAATTATTATATATATATATATATATTTATATCATATATGTAAAAAAGTATATAATTTGGTTTATATATATATAATATGTAAATTATTATATATACTAATTATAATATATATAATATATATATATATTTATTTATTTATATCATATATTTATTTATTAAATATATATATTTATATCAATTTGTTTTTTTATTTCGATATTCGGTTTTAACCAAAATATTAAATTCGGTTCCGTAAAATAATCGAAATTATTTCGATTCTTTCGATTATGATTTTTGAGCTATTTGGTATTTCGATTATTTCGATATTCGGTATTTTGGTTCGGTTATAATTGAATAATTAACCCTAAATTGAGTGTTGGTTTGCTAAAATGTATTATTCATTACACCTATGTTTGAATCTGTTCATCCTGAAATTTATCAGAACATTTGTAAGATATATATAAATATAATTATTAATAAAAAAAATACTTAGAACATGTTGATTGTATTTGTGCTCATCCCGAAATTTATCAGAATATTTGTACGATATATATAAATCTAATTATTAAAAAAAAATACTTAGAACATGTTGATTTGTATTTATGAAAGCGTAAGTTATATTTAATATTAATTTTCAAAAATAAAATTTTTAAACAAAATTGTATAAGTTTTATATTTGCAAATTTGCTTAAATATTTGATTAGAATGATGTTGAAATTCATTTAATCAATAGTTTTAAAACTAATATAAAAAATATAAAACTTGAAGCAAAGTACTGAATATAAATTAATGATCGAGAAGCATGTATATAATTAGGGATCATTCGATTTAGAAAGGGATATAAGTTTGAAATTAGAAATCAGGTTTAACTAGTTTAGGATTTGAGATATCATTCTCATATTATGCATTTTATTCAATATTAAAATGAATTTGATTAATATCATACAATTGATTGGTCATTTTTTATTTATATACAATATTGTGGGTAAGTACAATTTATATATTGAAATTAAGTTATTATACAAATTACGAACTGCAAATTTTAAATTAAAAATTGTTTTTGTTAAATCTTAAGTTTTATCGATTAAATAGTAATTTAATATTTTTTAAAATAAAATATTACTGATTAGTATTAAAAAAATAAGTTTAATTTATTAAAATTAAGCAACATCAAATTTAAGTTAATATATTGAGATTTTATTTAATTTAATGAATATAAATGTAATATTAAAATTTAATTTAATATCTTATACCACTCCTCCAAATCCACCTCCACTCTAAAGTATAACTAAAAGATATAGATTTCATAATATAAAATTTATCAACCAAATAATAGACATGGGTTTAAAATAAATAAAATTCTTACATGATGTCAAAATTAGTTGAACCAAATGGTCCCGTAAATTTTGATGATAATTGATAAAATTTAGATGGAGTAAAAAAGAACTAAGATTATTTATTTGAAATTAAGTCACTTTACCTGAGGAAATTAGCGTAATATCTTATAGCTAAAGTAACACAGCCGTTTCTTTAGAAAATAAAATTTTCATACTTCTTCTGTAAGAATTTTTCTTGATTAACACTTTTTTTATGAATGGGTTCTTCATTAACAACTTTAAATTCAACATTACTAGTTTAATGCCCGTGCTTCGCACACGGGAGTTCATATTTTAAATAAAATTTATTTTAAATTTTAATAAATTATAGTATATAATTTTACAATATAGAAATAAAAATTGGTAGTAGTATTAAAAAGTTGCCTACTTTAATAAATTAAAATGTTAAATTCTTTAAGAACATGAGTTTGTTTTGATAATTTAAATTACAATTAATATAAGAAATTAATAATATATTAATTTATTTTAAAAACATCAAAAAATTGAACACTATAACATTATTTTAGTGATGTCAACTATATCATGAATGTAATAGTAGTAGATATAAAGAATAAATTAAAATAATTAAAACATAATATCAAAAAAATTAAAGTTATACTGCACTATAACCTAATCCTAAGCATATAATTTACTACTATAATAGGTCATGAATATCTATCAAACCTGAATATTGATTAAAAAAAATTAAAATAATTTAAAATTTGTGGAAGGAAATAATTTTTGGCAAGAATGTTAAGAAAATAATTTGTGTTTTGTGAAGGAAATAATATTTTGGCATTTTGAAATATTTTAATTGGATGGTCCTGGCGGGCACATTATAATTATAACCAATCAAAATCATTTGTTAATATTTTTTTGGTATTATCAAGGAAATAATTTTTGGCAAGAGTGGTTTGTCATGATGTGTATTTTAATATAATATCGAGTCAATATATTTTAAAATATGGATCATATCATATAAATGGATAGGTAATATAAACGGATTTGGCAAGAATGTTTTAATTGGATGGCCCTGGCGGGTCTATTATAATTATAATTGACAATTGTTAGAAAGGAAATAATTTTTGGAAACAAAATAATTCGTGTTTTGTCAAGGAAATTTTTTTTGGCAAGATTGTTTTTGTCAAGGAAATTTTTTTTGGCAAGATTGTTTTAATTGGATGGCCCTGGCGGGCCCATTATAATTATAACCAATTATTTGGCATTAATAATAACAACTGTCAAATTTTTGGTATTATCAAGGAAATAATTTTTGGCAAGAGTCGTTTGTCATGATGTGTATTTTATATAATATCGGGTCAATATATTTTAAAATATGGATCATATCATATAACTGGATGGGTAATTTAAACGGATCCCGAACCTAATCCTAAGAATATAATTTAATACTATAATGGGTCATGGATATCTATCAAACCTGAATATGGATCCCGAATCTGAGGAAAGGATTATCCAGCAATTTATAATATATAGATTGTGAACACAGAATTAATAAGGCTTTAATTCATTTAGCAAAAGATAAAGAACTTTAATTCACGAACAATAATAATGATTTTGCGGTCTCCGCAAGTTACAGCACCAATCGAGTCAACCGACTTTCTAAAACAACACAACGAAAATAAGGCATGCATGTTTCTTTTAATGTGAAAGGGGATATGATTATTTTTCTCCACCCTGGGAAATCTAAATTTTGTTTTAGTTTGGAATTTGGAATAAACTACGAGTAAGATTTAGTTGCTGCATGCGCCGAACAATTTGACTCATCACCTAGTAATTTATGCATCAATTTTCTACGCACAAATTGCGCCATAAAATCTCTAACTAAAATCTGTTTTAAGAAGACCATTTTATTTTGTCAAAAAAAAAGAGAAGAAGACCATTTTATTCAACTTATGCATTTCACTATTGAAATTTAGTTGATTTTTATGTTTTAAAGATAACCTAAATTAAACCGATTGAATAACATATCTTTATTTATCTTGGACTTTCAATTTGTCATGTTCATTATCTTTCATAATACTTGTTCATTTTAATTTTTTTATACACATTTTAAAATGCATTGATTAGATAATTATATAAATTATTTTTCGAATTTTCATTTTATATATAAAAATTTAAATATCAAATTTTTATTCAAAAACAAAATTTAAAAATCATTTATGTAACTATCCTATCAATATAATTTAAAATATGTATACATAAATTAAGTGTACAAATATTGTAAAACATAGAGAATATATCATATTGCAGCTACCACTAACATGGTTCTAAAATTTAAAATCATACATATAAATTTTATTCCAATATTTTTATTTGGTGTACAATTTTTTTTCTTTTCGGAATGATAAATTTCATTCATAAAAAAAACAGAGGATATATCTGAAGAGATAATAAAAGCTCATCATGCAATCGAAAGGTATACTTAACCAATCCACGAGTCTTACGATTCATAAGAAAGAGATTCCTCCGGAAGTTTAGATAATTACACCTTTATATCTACACAAAAAAAAGCATCGTTAAAAATCTCATACGAGCAAAATCCCAGGTGAAAAAAACTCAAATCGAAAAAAAGAGTGTTCTACTAAATAATAGAATACATCATTTTATAAAAGCCTAAAAATCAAATAAGTAGAAAAATCAAATAAGTAAAAACTTCTTAATTCTTTAACTTCATTTATCCACTTTAGTAAACCAAACTCCTGCCGTCAGAATAAGTTATATAGGAGTATTTTCCGGTTGTTCATGCTCCTAAAAGCTACACGTCATAATCTCCTATCCCTCTAATTTGTCGGACAAAGAAAAAGATAACACAATGCAACCTTTTCAAAGTCATTTATACTGTTTATTTTTTTTATTTTTTTTTACTCATCTTCACCGTTGTACTCAATTGTCCTTGTCCTTACCTTCCATTTTCCAATACCAACACGTGTAATAATAGTAGAGTAGTTGATTAATTTTATTTGCAACATTAACTCGAAAATTGGATTACACTCAAATTCAAATTCGTTTATAAATTATGAGTACATTATTCATGTAATTCAATTCGGCATTATTCATGTAATGAAAGTTCTTTATATACTCCTCAAAGTGTTGAACACTTGAACTCATTTCAGCCCATCTCATACTGTTTGTTAGAAGGGTTTTGTCATTTGTCAGGGACGGCTTATCTAACAATCGGTTACTAAACTGTTGGATCGTTATCCAACGGCCCCCCTGGATTACAAAAAAAAATTACTGTCCGCTATAATTTTCCGCGGATAGGCAGATTGCCGCGGACAGTAAATTTTTTTTTTTTAATCTCAGCCGTTGGATCGTTGATCCAACGGACGATCCAACGGCTGTGAAATCGATTGTTAAATAACCGGTCCCTGACAAACGAACCGGTCGCTGACAATGGTTTGTCAGGGACCAGGACCCTTGTTAGAAACTCCTTCGTCTCCACTGGAGTCACAGTCGTACTTTTAAGTTTTAACCATTTGGGTTAGACAAAGTGACAAAATGCATTATCACACCAAGTTTTCCACATATATATATATAACACCTAAATTCATGGAACAACTCATGTGCTCTGGACTGTAACTTTGTGATTGTAGTTACATGTGGATGACTATATCAGTTAAATAAATGGAACATGGAAGTGTACACTAAAAGCCAATTATTTGCGTGTGCACCCCATTTGCTTTATTATTATCTACATTTCTAGCTGGCTCTATGTGATTGCTCCTTTGATGCCCCATCTTCTTCTATTGCTGCTAAGCAATGCCCCATCTCACTTTATGCTACCGACAACTACATTGCTGTTAACCTTTCTTTTGTTACCGAAATAATCTTTTTACTCTTATTCGGTTACTCCCATTACGAGTAGACTGTTACGGAAATAATCTTTTTACTCTTACTCGGTTACTCCCGCTCAGTTACTCCCGCTACGAGTAGAGTCTACCTATACCTGTTTTATCGATATACCGGGTATGTTTGATTTTTTCGAATAAATTTATGCATTTGGAAAAATGACAATGCTATAAAATACAAAAATCTTGGCAAACCATAATTGTAACATACTCCCTCTGTCCCATCCATTTCTTTACAATTTCCTTTTTGGGCCGTCCCACCATTTCTTTACATTATCCAAAATAGTAAGTTTTAACACTATTACACCCACTACTTCACTTATTTTAACAATACTTTACACTATTTCACCCACTACTTAACTTATTTTAACAATAAAATCACTATTACACTCACTACTTCACTTATTTTAACAATAAAATCACTATTACACCCATTACCTCATTTATTTTAACAATATTACACCCACTTTACACTCACTATCCTTGACCTCCGTGCCCAGCCGCCATGTAAAGAACTGGCTGGGACGGAGGGAGTACTTACAAACATATTCATACAATTATTTATATCACAAAGTGAGTTGTTAGTACTCATTATACTCCCTCCGTCCCTAAATATCATTCCTGTTTTGACTGGACACGTTTGCCAACGCGTACTTTTGATTGTTAATATCTTTAATTTCGTATTAGTTTTAAATATAAAAACTTCACTGTATTAAAGTACTCATAAATACGAATCCAACAAGATCACTCATGACTATATTCCGTCTTATAGATTAGACGTAAATTAGTAATTTGTCACATGTTATGAATAGGGCCGACATTTCAAACAAGAAAAATAATATGAGACAGAGGGAGTAATTATTAAGTACTACTGTCGGAATATTCGATGGTACAATTTGCAGAATTCAGAAACTTTTGGCCGGAAGTTAAGTACAGGTATGCACGCTGCAGCAAGTGTATAACAATCCATCGGTTAAAGTGGTAATAATAAATTGTTGTGGTCTACTGTCTTTTACGAAGACAATGTTGATATGCATACGTTATTAACTCCAGGGTAGTTGACATGCATGAACTAAAATTTGCAAATAATAAAATACTACTCCCTCCCTCGTGGTTGTTTACAGGGGATGGACACGGAGACCAAGAAAATATGTAAAAAATGAGTAAAGTTAGATGAAAAGTGGGTAAAGTGGTGGGACCTATTAATATTTAATTATAGATTTGAGATAGTGGAGGAAAGTAGTGGGTGTAATAGTGTTTTTTATTGTTAAATATGTGAGATAATCAGATAGTGGATGTAATAGTGGGAAAAACTTACTATTTTTGGAATGTAAAGAAATGAGAGGGACACTCCAAAATAGTAACTGTAAAGAAATGAGAGGGACAGAGGGAGTAGTAACTACGAGACTAAGAAATAACTGGCCAAGAGAAACTGAAAAAGTCAGAAATCAGCAGTAAAAATTAAAAAAAAAAAAAAAAACAGAAGTTGGACTAAAGAGAAAAAATGATTATAAATGAGTTCACTTCTCTCTCTCCATTACTCACTCTCTTTACTCTCTGTTTAGACAGTGCAGCAATACTGCTCTGCCTCTTCTAATAGTATGAGATTGAGAGAAAAACAGAGATCTAATATAGCCCCCTTGAGATCAAGCTAAAAATGCTTCACTCATATATCACCTACATTGTTGTATAGGATCATATACAAAATCTATACATACCCACAAAAATATTTGAGTGCATATACAGATCTAGTGGTTGCTATTTAGCTCCCTGTTTTTGCTCTGTTTTCCCCTGTTTTTCTCCTCTGTTTTTAGTAGAAGAAATGGCAGAAGTTTCAGCAAACAGTTTCATTCCAGAGACATTCCAGGGAACAACAGTGGATTTAACTTCACAAATTGGATTGCTTTGGGAGCTGATTAGAGTCCCACTAATTGTACCATTGCTGAAATTAGCAGTGGTTGTATGTTTAGTTATGGAACTTATGTTGTTTGCTGAGAGATTATACATGGGCATAGTCATTATATTAGTGAAACTCTTTTGGCAAAAGCCTGAAAAGAGATACAACTGGGAGCCAATGAAGGAAGATTTGGAAGCTGGTAGCTCTACTTTTCCATTGGTTTTGATTCAAATCCCTATGTTCAATGAAAGAGAGGTTAGTTTTTTCACATTTCCTTGATTTCTGGAATGTGGTTTTCTATGCTATGTTGTGATTGATGGTTTAAATGATTTTTTCTTGGTTTTTGGTGGAGTATTTTTTAGGGATGTTAAAAGTTGGGTACTTAGTGAAAATTAAGGCTGTGTTTGGCTCTTTTCTTGATTGTTGTGTTTTTTGCAAATAGGTTTACAAGATCTCAATCGGTGCTGCTTGCAACCTTTCATGGCCAGCAGATCGTCTTGTTATTCAAGTTCTTGATGATTCAACTGACCCCATTATCAAGGTACTTACTACATGTTCCAATTATCTTAAGCCAAACAGTCCTCAAAGTGGCACTTTCATTTAAGTCTCTATCTTAACCTTTCTAAGTTCCCTATTTAGTAGTAGTAAAGTTTATCTTTATTAGATCCTTGCAAACTACTCCAAGTTTTAACTTGATTACCAATTATGTACTTGCTTCATGTAAGCTTTCGTCACTAATAGTTAACTAATGTTGTAGGAAATGGTTGAGAAAGAATGCAAAAGATGGGCAGCCAAAGGCCTAAACATAACTTATCAGATTAGAGAAACCAGGGGAGGTTACAAAGCTGGTGCTCTTAAAGAAGGATTAAAACGCGATTACGTGAAAGAATGCGAATACGTAGCAATCTTTGATGCTGATTTTAGGCCAGAACCGGATTTTCTCAGACGATCAATCCCATTCCTCATGCACAATTCTCAAATTGCACTTGTTCAAGCCAGATGGAGATTTGGTAAGCTTCTACTGCTAACTAGAATACATCAAAGTAAAATGTAAGCAAATCTTATTACTAACCCGATAAAAGGTTGTTTACATTAAGAAATAAAAATAGGGACGAGAATCTCGTACTTTAGAAAAATTTTGTATATAATTCTACATTTAGTACAGATGGTACAAAATTTTACTATAAACAATGATTAAAAGCTGTTTAATCTGCAAATACAGTCTGCCCAGATTCTAAACTTTTACAGTTGTATTAGTAACAAAATTTAATCTTTTTTATGTTCTTGCAAATCTTGAAGAGTGTCGGTGGTACTCTGCAGTATTGTGTTACAATTATTACTTTCAAGAATTCTTAGCAAAGTTTTTAGTCACTTTAAATGCAACTAGTTATGTATGGTCCAAGTTCTTGGACCAATTAGATTGCCACATTTGGACCGAATCCACCACATCTTTATACCTAATGCCACCTACTAGTCATGTGAACATGTATTTATGTATTTTTTTCTTAGAGACTTGGAGAGATTAAATTTATTAAGGGCCCGTTTGGGAAATCTTATTTTTCAGAAATAAGTTACTTATTCTGGAAAAAAGTTAGGAAATTTGTACTTTTTTCTGAAATAAGTAACTTATTTTTGCAAGATAACGAATTTTAAACTCCTCGTACACATTTTTCTCTAAAAAAAAGTTTGTAAATACGAAATTTTTTCCGAAATAAGGAACTTATAAGTTCTTATTAAGAATTGCCAAACGGGCACTAAATTTGATTGACTTTTAAGTTTAAATATAAGAATATCTAGAGATGACAAGAGTGGTGTATGTATAGATTTTACAGTGACGTTGTAAGAAGGTGATTCCCCGGATTAATCGGCATGGAAAGTGTACAGATTTAAGGGGCAGGTTTATCTACAGATTTTTAAAGAAAATGGTCCAGGGTGTTGTAGCTCATGTGCCATACATTTTTTATTCTCTTCTTCTGTCACTTACATACCTGTTGTATGTACATACAAGGGAGAGATATTGACTTTGGTCGTTTTGGTGTTCATGATCATGTCATTCTAAAGTTCACAAGATTCCAATGGAAATGAATATGTAAACTTCGATAAATGAATTTTTAATAAAGAAATCATTTCGAGTCATCCTCAGATTATATTCGTAATATGGAGTCGAGTTTAGGTGTGTGAAATGCATTAAACAAATGGAAAAAGGCTCATTTTTTTCCTTTCTTTTTGCAGTGAATTCTGATGAATGTTTGATGACAAGAATGCAAGAGATGTCACTAGATTACCATTTCACAGTGGAGCAAGAAGTGGGATCAGCTACTCATGCCTTCTTTGGTTTTAATGGTACGTGCATTTTCAAA
This sequence comes from Kitagawia praeruptora, assembly GCA_037693485.1. Lineage (NCBI taxonomy): Eukaryota > Viridiplantae > Streptophyta > Magnoliopsida > Apiales > Apiaceae > Kitagawia > Kitagawia praeruptora. The sequence goes on from CM075351.1 coordinate 41,642,925, forward strand.
ACTACTGCATATGTTTTCTCCATTTTCTAAAAGTCCAAAATTCTTTTTGGAAGCAAAAGCCTAAACAAACATTGCATAGGAAATGAACCATAGAGTGTCCCTACTTCTTGAAAGTTCCATATTTCGTCGAACATTGACACTGTTGAGATTGCAAAGTACTTTGAACAATGTTGCTTACATCTTTAGTTACCAAACATACTGAATTGATCACTTTTTAGTCTTTAGGCCCGTGGTCCAAATCCTTCAGATAAAGCTAAGCTAGAACATGGCTTGTGGGAAAAATAACTAAGGGGCCATGTGATGATGCAACATTCATTTTTAAGAATGTCTTATTCATATATTCTTCTAAAAAGTTTAAGCTTTTGTGACATTTTTTTAGCAATCTTATATATCATTGTTAATGATTCCTCATGCAGGGACGGGTGGCATATGGAGAATTGCTGCTATCAATGAGGCCGGTGGATGGAAGGATCGAACAACAGTCGAAGATATGGATCTTGCTGTCCGAGCTAGTCTCAGGGGCTGGAAATTTGTCTACCTTGGTGATCTTCATGTACGTTTTACTTGCCTACTTGATCCTATCTGATCATGCATTGTATAATATAATTTGTAACAACTTTAAGATCAGTTCCTCTGAACTATATATTACAATTTAAAACCGATAATCATTTAAGACTTGCTGTAATATAGAAATTTATCTATCTTACAATTTGTTTGCTGAACTTACTAGGTAAAAAGTGAACTTCCCAGTACTTTCAAAGCCTTCCGGTATCAGCAACATAGATGGTCTTGTGGTCCTGCTAATTTGTTCAGAAAAATGGTGATGGAAATCGTGAGGAACAAGGTATGTTAACTATAACTCTTGCACTCCGGTCCACAGATGTCATTCTATCCAAATTAAGACAACTTTAACAATATCTCTTTTCCTTTTGTTTTTAATGATTGGTGCAGAAAGTAAACTTCTGGAAGAAGGTTTATGTAATATACAGTTTCTTCTTTGTAAGGAAGATCATAGCTCATATGGTCACATTTTTCTTTTTCTGCGTCGTCCTTCCCTTAACCATTATGGTTCCTGAAATTGATGTTCCAAAATGGGGTGCCATTTATATTCCTTGCATCATAACAACTCTCAATTCAGTTGGAACACCAAGGTCTTGAAACTTTCTTTCTCTTATATTGGAACCTTGCTCTAGTTTTGTTACCTCTCTGTTTTCTTAGTTTGTTGTACTGGATTTTGCAGGTCAATCCATCTATTGTTTTACTGGATCCTGTTTGAAAATGTTATGTCTTTCCACCGCACCAAGGCAACCTTCATTGGTTTATTTGAAGCAAAGAGAGCTAATGAATGGGTTGTTACTGAAAAACTAGGAGATGGAGTTAAGAACAAAAACAACAAACCATCTAAAAAGTTCCAGTTCAACTTCAATATAGGAGACAGGTGATAATACTTTGTCATGTAATACCTTTAATTTTTCTTCACCGGGAATTATTTACCACAATTTGAACCCACTCATATCTAACAATTAACAGATATAGACAGATTAAGTCGGCATACTAAATCAAACTTAGTTAACTTTTGTCAATATCTATTTCTTTACTTGTATATTCTTTGTGCTGAATTTGTTTATATCTTCTCCAGAATACATGTTACAGAGCTGGTATTTGCAGCATTCCTCTTCTTTTGTGGTTGCTATGATTATATGTATGGCAAAAACAACTACTTCGTTTACATGTTTCTCCAAACAATAACGTTTTCCATCGTGGGATTAGGCTACATTGGCACCATTGTCCCAAGCTCATAGACACACAAAGCATCAGCTACATACATACGTCCACGTACCAGCCGTTACTGTGCATTTTTCTCCTTTACATAATATATAGATATGTGTGTTTTTCATTCAGCATTGATTCACATTTGCTACATTTTTCGGATGATGCCAAGTAAAAGAAATATGTTCATCGCATTGAAGAGAAGTCCTACATTGAGACCCTTGAAAATCTCTTAATACGTTTGGCGTGCCAGCAGAAAATTAGAGAACAAATTGGTAGTGGAGTTAGCTAGGATACAGTCGGTCATGAAAGATTGAAGAAAGCTAAAACTCAGCTGTTGTGTTTTAGAGAATAGATCAGTGTTTATGTTTTTTTTTTTTTTTTGTGATTCTATTTTTTGTACTTGTTGTAAGGTTGATCAGTAAGTCAAAATTGTAGTTTCATCTCAGCTTGAAGAGTACAATAAGCTGTTGGCAAAAGAATCTATCATGTAATTAAAATGTTTTTGTCAATTTGTAACATTTTCTTTTCACCACACACCAACCTTCTTAGTAACATGTTCCTCTTCTCTTTATTTTTCCAAAAATGATCAATTGTTTTCTTTTAATTTACACCGCTTTTCAGTAATTGAAGAGTGAAATAAGCTGTCCTATTAAAAAGGAAGATTTCAACTTGATATTAGAAGTATGAACTATGTTTATATTAATTATGACTTGTGAGTTGTGACCTTGATCACAAACTGATAGGCTAGAAGTAGCCCAGGTCCAATTATGCTCAGCCTCAGGCCCAAAAGTAACAAATAATCCAACTCATGAAAATAAGAGCAGCCGAGCCTAGACTAGTGGATCCTGGACCCGGAGCCACCTCTACGTGGCATGGTCCCCTCCCCAGACTAGGGGACCCCAGACTGGTGACACCTGGCACATGTGGCAGTCCAGCTCGGCCGGCATTCCCACACTTGGCGCTGACCTACACTAAAGGCCAAAGAACAGCATGTGTCAAATCATGTCCTCAACAACACTGTCACACTCAAGTCAACGGTCCCCACAAATAGGGACACGTGTCCTACATCCCGGGAGTTCAGCACCTTGTCCCCCGGATCCAACGGTCAGGAGTAAAGGTAACCCACCCCTAAACCCTAGGCCTAGGGCTATAAATATCCCTAGAAAATAGGGTTTAGGGGTTGGACATTATTACATACCTACACACATTTATTACTTTTGTGATACTCTACTTGATTATTACCTTCCAAAGGCAACTCTTATTCTCACGCCGGAGGCACCTCGGGGCCAAACCCCCCCTCCGGTGTTGTTTTGCAGACACCCTACTGCAGCTACACCACTTCCGAGGCAGGAGTTGGCGAGGAAGTACCCGATCAAGATTCAGAGTTATCATTGGCGCTAGAAGGAGTAAAAACCTCCGACCTCAAACCAAACAGCCGAGCTGAACCAACCCGAACCCCTCAAACCAGCTAAAACCAACAACCATGCCTCGACAAAGCAAGTCCACCCAACGCCAAACACTCAGCGCTCCTAGAGAAGAGCCCCTAGTTCCTATCCCGGAGCAAGCACCGCCTAACCAGGTCCCGATCCAGGAGAGGCTCGGGATCGGCCCCAATGACGCCCGAGTCACCATTGAGGTAAACCGATATAAGTATACAGACGTGCCTCTTGACTCCGCACAAATGGAAAACCTGACCCCGGAGGAATTGGCCGAAGCAATCCGGGCTTACCGAAGCCGCCCCCGCCCAGTACCAGAGCCCGAGCAAGCGGAAAACTCCGAAGGGTCAGCCAACTCCCACCAATCCCGAGCTTCGGTCTTCGACCGTCTCGGAGACCAAGGCAAAAGAACTAAGAAAGACCACAATCTCCAAAGCAAAGCCAGGGATGACGAAGACGATAAACTCAAGAAAATGGAGAGGCTCCGGGAGAAAATAAGGCAGGAGGAACATGCCAAGTTGGAACTTAGAATCCAGAAAAGGCTTCAAGAAGAGGAGGAAAGGATAAGAAAGTCTAAATCCAAAAGAACCCACCGAGAAATCAGCCCGGAGATCATCTCGGATGATGAAGAGCACCCAAACAACTTAGTACAAATGATCCATGAGCTACAGAGAAAAGTCAATAGTGACTCCGGATTCGAGGTCCAAGACACACTTACCCCTTTCAGCTACTCCCTCAAAACCATACCCCGACAGAAGAACCTCAAGCATTACAACTTCGACTCCTTTGATGGGCTGGAAGACCCAGAGGAGCACCTCAACTACTTTGAACAGATAGCCCTGATATACTTCTACAATGACCTAACAAAATGTAGGTTCTTTACCTCTACACTGAAAGGAGCAGCCCAGAGGTGGTTCAGCTGAATCCCATCCCGGAGCATACATAGCTGGAAAGAGTTTCGGGAAGCCTTTCTCCGGAGGTTTCGAGCTAACAAAACCCCGGAGTACCACATATGCCACCTCGAAACAATCAGGCAGCATGACAATGAGGCCCTCTCCGCCTTTATGAAACGATTCCAAGAGGCTATAAACAAAGTCACCAACCTAGATGGGAGAGAAGCCTTGAGCATATTCCGGAAGAACCTAGATCCGGAGCACAATGAGCGCTACGTGCTAGAGCTCGTGCACAAGGAGCCCCAGAGCCTGGCCGCGGCCTATGCTATGGCTGCCAAATTCATCAAAGAAACAGATATCTTACAGGCCATGAGAATGACCAGGCAGGGCGCCTCTTCAAGCAGAAACAAGGATGATCGCCCAGAGGTGAGTACCAGCCAGAAAAGAAGTTCAAGCCCAACAAACAGAGTAACTACATCCCCAGCTCCCAGCTAACCGTCCCGGACAGAAGCCACTTTTCCAAGCCCAAGTTTGATGCCAGGCCACCAAGGCCAGAAAAATCCGAGCCCCGGCCCGAGCCCGAGTGGACACCCCTGAACAGATTCCGGGCCGACATATTGAAGGAGATCCAGGACAAACCCTTCTACTACCCACCTAAACCAATGGCCACAGCTCCGAAGAATAGGCCCAAACACAAGCACTGTGATTACCACGCGACCCACGGGCACGCCACTGAGAACTGTATCTCTCTCAAATTCTTGATTGAGGAGCAGATCAAAAAGGGAAATATGAACCAGTATGTAGCCCGGAGGACCGCCGAAAGAGGACAGGGACTCGGGGTCCAGAAAGGTAAAAACGTGGTGCATGTAGTGTTGGGCGGCTCCAACTCTCTCCCAAGAACCCCGGACTCCGGAGATGAGGTAATGATGGTAGAAACCGCCCCGGAGCAGGTCATACGTTCAACAACGCCGATTTTGAAGGAATAGACCCCAACCATAACGAAGCCTTGGTGGTGAGCCTAGATATTGCCGAAAATAAAGTAAAAAGGGTCCTCGTGGACAATGGCTCTTCGGTCAACATATTGTTTAAGCATACTATGGACAGGATGCAGCTAGGTAGCATAAAAATGAATGAATGTTGAGAAGACCCACTGTACGGCTTCGGCCACAACTTGGTCCCTATTCAAGGAACCCTCTACCTGCCCGTCCAGTTTGGCACAGCCCCGAAGCAAGTAACTCATACTGTCAAATTCTATGTGATCAACAGTCCCTCCTCCTAAAATGCGATTTTAGGGCGCCCAGCCCTGACCAAGCTCCGAGCCGTGACCTCAACCCCTCACCTCAAATTCAAATTCCCAACAGCCGCCGGAGTAGGAGAAGTAAGAGGTGATACTGAAACAGCAAGCCGATGCTATGGTCAAGCCTTAGTTATGGCTGAAACTGACCCAGAAAACAAACGCAAAGCCTCCTCTTACCACAAGAACCAAAGCAGGAAGAAACACAGGAACTCAACTTATAAGAACACCGGGAAAGAGTTTCAGAACATTGAAAATCACGAGGCCCATACCCAGGAAGCAAGAACTACCACATCCTGGGAATACCTGGCTTCAAACTCCCAGGCCCGGGTTCAAAAATCATCCGCCATGAAAGATCAAGCCAAAGTTGAGCCCGTAGTAGAAACGGAGACAATTGAACTGATACCCGGAGATTCCGAAAGAAAGATCAAGATCGGGGCGGGATTAGAAACAGCCTTCAAAGAAGACCTTGTGTCGCTACTCCGGGAGTACGCGGACGTATTTGCCTGGAGCCCGGCAGACATGCCCGGACTCCAAGAATCCCTAGCCATGCACAGCCTGGATGTCGATCCCAATAGGAAACCAGTAAAAAAAAGAAGGAATGTTGCCCCGGAGAGACAAAATGCCATAGACGAAGAGGTAGACAAATTCCTCGAAGCAGACATAATTTGTGAGATCAAATACCCGGAGTGGTTGGCCAATGTGGTTCTAGTGAAGAAACCCAACGAAAAGTGAAGGATGTGTGTCGACTACACCGACCTGAATGAGGCATGCCCCAAAGATCCATATCCACTACCAAGTATAGATCAGCTCATCGACGCCACCTCCGGCCATGTAATGCTGAGCTTCATGGACGCCTTCTCCGGATATAATCAGATCAAGATGAACCCTGCAGACATAGCCAAAACGACCTTCATCACCCACAGTGCGGTGTATGCTTATAAGTTCATGCCCTTTGGGCTCCGGAATGCTGGAGCTACATACCAGAGAGCAATGATAGAAGTGTTCAAGGACCAAATAGGCCGGAATCTGGAGTCCTACGTTGATGACATTATAGCCAAATCTAAAATCGTTGGGGAACACATCCCCGATTTGCGAGAATGTTTCGAGAACTTGAGGAAGCATGAGATGAAGTTGAACCCGGAAAAGTGTACTTTCGGGGTGGCGGCAGGCAAATTCCTGGGATTCATGATTAGCCAGTGAGGAATTGAAGCCAACCCCAAAAAAATAAGAGCAATCTTGGAGATGCAGCAACCCCGGACCCAGAAAGACATTCAGAAGCTAGTCGGGTCACTGGCGGCCCTGCGAAGGTTCATCTCCAAATTGGCAGAAAAATGTTTGCCTTTCTTCAATCTGCTCAAAGGAGCAAGCAACAAAAGAGAAATTGCATGGAGTCCAGAATGCCAAAAGGCCTTAGACACAATCAAAGAATATCTCTCATCACCACCCCTGCTGACTAAGCCTGAGCCCGGAGAGCCACTACACCTGTACCTCTCCGCTGGGCCTTTGGCGGTGGCAGCTGCCTTAGTCCGGGAAGTAAAGGGAAACCAACAGCCGGTATATTACATCATCCAAGTACTGAAAGATGCAGAAACTCGATACCCTAACCTGGAAAAGTTCGCCTTTGCCTTGGTTACAGCCTCAAGAAAACTCAGACACTACTTCCAGGGAAGAGAGATCAAAGTGGTAACAGATCAGTCGTTGAGACAGATAATCTACAAGCCGGATGCGTCCGGGAGACTGATAAATTGGGCAATTGAGCTAAGCCAATTCCACCTGACCTTCATATCCCGGACAACCATCAAAGCACAAGCCCTGGCAGACTTCATTGTGGAATGCTCCTTTCCTGAGCCACATCACCCTTCCGTAGCAGCCGAACATGAGGCAACTACGGACAAAAGTCTTGAATCATGGACTCTCCATGTAGACGGTTCCTCAACTGCGGACAAGTCAGGGGCCGGGGTCATCATGAAGAGCCCGGACGGCTTTCAGATCAAACAGGCGATAGCCTTCAAATTTCAAGCAACCAACAACCAGTCTGAATATGAGGCTCTCCTCACCGGATTAAGGTTGGCCCGAACTCTGAAAGTCCGGAACCTGAACATCTATAGTGATTCCCTGATTGTGGTATGACAAACAAAGGGGGAGTACATCGCCAAAGATCCCAAGTTGGCTCAATACCAAGCCCTGGTCAAAAGTTATTTAGCCACCATCCCAGAACATCAAATCAGCCAGATTAACAGAGAAGAAAACTCAGAAGCGGATGAGCTTTCCAGGCTAGTTCAAAACTTAGCCGAACTAGATAGCTCAGTCTACTTCGAAGAACTTGAGAAACCAGCCATTGATCAAGGAGAAATAATGGAAATTGACGACGGCCTAAACTGGATGACTCCTTTTATCCTCTACCTGGAAAAAGGAGAGCTGCCCGGGGACAAGAACGAGGCTAGGAGGTTGAAAAACAAAGCGGCCAGGTACTTTATTGAAAATAACCAACTCTATCGCCGAACTTTTTCATCCCCAATACTGAAGTGTGTGGGCCCGGAGGAGGCCAACTACTGTTTACAAGAGGTGCATGAGGGAATTTGCGGAGACCACATGTCTGCAAAAGCCCTTGCCTACAAAATCATAAGGCAAGGTTACTACTGGCCAACCATCCACTCAGATGCAATAGAGTTTGTCAAGAAATGTAGAAACTGTCAGCTATTCAGCAATGTGCAAAGGCAAAGCCCGGTCCTACCCTCCTCGGTCCTCTCTCCAATTCCCTTTGCTGTTTGGGGCATCGACATAGTGGGACCATTTCCCCGAGCTAAAGGGGACTTGAGATACCTACTAGTAGCCATTGACTACATGACTAAGTGGGCGGAAGCCAAAGCAATGAGGACTATCAATCAACAGGATTGCATCAAGTTTATGGACAATATCTTAATGCGGTTCAGCCTACCCAGAGTCTTGGTTTCAGATAACGGACCCCAGTTCATCGGCTCAGATTTCGAAAGCTACCTCAAGGAAAGGGGGATCAAACACAAGAAGTCATCAGTAGCATATCCTCAGGGCAATGGCCAAGTTGAAGTCACAAACAGGAATCTATTAAGCGGAATCGAAAAAAGGTTGCAAGAAAGCAAGAACAAATGGCCTGAAGAGCTGCCAAATGTGCTATGGTCATACCGAACAAGTCCGAGTTCCGGGATAGGAGAAACTCCATTCAAGCTAGCCTATGGGACCAAAGCCCTACTACCAATTGAAGTGGGTTCCCCTTCCCACAGGGTGATTAATTTTGATGAGATTGAAAACGAAGAAGGGCTCCGGGCAAATCTCGAGCTAATAGATGAGGTCAGGGACAAAGCTATGGAAAGAATGGAGAAATACAAAGAAAAAACAAGAGAGTACTTCGGAAAGAAATTAAGGGTGAAGAATTTCCAAGTCGGTGACCTAGTACTCCGGGACACTGAGCATCGGACCCCACAAACACTGTCAAGCTCATGCCTAAGTGGGAAGGCCCCTACCAAGTCAAAGAAGTACTCCGCCCCGGGACCTACAAGCTCAATCACATGGATGGATCTGAGGTCCCCAACACTTGGCATGGCCTCAGACTCAGAAAATACTATCAGTATATCCAAGGACTTCAACCAAAGGAACAACTATTTTGTAATAGGAATGCAAAGATGCTTGTAATAATTCAAAGCCATTAATGAAAAGTTTGAATATTACTTTTCCAACGTTTTCTTTACACAACCAACAAATTCCTACTTGAAAATTTTGCATAATTTCCAAGTATGGTTGAATCCCGAGTCAAAGGTTATTACCTAGGCCCGGAGCAAACAACCAAAAACAAATTCCTACTCGGAAATTTTGCATAATTTCCAAGTATGGCTGAGTCCCGGGTCAAAGGTTATTACCTTGGCCCGGAGCAAAACAACCACAACCAAATTCCTGCTTGGAAATTTTGCATATTTTCCAAGTATGGCCGAACCTCGGGACAAAAGGTAAACACCTCGGCCCGGGGCTACACAAACATAAGCCATTTGAAATATTTTTGACCACCAACTCCCTTATCCGGATTACCCACATAAGGGAGTGGGGGGCAAGACAAGCCACACCAAGCAAAAGTTACATAAAGATGAAGGCAGAAAATACGCTGCGTAAAATAAAGGAACAGGCCGGGCTGACCAACAGCCCGAAACACCTGACAGTTAAAGATTACAACAATTCAAATAAAAAGTTCAAAAAGGACAGAATAGTTAAAGATTACACGGGCATAGCCCGGACCCTGGACGCAGCCAGTATGGAGGATCAAGCTTCGGGAGGAGGAGAGGAGTTGGGAGCAACATAGGGAGCAGGTTCGCCCTCGCCCCGGACCAAAGCTTCCTCGGCTTCCAGGTAAGCTGTAATGAAGTTGTCCCAGGTGGCGGTTCTGGGCTCAGCCTTGCACATGTTCTCAGCAACCATCCGACTTCCGGAACTCGGCAATCACCTCTTCTTCAGATTTCTTGGCCTTCAGCTCGGCCCGGAACTTATGCACCTCCTCTCTGTACTCTTTTAGCTTAGCCTTGGCAGAATCTCTCTCCTCAACAAGGGTCTTAGCCGCCTCCTTGAACTGGTTCGACTGAACTTCAACAGTTTTCTGCAGATCGGCAAGCTCAGTCCTCGCAGCCTCCGCCTCCTTCTCCATTTCCTTTCTCTTCTCAGTCACTGAGCTCAAGACATCCCGGGCCTCCTTGATTGTCTCCAACTCCCGACATGCAGCAGCAGTAGTTCCAACCATCCGGACCTCGAGCTGCCAAAAACAAAAATAGAGTGTAAGAAAACAAGATTAAACATGCAACACAGAAGGAGCCCGGAGAAGAATATACCTGGTCATAGACCGCCATCATGTCCTGGAACTGCAAGATGGCTGAGCTCTTACCCATATCCTCCCATTCCACCTTGCTAGGGAGGTCAGCAAGGAACCCAATGAAGTTCCTTTCCTCCGGGGAGATAGGGGCGGGCTCGTGAGGCCCGAAGTTAGCCCTCTTCGAGCTACCATCGGTCGGCAGCTCAGCGACAATCTCACTGTCCAACTGCATGGTCCCAAACTTCTCAGCCTGGACGGCAAAAACCCTCGGCCTCTTCCTCGGGACCAGCCCGGACTCCTCAACCCCGGTTTCCTTGTTCACCAGCTCCGGAGTCACATCCCTACCCTCAGGGCCCCGGTTCTCCGAACATCCCTCCTGATCAGCCCACGAACCACTAGCCTCCCCGGGGGCCTTGGTGTTGTCGCGGACATGACCAATGTTCCGGAGAGCAGCAGCCAGAGATCTGTTTGTCTTGCTCATTTCAACAAATTCCTCGAATTCTGGTTTATATCCGGGGAGACCTGAAAAAAGAGCACATTAGTCCGGGACAAATTAAACAGCCAGACATAAATGAAAAGCAAGTGAAATGCAACCCGAACTTACATCCTATCCCGAAAAGGTACTCGTGACTCATGAGGTCATCCCAAGTCACATGTCTCCTAAGACCCCGGTAGAAGGCGTGAGCCTGGTCCAACGCCGCATCCTGAAGATCATGTACCTCAAAATGCATAGCCAGAGGCTCCTCTTTAAAGGTTGGCATGAACCGGATATCGACGCCCCGGAGAAATACAAACTCACCATTCCATCCCTTCAAGGAAGGGAGCATTCCAAGAGGTTTAGAGGCCGAGGAAGGATACCCACATGCCTTACCCCAGAACCTAAATTCATACATGGGGACATGGTTGGAGTGCACCAGTTGAAAAAGGTGATGAAAAAGCTTGAAGTTCGGTAACACCCCGGCAACCTCACAACACCCCAGGAAGTAGGAGATCCACTTCACCGCATTCGGAGTCAACTGGGTAATAGGAATCCCATACTCTAACAAACATAATGACTTAACAAACTGATGCCACCTAGGCTCGTACCCCAACCTCAGGTGCTCCAGCCAAACTCCAACCCATCCCCCCTCCGGCCTATGGTAAATTTTCTCCCCGGGCTCTGGCCACCTCCATTCTACGTCCTCGTCCAAGTGGAATGTAGCTCGGAAAATTTGATCCCATTCGACTGGCTCCTCTATATACTGAGTTCTGAACGGGCCGACATCCATACCGGAGCCCGGCTTGTCCCCGAACTTGGAATCCAGGAAAGCCTGATCATACTCGGTCATAACCGCAACATCGGGGTTCTGCGAGAACTCCGCACTAAGGTCCCTAAAGAAATAAGCCTGCGGAATCCCCGGGTCCCTCCTGACAAAATAATACTTGGAATGGCCCCAACTACCATCCGGTTCACTAAGACTGAACCCCGGGCCCATATTCTTTGTCGTGACCTTTGTAAGAACTGGTAAACTACTCATCTTCTTTCCCATTAGGCACCACTCTAAGTCTACTAAGTCAAGGCAACTATCTGAGGAGCTAGCACTGGGAGAGGAGCTACTAGGGTTGGAGAGAGGGGTTAGCACATGCCTAGCAGTCACGCGGGTTTTTCTAACCATAAAAGGAAACTACCCCGGGCTACCCACCGAAGCAAGAAGAGAAAATAAGAAGCTACAGATAGAAAACTACCCCGGAGATAATGACACAATAAAGCTAAAGAAAGTAAAAAGCCGGAGTAAGGAGACTTACAGAGAAGCGAAGAAACCGAAGAAAAGAGAAGCTAGAAAATCCGAAGTGCAACTAGTCCGGAGTAAGAGTCCTTAGAGAAACGTGATAACAACATCAATTCAAGAATGTGTAAAGGAAAAAAGTGAGGGGGTCAGCCCTTATTTATAGGCAATTCAGAAGAGCAACCACCGTTGCACGGGGCGGCCCAAATATCGGCCCAATATCTCAAACTCGGAGATAGTGCATGACAGCTGGTTTCCACCAGACTGTTGGGAGATACCTCCAAAAAAAAGAGAAAGTTTTTTAGAAATATACATACATATGTATACAAACACGCATGAATCAGCCGAAACACTCCTAGCCTCGGGGATGCGCCTTTCAGCACACACCCCGGGCCTGGGGGGCAACCAAAAACAAAAATTTTCTTCTAAGTTACCAAAAGTCACGAAGCTTTGGACTTGTGAAGATAACATATAACTCCTAGCCCCGGGGATACGCCTCTCGGCACACACCCCGGGCCTGGGGGGCAACCAAAAACAAAAATTTCTTCTAAGTTACCCAAAGTCACGAAACTTTGGACTTATGAAGGTAACATATCACTCCTAGCCCCGGGGATGAGCCTCTCAACACACACCCCGGTCCTGGGGGGCAACCAAAAACAAAATTCCTCCTCAAGGCAAGGGAGCTCAAATACACCTACTACTCCCCCATCCGGAGAATCCGCATGAGGGAGTGGGGGCAAATGATAGGCTAGAAATTGCCCAGGCCCAATTAGGCCCAGCCTCAGGCCCAAAAGTAACAAGCAATCCAACTCATGAGAATAAGAGCAGCCCAGCCCAGACTAGTAGACCCCGGACCCGGAGCCACCGCTACGTGGCATGGTCCCCTCCCCAGACTAGGGGACCCCAGACTGGTGACACCTGGCACACGTGGCAGTCCAGCTTGGCCGGCATTCCCACACTTGGCGCTGACCTACACTAAAGGCCAAAGAACAGCATGTGTCAAATCATGTCCTCAACAACATTGCCACACTCAAGTCAACGGTCCCCATAAATAGGGACACGTGTCCTACATCCCGGGAGTTCAGCACCTTGTCCCCCGGATCCAACGGTCAGGAGTAAAGGTAGCCCACCCCTAAACCCTAGTCCTAGGGCTATAAATACCCCTAGAAAATAGGGTTTAGGGGTTGGACATTATTACATACCTACACACATTTATTACTTTTGTGATACTCTACTTGATTATTACCTTTCAAAGCCAACTCTTATTCTCACGCCGGAGGCACCTCGGGGCTAAACCCCCCCTCCGGTGTTGTTTTGCAGACACCCCACTGCAGCTACACCACTTCCGAGGCAGGAGTTGGCGAGGAAGTACCCGATCAAGATTCAGAGTTATCACAAACCAAGCCACACAGCCAAATTCTTACATGATCACCAAGCCTCTATACAAAAAAATATCAGTTATTTGCAACTTACTTTATATTTCAATTTACAAATGTGAACACAATGAATGGTGTTCATTAGGAAGAGGTTGGCGAACAGGAAGAAGTGGTTCAAGGAGGTGCAACACATCACAATGGGCATAGCACTTTTTCAGAAGCGCTACGTATTCTAAGTTCAATTCGCGACGTATTTTAAGGTCATTTGTAGTAGTTTAAGATGGCCAAGTTTTGTGTTGTTCTGATAGGTTGGTTTCAGTTGCAGTAATGTTTTAGTTTCAGTAATGTTCCATGGTATTGCGCCCTTAGTAGGTATGCTTGTACTCTAGTTGGGAGCTTGTTCTATGTACCTTTGCTTTGTTCCAGTTTTCCATTTTTTTTTGGTCTAAGAAATACATTCTCGTATAATGAATTGTAACGAAATACAATACCGCAAAAATAATTTCTTTCCTTCAATAAAATTTATAAAGTACCGCAAAAAGAATTTATTTCCTTCAATAAAATTTATCATCTAACGAAAGACATGCATAGATATCCGGAAATTTAGATAATAAAATCTTAAATCCAAAAATGTAGCGCCCAAAAAACTGTCACTAACAAAGAAAAAACTTATGAACCACCAAGTGAGAAAAATCTCTATGCACCCTTAATATCCATATCCAAACAACCTAGAAAAAATGAAAAGCACAAGAGAAAATTAGTTTACAGGTAGTATATAGATTTTATCAATATAATTGATAACTAAATATATAAGTTAGCACCACTATGCACAAGTAAAAATCTAGGAGCATTGGGTTAGATATTTCTTTTCTGAAAATATCAATAAAATGTATATTATTAATCTTTTTAACATGGAAGACCAAACACGTTAGATATTTAAATATTGAAACTTTCGTGAAAAAATTATCAAATTTAAATAACATTAAGAAAACTATTAAAAGCCAAATCTATTAAATTAAATCAAAACTGCAATAAAACTTTTAAAACTGAGAATGTAATAAGTATTATTAATATTGATATTGATAAAAAGTAAATTTATATATTACCGTTCTTTTATTACAACAATATTTATGTAACTGAAACTTAAGTTTTTTTCATTGAATAATTGAACCCTGCATGGAAGTCCTTCACAACATAAACCCTATCATGCCTCCATAGTAGGGGAGAGCACGGATCGGATCGGATTATGGTAAAACCGAAACCGAAACTCTTCGGGTTTTAAAATCTAAAACCGAAACCGCAACCGAAACCGGCGGTTCGGTTTCAGATTCAAAAATGTCGGATCGGATGCAATCGGTTCGGTTTCAGTTTTAAACCCGTCTCAAATACAAATGTATTAAGGTTTGCATTTCACTGGTGCATGACTTGATATACTATGTGTTTCTGGTAATAAGATAACTTGCTGGTTTTCACTTTCAGTATTGAAGTTTGGTTGTTAAAATAACCAGAACTAAGTGTAGATTGTGATGTAATTACTTAGTGTTAATCAAGCACCCGAATTACCCAAATGATAAAAAGTTTAAAGTGGAATTAGGTAGAACTTCTTATATTTATTTGAATTGTTAATAATGTCATTGACTGTTCAATATTTGCATAAACAGGATAAGCAAATTTGCAGTAGCCGTAGTCTGTAACATATTGTATTCAGTGAGGACTCCTATATTTAAATCTCATATTCATGCTTGCTCTGACCAAACTCTATCTTTAAGTGTAGATTATTAATAACACTCAGAGTCAGAACCTCAACTGTTCTTGCAACTCTTAAACAGTTGAAAAATAGTTCAACCAAGAGTCATTAGTTTAGTTACCTTAATATAGTTAGTTGTGTCAAAAAATATATATATTAGTTACCTTAATTATATATATATATATATATATATATATATATATATATAAAATCTATTTATTTATTTTATCGGATCGGATTCGGGTTTTGTCGGATCGGATTTGACAAGAAACCGAAACCGCATAATCGGATTCGGATTCGGTTTTTAATTTTTCGGTTTCGGATCGGATTTATACGGATCAGTTTTTAGCGGATTCGGATTCGGATTTTTTCGGATTTTTGCTCAGCCCTACTCCATAGTAGTACCACACATGGTGGGATTCAAACACTTGAACCCGTGCATCAGTGAATCCCGCACCCTGAATCACCAAACCTCGCATCAGGGCATATTGGATCAAAAATCCATACATAGTTGATAGTTCAGCCTATCATTGCATATCCACATTACTCGGTGTTGTTGGGAGAATTTCCTAACAACACGAAATCGGAGGCTTGCTGGAATCACGGAGCAAAATATAGATATTTTGCTATGAACACAAAGAATATGGGTGGAGATTGGTGGTTGTTTGTGGCTGATCTTGTATGGTGTTTTCAAGGTTAACTATTTCTCATCCATAACAAGGTGCCTACGTACCCTATTTATAGGGATAAAGCCATACATAGTTCTTGGGCTAGGGTTTTTGGAGATAAGTCATGGCCCAAGTCCACTCACTTTAGGGCTGACACGTGAATAGTCCATTAATTCTACTCATAACCATGGCCCAATACAGGTTACCTCTAGCTAACATGATCCTAGAATCGCAAGGCCCCTCTAGTGAGGCTAATGGAGAGCTCACGACGGCCTCGCATTCGACCCCACTGGGCTTAGTCATGCGATGCAGGCCCAAGTGTAGAAATACTCATGCGACCTCACTGGGCTTAGCTATGAGCCTTCATATGGAGATACTTCATAAGATTATCAAATACGATGTTGTTCATGATGGAGACGCGATCCCGCGGCCGGCCTAACATTAGAGTGAAGATGCGATCCCGAGGCCGGCCTAGCATTAGAGTGAAGATGCGATCCCGAGGCCGGCCTAGCAGGAGACCCTTGGAGGCCTAGCATGAGACCCTTGGAGGCCTAGCATGAGACCCCAAGCGCGAGGTTCCTTTTCCTTTGTCATTGGAACGAAAGCATGTCCTGAGCATTAGCTGGAGGTCATAGTGAGGTGACCCCTGTGGTGAGATAGCATCTTCAAGAGATTTATCTTTAAATCATATGAGATAGAGGTGAGGCGATTCCTAATCAGGCCGCATGCCTTGTTGATCCATCTTCAATATTTGAGCCCATTAAGAGAGGTGGGCCCCTTATATAATCCATTGGGCCTGTTTAGGACCTATGCTAAGATTCATGCATAACAACTACCCCCCGATTCCATATTGCCATTATGAATGCGATGTGGAATCAAGTAAAGTGGTGTCTTCCAATTAATGCGAAGCCAAGTATATGTAAGTTTTGGTGACCTCGAAGGGGTCCTTCCAAGCACAATGTCTTGTAGGGACCTTGAGAGGTGGTCTCATAAGACCTTGTAGCCATAAATTCATAAATATGTCTTCTATTTAGCTGATATATGAGCTCAGGTTCTCATCTATCTCTTCAGGTCATCTTAAAGTATGATGAGAGGACTCTCCTCTATTCCATGTTATTATGATGAGAGGACTTCTCATAGGTTAAGAGGACTCTCTTAGTGGACCGCACTTCTCAACCTATGAGCTTATGGGGTAACGAGCTCGATCCCGGCCCCGGCTCCGTCCTTGTTTGATGAACCATCTACATAAAGCTCCCACCATGGGGCCGAGTTCTCTTTTTTTTATCATTGGCCTCGCACGTGAAAGTTAATGAGGGTTTGTGAGCACAAGTTGCCGCTTCATTGAATTCTTTTTTCTCACCTCGCATATGAACACAAAGTACTCCACCTTCGCCTCGCATAATCCATGTTGCTGGCTCTAGCCCCGCCTCGTATATGCTAGCTTGTGGGCCTTGCATCTTTGAAAAATAGTAATTTTGAATTCTTCCAAGTGCTTTGGGGTAGCTGGTTGAGTCTTTATATGCTCTCATTTGCTTATAAATTGACTTTAACACATGCATAGAGATATGTCCATATTGTATAGAGTTACGGATTGACCCATCATCGCCAATAGGGTCAAGTGGCCTCGCATCGCAAGATATCGGGATTGCGGCCTCACTACGCTAGGTGCGACCTCGCAATGCTAGGTGCTGATCTTGTCTTACAATTTTTAAAATGTCCCACTAGAAGAGGTGTTTATGTATTTACACTACCCCTCGAGTCCTTGTTATCATTGTAGATGTGATGAGGAATCAAAGTGTTTGAGCAATCTTCTTGTATTATTTTGATTTATAATGAAGAGAATTTGATGTGATCCCGCTATAAGCATACTTGACTTCTTCAACGCTATCCCAGGGCATTTGTACTCTTCACTGTTGTCCCAAGGCACTTGACCTCATCAACGTTATCCCGGGGCATTTGGCCTCATCACGCTATCCTGGGGTCTCGTCATGCTATCTCGGGGCCCTTGGCCTCATTATCGCTACACCGGGGCACTTGGCCTCATCATGCTTATCCCGGGTCACTTGGCCTCGTCATGCTATCCCGGGGCACTTGGCCTCGTCATCGCTATCCCGAGGCACTCGGCCTCGTAATGCTCTCTCGGGGCCCTTGGCCTCATCATCGCTATCCCGTTGCACTTGGCCTCGTCATGCTATCTCGGGGCCCTTGGCCTCATCGTCGCTATCCCGAGGCACTTGGCCTCGTCATGCTCTCCTGGGGTCGTTGGTCTCATCATCGATATCCCGGGCACTTGGCCTCGTCATTGTAACGCCCCAAATCCGGGGTCAGGGATTTGGTCGTCACGCGGAAATCCTTAACATCAAATTACCTGTTTAACAACATTAGACCATCTGTAATCATTAAAACTGAAATATAACTCTGCGACCCCAACCACCAAGCATCTTTTAGGTCATAGGGCTAGAAACAAGAACTAAAATCTTTACATCTTTATTACATCCATTCTATTACATCGCACTATGTCTTAAAAATCTTATACTACTAGTATAGCTTCGTTGGGAAGTACACCAGCAACTAGTACTACTCAGTACAAAGTAATATATATTACACATCAATGTACTTACATATAACTTATTCCAGCTATAACTTTTCTGGATCATATCCTCTTCATAAGGGCGTACTGCCTGCTTTTTCTGAGCCATGCAGATAAGCCTCAATCATCTACCTTCCTCTGAAAGGTTAATATTTAAAACAAGCAAGTATGAGCGAAAGAATTGCCCAGCAAGTATTAATAGAGCACAACAATATATATCAATATACACATGGAGTTTTCGAAATATAACGATACTTAATATCAATTTCGAAATATTTACAACAATGAAACCTCAGTAGGGGATGTATGACATTTCGAGTAACATCAGATAAATAAAGTAAGTTCATGTCAACAATAGTAATCCTCATACCTTATCCACATACCACACCTCATAGTATTGATAACCTCTTAGGGAGCTTTTCAAAATATGCAGTTCAATATGCTGCTAAGATAGTTATTACCACCCTTCATAAACCAAACCATTATAAAGTCCCCTTTTTAATACTCCTCAAGTTTGTAAGTATATACACATGAGTATATCATTATCATCAAAACATCTTACAGTTCAAGATTCTGTACAGGATATAAGTTCGTTACCACTTGATAAGTTAAACTCAGAAATAACTGATAGGAAGAGAGTCAAAGCTCTTGAAGCAAAACATTTGGGACTTAACATCCATAACCGATGAACCATCTTTCATCTTTTGAATAATTGCAAAAGTGCACAAGTACGTGCCATTATTGTTAGAATAATCTTGCAGTTCTAGATACTGCATGAATTCATCATCTTTCAAAATTGAAAACAACACTATTGGCTACTTGGCACTTAGGCCTAAGAAGCAGTGTTTGAGTATTTTTCCAAAGTGGAGGATGGGACTTAAAGAAAACATAAAAACCTGACAAGGATTGACGATGATCAGTCGCCACATCCAAGTCCAATAATCCGCGGGTCTTCTCTACCGGTAGAAGGATAGAAACTACATCCGTAACTATCCCCGAGTGAAAACTACATCCGTAATCACCCTCGATGAAAACTGCATCCGTAATCATCCTTCGGCAACACATGGGCCGGAATAATAATTGATGGACCGCCTGGCTCACGGCCGCTTACACATCCCGGGAATCGTTCGTCAACGATTCCCACACCTGCCAGAGTCCCCTTTTCCTTTTCTTGTCAAAATCATTTTGATAGAAAACTTGAGTAGTTGAAGTTCGACGGAAGTCGACCAATAATTTCTCGAAAAACGAGCAAGAGAGTAAAACCTGACCGGGGGTTTTCGAAAATGTTTTGAGTTCAAAAGAGTTCAAGTATAGATATACACTTGTACCGATATCAATCTCGACACAGGGTTTTGTGATCACACATGGAAAATGGTACGCATAAAGCTTGTAACCACAACAGGGTAATTCCATATATATATATAAGTTCTTGAAAAGTAACTTACCTAGATAGATTCAAAATATAATATTTTAAATGACTATGAAAGTCCTTAGACAACCTTTAAATAGTGTTTTATAACCTTCAAAACACTTAGAGTATTTAATAAATATTTGACTACTACGTAACAAATAATAAATATTCAATAATCCCTTTTTTTTTAAAAGAATGCTCAAATTAATATTCATTTATTAAGTAATATTCAAATAATATTTACTATTAATACTGGAATATTTAATAACCTCAAAACACCCAAATACAACTCTTGGAATGTTTCTAATCAAAATCAAGACACAATCTCTCCAGCAGTCTCCAAACTTTAGCCACTTTATCAAATAACTACTACTGACTCTCGGTCAATAAAAAAATAATTAATAAGCATGAAAATCCTTCTTCTTCTTCCTCTTTTTTTTTGTTTCTTAATGAATATTATAATTAATATTCATCGAATTAAATAAGCATTCAAATAGCATATATTGATATCAATCTAGCTGTTTTAAGCTGAAAGTAACCAATTATAACCATTGGAATATCTTTAATCCGTATTGAAAATAAACTATCTCCGATAAATAATATACTAGATAGAATCACTCCATTAAATTGTTTTATTATTTCTCCGGGACAAAGTGATTTTTAAGAAAGCATTTTGAAAATGATATTCATCTAATTAAATAAATTTAATTAGGCGAATGAGGTTTATTTAATTAGTAAATGCCTTCAGGAGCATCTATTAATTAAATAAACACTGGTTTATTGGTGATGTTGCCTTTAGGTTAATTATTGCGAAATTCTTTTTAAAAGCTTTGCCCGGGTTTTCGAAAACATACAATACAAAATAGCCCCGACACGCGGGCTAAATTCGATAACTCAATACACGCTCTACCCTCGGAGCCTTTACCACGTAGTTCCATATTTACGTATATGTATCTATATATATAACTCATAACATATAGTCCTCTATCACATTACAAAAGTTTATAAATATACAACATATAAATCGAGATGTAGAACCATAAGAATGTCACCGTCCATCGACACGAAATCGGAGGCTTGCTGGAATCACGGAGCAAAATACAGATATTTTGCTATGAACACGAAGAATATGGGAGGAGATTGGTGGTTGTTTGTGGTTGATCTTGTATGGTGTTTTCAGGGTTAACTATTTCTCATCCATAACAAGGTGCCTACGTACCCTATTTATAGGGATCAAGCCGTACGTAGTTCTTGGGCTAGGGTTTTTGGAGATAAGTCATGGCCCAAGTCCACTCACTTTAGGGTTGACGCGTGAATAGTCCATTAATTCTGCTCATGGGTCATGGCCCAATAAAGGTTACCTCTGGCTAACATGATGCTAGAATCGCAAGGCCCCTCTAGCGAGGCTAATGGAGGGCTCACGAGGGCCTCGCATGCGACCCCACTGGGCTTAGTCATGCGATGCAGGCCCAAGTGTAGAGATATTCATGCGACCTCACTGGGCTTAGCTATGAGCCTTCATATGGAGATACTTAATAAGATTATCAAATACGATGTTGTTCATAATGGAGACGTGACCCCGGGAGATGCGATCCCGAGGCCGGCCTAGCATTAGAATGAAAATGCGATTCCGAGGCCGGCCTAGCATTAGAGTGAAGATGCGATCCTGAGGCCGGCCTAGCAGGAGACCCTAGGAGGCCTAGCATGAGACCCTTGGAGGCCTAGCATGAGACCGCAAACGTGAGGTTTCTTTTCCTATGTCATTGGAACGAGAGCATGTCCTGAGCATTAGCTGGAGGTCATAGTGAGGTGACCCCTGGGGTGAGATAGCATCTTCAAGAGATTTATCTTCAAACCATATGAGATAGAGGTGAGGCGATTTCTAATCAGGCCGCATGCCTTGTTGATCCATCTTCAATATTTGAGCCCATTAAAAGAGGTGGGCCCCTTATATAATCCATTAGGCCTATTTAGGACCTATGCCGAAATTCAGGCATAACACTCGGTAATCTTAATGAACCTTAAATCAAGTCTAAGATGGATTTTGGACACAACAAATAGCATTCAAACTAACACTTAAATTAATTTCCAATTTAGAATCGGAGCAGTTATTAAAAAAATGCAATTACAAATTTTGACATTCAACTTTCATTCATATACTAGCATTTCTAAATAAAAAAAGAGTTACAAAATATTCCGAATAGTGGAAAAATGGATAAACAATTAAAATAGGGAATTTACCAAAAAAATACTAGATTTAAAGTTTCTATTTGCAAAAATACCATCTCATTTAATTAATTGCAATTTTACTAACCTAAGTTTCAAAATTGCAAAAATTCTAACCCTCCCCCCTTCTTTCCCAGCTCATTTTTTTTGGTGGGGTGATATTTTGGTTGCAACTGAATGCAATCATATTCAACTTTTTTTTAAATGGTGGGGTGATTTTGGTGGATTTGGGTTGCAAGGCCCCGCTAGGGGCAATATTCAACCACATGCAACCACATTCAACTTCTTTTTTTAAAAAGGGTGGGGTGATTTTGGTGGATTTGGGTTGCAAGGCCCCGCCAGGGGCAATATTCAACCAAATGCAACTACATTCAACTTTTTTTTTTTTTGAAAATGGTGGGGTGATTTTGAAGGATTTGGGTTGCAAGGCCCCGCATGGGCATATTCAACTTAATGCAACTGAAAAACGAAAATTACATTCAGTTGGATGTAGTTGCAAATGTAGTTGCAATGTGGTTGCATTTAGTTTCTGATTTCAAGTTCCATTTTTCAGTTGTCATTTTCGACCTCTTTTTTGAACTATATATATATATAGTTTGAAAAAGAGGTCGAAAATGACAAATGAAAAATGGAACTTGAAATCATAAATTTAGTTGCATGTGGTTGCATTCAGTGCGGGGCCTTGGAACCCAAAATCAGCCCACCTTAAAAAAAAAGTGTTGAAATGTGGTTGAATGTGCTTGCATTCAGTTGTAACCAAAATATCACCCCACCTTAAAAAAAAGTATCAGCAGTCTGGGCAGGAGGGGGGAAGGGTTGCCCTAATTTGTAGTATTTTTGCAATTTTGAAACTTAGTTTAGTAAAATTGCAAATAAGTTTTCTTAACAAAAGTAAATTGTAAAAAATTATTTTTTTATATATATTTATCAAAAAACCTCATTAAAATACCATGTATTTATTCGAAAATTTTTTTTATTTCAAATACACAAACAAAACTAATAATATTATGTTTATTTCAAAAAAAAAAACTAATAATAATATGTAGTGCACATAATTTCTTTTCATTTGACCCAATTCATATATGGGTTTTGGTCCATGACAAATGATTGTCATGGAGCTGTTAAATAACAATCAGTTTCTAAACCGTTGGATCGTTGATCCAACGGCCCCCATGGATTACAAAATTTTTTTACTGTCCGCTATAATTTTCCGCGGATAGGCAGATTGCCTGTCCGCGGAATTTTCCGCGGACAGGCAATCTGCCTATCCGCGGAAAATTATAGCGGACAGTAATTTTTTTTTTTTTTTTTAATCTCAGCCGTTGGATCAACGATCCAACGACTATGGAACCGATTGTTAAATAACCGGTCCCTGACCGAGGACCCTTCATATATTAATATGACCCAAGAAAACTAGTAAGTCCAAAATAAATACACATGCAGCTAGAAGCCCAGCCCAAAATGTAAAACCCTTAGTAAAACCCTAGAAGCCCCCTTTAAATACCCATCACACACAACAGTGTCTAGCCTCTTGTTCCAGACGCTAGTTCAAATTCTCATTTCCCCTTTGCAAACCCTAATTTTTTAATCGATCTTCATCGCCATGGAGTTTTGGGGTAAGCTTTCGATTCCCATCTTCATCTTCATTTCTTAATCGTCTGATCTTGATGATATGTGCTGATATGTTTGTGACTGTTTCTATTTGTTCCTCTTTAGTTTTTGATTGTGTAGATTTTTTGTATGTCTCTAGTAGTTTACTCTTCGGGGTTATGTATTTATTATGATCTCCCTACCTCCCTCTCCCTATCTCTCTCCCCTCTCCCTATCTCTCCCTCTCTCCCTCTTTCTCTCTCTCCGTCTCTCTCCCCTTCTTATCTCTCTCCCTCTCCCTCTCTCCCCTTCTCATTTCTCTCCCATCTACCTCTCTTTCTCTCGCTCTCTCTCACTCACTCTCCCCCTCCCCCCTCCCCCCTCCCCCCTCCCCCTTTATCTCTCTGTGTAACTGTGTTTGTGCGCTGTGAAATGATGCACGGCATATATTTGTGATTTAGGGTTTGAAAATTGTGGGTTTATGTTATGTGTTCAGCTGATGTATGTTCCCTATGTTGTGTGTTATTAGATGTTTATATGTAATCAACAAGGGAGAGATGAAATTTAAGAGAACTGATTATCTATATCAGCACATGTGTTTTTGGTTTTGTTGTTTACTTCTTATTGTTGCAAACATTTAAAACAACTAATAATTGAATTATTACTTTTCAAATTAAACCAAACCAAACAAGATTGCTGTATCTCCTGTGGAAGTAAGGTTTTGGAAAAGTAAAAGCTCGAAATGTTGATAGTAAGAATTGTGCCAAGAAAAACAACACATGTTGCTGAAAGTGTTTGTCTATATTAGTTGATATCTATCTATCTATCTATCTTTCTATACTATAATAAGCAAACTAGGGGATAATTGGTAGTTTGGTTGTTTGGTTCAACCAAAGAATAGTGACCGTTAGATATTTAGTAAATAAATGCTAACAGTTAGATCTAATAATAATAAGGAATATTCTATATTTACATTCATCTTCTAAAGATCCAAGGTTTGAATCCCGTCAACTATTACTATTACTAATAATTTTATTAATTAATATTACAAAGTTAAATTTATATCCATAATAATTTATTATATTTTATTTTGTTAAATCATACAATTTTTAAAATAATTAAAAGTAACCCGTGCTTTGCACGGGCTATAAGCTAGTTTTTACTAATGTTTGTAAAACCCCAACCCCCCCCCCTCCCCCACCAAATACTTTAACCCCAAGCCCTGCCCCTAAATGAAAAAATGGTTTTAAAACCTCGGAAGAAATCTGAGGTCCTTCTTGCATACTTCCTCTGTATTATTGTTTTGTTGACTGGAATTACTTTGTGCTTAGATTACTAGATACATTGAGTTTTAGAAAATGTTCTAAAGATTTAATTGACAACTTTTCAGGAGTTGAAGTTAAAGCAGGAGAAACCCTACCCGTTCCTGTTGAAGATGGGCATCTCATTCATATTTCTCAGGTTGGATCATAATCTTATTTTATTTTTGGGTCTTAGGTTATCCAGTGTCAATGTTGGGTCTGAAGTGTGCATCAGTGCATGTGTACATTTGTTATGCAACTAATGAATTTTTGTTGAACAATTTGAAACTTGTATTTTCCAGGTTGCATTGGGAGACGTAAAGAATCCAAAGTCTGCCAGCTATGTGCCAGTCCGAATGAAAGTTGAAGACAAGAAGTTTGTTATCGGAACCCTCTCAGCAGACAAGGGACCTCATATTTCATTTGACTTGGTTCTTGACAAAGAGTTTGAGCTTTCACATGACTGGAAAGATGGAAGTATCTACTTCTGTGGATACACTGCTGAACAATATCCTTTTGCCATTCATATTTTTTATGTTTCGTGTTATTGACACTCCATTTTTGGAACTTCTTTTAGATAATATTGGAGTATTTTGCACCATGTATGTGTGATTATGATTTTCTAAAAATTAGTTTTCCTGACTCTAATTTTGTTAAAATGTTGGTCTTGTAGGCTACAACTTGTTTCACTGTTATGGTTTAATTCAATAGGATAATTGGAACAGCAGCGCTCTATGTATTATGTTGTCCCTTTAGTAGCTAATAATGTTTTCTGTATGCTTTTTTGATGTTTCCTTGACTGTGCTGTCTTTCCTACGGATGATGGAACAGAGGGGCCTGGTTAGTAGTACTCTGTGTAATGTGCATCTATTAATTATTTATTTATACTACGGTGATGACTGACTTGGTGTTAATGATTTAGATGAATTCTATGATGAAGAAGAGGATGGTAGCTCGGACGAAGAAGAGCTTGTGCTTGAGAATGGTAAATGCTGTATGCAGTATAATTTTATACGTGCTTATACTGTATAGTATTGTTTTATGCATTTTATTTGGTTTGCAAGTGATCTTTAAACATTTTACGTTGTGAATTTCTTAGGTAAACCTGTTCCTGCTATTCCAGCAGCCAAAGCTACTGATTCCAAGGCTGCTGCTACCAAGCCTGGAACCTCTGCAAAGCCAAAGGTTACAGTTGTTGAGCCTAAGAAAGTTGAGTCAGATGACAGTGATGATTCAGATGATGAGGTAAATTTTATGTTGCGTTTCTATATTGTATACCCACTAAAAGTTTTACAGGATATCTCTAATAATTGAGATGTTGATTTATTTTGCAGTTGACTGTAGAATTTATGTTAAGTTACATGTTTCATTTCAGTCTGAAGATGATGATGACCTATCAGATGAGTCAGATGATGATATGTCTGAAGATGATGACACACCTGTGAAGGTATTGATTTTGGTTCATAGTAATGTTAACCATTTTCCCATATGCTCTTAAGTTGATTGAGCCTTCTGTACATATAATTTATGGTGAACCTTTCTTAGGTTGAGCCACCATCCAAGAAGAGACCTTCTAGCTCTGCAGTAAAGACTCCAGTTTCTACTAAGAAAGCAAAGACTGAAACCCCTCAGAAAACAGGTTAGCTGGTTGTAAAATCGTAGTAGAAATTGGTTTATTTCGGAGCTATAGATGTTTTGTAACAGTGTGTTTTGGGTTTCTAGTGGAATCAGCTTTATGTTGTAGGTTGTTACCAACAATTTATTTCCACATAATTAATTGCTTGCTCAAACTTTTGCAGGGGGGAAAAAAGGAAGTGTTCACACTGCAACTCCTCACCCTTCAAAGAAATCTGAGAAGAAGACGGCCGAGTCCCCCAAATCAAGTGGAGTTTCATGCAAACAATGTAGCAAGTTCGTTCATCGATTCCCCCAACACTTTCTTGGTCTATACTTTCATTATTCTGTGTAAGCTGATACTAATGATCTACTTTGACAATTTTGCAGGAAATTCAACAATGAAAAGGGCTTGGAGTCTCACACCAAGGCTAAGCATGGAGGCAAGTAAAGTGGGATTGCTCTGCTATGATGGTGCGTGAATTCAAGTGTTGACTAGCCTACTGGTGGAATATGGTTATCCTTTCAAATTTTTTGGTAGTATTGGAAATTGTTAGCTTTTGTAATCGACTGAGTTGTTGGTAACCTAAGGATGAAATTCTAAATATCCTAAGATTGAACGTTTTATCGTAGAAAGAAAGCTTGTTAAATGTGCCTTTATCTTGTGGGTTATGCAGTTTATACTGGTTTGCATTTTAAGAATTTACCTGTTCTCCGTTTGTTGGTATTGTTTGTAGTATATTGCTTTATAACTTGCTATGGATTTCTTTGTATAATTGTAGAAAATAGATATGGAAAACTGGTTCTGTCATTGGCTGTGTTCTGAGATTTCCAAGATGCATGTAGATGGCTAAATGATCTTTGAAACATGTGTGTTCTCAATTTCTTATCATAAAATTGTCGTGTTTGACTCTTTCGTGGTATTTTTAGATATTTCCCTCTTCAAATTGCACGCTCCTTTATTGGGTTTTTGTTGAGATATTTTCTCTAAATAATTAGGTAACGTAACGTGGTATTTTTGAAACATGTGTGTTCTCAATTTCTTATCATAAAATTGTCGTGTTTGACTCTTTCGTGGTATTTTTAGATATTTCCCTCTTCAAATTGCACGCTCCTTTATTGGGTTTTTGTTGAGATATTTTCTCTAAATAATTAGGTAACGTAACGTGAAAAACTTAAGTAGGAGTATTTGATTGGATTGCTACGGTTTTTTGGTGCGAGTTGACGTTACAATCCACAAACACCACTGGTCTTTGTGTAAAGGGTCCCTCCACTTCCTGGAATAAAATCTTGTTCAATGTATACAACAATGTTAGATACAAATAATCGTCTTATTTTCTGTTTTTAATTTTTAAAATACAATTTCTATATTTCCCTTATTATACTTCGTTTCAAATGAGGTTTTGAAGGCATTGAAACTAAGGGCCTGTTTGGATCGGGGTGGGAGGGGTTCAAATTTGACAACCCTTGTTTGGATAGAAATTTAAAATGGAGGGTGAGGGATGGGTTGGGTTGGGTTGGGAGGGGTTCAAATTTGACAATCCTTGTTTGGATAGAAATTTAAAATGGAGGGTTGGGTTTATAGTGGTTGGTGAGGGGTTAGGAGAGGGTTCTAATATAATGTAAATGAGGGAGCATTTCAACACCCCGATTTGGGGTGTTGGACATGGTTAAAAAAATATTTCAATAATAAAAAAAATATTTCCTAATAAATAACAACAATAAAAAAATATTTCTGGATCAGTATTTATGAAAAAAATATTTCCGAACCAATATTTCGGGAAAAAATATTTTCGAACCAATATTTCGGGAAAAAATATTTCTGAACCAATATTTTGGAAAAAAATATTTTCGAACCAATATTTCGGGAAAAAATATTTTCGAACCAATATTTCGGGAAAAAATATTTTTGAACCAATATTTCTGAAAAAAATATTTCCGAACCAAAATTTTGGGAAAAATATTTCTGGATCAGTATTTCAGGAAAAAATATTTCAGAACCAATATTTCCGAACCAATATTTCGGAAATATTTTTTTCGGAACCAATATTTCCGAAATATTTTTTTCCGAACCAATATTTCGGGAAAAAATATTTCTGAACCAATATTTCAGAAATATTTTTTTCGGAACCAATATTTCCGAAATATTTTTTTCCGAACCAATATTTCGGAAATATTTTTTTCCGAACCAATATTTCGGAAATATTTTTTTCGGAACCAATATTTCGGAAATATTTTTTTCCGAACCAATATTTCGGAAATATTTTTTCCCGAACCAATATTTCGGAAATATTTTTTTCGGAACCAATATTTCCGAAATATTTTTTCTCGAACCAATATTTCGGAAATATTTTTTTCGGAACCAATATTTCCGAAATATTTTTTCCCGAACCAATATTTCGAAAATATTTTTTTCGGAACCAATATTTCGGAAATATTTTTTTCCGAACCAATATTTCGGAAAAAATATTTCCGAACCAATATTTCCGAAATATTTTTTTCCGAACCAATATTTCCGAAATATTTTTTTCCGAACCAATATTTCCGAAATATTTTTTTCCGAACCAATATTTCGGAAATATTTTTTCCAAAATATTCGTTCAGAAATATTTTTTTTAGAAATATTGGTTCGGCAATATTTTTTCCTAAAATACTGATCCAGAAATATTTTTTTCCAAAATATTGGTTCGGAAATATTTTTTTCCGAAATATTGGTTCGGAAATTTTTTTCCCCGAAATATTGATTCCGAAATATTTTTTTCGAAAATATTGATTTGAAAATATTTTTTCCCAAAAAATTAATAATTAATTATATTATAACCCTTCTCAACCTAATCCTCCATCCAAATAAGGTAAGGGTTGAACCCTTCATTACTCAACCCTTACATCCAAACATGGTAAGGGTTCAACCCAACTCATCCCTTCCCAATCTAACCCATCCCATTCTAACCCAACCCAACTCATCCCTCCCCAACCTTCAATCTAAACGGGCCCTAAGGGTGTGTTCACTTGGAAAGAATGGAATGGGGTAGGAATGGAATGAAAATTGTAAACAAAATTTATGAAGAAAGGGGGATGTTGGGGGAAATAATGAACAAATATGAGGGAGAAGAAGTTTTTTATGATGAAGATTGCAAGGAAAATGATGAAGATTGGGAATGGAGCATTCCTTCCAAAACATGTGGGTTAGAATTCTAGTTCAAATTATTTGGAGAGGAATGAAGCAAGGAATGAAATTTATAAACACTTTCCCCAATATTCCCCAAATAATAGTATAAATTTCATTCCATTCTCCCCTCATTCCATTCAATCCAAGTGAACATAGCCTAACACCCTGTTTGGTTGGAAGGAATGAGTTTAGCTAGGAATGGAATCAAGGTATGAATGGAATGGTGGAAGAATGGAAAGGGGATTGAATGGAATGGCCATTCCTTGCTCTTGTTTGGTTCATATTTTTTTTTTTTTGCCGGAATGGAATGGATCATTCCATTCAATAGTTTGTTTGGTTACCCAAAGGAATGGAATGGATTCCAAATTTTTTTAACTTTCCTTAATTTCAATAATAGATACCTTTTTGTTTCATGATAAATAAAATATAAATAAGACAAATATTATATAACTTTAAAATAACAAAAAAAAGATTCACAATAATCAACTAGACAATTGAAAAATTTCCACACAAATGATGTTCAAATGGTGTGCATAACAGACTAAAAAAAACTTAGCTTACTCAGTTATAATACCACTCAAAGTGGTGTCTGAGGAGGGTAGCTGTACGCAGACCATGCCCCTATACAATAGGGAGGCTGTTTCCGAAGGACCCCCGGCCAAATACAAATACAAATACAAATGCAAATACAAAGAAAGGAAACTAATACAAACTAAACTCACACACACCCAGACTCCTTTTGCAAATAAAAAAAAAACGAACAATGTTATTAGATCTTCGTCACTTATTACAACATAACTTTAGTACCAAATGTCACTAAAAATTAGAGCATGAAAAACAGAATTTAATCTCAAATTTCACCATTTAACACACCATTAACAAACACACTTTTTTCCTCGGCAGGTGCTGCAAAAAATAGTATCATCAGATCTTCATCCTTGGCTATTTTCTTCGCAACTTGAAGTTTCTGCAATACATTGAGTCCTGGAATCTTTGAGATTTCTTCATTCAACTGCTTCTTTTTTGACATCATATCCTCTTCTGCTGCAATGAGTAACTTGGTGGAAGCTTCAAACTGATTTGCAATCCTGTCTGAAGCAGCATAAACAGCCTCCAACAAAGAATCTATGTTTCCTTTTTTTCTTTTTTTGCTTGTTGACTCATCTGAATGTGTGCTTGGTTCCTGTTGTAGAGACACTTCATCAGCAGTTTCTGCATTCAATTCTTCTACCACATCTTCAAGATTTTCAGCCAAATTTCCGGTTGCTCTATCTTTTCCAAAGATAATAGAAAGCTCCTTGAAGTAGGGCATAGGGGTATTCTGCCATTTTGTTGCTCCTGGATGAACCTGCATCAATCAGTAAATAGTACTCCCTCCGTCCCAAAAAGATTGACACTCTTTCCTTTTTGGGACGTCCCAAAACTAATGAACCTATTATACTTACTATTTTTGAACACTACTTTACACTATTACACCCACTAACTTTATTCCTTTTCTATTAAACAAATAACTATAAACACTATTACACCCACTACTCTCCCCCACTATCTCAAATCTATTATTAAATATTGATAGGTCCCACCACTTTATACACTTTTCAAACAACTTTACACTTTTTTTACTACATTTTCTTAATCTCCGTGAAAGTCAAAGAGGGTCGGTCTTTTTGGGACGGAGGTAGTACATATTATTACCAGTTCTACGCATGCTTAATTCAGATTAGTTTGAACTCAGATGCTTAATATAAAAATATTTCCCTTCCTTGTGCACTATATATTTGCAAGACTGCAATAGTTAGATTAGTCATTTTTCCCAGAGATTTGGTGGATAGAGCAAGAAACAAGAGAGAAACAGAAAATTTAAGAACATGGTTCTCATAAATGGCAGGCAGCAATTATTCAGAAATTTATGAAGGAGATTCATTACTTTGGTAGCTTAGGGTGATTGATATACTAGAAGCAACTAGAATATCTATGTAGCGCGAGCTTTTATATCAGTGAATAATCTTCCCGGGCAAAATCACCACTTGTCATTTAGCAAATTAAAGTATAATTTCTCCTATATTATTCTCTCATTTTTCCAAATAACTGTCTATCTTACACGGCATAAGAGAAAATTTCAAACAACAATTCATACAGTCCCAACTATAAAATCAACTCTTTACCATTTCACTGAAAAGTTGTTTATTACAACATTTTAGGGAACATATGAACAGTGTGCAAAATCGGGTATTTAGACCATTCTTATCTTGTAATTGTTTGAAAGACTCATTTCAATTTTGGTGGTAGGTACTTGGCTCCTGAATATACTCAAACTGGTTTAATAATAATTTCCTGCAGTGCGCCTTTAAAAGAACTCACTGATAATTTCTATGAACATTACACAGAGCCATTTATGAGAGACATTTATTAAAATAGGAAGTGGACTGCATGATCCAAGCTTAGTTTTGTCATTAAAGAGGGAGCAGCAGGTGATATATTAGTTCAGGAAAGTATTATTAGTTACCTTGAGATATTGAATCCACACATCCCTCGGTGCTGTGACAACATGGTCGTCTGAGTTCCATCCAAATCCTGAACTATTTGTTCCATATCGCATGTCATAAACGGCTGTAAAATCCTTTTTCAATGTTTTCATTCGAGACTCTATATGAGGCTTTCCTTTTATACCTGCTTCAGGAAGCTTGGTTTGCAGTGAATTCTCAAGAAAGGTCAAATATCCAGTTTTAAATCCATTATCTGCTTTGAACATTCCAGTATTCACAAGTTCCATCAAAGCTTCAAGTAGTTTTTCATCTTCAACATCTGTCCATTTCCTTTTATTTCTTCCTGCGCCTCTTTCTACCAATGAATTAGTTGATTCCATATCATTATCACCAGCCATTTCCTGAGAAAATACAATGAATTAGATCCAGGTTCAATGTTATTTCTAATGGCAAAAAGTAAGAACTTCACCAAAATAATGGCAATCAAGTTATTTAAATGAAAAGATGTAACGAGTCATGCATGCATAGAGTAAGAACAGCATTTCAAATGGAGCAACATTGTGTTGGCATAGACAACTAACTGGGCAAAGCACAAAGAGAAGCACACAATTGATGTATACACAAATATTTATCAGGTTCCAATCTGATGACCGACGGTAATCTCTTTCAACTAAGCTGCATAATACTCTGGCTGTATTCATGAAAAGAAACTATTCTTCATGCAATCAATATTCACAATTTATAACAATCCCAGACAAGACTTGAGAAAGAATTGATACTCATGCTTCACAATGATGAACAAACAAGAAAATTTGTACAACTGAGAAGTGTTTTCAGTAAGCGTATCTGGGTACTCTATCATACACAACATTCATATATTTTCAGTAATCTTATACTATATAATATTGGTGGTTGAAACTAATCCTTAATGTAGCAAAGATCAATCCGTACAAAACATTTAACTAATAAGCAAATTTTCTCACTGTATTTCAGAAGCAAGCTGCGCAGCAGGACTTCTGGAAAGAAGATAGCGGTGGACTAAACATGATCAGTTAGCAGGATGGTTATTTAAGTTCTCTGTTTCCTCTCTTCTAACTAGTAACTGTTTCTCACCAGATCACTACTAACTAGTAACTGTTTCACCAGATCACTTAACTTAGTTTGCTAATATTTCTCAATGGCAGTACGCTTCATTTCATTTCTTTCTAATTATTAGTAATTACTAATTAACAATATTTGTAGGTCTAAACAGAATAAAAAAAATTGATTGATAGACCATACTGATTACTGATCAGGACAGGACGTATGCTGTTAAAAATTTAAGATATATGGCAATACCTCGGAGAACCTTAAAATGTATTATCGCCTTGAAGAACCTCTCCACTCATTATAAATTGTTTCAGCTAGGTTGTCTCTAAAGGATGTCCATTCTGGAGTTGTACTGATGCTTGCAATATTGTCTT
This sequence comes from Kitagawia praeruptora, assembly GCA_037693485.1. Lineage (NCBI taxonomy): Eukaryota > Viridiplantae > Streptophyta > Magnoliopsida > Apiales > Apiaceae > Kitagawia > Kitagawia praeruptora. The sequence goes on from CM075351.1 coordinate 41,676,559, forward strand.
CGATAACATCATGCTCCATATTTGTCCCACCTTCCTCGTCATCAGATATATCACAATTCATTTCGGCTCTTATAAAATTATGCAACACACAACAAGCTAAAATGATCCGATTTTGAATTTTAGGAGGGTAAAATGACGGACTTCTTAATATTGCCCATCTCTTTTTCAAAATGCCAAATGCACGTTCAACTACATTTCGTGCGGTTGAGTGTCTCATATTAAAATACTCTTTCGCACATGTAGGTTGATACCCCTCTCTCCACTCACTCCTATGGTACTTTTGTCCTCTAAAAGGTGCCATAAATCCTTCCCCATTAGTATAACCCGCATCCACGAGATAATAAGTACCTTCAAATTTGACAAATTTTAGTACTTACAAATTGGAAAAAAAAACATCCTAAACAAAACATAAAATGATTCTTTTTACCCTTTGGGACTTTTAGTCCATTTTTTCTCGACAAAGCATCCTTTAACACTCTTCCATCAGCCGCTGATCCTTCCCAACCGGTCAATACATAGGTGAATTGTAAATTTGATGTAACCGCAGCAAGGACATTAGTTGTAATTTCACCTTTTCTGTTTCGATACCTAGGCTTGTCCTCCACAGGTACATTCATTCTTATATGTGTCCCATCTAGAGCTCCTAAACAGTTCTAATGAACAATAAACATAAAATGAGTTAATTTCGAAATATATATAACATATATTCTAGCTTAAAGTTATTCAAAGGGTTTTATTGTACCTTAAAATACTTCCACTTTTCATCAGTTGAATCGTTTGGGATCGGTTCCGGTTGTTTAAACTCTTGCAATCTCAAGACCCCGTTAAGAACCATATGAAAATGTCTACTAATTGTTTCGGTCGATCTTTGGAAGGAGGTGCTTATAACACTCATTTTTTGATGGTGCGCTAATATGTATAGAAAAACTGCAACTTGTTCGACTACATTCATATACTTACTATCCTGTATGTATCCCCTTGATTCAAGTGTAGAGCATAATTTATGAAATGTTCTAATGTTCATCCGAAGATTTTTAACACAAGTTGCATCGCTTTGATTAACTAGCCTATCAACGTAATTAATTCTTTCCATCTTAAAAATCGAGTACCTAGGCCTTAATGCTACCCGTGTTCCCAACAAAACAATCATTTGGAAAAACCAATTTATGGACGCAACCATTTTCAGCCACACCATATATAACATAACTTTCTTCCTTCGAATAGAATTTCTTCTACTTAATGGAAGCCGTGCCATTACTGCATATAACCACAAAGTTCTTAGAGGCATTTAATCAAACACGGAATACATATTTTAACACCTAAAACACAATTATCTTATTTGAAACGAACCAAACAAAGATGAATTTTTACATAAAACTGCCCAAATACAGAATAATTAAATCACAACCAACAACAAAATAAATCTGATGAATAATTAAACACAAACAAGCAAACAGAATGTATATATACGCGAATAAAAGCTATAAACACAACCAAAAGCCACTATAAATATGATGAGTAATTAAATTTGATGAATAATTATTTGAATCGATCGATTTCAAACCTGTGTATATAGATCGATTTGAAATTCGTCTCCAAAGTGCTGATTGAGATTTGAAATTCGTCTCCAAAGTATAAATTGGTTCGTCAAGGGAGAGAGAACGTAGAGAGAAGAGAGAGAGCGAGAGCGGGGAGAGAGAAAGAGAGAGAGGGGGGGAGCGGGGAGAGAGAGAGTGAAGAGAGAGAGGGAGCGTGTAGAGTGAGTGAGTGAGAAGAGTGCGTGGATGGAATAGAATGGGTTAATCCTGTTGTTTTTGGACTGATTGAAATGTTTAAAGACCGAACAGAATGGAATGATTTTAAGAATGGACTATTCCATTCCTTGGCCCAACCAATCAAGATTTTTTATTTTAGAATGGAATGGGTCATTCCATTCCTTCCAAAATTCATTCCATTCAGCCCAACCAAACATAGTGTAAGTGTCAAATACTGATAGAGTGATTAGTGATGACCATTTGACTATTCGTAAAATGCAACATTTTTTTAATCATCGTGAAATGCAACTCGTGCTTCTCACAAAATTATTTAATTATATTTTTGACACATAATAATTATGGGGCTTAGTCTAATTCGAGTTGTTGAAAATGTCCTATTTGTGTAAAAGTAAAATCTACTCGGATGTGTAATTTTTTATTTGAATTCAAATGAATGCGAAGTCTAATTTTATCATGGTGGTGTTTTATGAAATTAGTAAGACTTAATTGCAATTTGCACCCCTGTACTTAGGCAAAAATTCACTTTGGTGCTTACTATTCAAACAATTGCAATTTGCATCCCAATTGTTTAAATCCCGCTACAGTTTGCACCCCTTTAACGATTTCAAGCTAATTTTGACCGTTACCGTTAGTCAAAGTAAGGGTATTTCAGTCTTTAATTATTATATTAAACAATTTTTTTTTAAAAAAAAAGTAAGAAACAAAATTTAAAATTGGGAAAAAAAACACAAATATTAAATTTATGATATTTATTGTATGGATAATATTTTGAAAATTATAACAAATGTAGTTTATATTTAAATAATATTTTACGAGAATTTAGTTATGTAAATATTTATAAAAATATGAATTATAAATTATATTTTAAAAAATCGGTGAATTGTAGATAAAATGTTGGTAAATCTAAAAATCTAAAAAATATAAAAGTAATTGAAATAATTTAATTTTAAAAATTATTGTAGAGTGTAATGACCGAAATATCCTCATTTTGACTAACGGTCACGGTCAAAATTAGATTGAAATCGTTAAAGGGGTGCAAACTGTAACCGGATTGAAACAATCGGGATGCAAATTGCAATTGTTTGAATAGTAGGCATCAAAGTGAATTTTTGCCTAAGTACAGGGGTGCAAAGTGCAATTAAGTCAATTAGTAATAACAATCTTATAGTAATTTTTGTGAATTTAAAATTATCTTTCTTATCAGGACTAGATGTGATATAATAATCATATAAAGAAGCAAAGAACCAATCTATTTGATGAAGATATACACTGGCAATTAGCTTTTAATGGTTAATGGTTAATTAAAGCAGATTGAGAGCCTGTTTGGCGTTTCATTTTACCACTGACTTATGGCTTATATGATCATAAGCACTTATGGGGGTGTTTGCCAAAATAAGTTTTAGCTCAACTTATAACTTATAAATCCATAAGTTGAATGTTAAGAATTCTTAACTTTCAACTTATAACTTATAACTTATTCTCGATATACGCAATATATTATATCCTTCAAATCTTCAAAATCATATATCTTTGTATCCATTCATTAGAAAATTGATATGTATATATCAAATTTCCCTATTCATCGAGATCTATCCATTGATATCCATTGTTATATATAAAAAAACAATATTTTGAAAATTATAAAAAAAAGTTAACTTATAAGTTCTGATTTACCCAAACAGTCTACTGATTATAAGTTCTGATTTACCAAACACTCTACTGACTGCTCTACTCATCACTTATATGACATAAGTGCTTATAAGTCATAAGCTAATTATTTTAAGATACCCCAAACATACACTGAGTTAACTATTTCTTCTTCTAACTAATGAATTGAATAAGGTATTTCGCATGAAAATGTTTGATGATTAATTATTTTAAATAACTTCATAATTTAACTAAATATATTTGATCAAAATTCTAGCTTACCTCAAATCTATCTATTACTATATATAATAGGACAACACAAGGGCAAAATTTGCCATTTTAATGGGTGTAAAATTACAATTTTACCCTTATTTTTTTTTAAATTACAAAAATGCCATCCTTTAATAATTATGTAAAAACTAATGAAATTATGCTTGTGTTGAGATTCGAACCACTAACCTATTCACTCTCAAACTCATGCATTAACCAATTGTGCTATGATTGATTTTGAGCTTTGTTTAAAAATCCTATAACATAAACCACATGCCATCCTTTAATAATTATGTAAAAACTAAAAAAATTATGCTTTTGTTGGGATTCAAACCACTAACCTATTCAATCTCAAACTCGTGCCTTAACCAATTGTGCTACGAATAATTTTGAGCTTTGTTTAAAAATCATATAACATAAACCACCTCTCTTCTCTTTTTATCTCATCCTTTTTTTAGTAAATGAAATGTTGTTCATATTAATTCTAAAATATTGGATAGATAAAATTATAAAAAATACTTTAATCGACTGAGAATACTCTATAATTCTCTTTTATCATTTTAAATAATTGATATAGAAAAAAACTAGATTATACATAATGTAACCGAGTCCAAAAAGAAAAAAGATTTATTTACATACGTTCCATCATACATAATTAATAATTGCATCACATAACTTTTACGTATATAAAGTTTTAAATATGTGACTCATATTAGAGAGTTTTGGTCGACCAACTATTCTTTCAACGATTTAAATATATGATTGGTCTAAATACATAAATATTTAAATATATACAAAAAATAATTGAAATTATGTTGTAAAAAAAAGGTGAAAACTCTAAAAATATGATCTATATTATATATAAAAAATAATATAATTAACAATCACATTAAATTAAAGTTGTGAAGTTACTATTTTATCCCTATAGTTTTAAAAATTACAAAAATGTCATCCTTTAATAATTATGTAAAAATAGTGAAATTAAGTTAGTGTTGGGAATTGAAGCACTGACCTTCTCTCATCAAACTTATGACATAACCAACTATGCTACACTTAGTTTTGAGTTTTGTTTAAAAATCCTATAAGATAAACCACATTTTCTCTTCGTGTCACATCCTTTTCTATTTTTTATTTTTGAGTAAATGAAATGTTGGTTTATATTATTTCTAGAAAACTGGATGATATAAACTTATAAAAAAAATATTCTAATCGATTGAGCATACTTGACAATTCTATTTTGTCATTCTAAATGATTGATGTAAACAAATAAAATTTTAGATTATATATAAATGTAACCGAGTAAAAAAAAGGGGATTTATTTACATTCAATTCCATGTCGATATTAAATTATTTAAAAAAAGATTTGGTTTTAAGAAATATATAAATTTTAGTTATCAAATCGTACATAATGAATAATTGCATCAAATAACTTTTAGATACATAAAATTTTAAACATCTGAGTTATATTAGACGATTTTTGTCGACCAACTATTTAGGCTTTCAACGATTAAATGTATGATTGGTCTAAAAACATAAGAATTTAAACATATAAGAAAAATAATTGAAATTTTGTTAAAAAGATGAAAATTCTAAAAATATGATAACTCGACTATAAAGTATAAAATATGATACATATGAATTTTTATATAATATAGTAAATTGATCAATATAATATATAATGGTTAAATTATAACATATACTTAGATTATTATACAATGAAATCAATAAATTAATTTTAGATTTCATATAGATGTACGGGTCATTAAAGTCGTCTAATCATATTTTACATCGATTAAAAAATTTGGAAAAATTTAAAGTTGAGTTTAAAAAAATTATTTGAAATTATAATATAAAACATGTTTCAATTCACCCAATTTTTAATTCAACTTCGGAATTGTATAATAAACATTAGACAAAAACTAAATATTTGAGTTTATAATGTATAAATATATATGTTACAAAAAATTGATTGAGAGAACCACAATGATGACTTTTACTCAATATTAAGAAATTTTATAATATGTCTTAAGGTATAGTCTTACATATACGATCAATTATTTATAACAAAATCAAATGAGTTAATAGACGCCTATGTTATACACGGACAATTTTACTAAAATCATTATTTATGTTATAACCAAATGTTCAATTTAAAAAAGTTCATTTCACGTCATTGAAAACTAAATTAATAATTTAACAATTATAAGTATTCATGCGAATATTATCGTATTGATATTTATCCAAAATCTAAGAAATCTAATGAAATTTTAAAATACATGGTTCAAGAAATTGGTATGCAATATTACCAGGTAATTATAAACATATGAGATAAAATCAAAATTTTAGATTTTATCATATTTTTAATTACAAAATTATCTCAATATATGTATACATTTTCAGACGAGAATTTATTTTAGTGCCCGTGCCTTGCACGGGCTTTTACGCTAGTTTTAATTTAAAGCTTTAACTTTTTAAAGAGGACCATATTCCAAATACTCGATATATATTATATACAGCAAAGGAACAAATTACTATACACCACTAAAACCTTGGACTTCTATATTGACTTATTGAGGTACAAATTCATAGTTGAACTTGTTGATTGGATCAGAATAGAAAGTCCATAAATTTAAGCCACCCATTTTTGGTAGCCCCTTTCTCAGCTTCCTTCCAACACGTTGCCGTCGCTGCCGTTACTCCGCCACAGCACATGAAGAAATTTCTTGAACCCAAGTTTATCAGCTTCTCCTCCCTACCCAAACCTGCATATATTTTTCACCTATCAATTTCTCATTCATATCCAGAGTAGTAAAGCGCACACACACATGACACATATATAATTTTCGGGGATTTTTGTAAAATCGGCCGAATCGGTTCCAAAATTTTGACCGATTTTTTGCCGATTTATCGGCAATTTTTCAAAAATCAGACCATTTCTATAATGCTCTTTGCATGAAATAATTGTGGTTATACACTTATACTATGTACTACCTATACTACTGAAGACAGAAAGTACTTACTTTCTAAGCTAAACTGGGAGTAATGGAGATCAAAAGCAGCTGTGTTATTTGTATCTATTATCGGCCGCCGTCCTTCCTTTGCATATTGCCGGAGAACCGCCGCAATCAACTCACCGACCGTCGACTCCAACGACATGATCACCATCACCGGTCCTAAGCTCCGTTGAACAGTAACATTTAACAACAGCTTCGTCAGCTTCGCAGGCTTAACTTCCGGTGCAGAAACTCCGGCAGGTCTCCTACCGGCGAGTAAGTCCGGCACTGTCCTCGGCCTGTGTAGCTTCGCTACCGTCATAGTCTCTGGTGTTTTCCCGTGAAATGACGATGCTTTGTCTGATGATCTCAGTTTCTTGGCCTTATCGTCGTGAACTTTCCGGCTGATTTTCACCGGCGACGACATGATAAGAGAATGGATGTTGTTTTCCGGCGGGTGAAGATGTTACATAGTACTGTAGTAAGTTATATATGAGTGGCAATAACTGTAAATAATGGGTTTTGGAAGGGTAGTAATAAAGAAGTGAATATGTAGTATGTAAGCTGGCAATGAAAGAAAACACTCGGTTTTATTACCTATATATAGGTGGGAAGGGGATTGAATTGTTGTGTAGATATTTGAATGGGTGGGTGACCTGGTATTGGCAGTGGTGTCTTCGAAGAAATGTGGTGAATAACTGGAAATTTTAAATAACATGATTTAAATAGATAATGGGGGTGTTTGGAAGTTAGAGGTTTGGGATAAAATTAGAGGTTTGGGGGTAGATTAGAGGTTTGACCAAATGAAACCTCTAATGTGAGTGTTTGGTTGTTAGAGGTTTGAGTTAGAGGTTTGGGATCAAAAAGCTAATTTTGAAAAAGCTCCTTTTAGGAGCTTTTTCAATTAGAGGTTTGCTATGTGTCACAAAAAGTTATTCAAAAAGCTATTTACCAAACACTTTTATTCAAAACAGCTAATTTCAATCCGCTAGTCAAAACAGCTAATTCAATCCGCTAGTCAAAGCAGCTAATTCAATCCGCTATCAGCTAACAGCTATCAGCTAATTGCCAAACAGGGCCAATAATTCTTTTTTTATGATTAATCAAAGTTTAAAATATTTTTTTAATTGATTTATGCAAAAGTTAAGATATATGTCTGGGTCTTTACTTGTCTTTCTATTCTCGGTATGAGATGTAGATCTTGTTTGTCAATTAGTTGTTAGTTGTTAGCGGTTAACGGATTGAATTAGCTATTTTAATTAGCGGATTGAGTTAGGTATTTTGATTAGAAGATTGAATTAGGTTTGACTAGAGGATTGAATTAGCTATTTTACTTCAAATTTAGTGAGTTAACTTTTCGTATATTAACTACACACATAATAAATATATAATTGAAAAACTCCTCTAAGTAGCTTTTTGAAAATTGGTTTTTTTGGATATTTACCAAAAATACTATGTTTAAAGTTTCTATTTGCAAATATACTATCTCTTTGAATTAATTGCAATTTTACTATACTAAGTTTCAACATTGCAAAAATACTACACCCCTCCCCCCATGTGCCCTCCATGTGCCAACTAATTCACACGCCTGTGTACCTTTTTTTTTTTTTTTTTTTAGGTGGGATGCTATTTTGGTGGATTTGGGTTGCACGGCCCCGCAGGGGCAACCACTTTCAACTGAACATGCAACTAAATTTCTGATTTCATGTTCCATTTTTCAAAAGTGATTTTCGACCTCATTTATATATATTAGGGTCCAAAAATGAGGTCGAAAATCACTTTTGAAAAATGGAACATGAAATCAGAAATTTAGTTGCATGTTCAGTTGAAAGTGGTTGCCCCTGCGGAGCCGTGCAACCCAAATCAGCAACTGAATGCAACCACATTCAATCGAATGCAACCACATGCAACTTTTTTTTTAAGGTGGGATGATTTTGGTGGATTTGGGTTGCAAGGCCCCGCCAGGGGCCATATTCAAATGAATGCAACCACATTCAACCAAATGCAACCCCACAAGCAACTTTTTTTAAAGGTGGGATGATTTTGGTGGATTTGGGTTGCAAGGCCCCGCCAGGGGCAATATTCAACCAAATGAAACCACAATCAACTTGTTGAAAGTGGTTGCCCCTGCGGGGCCATGCAACCCAAATAGAATCCCACCTTAAAAAAAGTTGCATTCAGTTGCTGATTTAGGTTGCAAGGCCCCGCCAGGGGCAATATTCAACCAAATGCAACCACATTCAACTTTTTTTAAGGTGGGTGATTTTGGTGGATTTGGGTTGCAAGGCCCCGTCAGGGGCAATATTCAACCAAATGCCACATTCAACTTGTTGAAAGTGGTTGCATTCAGTTGAAAGCGGTTGCCCCTGCGGGGCCATGCAACCCAAATCCACCAAAATAGAATCCCACCTTAAAAAAAAAAGTTGCATTTAGTTGCTGATTTGGGTTGCAAGGCCCCGCCAGGGGCAATATTCAACCAAATGCAACCATATTCAACTTGTTGAAAGTGGTTGCCCCTGCGGGGCCATGAAACCCAAATCCACCAAAATAGAATCCCACCTTAAAAAAAAAAGTTGCATTCAGTTGCTGATTTGGGTTGCAAGGCCCCGCCAGGGGCAATATTCAACCAAATGCAACCATATTCAACTTGTTGAAAGTGGTTGCCCCTGCGGGGCCATGCAACCCAAATCCACCAAAATAGAATCCCACCTTAAAAAAAAAAAGTTGCATTCAGTTGCTGATTTGGGTTGCAAGACCCCGCCAGGGGCAATATTCAACCAAATGCAACCATATTCAACTTGTTGAAAGTGGTTGCCCCTGCGGAGCCATGCAACCCAAATCCACCAAAATAGAATCCCACCTTAAAAAAAAAAGTTGCATTCAGTTGCTGATTTGGGTTGCATTCAGTTGCTGATTTGGGTTGCATGGCCCCGCAGGGGCAACCACTTTCAACTGAACATGCAACTAAATTTCTGATTTCATGTTCCATTTTTCAAAAGTGATTTTCGACCTCATTTTCGGACTCTAATATATATATATATATATATATATATATATATATATATATATATATATTAGAGTCTAAAAATGAGGTCGAAAATGGAAATTGAAAAATGGAACATGAAATCAGTAATTTAGTTGCATGTTCAGTTGAAAGTGGTTGCCCCTGCGGGGCCATGCAACCCAAATCCAAATCCACCAAAATAGCATCCCATCTAAAAAAAAAAGTACACAACTGGTGAAACAGGCGGCTGTGAAAGAGGCGGGAAGGAGGGGGTAGGGTTAGGGTTAGTATTTTTGCAATTTTGAAACTTAGTATAGTAAAATTGCAAATAGTTTAGTAAAATTGCAAATAGCTATTCTTAACAAAAGTAAATGTGCAAAAATTTACTTTTTCTTATTTATTTATGAGAAAAGCTCTTTTTTTTTTGACGAAAAGCTGAGTTTTTATAACGAAATTAAATCCCAATCAATACAATTTTGAAAATTAGTTTTTTTAATTCAAAAAACTATTTCAATCCGCTAACTACCAAACACTAATATTAGAAGGTTTCAAATGGTCAAACCAATAATTTGGCTCAAACCTCTAATATTTTCTCAAACCTCTAACTTCCAAACACCCCCGTAATAAGATACAACTGTTTCAATCAGATGCAACTGTTTTGACAATTTAGTAAACATACTATCTTATTAGTAATTCAGCCTAATGTATCAAGATGATCATTGAACTGAAATTCGACTCAACTAGGTCACTAATTTGTATCAATTGTACATTCCGTTAATTTGTCTTAATTTTTTAGACGGATTTGCTGACCTAGTACACATTCTATCTACGTGGTTAACGTCTGTTTGTGTAACTATCGTTATTTAACTCTAAGTTTAACTAAATCCTCGTTTAAAATCGATAAAACCTGAATAAAAAATTGAGAAAACTTAACTGACTGTACACTTAATACAAGTTAGTGACCTACTTGAGTCAAATTTCAGTTCAGTGACCATCTTGATACATTCGACTGAATTCAGTGACGATCAAGATATTTAACCAAAAAATAATATAGGTACTTGGGGTATATAAAGGTTGGCGAAATCGATAAATCCGATCTAAATCGATTTTATATTCGGTTGATCCAATTCGATTAATTTCAAATCGAAATAAGGTTGGGTTAAAAATATTTTAACCTAGTATTAATGGGTTGGGTATGGGTTTCAATTTTTTTAACCCAACCAAATCGTTTAAATTTTTGGCAAATTATATTCTATTATATAATAAGAGTAAAAGGGATAATAATAGAGTACTACCATAGGTTAAGGGTTCCATGAACAACATATAAAATTAAAATTTTATATAAGAGCTTTTAAAAGTATACTAAAAAACAAATAAATATTATATCCTTTTATATAAAAGGGCATTTAACAAATATACTAGGTTTTTAATTAGTTATTGCAAAAATACTATCTTTTCAAATTAATTGCAAATATACTATCTTATACTATTTTAATTGCAAATATATCCCATCTTCTTCAATCTCCATTCTTCTCCAACCTCCATTATTCTCCTTCTTCTTCACTCACCCCACCTTCCAGCCCCGCTCGCCCCGCCACCGCCCTCCTCCTCCCCCATCTCCTCCCGCATCCCTCCATCTTCTCCCTCCATTTCCGCCCTCCTCCCTCCCTCCCACCTCCCTCTGACCTCTGATCTGTTCTCCAAAAAAGCCCTATATAAAAAGAGTAAGATGGTTCTTATCCACAATTTTGGTCCCTTAATTTTCGTCACAGCCAAAATAATCACAACCGCCGAATCTATTATTTCTAAAAGTACACAATCAAGATTAAATCATTTAAAAAGAAAATTATAATCTAAAAATGATATAATTAGAAAATGTTGTATTAAAATTGAATTTTTAAAAAAATTATAACCTAATAAGGATATTATTAAAAAAAATTGTTCTAAAATTGAATTTAATTATTTTCTATTAATATTTTAAAAATGATATTTACTATTGGTGCTCTATCTTAAAATCTAGAAATCAGATTTGGATGATCCTACAGTTCACACGAAACTTTTAAAATTATCTTTAATTTAGTGATGATTAATTAATTATTATTCAAATGAAAATACTCAGAATCTAAAAAAAAAAAATTACGATTTTTCACTTAATCATATTCAATATATAAAATCTAAATATATATGATTTAAATAATTGACATACACTTTTTCGTATTTCAATATAAAAACAGTTTTTTAGTTTACATATTAAAAAATAAAATATTTTTTATGTTGGTTCCAACGGTTTTAATCAATTTATTTTAATATCTATCAAAATACGGTTATTTTTTGCCAAGTCTATCAAAATTTTAAGAGTTTCTTATTTTATTCAGTAAAATATTTAAATTTCTTTGGTAAAATAAAATTTAATATAAAACATTAAGAAAATTTTATTTGATATCATAATTTATATAATTATAAATATTAAAAAAGAGTCATGCATTGCACGGGTTATAATCTAGTTAATAGATATATACCTATAAGTTCATTAGTCTAGCCCATCGTCCATTTATTATTAGATTTACTCGAATCTTCCTATAGTAACTTTTTACATGATCAGTTTGATTTGAATATATAAATAATATGGTTTGGGTGCTTGATATTATTTTTGTAGCATACATAAACATAAGCAATGCTAATAAGACCCAAATACTTCTTTAAAATAAATAAAAATAGGATCATGATTATTCTTTACAGTAGGAACATAATTTAAATCTTAGTGTGATTTTATATATTTTACTTATGTATTAATATTTATAAGTGCACTGTATCGTTTCTGTCTTATTAACCTTTAGCTCAAGAAACATGTTAGTCGATTACTCAGCTGGGTTAACAATTTGTAGTAATTAGTTTCAATTGACAATGTACCAAGTAATTAGATTATTGGAAATCATATGCATCATCGATAAATGTAGATAATCGAAAACAAGAATGACACTGATAAATACAAATCGATAATTTACCCATCCAAACCGATCCAATCCAACCTTTATTATATAAGATTGGATTAAATATTTATTTTTGATGAATTAAGTTGAAATTTTCCAAACAAATTAAAAATAGGTTGGATTAAGATTTTTTTCAAACCCGACCAATCCACCCATGTACACCCCTAATAGAAACTATATGGATCTATAATATAGAGAAGTGTATGTGTTTGAGGAGTAACCCCTTTAACTTTGGATTATTTATTAAAAAATCAGAAATTTTTTGTAATACCCAAATTAGTTCAGCGAGCTTCTGAGCTGACCGGCTATTGCCTGTCTGGTGTCCGCCGTCTTTTGTCTTGCAATTTGACTGGTGCTGCGAACTTGCACTAGTTGATGAGTAGGAATGAAATAGGTCGGACCCGGAACATAAACAAGTGGGTCTTGGGTCAATGTCACATTGACCTGGAATATTCACTTGCTTTTTTTTTTCTAACTATTTATTCTTTATTAGTAAAAATAAAGAGAAATATAACAAATACTCCCTCCGTCCCGATAGGTTCTTAACATGGTGATCGGACACGGAGACCAAGGATAGTGGGTGTAATATTGTTAAAATAAATGAAGTAGTGGGTGTAATAGTGATTTTATTGTTAAAATAAGTAAAGTAGTGGGTGTAATAGTATAAAGTGTTGAAAAAGTGGAGTAAAGTAGTGGATGTAATAATGTATTTTATTGTTAAAAATTACTATTTTTGGTAATGTAAAGAATTGATGGGACGTTCTAAAAAGGAAATCGTAAAGAAATGGATGAGATAGAGGGAGTAATAGAACTCATGTTCTTTGAACTAATCACTGGCCCGTCATCAGAAGCGGCTGGCTATAGTCTAAAGAGATTCAACTCATCTATTCCATGTCTCGAACTTTAATTTTATCTTTTTTTTTTTTTATCTTGTTCATCACTTTCTGGCAACTTATTCTACAAATATTGTAAATTGTACTTTGAGTTATGAAATTAGGTAAACATTATCTTTGCCAAATTTGATGGAACCTAAAACTACGAAAACGGGTGTATCTTTCTTACACATTTTGAAGGATAAATTGTATGCAGTTTTCACTAAAATAAGTAATTACGTTTTTTAATAATAAAATAAGTAATTACGTTATTTATCAAAAAAAATCAATAGCACGTTGGATGAAAGAATCGAAATCCTGACCATTTTATTTTTACAAGATCTGTATTGGGATTATATTATGATTAATTGATGGAAAAAAATTAAACAAGATTTTAATTATTTTTTTTTTTTGCAAAAAAAAAAATCAAACAAGTTTTAAATGAATTATTAGGCGATTAGTTGAAGCAATCATATACGGTAGCTAGTGGATAACACAGGACACCAGACGAAAAAAATTAACACGCCTCAAAATTTGGAACCTCACATGATCACATCCATGTTATTACTACTACCATACAAATATACAATTATTGTTTGTAGGTCTATAAATTGTTATGGTCTTGCTTACGTACACAATCACTCTCACTCGCCAAGACAAATCATAATAATTCAAACACTATTTATCTAGTTACAAACCTTTTTTCTTTTGAAGAAAATTGATTTCATTAAAAAGATAAATCATACTCTCTCTGTCCCATCCATTTTTTTACAATTTCCTTTTTGGGTCGTCCCACCATTTCTTTACATTACCCAAAATAGTAAGTTTTAACACTATTACACACACTACTTCACTTATTTTAACAATACTTTACACTATTTCACCCACTATTAACTTATTTTAACAATAAAATCACTATTACACCCACTACTTCACTTATTTTAACAATAAAATCACTATTACACCCACTAACTCATTTATTTTAACAATATTACACCCACTATCCTTGACCTCCGTGCCCAGCCGCCATGTAAAGAATTGGCTGGGACGGAGGGAGTATAAGATAGTCTCCAACAAAACATCATGAGGAAACGTGTACAGATTAAAGCAATCAAATGAACAAGATAATTTAGCCAACTCATGATCAACCATATTCGTTTGCCTTCAAACAAAAGTTAATGAAAAACTCGGATTTGCGTCTTATTAACATATATAATATTAACGTATTATTGGATAATTCTATTATTATGTTGATTTACTTGTTAGGATAATTTCCTTTATTATTGTTGAATGTTAGCTATATAAACCTCTCTTCTATTGTAATTGAGAACAAGTTTCATTATAATAAAACTCTACTTTTTTCTCTTCTTCCCATACTTTAACATGGTATCAGAACTCGGTTTAGGAGGGATCTCAGGTTCGAGTCCCTCCACCCCATTTATTTAATTCATTATTTGTTATCCGTCTCCTTCATGTCTTCATTATCCTCGTATCGTACGATTGAGGGAGAGTGTTGAATAATATTATAGTATAAGAGTATAAGATACTGTTGGGGCCTTCCTCTAACACCTTAAGGTTTTAGATGAGCTGGTTACTTAACATGTTTTTCCCATACTTTATCACGTCTAACACAAACAAGCAACTCTAGAGAGCATGGCCAACTTCCAGTTGGTTCTCTTGTCTTCTCTGCAGAGCTTGCATCGTAAGCAGGGTTGTAAAAATCGGTAACTCGGGCCGAGTACTCGCCCGAGTACTCATTTAATTTGGACCCCTAAACCGATCCGTGTAGTGACTAATCGGACCAAAAACCGGTTTTTGCTATAACTCGGTCAAGACTCAGGTTGACTCCGAGTAATCGGGGTCAAACTCGGATTTGACTAATTTTTTTTTTTTGCTAAGTACTAAAATATAATTTTTATTACTCAACTTATAGACTATAGTTATAATCTATATTCGGTCCAATTAAAAGTCCTCTCTCTAAAAAATTCTATACATACACTTATATCACGGTTTAATATTATTAGTAATATTAATATTATTACTTGGGCACATGTACACTAAAATTAGAATATATATTATTAGTAATATTAATATTATTACTTGTTAGCAGGGTTGTAATAATATTATTAGTAATATTAATATTATTGTTAAGTTTTAAGTTTAACACATGTACACTAGAATTAGAATAAATACATATAAATTATGAGAAAAAAAAAATTAAAAAACAATATCCGATTAGTAGTCCGAGTACTCGTTCCGAGTACTCGCCGAGTTTCCGATTACTCATTTTTCTGGACCAAAACCGAGTTGGTCCGATTTCCGATTTTTACAACCTTGATGGTAAGTAATGAGTCAGACTTAAATGTGACCTTTGAAAAACCTTTCTTTACAATTCAGGATAAAAACTCACACATACCAATAGTCTGCAAAAACGGACTCCGGACATGCCAAACACATATTCTTTCCTTCCAAAAATGAACCAGTATGATCCCTAAATACCATCCCAATCGAGAATAACCCTGTATCCGCACAAACCGATGCATCTACATTCACCTTAAAACTACCTTGCTCAGGTGACTTCCAACGTTGCATTACCTCCTTTTCCCCTCTGTCACCCATACCCATGTTACTTCATTTAGCTTTGCTTGCCATAGCCGCTTTTCAATCCATCACCATTTTAGAACTTCAGTCAACAGCCAAAGACGATCCCACAGGCTTATATTCCCATACTTTTTTATTGCGTCAAATCCAAATTCTCCATAGGACTATCGCAATCCTACAAATTTCCTCATTAGTCCCTTCATTAAGTTTCTGAATAAGCCAATCAGACGATGCATACTCAACTAGTCTCATGTCAAAATTCAGACCAGCATAACTCCAACATTGTGAAGCAAACTGACAATCGAAAAACACTTGACCATGTGCTCAATGTCTTTGTTGCACATAGGACAGATGATAGGGAGATGCATTCCTTTCGATCTTAACCTCTTCCTGACTGAAATGTTGTTACGACAGAACCTCCAAAAAAAGATTTTCATTTTGTGAGGGAGTAATAGTCGCCAAATAATTTTGCTCTAGCCCCCAGTGTGCACTACACTTGGCATAGTCATATTGTACTGATTTTTACGGAACAGAGATTGCTAAAATAGCATTTGTAGCCGTCTCGTGGAACTGAGCTCTAATCAAATTTACATCCCAAAGTTTCGTGCCTGGAAGAAACAGAATGGACACTCGCTCATTCCTTCATGCATATTAATGACTATTTTCCACTACAAAATCACTTTTATTACGAAGGCAGGGGTCTTGAATAGTCACAACGTCTTCCCCATCACCTATAATCCACTGTAGCCTTTTGACAAGACCTTCTTTGCTTGGTGCAAACCAGTCCACAGAAAGCTCGAACCTGTATCCTTAGAAGCTTTCAACATATGAGAATTAAGGAAGTAACGTGCTTTAAACACACGAGAGACTAGAGCTTGAGGTCGATGAATAAATTTCCAATAGTGTTTCCCCAATAGTGAGATATTAAAACCATATAAATTACAAAGCCCAGACCACCTTTGCATTTGGAAAAACTCATTGCATCCCAGGAAAGCCATCGAACCCCTTTATTATTTCCCCCATTCGAGCTCTACCAAAAGTTATTCAGCATCCTCACTATCTCTACACATGAAGATTATGGCAATAAGAAACAAGACTTACAATAAGATGGAATAGACTGGGCAACGTTCATGATAGAACTAGTTTCCCTGCCTTAGAAATCGGTTTCGCTTTCCACCCCTGAATACGTTGCCAAACCTTATCATTAATAAACCCAAAAACCCTCTTTTTCAACCTTCCTACTAACGATGAAAGCCCTAGATACTTGTTGTCTCTAATATCATTGGTCACCTCAAGAATATCTGTTAATTCTTTCTGTTTGTCTCTCCTTACATTCGAACTAAAAAAGACCCCAGATTTCTGAAAATTAACAGATTGATCTGAACTCTTTTCGTACGCATTGAGCAAAGCTTTAACAGCCATCGTCTCCTCCTTATCTGCTTAAAAAAAAGGAAAATGTTAACCACAGTCCTTAGGGCTATGGTTAAGATGTTATGTGCTAGTTTTTAATTGGCTTAAGATTGTGCCCCATTTACCAAAAAAGTATGTGCCCCATGCATTCACATAAATCATCCAATAAAAATCCACCGCATGACAAAAATTAATCCTTAAAACAGGACCCAAAAAAAAAAATAGGAAACTATCATCTGACTTCTTTTTCTTTTTCAAATTACGTTGATACAAAACTTTTTAATACATCCCCCAATAATATAATTCTCATTTTTTACAAAATATTACTAAGAAATAAGAGAATTTTGTGCAGTATACTACACTACCAGCCACTGTTCCATCAAAACATGCCTACTAAAGTTTTAAAAATAACTAGCTTATTACTTTTAAATACTTTTAAAATTATATGATTAAATAAAATAGAGTAAAATAATTTTTGGATATAATTTAACTTTGTAATATTAATTAATAAAATTATTAGTAATAATAATAGTTATTTAATAAATGATATGTATTGATAGAACTAATAATATAATATTTTAATGTAAATTTGTTGTTGACGGGATTCGAACCTTGGATCTTTAGAAAATGGATATAAATATAGAATATTCTTTATTATTAGATCTAACGGCTATCATCTATTTACTAAATATCTAACGGTCAATATTATTTTAATGGTTGATTGAACCAAACAACCAAACTACCAATTATCCCCTAGTTTGCTTATTATATATTAGTATATATAAGTATTCATAAACCTTAAATCAATTTTAAGATTCGTACTAAGAGCATCTCTGCTGTATAAGATTCTTAGGTAAAATCAAACATATAACATCATAAATAAAATTTATAGAAATTATGTAAAAAAAAAAAAAATTACTCCTATTGTGGAATAAAAACTAGGGTTATTAAATTGCGACTAGTGTTCGTGAGCTTCGTGCTTTAATGGCTGCGCTTGTGTTTCGTGACCTAATTCGGGTCCTCACAAGATGCCTACGTATCTCAGAGTTGAGAATCAAGCCAAAAACGTAGTTCTGAGATTGAGGGGTCGGACCCTTATATAGGCTGCAGGAGCCTTAGAATCATAATAGGGTTAGGAGACTTGGCGGGCAAGTCACCTCCTTGAGAAAGGTTCCAGATCCTATTTTGTAGGAGTCAGCTTCCATATCGAATTTTTGCCTTGGAGGCTAAGTTTGGTAGGAGTAATATCCTTATCTAACTCTTATTGCTGAGCTGTTTATCTCAAGGTTATTCTGGAACGTTCCTTGATTCTATAGCGTTCCTTATTCACAGATCATGCCCATGTTAGAAACAAGCTCATACCGGGCGTCCCCGATTCGGGCTGTTCTTTGGGCTCAATCATTAATTACGAATTTAATGCCCAACTTAGGTTTCGGGCCTTAATAATGGGCCAATAAATGTAGAATTAATTATTTTTTTAGGGTTTATTTTTCACCCATATCATTTGCCCCCCAACTTTTGGGAAAACTTGTTTTCGTAGAAGTTTAAGGTCACACTAGCCCTGCTTGGGTATCGTCTCATAGTGAAGTGTGGAGCAACCTACACATTCACAACGACTAAAATTCTTTCCCAAGTTAATACTTAAGAAAGTTAAACGTTCCTTGGCCTCTCGAATCTTTCTCATAAGATTTCTGGGCCTTTCGGGAATAGGATTAGTGTCGTTTTGAGCTCATAGACACTAATCCAAGTGCAATTCGTGCATAGGATCCTTTATCATAAATTTATTAGTGATTTATTTCCCTCAACTTATCTAAATTGGGGTTAATATCAGGCGGTCGTTGCTCATAAGCCTTAATAAGGGCTAATTTTTGAGCAAAAAACGCTAATTCGGCCCTAATCGGGGCTAAACAACCCTAAACGGGGCCATAAAGGCCTTAATCGAGGCTAACTAACTCGTCCTTGATGTAATAATTACTAGGATATCCATTCTTAACCTTAAGATAGGTTAATATTCGAGTGGAAATCCTTAAACATCGCTAAACGAGGTTAATCACCCCCTAACTGCGATTAGTGAAATCCTAACCTCAAATTTTGAAGTCAAGCTCATATTGTAGAGATTTTTATAATCTCCTTGACGGAAAAAGAATCACGTGAAAATACCCATTTTTGAGTGTTCTGGAGCCAAACGAAATCAGCTAGGGGTCTAGGTGTTCGAAACACCTGGACCCATTTTTCCCCCATATTTCTGCTCGGCCTACCCTGGTAGGCCATTTGGAGAAGGGTGGCTGGGACCCACCCAAGACTATAGAGAATTTAATGAGCTTCGCGTGGACAGTAAGATCGTCCAAATCCGATATCCGTAGCTCGAGATATAGCCCAAACAACGTGGACAGCCCGAAGGTGTTTTCAAACGCTCCTTAAGAGTTTTGCAGTAACTTGTTCTCAAACGAATCACCTTGATTGCTTGAAACTTCATGTTCTTAAACCTTAAATCTTTCAATCATGTTTGAATCATGGGTTCACAACTGATATTGGTTGGCTGAGGGGTGTTTCGAACACGCCAAGGGTTTCTGGTTTTCAATCCAGACCTGATTTTTCAACACCCCTAACACTTCTAACCTCAAATTTTAAAGTTGATCTTATATGATAGGGATTCTTATAATCTCCTGGTATGAAGAAGAATCTCATGAAAACATGCATTTTTGAACGTTTTGGAGGCAAAATATATACCACCTCTAAGCTGGTCTTCAAACCAGACCTTGTTTCAAAGAAGGTCATTTTTTCAACTTCAAAGAATCACTTGGGCACCTACATAGCCTTATAGAGAACCTTTTAAGGTTCATGAATCTCAAATTTGAGACCAAACGGAGCATTTTTGAGTGTTCTGGAGCCAAACGAAATCAATCAGGGGTTCAGGTGTTCGAAACACCTGAACAATTTTTCCTCCAAGGGGCTCTGGTCGGCCACCCCTGGTCGGCCATTTGGCCAAGGGCACCTGGTCGGCCATCCCAGGTGTTCGAAACACCTGATTGTTTTTTTAATTTTTGCCAAAATTTGACCATTTGACTTTTGAATTTGAATTTTGACCTTGACTTTGACCAAAACCAAATCTTGTCTTTAGCCTCCCCATTTTTTTTTAGAGGGAGTTTGCCACACCTTGGTTGGTTTTATGATCCTTGATCTCAAATAACTTGTATTTTATCGAAAAAACATGGTACGTAATAAAGCGTTCGTAACTTTTGACTCGTTACTCCAGATGAGACCCACGATATATCAAATCGAAGGTATTTCAGAGCTCTAGGTCCTTCAAAAGCGATTTATCCTATTTACCCCACTTTTCGACCCCAAAAAACGTCGTTTAGGGAACTTTTGGAGCCAAAATAGTTTTTTCAGGGGTATTTTTAGTATCCGTGCGTATATTTGCGAGACCATCAGAGCTTAATCCTTGATTCGAAACCTTTAATTTATTCATGGTGGTTGTTTTCAACAACCTTGAAGTTCTTTTGTTCGTGCCCCCTTGTTTTTCAAACAGAGGAGGTCTTACTTCTTAGTTGTTTATATCGGGGATTTCCTTGTTTTCAACACCTGACTTCAAGTCCAGGATACCTTGGTCGGTATTTGATCCTTAATTTTGACTCAAGGACCCTAAATCTCCTACCTTGTTTGTAGGACCTTGCTTTGTTTTAAATTTAGCCAATGGTTCCTGATTTTCAGGCTTTGAATTAAAACAACCGGCTTGATTTGAGGCAAACAGCCTTGTTGGCCACCAAGGCTTAGATTTTGTGTTAGGACTTGAAATTTGAGACTTTAAGTGTGAAATTACAAAGGACCTCGTATAGAGGAGACCTTCGATCAATGCATATCATAATGCTCTCACTGACGTTTCCGTGCCTCCAAGGCATTATCAGGTAGCCAACCAGTCTCAAGATAAACTTTGATGAGGAACTATCCAGCAACTTCCAACGTCGATGGGCACCAACAACTTGCGTTCTATAGTGGGGGTCTCCAAGACCTGAACACTTCTAGCGTAATTCTCGATTTCTGACAAGGTGAATTTCGACAAGGCATCGGCCATTTTATTCTCTTCATGGTGGCATTCCTTGAATCCTACCAACTATGATTTTACAATCCTCAGGTATTTCACCATCGTTTCACCTTTGGATTCAAAATCTCCATTCATTTGGGCTATCACCAACCTTGAGTCTCCACAGACTTTAAGATTTTTGGCCCTCATGACTAGAGCCAAGCCTAGTTCGACTATCAAGGCTTCAAACTCTACCTTGTTATTGGTCGTCGAAAAATTCAACCTCAAGGCATATTCAATCTTGAAGCCATCAGGGGTCAGTAGAACTAAACGAGCTTCACTTGTTTTTGTTTTTGATGCCCCATCAAAATAGGGCACCCAATATTCCTTCTGAACCTCATCATTCTCTCCCTCTTGGGGGTGTCTTATCTTGCCCTTGCTGGGGTGTGGTACCTTCCTGCCCCCCGACTTCTTGGTTGTGAATGGTACATTCAACCACGAAGTTAGCGAGTGCTTGTCCCTTAATTGTAGTTCGAGGATTGTACTTGATATCAAATTCTTTGAACTCTATTGCCCATTTAATGAATCTTCCACTATCCTTCGAGCTGTGCATGATATTTCTCAATGGTTGGTCTGTCACGACTTCGATTTTATGTTCTTGGAAATACGGTCGTAGCTTCCTCGAGGCTATTACTAATGCCAAAGCAAACTTCTCAATGGGGGAGTAATTTAACTCAGCTCCATGCAACACCTTGCTCACATAGTAGATAGGTTTCTGAACCTTGTTATCCTCTCGAATAAGGATGGCAATCAATGCTTGTTCAGATTCCGCCAAACACAAATATAGGGTCTCTCCGGGACTAGGTTTGGCCAACAACGGGGCTTTAGCCATGTATTTTTTCAATTTTTCAATTTTTCAATTCTTTACTCTCTTCTATGTTTGAAAGAAAGGCAAATACTTGTATCCGGACTTGGAGATGAATCTCCCTAAGGCTTCAATTCTTCCAGTCAATTTAATCACCTCCTTTATAGGACGTGGTGATTCCATATCTAGGATTGCCTTGATCTTATCAGGTTTGGAACCGATTTCTTGTTTCGAAACCATCAGACCCAAGAATTCTTCTGATCCAACGCCAAAGGCACACTTGGCTGAAATCAACATCATCTTGTGGTGCCTCATCACTTCAAATGCCTCTCTGAGGTTCTTAATATGGTCTGCCTTGAATAGGTTCTTGACTAACATGTCATCCACGGACGGCCTCTCGGCTGGCATGTGCTCGGCCTTGGGGTTGTTCGAGTGTTGAACGTCGATGTTCGAATGTTGAACGTTGATGTTCATATGTCAACTACCAAGTATTCACGACCTTTCTTTTGGATCGACGCCAAACTAAAGTTCTCTAGGATCCCTTACTTGACTTCATGTCTATCATGGATTTTCTCAAACTTTTGTTCTGATTTCATGGTTTTCAAACCTATCTTTGCTTCTTATTTTTCTTGATTCTAGGTCAAGGATTTAAGGTTGGTTCCTCGATTTAGATTTCGAGAAATACAATCCCGTGGGCTTCTTACCTTTTAAACTTTTGAGACGAGAACTTGATTAAACTTCTTAATCCTTGTTCAAGGATATTCTCATATCCCTTAATCTAAGGACTGGAATGCAATGTTCTCTGTTGGTCTTCATCCTTGGATTCTCAACTCAAGTGCTTAAAAAATATTGAAGAGTAGCTAGTACTTAGCCTCCACAGCCTTGCATGGTTTTGATTACCAGATGTGGCATTTTTATGAGCTTGTCTTTTATCATGGGTCCTTCAAGGACTTAAACTCTTATTTGGTTGTGTTGTAACCTAACTCTCGACCTTTCATGTCTTTATTTATGCATTTGTTTATTTCCGTTCATGTATTCATTTATTTTCGGTACTTGGTCATCTTTGACTTACACTCATCAGGTGCTTGGCACATAAATAAAATCACAGAACAGAGAACAAAAAACAAACTTGCATTAATAACTTGAAATGGGTTCAACCCTTACATAGAGTACTACTGTCCTACTCGGAACGACATGCTCTGTAATGGTTTCATCGAACCTTATTTCTACTTCCACTAGATAAATACGAAGCTAAGTCCTAGTAAGATAGTTTGAACCCGTCGGGGCTTTGCAAGACTAGGGCAAGACTAGGCCTGCATTGCTTGATTTTGTTTTTGATGCTCCATCAAAATAGAGCACCCACTACTCCTTCTGGTCTCCTCATTTTTGTTCTGAAACTCACTTCCTTCTTGGGGTAATATCTTCTGCCCCCGACTTCTTGGTTGCCAATTATACATTCAACCATGAAGTCAGTTGACGCCTTAGCCTTAATGGTCGTCCGAGGTTTATGTGCGATGTTCTTTGATGGCCTTTCTTGGTGTTCCTTATCACTGCGGACATTCATGTCTTCAATCGGAAGGACTTGCCCCCCGACTCCATTAGGCCTTAATGCGGCTACATAACAGCTCCTAGCCATTTTCTGGTCACCTTTTTGTTCTCCTACACCATTCCTGGTTGGAAACTTAATCTTCATGTGATAGGTTGAGGCCACGGCCTTAAAAGCGTGAAGTCTAGTCCTTCCAAGGATGGCATTATAAGTAGAAGATGCTTTGATAACCAAAAAGTTCAGCATCTGTGTGGCCTCCATTGGCTTCTTTCCGATCGTGACGGGCAACTGAATAGTTCCCTCAACTTTAGACTCTACTCCGCTGAATCCATATATAGGCATGTTAGATGGGGTCAACTGAGAGTCGTTGTATCCCATCTTCACGAATGCATCATGGAACAAAATGTTCACTGAAGCTCCATTGTCTATCAAGACTCGCTTCACCTCTGAATTCCCAATCATGGGTGTTATGACCAGTGGGTCATCGTGGGGGAACTTCACCCCTTCAAGGTCTGAATCATCAAATCCGATTGTTACCTCGGTTCTTGCACGCTTTGGTGCCTCTCCAACAATATGCACCACCTCTCGGGCATAAGCCTTCCGAGAGTTCCTAGTTATCCCGGCTGTAGTCAGGCCTCCTGGGATCATGTTTATTACTGGCCCTCGGGGCTGTGGATTGCGGTCTTGATCGTCATTCCTTCTATTAAAATCTCTTCTTTGATTACCACGATCTTCACCCTTAGTGAAGTGGCCCAGTTTCCCTCTACGGATCAAAAACTCGATCTCATATTTGAGTTGCTTGCAATCATCAGTGTCATGCCCCACATCTCTGTGGAATCTGCAATACTGATTCTTGTTTCTCTTTGCGGGATCACCCCTGAGTGGCTTCGGCCATCGAAAATCCTTATCCTTCTCAATGTCCAACAAGATTTGACTCCTAGGAGTATTCAACCTTGCATACTCAGTGAACCTTGGTCCTTGGTTCTTCTTAGGGGCAGAGTCGGAGTCCTCGCTAGTTCGGGGATACTTGTCCCTGGCATCATACTTCTGGTCATCATACTCATGTTCTTGCTTTCGCTTTTTCGAGTCATTATTACCATTTCCATTGCCTATTGCGGCCTCTTTCTTCATGCTATCCTCAGCATTGATGTACTTATCGGCCCTTCGTTGGAGCTCAGCCATATTCTCAGGAGGATGCTTCGCCAGTGACCTTTTAAATAAGAGATCAGTGGTTCCGTGTTCCAAGGCTACCATTGCCACCTTGTTTTCCAAGTCAGTAATATTTAGGGTCTCCTTAGTGAATCGCTTGAGGTAATCCCTTAGATTTTCATTCTTCCCCTGCACCACATATATAAGGGATGCAGAGCTTTTCTCATGAACTCTCCCGCTAATGAATTGGCTAACAATAGTAGCGCTCAACTCCTTAAAGGAGCCAATCGAATTCGCAGGCAGTCGACTATACCATCTTTGAGCCATGCTCGACAGGGTTTGAGGGAACGCCCTACACTTTAGAGCATCACTTGCAGGTTGCAACAACAGTGCATTTGAAAACGTCTTGACGTGGTTTGCGGGATCACCCGTTCCATCATAAGCCTTGATTGTCGGCATCTTGAACTTCTTTGAGATACGAGCATTCATCACCTCCTCAGTAAATGGAGGTGTGGGATCATCAGGATCCCCAAGTGGCATCAGATCCTTGGGGTTGCTTCTGGGAGTTTCTACCCTCGTTGTTCTTCCAGATGGGGCATCAGCCCTTCTCTGCCTCCTTGAAGGCCTTTACAAATCGACAAAGGGAATCCCTCCTGAGGTTGGAGGAGGTCGATTTTGATTCAATCTCGCTTGCTCTCTTGCTATATCGTCCTTCAATTTTAAGATCTCGGCCTCATGAGCTCTAATCTTCTTAGCAGTTGACAAAGGGGGCTCTCCATGAGTAGTTTGAGTCCTCCTTCGAGGTTCTTTACTAGCACGTCGCCTCCTCGGGGCTCCATCACGGTCATCATCCTCATATGATGATGAATCATCAGTATAAGGACCAGAGTAATCATAGTGTCCTTGTTCAGGGGGGCTAATCCTCTGATGTAGGGAGGTTGAAGCAGCTCATTGATCCGTAAGGCATGACCACTTGGTCCAGGGTCCTTTTACTGAGGGGGATAGTTAGGCAGCCCATACATCGAGTTGGTACTCAAAGGGAGCACAGTGGTGGAGGTATATCCTCCCAAGGGTGGTGGATGATTGGTCAAAGGAGAGACCACCATCTGAAGAGGGTTGGTCTCTTGATTTTGGGGGACAACCACATGTAACGTTCTCTCAACATGGGGATCCGTCCCTAGTGGTTGAGAAACTTGAGGTTGGATGATCACCCCTGTTGTTGGGGGTAATTGTTCAGTAGCGGGCGGAGCAGAGCTTAGAGGCAGGGCCTCAGAAGTAACTGGTGGTGTTCTTCGTGTAGTTACCATGGTTGACGTCTTTTTCCCACAGACGGTGCCAAATGTTGTGGAATAAAAACTAGGGTTATTAAATTGCGGCTAGGATTCGTGAGCTTCGTGCTTCAATGACTGCGCTTGTGTTTCGTGACCTAATTCGGGTCCTCACAAGATGCCTACGTATCTCAGAGTTGAGAATCAAGCCAAAAACGTAGTTCTGAGATTGAGGGGTCGGACCCTTATATAGGCTGCAGGAGCCTTAGAATCGTAATAGGGCTAGGAGACTTGGCGGGCAAGTCACCTCCTTGAGGAAGGTTCCAGATCCTATTTTGTAGGAGTCAGCTTCCATATCAAATTTTTGCCTTGGAGGCTAAGTTTGGTAGGAGTAATATCCTTATCTGATTCTTATTGCTGAGCTGTTTATCTCAAGGTTATTCTGGAACGTTCCTTGATTCTTGAGCGTTCCTTATTCACAGATCATGCCCATGTTAGAAACAAGCTCATACCGGGCATCCCCGGTTCGGGCTGTTCTTTGGGCTCAATCATTAATTACGAATTTAATGCCCAACTTAGGTTTCAGGCCTTAATAATGGGCCAATAAATGTAGCATTAATTATGTCTTTAGGGTTTATTTTTCACCCATATCAACTCCAATGAGGATTTATTCTTAGCAAAAAATTTAGATAATCTGTTTTGGTTGGTTATATTTGGCCAAGCTCTAGAGGCCTGTAAGAAAAATTTTATATAATCTATTACCTTATAAAAATATATTCTATTTATAACAAACTGAAATAATAATAACATAATATATTTACATTATAACCAAGCATTATAGCCAATATACCATTGGAACACAACATTTTACAGGTTCAGCATATTTTACATAATCAATATTTTATCTGATTTAGCCAGCCATTTTTAGCCAATACTGTTGGAGATGCTCTAAGAATAATAAGTATATATAGGTGTTTAAAGCAAGTCTAACAGTTTCCTTATATAAATTCCTAAGTTAAAATTTAGGAAATTTAGCACAAAATATCAGTCCAACAATATTCTAGCGATTCCTTAAAATATTATGAACCACTAGCTATTCCCTATTCTTGAGGAATGTTTAGTCATTCCCAACTCCATTTTTATCAAATAAAAATTCACTTCCCGCCAATTTTGTATTCCTATTTCTTTCTTACACTTAAATTTATTATTTTAATAGTAATAAAAAATGAATATAAAGATGATTGTTGGAATTCATAAATAAATAAAATCATTAAATTACTAAAAATTATTATTTTATTACATTTATAAAAAACAAATTAAAGATACATTGGACTTACTCTTAGTATATAATTTTAACCAGATATTTGTGTGACATTCATCATGTGTATAATTTTATCTTTGAATTTATTTGCTGTCACAATTTAGGTTGATAAGGTTACCCAGTTACCCACTTATGAGTAAAGTTAGTTTTATGACACAGTAGGGAATTAAATACCAACACGTGTAACTAGCGATTGCACTTTTTTTTTTGAATAAAGAGATAATTCAATAATAAAAAGCCATACGACATCTACATAAACAGTCGAGTCGAACAAACAAAATACAGAAACAATCAATGATTTTAAGCCATCCGGCATCATGTGATTTGTTGAAAATGGTATTTACACAAATTTTGCCACTTCAACCTCCGCTTCCTTCATAACCAGTTTGAGCTATCGACCTAGAATGCAAACCCCTAAAAACTTTCATTACTAAATCAATCACCTTACTCACACACAATCGGTGAGAAAACAAAACTCACACAAACGGTGAGAAAATCACAAGACTCACACAAACGGTGAGAAATCCAAAAAACCAAACTTACAATTGCAAACTTAAAATGATGACATGCAAATTAAAGATGAAAACTCACGAATCTATTACTCCCTCCGTCCCTCGTGATAGTTTACGTTGAGTTTTTTCACGGAGACCAAGTATTATGATTAAAATAAGTGAAGTAGTGGGTGTAATAGTGATTTTATTGTTAATATAAGTGAAGTAATGAGTGTAATAGTGATTTTATTGTAGTAAAGTAGTGGGTGTAATAGTGTAAAGTATTAAAAAAGTGGAGTGAAGTAGTGGATGTAATAATGTATTTTATTGTTAAAAATTACTATTTATGGTATGTAAAGAAATGAGAGAGACGTCCCAAAATAGAAACTGTAAAGAAATGAGAGGGACGGAGGGAGTAACTATTATATATATATGAGTAAAGATCTAGGGAATTTTTTTTATAAAAAAGAACTTAGAGATCATAATCTACACCCTTAATTCTTATGGTAACTAACAAATTTAAAATTTGACTAATAATGGCAATAGTACAATCAGATTTAAATCAATGATTGATACTATCAATCATATAATTGCATTAATTGTACAATAAACTCAAATTTCAATAAGATTTTCTTGACTATTTCATTGTACATTAATAAGATATTGTTCATTTAATTAATTTATTAAATATTTTATTTTCAGTTATTTATTAAAATTCTACTAGGTGTTCTATTATATAATTTGTTTATCATTAAAGAAATTATATTTTAGATTCAACCCGTTCAACTAAGTGGTCTTGTAGGATTTTTTTAAGTGTTTCGGTTAATAAATTTTAAATTAGATTCTTTAAAGCATTTTTAAGTATTCTTCCAAGATTCATTTAGTTTTCTTTAAGATTCTATTAAGTGTTCCACAACTTATATATTAATTATTAGTTATATAAAATAAAATCTATTTTATTATAAAACAATAATAAGATTTTACCATTTGTTCTATTGAGTGTTTCATTAATTATTTTATGATAAAATTTAAAATTTTCTTATTAAGATTCAAGTATTCAACATGTTCAGTTAAGTGTTTTTTAAAGATTCTCTTAAGTGTTTCGTTTGTTAAATTTTAAATTTTATTCTTTTAATCGTTTTTCAAGTATTTTTCCAAGATTCACTTTTTAATATTCTATTAAGTGCCTCATAAATTTTATATTAATTATCATTTAAATAAAATTTAATTTAATTTACATTAGCATAAACAATAATAAGATTTTACCACGTGTTCTACTCAATGTTTCATTAATAATTTTAAAATTTAATCTAATAAAATTTTATTAAGATTGAGCCTATTCAACTAAGTGTTCTTTTAAAATTCTCTTTAGTGTTTCGTTTGTTAGATATTAAATTAGATTCTCTAAAGCATTTTAAAAAAATTTATTTAAATAAAATTAGACTAATTTATTATTATTAGATAACAATAATAAGATTCTACTAAGTGTTCTATTATATATTTTTGGGATATTTACATAAATACATAAGATTTTAATAATTATTTCCAATTTTACTACCACCCAACTATCTTTTCACTTCTATAAAATCATTTTTTCAAAAATACTACCTCATTATACTTTTATGTTTTCAAAATTCCAAAAATACTACCTTCCTCAATTGCAACTTTTGCAACCTCATTTGCAACTTCCAGTTTTCAAATTTCTGATTTCATGTTCTGGGGTTCAGATGTCATTTTCGACCTCTTTTTTGGACTCTGATATATATATATATATATATATATATATATATATATATATATATATATATATATATATATATATATATATATATAGGTGTGGCTCAAAAGAGAACTCATTTTTTGAAGAAAACTAAGGTACTAATCCTAACCATTGTATGTATTATAATCAATGGCCCCGCCAGGGGCACCCACACACTAATCAAATACACCCTCACACACACAATCTCACCTAATCACCTCCGTTTTTTATTTGATTTTTCCCGTCAATCGGTGATATTTTTTTAAAATCTAATTTCACCATATTTTTCTTCATCTCACAACGATCAGTTTGCATACCATATGTGCTATATTTTAATTTAGTTTTCTAAGTTCTCCTTTTAAAGGGGTTCTCTCTAGATCCCTACTCTATATATATATATATGTATATATATATATATATCAGAGTCCAAAAAAGAGGTCGAAAATGACATCTGACAAATGGAACTTGAAATCAGAAATTTGAAAACTGGAAGTTGCAAATGAGGTTGCAAGGCCCCGCCAAGGGCACTCATAATTGGTGACTTTGGGTTGCAAGGCCCCGCCAGGGGCACTCATAATTGGTGGATTTCTGATTTGCAACTTTCAGTTTTCAGTTGCAAAAGTTGCAACTGAGGTTGCAAAAGTTGCAATTCAGGTTGCAAACCGTAGTTGCAACTGAGGTTGCAAAAGTTGCAACTGAGGAGTTGCAACCTCAGTTGCAAAAGTTGCAACTGAGGTTGCAAAAGTTGCAACTGAGGTTGCAAAAGTTGCAACTGAGGTTGCAAAAGTTGCAACTGAGGTTGCAAAAGTTGCAACTGAAAACTGAGGTTGCAACTGAGGTTGCAAAAGTTGCAACTGAGGAGTTGCAACTGAGGTTGCAAAAGTTGCAACTGAGGTTGCAAAAGTTGCAACTGAGGTTGCAACTGAGGTTGCAAAAGTTGCAACTGAGGAGTTGCAACTGAGGTTGCAAAAGTTGCAACTGAGGTTGCAAAAGTTGCAACTGAGGTTGCAAAAGTTGCAACTGAGGTTGCAAAAGTTGCAACTGAGGAGTTGCAACTGAGGTTGCAAAAGTTGCAACTGAAAACTGAAAGTTGCAAATCAGAAATCCACCAATTATGAGTGCCCCTGGCGGGGCCTTGCAACCCAAAGTCACCAATTATGAGTGCCCTTGGCGAGGCCTTGCAACCTCATTTGCAACTTCCAGTTTTCAAATTTCTGATTTCAAGTTCCATTTGTCAGATGTCATTTTCGACCTCTTTTTTGGACTCTGATATATATATATATATATATATATATATATATATATATATATATATATATATATCAGAGTCCAAAAAAGAGGTCGAAAATGACATCTGAGCCCCAGAACATGAAATCAGAAATTTGAAAACTGGAAGTTGCAAATGAGGTTGCAAAAGTTGCAATTGAGGAAGGTAGTATTTTTGGAATTTTGAAAACAAGGTCGGTATTTTTAGAATTTCAGAAAGATGGGTAGTATATATTTAAAAATCTGATAGTTCACATGGGTAGTTTTGAAACTATCCCTATATTTTTTATTATTAAAATATATATTTTAATTCAACATGTTCAATTAAGTGTTCTCGTGAGATTCTCTTAAGTGTTTTGTTTATTAAATTTTTTAGTGTTCCTCCAACATTTACTCGAGTGTTCTTTTAAGTAGAACACTTAATAGTAAATTTTTTCGGTGTTGTTCCAAGATTCATTGAAGTGTTCTTTAAGCATTTACAAGGGTACCTAACAAACAGGTAACAGTAAATTTTAATTTGATAATATTACAGTGATAATTTTTTTAATAATATAATGTCAAGAACACATAATATAATATCAAGAACACCCGGTAGAACCAAGTAGAATATATAATAAATTCAACGATTATGTTAAGAACACTTAATAGAATCTACCATTTTTAAAACACTTACGAGAACCTCGGTGAAATCTTAAGTAAAATTAGTAAAACATATAATAAAATCTACGATTTTTATTATACAATCAGAAAAAGAACACTGAGTAGAACCTACAATTTTTTTAGCTAATATAATTTACAAAAATACACAGTAGACTAAAATTATAAAATTTGTAGAACATGAGAATGAGTACGTGTGACGCCCTCCCGACCCGGGGCCTAGATCGGAGGGTCACTGACACACATCTAGATGCATAAAACCTAAAATATAAATATAGATATAACCTGCTGGCCACGCCCGTCGTCGACGCGCCAAATTGATAATGATTTATTTATGCTCTACTATGCTAGCACTTAAATGTAGCAAAATGTGGCAAGTAGGGATTGAACCCAAGGGAATAGTGTTCAATATTAGTGTAAAGTAAAATGTGGGGGGTTTTTGAGTTTGTTGAGGTATTTTATCAAACACCTTGCCTACAAGAAATAAAGTGCTAGAGAAACAAAACTAAATGAATGTCAATCATCCAATTTTACCAACACAACAAGCACAAAGAGTGAATTAGCAAGATAAAGAGATATTTGACCCAAGGATATTGAAACTCAAGTATTACACCCTAACAAATATAAGCAAGATGTAATCAATTCTACCTAACCAAGATAATTGGTGAAGCACACAATCACTTATTTCTCTTCCAAAAAACACTAATTTAGTGAAGCACATAAATTAGCTCTCTTGACACTAGCAACCAATAATGAAGCACTATCAATTTAACCAAGTCAAGGAATTAAACAAAGAGAGGTTAGGACAAACCCAAGGATGAGAAGCTCAACCTAGGTATTTGCACTTAAAGCTTGAGAATTTAGGTAAACTAAACTTGTGCTACTATAATGAATGTACTAACAATTACGGATTAGCGCAAACAATTAGCAATTGAAATTACAAGAAGAGCAAGATGAAGCAACTTACAAATCTCCAAGCAAAATCATAAACAATACAACTCAAGCAATTAAGATAGAATGAAGTAGATCTTACTTAAATTGAAATGGGTTTAGTACAAGAGTTCCTTCCTTAAGCCAAATATATAGAGTTAGTTACTCATAATCAATGCTAGATTATGAGTAATAATTAAATGCTTCTCTCTACTCACTAACCCTAATTGAATGTTGTTGAGATGATAAATATGAGGTGAAGATAAGATATTATAAGATATATGAGATGTGTTTCATT
This sequence comes from Kitagawia praeruptora, assembly GCA_037693485.1. Taxonomy (NCBI): domain Eukaryota; kingdom Viridiplantae; phylum Streptophyta; class Magnoliopsida; order Apiales; family Apiaceae; genus Kitagawia; species Kitagawia praeruptora. The sequence goes on from CM075351.1 coordinate 41,709,695, forward strand.
CTATTCTATTAATACATCAACTAGACAAGAGGACAAGATAGTAAATTAGCTTCCAAAAAATCTAGCATGTTTTGAACGGCCTGTTGAACGGCCGTACAGCAACCCATACAAGAGACCTTTTAAACTCTTTGAACGGCCTGCGGAACGGCCGTACAAGACAAATCTTCAAAATAATGCATTTAAAACCTCCAGGAATCGCGAGCATGCATCTTCTAACTTCCCTCTTGAATAATCTTTGCTTTCCAAGCCCAAAATAAGTCATCTTTTCAACAATTAGCAAGAGGCACTGAAAGATGAAAAACATAATTAATATCGATAAAACTACATTCGAAACTCACAAAAATGCAAGAGAATAAAAGACAAAACGTGTATAAAATACACGTTATCAAATCTTCCCCCACTTGAACTTTGCTAGTCCCGAGCAAACTAATATTAACAACTAGAACACTATACTAGATTCATTATTCTAAAAAAGGAAATGCATGGTTGAACAAGAGCATTCAAACCACCGTTTAAACCCCCAAGTAGCCTTGGAGGACGAGTTTCGTCTCATGAGGGTTTATAGATGATGTACCCACAAAATCACAAAAATCACTAACCAACAAGAAACTAACATTACCTACTAATTAAGCTAACTACTACATTCACATGTCCGAGTCATCATACAAATGGGAAACAAGCCAAGCATGGGGCTATATCTACTTGGAACTAAAATCAAACATATAAAGCTATTCACCTTGTCATCCACTATAACGAGCTAACAACCAATTCAAGAATCAAGATTAACACACCTTGTTCAAAATGTAACCATGACATTAAAGTTAGAATGAATGCACTTCAATCATGAACACTAGACCAAATTATCACAAGGCATACATGGCATCGCATTAAGAAGATGAAATTTGTATGGTGAAAAATCTCACATCTCTCAATTATGTATCACACAAGTATGGGCTAGAGATATCACTCAACTCCAAGTCTAAATGCATGCGCTCTACTTGACCTTGCATGTCCACCTAAATTCCGGATTGCACCAAAAACAAGGAATTCATAAAATGGGTTGTAACGAGGCTTGGGTGAAGGTGTGAAAATTTAAGTTCAAAGAATGTGTAAAAGTTTCGTTAGTTGAGTCAAAAATGACGCTTGCTCTCTTCATACACCAAATTCTCAAACTAAAGATCTCCACTCATTTACAATTACAAAACACAACCACATTTACCAAGAAAATTGAATCGAAATAAAATACAAAGATTTATTGCTTTTCTTTTCTTTTTGCTTTTTTTTTCTCTTTTTTTTCATACCTTTTTTTCTTTTTCTTTTTTTAGCAAAAGAGATGCATTAAACATATAAATATTAAAGAACCTTGAACCACATCTAAACATGCATATCACTCTAGTTCCCACTTACAATAAATAGCATTCTTCCTCTTCACAACATCTCCAAATTCTCATGTTGATCAACCAATTATTTCCAAGACTCAACTAGCTCAACTAGGTCGAGAGTGAAGTATTTGGCTATGAGTCATGTATAAAAGGGGAAAGTGACGAAGAAAAATATGGATATAAGCTTATTTTCATGGTTCACAAGCTAAAGAAGCCAAAAAGGTTATCCTAAATAGAATTTGCTTATTATGGTGCATCCATGAATTAAGGTTTAATGCAAGTCCTAGAGCAAGAACACACATAAAGAGGGAGAAACACACAAGCAAAAGAAATCATCGTTCAAGGCCTCACAAGGTTTACGTTGTAATAACATCTTCTCGATTTGATTCCATGCATGCTAAGAAATAATCGTCATGCTCAAAATTTAATTACAAACATCTAGACTGTTCATGCCATTTAAAGCATGTGTTTGTGTGCAATAAGGTGCATCAAACTTATAGATTCACATCAAATTGGTAATGCTTGGCACGAAATAGGAGAAAACACGGCTACAAGCTCACAATGTCTTAAATTTTACAAACAAGTAAACAAGCTTTATAACCAAACTTGTTTCTAAATGCAAACGAGACGGACATGGAATGAAACAAAAGATAGTACTAATACTAGCTACATACTATGCTACAAGGATGAACATAAACAATCCTTCCCCACGTAAAACATGGCATGTCCTCATGCATGACAAATAAAAATGGAGTAAAGAATAAAGTGTAAGAGAGCTCCCCTGAAAATAAACAACAAAGACCGGGAACACCACTCATATTTGCCAAAATCCACTCCGAAATTGCAAGCCACGAATTGAATTAACGCCACCAACCACAATCAACCTAAATAAGATAACCAACAAGCCAACACCCTCAAAGCCACTCAAAACACTAATTAAGGACACATAAATAATTAAAATTTGTTTTTTTAAAGATAAAAAATAAAAATAGAAAATAACTAGCCAATTATTAATAAAATCAAGAATCAAATTTGAAGTGAATTAAAATTGACTTTTGAATTTATAGAAATTGTTTAATTTTAGAAAATTTAAAACTTAAAATCAAAATCAAAGTAAAGGAGTGAATAAAAGTAAATAAAACAAAAAACAAAAAAGGCAAAAAAAACAAAAACAAAACAGGACAAAAAGAAAAACAAGGGGGCTGGGCAGTTTGAATTGAAAGGAATGGGGAGAAAGGTGGAATCAGAGAGAAGAAGAGAGGAGAGGTAGAGGGGGCGAATAGAAGAATGGTGGTGTAGGTGTTGAAAGGAGAGAGAAGCAGCGGAGAAAATGGGTGGTGATGTTTCGTTGTATGGAGAAGGTGGCTGATGGCGGAAGTGGGTGAGTTGGTCGGAAAGAAGAGAAAGGGGATGATAGTGTTGTGGTGATTGTGGTAGGATAGGTGGGCTGCTGGTCGGAAGAGACGGGAGAGAGAAGGGGAGAACGAAGGTGGATTGGAGATAGAAGGAGGCGGCGATGATTAGGGAGGTCGAGGACGGCGGGAGAGATGCTGGTGGTTATAGGCGGCGCGCGGAGAGTAACGGAGAAGGAACTGCAGTGGTGTTGAGAGGAATGGTGAAATGGGTGGAGGAGTTTGGAGATGAGAAGAGAAGAAAGGGGCTGTTGGTCATTTGGAAAAAAAAAAGAAAAGTGAAAAGGGTGGAGGCTGTAGAACGTAGGAGTGGTGAGTGCGAGATCTGGGCGAAAACGGAGTTGATTGTTGGTGGAGGGTGATGAAAGTGCTGGGCTGTGGCGTTGATTGTAGAAGGAGACAGCGGGGTGTTGAAGAAGATGTGGTGAAGAGTTGAGGGGATGGTAAACGGAAAGGAGAAGGGATTTGTTTATGCTCTGTTATGTTTGTCTTTTGAAAAAACAAACTGAGAGTTGCACGGCCCGTACATCAAGTGGGTAGGGGTTGAAAAAAATCCCTTCATTTTGAACTGTGGTATGGGCAGTAGGTGAAAAAATCGTGTACAGGCTGCTGAACGATTTGATGCACGGTCTGCAGCCCGTACGACCCTAAAATTTTATAAAATTGCAATTTTTTAATATTTTTTATATTTTTTAATCACACAAATTTTTGAATGCTTGAATAAAATATTAAATCCTGAAAACATGAACAAAGATCAAGGCACGAGTGGAATAAATATAAGAATCATAAAAATTAGAATTAACGATACTAAATATTGTTGAGCGGGACATTATTATTAATTTTTTTTTAAAACTCTATTATAAAATTCATTAGTTAAACCACAAAAACATATAATAATTAAATATTATATATTTTTGAGTTGTTTTTCTTATGAATTAAAATAGATGAAAAAGAAATCCCCACTCACTAATATTTAGATCAATGCTCAACCCGCAATATGCATAACACCCTACATAAATGCGAGTGAGGAACAAAATTAGATACACGCATAATAGATAAATACATGCGTACCTTGGGTTGCCTCCCAATTAGCGCCTTTGTTTAATGTCGTTAGCTCGACTTCTCGGATGTGCCTCGTAGCTAGGGGTGAGCAGAACCGAACCGGAACCGAAGAACCGAACCGAACCACACAATTTCGGTTCGGTTCGGTCCAAATTTTTTTCTTTTTCGGTTAGTTCGGTTCTTTTGGTTAGAACCGAAATAAATTTCGGTTCGGTTCGGTTCTTCCGTAAATAATTTCGGTTAGAACCGAACCACCCGAATTATATATATAAATATATATTTTTATTTATTTATTAATATTAATAATAATAATATATACAATAAATAGTTAATACTTAATAATAATATATAAATATAATATATATATATATTATATTTATATTAATAATAATATAATTATAATAATAATAATATATACAATAATAATTCAAAATTCAAAAAATTCGGTTCTTATGGATCGGACCGAACCGACCGAATTATTTCGGTTCGGGTCTGGTTCGGTCCAGAATTTTATTCGGTCCGGTTCGGTTCTAAAATAATTGAAAATTCGGTTCTCGGTTCTTTCGGTTCGGTTCGGTTCTGGACCGAACCACCCGAATGCTCACCCCTACTCGTAGCACCAACACAAACTAACATAAAAGAAGCTCATCCATGAAGGGGTTCCGCTAATGAGATGACATCAACGGTGGATTCTTGAAATCCCTCATAGAAAGGCTTGAGACGATGGCCATTCACCTTGAATTCTTTGTTGGTAGATAAACTTCGCAAATCCACCGTTCCATGAGGGTAGATTTTCACAACAACAAATGGACCCAACCAACGAGAACAAAGTTTTCCAGGCATTAACTTGAGACGAGAGTTGTAGAGAAGAACCTTTTGCCCAACATGAAATGATTTGGGAACAAGCGAACAGTCATGGAAGTCTTTCACTCTAGCCTTATACGATTGAGCATTCTCATAGGCATTGTTACGAATTTCCTCCAATTCAAGCAAGTTAAGTTTCCGATGAGCCCCGACAACATTAAGATCCATATTGCAAGCTTTGATTGCCCAATTAGCTTTGTGCTCACGGGGAGATGATAAGATTTACCAAAAATTAACTTGTAAGGAGACATGCCAATAGGAGTTTTGAATGCCGTCCTATAGGCCCATAAAGCATCTTCAAGGCGAACACACCAATCTTTCCTAGAGGGTTTCACCACCTTCTCAAGAATACACTTAATCTCCCGATTAGAAACTTCGACTTGACCATTAGATTGAGGGTGATATGTCGTGGCCATTCTATGATAGACCCCATAAGATTTAAGAAGATTCCCCGCCAATTTGTTACAAAAGTGGGTACCTTGATCACTTATGATAGCTTTAAGAACACCAAATCGATTGAAGACATGAGATTTGAGAAATGCAACAACGGCCTTACCATCACCCGATTTTGTTGCCTTGGCCTCCACCCACTTAGAGACATAATCAACGGCCAAGAGAATATAGAGATTTCCATGAGAAGAAGAGGGAAATGGCCCCATAAAGTTTGCCCCATACATCAAAGATTTCCACCACAATAATGGGAGTTTGGGGCATTTCATTCTTTTTTGCAATATTTCCGGTTCTTTGACAAGGTTCACATTGCTTACAAAATTCGTGAGAATCACGAAAAAGAGTTGGCCATGTAAATCCACATTCAAGCACCTTCCTTGCCGTTCAATCTTCCCCAAAATGACCTCCACAAGCATAAGAATGATAAAATTGAAGAATTGAAGCAATTTCCGACTCGGGAACGCACCTTCTCAAGACTTGGTCCGCACAATGTTTCCAAAGATAAGGATCATCCCAAATGTAGTGTTTAGCTTCACTCCTTAATTTCTCCCTTTGATACTTAGGCATGCCATTAGGAAAAGTTTTGCATACAATGTAGTTCACAAGATCCGCATACCATGGCACCTCGGTTTGAATTCCAAATAAGTGCTCATCCGCAAATAATTCTTGAAGAGGAGAAGCATCTTCCTCCCTCACAAGTCGACTCAAGTCCGCCACTAAGTTCTCGGCACCAATTTTATCTTTAATCTCTAAGTCAAACTCTTGAAGGAGAAGTATCCGCCGAATCAACCTAGGTTTTGATTCTTTCTTCGCCAAGAGGTGTCTTAAGGCGGCATGATCCGTGTACACAATAACTTTATAACCAAGGAGATATGAACGGAACTTGTCAAGAGCAAAGACAATAGCAAGAAATTCTTTTTCTGTGGTGGTGTAGTTTACTTGCGCGGAGTTGAGTGTGCGCGAGGCATAATAAATCACATGAGATCGTTTGTCAACTTTTTGCCCTAACACCGCACCAACCGCATAATTTCTAGCATCACACATAATCTCAAAAGGAAGGGACCAATCCGGAGGTTTAATGATAGGGGCCGAAGTTAAAGCTTCCTTGAGACGGTCAAAAGCCACCTTACATTTTTCATCAATTTTAAACTCCACATCCTTTTGTAGAAGAGATGATAGGGGAAGATCAACTTTGGAGAAATCTTTGATAAACCTTCTATAGAATCTGGCATGGCCAAGAAAAGATCGCACATCCGTGACATTCGAAGGGTATGGAAGACTTGAAATAACATCAACTTTTGCCTTGTTAACCTCAATGTCCTTCCTAGACACAATATGTCCCAAGACAATACCTTCTTGGACCATGAAATGACATTTTTCATAGTTGAGCACTAGATTAGTGTCCAAGCATCTATCCAAAGCATGTGTAAGAATTTGAAGACATTCATCAAAATAATCACCCGAAATAGAGAAATCATCCATAAAGACTTCAATTCCATTCTCTATCATATCGGAGAAAATACTCACCATACACCTTTGAAAAGTTGCGGGAGCGCCACATAATCCAAATGAGAGTTTACGAAATGCAAACGTGCCAAAAGGACAAGTGAATGTGGTTTTGTCTTGATCTTCGGGAGCAATGACAATTTGATGATATCCGCTAAATCCATCTAGAAAGCAATAGAATTCCTTCCCGGCTAACCTTTCTAACATTTGATCAATGAAAGGAAGAGGAAAATGGTCTTTCCGAGTTACCGCATTCAACTTGCGATAATCAATGCACATTCACCACCCATTTTGGACTCGGGTAGACACAAGCTCACCCTTAAGATTCTCATCAAGAGTGATACCCGCCTTCTTAGGAACACAATGCAACGGACTCACCCACTTGCTATCCGAGATTGGAAAAATGATACCCACATCAAGTAGCTTGAGAATCTCCTTTTTAACAACTTCCATCATTACCGGATTAAGTCTTCTTTGAGGATCTCTAGTAGGTTTTGCTCCTTCTTCAAAGAGTATGCGATGCATGCATGTAGAAGGGCTAATCCCCTTAATATCGGCAATGGTCCACCCGATAGCACTTTTGTGATCTTTAAGAACCCTCAAAAGACGTTCTTCTTGCACATTATTCAAATTAGAAGCTATGATTATGGGAAGAGTCTCATTGTCCCCAAGATAAGCATATTTGAGATGATTAGGCAATAGTTTCAATTCCAAAATAGGAGGATTCTCAATAGAAGGGAGTAATTTAGAATAAGACATGGAAGATCAATTTTTTTAAGTTCATACCTTTGGGGTAAAGGTTGCAATGCATTGAGCTCCATAATTGCCTCATTGGCCTCTTCCGAATTAGTGAATCCATCATCTTCACTTGCACATCCCTCAATAACCACTTGGAGAGCTTCTTTATTTCCTTTGTCAAAAGCTTGTTGGGCCAAGCCATCAATGACATCAATGGAGCAAATTGAGTGTGACTCACTATGAAATTTCATGGCATCATAGATATTGAACTTGACAACTTCATCGCCAAACTCCATGGTGAGAGAACCATCATCCATATTAATCTTGGTTTTCGCCGTTTTAAAGAATGGACGCCCAAAGAGAATTGGGGTGGACTTGAGGTTTGATGGACTGAAAGGCATATGATGTAGCCTATTTGTATTTCGAGAATACAACTCAACTTAAACAAGATTGTAATAGTAAATAGTATATAGACTGTCACAAGGAATCTCAGATTGTATTATCTGTCAGAAGAAAAAGATCAAGGTCAATCTACAGACTTGAAGATTTACTACATTGAAAGAAGCTCAGTCATCTGATCAAGCCTCAGTGGAGTATTCGTTAAGAAGTGGATTCATTTAAAGTGACAGAGATTTCAACAGTGACAGAGATAGTACAGAAGATTAAAGAGAGAGAGGAGAAAAGAAAAGGAACCAGATTTTAAAGTCAATATATGAAGAACAGACATTGTGGTTAGTCACTCATGAACCAGACAGTACATCGAGTGTCAACATTAAACAGTGGTTGTTCGTCATTAACTTCAGTGGTTCAAGCTATCAAGATTGGTATAAGGGAAAATCATTGTGCAAGCAACAGAAGTGTTAAATTCATTAACCACAATGATTTTACTATCAAGTGGACTGGCTACGAGGAAAAAGAATTTGCGCTATCAATAGATTTATATTAATTCTTATTTAATTAACATATTTATGTAATTTATTTAATTAATAAATTAATTCATTCTGAATTAATTTATTTATTAAATTAATTATCATGTTAATTAACGTTGAATTAATGTATTAATCTAAATTGATTTAATTAAGTAATTAATGAATTAATCATTATTTGTTTAAATGATTAATTGATTAAGTAATTAATTAAATTAAAACAAAAGAGATTTGGGTTATGAATTTGCATGGGCTGAATCCAAAAGAAATGAACTGGGTCGGTTGAAAAGCCATTGGGCTCAAGGCCCAATGGAAGTGCAAGATCTGTTAAAAGTGAGGTACTAAGTTGTAATTTTGTGTGTGAACACAAAATTAAGGAAAGTTGTTGTCTGCACATGTACTGGAATAACAAATGAATTACGTTGAATTGAAAGAAAAGTGTTGTCACCGCACATGGTTTTGTCGGCAGCATCTACACCCTCCTGCAGAGCGCGTGGATGACACGCGCCATGGGCAAACCGTAAAACAGCCCGCGCGTGTCCAGCAGTTCTTCTCCCGCGACTGGCTTTCGTCTGTCAGCTGTATTCATTTGATTACAAAAAGAATTAATCCGGAAGAGTCACTGGTTATTTAATTCATGTACAGACTATGTTGATAGTCACACCGGTAGTCTGGATTTTAAGTTGATAGTCATACCGACAGTCTGCAAGAGTAATTGATAGTCTGTATTATTAAATGGATAGTCTACAAGCCATTTAATAGTCTATCAATGATAGTCACACCGGTAGTCTACAGCTCAACTGGATAGTCTGCAGTGCATTTGATAGTCTCTGGATAGTCTAAACAAGTGAAAAAACAAAACAGAAGAGGCAGAAGAATATAAAGACAGGCGGCTCAACATATCAAACATACAGAACATAATATCCTTCAACAAACAAAAAGCTGCTCCATTTCTCTCTCACCGTACCAAGAACAAATAAATTCCTAGAAAATCAAGTTCAACACCTTTGTAATATTTTATCCGGTGGAACTTGATTATTTGTGATTCTTGTACTACTAGCGAATTAAGTTTCCTAGTTCTTATCTTGATTTTTATTAACTAAATTAGAAAAGTTCATGTCGAATTTTCTAATTAGTTTTTATCAACTTGATAATTAATCTGTACTGAAATTGTAACACCCATCAAGTTAATATATTGTTATATTCAACTTGAAAATTGTTTCAATTTATTCCGCTCAAATTTGTCTAAACTAAATTTTATTTAAAGGACAAATTTCGATAAATTGGTATAGATTGTATTCAACCCCCCCTTCTACAATCTTATCGGACCTAACAATTGGCATCAGAGCCTATTGATTGATACACAAATCAAGATCCTATTTTTATTCAATCAAAAATTTATCTCGAATTTTTAACTCACTTAAAAATTCATCATGTCTTCCAAAGGCATTGTTAAAATTCCTATCTTTAATAAAGATAACTATGACATGTGGAAAAATAAAATGGAATTGTTTCTTGATGTTACAAATCTAAATTATTTGTGGGTTTTGAAAAATGGACCAAAAACTCCTATGCAACATGATGATGAAATCCTTACAAATGGAGTAGTAACAACACCTGCAAAATTCTATCCAAAGGACCCTAAGAACTTTACTGCTGAAGATAAAGAGGAAGCTGGACTGGATAAAAATTTGAGACTCATTCTATTAGATTCCCTAGATGCTGTAATGTATAGTCATGTAATGAATTGTAAAACTGCTAAGCACATCTGGAAAACTATTGAGACTATTAATGAAGGGACTGATGAAGTCAAGGAAAATAGACTTCAAATTTTGACCTCTGAATATGAACACTTTAGAGCTGGCCCTAACGAAGGCATTCAGGAAGTGTTCGAAAGGTATAACAAAATAATCAACAACTTGCAAGTTCATGGCAAGCAATATACCCAGAAGGAGATCAACATGAAGTTTTTACTGACTATGCCTACTCACCTGGAGCATAGAATAACTGCCATCAGAGAATCCAGAGATTTAAATAAGATTGCTCTTGACAGGCTGTTTGGTGTTCTGAAGACCTATGAGTTGGAACAAGAACAGCAGAAAGAGATTTCTGGCAAAGGCAGAGTGGCAAGTTCTTCTACAGCTCTAGTAGTTGAGGTTCCTAAGGAAGTGGAAGCTAAAGTTGTTCAACCTAACAGCTCCAACAAGGAACAAATTGAAGTGGAACATGGACAGACACCAGTCACTCAGGATGGTGGAGAATTCTATTCACTGGAAGAGCTAGATCAATTGGAAGATGAATCCATGGCAATGATGGTGAGGCAATTCAGTAATTTCAGATTCAGGCGAAATCCAAAGTTCAGGTTTAAGTCTAATAGCAGATTTCAGAGAGGAGGTTCTTCATCCTCTAGTAACAGGGGAGGTTACAAAACTGGTACAGTTGACAGAAGCAAGATCCGTTGCTTCAATTGTAATGAGTTGGGACACTTTGCTACTGAGTGTCAAAAACCCAAGCAAGCACGGAAAAAGGACTATGCTTCTGAAAAGAAGAAAACTGGAAGAGCTTATGTAGCTGCCGGTAAAAGCTGGGATGACACAGACAGCGAAGATGAAGAATATGGAAACTTTGCGCTGGTGGCAAATGCTGAGTCATCAACTTATTACACCACACCGGTAATTCTTACTGATGAAGAGTTAATTCGTAGCTTACGTAATTCCTTGAGTAATGCACAAAAGGGATACGAGAGAATAAGTCTTGTAAACACTAAACTTGAAAATGAAGTGTTAGAATTAAAAAAGGTGCATACTAATCAAGATAAGAATATAGAAGAAATAGCTCGACTTAACCGCAGAGATAAGTCATTAGGAGAATACATGGTAAAACAAGTTGATAGGATTGCTGAACAAGACATCAGGATTAGAGAACTTGAAACACAGATTAGAGCTTGTTATAATTCTGTTAAAGTTTCCAAAGAGCACTTCAACAAACAAGCTAGAGAACAAACTGTAGGAATAGGGTTTGGTTACAAAGAAGCTGCTGGTTCTTTGGGCAACCATTCTGCTAATCCTATTCCTGCTAAAGAAAGAGGTATACCACACGTTCTCAAGAATGTTGAAAAACCCATGTTTAAAGAATCTGTTTCTGAACCACCAAACATGTATTCTATTGTGATTCAAGAAGAAATGAAAAATGAGGACAGTGCTAATGGCATAGTCCTTGATAATGATAAATCTGTTAGGGCGCCTACAACCAAAAATGTTAAATCTAATAAGGTTGTTTCTATGAAACCAGTGAAGTTTGTTCCCAGTTCATCTAAAATTGAGTTAGGTGATAACAAGTTGGAGCAGAATAATAACATGTCTAACATGAATACCATGCCTGTTATTGATACTTCTCATAAAGCATGTGGTGTTGCCAATTGTATGTCTTGTGCTTTCAATGTTATGTCTGCTTACTTTAATGGTAATCATGCATGTGATAATAAGACTACTCCTCGACAACATATGAACAGGAATAATAATGTTAGATCAAAGACTGCTAGTTCTTCTCATGTTAGGAGAGAGACATTTGTACCTAAGCCTAAACAAAGTTTTACTAAGGCTGTTTACAAGGTCAAATGTCCAGTCAATGAAACAAGTGTTATTGCTGGTAAACAAACATGGATACCCAAAATGAAACAAAAGATTGTAAAATCTGTTTATAGGGTAAAATGCTTGTTGACTAATGGTAAAATTGGTGTTAAGGTGAAAAATGTTGTTTTGCCTGACAAAGGCCAATTCTTTAAGTATTCTGGACCCAATCAAATTTGGGTTCCGAAGAAGGTTTAATCCATTTGTCATTGCAGGGTGTTGAGCAGGTTGAACGAGTGACCTGGATCTTGGATAGTGGATGTTCAAGGCATATGACTGGTGACAGAACCCTGCTGACAAATGTGGTGGAGAAGGCCGGACCAGTAGTTACCTTTGGAGATAACAGCAAAGGTAGAACTGATGGATATGGCAGACTTGAAGCTGGAAATGTTATCATTGATGAAGTCTCTTTTGTGAAAGGACTTGAGCACAATTTGCTCAGTGTCAGTCAATTCTGTGACAAAGGATATGAAGTTTATTTCAACAAGAAGAATTGTCTAATTTCACACAAGAGACATGAAAAGCCACAACTGACAGGAGTTAGAAAAGGCAATTTGTACGTAGCCAATATGAACTCAGGAAGCACTGAAGAAATTACTTGCTTCTACACTAAAGCATCTAATGACGAGAGTTGGCTATGGCACAAGAAACTTTCTCATCTAAATTTCAAGACAATGAATTCTCTAGTTAAAAGAGAGTTGGTGAGAGGTTTGCCTTCAATGGAATTCACTCAAGAAGGACTGTGTGATGCATGTCAAAAAGGCAAGCTAAAATGGGCAAGTCACAGGAGCACTGACACATCTTCAATAACTGAACCATTACAATTACTTCATATGGATTTGTTTGGTCCAGTTAATGTGATGTCTATGTCAAGGAAGAGATATGATCTAGTGATCGTTGATGATTTTTCAAAATACATATGGGTCATATTTTTGAATTCTAAAGATGAGACTCCACAACTGGTGATTGATCACATCAAATTAATTGAGCGAGATTCTACATATCCAGTGAGAGCTATAAGATCAGACAATGGAACTGAATTCAAGAATGCAGTTCTAAATGACTTCTGCACTGAGAAGGGTATAACCAGACAATATTCAGCACCAAGAACTCCTCAGCAAAATGGAGTAGTGGAAAGAAAGAATAGAACCTTGATTGAAGCTGCACGTACTATGCTAAGTGAATCAAGGCTTCCATTGTACTTTTGGGCTGAAGCTGTCAACACTGCTTGCTATACCCAGAATCGAACTCTAATCAATAAAGACCATATGAAGACACCCTATAAAATTATGGCTGATAAGAAACCATCACTCAAATACTTTCATGTATTTGGGGCAAAATGCTTTGTGCTTAAAGAAGGTGATGATCAAGGTGGTAAATTCGATACAAAAGCATTTGAAGCAATTTTTATTGGTTATTCAATGAGGGCATACAGGGTATATGTGATTGATGAACAGAAGATGATGGAAAGTGTCAATGTAACATTTGATGACACTAAACTCCCTAGTATCCAAACTGAGGATTCATCTGAAAAGCTATCTTTTGATGATATGACAGATCCAGATTCAGATGATGATAATCCACCTGATGTTTTTGCTGATGCTAATGACAACAATGATAATGGTGATGATGATGATGATCAGGGTAATGGTGGTGAAAACAATGATAATACTGGAGATACACCTGACACTCCTGAACATTCATCTAGTCAACCTGGCAACAACTCAGGGGGAGATAATGAAGGATCAACTAGTCATACTCAACATCACAATGAAGAACAAGGCGAATCATCAAGATTAAATCTTCCAAGACAAACAGTTTGGAATAGAGCTCATCCTTTTGAGCTGATTATTGGTGATCCAGATGTTGGAGTCAAAACTAGAAGTGCTACTCAAAATCAATGTAACTATTCAGGGTTTCTATCTGAAATGGAACCTAAGAAAACTGAGGAAGCTCTTTCTGATCCTGATTGGGTGATTGCTATGCAAGATGAACTCAATCAATTCAAACAACAAGAAGTATGGAAGCTGGTACCCAGACCCAAAGACAGGAAAGTGGTTGACACAAGGTGGGTATTCAGAAACAAGCTAGATGAAGATGGTACAGTGACAAGAAATAAATCAAGACTGGTAGCAAAGGGTTATTCACAAGCTGAAGGAATTGATTATGATGAAACCTATGCTCCAGTGGCAAGACTTGAGGCTATCAGAATATTCTTGGCCTTCGCAGCATTCTCAAACTTTAAGGTTTATCAAATGGATGTCAAGAGTGCCTTTCTGAATGGTAAACTAGATGAAGAGGTATATGTAGAACAGCCCCTGGCTTTGAAGATCCAGAATTCATGGATTATGTCTACTTTCTCTTCAAGGCTATCTATGGTCTTAAGCAAGCGCCAAGAAAATGGTATGACACTCTCTCTGAATTTTTACTTGAAAATGGTTTTGTTAGAGGTGTCATAGACAAAACTCTCTTCACAAAGAAACATAAAAATGATACAATATTAGTTCAAATCTATGTGGATGATATAATATTCGGGTCTACTAATGGTCTTCTTTGCAAGAAATTTGCTAAGTTAATGCAGGGTAAGTTTGAAATGAGCATGATGGGTGAGCTAAAGTTCTTTCTTGGATTGCAAGTAAGTCAAAGGACAGATGGAATATTTATCTGTCAATCCAAGTATGTCAGAGAGCTCCTCAAGAAATATCAAATGGAGGACTCATCTTTAGCAAGAACACCATCATCTACAGCTGTTAAATTTGGAGCATGTGAAAATTCTGCTAAGGTAGATATCACAAGCTACAGAGGTATGATAGGCTCATTACTTTACCTTACTGCAAGTAGACCAGATATTATGCATGCTACATGTTTGTGTGCAAGGTTCCAATCGGATCCTAGAGATGTTCATCTCATTGCTGTAAAACGAATCTTGAGATATCTTAAGGGTACGCCTAACTTAGGCATCTGGTACCCTAAAGATTCTGGTTTTAATCTTATTGGATATACAGATTCAGATTATGCAGGAAGTGTTGTAGATAGAAAAAGCACATCTGGGAGTTATCAATTCCTATGTGGCAGGTTGGTTTCCTGGTACAGCAAGAAACAACAAACAGTTTCCAACTCAACAGCTGAAGCTGAATATATAGCTGCTGGAAGCTGTTGTGCACAGATCTTGTGGATTAGGAATCAGCTAAGGGACTATGGCTTTGTACTTGACAGGATTCCTATCTTGTGTGACAATACAAGTGCCATAGCAATCTCCAACAATCCTGTGCAGCATACGAGGACAAAGCACATCGATATCAGGTATCATTTTATTAGAGAGCATGTCATGAATGGTACCGTGGAGTTACATTTTGTACCCACGGAAGAACAAACAGCAGATATTTTTACTAAGTCTCTTGACGAATCCACATTCACCAGAATTGTTGGTGAATTGGGTATGTTAAATAGTCCTAGTAATTAAACTAGTTAATATCCGAGGTTTGCTCTTTAATAATTTATAAGTGATTACTTTGTTAATATTTGTTATTAAAATCACTTGTATAATTATTTTATCAACTTATCTTCTTGCTTGTTAATTCTCAAATCAGTGTCATTATTTTCTTAATATATTCCTACTTACTTCTTTTAATTTTAGAATATTTTAATTTTCTCTAAAAATATTTTTCTCAAATTTTACAAGTTGAAATTTTTGAGAAATCTATTTTTGTTGAAAATCACTTTTGAATATTTGTGTTGATTTAATAAGTCATATTTTCTCTTTAAATGATTTTCTATAAGAAAGTTATTTTATTAAGAAAATATATAGATTTATTAATTTACTACAAATATTTATGTAAATAGTTAATAGTTTATTAATTGGTTTGTAGTGTTTGTCCTTTTGTTATTAATGTTTGATTTCGTAAAAAGGATAACCTATGGCATTTTTTTTAGTATT
Organism: Kitagawia praeruptora; assembly: GCA_037693485.1. Taxonomy (NCBI): domain Eukaryota; kingdom Viridiplantae; phylum Streptophyta; class Magnoliopsida; order Apiales; family Apiaceae; genus Kitagawia; species Kitagawia praeruptora. Next base: position 41,725,601 of record CM075351.1, read on the forward strand.
TTCTTATTTTCTATTTAGCTATTTTTAAGTAGTTATGTTGTTGTAAATATTTTGTAAATTATTTTCTTTTATTTCTAATATTCTGTAAATATTATTAATACAGTTATTTTTGAATATAATGTTAGATTTTCAGGATCTAACAATTGGAAGACAAGACCTAACAAGTGTTAACAAAGTGGTAACAGTTGGTATCTAACATACAGGATCTAAAACATGATAAAATAGTTTTGTTTGTATTGGTTTAAACATTAACATTCATTAATTTGATTAATATTTATTGTTAATTGGATTTTTGTTTATGTTTTTGTTTAGTAAAACCGGCTCAAGATATCAATATTTCCTAACTCAAAATCTCTTTCTATAGTTGTGATTGCTTACATTGTAAATCTTTTGAAATCACAAATGTATATCATTCTATCTCTATTGCTCATATTCTGTGATGCAGGTTCATCTAAATGGAGTTTTGCTTTCTCACTTGATTAGTCATGAGGTTGTAAACCCAACAACTTTTATCCCAGACTACAGTCAAACTCAAACACATTCTATCTTACACCCTAAAAGGAAGTAACCTATCAGACTAGAGGTCACCAGGTAGTAACTGCACATGATGCAGCAAATAAGGATGTGTGGGTATTCAGTTGGAGAGTCACTACCTTATACACTAACCAAAATATTTCATATGTACAAAGTGAGATTGCACACACTAAGGATAAATTGACGGAAACCTGTAATCCAACCATTTTACTGTAACGCCCCCAAATCCGGGGTCAGGGATTTGGTCGTCACGCGGAAAACCTTAATAACAAATCACCTGTTTAATCACATTAAACCATCTGTAGCCATTAATAATTGAGTTACAACATTTGAGACCCCAACCACCAAGCATCTTTTAGGTTATAGGGCTAGAAACAAGAATCAACTCCTTACTACTAGTATAACTTCGTTGAGAAGTACACCAGCAACTAATACTATATTATGCAAAGTAACATATATATTACACAACAATATACTTACTCCAGCTATAAATTTTCTAGATCATATCGTCTTCATAAGGGCACGCTGCCCGCTTCATCTAAGCCATGCAGATAACCTCGTCCGGCTACCTTCCACTGAAAAGTTAATATTTGAAAACAAGCAAGTATGAGCGAAAGAATTGCTCAGCAAGTTATTACTAGAGTTTAACAAAATATCCCATCATGTGCATGGGTTTCCAACATTCAACTGATACTTAATATCCTTCTTAAAACATTTTTAACCACGAAAGTCTGTCAGGAAAGTATAATGTTTGAAAATAATATCAACTGAACACTGTACCAATATAATATAAAAGTTGTCGTTACAAAGTAATTAAATAGCCACATCTTGTTTGCGCAGTAATACACCAACATAAACTTGTTGGTTATACAATACGAAATCACTAACTTGTGATAATATAATATCAGTTCTCTTCTATAACAAGATAATAATCAATATATCATCTTAGTATAATATCTCAAGGTAATATAACATTTAAAATCAAGCTCTCAATATAATCTTTCCATTTCCTTTTATACAACAATTGTGTATAAAAGTAATATAAAATCAGTTTCTCTTCTTACTGTAAAACAATTCCATCATTTCATACCATTTTCCTTTTTCAGTACACAACTCTGAAACCATTATCAATTCTTTCTTTTAAGTTTTGGGGATTTTCACTGTTGCCGAATACGTGAGGCACGATGATCAGTCGTCCTCCGTACCCGTCCCTTTTTACTACCGGTAGAAGGAGGAAGGTACACCACTACATCCCCCTGGAGGAAGGTACACCACTACATCCTCCTTCGGCAACTCTTGGGCCGAATTAAAATATTGATTGCTGGACTGTGCAGCACACAGCCTCCTACGCTTTTTGTTGCTATCCCCCTTTTTGTCAAATCATTTTTCCATTATCAAACACCATTTCACATTTTTCCACTTTTCCGTTTCCATTCGCATTTCCATTCACCTTTCCACATTTCACATTTCTGTTTCACCTTTCCATTTTCATATCCGTATTATAATCATTTGAAAACATTTATACAGGTATATCAATTCAAGACATACATTCATTTCACTATGAAATTCCTTAAACAACCTTTTAACAATATATAATCACCCTTAGAACACTTAGAATATCTAAAGAATAACTATTCAATAATCCCTTTTAAATGAATATTATAATTAATATTCATAAAAAAAATAACATTTATCAATATCATTCCAGACATTTTTAACCAAAAATGTCTCATTTATAACCATCGAAATATCTTTATTATTATTCCGAAACAAAGCGATTTTAAGAAAACATTTTAAAAATAATATTCATCTAATTAAATAAATTTAATTAGACGAATAAGGTTTATTTAATTAGTAGATGCTTCAAGAGGTATCTAATAATTAAATAAACACTAGTTTATTGGTGATGTTGCCATTAGGTTAATTATTGCGAAATCCTTTCTAAAAACTTTGTCCGGGTTTTCGAAAATATACATTCCAAGATAACCCCTTCCACTTTTCCATTCATATATCCATACATTTAAATTGTACCAACTAAAATACTTTACATGAAAATCCCTTTTAAGTAAATCTGTAAGCATCAATCCTTGTCCCCTTATATAACAAAATATTTATTAATAACGTCTGAAAGAGTTTAGAACTCAAATATCCTCAATTTACACATAACTGTAATATTATAAAATAACTTTAGATAACAACTGATACCATAATATCATAAAAATAACCATAATAACAACTGATACCATTCCTTCCCATATCACTTTACTCCTTATAGAATATCACTCTCTCCATATCACATATATTACCCGTCAAACCATTTTACTTAAAAGTAAACAATTTATCCAGATAAAGATAGAAGAAATCTTGTAAATATGGACTGAAGTCTTATTTCACACATTTCATATATTTCAAATTAAATATACTCTGAACGATAGAGTATGTATAAATAAACTTGCCTCTGGTCCTTAGCACCAGACAGAACAGCACGAATAAATCCTTGGCGTTTCGCCCAAGTAGTTCCATGAACTTTACACGACGCCTCGATCCTTCCTTTTTGATACACGTTGCTCCACTTGATCACGCCCTAATGGTACCGAAATAGTTACGATCACGCGTCAGTCCAACCTCGTATCTCGAGTAGACCCAACTCAGAATTACCACTGAGTCACCTAAAGTCGTACTATAGTTGTTATCCCTATAACTGACTACTCAAATACCAATTAATGCACATAACACATTTAGTCAACTTCACTTAACATATACAATTATAATACTAGTGTCATTCTATGACAAAACTCAGTTTATAAATAATCTTCAAAACGCATTTAATCCCCGAAACACATAAATCCTTGAATTAACACATAAATCCTTGAGACAACAATTACCCTCGAATTAATTCACTTAACACATATACACATAAACAGTTAACACCCAAATCATACCTTTAAACCATTGAAATCAAATAAGTTAAATAAATTTAAATGCAGGGGATTTTCAGAAAATTTCGGCATGTAGTATTCGTTTATCGGACTATGGGCACAGCCCCTCAATATCAATCAAAACAATTCAACCCTGCTTTTGCAAAAATAAAGCTGCCTCAACTTGCAGCAACATAAAAGTAAACAAATAATGAAAAGTACCCGCCTAGACATGCGGCACCTAGCACATAATAATTAACACTACTACTTACGCTACACCAATGATCGTATTTCTCACGCATTTTAATGATACACGTGACAACCAATCATTGATGTTCGTAAGCCCTAGGGAACAACCCGTAGCACTAACTATTACTTACGCTATATCAATGATCACATCACTTAAGTATATTAATTATACTCGTGATAGCTAACCATGGATATTCGTAAGCCCTAGGGATTAGTCGAAAAGAATTACACAAGTCCTTTAAATATTGACATTTAAAAACTTGTGATCTTTTCATAACCCCTAGCACAATTCTAATTATTATAAAATTCTAACATTTAACATGTATCACGTATTCCCATACTTACCAACACCAAGTAATTGACGATTATACATTCAACAAATACTAAGACTTGATTTATACTCCCTCTGTCCCATCCATTTCTTCACACTTTCCTTTTTGGGATGTCCCATCCAATTCTTCACATTTCCTAAAATAGTAAACTTTATACATTATATATTTATGGGTCCCACTACTTTACTCACTTTTCTCCTCCACTATACCCACTTTATACATTATATATTTATGGGTCCCACCACTTTACTCAATTTTCTTACTTTTCACCCCTTTCTTTATATATTTCCTTGACCTCCGTGCCCGAACCCATATGTGAACATATGGGTGGGACGGAGGGAGTAACATTTAGCATATAACCATTTACAATTTGCAAACTCACAGTAAATCTTTGATAATTAACACTTAAATCAAAATATACTACTAAAGCAATTATACAATTACTTAATCGAAATCATTTACAATTAGCAAGCTCATATAACTCCAACAATTAATACAACCCCACTTATAACATCTAACAAAATAGACATTTACCACTTAGTAATTCAAACAAACTCATAGCACATTATATACGACAACTAACAATTAGCACTTAACATTTAACAACTAGTCGTTGTTAAACACAAACATTTACTCGGACTTGCGATTAGTCCTCCACAATCATAAATTACAAGTATCGACCCTCCGAATTAAATCTCGGAAATTAATCAAATCACAAAAATTGACACATTAACTCACGAAATAAATTTAATTACAATTACAATATTTAAACACTACTCGCAATTTCACAACTAATTAAATTCCAACAATACTAATTTAATAATTAAACTACTACAATTAAGCTATATACTCACAATTTAACTAATTAAATCACAACCATATTCTCCAAATTCAATATACACTAATTATCAAAATTAACACATACATCTCATAATTTACAACTAATTAAATTAAAACAATTAAATAATTTAAAATACGGAAATTAAATAGGTAGACACGAAATTATACCATTTCGATTTCCGCTTCGATTCGTCGGAAAAAGAATCCATTCCTCCATCTCTCTCACTTCTCCCTTTCTTCTCTCTCTCTCTCTCTCTCATGGCAGCCTCCCTTAATCCCGAACCCAGCTGCTACCACTTCCATCTCTGTCTTCGATCTGCAATAGCCACCAGCGCCGCGCCTGCAGCCGCCGGCCTCCCCCTCCGCGGCTCCACCTCCCTCGCACACACACACTCCCGACCATACATACATACACGCACAGATTATACATACCCACACACACTATTACACACACACGAATTGCATATATACACACACAAGCTTCTTCTCTTAAAATCCCTCATTTCTCTTCCAAATCTCTCTTTCTTTCTCTTCCCCCTTTTCTTTCTTTCTTTTCTTCCTCTATTCTCTTTTTCTTACCGTTTCTTTTCTTTCTCTTCTCTCGAATACTCCATCTGCTGGGATGTCTTCTTTACTTAATGGGCTTGGCCCAACTCCTCTTATTACTACTACTCTACCCAATTATAACTAATAAACGACTAAAAAAAAATCACAATTAAATAAAATATTTAGAAAATTAAACTTTTCATTTTTAAAACAAAGAACATAAAATTACAAGCACCCACATATTTTCGAAATATTTTTCGGATCAAAAATGAATTAAATATGAATTTTCAAAGTTTTGATCCTTTAAATACAATAAAACTCTTAAAATCATTTTAAAATACCGAAACATCCAAATTAATTCACCCAACCATTTTAAAAACTAAATAATATTATAAATATAATATTACAAAAGATTTCATGATTTTAAATTCCTCCGATAATTTTATAAAATTAACAGAGGATCAAAATGTATGATTTAAATATATTTAAATCCTCAAAAATATAAATAAAATACAGCAGCCTTCACAACTCACACAAATCATCATATAAACACATAATATAGTTCATAATTACACTGAACCAGACAATAATTAAATAATTCACTTATGAAATTCCTTGAACTGGATAATGAACAATAAAATAAAATAAAAATTTCCTCCTCATTTTAGGAAAAACATTAATATTCTTAAAATAATAATAAAATCATTTTCTGAAAATTCGGGTTATTACATTTACGATTAGGATTATAAGTTAAAGATTTTTCTTTAATGAACCAAGTGTCTTCACAGACATTAGAAGGAAATCTTGATCTCAATGCTAAATTTCTAGATCATTGTTGACCTTCTCAGAATTCAAATCTGAAAACCATAAAAAGGGAAAACTAGCAACTTGTAGATTATGACTCAGATTCGTCTGACGAGTCCAACGAGGATTTGGGATTTGCGAACTCCCATTGCACCATCACTGACCTCTCATGAAGGGGCTAGGGTGATTTTTCCTTGCAGGTACACTAATGGATGTTGGAGCTATGAGTGATATGAGTGATACACCAGTGAGCAAGAGTGCAAACACAGAGAGATGTGAGACACTCAACACAAATGAGTGGAGAGAAGAGTGAAACACTTGTGAGGTACACTAAACACTATCACACACTCACAGTGAGGAAGAAAATGAAACATTCTTTCTAACAGAACTCTATAATTGGTACAACTACTTTGTCAACTAGTTGATTGGAGGATTCCTCAACTAAGGGGGAGAAGTAAGGGGGTACAAGAAAAAGGAGATTTAGAAAGGGGGAGCATTTACAGACTGTGCTTTGGAAGAGAAGCAAGTCAAGTTACTAAGGGGGAGCATTTACAGACTGTGCTTTGGAAGAGAAGCAAGTCAAGTTACTAAGGGGGAGCCTTAGATGGAAAAGTAAGGGGAGATTCAGTGCTAGAGGAAAGAGGAGATATAAGGAGAAGATTACATCACAATACTATTCTATTAGTCTTTCAATGTACTATGTATAAAGGCTAAGTGGAAGAGTAGTAGATTTTCCAGAAGTTACAGAAATGGTATTGATTCACCATTGTCTACATAGTAGGAACAGTTGTTTTTCTTAAGTGAGAAAAGCTGTGTCAGAGAAGGGAAGTGATTGTAAATCAAGAATTGCTGATAATCACAAATGTAAGATGTGAAGGATTATCAGGCAGAGATATGAAGAATCAGAAATGAAGATGAGTTATCTATTGAAGATCAGTTCAGTGCTAGAGGAACAATCATCTATCATTTCATCGACTGAGGATTCTGGAAATGTTAAATCTAAACCAGAGAAATTTTTTAATGTACTATTTGCTAAGCTCCTAAATGCTTAATCTTTTTCTTGTTTAATTGAGTTAGTTGAGTTATCCTCTAGGTATTTGCTTGTTATTGTCTAACAAACAAATAGGGGGAGATTGAAAGGCATATGATGTAGCCTATTTGTATTTTGAGAATACAACTCAACTTAAAAAAGATTGTAATAGTAAATAGTATATAGACTGTCACAAGGAATCTCAGATTGTATTATCTGTCAGAAGAAAAAGATCAAGGTCAATCTACAGACTTGAAGATTTACTACATTGAAAGAAGCTCAGTCATCTGATCAAGCCTCATTGGAGTATTCGTTAAGAAGTGGATTCATTTAAAGTGACAGAGATTTCAACAGTGACAGAGATAGTACAGAAGATTAAAGAGAGAGAGGAGAAAAGAAAAGGAACCAGATTTTAAAGTCAATGTATGAAGAACAGACATTGCGATTAGTCACTCATGAACCAGACAGTACATCGAGTGTCAACATTAAACAGTGGTTGTTCGTCATTAACTTCAGTGGTTCAAGCTATCAAGATTGGTATAAGGGAAAATCATTGTGCAAGCAACAGAAGTGTTAAATTCATTAACCACAATGATTTTACTATCAAGTGGACTGGCTACGAGGAAAAAGAATTTGCGCTATCAATAGATTTATATTAATTCTTATTTAATTAACATATTTATGTAATTTATTTAATTAATAAATTAATTCATTCTGAATTAATTTATTTATTAAATTAATTATCATGTTAATTAACGTTGAATTAATGTATTAATCTAAATTGATTTAATTAAGTAATTAATGAATTAATCATTATTTGTTTAAATGATTAATTGATTAAGTAATTAATTAAATTAAAACAAAAGAGATTTGGGTTATGAATTTGCATAGGCTGAATCCAAAAGAAATGAACTGGGTCGGTTGAAAAGCCATTGGGCTCAAGGCCCAATTGAAGTGCAAGATCTGTTAAAAGTGAGGTACTAAGTTGTAATTTTGTGTGTGAACACAAAATTAAGGAAAGTTGTTGTCTGCACATGTACTGGAATAACAAATGAATTACGTTGAATTGAAAGAAAAGTGTTGTCACCGCACATGGTTTTGTCGGCAGCATCTACACCCTCCTGCAGAGCGCGTGGATGACACGCGCCATGGGCAAACCGCAAAACAGCCCGCGCGTGTCCAGCAGTTCTTCTCCCGCGACTGGCTTTCGTCTGTCAGCTGTATTCATTTGATTACAAAAAGAATTAATCCGGAAGAGTCACTGGTTATTTAATTCATGTACAGACTATGTTGATAGTCACACCGGTAGTCTGGATTTTAAGTTGATAGTCATACCGACAGTCTGCAAGAGTAATTGATAGTCTGTATTATTAAATGGATAGTCTACAAGCCATTTAATAGTCTATCAATGATAGTCACACCGGTAGTCTACAGCTCAACTGGATAGTCTGCAGTGCATTTGATAGTCTCTGGATAGTCTAAACAAGTGAAAAAACAAAACAGAAGAGGCAGAAGAATATAAAGACAGGCGGCTCAACATATCAAACATACAGAACATAATATCCTTCAACAAACAAAAAGCTGCTCCATTTCTCTCTCACCGTACCAAGAACACCAAGAACAAATAAATTCCTAGAAAATCAAGTTCAACACCTTTGTAATATTTTATCCGGTGGAACTTGATTATTTGTGATTCTTGTACTACTAGCGAATTAAGTTTCCTAGTTCTTATCTTGATTTTTATTAACTAAATTAGAAAAGTTCATGTCGAATTTTCTAATTAGTTTTTATCAACTTGATAATTAATCTGTACTGAAATTGTAACACCCATCAAGTTAATATATTGTTATATTCAACTTGAAAATTGTTTCAATTTATTCCGCTCAAATTTGTCTAAACTAAATTTTATTTAAAGGACAAATTTCGATAAATTGGTATAGATTGTATTCAACCCCCCCTTCTACAATCTTATCGAACCTAACATGGACTATCTTCCATTTTCAAAATGTAAAAGTCGGCGGGGAAAACCATTTTATCAACACGAACAAGCACATCTTCAATTACCCCCTCGGGATAGGCATTTGATCTATTCGCAAGTTGAATGATCACATTGGTATTTTCAAGTGCACCCAAATTTAAAGTTTGAAATATGGAAAGGGGCATCACATTGATAGAGGCACCTAAATCAAGCATAGCTCGTTCAAAGAATTTGCCTCTAATCTTGCAAGGAATGGTGAATGTGCCCGGATCCGAACATTTTTGAGGTAACCTCCTTTGAATCACGGTCGAGACATTCTCATCCACCACTATAGTTTCGTCACCTCTCAACTTCCTCTTGTTAGTACACAAATCTTTGAGAAACTTTGCATACTTCGGAACTTGGTTTATGGCATCTAGGAGAGGGAGAGTGATTTCCACTTTTCGGAAGGTCTCAAGCATTTCCTTGTCAACAATGTCCTTCTTTGGCTTAGAGAATTTGGAAGGGAATGGAGGTAGAATAACCACATCATCAATAAATCTTGGCTTCTTTGCATGTGGAACATCTTCTTGAACACTTGCCTTTCTACCCACACCAACTTTCTCTTCCTCAATTTCTATATCATCTTCAATGTTTTCATCCTTAGTCTCCAAGATTTCATCATTTTCAACCTTTCCACCTTCATTATCCTTCACCATCTTATCCTTGGCCTTAGCATGAAGGTCCTCCAATTCTTTCCCACTCCTTAAAGTCACGGCATTAACATTTTCCTTGGGGTTCACCTCCGTTTGAGAAGGAAGTTGCCTAGAACCTTGGCTTTGCAAACGATTCACGGTTGTGGCTAGTTGGATCATTTGCTTTTCCAAGTTAGATATACTTTGAGAAGTATTCTTTTCCAAGTTGGATATACTTTGAGAAGTGATATTTTGAAATTGGAGGTTATTTGCCGCCATTTGTTTCATCATCTCTTCAAATGATGACAATGAAGATGAAGAAGATCCTTGATGATCTCGGGAGTTATATTGAGGTGGTGGTGGAAGGGCTTGAAAATTTTGGTTGGGACATTTTTGTGAGTATGGAGGAAGATTTTGTTGATGTTGGGTGTTGTAAGTGTTTGGATTTTGGGGTTGGTATTGGTTAGAGTTTGGTGTGTTGGGATTTCCATATCGAAAATTGGGATGGTCTCTCCAACCGGGATTGTAGGTGTTACTATAGGGGTCATACTTCCTTTGAGGTGGATGTCCCGAAAAACCTCCAATAGCATTAATTTGCTCTTCGGGTTGTTGGAATGATAGGCATTCGTTAGTAGCATGATTCGACATATTGCAAACACCACAATATTTTTGTTGTTGGAGATTCCCAACGGCTAATTGACGGACCAATGATGCAAGGTCCAAGATTTGGCCTTCTAACTTTTGAGTTGACACTTCATTCACGGAAGGATTCTTGACATGCACTTGACGATCCCCAAATTGGCGGGAATTCTCGGTAATCTTGGTTATCAACTTTCTAGCCTCATCCGGCGTTTTATCCACAAGAACTCCACCACTTGAAGCATCAAGGTGCAATTTAGCACTATATTCCAAGCCTCCATAGAAGTAGTGAATGAGCAACTCTTCCGATATCAAGTGTGGAGGACAACTTTGACAAAGCTTTTGAAACCTTTCCCAAAACTCATACAATGTTTCTCCGGAGTATTGCCGAATGCCACAAATTTCTTTGGAGATGCCCGTAGCCTTTGATGTAGGGAAGAATTTCCCCAAGAAATCACTTCGCATTTGCTCCTATGTAGTGATTGAGTTTGGAGGAAGGTAAAATAGCCATGTCTTGTCATTGTCTCTCAAGGAAAAGGGAAATGCTTTCAACTTCACTTGTTCTTCCGTTGCATTGCTTGGCCTCATTGAAAAATACACCATTTCAAATTCTTGAAGATGCCTAAAAGGATCTTCCGTGCCTTCACCTCCAAACTTGGGAAGGAGAGCAATAAGACCACCCTTTAGCTCAAATGGTTGTCCTCCCGGAAACACAATACATAACGGTAGTTGAACGGAGGTAGTTGAACGGAGCTAGGAGAAGCAATCTCCTTGAGTGTGCGTTGATGAGGATTTTCCATGACTTGATCAATGTTGTCTTCCGGTGATGAGATAGGAATAACAAGGGGAGGACCCTCGTTCAACTCCTCTTCCGAAGGTGGACTAGAAGTAAATTGACTTGATGAATCTATACTGGCACTTGAATTCCTTAGATTCATTCGCAAGAGTCTCTCGGGATTAGATGAATAAGCAAGATCACCTAAATAAGAGGATCGAGTCATACATAGCAAAAATTTCTAAAATCAAGGGAAATAGAAAAATATGCACAATGAAACTAAAATATTCACAATTTTATATATGCTCGCTAATATTGAACCAAAACTACTCCCCGGCAGCGGCGCCAAAATTTGGCCACGCCCGTCGTCGACGTGCCAAATTGATAATGATTTATTTATGCTCTAATATGCTAGCACTTAACTACAAAATGTAGCAAATGTGGCAAGTAGGGATCGAACCCAAGGGAATAGTGTTCAATATTAGTGTAAAGTAAAATGTGGGGTTTTTTGAGTTTGTTGAGGTATTTTATCAAACACCTTGCCTACAAGAAATAAATTGCTAGAGAAACAAAACTAAATGAATGTCAATCACCCAATTCTACCAACACAACAAGCACAAAGAGTGAATTAGTAAGATAAAGAGATATTTGACCCAAGGATATGGAAACTCAAGTATTACACCCTAACAAATATAAGCAAGATGTAATCAATTCTACCTAACCAAGATAATTGGAGAAGCACACAATCACTTATTTCTCTTCTAAAAACACTAATTTAGTGAAGCACATAAATTAGCTCTCTTGACACTAGCAACCAATAATGAAGCACTATCAATTTAACAAAGTCAAGGATTAAACAAAGAGAGGTTAGGACAAACCCAAGGATGAGAAGCTCAACCTAGGTATTTGCACTTAAAGCTTGAGAATTTAGGTAAACTAAACTTGTACTACTATAATGAATGTACTAACAATTACGGATTAGCACAAACAATTAGCAATTGAAATTACAAGAAGAGCAAGATGAAGCAACTTACAAATCTCCAAGCAAAATCATAAACAATACAACTCAAGCAATTAAGATAGAATGAAGTAGATCTTACTTAAATTGAAATGGGTTTAGTACAAGAGTTCCTTCCTTGAGCCAAATATATAGAGTTAGTTACTCATAATCAATGCTAGATTATGAGTAATAAATGCTTCTCTCTACTCACTAACCCTAATTGAATGTTGTTGAGATGATAAATATGAGGTGAAGATAAGATATTATAAGATATATGAGATGTGTTTCATTCTATTCTATTAATACATCAACTAGACAAGAGGACAAGATAGTAAATTAGCTTCCAAAAAATCTAGCATGTTTTGAACGGCCTGTTGAACGGCCGTACAGCAACCCGTACAAGAGACCTTTTAAACTCTTTGAACGGCTTGCGGAACGGCCGTACAAGACAAATCTTCAAAATATTGCATTTAAAACCTCCCGGAATCGCGAGCATGCATCTTCTAACTTCCCTCTTGAATAATCTTTGCTTTCCAAGCCCAAAATAAGTCATCCTTTCAACAATTAGCATGAGGCACTGAAAGATGAAAAACATAATTAATATCGATAAAACTACATTCGAAACTAACAAAAATGCAAGAGAATAAAAGACAAAACGTGTATAAATACAAGTTATCACATGCTGACTGGCCCCGACATTACAATCCAAGATCTTTCACAGGTAATGGTATGAAACAAGCAAGTCATCGTCTAACTAAATCATTATTACAAACCCAAGTTCTAAAAAGTACTACTGCCAGTTCTCACAACTAACTTAAGATCTCCTCACTGAGCTGTTATCGCATCTACCTCGGGAGCTATCTGGAAATGAACCAACTCGGGTCCACGATAAGTACGCTTCCTCGTGGTTTAGATAGTACGAACCATGATTCTTAGTTTACTGTCAAAGGGTTAGACAAGAAATAATAATGACCCAACGCTCAGCAAGTAACTAAAGATCTCAACTGAACAGCATAGCATAATACTTCAAAAGATGACAGTAATTCAAGATATGACATGGTTATCCGAAAGTGGAAAATAATGATCCTGATATGGGTATTTGACATGGAATCAACCGATAGCAGAATAGCAGTATATACTTCAAAACTGTGTAAAGCAATTGACGTTTCGAGTGGTAAACCAACTTCATTTCAAATTAAATAAAAATAATCATCATTTAAAGAAAACTGATTGGAGATTTAATTTTAATAGACAATACGGGTGATCAGCCCATAAAGTCCCCATACCGGACACAGAGTCCCTCTGGACATCAAATCCTCTCATTAGGATAGCTTGGGTTCCCAAGAGGCAATACATTGGCCTATAAAGGTGTCGAACTGGACAAACCAGAATTACACAATACTACTTCACAAAAATCGACGAAAGCAGCATTACCCGTTCGCTCCGTCTCTCCAATCGTTAGGAATCCGTGGAAACCATTTAGAAGGAGTCCCTAACACTTTATAAAAATCTCATTTTAAAACACTTTTTATTTTCAAAACTTTTTTTAACTTCATAAAACATTTCAACTCTTAACCTTTTCAAAAACCCTTACTCCGAAGTACTTTCGACTCTCTGATAAAAAATCAGCCCAGTTTAGGTAGTTTCAAAGTAATCTTAAGAAAATAACTTATTTTAATTTGCAATGATAAAAGTCAAAGGGTTTGACTAGGTTTTCTGATATCAATGAAATAGGAATACAAGTCTGAATCAAGAAGATATAGACTCAAAGGCATCAAGGCGTGCAATTGATCGGGATTTCAAGTTTAAGGAAATAATAGCAAGGTAATTTATGTTCTTAAATCAACAGTTATGTCATAAAGAATTTTATAAGATTTAAAGTCAACATTGGTTCAACTGACAACAGACATAGGTTAACCAGAATAATGGTTTATCCGTCAGTCAATTAGGTTTGACTCTGGAAAGCAGTATGACATATATGGTCAAGAAGCAATTAAAAAGAATTATGCTACATAGGATTTGTGTTCAACATGGTATAAGATAGGCATGCTCAATTCAACAGGATATATCAATTGAGAAATAGAAACTGCAAGTAAAGACAGAGTTACTTGCCTTCGATAGAATGCAACAGCTCAGCCTACTGGAACTCAACCTTAGCTTTACCTTTATTGCTAGGACCTACGTCCTTTGTATCTACATAAACCATAATCACTACTTTTATGAATACTATACCTCTTAATCGTCTAATCCTATTCTACCCAAACGATTCTCATAACGCATCGACACTTATCATATAGCATACGTACCTGGCATACTTATCAGATAGACTTATAATCCTAAAATCACTTAGACATGTAGCACGTAGAGCATGCAACTCATATAAATCATTTAAGCACTTAGCAGATAAACATAATTCATAAGTAGTCATGCTATTAGATATACACTTTACTATTTATACTTTCACTAAAATCGGACATAATCTCCTTTATAATATGGACTATCCTATCAGAAAATATCCGACTCCAATTCACAATCAAATCACTACGATGGATTTAAAAATCCACCTACACTCCCAATGGATTTATAATATCTTACAATTCAAAATCAAACTACTTACTATTTATATCGTGCTTCTAACATAATCCAAAATCAATAACTGAACATTCATATTTACTTAATCACCAACTCATATAATTTCTTCTTATAATCTAAAATTCGAATTTTAACTTACATACATCCGAAAGTTCACACATGCAATCATTTTAATACGGACTTACACATACAATTAATCAACATGTGTAAATCAAAATTATAATTTATCATAAATCGAATAATTCATATATTTATATATAAATTCGAACAATTCCAATTAATTCATAATTAGAACCCAAAATTCGAATTATTCAATAATTAGAGATCATATATGCAGCTCATAAAAATTTGAATAATATTCAGAAAATTTATACGAATTATAAACATCATCTCGAACAATTAACAAGTAACTTAACGAATCAATCTATTCGATTTTATCACATAATTCGAACAAAAACCAAGTAAAAATTTGTATAGTGGTATACCCTCAAATCAAATCAAACTAAAATTTAGAGTATATACTCGACTCAAAATCATCATTGTCGATATCCCCGGCTCATCGGAATCATTGCCGGAGGGGCAAAAATTCAAGGGTCCCAAATTATAGCCTCCGACTCGAATTTCCACCAAGAGGGTTTAATAAAATCGAAGGGTAAGTACTGTAATTCATCAAAACCCGAAGGTTAACACCAAACCCAACAACTTCATCATATACGCACAAATATATACATACGAACTCATATATATACTTGCACCGATCAACAAAAACGAAGTAATATAGTAAACTAGAGGTCCACAGGAGTAATTTAAGACAAGAATCAAAGAAAACGACCAAGAAATGGCCATTGCATGCGGTGGTTGAAGATAGAGCCCCGAGAGAGACTCACGGAGAGAGAACAGAGACTCAGAGAGAATGAACCAGGTGGGAGAGAAAATGAGAGTGAAGAAAGAAGAGGCTGTCGCCTCTTGTTAATAACAATATGGGCAAAAATGTCTTTTACCAATTGCTATTTATTTTTTTGAAAATCCTAATTTTAATACACCTTTAAATCGAAATAAAATAAGAAATGGGGAGAAAATATTTTGTAATTTTTTTTTTAAAATCAAGATCATGAAATTAGAAGCATCCCTATATTTTTAAAATAATATTTGGATCAGAAATGAATTTTATACGAATTTTCGAGATAAAGGCTCTTTAAAAGAAATAATGCTTTTAAAATCGGGTGAAGGCCCTAAATAATCATTTTTGGGATCAAGTGGACCAAAATACTGATTCTGGAAAAGATGGCCCGAAATATAGACGGGATACAGAGTTTCGTCCTCCGTATTAGCTTGATACGGTGCACGCAGTGCCGTATTAGGAAGATACGGGATTGAGCCTTCCGCGTTATGTAGGATGCGCTAGTACCTGCTCCGTATTACATATATATACGTGTTCCCTTCCGACGTAATACTCTGATACGTGATTGAGGGCTATTTGTTTGATTTCTACCCCTGCTGGGCCGTCATGGAGAAAGGATAAAGCACAACCTAACAACAATCACCAAAAGCACAAAGACTTGATTACAATAGCCACTTCAAAAGAGCTAAAATGGAGTCAATTGAATCAAACCCCTATCTAATTCAATTTCACGATTTACAACACTCTTCTCCTTTAATCCAACATCTTTCTCCTTTTCGACCAGATTCTTCATTTTCGCCTCCAACTCAACCAAATACCTACCTACTTCAATTTCACGGTTTTGAGTCCCCTTGACCTTTATTTCAAAATCTTTCTCCTTATCCACCAGATTCTTCATTTTTGCCTCAAATTGAATCATCGTATGATGAGTGATGACGCAATATAATTTTCTCCTTATTTTAAAATGAACAGGGGAGGTAGAGGGAGTGCAGAGGAGTTGGTTTAGAGAAGTTGTACACGGCATCTGTATGTATATATAATACGCAACATGATGTAAAGTGATATCCTTTAGACACGTTACACGATTCAACGTGTTAGGTCGGTAAATAGGGCCATAATTCTGTTTTTCAGTATTTTGGGCCACTAAGTCTCAAAATTGATTATTTTGGTAATTTTCTCTTTAAAATCATTTTAAAATGCCAAAACACACAATTAAATATCCACACTAATTTTTATAACTCAACAATATCACAAAGATGATAATGAAAAAGATTTCATGATTTAAATCAACTCAAATGATTTTATATGATTTTTAAAAGATTAAAATGCACTTTAAAAATACTTTTAATGCTCCAAAAATATAAATAAAATTTCACGAGCATATACGACATATACCAATCATCATATAATCACATAATCATCACACATAACTTGACTTCATCAAAATATGTTCATCATATATTTCACAGAATTTCCACATTTAACAATTAAATAATCATTTAAAAAAAATCGCGAAAAATTCTAGGTTGTTATAGTATGTAGTAAAATACTTAATACAATCTAGTAAATTTTAATACAATAAAGTTATGATGATAAAAATATTAATAACACTTAGAAATCTTAAGTAAAATTTTAGTAGAACACTTAGTGGAATCTTAATCAAATTATTTTTTATCTCATTTAAATACTTGATTGAGTAGAATACTTAAGTTTAGAATTTTATTACAACTAGCTTAAAATCCGTGCGATGCACGGATTTTTTTTTTAATATTATATGAATTTTTTTATTAATTTAAATTATTTATTTTAAAACATGAATTTTGGAGGCTTAAATATTTTTATGAGATGATTTGATAATAAATATATATATATATATATATCATCCGTGATATTTATAGAAAATGAGGGATTGTAATTAGAAAATATAGAAAAGATGATAGATTTTAGTTGAAAAAGGTAATCGGTTAATTGTTAGTAATTATAAAATTATTATGTTATTTTATTAAATAGAATGTCCGTGATATGATTGGAAAAAGAGAGGATTTAGTTAGAGAAAATTAAAAAGGTAACATGTTCTAGGTGAAAAAGGTAATTGATTAGTTTATAGAAATTATAATTTAATTATGTTATTTTACTAAATACAATTACTCGTAATATTTTAGAAAAGGAAAAATTAATATTGTCCGTGATATTTTCATTAAAAGAGGGATTTTAGTTAAAAAATATAAAAAAAGGATACGTTTTAGTTGAAAAAGATAATCAGTTAATTATTAAAATTATAATATTATTAGTTTATTGTATTAAATAGAATCGCTTGTGATATACTTGAAAAAATAGAGGTTTTAGTTAGAGAAAATTGAAAGGTAACATGAAAATTCAAAAAGTGACAGGGTTTATGTGAAAAAGGTAATTGAATAGTTTATAGTAATTATAATTTAATTGTGTTATTTTACTAAATAAAATTGCTCATAGTGTTTTTAGAAAATGAGATATTAATGTTGCCCATGATATTTCTAGAAAAAAGGAATTTAATTTGGAAAAAATAGAAAAGATAATATGTTTTAGCCAGTGTTGTAGAATTCGGTAATCGGACAAGATCGGTTACATGACCTTGAAAGGATTAATCGTCGAATCGGGGATTAATCGGAAGGATTAATCGGAAGACAAATCGGGAATAATTTAATATTAATAATTAATAAACATAATTATATATACATCAAAATATAAATGATTAAATCAAAATGAGGAAATATTTAATATTGGACCTGTATTTAATAATGGTATAAGTAGAAAACAGCTGGATGGCCACCTGGGCTAACAATTTGTAAGTATCATAATCTTCTTTTTTCGTTTTAGAGTCGTCTTCTTCACTAAAACCCTAGCCTCTTCATCTATTTCAAACAAACGAATCACACCTCCTTTTTATCATATTCTTCCATCTTTATGCAGTATTTGCTTCTCTATTCTCTGTAAAATCACAAGTTTTCTGGAAGACTTCAACCTTTTTATCAATACATCTTAACCCACTGACCCGATTTGTCTTGTTTGATCCGAGTTTTGACCCGATTTGACGAAAACCGTATAAGTGAACGATTTGCCGGAACTAGATCGCCAGGAGCAATTTCACCGATATATCGGCCGATTTATCGACTGATCGGCCGATTTCTATAACACTGATTTTAGCTGAAAAGGTAATCGGTTAATAATTAGTAATATGATATTATTGTTTTATTTTTATTAAATAGAAATTCTCGTGATATAATTGGAAAAAGAGAGGTTGTAGTAAGAAAAAATAAAAAGGTAACGTGTTTTGGCTGAAAAAGGTAATCGCTCATGATATAATTGGAAAAAGAGAGATTTTAGTAAGAGAAAAGAGAAAAGGTAACGTGGCTGAAAAGGATAATTGATTAGTTAATTGTATTATAATACAATTACGTTATTTGATTAAATTTTGAAAACGGAATGTAAAAGATATTGTATTTTACCTGAAAAAGGAAATTATTTTGTTTTTGAAAATAAAAAAGGTGATATGTTTAACTTGAAAAAGAAAATTGATTAATAGAGGAGAAATTTTAGTATAAAATATATAAGATATTATATTTTACCTGAAAAAGGAAATTGTTTAGTTATTGAAAAATGGAAAAGATAATATGTTTAACTTAAAAAAAGAAATTGATTAGGTAGTAGGATGAGTAAGGGTAAATAAGTAAAATCAACAGGTAACGTACCGACCGACCAACCAACCAACCAAACTTTTAATGTTCCGGCTTTTATATAGTAGTATAGATTTTCATAAACATTTAAATTTAGGATTCTAGTAGGTGTTGGTAAAAATAATATGTTAAATTATTAATATACAATTCATACTGTTTTATAAAATAAAAAGTCAATAATATAAAATAAAGTAGTATGAATATATCAAGTTATTTATGAAAGTCAACCATATCTTATAAATTATGTACAAATCACGCGTTTAATTTGCACTCATTAAGTGACAAAATTATGACATATATAATAACAATCTTACTTTCCTTTTTAAACTAAAATTTAGAAAATTAATGCATTAATAATAACAATCAGATGAGATTGTAATTGATGGACAAGATTGTGGTTTCTAATTTTCTCAAAAAAAAAAAAATTCTTTTAAACCTTCTCCTATATATATAATATTAATATCACAACATGTAATATTTTATTAATTGCAAATTATTATTTTAGTCATTCATATATTTAATATACATCATTAAATAATCTTATATTCAGTACATATTATTCCTTGTAAAGTTACCCTTTTAGCTCTTCATATATTTAATGTACACCATTTAATAATCTTGTATTTAATATGTGTTTATTTAATATCTACTTAAATATTACGTAATTAATTACAACAAACTAATAATAGCCATTAACTTTCAAAATTAATAATTTATATTGGTGCATATAATTAGATTAAAATTCTGGGTAAATTATATATGAATAATAACCGTATAGAAATACTCATAAGATTCGAGAACTGTAACTAATCGATTGGGTTCGCGATTAGGAATTAAGCATTGGAATAACAAGAATAATAGACATATTTATTTTAGTATTATAATGGTATTTAATATATATATATATATATATATATATATATATATATATATATATATATTAGTCTAATTTGTAATAAAATATACTATTTAAAAGTACATAGCGAGTAATCAAATTTAAATTCTCAATTCTGAATAAAGTGAATTTAAATTTACAGCTGAAAACATTGAATTTAATGACTATCTTAGTAGATATTATAAATCTTAGACACATCATGTTGAAAATGAAGCCCTCGATAAGAGAGTTTGTTAAGCTATGTTTAGGCAATGCTACTACAAATTGAAAGGTGTTCATGGCCACGAAGTTGAACTACTAAAATCCAAAATATCGCAATATTCCACATTTTATTTAATATCATTTCACATTTATATCTTCCAATTTTGTATGATTTTACTCTAAAACCCCCTAAAGTCAAATGTTATGAAAACGTTAGTTAATCTTCACATTGTCTAGAATCAAAACTGTGACATCTCAGTTCTAAATTAATGAATTTAAATTTATAATTAAAATAATTGAACTAGATGACTAATTGATTGGATATTAGAATTTTTTGGACATAATCTGTTAGAAAGTGAGAGGCTGAGTAAGTTAATCTATATTTAGGCAGCATTGTAACAAATTGAAGAATATTCACGATCATAATTATTAAAAACCAAAATCTCGCAATAAAGTTAGAATATCCCCATACCTTGCACGGATAATGAAGCTAGTTAAATATTATAATATGACAAAGTTGAAATATTTGATTGTGGTGAGCCTGAGCAAGGACAGGGCTACTATTGTATTTAGATAATCTCTTTTCGTTGGCTATATTTAGCCAACCTCTAGAGACCTGTAAGAAAGATTTTACATGATCTATTACCTTAAAAAATATAGATTATATTAATAACAACCTTAAATAATAATAACATATTATATTTAAAATAAATACAACATTATAGCCAATATACCATTGGACAAATTTTACCTAATCAATATTTTATCTAATTTAGCCAACCATTTTTAGCTAATACCATTGGAGATGCTCTAAGTATTATTCCCTCAGACCTATTGAATTGTAAACATTGGGGAATATGAGCGTGGTATACATTTTAAGACTTCTAAAAAGTATAGTTTTGTAATTTATTTTTATTATATTTTTTTTCTTAACAAAATTTTAATGTTTAAATTCTTATTCAAAAAAGAAAATTTTAAAAATAAGTTATGGAATGATACTTTATACACGGAACAGCTTTTGACACTCCTAGAATAGCTTGGTAACCTATTTTTATACATCATATACGATCATAAAAGAAACAACAATCTTAATCCCTTGGTAATGGGATAATTCTTCACAACAAGAACTATTTTCGGGCTTGATCCTCTAAAAATAGAGGTAGGTAGGCGGTTTGCGTGACTTTTTGGACATTTACACTCCTTGAATAGTTAGAGCAAGTGCACTTTTATGTGTGACATCAGTATTAGGATTTTTGGTAGGCCAATCTTTGGTCCTTTACTCTAATTCTCGCAGATTCAGTCCAATCCTTCCCATGAACCACATCCGTATTATTTGATAACCCTAGGTGTGAGCCTTTTTGGACAGCTAGTCATCAATCTCTAACTATAAGCTTTCTAGATAGTTAAGCGATTCCGAATTTATTGAAGGTATTCCAGCAACGACCTCCTACTTTATTGTAAAAAATTCCTTCCACAACACAATGTAATCACACAAGTTGCAGCGATTTTTTGGTGGAATTTACATATTTTTCCATCATGAAATATTTTTTTTGGGTTGGTTAAGCTGAATTAATATATTTTTTGGGTTAAGCTGAATTAAAATTGATAATCCAAAAGACCAACGTTATTAACATCTTAGTAATAAAATACCAATCTACACTAATCCACACCAACTTGGACCTTATGATCAACATGTTATGGAAGCATTCGTCATTCTTATAGCACCAGGGCGCCCATGAGGTGACATACATTATGCATGTATGTATAGCAAGAACCAGGAACATGAATTTAACCTAGAAAACAAAACAATAGGAACATGCTGGAATAACAATATTATTGAAATAATGTACCTAGCTAGCTAACTGACTCTGATTGGGTAGGAACTTGAGAATGGAATATATCATACTGCTATATGGATAGGAATGGCACCAAAAGAAAACAGAAATGTCAAGGGAGAGGTGCAGTGTAGGTGATAACTGGTGGAGAATGAAATGACCATACAATTAAAACCTACAGCCCACCTCCAGCAAGTTGTTTGTGAAATGACATAAACGGTACATGATTATATGATTATTGAAAACACTCTCCTTCAAATATTTGTACGCATAGGTTTATTCTTATGTCCCCAAAAGTTTTATCCTATTTCTTTGCTCATTTTTCATTTGTTTACTTAATTATCATCTAAATTTAATACAAGAAAGAATGTTCGATAGTGTCAAGAGTTATGTTTCATGTACACTTTCTGAGGTATTGAAAATGATTAAAAAAAGAAAGATCCTGTCAAGAAAAAGAAAATGATAAAAAAGGCTCAAAATTTCTTGTTTGAGGTGGAAATTGATATCTATACAAGTCAAATCACAATTTGAGAAAACGAAGAAAGAATTATGGCACATTTAAGATTGAGAGATACAAGTCTAATTGAAAAGACAAATAGCAAACTGATTGACAGTAATTAAATTAATTTGATCACCGCCCACTAATAAATCTTAAACAAACAGCCTTCAATCTCTGTCAAAATGAAAAGAATAATACATAAATGTCAACTTTTAAATGATCGTTTGAAAATTACAGAAATAAAATGTACTAATAAATCAAACTTTTAAGAAAGTAGTTTGCAGAAAGAACGGTCTATGTGATGCGATTATAGTCCACGGGCCTAATTTGCTAGCTGTTGGTTGGACATCACTATCTACTAAGCAGGGCTATACATTCCTTTTATATATTGAAACTGCAGGCCCAAAGTTTGCAGTTGAGCTATATCGGCTTTTTTTCAGATTTACATATCAAAGTTCCTTCCTTTTTCCCCCCCCCCCCCCCCCCCCCCCCAGAAAATAAAGCAATTTTCATTCAATAAATTATAATACAGCCGTGACAAACCCCCGATTGTTGATTGTTGATACAATCAGTTTGGAAAACAAATAATAAACTAAAAATAATTAGCTGATGTGTTTACTGATCGTTTAACATATAGAATTTAAAAATTCTTGAAATTAAAAATGAAAAATAAAATATTATTAGGATCAAGCCTTCGTCATATGATGTGAACTAGCAGGAACAGAGAAAAATGAAATATGCTCCAGAAAGTAAACATGTCGAGAAAGATACAATTTCTGACTAACCGAATCAAAACAACGATATCCTTTCTGAGTTACACGGTAGCCCAAAAAGACACATAAAGCAGACCTAGCAGACAATTTAGTGCCCTCAACTTGTGGCTTGAGAACAAAACATGTACAATCAAAGACATGCAGCGAAGCATAATCAGGCACTTATTCATATAATTTCTCAAAAGGAGACATACCTGAATTTTGAGCAGTTGGAATTCTGTTAATCACATAAACAGCAGTAAAAAGTGCTTCATCCCAAAATACACTAGGAACATCAGCTGACAACAAAAATGAGCAAGTTATTTCAACAAGATGACGATGTTTTCTTTCAGCAACACCATTTTGTTGAGGAGTGTCGGTACATGAACTTTGGCGTATGGTACCATCCGAAGCAAGCAATCGACAAAAAGCATTAGAAGTGTATTCACCTCCCAAATCACATTGAAAACATTTAATCACAGTATTGTGTTGAGTTTTTATATGAGCTCTAAAATCTTTATTGTTGGGATTTATGGGTGATAGCATAGAGACAACTTAACTATATTTCCCTGTACTTAGTTTTTAATAAGTTGAACATACTGTCACAACCAGAGTATGTTCTTGTAATCGAATAATTGTTGTCATGTAATAATTGTATGTCTTGGGAGAAGTTCATGCATTTGTTCAAGCCTCAAGGAATATATCCAGAAGACATCAAGAATAAAAGTTACTGTCATGTTCTTGACAGTAAGGTTACATGAAGAAAAATGTTGCAAAGTCACGACAAAGCTATATCTGACAGCAACATTGGCTGAAGCATGGGACAGTAACATTCACACTTGACAGCAAGTCTGGAGTTCCGACAGCAACATTGGCGGAATCTCGTACTGTCAACTACTGAATATTCCTTTGACAGCAGACTCGGCGGTTAAGGTTACTGTCACATTGAATTATTTGATTTGTGTACTTTTCTCAGTCAAAGCCCGTGACAGGTTATATGTTCAAGAAACAGATTTGCTGCAACACTCTATCATTTGTAGCAGACCTGCAAAGACTACGACAGAAGCTTGAGAGATTCACAAGACAAGGCTGGTCAATTCGAGGTGTATGTTATATCCACATCTACTAGAATTGTATTAGCTAGAAATAGAAAGAATCTAGATTGCTTTACTTGTAAGGTTTATCCTGTCTGTATAGCAATTTAGGAAAGTCATATGGGTGTACAAATTGTAATGAGTTGCCACTTGAAAATGACAGCAGCTCAACACCCCATGCGATAGAGACAACAGAGTATCTTAGTCTACTTAGATACACATCTCAGATTCTTTTCTATGTATGTACGCACACACGAAGCAATCTTGTATCTCTCAAGACAACAAAGCTGGAGAAACATTTTCTCTAGGTTGTAGCAACATTTCGCACAAGATAAATAAAACATTTATTTTATGAGAAATCTTGTTTCACTTTTGTTTACATACATCTACTGATAACTTATAATCTTTATCATTGTTGTTGTTTTAAAGATTGAATTTTATCAGTATTGCATTCAACCCCCCCTTCTGCAATACTCCGGGACCAACAACTGGTATCAGAGCATCCAGATTGATATACAAATCTGAAGATCATGACGAGTGTTCAGAAGTCAAGTGGTATCAAGATTCCAGTCTTTGATAAAGAGAACTACAATTTCTGGAAAAGAAAGATCTTGTTGTTTATCAAAGCTGCCTATCCACTGTACATGGGAATCCTTGAGAACGCCCCCTTCACACCTCAGAAGGAAGTAGCTGCTGCTACTGTAAATTACGAAGACATTCCAGCCCACTGGGTTGCTAAGAAGCCTTCAGAGTACACAGAGACTGAAAAGGAGAAAGTAGCCTTGGATGACTACTTACAACTTATCTTACTCGATTCTATTACATTAGACAAAGCCATGTGTGGTAATGTCATGGGATGTTCATCTGCAAAAGAGATGTGGAGTAAGATAGAGCTGCTGTGTGTAGGAAGTGAAGAGGTTCGAGAAAATCAAAGTCAAATCCTTGTATCACAATATGAAGCCTTTATGGCTAAACCAGGCGAAGAACTTACACACATGTTTGAGAGGTTTAGTAAGCTAATAGCTGAGTTGCAAATTCATGGAAAGTTCTATGATAGAAAGGAGATTAACATCAAATTTCTACTCACTCTCCCTGAGCATCTTGAGCACAAAGTCACAGCCATAAGAGAAGGAAGAAACTTGAATGATGTTTCTCTTGAAATTCTTTATGGTGTGCTCAAATCATATGAACTCGAACTTTTTCAAAAGAGAGCTATTCAAACTGGAACCAAAGGAAAGGTAGCAAACATGTAAGGAGCCCTTGTAGCTCATGAACCACAAGTAGCTTGTTCAAGTGGACCATCACAAAGTTCACAACCAACATAGATGCCATCTTTAAAGATCGAAGAGGTGTTGGATGACAAGGAGAAGGTGGTTCTGCAGCTCAAAGATGTTGAAGATGAAGACTTCTACACAGTAGAAGAGATTGAAAGCATGGATAATTCAACCATGGCTTATATGGCTAAGAGATTCAAGAATATCAAGTTCAGAAGGGACAAGTCATACAAGCCACAGGGTCAGTCATCTAAGTTCAACAAGGGAAGTTTTTCAAAAGCCACTGGTGGTGCCACAAGAGGAGGATACAAGACCGGGATGGTGGATATGTCGAAGTTCAGGTGTTACAATTGCAATGAGCTAGGTCATTTTGCTACTGAGTGCAGAAGACCAAAACAGAATCAGGGAAAAGGATCTGGAAATCAGTTTAAGAGGAATCAAGGAAGAGCCTATGTGGCTGAAGGAAAATGCTGGGATGATTCTGAAGATGAAGAAGGAGAAGAGTTTGTAAACTTAGCCCTCATGGCTAAATCTGATGAAGAAGCTTCAAGTTCATCTAACCAGGTACCATCTCTCGTTTTACTTGATATGTCTAAAACTGAATATAAGCATACCATTGAAGATTTAAGTGCTGAGATGTTTAACATTCATGTTAGTTTATCTGCTGCTCATGAAGAAATTGTTAAGTTAACTAAACAGAATGAAACTCTCAAATCTGAAAATGAAATGTTATTGCTTAGAACCAGTCCTCTAGATTCATTAGCTCAGGAGAATGCTAGATTGAAAAATGATATTGTTTGTGCTAAGGAAATAAAAGAATTTCTCAGGAAACAAATTGCAGAAAATGAGTTTAAACTCAAAGCATTTAGAAACTCTTCTAAGTTAGTCCAGGAATATTATGATAATCACACTGAGAATCAGAAGGTAGGAATAGGTTTCGAGTATGGTAGAAGGCATGGTAAGGCAATTGCTCTTGATGAAAGTGATGATGTCAAACCTAATATTCTCAAAAGAGTTTACAAATCGATTTTCAAAAATCTTTAAGCTGATTTTGATGAAACCTCCTTGTTCATCAAACAAGAGCTACTTGATGAAGATGAGTGCATTGACAGCACACTGAGCAAAGGAAAAGATACTGTCAAGTCTCCCGTGACAGAAACTCTACCAAGCAATTAGACAGAATGTTCTAAAGGAGCAGACAACAAGGATGAGACAGAAACTTCAAAAGATACTGTCAAGAGAGAACCCAAGACAGCAACTTTCAAACCTGTTGTCAAGACAGAGGAAAAGAAAGATACTGTTAAAGGTAGCTCGATAGCAACTTCAGAACATACTGTCAAGGCAAATGTCTACAAGCCTAAGAATAGGAATGGCAAGTTAGGAATTGACAAGAAGAATGGATATAGTTATGTTAAGGATGCCCCCAGGAAGCTTTGCAATAATTGTGGATCATCTAAACATTTAACATTTGTTTGTAAGAAACCCAAACAGGACAAGGTTAATGCGACCAATGTTAGTGGTAACTTACATAGAACCCCCAATATGCAAAGAAATATGGATGTCTGTAATAACATTGACTGTATGCCATGCAAAATTGTTGTTATGAGTACTTGTTTCAATTTGCCTATTCTGTCTACTGAAAGATGTTCCTATTTAGAAACTGCTGAGACTTCTACGCCTGCCTATGTTGGTAAAAAGGTTGTTTCCACTAAGATAAAGACCAAGTCTAGCTCTAGAAAGAAGTGGACATCAAAAGAAGTCAGACAGGAGGATTCTAGTGTTGATTTAAAAGTGAAGCAGAATGATATGAACAATGATGCTGTAACTGTAGGACCCAACAGAGTTTGGGTACCAGATGCAAATTACAATCATCTGTTTTGCAGGGCAAGAAGCAGAAGC
The DNA here is from genome assembly GCA_037693485.1 of Kitagawia praeruptora. Classification (NCBI taxonomy): domain Eukaryota; kingdom Viridiplantae; phylum Streptophyta; class Magnoliopsida; order Apiales; family Apiaceae; genus Kitagawia; species Kitagawia praeruptora. The sequence goes on from CM075351.1 coordinate 41,753,575, forward strand.
AAGTCATGTGGATTATCGACAGTAGATGTTCCAGGCACATGACTGGTGATATAGCCCTTTTATCATATTTTGTGAAGAAAGCCGGCCCAATCATAACTTTTGGAGACAACGGCAAAGGTTACACTGTGGGATATGGCTGTTTGGAAATTGGAAATGTTGTCATTGAAGATATTGCTCTTGTAGATGGATTGAAGCACAACCTACTCAGTGTCAGCCAATTCAGTGACAGGGGATTTAAGGTTGATTTTGATATGATGGTTTGTAATATCTATCACAAGAAGGATGGAAGCCTCTCCTTGAAAGGAGTCAGGAAAGGAAGCTTGTTTGTTGCAGACTTAAACTCTGTGAAGAAAGACAAGGCTTATTATTTTTACAGTAAAGCATCAGTTGGTGAAAGCATGCTTTGGCACAAGAAGCTCTCCCATCTCAATTTCAAGAATATGAATATTCTGATTAAAGAAAGATTTGGTGAGAGGACTACCTCAACAGGAATTCTGTCAAGAAGGACTATGTGAGGATGGTCAAATGGGTAAATTGAAAAGATCTGTGCACAAGTCAAAGCAAGTGAATACCAACACTGAGCCACTCAAATTAATTCATATGGATTTGTTTGGTCCAGTAAATGTTCAATCTCTTGCAAGAAAGAGATATGCCCTGATAATGGTGGATGACTACTCGAGGTATACTTGGGTGAAGTTTTTAGAGACAAAGGATGAAGCTGCTCAAGAAATCATTGATCACATAAGAGTTCTTGAAAGAACCCCTAATGCTCAAGTTCAATATCTGAGGAGTGACAATGGTACTGAGTTCAGAATTGCCACACTAGGAAACTTCTGCAAGGAAGAAGGCATTGTCCAACAATTCTCCACTGCCAGGACACCACAACAAAATGGAGTTGTAGAAAGGAAGAACAAAACTCTCATTGAAGCTACGAGAACTATGTTGAATGATTCTAAATTACCAACATATTTCTGGGCAGAAGCTAATAACACAGCCAGCTACACACAGAACAGAACCTTGATCAACAAGACTCATGGAAACACTCCTTACTATCTGTTAACAGGAAAGAAACCTAATGTCAAATATTTTCATGTATTTGGGAGTAAGTGTTTAATGATGATCAACAACCATGAAATGAAAGGAAAGTTTGATGCTAAAGCTTATGAAGGCATTTTCATGGGATATGGATTAGAAAGGACTGCCTACAGAGTCTATGTCATTGATCACAAAGTCATTGAAGAAAGTGTAAATGTCACATTTGATGAAACCAAGTTCCCAGGATTGCAAGAGGATGGTCAAATGGAGCCTCTTAGATTTGAAAATCAAGGGTATTTGGAAGAAGAAGAAATTGTTGCTGATGAACCTACTTGCACTCAGGACATTGAGTTTGAAAGAAATGCTGTCAACACCAACGATGCTACTCAAACTCTAGCTCAATCTCAAACTATATCAGCTAATCATCAGAATGAGAATGACTCTGGAGATGTTGAAGAACATGAAGGAGAAAACATCAATGGTAGAGAATCAACCCCTCAAAGAGGAGATGAACAAGCAGATCAAGAAAGAAGCTTGCCTAGAACCACTAAGTGGAATAGAGATCACACTAGTAATCTAATCATTGGTGATCCCACTACTGGTATAAGGACAAGGAGAAATGTTTCTGTTGACAGCATGTTCTCATGTATTCTATCTCAAACTGAGCCAAAGTCAATTGATGAAGCATTGTTGGATTCAGATTGGGTGATAGCTATGCAAGAAGAGCTCAACCAATTTGAGAGAAACAATGTATGGAAGTTGGTCCCTAGACCTAAAGGGAAGTCAGTCGTTGACACAAAGTGGGTTTTCAGAAACAAGTTGGATGAAAGTGGAAATGTGACAAGAAACAAGGCAAGGCTAGTAGCTAAGGGTTACTGTCAACAGGAAGGGATCGATTATGATGAAACATTTGCACATGTTGCCAGACTTGAAGCTATTCGGATATTCTTAGCCTATGATGCACACTATAACTTCAAGGTGTTCCAAATGGATGTCAAAAGTGCCTTTCTTAATGGAGAATTAGAAGAGGAAGTGTATGTTGAACAGCCACCTGGATTTGAGGATGTTGAGTTGTATGACTTTGTCTACAAGCTGTTCAAAGCACTCTATGGATTGAAGCAAGCCCCCAGAGCTTGGTATTAAACTCTCTCTACTTTTCTCATTGAGAATCAATTCACAAGAGGTGTGGTGGATAAGACACTATTCTACAAGCACCATGGCAAGGACATCATTCTGGTTCAGATTTATGTTGATGACATAATCTTTGGTTCTACAAATGAGAAGCTGTGTGAAAAGTTTTCATCTCTTATGAAGAGCAAATATGAGATGAGCATGATGGGAGAACTGACATTTTTCCTAGGTCTACAAATTCATCAAAAGGATGATGGCATCTTCATAAGCCAATCGAAATATGTCAAAGAACTTCTCAAAAAGTTCAACATGGAAGATGCATTACCTGCCAAGACACCTATCTCTACTGCAACCAAACTGGATTTGGATCCTAAAGGAAAGAAAGTGGATTCTAGTACCTACAGAGGCATGGTGGGATCGTTACTATATCTAACTGCTAGCAGACCAGATATTATGTTTGCTACATGTCTCTGTGCAAGGTTTCAAGCTGATCCAAAAAAAGAATCACACTTAGTAGCAATCAAGAGAATCTTTAGGTATCTAAAAGGCACTTCAAACTTAGGCCTTTGGTATCCTAAAGATACTGGATTTAATTTGATTGGTTATTCGGATTCAGACTATACTGGATGCAAGATTGATAGAAAAAGCACAACAGGAAGCTGTCAATTTCTTGGTGGAAGATTAGTGTCATGGTTTAGCAAGAAGCAGCATTCTGTATCTACTTCAACTGCAGAAGCTGAATACATTGCAGCTGGAAATTGCTGTGCTCAAATTCTTTGGATGAAAAATCAGCTAATGGATTATGGTTTAGAGTTGTCCAATATTCCTATTTATTGTGATAACACTAGTGCCATAACCATCTCAGATAATCCAGTTCAACACTCCAGGACAAAGCACATTGATATCAGACATCATTTCCTAAGAGAGCATGTTGAAAAGGGAACTGTGAAGCTGGTTTATGTTCCAACAGAAAAGCAACTTGCAGATATTTTCACGAAGCCACTAGATGAAGCAACCTTCAACAGGTTGGTAAGTGAATTGGGAATGCTAAATATGGTATGTTAACTTACTAGTTTTTACATTTTCAAGGTGGTTAAATCGCAGCTTGTGACCGTAGCTTTCAATGTTACTGTCATGAGAAGTTACTGTCTTATGTGCTACTTGTTTATTTGTCAGCATGTTTGCTATGACTATGCTAAATTCAAATCACATGCCTGTTTTAACTTATGTAATGAGTAGTCACGTGACATTAACTTAAATCATACGCGTGCTAGTGATAAGTATTCGCGTCATTTGAAATGACCCCGGGTATTTGTCAGTCTTTTTAATTTAAAGTTTAATAACTTTATTAAAAAGAAGCAGTTGGAAGCAGTTGATAAGCTTCAAGCTTATCTGGATGCAAAAGGGATCACAGAGGAGAAGGAGATAGAGAAAGTCGTTGAGCAGTTGCTGGTGGAAGCTCTTGAAGAGCTTAATAAGAAACGATGTTCAGTTCTTAAGAACTATTTTGTATTGTTTTTAAGTTTTTTTTAATAAAAAGTTCATCGTTTCACCTTCCAGTGTTTTGCATGTTGTTCTTCTCTTTATACTCTTAGCTATCCGTGAATGGTTACTTGTTTATTTGTTTGTGTGTATAATTGTTTGTGGATGTGTGCCTGCTTAACAAATATGCGATTAAATTGATTAAAATGCTATTTGGTAATTTTCGTTTAAGCAATAGGCAAAGTCGATTAAAATTCATGACACAAATTATTTCCGCTCAAGTTGTTGTCAATAAGTGAAGATGCTGTCACGATGTGCCTTGACAACAAGTTTCTTAGATGACACAATGGAAAAAGTCTCTGTCATGAAATTTAAAGGAAATTGTATAAACTGCTTAATGATGACAGTATGTTCTTGCGACGATGTTACTGTCAAGCAAAACCTGCTGTCATCCTCTCAAAATTACTAATGAATTGGTTACAGCGCATAGGTTACTGTCAAGATTAGTGGAACGAATTAATTGGGATTTTACCTCCACGATTTACAGCCACTAAAAAGTAACTACCCACGACACCACGTGACTGATTAATGGGCTAAGACTTTGCTACTTTCCCCTTTCTCAGTAAAACATTTGCTATTCTCATGTAAGCAACTGTCAAACACACAAACACATAACTCTCAACAAAACCTCTCTCTCTCAAAAGCAAAAATCTCTCTCCAAAGCTCAAAGCAAGAAATGGCACCCAAACAATCCTCTTCTCAAACAAACTTTGCTGGTATTCTCACTGTTGGAGATGCTGGTGAAGGTTTTAAAGGACTCGTATCCTTTATCAACAAGTCCTATCTAGGTCATGCTATAACATCTACCCCAGCTTTGAACCTAGAAAGACTTGAAGAATTCTGGAACACTGCCCATGTTCCAGGAGGTGCAAGTAATGAGACCATAAATTGCATAATCAAAGGAGTTACCCGCACTCTCACAATAAAAGGCATCAACGAAGCTTTGGGAACTAGACTTCAAGCTAAAGAATCATACAAGGAACTTGCAAGTGATGAAACCCTAAAGAAGTTTTTCTTGAAAATTGGGTATTCTGGTCCTGTTCTTGAAGAGGGTACATCAAAATGATACTCAACTGGTGAAATGGACAGAAAGCATTTGAGAAAAGAATGGAGCATGATTTTCGATGTCATGGTGAAGGTTTTCTCAACCAAAACCACTGACTGGAATGGAATTCCCTTCTACATCAAGAAGCTCACTCACTCTCTTGTCCATGGATACAAAGTGGATGTAGAAAAGCTGCTTATGAGTCAACTCAAGTCAGCTCTGAGCAGGAAGGTACATGTCTATCCTCGCTTTCTTACAATGTGTTTGAATTCATTATGTGGTATTGATGATAATGCATCTCTTACTATGGAGTGCAATGTTTTGAAAAGAAATACACACACATCACTCAATTCACATATTCCACTCTGTTTCACCAAGCACATGGCTGATCAAGAGCCTAATCTTGATTCTGCACTACCCTCTGGGTATGTTATCTTCTCCCTTGAGAATGAAGTTGAATTAGACCCAAATTCAGTTAACCCACATTCTACTCATTACATTCCTATCAGATCCTCTAGACAACCAAAGACCACAAAAACAACTCTACAAGAATCCAAGAAAAGATCCTTGGAAACTGGTGTTGGTAGTAGTTCTGAGAATGTTGAGGGAGAAACTGCACTAGATGCAGCAAATAGGGATGTTAGTACAAGTGAACCCACAGTGGTTCCTCTTGAGCCTAAGAAGTAGAGAGCTAAGAGGGACAAAACCACTATCAGCCACCCTACAGTCTCACAAAAGGCTGTGGAGGACAAAAGAGAATCAAACACATCCCTAGGTGCTTCTTCTCAACAAGAAGTATCTATTGAAACTGGCCTGTCTCCCAAGGCATCCTGTAAAGAGTCAGCACAACCTCATGTACTCACTCATGAGGAGCCTACACTTGCAGAAATGCATACAGAGTTAGGGCACAGTGAGGGTCATGAAACTTCTACTCTTGATGTTCCACAAGTTACCCCTGTGAAACAGTCAAAAATCTCTTCTATACCATCATCTTCTTTATTCTCTAATATTATAATCCATCAATTGTTTCTTCTCAACAACCTAGAGAGGGGGACAGTCCCAACCCTTCAGGTTTTGATCATCCATCTCAAGTCATGGATGAGCCCCCATCAAGTGGTCCACAAGAACCCATTTCTCAAAGTGAAATGGATACCACTCCCTCAAACACTGAGTTAGATCAAGATGGTACTCTACCAGAAAATAAAACAGCCAACATCTTGATCGAACTCCAAAAAGCAACTGACCTTCAGGAAGTTGCTGTTACAGCCTCAGCTGCTGTCAAAGACACCACAAAAGTTGATGTCAACCATCCTGTAGACAGTAACATTTTGGGTAAAGATGCTGTCACCTCTACACAGTCTGATCATGATACAGTAATTGTTGAAGATGCTTCAGATGATGATCAAATAACTATCTATACTATAAAGGTACAATCTAAACTTTCTACTTTTTCAACTAAAATGCATGCAAGTACTGCTCATACCCATGCATCTAGGATGAGTGAGGGAGTAAAAAGAAAAAGAGAGATAAAAGAAAAGAGAGGTGAGCATAAAAATGAGAGGCAACCAAACGAGCTGGCAAAAGGTGAGAGACTTGAGCATGTCCAGAGTGAAATTGAGAGAACCCCACACACAAAGGCACTAGGCCTTGAGAGTCATTCTGTGAGGAGTGATGAGATCACTTAGAAAAATAATGAGTGTGTGAGAAACTCTATAGCCTCCTTGGCCCAATCTCTTTCTTTGCCATAAAAAAGATTAAGAACTGGTGGTCCTTCTAAATAAGCTGAATCAAGGTTGAAATCCCTTGAGGGCAGATGTGCATCCATGGAAGCTAAACTTGATGCTCTGTCCACTATGGTAGCTACTGGTTTTGCTGAGATTCAACAAACTCTTTTATCATTCTCTACTGCCCTTGGTGCTGCCAACTCAACTAAGGGGGAGAAAGTGGTAGATCAGAATAAGGAGAAGGTGGTAGATCAGAATAAAGCAAACCTGGTAGAGGAGGAGAAATAAGGTGGAGCTACAGGTGAGGGGGAGCCAAGAAGTGAGGGGGAGCAAGTTATGGAAGAAGATGGAGATGAAAGTGAGGGGGAGCAAGAGGAAGAAGAAAGAAACTTTGGTGAAGAACTGAAGGAAGCAGGAATTGGTGAGTTGATTGAAGGAGAGATAGATGGTGAGGCAGTGTTGTTATCTAAAGAAGTATTGGAGCAATTAAAGAAGACTCAAAAGTCTGAGAGAACAGTACTGCCACCACTAAAAATCAATGAGCCAAATCTTGAAGAAACCGAAGCTCCATTCCAGAAGTTGCAGAAGGAATGAAGATAAAAAGAAATTCAAAATGCTCTGGGTAAAGGCAAAGGCAAAATGCCTGAGTATGTGAACACATCTACTGTAACTACTTGGTCAGATGGAAGTGAATATGCCCCTGAAGATGCAGAATTGATGATGGTTGACCACATAGAGAGTACTTTGAACAACAAAGATGAAGAATTCAGTAAGTTGGTGGATGAATCAATTAGTGAAGCAGGGGAGCTTTTACAAAATTGGCATCAACACTGAAGAGCAAAGTAATAAGTATCTCTATGAGAATCAACTTGGAAAGAAGATGGGCTGTTCAAGTTTATCTGAAGAACCGATTGACCATATTCATCACAATGCAACTTTTACAAAGTCTGCATGCTAGAGTACTCCAAGTCCTTGGAACCTTGGTAGTCAGAAATTCAACAACCTTCAATGATAGTCTGTTAACACAAATTAAAAGGATGGTTGAAGACAAACTCCCTGAGGTGATTCAAAATCCTTATGGTGTGTGTTTCAGAAGGATCACAAAAACAGGAGCAAGAAGGTTGGATTTCTTACCATTGGATAAAGTTTTAGGACTAAGCACTGAAACAATCATGACAGTGCTGAAGAAAATTTTCAAATCCAGTATCACTAGTGACAAGGTTAAAGCTGTCAAGGATATTCACAGACTATTGGCAAAAAGAGATGAGGACATTAGCTCAATCATAGAGAAGCTGATCTCTGATGCTAATGCCAAGATAAGAGGAAGCTGCACCTATGATGATACATTGGATGATGATGAGAATGACATTGGAGGAAGTGGTGGACCTGGAGAAATCAGGATTTCTAGAAGAGAAGCCTCTGAGAATGTTGAAACACAAACTCAGATGGATGCTACCCAAGAAGAGCAAGAAACTCCCAGTACTGAAAAGAAAGATGCTGTCAATGATGAAGGGGAGTTAGAAATTCTCGAATCCTTGGAAGCAAGTATCTTGAGACTTATAGTTGAATGTTTTGATCTGGAGAAAGATACTGTCAACAAGGATACTGTCAAAATGGCTGGAGACACCCAAGTGAAAGATGTTGCTATCAAAGATGTTGTCAAAAGCCAAATTGAGGAAACTGTCAAAGTACGAAAGCTTGTTAAGAACTTCACGTCTAACAGAAGAAAGACTAGAGCTCAAGCCTATCGTGCAACCAAAATAAAAGGGAAGACAATTGCAGCAACAAGGAAAAAGAAGCATGGAGCAGTTTTGACAGAGAAGCCCATTGACAATAGAAAAGTAAATAGTTTTGAACTATTGAAAAAGTCAATTGATGGGAGCATTATATCTGTCTCAGTGAAACTGGACCCAGTCAATAACAACGTACTCAAGTATGATCTCAAGGACTGTGGAACTACATTCATAACTATAGAACCAGATTTCACTATGGAGATAGTTTCACATGTGGTAGGCAGTTTTGATCTTTCGTACAAAACTGTAAAGGTAAGGAGAAGAATTAATTTCTTCGTTCTGGAAAGGATGATCACTTTCATGAAAACAGACCAAGATGTTTCCAGCAGTATCTTAGAGCATGTCAAAGAATACTATGCTAAAAGATATGCTGATTTTTATGAGAAGTATGGTTATTGGAGAGCACATGATGATGCAGACCTGGAAGTTAGCTCTGATGGTAAGCTAATGCCTGATGTGAACATTACAGAAGCACATCGCCCTTTTACAAAGGCTGGCATGGCTGAATATGAAGCAGAACAAGCTTTTCAGGCTGCTAGAGCTAAATCATCCCAACCTACCAAACCTACCAAACCTGCCAAACAAAGTGCTGAAAATCTAGAAGCTCAACTGAAGGAAAGCTACAAGAAAATCAACAAGTTATTCAGTGAGGAAGCAGGTTATCAGCCCTGTGTATTGGATGATCCTCTGAGAATCAAAGATGAAAAGCAAGAAATCTATGTTGATAGTTTTCACAAATTGAGGACCAGTGTACTGAAGGATCTCTACTGGAAAGTTGTTGGATCAGTTCATAAGCTCGAAATGCTAGTTGCTTGGGAACTAGAGGTTATATTTGATCAAAGGAGAGATGAAGATCCAAAGCCAGATAGAAAGAGAAGAGCATCTCTGAATGCTTTTCCTGGAAGGAGATTCGAGATCATCCAAGGAATTCTGAAGTTCAGAACATACACTTATGATTTTGAAACTTGGTTTGATTTAAAAGATGCTGAAGCATTTCCTTCTCGAGTGATTCAAGGGTATATTGAAGATGATGTCAAATCACCAGAAGAAAAAGCTTTAGTTGAAGACCTCAAGAAGGCAAAACATGAAGCTCTCAGAAGAGAGGGAAAAATCTGAACAACTGGAGACTGCTAAAATCAAGTTAAGTTAATCTCTGATTCGCTCATTCCATAGGAGCAATTGATTTGCAGTTAGTTCATAAGCTTCATGTTCTAGATTTTTCTTAACATTTATCAGATATGGTATTTCAACTATTCTGATCTATGTTAGTTAAGTTGTCAGCACGTTTAATTGTAAATTTGTTGTTATTGTCCATAAAAACAAATTGGGGGAGATTGTTGGGATTTATAGGTGATAGCATAGAGATAACTTAACTATATTTCCCTATACTTAGTTTTTACTAAGTTGAACATATTATCACAGCCAGAGTATGTTCTTGTAATCGAATAATTGCTGTAATGTAATAATTGTGTTAGGTCCAAATGTGTTGTAGAGGGGGGTGAATACAACTTTTCGAATTTGATAAGCAATAAATACGATGCAATAAATGAACACACAGATTCAAGGAATATATTTCTTATATATAACTTGAAATGGTTGCTACAACATTCATTACAAAGTATAACAGAAGTTCAGAGAGAAGTGAATGATACTAAGCTCTGTGAATGCACTCTCTCTCTTTTTCTTGTGTTTTCCTCAACTATTGCTCTCTTTTATAAAACATTACACAAGTACTTCTATTTATACTACATGTAATCTATGTCATGTAGTCTTCAAAGACTAAGATATACGTGGCCCAATGATGTCCACATAAATCTTGCCTTATCTTGAAAGCTTGGAAATCTGCCAATCAGAAGATGCCATGTGTCATGTTGGAGCTGCACTCTAAGTAGAACTTCTACTTGAGAATTTCTACTTAGCCATCTCGAATTTCTAAGTAGAACTTCTACTTAGAAATATTCTACTTGGTCATCTAGAATATTTAGTACTTAGAAAATATTCTGGTCTTCAACTTGAAACTTCAATGCACATCTTGAACTTGTGATATCTTCATGTCTTCTTTATTTTTCAGCAAGCTCTTGAACATGGATCTTTATTACTGACATAAACTTGCTATCAATGTCCTGACACTTGATGCACTGGTCTGGTTCATAAGTGACTAGTCTTGATAGTGTTTCTGCTTCTCGAATAAATTACCATATTCACTTAGTAACGTGGCTTTCCAATGTTCGCTTTCCTTCTTGTTCACTTGAAATCAATTGGTCTTGTTGATACTGATAGTTATGATCTTGATTCTCGATTTCTCAAATCACTGAGGCATGAACAACTTTGACTTGAACTTCTCTCAATGATTTCTTCTTGGCTTGATCATAGTTAACATGTTCAATTGTATCAATTACCTTGTCTTCATTTAGTGTTGATTTCTTGTGACTTCTTGTTCTTGATTGTCTTCTGGTTAAGTATCTTTTCCTTTAATTGAGTTACATTAGTTATAGTGTCACAAGTTTACACACTCTGCCTTTCAATCTCCCCCTATTTGATTGTCTAACAATGACATTCAAATTAATGAAGGATAACTCAACTAAACAATGAGACGAGAAAAGATAATTAACATTACAGTCTTGAATAATATACAATTGAAAAGTACTTGAAAACAATACAAAGAACTTAAACTAGAAACAGAATTCGAACCTCGAATTAAAGATCATTTGAATGATTCCTATCACCTGGATTATTTCATACCTTTTAGTCAAACTTATATCACCATATTGGATTCACTCTAAGGTGAATTTTCCTCAAGTGAGTTAAAGCAACCGAAAGACATGAAGTTTTTCCAACTTCAAGTTCACACCACTCTGACCTTTAACCCTAATTCCGTTTCCTCTTCCTAGCTTCAGCAGCTTGGTCTTTCTCTTCTTTCTGCCTTCTGCGCCTCTCCTTCTGCTGCTGATTTTTCTTGTACACTGGATCGTTAAGCTGCTTCCACCTAGCATTCAACAGACTTACAGCTTCCATTTCTAGAGGATTCTTGGGCTCTGGGTAAGGATTTCTGAAAAGCCTTCTGAGTTGTTCACCTCCTGAGTAGTCCTGATCTTTGGAATGTCCTCAAAGTTCTTCATTATAAGCTGAGGTTTCCAATGTGCTTTATCAGCTTTAAACTGACAATAGATCATTTTGGGATAGCCCTTGACACGGTTAGTATTGTGGGCACTAGCCGCATCTTGCTCCATTCGCTTCTTTTCCACTACTACTTCAGACAGGTAACTCATGAGTCTCTGCTTTTCTTCCACATACTTATCTTCCACTTCGCCCCATTTGAACACATATAATACTCTCTCCAGAAATGCAGCATCTTGAGTCTGTAGCAGCCATTTTCTACTCATATGCAAGAGTGTTTGATTCTGGTCTGCATCTATGAATACTAAGGCATCAGCTGTATCATCAACAAAAGCGTGTATCCAGTATACACTATCTCTTCCTGGAACGCCAACTGTCTCCCTTATCTCTCCTTGTTCCAGTGCTCCAGAAGGAAGAGTCAGAGCTTCATCTACATTCTTCATTGCTTGAAGAATATTCCATTTTTTCTCCATCAGCTCCAGCTCAATCTTCACGTTATCGAGAGGGTTTGGAGCAATGATATCACACTTCCACACCTCATTGCTCTTCTTGAATATGACTCTTTCAATGATCTTCACTGATTTTTCTTTAAACTCAGAAGCGAACCCCTTACTCATCATTTGTCTACAGACAGCTTTAAGAGATTCCACTGAAAGTTCCATTAAATCCTTTTCCTCCATGCTAACCCTCTTCATTTTCCCGTCAACTACCATCCGGACAACATTAGGATATGCTGAGATTTCTGGACCCTTGTCCTCTGCTAGCTGCATTAACAGATCCCTATACAGAATGCTTATCTCCTCAGATTGAGAGTATTGAATTTTTGTTGCTAGCAAGAACAACTCTGACGCAGATCTTCTCGTTATGAATTGGTCATCCACATATAGAAAAGACGTTGGGACTCCTTCTACCAAAGACAATATAACCTGCCACTCCTTAAGCGTCGCATTGTATCCAACCCTGACTTTAGAAATTAATCTCTTCAATGCACTTATGTAGTCCGCAGTCATTGGATTCTGCAAATTCAGGTTGTAGAACAGGTCATCTGCCTCCTTGTTATGAACTCCTTTCGCACAGGGTCCCATCAATATCTTCCTTGCTTCATCCCACTTCTGCCCTATCCTTCTCTTGTCCAGATCAACTTGAGGATCAGCTAGCCTTGCAAGCTCATGATCGTACTGCTTCCCTTGTAGCTCCACTTTCTTTTCTAGAAACGCAGCACGTTCTTGCATCATCTTCATTTTATGGAACTCAGCTTGTTCCAAGGCTAACTGTTGAGACTTAAGGGTTTCCTCATCAACAGGAACTTCTTCAGGCATTCCGAAAGACATCCCAGCACCTCCACCTTGTTCCTTCAAAGATCTCTTTATAGCATGTGCCAAAGGTACGTCTTCCATATCAGAATCTGAGTCAAGTACCTCCTGTACTGTTTCCTGATGACTCAGGTCAACGAATGGCTCATCTTGCTCAACCATTATTGCCTTACCCTTTCTCTTCCTCAGAGCCTCTTCATCAACAGACGGCTCAATTTCTATTTCCTTGACAAGATCAGCATGTTCTTCAATTTCTTCGATATGAATTGCCTGCTGTCTCGTCTCCTTTCCACTCTCCCCCTTAGGTGAGTTATCCTGAACTCCACCTTGGTCTTCAGATCCACCAGCTGCATAAGAACCTCCAAAACCAGAACCAGAGGCTCTCGCTCCACTAGCACCACCTGCACCAGCATCGGGGGGAGGTTGTTGCGGCTCGAAACACTCCGGGGGCACAAAACTACTGAATGCGAACATCATTCTACTGATCTCCATAGCCATTGTATGCATTGTAGTCTCCATTGCTCCCATCCTCTCATTTAGAGAGCTTCCCAAGACACCACCAGCATGGCCCAAGTCATTGACCTTGTTTGTCAAAGCATCAAACGCTGTAGCTTGACTTGCCATTCGTGCTGCGTAGTCATCAAGAGCCCTTTGATTGTTTCCAATGTTAATCCCTAACTGCCCCATCGTCTGCCCGAACTACTTCATCTGATTTTCCATAGAAGTCATACGTGTATCAAGATTTTCAATGTTAAGGGACGGTGTTTGGTTTAGGTGACCTCGCTCTAATACTCGTTCTGTTAGTATTTGGCGCTCGGTTTCGGGCCTTAAAAATGAAGGTCCCTCTCTCCCTAACCTCTCACACACACTCCCTATCTCACGCTCGTGTATGTCTTCAATGATTGATCCAAAGTATGAAGCAGTACCTGCAGAAACTGGATAAGCAATATAATTGGCAGTTATGGGATCAATTTCTGTTGGTTCCTGAGTTGGAATCTCAGGCTGAGAGGCTGCAAAGTGTTCTTGTACAACATCAGAACCGATCCTCTTTGCAGCATCAGTACGTACCGGTGAAGGTACGGCTGAAGGTCTTAAAACTTCATGTTCTTTTGAAGCAACAGTATCTTCAAAAGGTACATCATCCTCACCAAAATCCCTATGTGCAGATTGTTCAAGGGGAGAACCACTCTCGTGAGGTGGAGTGGTTGCGTGTGACACACTAGGGTTTGACTGGGGTTTGGAAGTAGCAGCATGAGAAAATTTGGCTTTCTTTCGAATAAGAGGCTGCTCTTCGGGGTCACTCTCCTCAGCATTTCCTACATCTACATGTGCTAGCTTTCTGGATTCCGGTAACAGGGGTGAAAGAGAATAAGAATGTTTGTCAGACTCAGAAATATAGCTCTCACCCTGGGATAGATCCTGCGGGCTAGCAGGCTCTTGGGTCTCGGAATCAGATACATAGGAAGAGGAATGAGTAGTATGCAGGGAGAGATTACCTGATTCATTACCTTGTTCATCATCGCTTTGCTCATCAGGAATCCCTTCAAATGCCTCAGCATGAGTAGACGGATTCTGAGCATATGATGAAACTTGCGATGATTCCGCCAAAGTGGTAACTCCTGCATCATATGTAAGCCACAGTTGAATGTTTTCAGGAATTGACATCGGTTTACCTTGATGTTTATCCTGATTAGCAATTGTTGAAAGTGACTTAGTGCCCATCCCTAGTGGTGCAGATGTTGGAATTCTGGCAAAACTCTATCTAACAGCAAGAGCATCCTTCGGTATTAGATCATTAATCAACATTTGTAGGAACCGAGGAAACCAGCAGACAACATCAGTTGTGTTGAGGTCTCTGCTTGCAGGAGATCCCATTACAGCCACTATCTCAGAGAGAACTATGCGTCCATAATTTATATCCAGTTCTCTTGCTAGGGCAATTCCAAAGGTTTGCATGGGAATGGAAATTTGATGGAAATCACTTTCTCGTGACCGAAAACATCTTGTGATGGCTTCGAAAAAGTAATTCCATTCCACATGGAAGAATTGTTTTTGAACATTTCCTGTGATCCGGCCAGTCGGAGGATAACATCCAATTTCTTCAAAGAATCTGAGGCGTTCTGCAGTTGTAGGTTCTGGATCATAAGCATCTTTGATCGGGAATCGCAGAACCCTGTTGACAATTTCTTCAGTCACCTCATATTCCTGACCCGCTAAGGTAAACCTGAAACCATAGGGGGTTGATTTGCTCCCAAAAATAACCGCACTAGTCCATAATTGCTGTAAAGCATCATGTACTAGTGTAGGTTTAGCAGTAAAAGCATAGCTAGCTTTGGAGTACATATTGAGAAATCGTATCCAAAACTTAAAGCGCGGGAGTTGATCACCAATTTCCGTAGAAATATTATAAAAATTGTTTTTAGCAAGTGAAAATTGGTGAGCCATTTTAATTAAATGTTTTTCTAAAAAGAATGTGATAATTTTTTTTTTATTTTGAAAAACAAGTAATTAACGAATTAAAGGTTGTATCCCTTTTAATTTCCCGAGAAGATCAAAAAGCACTCTAAGAAATTAAACTACGGGATTCAAACAGTAGCCAATTACTAAATCTGAATAGTCAATGAAGATGTATATTCGTGTGTGTATACCAGTGAAATCGTGTGTGGATATAGATAGAGAATATGGAAATCGTGTTTTGAACAGTTACATAAACACTTGATGTTCGTGTGTATGTATATGCGTGTATATGAACGGGTACAAAACACACCAACACAAAGATTAATGATAACACAGACAATAGTAGTCTAAAAATTGGCAGTAATTCGTGATTAGTATGAGTTTAATCACAAAAACACGGATTAATGGTAAGAAATTGTGAAATCGCCTTGTTTTTGTAAAGAGGCTGCTGTAAAAATGAAATTAGGTAAAGTGAATGATGCATCGAGTTAGAGATGTATATATAGATGATTGTGAAATGACAAAAATATCCCTGTTAAAAAGAGTGAAAATTACCAAGTCCATACAGGGAACACTTAAGTCGAACTCTATCTCGAAAATTATCAAGTCGAACTTCGAGATGAATTTCGAGATAGGTTAACTCGAACAAACACTTTTTGAACTATTTAAGCAGCAAAACTACCAGGGAAACCTATCTCAAACTTCAAGCTGAAATTCGAGATAAGTTTCGAGTTAGGAGTTAACTCGAAAAATCCCCTTAACCAACTGAGAACTCTATCTCGAACATCAAGTCGAACTTCGAGATGACTTTCGAGATAGAGATTAACTCGAAGTTATTCTCAGTTCTTTTCAAAATATCCCCAAAATTTGAACCTCATCTCAACCTTCGAGATAAAGTTCGAGATAGACCTTATCTCGAATATTTTGAAGATAGAACTAGGCACACTGGTAACTCGAACTCGAACTCGAAGTCGAGTTTCGAGATGAAGTTCGAGATAGACACTAACTCGAAATTCTTCCCAGACTTAGAATTTTTTCAAAACTTCACTCTGGAAGCTCAAGTCGAAATTCAAGTCGAATTTCTAGATGAGTTTCGAGATAGAAACTAACTCGAAATTTTGAAGAAATTAAATTCTAAGGCCTCTAATTACATGAAAATCATAGGTAAATTCATCTAAAAAGCATGCAAAAATTTAGAATATTATGAATTTAACTCCCCCTATGATCATGCAATCTAACAAGCATAAATTCAAAGATTTGTGCTATAAAAGACACTTAAAACACAATGAATTCATGTAAAATGACACTATATGCACCCTATAACAATCATTAATTAGGCATTTTAAAGTCTAAGCACATAATGATTAAGTAGTTTGCATATACAAACATAAACATGGATTTTACAGATAGAAGGCTTTACTAACTTGTGTTAAGAATTCCCAATTCACCAACCAATCTATTGAATGTTACTTCATCAAGAGGTTTGGTGAATATATCTGCAATTTGTTGCATTGTGGGCACGAAATGTAGCTCCACAGTCCCCTCCTCGACATGTTCTCTTATGAAGTGATACCTGATGTCGATGTGCTTGGTTCTTGAGTGATCTACAGGATTGTTGGTTATGGCAATGGCACTTGTGTTGTCACACATAATTGGAATTTTCTTGTGCTCCATGCCATAATCCTTCAATTGGTTTCTCATCCACAGTATTTGAGCTACACAGCTTCCAGCAGCAATGTACTCAGCTTCAGCAGTAGAAGTAGATACTGTATGTTGCTTTTTACTTTGCCAGGACACCAATCTTCTGCCAAGAAATTGACAAGCACCAGATGTGCTTTTCCTATCAATCCTGCAACCTGCATAGTCTGAATCCGTATAGCCAATTAGATTAAACCATGTATCTCTTGGGTACCAAATCCCTAGATTTGGTGTGCCCTTGAGATACCTAAAAATTCTTTTGACGGCTACGAGATGTGATTCTCTAGGATCCGCTTGGAACCTTGCACATAAACAAGTTGCGAACATTATATCGGGTCTACTTGCAGTTAAATAGAGGAGTGAGCCAATCATACCTCGATAGCTTGTGATGTCAACTGGTTTACCTGATTTGTCTTCATCAAGCTTCGTGGCTGTTGCCATGGGAGTCTTAGCTGCTGATGCATCTTCTAGATTATACTTCTTGAGTAAATCTCTGACGTACTTGGATTGACAGATAAAGATACCATCTTTTCTCTGACTGATCTGTAATCCAAGGAAGAAGGACAGCTCTCCCATCATGCTCATCTCATATTTTTCCTGCATTAGCTTAGCAAATTTCTCGCACAAGCGCTCATTAGATGACCCAAAAATAATATCGTCCACATAGACTTGAACAAGTATTAAATCATTCTTTACATTTTTATAGAACAATGTTTTATCAATTACTCCCCTAATAAAACCATTTTCAATTAAGAATAAAGATAGGGTTTCATACCATCGCCTTGGGGATTGCCTGAGGCCATAGACAGATTTGAAGAGAAGATACACAAAATCTACAAGTTCTGGATCAATGAAGCCAGGCGGCTGTTCCAGATACACTTCTTCTTCTAACTCTCCGTTCAGGAAGGCACTTTTCACATCCATCTGAAAAACCTTGAAGTTCTTATGTGCTGCAAATGCCAAGAACATCCTGACTGCCTCAAGTCTTGCAACCGGTGCATAGGTCTCATCATAATCAATTCCTTCTCGCTGAGAATAACCTTTTGCAACCAAACGAGCCTTGTTTCATGTTACAAGTCCATTTTCATCCATTTTATTTCTGAATACCCACCTAGCTCCAATTACTGATTTGTTCTTTGGTCGGGGTACCAGTTTCCAAACTTTCTGCCTTTTAAACTGATTGAGTTCCTCTTGCATTGCAATCACCCAATCAGCATCACCAAGAGCTTCTTCTATTTCTTTAGGTTCAAACTAGGATAAGAACCCAGAATATAAGCAAATATTAGCCAGGTCAGCTCTTGCAGTTCTTCTAGTAGTCACACCAGCATCTGGATCACCAATAATTAATTCAAACGGATGGTCTCTATTCCATACCCGTTCTCTTGGAAATTGTCTTGATGATTCAGCTTGACTTTCTGAGTTGTGGTGCTAACTACTTTGATTATTTTCACTAACTCCCCCTGAGTTAGTGCCAGCTCCTACAGAACTAGTGTCTACTCGACTCGAGCCTTGAACAATAGTCCTTGAGCTGCTATTTACTCCCCCTGAGTTGTTGCCGGTGCGTACTGAAGAAGTCTCTCCTGATCTTGTAGAATCAGCTTGTTCACGAGACTCAGGTTCTTCACGTACACTTGGAACATTTAATGGGACAACCAACTCAGGTTCATCTTCAAGTTATTCTAAGTCCAGATTCTGAAATTTTAGGGACTCAGGTTCACTAGAATCTCTTGAAATTGATGAGAGTTTGGTATCGTCGAATCTGACGTTGTAGCTTTCAGTCACTTTTCGATCATTTACTAAGAACACCCTATAAGCTGCCACCACATCTGTGGAGTAACCAACAAAGATTCCTTCATGAGCTTTTGCTGCAAACTTGCCTAGATTTTCATCATCTATAAGTACATAGCATTTTGCTCCAAAGACATGAAAGTATTTGATTGTTGGTCTTCTGCCGTTCATTAGCTCACATGGTGTCTTTTCTTTATCTTTTATGATCAAGGATCGATTTTGAGTGTAACACACGGTACTCACTGCTTCGGCCCAGAAGTATAGAGGAAGTTTTGAATCATACAACAAAGTTCTTGCTGCTTCAACCAATGTTCTATTCTTCCTTTCAACTACTCCATTTTGCTGTGGAGTTCTCGGGGCTGAATACTGACGACGTATTCCCTTAGATACACAGAAGTCATTCAGCACTACGTTTTTGAATTCAGTGCCATTATCTGATCTAATCGTTTTCACAGTAAGTGTTGAAACATTTTCAATTTGATTGATGTGATCAATGATTAAGAAAGGTACTTCGTCTTTCGTCATTGCGAACAATACCCATGTATACTTGGAGAAGTCATCCACGATTACCAATGCATATCTTTTCCTAGACAAAGATAGGACATTCACTAGGCCAAACAAATCCATATGAAGAAGTTGCAGAGGCTCAGTAATACTAGAAATTTCTTTGCTTTTATGCGAGGCTCGCTTCGACTTTCCCATTTCACAGGCTTCACAGAGTCCTTTCGGAGCGAACTCCATTTGAGGTAGATCTCTCACTAATTCTCGTCTCGCGAGAGTATTCATCGTTTTGAAGTTTAAGTGAGATAGCTTTTTGTGCCATAACCAGCTTTCATCATTCGAGGCTTTGCTGTAGAAACAGGTGACCTCATTCTGATTTGATGAATCCATGTCCGCAACAAAAAGATCTGCCTTTCGAACTCCTCTCAAAGCCAGTGAGCCTTCCTTGATGTGAGTGATTGATACACCTTTCTTGTTGAAGACAATTTCGTAACCTTTGTCACAGAATTGACTGATACTCAACAAATTGTGCTTTAATCCCTCAACATAGGAAATATCTTCAATGATGACATTGCCAGTTTTCAGTTTGCCATATCCCTTTGTCACACCTATGCTGTCATCTCCAAAGGTAACATAAGGGCCAGCTTTCATAACCAACTCTGTAAGCAGGGACTTGTTTCCAGTCATATGCCTCGATGCTCCACTGTCTAGCACCCATATAACTTTATTTCTATTCTGCTTAACGCCCTGTAATGACAGATTGGTTAGACATTCTTCGGAACCCAACTTTGATTGGGCCCGGCTTTTCGATAAGATCGAGAATCAACAGATTTAACAACAGGAGATGCACTTTTCTTAACATTACTAGAGCTTTCGACTTTCTCCTTTCCTTTCTCAGACTTGACAGATTTGTCAGTCTTAGGAGAAGGTTTGTCAATCCTAACTTTATGAGGACTAACAGTCTTGGCTCTCACATGCTTCTTTTTGATGTTTGAACTAGCAGCAGTATTTGAGCATGACTGGCTAGATGCATTCATTAAATTCACAAAAGTTTGCATGATGTTAAAAGTGCATGGCATACAATTAGGTTGACCACACTGTGCATGATTCTGATGCAGATTATTCATTGTATGTGTGGTAGGCATGGCATGTGTAGCAAGAACATTTATGTTAGCTTTACATGCATAAGAAAGATGTTCAGTAGATTTGCAGTGATAACATGCTTTCTTTATCCGTTCAGCCTTAACCTCTTTTATGCCTTTCTTCCCTTGTTGTTTAACAGCCTTAGCTCCTAATCCTGGTCTAGATTCATCTCTAGGGAAATTGATTTTAACTTGTTTGATAGGAGTTATAGGTTGTGCTTTCTGGCGATCTTCCATCTCAATCTCATATCTAGCTATCAATTCAGTCTCTTCTTCTTCTATTCTAGGAACAAGGTGTTTGTAGATAGGTTTGACAGAAGATTTAAAAATGCTAGGAATTTCCTTTTTAAGGTCACTGGAACTAGTGTCGATAGGTCTCTTCCCTTCTTTCTTAGATAAGTTAGAATAGTCAAGTCCTACACCTACTCCAGTTATCTTCTTAAATATGTCATTATCTACATACACTTTACTAGCAGCTAGTTTGTAAGCTTCGCATTTAGTTTCTAACTCAGCTAGTTTGTCCCTAAGACATGCTTCTACTTCTTCCTTAAGGACGAGCTTGTGTTCCAAAGATTTAATAAAATCTCTTAGGGAAGTATCTACAGTGCAAGCAGCCTCTAACTCTTCCACTTTTGCCTTAAGCATTCTGCTTTTGGCGACAAGTGTTTTCTGTTCCTTTTGAGAAGTGTCTAGGCTTTTGCACAACATATAGATCTCTTCGCTAAGAGCCCCGTTCTGTTCCTTATAATCATCAATGGACATTTCTACTTTAAGGGTTAGAACTGGTACCTCTGGTTCCTCTGATGTCTCAGCCATGAGGGCAAAGTTTGCTACATGAGTAACATCTTCCTCATCTGAATCATCCCAAGCTCTTCCTTCTATTACTAATAAAGCTCTTTTTCCATGTCTTTCCTTCACCAGCGATTCATACTTGCTTTTGAGGGCTTCATATGTCTCTTTTGGATAAGTCTGTTTAGGCTTTTTGCAGTCCGTAGCAAAGTGTCCAGCTTCACCATAGTTATAGCATTTGAACTTCATTTTGAAATCCAAAGGAGATTTGTAGCTGGTATTCTTGCCTTTACCTTGGTAGCCTGACGAACTACCACCACCCCTAGCAGCTCGATAGTAAGATGAAGAATTTCTCTGAGGTCGGTTGCTCTTTCTAAATCTCATGTTGCTGAACTTCCTTGCCATGTAAGCCACGACACTATCGTCCATGTTGTCCAGCTCTTCTTGGGTGAAGTAGTCATCATCACTGTTAGATGTGCACTCGTCATCATTATCAACTTGATGTGGTGCAAGTGATGATTTAGGCTTTGCTGCAACCATTGCCTTCTTAGACTCTTCCTCATCAGTAACTAATCCTGATGCAGTTTCTTTTCCTTTTGAATCATTGTCCCATGCTTGATCTTGAAGTGTCTCCAGCTCATAGGTCTTTAGTATTCCATAATATTCTTCCATAGAAGTTGTATGCAAATCTCTGGTTTCTCTTACTGCGTAGACCCTATGTTCAATGCTCTTTGGCTGGTTCCTCAGATATCTCGTATTGGTCTCAACCATGGGGAGAGTTACACCTCTCAGATTCAAATCCAATACCAACTGACTGAATCTTAGATAGACGTCTGTTATGCCTTCTCCTTTTCGTATTCTAAAGGTGTCATACTCCATCTTGAGTATGAGTGTCTTGTTACTTCTAACCTTTGCAGATCCTTCCATGACAACTTCTATCTTGTCCCAAATCTTCTTCGCTGTAGTCAGACCTTTGACTATGTTGAACATTTCATGATCAAGAGATTCCATCAAGGTTTGTCGTACGGCAGTATCATAAGCTATTTGCTCCTTCTCAGCATCTAAAAAGTCCGCTGCCTTTTTAGGCTCAGACCGAGATGGTATAACCTCGCCTCCTTCCGTACGTGCAGGAATAGCCACCATTGGAACAAATTTACCCTTGTCAAGGACTTCCAGATATTCAGGGTTAACTGTCTCTAAGTAGAGTCTCATTCTGAAAACCCATTCTTCATAGTGATCTCGATTGAACATTGGGATCTTGAATGCATTTTTAGGAGCCATTTTAATTCTGGTCACTAAAAGTTTCCAAGTACCCAAGACTAGGCTATGTAGAATATATATGTAGAACTTTTGCCTAAGTCGAAATTTCTCTAAGTAGAAATTTTGCTCAAGTCAAACTTCACCAAGTAGAAATTATCCAAGTCGAATTTCTATGTAGAAAATCTCAAGTAGAAACTCTATGTAGAACTTTTGTCCTTGGAATAAATTTGCTGCAGGTCACTTTAATATTGAATAAACAATATTATCTCTTTAACACCTTTTTGACTTTGATGCTTTACTCACCTAACCCACCTAACCCACGTGCTAGGTACTGAGTATGTCTTGTTACACTTTCGGCCGTGAATAATGGAAATCAAAAGTCCAAAAACACTTTTTCATTCTTTTACTATTTATCTGTTTGAAAAGGAGATCAAAAAGTTGTTGGGTTGTCTTCTTTGATAAGAACAGATGATGAACACTCAAGAACACCAAATATCAACGAACCCAGATTAATTCACAAAATTAATTAAAATACACCCAAGCTAAATAATCACACCTGGAGTATTTAAATAATTTTTCTTCGGATGAGTTTTCACTACAAACGAATTAAAGCTCACTTTTTGAGAATTTTTCGAAAAGTAGATCTAGAAAATGAAAACACACGAATCTTCTACCAAACACAAGGATCTATGTTTTGTGTGTTAAACATCCTCTCTGATACCAATTGTTAGGTCCAAATGTGTTGTAGAGGGGGGGTGAATACAACTTTTCGAATTTGATAAGCAATAAATACGATGCAATAAATGAACACACAGATTCAAGGAATATATTTCTTATATATAACTTGAAATGGTTGCTACAACATTCATTACAAAGTATAACAGAAGTTCAGAGAGAAGTGAATGATACTAAGCTCTGTGAATGCACTCTCTCTCTTTTTCTTGTGTTTTCCTCAACTATTGCTCTCTTTTATAAAACATTACACAAGTACTTCTATTTATACTACATGTAATCTATGTCCTGTAGTCTTCAAAGACTAAGATATACGTGGCCCAATGATGTCCACATAAATCTTGCCTTATCTTGAAAGCTTGGAAATCTGCCAATCAGAAGATGCCATGTGTCATGTTGGAGCTGCACTCTAAGTAGAACTTCTACTTGAGAATTTCTACTTAGCCATCTCGAATTTCTAAGTAGAACTTCTACTTAGAAATATTCTACTTGGTCATCTAGAATATTTAGTACTTAGAAAATATTATGGTCTTCAACTTGAAACTTCAATGCACATCTTGAACTTGTGATATCTTCATGTCTTCTTTATTTTTCAGCAAGCTCTTGAACATGGATCTTTATTACTGACATAAACTTGCTATCAATGTCCTGACACTTGATGCACTGGTCTGGTTCATAAGTGACTAGTCTTGATAGTGTTTCTGCTTCTCGAATAAATTACCATATTCACTTAGTAACGTGGCTTTCCAATGTTCGTTTTCCTTCTTGTTCACTTGAAATCAATTGGTCTTGTTGATACTGATAGTTATGATCTTGATTCTCGATTTCTCAAATCACTGAGGCATGAACAACTTTGACTTGAACTTCTCTCAATGATTTCTTCTTGGCTTGATCATAGTTAACATGTTCAATTGTATCAATTACCTTGTCTTCATTTAGTGTTGATTTCTTGTGACTTCTTGTTCTTGATTGTCTTCTGGTTAAGTATCTTTTCCTTTAATTGAGTTACATTAGTTATAGTGTCACAAGTTTACACACTCTGCCTTTCAAATTGTATGTCTTAGGAGAAGTTCATGCATTTGTTCAAGCCTAAAGGAATATATCCAGAAGACAGCAAGAATAAAAGTTACTATCATGTTCTTGACAGTAAGGTTACGAGAAGACAAATGTTGCAAAGTCACGACAAAGCTATATCTGACAGCAACATTGGCTGAAGCATGGGACAGTAACATTCATACTTGACAGCAAGTCTAGAGTTCCGAAAGCAACATTGGCGGAACCTCGTACTGTCAACTACTGAATATTCCTTTGACAGCATACTCGGCGGTTAAGGTTACTGTCACATTGAATTATTTGATTTGGGTACTTTTCTCAGTCAAAGCCCTTGACAGGTTATATGTTCAAGAAACAGATTTGCTGCAACACTCTATCGTTTGTAGCAGACCTGCAAAGACTACGACAGAAGCTTGAGAGATTCACAAGACAAGGCTGGTCAATTTGAGGTGTATGTTATATCCACATCTACTAGAATTGTATTAGCTAGAAATAGAAAGAATCTAGGTTGCTTTACTTGTAAGGTTTATCGGTCTGTATAACAATTTAGGAAAGTCACATGGGTGTGCAAATTGTAATGACCTGCCACTTGAAAACGATAGCAGCTCAACATCCCATGCGATAGAGACAACAGAGTATCTTAGTCTACTTAGATACACATCTCAGATTCTTTTCTATGTATGTACGCATACACGAAGCAATCTTGTATCTATCAAGACAACGAAGTTGGAGAAACATTTTCTCTAGGTTGTAGCAACACTTCGCACAAGATAAATAAAACATTTATTTTGTGAGAAATCTTGTTTCACTTTTGTTTGCATACATCTACTGATAACTTATAATCTTTATCATTGTTGTTGTTTTAAAGATTGAATTTTATCAGTATTGCATTCACCCCCCCCCCCTTCTGCAATACTCCGGGACCAACATTTATACATATCCAGAAAATTAGACCTGCACTTCATAAGATAAATTCACGTATAACCAGTGAAATCATCAATAAATGAAACATAATATCTAGATCCTCCTTTTGTAGGCATGGATTCAATAAATGAAACATAATATCTAGATCCTCCTTTTGTAGGCATGGAGCAGGTGCCCACACATCAAAATGCATAATATCAAATGGAGCAAGAGAATATGTAACACTCTTATGAAAAGGTAAAGCAGCAAATTTCGCTAATTTACAAACGCTATAATCAGAAATTTCATGAGATTTCAACTATCCCAAGTTGAGACCAAAAACTTTAAGCGAGACTGAGAAACAAAACCTAAACGAGCATGACATAGGTAAAAGTCAGAAGATGAATCACTCAAACAAAAAGAGGACAAATTAACCCTAGGAGTTCCAACAATAAATATATTAAGTTCATCCAAAACATAAAGTCCTCCCTATTTATGACCTTTCCCGATAACCTTTTGAGATCTTGGATCCGTAACACAATAAGTAGTACGGGAAAAAAAGACAAAGTAACCAGACTCACATAATTGACTAACCGAAACAAGATTTAGCTTAAGATCCGAAATAAAATAAACATCAAAGAGAGACACAGTTGGAGTAACAACAGAACCAACACCTTTCAATGGCATAGGAGTGCCATCAGCAGTCATGATGGATAAAGGTGTATGATTAGAAAATGAAACGAAAGATGACCAATGCGGAGACATATGATGAGATGCATCCGAATCCAGAATTCATAAAGAAGAAAATATACTTGAAGTATCCGTTGACAAAAATCCTGTTGACGATTGAGTGGTTGGAGAAGTAGGTGGAGATGTGGGAGTTTGATCCGAAATCTCTGGTAACGATTGAGTGGTTGGAGAAACAAGTGGAGATGTGGATGTCTCGGGTCGGGAACTGAAGTATAATTTGTGGTTGAAGCTTCCTTAGTGTCCATGCCAAAATTTAAAAGAATATTAGCTTTTTTTTAAAAAAAAGAAAATTGAAACCAAAATGTTCATAACAGAATCTTTGGTTTATGGCAAAAAAAAATAAAAAAAATAACATCCTCTTTTCTTTTTTCAAATTATTCTACAATTTTATTAACTTAATTTATACATACATTCCCCTTGTTTTACTTAAATTTACAGATCGCATTTGAATCTGCTTCTTCTTCTATTACTATTAACGGTATGCCTCGTCCTCTAGCTTTTTCAGTTCTACTGCGTGTTGTAATTTTGCTAGAATTGTTTACTCACATCGTTGATGTTTGTAATTCGAATTTCAATATTTTACCTATATTGATAAATTGCTTTGTATCTTGTGGCGTAAATGAATTAGCTTGTGATTCTGTGTTTGTGTATGTGAGCTTGTCGAATTTTCGAAACCTAGAAATTGGCCTGAATGAGAAGATGATAATTTCTAGGTTTTATTTGATTGTGTGTTGAAATAATAATGGTGTTGGATATCAAATTAGGGGATGATTGTTTAATCTCGCTTTGATAATGATGATGAAGAATGTATTAAAAGTTTCATCCAGGGCATTTGCTTTGCATAGCTAATTACAAATTTACTTTATGTATCTTTACATATACTAGCGTATAACCCGTGCGATGCACGGTTGCTTGTAAACTGTTTAATTATATTTCATTAAAATTTTAAGTTGTATATATGTTTTTATTATTAAAATATTTTTTGAATTTTTTAAATTTCATGAAAATAAATGTTATTCTAATTACATATTTTAATTATTACTAAAAAAGAGTATCAAACCAAATATACCCTATTTCGCTTATAATAGTGTAGTATAGATATATAAAAATATTATATAAAAGTAGTTTTTTTAACATTTTAAATATTTTTATCTTAATATTTTTATTTGATTGTTTATAATTTTAATATTTGCTAATTAATTAGTAATAATATAAATTTTAAAAGATAATAAAATATGATTATTGGTTTTTGATATAACTGATAGTCTTTTTTTTAATATAAAACAGACCATTATATCTTTCAAAACTCCAAAATTTCAAAACGATCTTTTCTAATAATTAATTATTTTTTAATTATTTTTGTGACAAAATTAATTTTAATGCTGATTACAAAAATGACAAACTACTTGACGTCTTGACGACTTGTTTGCTGTAGAAAGGACTCTCGTGGGCTTTGCCGTGTGCGTGTGTGTTTTTTTTTTGAATTTTATTAATAATAGAGATTTAACCAAATCAAAAGAGTGACCAAAAAAAGAGTACCAAAAAAGAGTGACCAAAAAAATGAGTATCAAACCAAATATACCCTATTTCGCTTACAATAGTATAGTATAAATAGTATAGATAGGCGTATGTTTTTTTTAATAATTAATAATAAAGATTTAATGTATTTAAAGAGAGTGCCTACCGTGTGTTTTTTTTTTGAATTTTGTTAATAATAGAGATTTAACCAAACCAAAGAGTGACAAAAAAAAGAGTACCAAAAAAAAGTGACAAAAAAAAAAGTACCAAACCAAATATACCCTGTTTTGCTTATAATAGTATAGTATAGAAATGGCAAGTTTTAAATTTGCGAAGATGTGGTGCCGTTGGCCTTGATATCTTGTACCAATTTCCTTTCGATGGATATATAAAACCCGTGTACTTCTGATTGTTAAGCTCTATGCGTAGGGATGGACATCGGGGCATTTTGGGGCTGGGGAGTGCTATCCCCGACCCCATTCCCGAATTCAAACCTGATCCCCGTTGGGGATTATTTTTTATTCCCCGTCCCCGGCCCAAACGGGTAACGGGGATCCTCGCGAGTAATCGGGGAATTTAATTTTAAACAAATAATAATATTTTAAATGATTTTAAACACTAACTATAGTTTGAAATAATTGTTTCCTGTGATATATAGCGAAATTAGCAACTATAACTAGATTAGAGGTTAAGTTACAACGTTTTTTTATCACTTTTAATCTCATAATAAGTATATTTTCATATTCACATGCATATATGTTATCTCTTAAAATTTATTTTTGAAATCTAAACATTACAAAGCAGTAGCTTATATGAACTAAATTAAGATAAAAAAAATATTACTTAAATAAACAATTATAAATAACATGGAAATGAAGTTATTCAACTACTAGATAGTCTAGACAAACATATAAGATTAACATATCTTTTTGTTTTAGTATAAATATTGGAAATTCTTATTAATATATGATTATTAATATATATATATATATATATATATATATATAGGCAAAGTATCAAATAGAAACCAATTCTTAAATAGAAACACTAAATAAATTATATTTCATTCATTTTAATGGCCCCGCCAGGGGCACCTTCACAAAATGTGTTTAAAATTCTTGGCTCAATTCAGCAAAAAAAAAAAAAAAAAAATGTTCACGCTGATGTCACTGCCACGTCAGCAGTGAACAATATTTTTTTTTTTGCTGAATGGAGCCTAAAATTTTAGACACTTTTTATATTGGGGTACCCCTAATTTGATCATTAGATTAGCTTGAAACGTTAGATTAAGATTTAGTTTCTAGTTTGTATTTTAATTTGGTTTATATTGGAGTTGTACTGTATATATATATATATAGGCTAGTGGTCAAATAGAAACCAATCTTAGAATAGAAACTAGAAACCAACACTAAATAAATTATATTTCATTCATTCTAATGGCCCCGCCAGGGGCACCTTCACAAAAAGTGTTTAAAATTATTGGCTCCATCCAGCAAAAAAAAAAAAAAAAAATTACTGTTCACGCTGACGTCACTGCCACGTCAGCAGTGAACAGTATTTTTTTTTTTTTTTTTGCTGGATGGAGCCAAGAATATTATGAACCTTTTGTATTGGGGTACCCCTAATTTGATCATTAGATTAGCTTGAAATATTTAATTTATGTTTAGTTTCTAGTTTCTATTCTAATTTAGTTTCTATTAGAACAAGACCCTATATATATATAGGGTCTTGTTCTAATAGAAACTAACTTAGAATAGAAACTAGAAACTAAACCTAAATTAAATATTTCAAGCTAATTTAATGACCAAATTAGGGGTACCCCAATACAAAAAATGTTTAAAATTATTGGCTCTATTCAACAAAAATTTTAAAAAAGATTTAAAAAAAATTTACTGTTCACGTGATGACGTGGCATGTGAACAGTAACTTTTTTTTAAATTTTTTTATATTTTTGTTGAATAGAGCCAAGAATTTTATAAGTTTTTTGTGAAGGTGCCCCTAGCGGGGCCATAAAATAAATGAAATATAATTTATTTAGTGTAGGTTTCTAGTTTCTATTCTAAGATTGGTTTCTATTTGAACGCTAGCCTATATATATATTATGGGTCCTACTCCACTACAAACTAAAATTAACTACAAACTAAAAACTAAACACTAATCTAATATTTCAAGCTAATCTAATGATCAAACTAGGGGTACCCCAATACAAAAAATGCTTAAAATAATTGGCTCTATCCAACAAAAAAAATAAAAAAATAAAAAAAAATAAAAAAAAATCACTGTTCACGTGATGACGTGGCAGTGGATTTCACTGGTTAACGGTGCTTCGCACCTTCTTGTACGGCGCTTCGCGCCTTTATCATTCTAAAGTTGTAAGGAATGGCAATCAATGGTAAAGGCTAGGGCTTTCAAAAAAATCCGGATATCCGGATATCCGTCCGAAATATCCGAATCCGTATCCGAAAAATTAGGATATTATCCGTATCCGAAAAATTAGGATATTATCCGTATCCGAATCCGACATATCCGTATCCGAAAATGTAATAACTGATATATATTTATATATAATATTTAAAATTTAAAATATATTAATATATGTCTTTGTTCAATAATTAATATATTTTTGTTAGATATATTTAAGTGTAGACATTTTAAAAGATTTATATGTTATAAATATGATATATGAATATATTATTTTAATATATTATATTAATATATTAATATATTATATTAATAAATTAATATATTATATTAATAAATTATATTAATAAATTATATTAATAAATTATATATTATATATTATATATGAATATATGAATATATTAATATATATTATATTAATATAATATATTAATATATTAATATATAATATATTATATGACATATATTAATATATTATATTAATATATTAATATATTATATTAATATAATATATTAATATATTAATATATAATATATTATATGACATAAATTAATATATTATATTAATATATTAATATATTATATTATATATCATATGATATATTAATATATTATATTAATATATTAATATATCATATATTATATATCATATATCATATTATATAATATATTAATATGTCATATATCATATGATATATTAATATATTATATTAATATATTGTATTAATATATCATATATCATATTAATATATTAATATATTATATTAATAAACTTTAAATATGATATATATCATCATTTATATATTGCTGTAAAAAAATATCCGAAATATCCGAATATCCGTCCGAAATATCCGTATTCGTATTCGAAAAAATTAGGATATTATCCGTATCCGAAAAAAATTACCCGTATCCGTATCCGAAATATCCGTTTGACAGCCCTAGTAAAGGCAATAGACGATTGACGGGTGTGTCGAGGACCTTCGGCCCTCATGACTACCTAACTCATCCGTTTACTGTCTTAAATGCTTCGCATTTCCACGGCAGGGATTTTTTTTTTTTTTTTGATTTTTTTTTATTTTTTTGTTGGATAGAGCCAATTATTTTAAGCATCTTTCGTGAAGGTACCCTTGGCGGGAAACTTAGAATAGATGAAATATAATTAATTTAGTGTTAGTTTGTAGTTTGTATTTAAGGATTGGTTTGTATTTGAGCAAAAACCTATATATTATAATATGGTGAAATTGAGTTGGTCGGGATTGAGAATCGGTCGGGTGAAGAAAATCGAGGCAGGGTCGGGGATCGGACCGGGGAGACATAGAATCCCGACCCCAACCCGCTCCCCCATTTTATTGAAAATTGCCCCGTTTCCTGGTCCATATCCGAAAAAATTCCCAATTCCCTATCTATGCGATGCAATCATAGTTGACGGGCCTAATTTGCTTTCCGTTGGTTGGACATCCCTATCTTGCCTATCTAGAAAGTAGGTACATTCCTCTTTTATACTGAAACTGCAGGCCCAAAGTCCGCGATTAAGCTATACCGGCCTTTTTTCAGATTTACATATCAAAGTTCCTTCTTATTTTTCTTTTTTTTTTCTTCTTATTTTTCTTTTGTTAAGAAAATTGAAACCAAAAGGTTCATATATCAGAATAATTGGTTTATTACTATGTTTTAATCATTTATTAAGAAATTAAATAACGTGTCATAAAAAAAGAAATTAAATAACATCCTCTTTTCTTTTTCAAATTAATCTACAATTTTAACAACATAATTTAAAATTCATATGATGTTTGTGAAAATACAACCTACAAGTAACTCAATCAAATATTTTAAGAAATCATGTATTTGTGAAATATATATATATATTTTGAATAAATCTTAATTTACATCCTTTTACACTACTAAAACACTATCTATATTATATATAGGATTAGTATATTATTCTATAATTAAATTTTTAATTTTTAATTTTTTAAAATGGATCTCGTCAGGAACACTTTTTTAATATTAATAATGTTTTAGTATATAGTGTGTATAAGGATATAAATCAAGATTTACTCATATTTTTTACATTTAGCTCTTATTGCTTACTTTAATACAAAAAGCAAGTTAATTCACATAGTATGTTCTGATAAAATAACTTTAATAAAAGAATTCAGTAAAACTAAAACTAAAAAATATCAAATATAAATCATTATGCAAAGAGTTAGTAAAAAAAATTAAAAGTAATTGTGAACTTTTTTCTATTTATCCTTTTTAAAATAATAAACAGGTTGATTCCCTTTTTAAAATAATAAACAGGTTGATTAAAAAAGCTAACCCAGATAGTCCGGGTCGGGTATTAATAATTTCTTCCCCTTCAAGACAAGTACTAACGATTATTTATACATTCCCCTTTGTTTTAGTTAAATTAAATTTACAGATCTGCTTCTTCTTCTACTACTATTAACGGTATGCCTCGTCCTCTAGCTTTTTCTAGATTGTTTACTCAGATCGTTGATGCTTGTAATTCGAATTTCAATATTGATAAATTGCTTTGTATCTTGTAACGCACTCTGAATGAGAAGATGATAATTTTTAGGTTTTGTTTGCTTGTGTTGTTGAAATAATAATGGTGTGTCTGTGGAAGTTGTGCATCATGATGTCACGAAAGCGCAAGCCAATTCGAATTTCAATATTGATAAATTGCTTTGTATCTCGTAACGCACTCTGAATGAGAAGATGATAATTTCTAGGTTTTGTTTGCTTGTGTTGTTGAAATAATAATGGTGTTGGATATCAAATTAGGGGATGATTGTTTCATCTCGCTTTGATAATGATGATGAGAATGTATAAAAGTTTCATCCGGGGCATTTGCTTTGCATAGCTAATTACAAATGAACTACTTTATGTATCTTTACATATAAATCACAAGTTTTAAATTCGCGGAGGCGCGGTGCCGTTGGGATTGATATCTTGTACCAATTTCCTTTCGATGGACATATAAAACCCGTGTACTTCTAATTGTTAAGGTCGTGAGATTTGTGTATATATAAATTTAGTGTTGTTAAACTGAGTGTAGAGTTTTCTCGGTTATGATTTCACATTTGGATTTATTATGTGTGTTAGTTCAGAAAGAAAATATAGGCAATTAGGAATCGAAACATGTAGCGGTGATTTGAATTCTGGGCTCAGAAACTGCTTTGCTAGTGTCTAGAGACACTCTTAATATTTGGTAATTTTGTGATATTTTGACTCTTTATTGTGCATCTAAATGCTTAACTAAGGCCACTGAGTAGAAGCTTGACTAAAAACAGTATTGCCCTTAGCCTGTGCCACTAGGAAGGAATGAACTTATTTAGCAGGGGAATGTAGTTTAAGGCTTTAAGCTGACGTTCCGTTTTGACCGTAATGTATAAAAAAGGGGAAATCAAATAATTTCAATATTACCTCTAAAATATTCTCACATATTTGGACCAGAATGATAATTCCTTCCTCCTTTCCATCTCCTTCACAACTCATTGGGAATTTGCATTCTCTCATATTGTTCATTCTTCTTTGTCATATTTCTCGTACGGCCCTTAATTTTTTAAATTTTCATTATATTCTCTCCTGCATTACATTTTTCTCAACTGAAAGGAGCGTTGGTTTTGAATATTAGGCCTGGGTAGCATGATAATTTTGAAAATTAAATATTTAACTACAGTAGAGATTGATATAATTTTTTATTTTATACTTAATTATATGAGTAGGGAGCCTGAGGCATACCTCAGGAATATTCCTGAGACACTTTAATAAAACGCTGTTGTTAGACTTCCCATCCACTTTACTTGATTTAATTTTTAACCCCTATTTTACTTTTCACTTAATTTTGTTCCACCCTAATAGCTGTACACCCTAACAGCTGTACAGGAATTTGCATTGTTAGGTTGCCTTAGTAAATTTTCTGAGGTTAACCCCAGGTTCCTTTTTCTCTATAAGAATTAGTTATTCTTTTTATTGTACTTTTAAGTTTCATGATATATTATATCAGTCCTTTTCATCCTCACAAGGAGGGTTTAGCTTATACGATAATCCTTCTGTGTTGAAAAGGGCGGGACTTGTTATTATGCACACAAGTTAAGGAAACAAACCTTTACCCTCCCATTTTCTGTTCTGGATATACACACTCATGTCATAACAATGCTGGACAAGCTTTTCGTATCTTATTATGCGAAGGAACATTTGATTCTTGATAGTGTCTAACTTTCTATAAAGTTAAATATTAATTACTAGAAAATGTTATTACTCTGTGATAATTTGTATTGGCGTCCTTATAATGTTCCATCCACAATATTTGACTTAATGGCGTATTTGTAGGAGTTCTTTTGGTGACAATCTAGTCTTTTGTTAGTTTCTGATGTTATTAATAAAATTCAATCACAATGCTTGTTTACAAGAGGCGTAGGATTTGGAACATAGATAAAATGAGCTTTCATATCAGTCCAGCATAGGACTCTATTAAACTCGTTGCTTAGCAAGCGAGACTTGTGCCAAACTGAAAATAATTTTTTTAAAAAACTTATTGATGTTTGTATAAGATATAAGGACATCTTTCTTTGCATATATTCCTGTAGTGATGTTCTCGAGTAGTCCGAGTACTAATGTCTGCTGGCTTCTATCAGTTTATCAGGTTGGGTCTAATATATTTTATGTTTCTTACATATTAGATGTCGCGAAGGTATGATAGCCGTACAACGATCTTCTCCCCTGAGGGCCGTCTCTACCAGGTTGAATATGCTATGGAGGCCATAGGAAATGCAGGTTCTGCTATAGGCATTTTGTCAAAGGATGGGGTTGTCTTAGTTGGTGAAAAGAAGGTCACTTCTAAACTACTCCAGACTTCAACAACAACTGAA
This sequence comes from Kitagawia praeruptora, assembly GCA_037693485.1. NCBI lineage: Eukaryota > Viridiplantae > Streptophyta > Magnoliopsida > Apiales > Apiaceae > Kitagawia > Kitagawia praeruptora. The sequence goes on from CM075351.1 coordinate 41,788,164, forward strand.
AAGATGTACAAGATTGATGATCATGTTGCATGTGCTGTGGCTGGAATTATGTCTGATGCCAACATTCTCATCAACACTGCTAGAGTCCAAGCTCAGAGATACACGTTTTCATACCAAGAGCCAATGCCTGTCGAGCAGCTAGTTCAGTCCCTTTGCGACACCAAGCAAGGCTACACACAGTATGGTGGGCTTCGTCCATTTGGAGTTTCTTTTCTTTTTGCAGGTTGGGATAAAAATTATGGCTTTCAACTTTACATGAGTGACCCTAGTGGAAATTATGGTGGTTGGAAGGCAGCAGCTGTTGGGGCAAACAACCAGGCAGCGCAATCGATGCTGAAGCAGGATTACAAGGATGATATCACAAGGGAGGAGGCAGTACAGCTTGCGCTGAAGGTTCTCAGCAAGACAATGGACAGCACTAGTCTAACTTCTGAAAAGCTTGAACTGGCAGAAGTATTTATGTCTTCGGGAAAAGTGAAGTACCAAGTTTGCTCACCTGAGACCCTGAGTAAGCTGTTGGTCAAGTATGGTGTTACTCAACCCGCTGCTGAGACCTCTTAACTTGTATGCTTCACCGTCATTACAGACATGCTATTGTGTTCTTGCCATGATACATTAAATTCTGTTTTTAAAGACTGCAGGGCAAGAAATTTGTTATGGATTGTAATATCTTTGCACTATCAGTTGACAGTTGCCTTCTTTTACTAAGTTAATGCTTGCTTTATTATGCTATTCATATGATCAGCCTGTTTGGCAACGACTTTTTATAAGTCCTTATGGTTATGGCTTTAAGTCGTTTTTAGTGTGTTTGGCTACCATGGCTTTAAGTCCGCTTTAAGTTAAAAAACTGCTTTAAGTCAGAAGTTCCATTTAGGTACTTTTAACTTATGATGGTGTTTTTTTTTTTTCCTTTTTTTTTTTACAATTCTTGTAAAGTTCAAATATTATGAATTTAAAATTTTTTTAAGTCAAATATCACTTTAAGTCAAAATTATTAAACCTCCATTTAACTTTAAGCAAAATTACCCAAACACTTTCATTCAACTTAAAGCAAACAACTTTACTTTCTCCTTTAAGTTAAAAACACCTCCATTAAGTCAAAAGTAACTTATTTTAAGCAATCTCAAACACCGTCTTGTTTGCATAGTTATTTTTCTATTACCATATCTTAAAACTTAAAAGTTAAATCTGGTTAAAATACTTTTTGCGCCTCATCATATTTGATATATGTGCCTGTTTGTCAAATTTGAAGGACAACTTATAAGTTACTTATTTTGAAAAAAAATTCGTATTTACATAAATTTTTTTACAAAAAAATGTGTATGGGAGTTTAATATTCGTTATCTTACAAAAATAAGTTACTTATTTCAGAAAAAAGTACATATTTCCTAACTTTTTTTTAGAATAAGTAAATTATTTCTGAAAAATAAGATTTTCCAAACGGACCCATATGTCTAAGCTATTTGTTCTTTGCATTCTACCCAAACCCGTCTCCAAAGTGCATTTGAAGATAAAATAACTGAATTGATGGGCAGCCGGGCGGAATGACAGTAAATGAACAGTGAATTTATGACAAATGCAAAGTTGTATAAAATCTTAATCAAGTAATTGTATTAGACTTTAATTTGGCACATATCTCAGTAGGTTATAATATTAATTTTGTGAAGATAAATAATCAAAGGTTTTAAAACTAGGTTACAATAATTTATTGTAATATATAAAATTCTCTATATTGTTAAAATTGTCATCAGTATATTAGAATTTGTCTATAATTATAATCCATATTCAGATTAAATCACTTATACGTAATTACGATGAATTACACAATTAATATTTGATATGATATCTTCATTCAAATAAAAATAAATTTCTATTGCATTAATAATTTATTTCATTATATAAAATTTTAAAAAAGAATTTAGCCAAAATGTGAAATTTTATATATCGTAAAATCTTGATAAATGAATAATCTTATCAAATTAACAAATTTTTCAGTATCGGTCAGTGATGATATATTTTTAATCTCGATAAACGAGTAAATGAATAACTATTTATCAAAATTTACATGTATATCACATATACAGTATATCAAAAGGAAATTTAATACTATGGTTTAAACTGTAAATCTATTAGAGCATCTCCAACGGTAGGAGTTAAAACTGTTAGCTAAAATGTCATTATCTAAAATTTTGTTGAACCTGTAAGGGTTTTTACTCCAACGGGGTATTAGTTATAATCATTAGCTATATCTAAATATAATATATTATTATTATTATTATTATTTTTTTACAAACAATTTAAAAAAAATTAGTGGGAAGCCGAGATACAATCTGGGCCCCCACTCTTCTAGCAATAGCAAAACCCATCCTGGTAAAGATATGAGCAGTAGCACGAGCCCCAATTATTATTATTATTATTATTATTATTATATAAGGAAATTCAATAAGTTCAAATAAATTAACAAACATAATTACTTACATTTATATATTATAAAACATATAACTAAAACATATTTTATTATATTATAATATTAGTATTTTTATAAATTTGGTTAATAATAAAATAATATTTTTACACTTACTATTATTCAAAATTAATATTCATAAATAAAAAATAATACAACAATACATATAATATTAATGAATATATTGAAAATATTGAAAATATAATTTAAAGTAGTATGTCATATGTATAAATAAATAATAATATATAAAAAAAGGGTTAGGGCTAAGTGCTAGGGTTAGGGATATTTTAAGCGGAGATGACATGGATTCAGATATAGATAATAGCATGAGAGTCAACAAATATAGCGTTCTAGTTTTATGTGATCTAAAATTATTCCTAACAGGTGCTGCCTTTGGAGTGACATAATATTTTAGATATTAGGTATAATACATGCCACATAGATTATATACCTAAGAGGAGCATAGCGTTGGAGATGCTCTTACGGAGTAGTGTAAAACAGGAAAAAGAATCAAGTTTTAAATGTCCATTGTAAAAAACCCAATCAGGTGCATAATAAAAATGAACAAATTTCAGACAAATGGATAAACCCTAGTACCAAGATTTTAGCCATGGCAGCATCTCATCTTCTTCTCCTTCCTCACTCATTTTCTCAACAATCCCACTCTTTCAACCCCCACTTGAACATTTCAACACCCTTCTTTCTCCCCAAAACCCATAAATTAAAACCCCTAAATTCCACCAATCCCACCTCCACCAATCCCACCTCAGACACTTCACCTGAGCCCCCAAAACGCCGTGGCCGGAAAAAGTCAACATCTTCAACACCCAAGAAACCAGGAAGACCCAAGAAAATACAGCCCCAGAAGACCACCACAATTGAGCTGAATCAAGAAGATGAAATGACACATTTTGATCAAGAAAGTGAGAGTCTTGATGATGATGATTATGATGTTTCGATGTTCGAAGATGATGTGCCTTTGGTTTGTTGTTTTGGAGCTGCACAGAAGGAATTTGTGCCTACTGTTCGTGTTTCGGATGACCAAATGCACCCGGATATTTATGCTGATTGGAAAATGTTGCAGTGGGATCCACCTGAGTTTGTGAGGGCGCCAGGTGGGCCGCCTTCGAATGTAGCGATTTCGTTAGTGAGATTGGGTGGAAGGGCTGCGTTCATTGGGAAAGTTGGGGATGATGATTTTGGGCAAGAGTTGGTTTTGATGATGAATAAGGAACATGTGCAGACTAGGGGTGTTAAGTTTGATGAGAAGGCCAAAACCGGGTGTGCGTATATGAAGCTGAAGTTTGGTGATGATGGGAAGATGAGGGCGGAGATGGTTAAGGATTCTGCTGAAGATTCTTTGCTTAGCTCTGAGTTGAATCTTCATGTGCTGAAAGAGGTATGGAAATGTCGTTAAATTGAATTTTTTTACAAGTTCTTATTAATGTTAAGTTCTTATCTATGTGTTTCACTAGTGTTATATGTTGTTCTTGTGAATGTGTTAACTGTGTATGGTAATATATATTGTTATAGGAAAATATGAGGAGTATGATTAGCGAAATTGTGTGAGTTTCCTTATATTACATTAGTTTCCGTTATTATTAATTAGGGATTGGCTATATAAAAAATTGTAATATTGTAATAAACTTGAGGATTGTGCCTCCACCATTGAATGAGAAGAAAATCGAGACTATTTTGTCAGAATGCGTCAAAACTGGGGTCTTTGAAGCTTTTAGTTTGACTTTAGGTTTTTGTATGTGTAATTTAATGTTCTGTTCTAAAAAGAAAGAATTTACATAAGAAAGAATTTACATAGTGCCTTTCTTAAACGAGGCAAGTGGAGCTTGTACCGGCAAAGAACATCTGTATTTTTGAGCTAAAATTTTGATTTTAGAGTATTGGCTACAATCCTGTTACCTATAAATTCAGATTCATGTAATTATACAAGGCTTATTATTGTTCATAATATGATTTTGTATTATTGTTATTGTGCCAGGCCATAAATATTTGTTGAGGTTAGTGAGAATAGATTAGAGTACTGTTTGGAATTAATTCGTAATTGAGCTAGTGATCGTGTCGACTTGCAGGCTAAAATGTTTCATTTCAACTCAGAAGTCCTTACATCTCCTGCTATGCACACAACTCTGTTTAATGCCATATCATTGTCTAAAAAGTCTGGTAGCCTTGTATTTTTCGACTTGAATCTACCATTGCCGTTATGGAAATCGCGTGATGAGACAAAGAAATTGATCAAGAAAGCCTGGGAACTAGCCGATGTCATTGAGATTACTAAACAAGAGCTTGAGTTTCTGCTAGATGAAGATCACTATGTGAGAAGGAGAAATTATCGTCCTCAATATTATGCTGATAATTATGAGCAAACCAAGAATAGGCGAGACTATTATCACTATGCACGCGAGGAAGTCTCTCCATTGTGGCACCCTGGTTTAAAGTTCTTGTTTGTAACAGATGGAACACTTCGGATCCATTATTATTCTCCTACTTTTGACGGTGTTGTGGTTGGAACGGAAGATGTACTCATTACCCCTTTTACTTGTGATAGAACTGGTTCTGGGGATGCTGTTGTGGCTGCTATAATGAGAAAGCTGACCACACAACCTGAGATGTTCCAAGATCAAGATGTTTTGGAGAGGCAAATCCGTTTTGCAATTGCAGCAGGAATAATATCACAATGGACAATAGGTGCAGTGAGAGGTTTTCCAACAGAAAGTGCTGTTCAAAATCTGAAAGAACAGGTTTACGTGCCTTCAATGTGGTGAAGTGGATATTTGTAAAACAGCATATTCACAGCAAATGTCGTAGATTAGAACTGTAGTTGATAAAAATATTAACCTGATAAGGTTGGCTCATTCCCTGTTTTAGTAATCATCAGTTAATAGAAACCCTGATAAAGTTTATGCATTTTTGTGGCAATGAATAGCATAGTATTACCCTTTCAATCTGGTCTATTAATTGCCCACATGCTTGACTATCCTCTATTTTGAGAAGTTCAACTGCCTCAGTCTAGTTTCATGCTAGGTAATATGCCGATATGTTACTTCGATATCAATTCTTGAGAGTATAATAGGAGCTTGCAGGCAGTAAGGAAACCAGTTTATCAAAACATGTTGGATTGGGTCCTCTTTGTATAGCACCTTCAAGGTAACACAGATACTTGTAAGATATTAAATGTTACTCCCTCCGTCCTTTTTGATTGTTAACATTTCACTTTTTCAAAACTTTCTGGCACGCATTTTAAGGTGCATTTTAAGGATAGTTAAATAACTTTTTTTTAAAATTTTCTTTTTCTGTATAAAAATTTAATGTTTAAATTTTTATACAGAAAAAGAAAATTTTAAAAAAAAGTTATTTAACTATCCTTAAAATGCACCTTAAAATGCGTGCCAGAAAGTTTTGAAAAAGTGAAATGTTAACAATCAAAAAGGACGGAGGGAGTACTATGCAAAATAAATAATTGCTATTAGTTTCACTTTTTACCAAGTATTTATGAACTATTAAGTCAGTCGAGGCTTAACATCATCTGTTTATTCTGCTTTTTGAGTATAGCTACCACAAACTGAAGTGCAAACTGTGAGCTGTGTCTATAAGTCATGTTGATGCTCATCCCGCCAAGTAAAGCAGGTGGTGAGCTATTGGCCTGATTTTTTCGATTTCTTGGGGAAAAAAGGTAAGTGGCCTGATATTTTTGGATTCCAGATACTCATGATGCATCTTTTCAACTTTTTAAATGCATTATGGAGTAATAACTTTCAAGATTATCTGAGAACTAGTACAAACATATGTATCATCAGCAAGGCTTAGCCTAGTGGATAAACCCTTGTCCATAGTTACCCAAGGTAGTGGCGGCAATTGTGTGCATGAGTATTTTTCAGTTTCTTGTGATTGGCCGTGCCCAAATAAAATTACCAAGTATTTATGAACTATTAAGTCAGTCGAGGCTTAACATCATCTGTTTATTCTGCTTTTTGAGTATAGCTACCACAAACTGAAGTGCAAACTGTGAGCTGTGTCTATAAGTCATGTTGATGCTCATCCCGCCAAGTAAAGCAGGTGGTGAGCTATTGGCCTGATTTTTTCGATTTCTTGGGGAAAAAAGGTAAGTGGCCTGATATTTTTGGATTTCAGATACTCATGATGCATCTTTTCAACTTTTTAAATGCATTATGGAGTAATAACTTTCAAGATTATCTGAGAACTAGTACAAACATATGTATCATCAGCAAGGCTTAGCCTAGTGGATAAACCCTTGTCCATAGTTACCAAAGGTAGTGGCGGCAATTGTGTGCATGAGTATTTTTCAGTTTCTTGTGATTGGCCGTGCCCAAATAAAATTACCATATGAACCATCTGTTTAATTCTTGAGGTATCTTCTTCCTCATGAAAATAAATCTAAAGATAAAGAAACAGAGAGAAAACACCAGAACACAAAATATGTATATGAAAGCAATAGTGAGGATTTGCAAAATTGGCAAACAGTGCAACTCAAATCTTTCAAAGAATAAAGAATAACCTATCTATACTTTGCACAAAAAAAAAAAAAAAAGAAGATCTACTACTAGCATTGCTGCCGAATGCAGAAAAGGCATGTAAACAATACTACCAGTCACTTTGCTGTGCCTTAGCATACAACCTCTTCTGCCTCTTTCTGAACATTGCTTGTATTGTCCGCTTTCTCTATGTACAATAAAAGTAAGCCTCAAACAAGTAAATATGCGTCTGTGTACAAACTATTCTCACTAACCAGAGACCTCTACCCGTGACTACACTGGCCCCAGCTCAAAGTCATTCTCACAAAAGCCGCACAATCAAAAAGTTCTCATGTATCTTTAACCAAATACAATTCTATCTCCTTATAGCAGCATTTAGACTTGGACTCCTGTATTGTTGTCTGCTACTAATTTTCTTCTCCGATCTACTACAAACACAACCAGGTAAAGGATTTGCATAAAAATTTTCCTCTAATCTTGGTGTTTCACCTCTCTGTCTAAGATAAGGTGTCCCAAGCCTGTACAAGTGTAAGCTCTTCACCTCGGAGGAAAACTGTTCCCAAGTTAAAGTTCCATCATCGAACTGATCTATCAGTTTTACAAACCCTAATCTGCATTGTTAAAAAACTAAGTAAAAAATCGTAAATTTAACTCATAATTGAACTACTATAATCAAGGAAACTGTGTGAATGGTACAAACCTATCAGGGTTGATAGTCTTTCGGAATCCTTCAAACCTTCTATGCCCCTGCACTGATTTTGCCATGTTACCGTCATAAGTATAAACAAATGCATCACTTTCTAATGCCACAATATAGTCTAAAGCAGCAAGGCGATTCTGATATTGCCAAAAGGGCTCCAACTCTTCCTCTGTGGCTAGAGTAGAGTGAGTGAAAACATTCGGATACTCTGATTTGAGTGCATCCATGCTGTTACTACCAAAAATTTCCCCAGCAACAATGTATATCTTCGTCGAGGAAGGATAGCCCATAGCTTTGAGGAAAATAGCTGCCTCTCGTGGCGACATTGGGCAGCCACCTTGTAATCTTTTCTCGTAACTGTCTATTTCTTTCTCTTTCCAGTGCTTGACACTGTACCTCATAGCACGGAGTTCCTCAGTTTCATCTGCAGTAAGATTGTGGCTGCATCCTGTAAATGCAAGCATGTCTTTCTCATATCTGCAAACAAAGACCATTCTGTGTTTAGTACTTAAGTTCTTAAGATACCAATAGTGACCATGTTCTTATATAACTGTTTTGTCCTTGTATTACCTTAAATGTAGAGCAATATACGGTGTGTCTTCATTCCTAAGTCGATTTACCAATATCTTTCCGAGCTCTTCTATCTCATCAGTGTAACGAAGAGCCTCATAATTGGAACGACACCTAAGTCTCTGGATAGAGCCTGCAATGCCATTGTTGGCAAGTCGGGAATCAGTGTGTGTAAACTTGATCACCTTGTGTTTTTTTAACAACGCAACCATCTCCCTTCTGTAGTAACTTGCCTGCAAATAGTTTCATACTTCAGTTACATCATGGTCACTCAGATGAGACACTTAAAAAGAAGAGTTTAAGAGATAGTATTGTTTCACACCTTAGACCAGGAAACAGGAGCTTTTAGATAGGGCTTCTTTGCTGCAAAACGTGGTGGCAGTGTCTCTACAATCTCAATATCATCTTTCAATACTTCAATGAAATGCTTCCAATCAAAAATATCTTTAAAATCACTACAATGCAAAATGCAAAAAATGCTTCAGTTTTAAAATTCTGAAACCCAACAGGAAAAAATAACAAATTATGTCCAGCAGTTGAGAAAATGATACCTCGGATCCGTCCAAAAGGATTCATGATCAAGTGAAGGAAGAACAAGAGTTGCATTCATAATTTTGGCAATTGCAACCATATCACATATCTGCATCGCATGGATGAGTAAGTACTATGAAGTGTTGTAAAGGTCGTCTCGCATCTCTCACCAGATGAAAGTACAAAGTCTATGGAAGGAAAAACAAATTAAATTACGATAATGAAGTTGAAGACATACTCCTGTTCTCATTTGATTAAGGCCACCATTAGCATGAACTAATATATAACCATTTGTTGCCGTTCTGTTCCCTGTAAAATTCCGGGGAAAAGGTCATGATAATTAGAAACTCCATTTTTACTTAATGTTTGTACACTGGATTAAGAAAAACATAAGATTAGCTGACTGTACTTGTTCGATCATTCTTCCGAACAATGCATTGATAGTAGTCATCACTATTTGGTTTCATCCATATTTCTGGTACCTGTAATTCAAAATACAATTCCTTCCTTAATTTTCGTTAGCTGTAAACTCAACAAGCTTGAATACATTCACAAAATACCTCTAGATTTTAACTTAGAAGAGCATATGACACAAACATTGGATCCATACCTCATTGTAACAATAAATAGTATTTAAATTTCGGTAATTGACCGACAAACCTTTTAGAGTTTTAGGAACATACTAAGTGCTACAACATTCAATATCGTTTTTCAAAACGTTAGGATTTTGTCATTCAGTAGCACGGGACGTGTTTAATAGAGTACATATTGTATTTACACCTCCACCTAAAAAAAGAGAGATATAATTATATAAATAATGTGAATTCTGAGAAAAGCCTTCAGAGACTGATAAAACTCAACGGTCAAACTAGTAAAAGAGGTAGGCAAGTAGCCCCAAGTGCTTTCTTCAAAAGACAAAATAAAACGGGAATTCATTGGGTTGCCACCCACTAACTTTTTTTTCATAGGTTAATGAAAAAATTTAGGCACGGCCTAGCCCAAAAATTAAAATAAAATAAAATAAATATAAGGAAAATAAATAACAGAAAAGCCACATATATAGAAAACAATAACAAGTTGACTAGCACGAATATATAACTGCAAAACGTGTTTCCGTAAAGCATGAGCTAATTAATCAAAAAATTAACCAGAAAATATAGAAAGAAACACAAAAACAACATTGCCATTGCTGCGATCAACTGAACCAAAAGCTAAGAATGAACAAAGTAAGAAGCACACACAAACATGTATGTATTCATAGGCAACACTTACAGGGTATTTCTCAAGAACTCTTGTGGGCATGGATGATACAAACGAACTCTTAATCTCCTCCGACGAAACAACACTTTGATGATGATTAGCCCATGTTTGCATTGTAAACACCCCATCTAATCTCCTCCTATTATTTTTCCCAACATTAATCATTTCCACATCATTATAAAAAATCTTCAAAAACATCATAAACACCATCATCATCACCATCAAAATTCCCATAATCCTACGGCCCGTATTCTTCCTTGACTTCCAAGAATTCACAAACTTTGTCAACCCCAACACATAATCTTCCATTCTCCAAACCCAACTCTCCGGCATAAATAAACATTCCCCCGCCGGAGTTTTACGATGATGTAAAGCTCCGGAACCCCCGTCAACTTCATCCTCCGAGGCCGAAAAAAAATCGTTCGCACGGCGGCGATGCGTGGCGGGTCCACTGCTGCGTGGACTCACACAGGTGGAGTTGCTAGATGGCATCTCCAAACAAAATGTTGTACAAAAAAAATATTTTTTTATGATGGAAAGAGGAAGAAGAAGAAGAAGAAGAAGAAAAATATGAGAGAATGAAGTTAGATTTTATTTTTCTTAGTTGGATGTGTGCAAGTAAACAATGTTGTGATTTATATATACTATATGTAGGAATGTGCTGTCACTAATGTACAAGTCAAATGCAAATGCAATGGAAGTGTAACTTCCTTGTTCTGTATAATGGAATTGTAGGTGTAGATGTGATTGTTATAGACATGATTATTGCAGTTATTTTATCTAATTGGTTTGATTAAGTCAATCTAAAAATTTAAATTACAGTTAAATCCCGCTTGTCACGTATTTAGCACGTCAAATTTCAAACGAAAATTCTCCTAAATTTTCTGCTAGGGTCAGAATTTTAGCCAACTTTGAAAATTCTTAGGTTAGACTGGATTTTGGTTGTTAACAATTCATATTTCGTTTGTTATTTTGTCTGAAAATAGAAGCCTAATTGCGAAAAAAAATTAAAGAAGTCATTAATAGCTTTGATATTTTTGGTTTTACTTGCATTTCGAAATCTTTTTCTGATTTTTTTATCAATTAAAAATTTAAATTGTAAATGTACGAAATAAACAGATAGCAAGCGTTTGGAAATTTTTACGAACCTTTTTGAGATGTTTGATTTGATTATGATGGCTGAAAATGTTTTGCAAACTAATTAGGCAATAATTGATTGTTAGCTACTTGACTATACGTGAACGTCTAAGAACATTATACCTCAATATCACCCTCTATATTTGACGAAAAATGCTAACTAATTTTGACTATTTTTTTTTACTACTTCTGGTCGATATTTTTTTTTATCATTTACATTAATTCTCTTACATAAATTTGACAACTGATATAATTTCAGTATTTGCGTAACAATGACTAGTTTTTTTTTTTTGTCAAGCACAATGACTCGCTTTGATTGAACAAAACAACAGTAAAGTTTGATGGAATCTATAATTAATCACAACTATAATCGTTAGTGTAGATCAAGTGATTAAATATTTATCTCTTGTTGGATTCGATTCTCGCTAATCTCGAAATTTATCAGAACAAACTATTAAAAAAAAAATATATGGAATATAAATAATCTTGACATGTGAAACTCGCACATGAACACAATTTCTCCGGCGTGATTAAATATTTTAACAATATTATTTGGCTACCATTTAAAACAATTGGAAAAAAAAAAAGAATAGAAAAACGTGCTTCTCATTTAACATTCACCGGACGGCCTCCCGATGAAAACTTGCTGCCGGAAATTTTCGCGGTTCTTCGTTTTGTGTGCGTACATGGATAGTACAACGTCATTGTCTGCCGGAATTCATAAACTACCAAGAATCAGTTTCCACATGGAAGATGAAATTTGCATGTCTTCACTCTTCAGATACAACTTATGACTTTTCATTAAAATAATAGAAATCATTTCATTTTTTAGATGATTAGTGCTAGGGACCCCAAATTGGATCCCAAAAAGAGTTCCCAAATGACGTGGCGTTGGTGATGTTGCAGTAGGGGATATTTTAATTGGTGTAATTGATGTGAATACAAGGAAGGCCATCATAATATGACCAATCAGAAGATGACACGTGTCATTTGGGAATTTTTTTGGGATAACATTTGGGGACTCTAGCATTTTCCTTTATAGATTCTATGTTCAACTCGTAATTACCTTTTATTGTTAAATTTTTTAGTACCAACTTATGTGTAGCTAGTAAGAAAAAGTACAAGTTATATTCGTAGAACATACAATGCACGAATAATTTATAAATCTTATAACTGTTCTTTTATTTTGTATATTTACAAATAATTATCTTCAACATATTTATAAATTAACTTACAATTCTAATATTTTAATAACATAATTGTCCATAGGCTAGTTTGAGTGAGTGGTCATATTCCTAGCCGTATTAGTAACTTGATTGATTAAGCTAGCTTGTTGCTTATGGTGTGGATTCCATTTGAAGTCCCTCGTACTCTTCTTCATCCATTTAGCTAAATGTTACATTTTGGGAACAACTTACTATCCTCGCTTTACCTCAATGCATGGAGTCGTACCTAATAATACTCCATGTCTCTAGTGAAGCTTTACACTTCCATGATTCCATCATCTAGCAAGTGTATTAATTTAATCATCGATTCTTATTAATTGAAAATAGAAAATGCCCGTATATATTATTCGGCAAGATTAATAAACAAGGTTACCTACACAGTGACTAGGTTCCTGAAACAGGTGCAATTAACTTGAGATAATAATTCTGAAGATGCAAATTCGTTACTTGTATTACCAAAAAAAGATGAAATTCGATTAAAAAAAAAAAAGAAAAAATTGATAACTTTTCGTTGCGTAAAGCTTCACGTAAAAACTGTGCAAGAAAAGTGAATTAAAGTCACCCCACAATTGTACTCCAAAAATCTACTTTAACAAACACATGACACTTCAAGAATTTTTTTTACTTCAGCTACTTATCGGTATCCGTGCAATTAATAGAAACCAACATTCCCGTTCAACTGAAAGGAAATAAAGAGGGTGTTTGGGATTTGTTAACTATACTACACCTGTTGACAACACCACATCACAGTCACATCAGCATCATCACAGTCAGCACACATTGACAGCTGTAGAAGAATGACAGCTATGAGTTAGTTATAAGTTAGTTACAAGAGAGAGAGAGAGCTTATGTATATAATAAGCTTGTAACAGAAAGTTTGTAACACAGAATATTGATATCTCATTTTTCAATCTCAATGTGATTCTCTATCTCTCTCTCGTTCTATCTCTCTCTATCTCTCTCATTTACGTTTTGTATCATGGTATCAGAGACTTGAGTTCGATCTGTATTTTAATGGTGATTTCATCTACTTAATCCTTTACTTTACTTTACCTATCTCTTTGATTTGATTCAACAATGACTACTGGAGTCTCGTATTCATCTGCGACACTTGGATCTACATCTTCTTCGTCATCTACGAGCATTGATATTCATCATCCGTATTACTTACATCCTTCGGATAATCCAGGGATGCAGATAACAACGATTATGCTGAATGAGAGCAATTATAACCAGTGGAATCGATCTATGGAGATCGCATTGTCTTCAAAGTTGAAACTTGGTTTTATTGATGGTTCTTATGTTCAACCTGTTGCGTCTTCTCCGCTTTTAATTCATTGGACTCGATGCAATAATATGGTAACCTCCTGGATTCTAAACTCTGTTTCTGTTGATATTCGCAATAGTGTGGTTTATATGAAATCTGCTCGTGCTATTTGGTTAGATCTTGAGGTTCGATATTCATAAAGTAATGTTCCTAAATTGTTCAATCTTCGTACTGAAATCTCTCATTTGACTCAAGGAAATATGTCAATTTCTGCATATTTTACGAAATTTCGATCTGTTCATGATGAGTTAGCCTGTATTTCATCTAAAACGAGGTGTACTTGTACTGCGTGTACTTGCAATGTGAATATGAAATTGGATGCTCAAGATCAGGATATTCAGTTATCTCAATTTCTTATGGGACTGAACGAACAATATACAGCTATTAGAGGTCAACTCTTGCTAATGAAACCCTTACCTTCCTTGAGTCAGTGTTATGCCTTGTTACTTCAAGAAGAGAATCAGAGATCTGTGATTGGACCTGTTGTTACTTCTGAGAGTATGGCAATGTCAGTTAAACAGTCTGTTAATACTCGATTTCAAGGATCTAAGCCAAGAAAGACTTATGGAGATGCTTCTGTCAAGTGTGATTACTGTCACATGATAGGTCATACAAAGGAACAATGTTTTTGTGTCCATGGTTATCCAAGCTGGCATAAATTTTTTGGTAAACCAAAACCAAAACCAAGATTTCAAAAGACCTCTAATGCTAATTCCAGATATTCTTCTGCTGCTCAAGTGGCTTCACAAATTGGTGATACTAGTGACAAAGCTGCTACTACTGATAAATCTGATGACTATAAGATTGGTGATTCTTCAATGTCACTTTCAGACAGTCAATGCAAGCAACTCATTAATATGTTACAGAGGTCTATGACTAGCACTAGTAGTGCTTCCTCTTTTTCAAGCCAGGATGCACAATTTGCTGCACCTAACTCTTCTTGGTATCCTACTACTAACAGTACTCAGTTTACAGGTACTGTTCTTCATTCTGTGAATTTTGTACAACCTGCACACTTTGATTCATCACAGTGGATTATTGACACTGGTGCAACTGACCATGTCACACCATTTCTGAGTTTGTTACATGATGTTACTCCTCTTAACTCTGTTCTGCATTTGCCAAATGGTGCCACTGCATTAATTACACATAAGGGTTCTTTTACTCTGACTACCTCCATAACTCTTTTGAATGTGTTATGTGTTCCATCCTTTAGTTACAATCTGATGTCGGTGTCAAAGTTGGTTGAAGATAATTCTATCACTGCTCACTTTACACCTACTTCTTGTTATCTCCAGGCCCCTACTTGGATGAGGGACCTAGAGATTGGTAAAGCATACAATGGTTTATATCTGCATACAAAGACTGTTGATTCTACATCCACTGTTGCTTCTTGTTCTATGTCTCTCAGTACACAGCTTTGGCACTCACGACTGGGTCATGTACCACTACCTGTTTTGAAGCTACTACCTGTTGATGGAATTGCTAATACCTTAGCTGTTTGTGATAGTTGTATGTTAGGCAAACAAACAAGACAGCCTTTTCCTCATAGTGGTTCTGCTAGTACTGTTTTGTTTGAACTTGTTCATGTCGACCTTTGGGGCCCTTATCGACATAAAACTCATAATAATTGTACTTTCTTTTTGACTATTGTGGAAGACAAGTCTAAGGCTACTTGGGTTTATTTGTTATCCAGTAAATCTCATGTTACTTCAATTTTTCAGAAGTTTATTCCTTATGTGAAAAATCATTTTTCATCTACTATCAAAGTCTGTCGTACCGATAATGGTACTGAATTTGTTAACACTGGGTTACATGAATTGTTAGCTCAGAGTGGTATTGTTCACCAGAAAAGTTGCGTATATACTCCCCAGCAGAATGGCTTGGTTGAGCGTAAGCATCGTACATTGCTTAATGTGGCTCGTTCTCTTCGTTTTCATTCATCTGTTCCATTGAATTTTTGGGGTGATTGTCTCCTCACTGCATCATACCTAATCAATCGTACACCTTCTCCTCTACTTCATAACAAGTCTCCATATGAGATTTTGTTTAATACGCAACCAGATTTTTCTCGGTTAAGGGTCTTTGGGTGCCTATGTTATGCTACTGTTCTTCCACATCCTACAGATAAGTTCTCACCTCGAGCTGTTAAAGGAGTCTTTTTGGGTTATCCATTTGCTACTAAAGGTTATAAAATTCTTGATTTAGACACAAGACATGTGTTTGTATCTCGTGATGTTCGATTCTTTGAAACAATTTTCCCATTTCAAGCTATACATACTCCTACTTTGTCTCAGCTTTTTCCTAACCATACTACTTATGTTGATTGTGAACCATTGGGTTCTGTTGGTCCAGTACCTACACTATCTTCTACTACTAATCCTATTCATCCATCATCATCTACACAAACTGTTACTCCTGTTAATCCACAACCTACTCAAATTGTTAATCCACCACCTACACAAACTGTTGTACCACCTACACAACCTATTATTTCTAGGCCACAACGTACTCGTCAATTACCCAGTAAATTTTCTGATTATACTGGTATACCTACACATCTAGCCTCTTCTATACGTGTACATAATCACAGTGATTCCTCTTCTACCTTACAATCATATCTCTCATATCTACCTTTTGACCCAGATTATGTTCATTTTTTAGCTAATATTACCACTATTCCAGAACCACAATATTACAAACAGGCAGTTAAACAAGATTGTTGGTGTGAGGCAATGAACATTGAACTTGCTGCTCTTGAAGCTAATCAGACTTGGGCAGTTGTACCTTTACCATCTGACAAAAAGGTGGTTGATTGTAAGTGGGTGTACAGAGTGAAATACAAGCCTAATGGTGATGTTGAGCGTTATAAAGCTCGTTTAGTGGCTAAAGGGTTTACTCAAACTAAAGGAGAGGATTTCTTTGAGACTTTTGCCCCGGTAGGAAAAATGTCTACTCTTCGTATTCTTCTTACCTTGGCTGCAAAGTTTAACTGGTCCTTGAAGCAACTTGATGTTACTAATGCGTTTCTTCATGGCACCTTGGATGAAGAAATTTATATGGCATTGCCACCAGGGTATCTTCCTAATGCTCAGTTGCAGGCCAAGTTTCCAGATCAACGTTTAGTTTGTCGTTTGTTGAAATCCCTTTATGGATTATGCCAAGCACCTAGAGTGTGGTTTCTGGAGCTGTCTTCAGCTTTACTTAAGTTTGGTTTCAAACAAACGTTTAGTGACAATAGCCTTTTCTTCTTTCAAAAGGGGAAGTCTGTTGCTTTACTTCTTGTTTACGTTGATGACATGGTTCTTACGGGTAATGATACCTCTCTTCTTGACTCTGTTATTCAGTTTTTGGCTTCTCATTTTAAAATCAAGGATATGGGGCCTCTCAAGTACTTCTTGGGTCTTGAAATAGCACGATCCTCCACCGGTATCTATGTAAATCAACGGAAGTACACACTAGATATTTTGAAAGACACAGGCTTACTGGATTGTACTCCTTGTTGTATTCCTATGGAGCAGCATCACAAATTGCTATCTGATACTACACCTGTTCTTTCAGATGCTTCTGCTTATCGACGCCTTGTTGGTCGCTTGATTTACCTTACGATTACTCGTCCTGACCTGTCCTATCCAGTGCATATTTTTGCACAATTTATGTCTTCTCCTCGAGAGAGTCACTGGCATGGTGCTCTTAAAGTTGTACGATATCTAAAAGGAACATGTGGTCAAGGTCTTCTCTTTGCTGCTACATCTGATCTTTCTCTCAGGTCATTCTGTGATGCTGATTGGGCAAGTTGCCCAAATACACGACTCTCTCTTACTGGATATTGTGTTATATTTGGTGGCTCTTTGATTAGCTGGAAATGTAAAAAACAGCGTATTGTATCACGGTCTTCTGCAGAGGCTGAATACCGTGCCTTAGCTGACACTTGTTGTGACCTTACTTGGATTGTGTCTTTACTTCATGAGCTACAGTTGAAAGATGTTACTCCAATCTCTTTATTTTGTGACAACAAGTCTGCGTTACACATTGCCTCTAATCCAGTTTTTCATGAGCGAACTAAGCACATCGAAATTGATTGTCACTTAGTTCGACAAAAGTTACAGCAGGGTCTTATTGTCACTGATCATGTTCCTACCTCTGAGCAGCTAGCTGATCTTTTTACCAAGTCTTTGTGCTCCGCTCAACTGCAGTTCTTATTGTCCAAGTTAGGAGTTTGCAACTTGTTCATGACTCCTAACTTGCAGGGGGATGTTAACTATACTACACCTGTTGACAACACCACATCACAGCCACATCAGCATCATCACAGTCAGCACACATTGACAGCTGTAGAAGAATGACAGCTATGAGTTAGTTACAAGAGAGAGAGAGCTTATGTATATAATAAGCTTGTAACAGAAAGTTTGTAACACAGAATATTGATATCTCATTTTTCAATCTCAATGTGATTCTCTATCTCTCTCTCGTTCTATCTCTCTCTATCTCTCTCATTTACGTTTTGTATCAGGATTGCTTAAAATAAGTTACGTTTGACTTAATGGAGGTGTTTTTAATTTAAAGGAGAAAGTAAAGTTGTTTACTTTAAGTTGAATGAATGTGTTTGGGTAATTTTACTTAAAGTTAAATGTGAATTTAATAATTTTGACTTAAAGTGATATTTGACTTAAAAAAAATTTAAAATTCATGATATTTAAGCTTTACAAGAATTGTGGAAAAAAAAAAACTCCACAAGTCATAAGTCATAAGTCAAAAGTACCTAAATGTAACTTCTGACTTAAAGCAGTTTTTTAACTTAAAGCCGACTTAAAGCCACGTTATACAAATACACCAAAAACTCCTTTAAAGGAGCTTTTGGCTTTAAGTTAGTTAGCCAAACAGGCTCAAAGTCATTCATTTTTCTGGTACTCGATGAGGGTGCACAACTTTTCGATCCGAAATTTGAAAAAAAAAAAAAAAAAATCGATCCTAACTTGTAAATTAGATTAGATTGGATTATATGATATATTAAAAAATTTTAATTGATCCGTCCGATCCAGTTCTATTCAAATTCTAAAAAAGAACAAATTGGACCATATTTAACATAATATGTAATTTTACATTTATTTATTTTTTAAATTATTTGATATATATATAGCCTTGCGTTCAAATATAAACCAAACTTATAATATAAACTAGAAATCTACACTAAATAAATTATATTTCATTTATTTTAATGGCCCCGCTAGGGGCACCTTCACAAAAAACTTATAAAATTCTTGACTCTATTCAACAAAAATATAAAAAAATAATAAAAAAAAAAGTTACTGTTCACATGCCACGTCATCACGTGAACAATAACTTTTTTTTTATTATTTTTTTTGTTGAATAGAGCCAATAATTTTAAACGTTTTTTGTATTGGGTACCCCTAATTTGGTCATTAGATTAGCTTGAAATATTTAATTTAGGTTTAGTTTCTAGTTTCTATTCTAAGTTAATTTCTATTAGAATAAGACCCTATATATATATATATATATATATATATATATATATATCATATTTTGTTCAATTTAAATTAACTAATAATAAATTGATGAAATTTGAATATAATAAATTCGATTCTCAATTCATGAAATTAAAGAAATCCAATTTTCAATGTAAATCGATCCAATCTAGTCTACTTTTGGACGTATAAGCACTAAGCGGATGAACTATATAATTAAGAGGGTGTTTGGGATTGCTTAAAATAAGTTACTTTTGTTTTAATGGGGGTATTTTTAACTTAAAGGAGAAAGTAAAGTTGTTTACTTTAAGTTGAATGAAAGTGTTTGGGTAATTTTACTTAAAGTTAAATGGGGGTTTAATAATTTTGACTTAAAGTGAAATTTGACTTAAAAAAATTTTAAATTCATGATATTTAAGCTTTACAAGAATTGTGGGAAAAAAAAAAATTCAATAAGTCATAAGTCATAAGTCAAAAGTACCTAAATGTAACTTCTGACTTAAAGCAGTTTTTTAACTTAAAGCCGGCTTAAAGCCGAACGGAACAAAAGGCACTTAAAGTCCTGTGGACTTAAAATAAGTCATTGCCAAACGGGCTGTAAAGCACAAAAATTTGGTGCTAGTTCAATTTCTTTTAGATTTGCGAATAGAGTAGCGCACGAGTTAGCCAAATCTATTTATTTTATGTCAGATATAGGGGAATGGTTTGTCATTCCACCTGATTTTATTTCACATGTATTGGAGGTTGATAATATTTAAGTAATGCAAGTACGTTTTATTCAAAAAAAAAAAAAAAACAAGATTGAGATGAAACGCGCATAATTTTTTTTGTAACAACCGACTAATGAAACAAATATAATGAGATAAAAACATATTTCACCATCACATTTACGGACACATTATTTTCAGAATGAACCAACTCATTCTTTCACTAATATATTTTATGTCCTTTGATGAATCAAAATTATTTTCTAAATGGGTTCATTCCATTTGTTTTATAATTAAAATTTTCATTAAAAAAAATGGTACCATTTTTAGATTGAAATCTCGAAACCCTATTGAGCATCCAAAGTCCGGGGTCGAGAATGTAATTAAAAAAAATCTTATACAGTATATCTTATAATTTTTTTTAATAACCCTTTTTTTATTAAATATTTGTTCTAATAATTTTGGGGAACAAAAATCGAAAATAATAAGAAAAAACTTAGCATTTGAACTACTCTATCGCATTCATCTTATACCCTTTTTATATGTAAAAAAAAAAAAAAAATCAAATAATTGATCATTAAACTTAGAATCCAAATTATTTTCTTATTTAACAAAATTATTTATCAAATGAAATATTTTTTTCTGACTAGAATCCAGTTCCTACCAAGTCGAGTAGTGTATCTCGAGTACAAACTCCGACTATTATTGAATTTCGACGCATTTAGGTACATTAGTCAAGTACTGACTCTGTCTCATCCATTTCTTAAAAAAAAAAACTGCATTTAACAAAAAAAACTGCGTCTTACACATATTTTAAGGAGCATTTTAAGGATAGCTCTATAATTTATTTTTGATATTTTCTTTTATTGTATAAAAATAGGATTGTTCTATTTTTATACAAAAAAAAAGAAAATATCAAAAATAAGTTATAGAACTATACTTAAAATATACTTTAAAATTCGTATCGGAAACTGATCCGCAAACGTTAAGTATTCAATGGGACGGATGAAGTACTATTTATCTTACAATTCCGACTTTATATTAAGCTTACCTATTCGAGTTAACTGAATTGAATTCAATGAATTTATCAAATTTAATTTTTCGTTCCAGTTTAAACATTATTTTATTATTTCAAATCAAAAAATGATCGACTTAAGGTTTCGATTTTTGATGTAACAAATCGGTGGTCAAAATGGACTAGGTTGTTGAAGGAAACATAGTAGGGTGGATATGAGATCCAGGTCCTCCCTCCGTCTCTAAATATGTTTATTGTTTCCTTTGTACACGTTTGTCAACACACACTTTTAATTGTTAATATTTTCAATTTCGTATATTAAAGTACTCATAAATACGAATCCAACAAGATCACTCATGACTATATTTTGTCTTATAAATTATGTGTAAATTAATAGTCAACCATTTATAATAAATAATGTAAAAAGTCAAAACAAAAGACACAATATGAGACGGAGGAGTATCTAACAGGAATGACGAAAGTCAATCATTGAAGCGTGTCCAATTTATTCTATTGGCTGTCACTCTTCCACGTCGGTGACCAACGAAGATTCTGATGTTACATCCTTATGCTGCCGCGTGTCACGTGTCTTCAGATCAAACCGTCACTTCTCATTTTTTTTGAATAAAGGATTAAATTCGTTAATAAAAAATCATACAACATCAATAAAAATAATCGAGTCGAACAAATACTAAAAAATTACAATCTTAGATTAATTCAGTTTTCTTATACCTTTTCGATATACCATCAAACGATTTGTTGAAATTGATATATATTTGATTTCTCATTATTATCGTCTTAATGTTACTTCGAATCTCAATTGTTTTAAACATAGTTACGGGCGGCAAAACATAGATAAACAGTTAATATATATTTCTTCTGTTTGAAATTAATAGTATAATTTTTTAAAAAAATTGTTTTAAAATATATTTCAATTCTATTTTTATTTAATTGTCCTTGAATTTTAATTTGCAAAATTGATTTTATGAACTTATTTTTATAATCATTACAATAAATATGGATACATATAAAATTAGATCATCAATATTTAAATTTAATAATATGCGTAATTTTTTGAAAATGAACAACTAATTTGGAATGAAGGGAATAACTTCTTAATCTTAATGCAATAAAAACATTGAATTCTTAATTATTACTCCCTCTGTTCCGACAAATTCTTAACATGGGGCTGGACACGGAGATAAAGGATAGTTGATGTAATATTGTTAAAATAAATGAAGTAGTGGATGTAATAGTGATATTATTGTTAAAATAAGTAAAGTAGTGGGTGTAATAGTATAAAGTGTTGAAAAAGTGGAGTGAAGTAATAGATGTAATAATGTATTTTATTGTTAAAAGTTACTACTTTTAATAATGTAAAGAATTGGTAAGACGTTCCAAAAAGAAAATCATAAAGAAATGAATGAGAGAGTGTGTGTATTTTTTTACATTTTTGTGATTAGTTCCAAAAGTTGGTGGGGGTGAGGAGGCAAGAATGATGAGAAACAAAATGCAATGTAATGTGCTGCACAAATGCGGATAATTATTAGAAACTAAGTGGATTTAATTCATGGTCCACGTGTTACTAATTTATACACATGGATAGGTAGGTAGTGCAATCTTTTTTTTAAAATCGCAAAATAAACACAACAGCAAATTTTTAATGAAATATAACATCTTAGTATATTTTACAAATTCAAATAATAATACCTAGATCAACTTTTTATCAACAAAATTAAGTCATTGTTATACATGACATGTTTGGAGGTTGGAGCACAGAAATCTTAATTGGAGGCTGTTTTGATTAATGTGCAGTGCTTGTATTGACATAAGACAATTAGCCTACCCACTAACAAGTTTAATGGACCAGCACTATTTGTAAGTCAAGCACTCTCCCAAAATCTTGCGCCACCACTACTAAACATACTTACTTCGCTTTATATTTAAAAATTTTAATTGTGACATAACTGAATTAGGTATCAGTTTACCAATTCAAAAAGATATAATAATTTATCATTTAAATTTTGATGAGTCATATTAAGAGCATCTCCAATGCTACACATCTGTTAGCTAAACTTGATGATATGTCACAATTTTTAGATGATATCTATATTTTTTCTTCTCCAACCATACTTTTTGTTAGGTAAAATTTTAGATAATCATCTTGACATCCTCTATATTTGGAGAACATCTATAATATATAGATAATATCTATAATTCATTATCTCCACTTATATCGTGACACATCATCGATCTTATTTACTTATATATATTTATATTATTAAAATAATAATAAAATACTAATTTTAAAATATTACTATTCATTATAGCTAATATCATTGGAGTAAAACATCTTACAGTTCAGCAAATTTTTAGATAATCATTATATAGCTAATGATTTTAGCTATTACCATTGGAGATGCTCTTAAGCTACAAAAAAAATAAGTTGGATAAAAGCCTACAAATTATTGAGTAGTATAATAAAAGCCCAAATATGTTCAAATGCATTCGTTCTATACTAATCTATCACTACGTGTTTCTAAGCCTTGAATTTGACATGGGCTTATAAATGGGCTCTTAAACCACCAAGGATATATTTGGACATCTTAAATACAATCCGGAATGATATGACTGCCTTGTCTCTTTATTTTCGATCAGTATCGGCTTTCTAAGAAAAAAATAAAAAATAATTTGTATCCAGTTAGTACTTGTTATTATTTGCAATTTCCTTGTTTTATTTTGTAATTTATATTTATTTTTATGACAATGCTTTTATATGTGTGATGTTAGAAGTCAAACCCGTGTGTGAAAAATAGAATTGTAGGCAATCAAACAAAATGGCTGGATACTTTGAAGTCTCACTTGGTGGGCTAATAAATATGTAAGCAATGATGTATGTTTGTAGTTTTGGAGCCTATAAATAAGGCTTGATGCTATGTAGTTTAACACACCAAAAAAATCATGTAATACAAAAGAGGTATTCAACACTCTCAATATCAAAACACTAAACACTATTCCGCATATTTTTGTTCATGGTATCAGAGCCCTAAGGTTTGATTTGGGATTCTGGTTTTTTTTTCCGGTCACTATTTAGGTCGGAAGTTACTGTTCACCATTCACTGTTAACTGTTCATCGCCGGAGACGAAGCACTGTTCATCGCCGGAGAAGAAGGCACTGTTCGCTGTTCACTATTCACTGTTCACTGTTTACTGTTCACAATGGCTGAACAACCAGAAACCACAACACAGTTAGTCTCTATGGAACAAATGGAACAAATGTTCCAATTATTTCAGAAACTACAAAAAATCCAAACCTCCCAGAAACCGGAATATCACAAACGGTGCGTGTTGCCGAAAAACTAAATTTCACTAATTACACCAAATGGTGTAAATTAATGCATATTGCTATTGGTGGTCGAGGCCGGCTCAACCATATCACGACCAATCCCGTTCCACCAGATGACCTTGAGTACCAACAGTGGGCTCAAAAGGACTCGATGGTCTTGTCTTGGATCATTGAAAATATTGATGGAGATCTTGTGAACCAATTTCTGGATTACAAGACTGCCCGGGAACTATGGAAGGGAATTGAAACTTTCCTTAGCAGTGGGAGAGACGAACTCCAGATCTATGATCTAAGTTCAAAGGCAGCAACTATGAGACAAGGAATGGACATTATAGAAATTTATTTCAGTAAACTCAACACTCTGTGGAAGGAAATAGAAAGGAGAATGCCCAATCCCATGAAGTGTGCAGAGGACATTACTTTATTTAATTCTTTCATACAAAGGCAAAGATTGTACCAATTTCTGGCCGGATTAAGCGATACTCTAGACAAAGAAAAGAGGGATATATTGTATCAAGATCCACTACCCACCATTGACGCAACCTACGCATCCATAAGACGGGAGATCGCCCGTCGCGGCATAATGGCCAGCAACTCATCATTGGGACGAGAACCTTCAGAGATTGGTAGTGGGCTCCTCGTGAAACACCGGTCAGAATCCTCGTCATTCCAACGAGAGGATAAAACCCAGCTCAAGTGCAGCCATTGTGGTGGTACGAAACACACCAATGAGGGGTGTTTAAAAATCATCGGGTATCCAGAATGGTGGGACGACCTGAAGCAGAGGAAGACCGCCTCCAAGGCTATAATTTCCAGAACCGGCGGTAAGGCCAACCTAGCTGTCAGTGGTCCGGATGGTAACATCGACAACCCCCCCACAACAGCGCTACATACTGATCAGACAGCAGGTACAGTCCGTGAAAGCAAAGTCACCAGAAATCAAAATTCTTTGGGCCTCCTATGCAACCAAATATCCAATCCATGGATTTTTGTGGGGCTACCGATACAATGACCTATGATTCTTCCGATATTGTGTCCTCCAACAACACTCATCGTTCCCAAATCCAAAGTGCAAACGGAGAATATATTCCCGTTACCCAGGCCGGAACTGTGGATGTTACCTCTAATATCCATTTACAAAACTGCCTCTTAATTCCTAGTCTTACTCACAAGCTTTTATCTGTTAGCCAGTTAACTAGGGAACTTGACTGTACTGTTCTAATGACATCATCTGGTTGTGTAGTGCAGGATGCTCAGACGGGACAGATCATTGGTCATGGTACTGAACGGGGAGGATTATACTATGTGAATGAGGTGACTCAAAACGGTAACGCTTTGCTTGCTCATGGATCACCAGAACATCAACTCTGGATGTGGCACCGTCGGCTAGGTCACCCCTCCATAGGTTATCTCAAACGATTATTTCCCTCTTTAAAGAACATTGCCGTAGATTTGAACTGTGAAGCATGTGTTTTAGCTAAAAGCCATAAGCACTCATATTATCCTAGTATGACTCATAGTACTCAACCATTTGCCTTGATTCATTCTGATGTATGGGGACCAGTTCCAGATTTTACCCTTCATAATTTTTCATATTTTGTTTTATTTGTGGATGATTGTACTCGTATGAGCTGGGTGTATTTTTTAAAACACAAGTCTGAAATGTTTGATGTATTTGTTAAATTCTACCACATGATTTGCACTCAGTTCAAAGCTCAACCAAAAATTTTACGGTCGGACAATGGGGGGGAATACGTTAACTTGAACATGAAACAGTTCATTATTGACCATGGCCTCCTCCACCAAACCACATGTTCTTACACACCTCAACAGAATGGTGTAGCCGAGCGAAAAAACAGAACCCTTCTCGAAATCACCCAAGCCCTTATGATCGAATCTCACGTTCCTGTTCACTTCTGGCCCGAAGCTATTACTACTGCTACCTATCTCACCAATCGCCTTCCCACAAAACCCCTCAATTACGACACACCCCTCAATACTCTTGGGTTACACGTCTCAATTCCATCTTCACATTCCTTACCTCCTCGAGTCTTTGGATGCATTGTCTATGTTCATCTTCAAAAAAGGGTGCGCACCAAACTAGAACCCAGGGCTGTTAAATGTGTCTTTCTTGGGTATGGGGTAAATCAAAAGGGGTATCGGTGTTATGACCCTATCCAGGACAAAATCTACACTACTTTAGACTGTGAGTTCTTTGAACAGTCTTACTACTATACCCAGCTTAGTCTTCAGGGGGAGAGTTTGAGTGATGACCTTGATGACCTTAGCTGGCTAACATATCCAGAAGTGATGAATCCAGATCCTAAAACACAAGTAGGTAATACCACCGATGTTGCTCCTGAAGCATCAGTATCTCCTCCTCCATCAGTATCTCCTCTTATGTCCACTCCAGTCCCGTCTAGTGAGCATCCTTCTGATGACCTCTCCTCAGCAGAGGTTAATTATGAGAACTCTGGTACTCATACTCTTACTGAAACTAATATTTTTCCTAATGATAGTGTTCCGAACAGGTATTAATTACCCCGAGAAGTACAAGAGGAGTTCCACCGAGAAGGTATGATCCAGAGTATGAGGCCCAACGGTCTAAATATCCTGTAGAGAGAATCAGCAATGAGAACTTGTCCAGCACAGCCATGGCTTTTACCGCCTCTGTATACTCCACTGACATTCCCAAAACAATGGAGGAAGTCCTCGGAAATGAAAAGTGGAAACAAGCTTTGGAGGATGAGTATTCAGCTCTACAGAGAAACAAAACATGGGAAAAATGCATCCTACCAAAAGGGAAAAAAAAAGTAGGTTGCAGATGGGTATTCTCTATCAAATACCGAGCAAATGGAACTGTTGAAAGATACAAGGCACGACTGGTGGCTAAAGGATATACCCTGACATATGAAATTGACTACTCTGAGACCTTCTCTCCTGTAGCCAAGATTGATACAATACGGGTCTTGCTCTCAATAGCAACAAACAAGGAGTGGCCCATATACCAGTTTGATGTAAAAAATGCTTTCCTTCACGGAAGTATTGATGAAGAAGTATATATGGAGGCACCACCAGGGTATTCTCAGGAATTTGGATATGGAGAAGGATGTAGACTGAGGAAGGCACTTTATGGGCTAAAACAGTCCCCTAGGGCATGGTTCGGAAGATTCACAAATGCTATGAAGAAGTTTGGGTATAGTCAAAGCAACTAAGATCACACCCTATTCTTGAAGAAGGTTAGAGATAAAATCACTTGCTTGATAATTTATGTGGATGATATGATTATCACTGGAAATGATGAGAAAGAGATCACTGACTTAAAAGGAAAACTATTTCAAGAATTTGAGATGAAAGATTTGGGGACTCTCAAGTATTTTCTTGGCATAGAAGTTCTGAGGTCGAAACAAGGAATCTTCATTCACCAGAGAAAGTATATCCTTGATCTTCTGGTAGAAACATGAATGCTAGACTGTAAACCAGCTGAGACACCAATTTTTGCTAATCATGGTCTTCAAGTTCTTGAAGGAACAAAACTGGCTAAAAGAGAACAATATCAGAAGATTGTGGGAAAACTCATTTACTTAGCTCACACAAGACCAGATATAGCTTATGTTGTAGGAGTGGTAAGCAGGTTCATGCATTTCCCACAAGTACAACACATGACAGCAGTAATGAGAATTTTGAGGTACTTAAAGGGTACAAGTAGCACGGGAATTTACTTCGCCAAAATAATCATATGGATCTAATTGCCTACACAGATGCAGACTGGGCAGAAGATCGTGATGGCAGGAAATCTACTTCTGGGTACTTTACTCTAGTAGGTGGTAACTTGGTCACCTGGAGAAGCAAAAAACAAAAGGTGGTGGCCTTATCAAGTGTAGAGGCAGAATTCAGAGGAATTGCAAAAGGAATAACTGAAATCCTATGAATTCGGAAACTCATGAATGAACTTGGTTTTCCACAGAAAATAGCATGTAAGCTATTTTGTGACAATAAGACAGCTATAAGTATCTCAGAAAATCCGGTCCAGCATGACAGAACGAAGCACGTCGAGATAGACCGACATTTCATCAAGGACAAATTGGAAGATAAAACAATCAAACTTCCATTTGTTCGATCAAATGATCAATTAGTTGATATCCTGACAAAGGCAGTCAATACTAAAGTCTTCGATGAGACTTTACGCAAGTTGGGCATTGGAGCACCGACTGCCCAACTTGAGGGGGAGTGTTAGAAGTCAAACCCGTGTGTGGAAAATAGAATTGTAGGCAATCAAACAAAATGGCTGGATACTTTGAAGTCTCACTTGGTGGGCTAATAAATATGTAAGCAATGATGTATGTTTGTAGTTTTGGAGCCTATAAATAAGGCTTGATGCTATGTAGTTTAACACACCAAAAAATCATGTAATACCAAAGAGGTATTCAACACTCTCAATATCAAAACACTAAACACTATTCTGCATATTTTTGTTCATGTGATAATATTATTATATTTTCAATAAAACAGGTTTTCTTTGATATTATATTTATAATTTTTTTTAGAATCAGGAGTAATATTCTACAAAAGTTTTCCGGTAAATATTAAATAATTGCATCAAATATTATGTCAAAAATTTGATCAATATCATTTCACTTATTTTTAAATAAAAATAAATCAAATAGAGAATCCTATTTTAACATTCTTTTTCATAAAATAGTATTATGAGGCGCGCCACAAAAGCAACTCATCTGTTGCTTTAGAGAATCCTATTTTAACTGATAAGAAACTCATCAATTGTTACTTTAGAGAACCCTATTTCACTTTCAGTTGTACTACTACTTCCTATTTTACAGATATGATACGATGGTTCCAGACTTTTGTTGTATCATAAACTGTTGAATTGGATGGTGTATCAAATGTTTCGATCATCCATGTAAGTACTACTCATTTCATTTCTCAAGATACTTTGTATATAGAGTTCCAGGAGCACATCCTTCTCCACAGTAAAAACAGAACGTATTCTCTGATAAACAAAATGGCTCCCTCAAATATTCAAATTCCCCTGAAAGTGTTGATCCATAAAGAGGAGAAAAGAGTAATATTTGTTGAGGCAAACAGTGATTTTTTTGATATTCTGTTTAGCTTCCTCACAATGCCAATGGGGACTATCATTAGACTCTTATCCAAGCATCCTAATTCGCAAGAAATGACCATTGGGAGCTTCAACAATTTATATAAAAGCATTGTTGTAGAGAAATAAATGTTTTTCCCCTTGTCCATTCCATTGATTGAACACTGAATATATACACATTGATACATAGCTGCTATTCTAATATTACGGCTACTTACTACCATAACATTCAACATTCTAATATTACGGCTATGACTAATGCATTCTAATATTACGGCTATGACTAATGCTACCAGAGTCTAGAAGATACATCAGGCCAAGCCCATAGAAAGATTACATAAACCCAACACCCCCCCTCAAGTTGGAGCATGCAAGTCACAAATGCCCAACTTGTGGAGAAGAAAATCAAATTGTCGTGTCCCCAAAGCTTTTGTAAAAATATCCACCAATTGCTCATTCGTTGAAAGATGTGAAGGACTAATCGTCCCATCGAGTATGGCATCACGCAAGAAATGGTAGTCAACTTCAATATGCTTCGTGCGCTCATGAAAAACTGGATTTTGAGCAAGGCGTAAAGCTGATTGGCTATCACAGTATAAATTGATAGCTTTTGGATGACAAATGCCCAGGCTATCAAGCAAGGCTTTCAACCATTTAAGTTCACATGTCAAAGGGGCCATAGATCGATATTCGGCTTCCGCAGATGAACGAGATACAATTACTTGTTTTTTCGTTTTCCAGGAAATGGGAGAGTGACCAAGAAAAACCAACCATCCAGACAAAGATCGACGAGTAAGAGGGCAACTAGCCCAATCTGAATCACACCAACCCGACAAAGTCAAGTTGCAATCAGAGCGCAAAAGAATACCTTGACCCGGACCAATTTTTATATAGCGAACCATGCGCAAAGCAGCATCCCAGTGATCTTGTCGCGGTTCATGAAGAAATTGTGACAAAATGTGAACAAAGTAAGCCAAATCAGGCCGAGTAAAAGATAAATAAATGAGTCTACCCACCAACCTTCTGTATTGCTCCACATTGTCAACCAAAGGACTAGTTGATTGAGCTAACTTATGATTTTGCTCCATAGGAAAACTGGCGGGCTTTGCTCCAAGAAATCCAACCTCTGACATAATATCAAGGGTGTATTTTCTTTGACAAAGAAATATACCCTCCTGGTTCCTAGAGACCTCGATGCCAAGAAAATATTTCAAGATCTTTCATATAAAAAAACATGCTCAAATAATTCTTGAAAGAGGTAATCGCTGCTGAATCATTCCCAGATATGATCATATCATCGACATATGTAAGCACATTAATCTGAACCTTACCCTGGCAAAGAGTAAATAAGGAGTAGTCGGAGTATGATTGCCTAAACCCATATTTTATCAAAGCTTTTGCCAGTTTCGCAAACCAGCACCTTGGTGCTTGTTTCAAACCGTAAAGTGACTTTAATAACCTGCAAACTTGGCCCGACTTACCATTTTTAAATCCAGGAGGCAATTTCATGTAGACTTCTTCTGATAAATCCCCATGGAGGAATGCATTATGAACGTCCATATGATGCAACTCCCAATTTTTTGTCGCTGCAATGGCTAAAAAAACACGAACAGTAGTCATTTTTGCCACTAGAGCAAAAGTATCAGTATAATCAATCCCGGCAACTTGATGATTCCCAAAAACAACTAGACGAGCTTTCAAACGCTCAATGCTTCCATCAGAATTATACTTTACCTTGTAAACCCATCTACTACCAAGAGCTCGCTTTCCGGGAGGTAGAGTCTCTATACTCCAAGTGCCATTATCTTCTAGTGCCTGTATCTCTTTTTGCATAGCTTCGTACCATCCTGGATCCTTCATTGCTTGCTTGAAAGAATGAGGTTCTGTACCTGCTGTTATAGCTGCAAGGAATTTTCTGTGTCCCATAGAAAATCTATCACAATTCACATAGTGTGCTATAGGATAAGAAATACCTGAGGATTGATGTGAAGCAGATGAACTCTGAGATGGAGATGGACTTAACTTTCGTACAGTATTAGTAACAAAATCTTTTAGCTTTACAGATGGGAATTTAGTACGCATTCCACGTCCAAACTCATTATCACTACTCGAATTGTCTCCACCACGTGTTTCCCCCTCAAATGTCTCTCTGACACTATCTTCCATGTTACCACTATCATCTCTGCTATTCACATTACCACCACTTTCAACAACTGGTTGCGAAATCAACCCATCACTATGATTATGGCCCAAATACTCAAAGGCATAGTTATCCTCTGCTTCAACAAATGACAAATCACCTGTAGTAGCAGCCAAATCACTATCTCATCCCCATTTGACACAGTAATGTAAGGAAACTCTTCCTTATAGAATTTTACATCTCTTGACACAAAATATTCACCAGTATCAAAATCAAACAATTTCCACCCTTTTTTATTATGACGGTATCCCACAAAAACACATCTGCGACTCCTAATATCAAACTTATCTCTCTTTGATTTTTGATTATGAGCATAACACAAACAACCAAATACTCGCAAATCATCATAAAGAGGAGGTGAACCAAACAAAATCTTATAAGGGGTTCTATAATCAAGAAAACGAGAAGGAGTGCGATTTATCAACTATCCTGCACCTAAAATACATTCTCCCCAAAATTCAATAGGAAGGTTACCGTGAAATCTCAAAGCCCTCGCCACATTCAAAATATGACGATGTTTTCTCTCTACCCTACCATTCTGCTGAGGTGTACCTACACAAGAAGTTTGAAACAAAATACCTTTATCTGCGAAAAATTCTTTCATGCAGTTAAATTCTGTGCCGTTGTCACTTCGGACCACTTGTACTTTTGCATTAAATTGTCTATCAATCATCGAAAAATAAGAATGAAACATTGGAGAAACCTCTATTTTATCAGTCAATAAAATTACCCACACAGCTCTAGAAAAATCATCAACAAGAGTCAAAAAAAATAATTTGCTCCACAAGAAGAAGGCGTATTATATGGCCCCCATAAATCACAATGTATCATCTCAAAACATCTAGCAGCTCTACTGTCATTATGATAAAATTTGTCTCTAGTCTGTCTCGCTTGATGACAAACATTACAAGATTTATTCAAAATAACACTTGAATTATTAATAAAAGGAAGAGATCGCACTACTTTATCAGAAGGATGCCCCATTCTTTTATGCCATAACTCCGGAGAAATCACTCTATTAACAGTGAAAGCCTTAATTTCTGGAACATCACGAAAGTAGTAGAGTCCATCTCGACGTTCACCTACTCCAATCAGGGTCCTCAAATTTCGGTCCTGTATAACACACAAATTATCCGTGAATTGTACTATGCAATTCAAATCATCAGCAAGACAAGAAACAAAAATTAAATTACAATTCAACTCAGGCACAAATAAAACATTGTTTAACACCATTCCACCACCCAAATATGCGTTTCCACACTTCGACGATGATGTGTGTTTTCCATCCGACGATAGCAGCTCAACATCCCATGCGATAGAGACAACAGAGTATCTTAGTCTACTTAGATACACATCTCAGATTCTTTTCTATGTATGTACGCATACACGAAGCAATCTTGTATCTATCAAGACAACGAAGTTGGAGAAACATTTTCTCTAGGTTGTAGCAACACTTCGCACAAGATAAATAAAACATTTATTTTGTGAGAAATCTTGTTTCACTTTTGTTTGCATACATCTACTGATAACTTATAATCTTTATCATTGTTGTTGTTTTAAAGATTGAATTTTATCAGTATTGCATTCACCCCCCCCCCCTTCTGCAATACTCCGGGACCAACATTTATACATATCCAGAAAATTAGACCTGCACTTCATAAGATAAATTCACGTATAACCAGTGAAATCATCAATAAATGAAACATAATATCTAGATCCTCCTTTTGTAGGCATGGATTCAATAAATGAAACATAATATCTAGATCCTCCTTTTGTAGGCATGGAGCAGGTGCCCACACATCAAAATGCATAATATCAAATGGAGCAAGAGAATATGTAACACTCTTATGAAAAGGTAAAGCAGCAAATTTCGCTAATTTACAAACGCTATAATCAGAAATTTCATGAGATTTCAACTATCCCAAGTTGAGACCAAAAACTTTAAGCGAGACTGAGAAACAAAACCTAAACGAGCATGACATAGGTAAAAGTCAGAAGATGAATCACTCAAACAAAAAGAGGACAAATTAACCCTAGGAGTTCCAACAATAAATATATTAAGTTCATCCAAAACATAAAGTCCTCCCTATTTATGACCTTTCCCGATAACCTTTTGAGATCTTGGATCCGTAACACAATAAGTAGTACGGGAAAAAAAGACAAAGTAACCAGACTCACATAATTGACTAACCGAAACAAGATTTAGCTTAAGATCCGAAATAAAATAAACATCAAAGAGAGACACAGTTGGAGTAACAACAGAACCAACACCTTTCAATGGCATAGGAGTGCCATCAGCAGTCATGATGGATAAAGGTGTATGATTAGAAAATGAAACGAAAGATGACCAATGCGGAGACATATGATGAGATGCATCCGAATCCAGAATTCATAAAGAAGAAAATATACTTGAAGTATCCGTTGACAAAAATCCTGTTGACGATTGAGTGGTTGGAGAAGTAGGTGGAGATGTGGGAGTTTGATCCGAAATCTCTGGTAACGATTGAGTGGTTGGAGAAACAAGTGGAGATGTGGATGTCTCGGGTCGGGAACTGAAGTATAATTTGTGGTTGAAGCTTCCTTAGTGTCCATGCCAAAATTTAAAAGAATATTAGCTTTTTTTTAAAAAAAAGAAAATTGAAACCAAAATGTTCATAACAGAATCTTTGGTTTATGGCAAAAAAAAATAAAAAAAATAACATCCTCTTTTCTTTTTTCAAATTATTCTACAATTTTATTAACTTAATTTATACATACATTCCCCTTGTTTTACTTAAATTTACAGATCGCATTTGAATCTGCTTCTTCTTCTATTACTATTAACGGTATGCCTCGTCCTCTAGCTTTTTCAGTTCTACTGCGTGTTGTAATTTTGCTAGAATTGTTTACTCACATCGTTGATGTTTGTAATTCGAATTTCAATATTTTACCTATATTGATAAATTGCTTTGTATCTTGTGGCGTAAATGAATTAGCTTGTGATTCTGTGTTTGTGTATGTGAGCTTGTCGAATTTTCGAAACCTAGAAATTGGCCTGAATGAGA
Source organism: Kitagawia praeruptora (assembly GCA_037693485.1). NCBI lineage: Eukaryota > Viridiplantae > Streptophyta > Magnoliopsida > Apiales > Apiaceae > Kitagawia > Kitagawia praeruptora. The sequence goes on from CM075351.1 coordinate 41,822,801, forward strand.
AGATGATAATTTCTAGGTTTTATTTGATTGTGTGTTGAAATAATAATGGTGTTGGATATCAAATTAGGGGATGATTGTTTAATCTCGCTTTGATAATGATGATGAAGAATGTATTAAAAGTTTCATCCAGGGCATTTGCTTTGCATAGCTAATTACAAATTTACTTTATGTATCTTTACATATACTAGCGTATAACCCGTGCGATGCACGGTTGCTTGTAAACTGTTTAATTATATTTCATTAAAATTTTAAGTTGTATATATGTTTTTATTATTAAAATATTTTTTGAATTTTTTAAATTTCATGAAAATAAATGTTATTCTAATTACATATTTTAATTATTACTAAAAAAGAGTATCAAACCAAATATACCCTATTTCGCTTATAATAGTGTAGTATAGATATATAAAAATATTATATAAAAGTAGTTTTTTTAACATTTTAAATATTTTTATCTTAATATTTTTATTTGATTGTTTATAATTTTAATATTTGCTAATTAATTAGTAATAATATAAATTTTAAAAGATAATAAAATATGATTATTGGTTTTTGATATAACTGATAGTCTTTTTTTTAATATAAAACAGACCATTATATCTTTCAAAACTCCAAAATTTCAAAACGATCTTTTCTAATAATTAATTATTTTTTAATTATTTTTGTGACAAAATTAATTTTAATGCTGATTACAAAAATGACAAACTACTTGACGTCTTGACGACTTGTTTGCTGTAGAAAGGACTCTCGTGGGCTTTGCCGTGTGCGTGTGTGTTTTTTTTTTGAATTTTATTAATAATAGAGATTTAACCAAATCAAAAGAGTGACCAAAAAAAGAGTACCAAAAAAGAGTGACCAAAAAAATGAGTATCAAACCAAATATACCCTATTTCGCTTACAATAGTATAGTATAAATAGTATAGATAGGCGTATGTTTTTTTTAATAATTAATAATAAAGATTTAATGTATTTAAAGAGAGTGCCTACCGTGTGTTTTTTTTTTGAATTTTGTTAATAATAGAGATTTAACCAAACCAAAGAGTGACAAAAAAAAGAGTACCAAAAAAAAGTGACAAAAAAAAAAGTACCAAACCAAATATACCCTGTTTTGCTTATAATAGTATAGTATAGAAATGGCAAGTTTTAAATTTGCGAAGATGTGGTGCCGTTGGCCTTGATATCTTGTACCAATTTCCTTTCGATGGATATATAAAACCCGTGTACTTCTGATTGTTAAGCTCTATGCGTAGGGATGGACATCGGGGCATTTTGGGGCTGGGGAGTGCTATCCCCGACCCCATTCCCGAATTCAAACCTGATCCCCGTTGGGGATTATTTTTTATTCCCCGTCCCCGGCCCAAACGGGTAACGGGGATCCTCGCGAGTAATCGGGGAATTTAATTTTAAACAAATAATAATATTTTAAATGATTTTAAACACTAACTATAGTTTGAAATAATTGTTTCCTGTGATATATAGCGAAATTAGCAACTATAACTAGATTAGAGGTTAAGTTACAACGTTTTTTTATCACTTTTAATCTCATAATAAGTATATTTTCATATTCACATGCATATATGTTATCTCTTAAAATTTATTTTTGAAATCTAAACATTACAAAGCAGTAGCTTATATGAACTAAATTAAGATAAAAAAAATATTACTTAAATAAACAATTATAAATAACATGGAAATGAAGTTATTCAACTACTAGATAGTCTAGACAAACATATAAGATTAACATATCTTTTTGTTTTAGTATAAATATTGGAAATTCTTATTAATATATGATTATTAATATATATATATATATATATATATATATATAGGCAAAGTATCAAATAGAAACCAATTCTTAAATAGAAACACTAAATAAATTATATTTCATTCATTTTAATGGCCCCGCCAGGGGCACCTTCACAAAATGTGTTTAAAATTCTTGGCTCAATTCAGCAAAAAAAAAAAAAAAAAAATGTTCACGCTGATGTCACTGCCACGTCAGCAGTGAACAATATTTTTTTTTTTGCTGAATGGAGCCTAAAATTTTAGACACTTTTTATATTGGGGTACCCCTAATTTGATCATTAGATTAGCTTGAAACGTTAGATTAAGATTTAGTTTCTAGTTTGTATTTTAATTTGGTTTATATTGGAGTTGTACTGTATATATATATATATAGGCTAGTGGTCAAATAGAAACCAATCTTAGAATAGAAACTAGAAACCAACACTAAATAAATTATATTTCATTCATTCTAATGGCCCCGCCAGGGGCACCTTCACAAAAAGTGTTTAAAATTATTGGCTCCATCCAGCAAAAAAAAAAAAAAAAAATTACTGTTCACGCTGACGTCACTGCCACGTCAGCAGTGAACAGTATTTTTTTTTTTTTTTTTGCTGGATGGAGCCAAGAATATTATGAACCTTTTGTATTGGGGTACCCCTAATTTGATCATTAGATTAGCTTGAAATATTTAATTTATGTTTAGTTTCTAGTTTCTATTCTAATTTAGTTTCTATTAGAACAAGACCCTATATATATATAGGGTCTTGTTCTAATAGAAACTAACTTAGAATAGAAACTAGAAACTAAACCTAAATTAAATATTTCAAGCTAATTTAATGACCAAATTAGGGGTACCCCAATACAAAAAATGTTTAAAATTATTGGCTCTATTCAACAAAAATTTTAAAAAAGATTTAAAAAAAATTTACTGTTCACGTGATGACGTGGCATGTGAACAGTAACTTTTTTTTAAATTTTTTTATATTTTTGTTGAATAGAGCCAAGAATTTTATAAGTTTTTTGTGAAGGTGCCCCTAGCGGGGCCATAAAATAAATGAAATATAATTTATTTAGTGTAGGTTTCTAGTTTCTATTCTAAGATTGGTTTCTATTTGAACGCTAGCCTATATATATATTATGGGTCCTACTCCACTACAAACTAAAATTAACTACAAACTAAAAACTAAACACTAATCTAATATTTCAAGCTAATCTAATGATCAAACTAGGGGTACCCCAATACAAAAAATGCTTAAAATAATTGGCTCTATCCAACAAAAAAAATAAAAAAATAAAAAAAAATAAAAAAAAATCACTGTTCACGTGATGACGTGGCAGTGGATTTCACTGGTTAACGGTGCTTCGCACCTTCTTGTACGGCGCTTCGCGCCTTTATCATTCTAAAGTTGTAAGGAATGGCAATCAATGGTAAAGGCTAGGGCTTTCAAAAAAATCCGGATATCCGGATATCCGTCCGAAATATCCGAATCCGTATCCGAAAAATTAGGATATTATCCGTATCCGAAAAATTAGGATATTATCCGTATCCGAATCCGACATATCCGTATCCGAAAATGTAATAACTGATATATATTTATATATAATATTTAAAATTTAAAATATATTAATATATGTCTTTGTTCAATAATTAATATATTTTTGTTAGATATATTTAAGTGTAGACATTTTAAAAGATTTATATGTTATAAATATGATATATGAATATATTATTTTAATATATTATATTAATATATTAATATATTATATTAATAAATTAATATATTATATTAATAAATTATATTAATAAATTATATTAATAAATTATATATTATATATTATATATGAATATATGAATATATTAATATATATTATATTAATATAATATATTAATATATTAATATATAATATATTATATGACATATATTAATATATTATATTAATATATTAATATATTATATTAATATAATATATTAATATATTAATATATAATATATTATATGACATAAATTAATATATTATATTAATATATTAATATATTATATTATATATCATATGATATATTAATATATTATATTAATATATTAATATATCATATATTATATATCATATATCATATTATATAATATATTAATATGTCATATATCATATGATATATTAATATATTATATTAATATATTGTATTAATATATCATATATCATATTAATATATTAATATATTATATTAATAAACTTTAAATATGATATATATCATCATTTATATATTGCTGTAAAAAAATATCCGAAATATCCGAATATCCGTCCGAAATATCCGTATTCGTATTCGAAAAAATTAGGATATTATCCGTATCCGAAAAAAATTACCCGTATCCGTATCCGAAATATCCGTTTGACAGCCCTAGTAAAGGCAATAGACGATTGACGGGTGTGTCGAGGACCTTCGGCCCTCATGACTACCTAACTCATCCGTTTACTGTCTTAAATGCTTCGCATTTCCACGGCAGGGATTTTTTTTTTTTTTTTGATTTTTTTTTATTTTTTTGTTGGATAGAGCCAATTATTTTAAGCATCTTTCGTGAAGGTACCCTTGGCGGGAAACTTAGAATAGATGAAATATAATTAATTTAGTGTTAGTTTGTAGTTTGTATTTAAGGATTGGTTTGTATTTGAGCAAAAACCTATATATTATAATATGGTGAAATTGAGTTGGTCGGGATTGAGAATCGGTCGGGTGAAGAAAATCGAGGCAGGGTCGGGGATCGGACCGGGGAGACATAGAATCCCGACCCCAACCCGCTCCCCCATTTTATTGAAAATTGCCCCGTTTCCTGGTCCATATCCGAAAAAATTCCCAATTCCCTATCTATGCGATGCAATCATAGTTGACGGGCCTAATTTGCTTTCCGTTGGTTGGACATCCCTATCTTGCCTATCTAGAAAGTAGGTACATTCCTCTTTTATACTGAAACTGCAGGCCCAAAGTCCGCGATTAAGCTATACCGGCCTTTTTTCAGATTTACATATCAAAGTTCCTTCTTATTTTTCTTTTTTTTTTCTTCTTATTTTTCTTTTGTTAAGAAAATTGAAACCAAAAGGTTCATATATCAGAATAATTGGTTTATTACTATGTTTTAATCATTTATTAAGAAATTAAATAACGTGTCATAAAAAAAGAAATTAAATAACATCCTCTTTTCTTTTTCAAATTAATCTACAATTTTAACAACATAATTTAAAATTCATATGATGTTTGTGAAAATACAACCTACAAGTAACTCAATCAAATATTTTAAGAAATCATGTATTTGTGAAATATATATATATATTTTGAATAAATCTTAATTTACATCCTTTTACACTACTAAAACACTATCTATATTATATATAGGATTAGTATATTATTCTATAATTAAATTTTTAATTTTTAATTTTTTAAAATGGATCTCGTCAGGAACACTTTTTTAATATTAATAATGTTTTAGTATATAGTGTGTATAAGGATATAAATCAAGATTTACTCATATTTTTTACATTTAGCTCTTATTGCTTACTTTAATACAAAAAGCAAGTTAATTCACATAGTATGTTCTGATAAAATAACTTTAATAAAAGAATTCAGTAAAACTAAAACTAAAAAATATCAAATATAAATCATTATGCAAAGAGTTAGTAAAAAAAATTAAAAGTAATTGTGAACTTTTTTCTATTTATCCTTTTTAAAATAATAAACAGGTTGATTCCCTTTTTAAAATAATAAACAGGTTGATTAAAAAAGCTAACCCAGATAGTCCGGGTCGGGTATTAATAATTTCTTCCCCTTCAAGACAAGTACTAACGATTATTTATACATTCCCCTTTGTTTTAGTTAAATTAAATTTACAGATCTGCTTCTTCTTCTACTACTATTAACGGTATGCCTCGTCCTCTAGCTTTTTCTAGATTGTTTACTCAGATCGTTGATGCTTGTAATTCGAATTTCAATATTGATAAATTGCTTTGTATCTTGTAACGCACTCTGAATGAGAAGATGATAATTTTTAGGTTTTGTTTGCTTGTGTTGTTGAAATAATAATGGTGTGTCTGTGGAAGTTGTGCATCATGATGTCACGAAAGCGCAAGCCAATTCGAATTTCAATATTGATAAATTGCTTTGTATCTCGTAACGCACTCTGAATGAGAAGATGATAATTTCTAGGTTTTGTTTGCTTGTGTTGTTGAAATAATAATGGTGTTGGATATCAAATTAGGGGATGATTGTTTCATCTCGCTTTGATAATGATGATGAGAATGTATAAAAGTTTCATCCGGGGCATTTGCTTTGCATAGCTAATTACAAATGAACTACTTTATGTATCTTTACATATAAATCACAAGTTTTAAATTCGCGGAGGCGCGGTGCCGTTGGGATTGATATCTTGTACCAATTTCCTTTCGATGGACATATAAAACCCGTGTACTTCTAATTGTTAAGGTCGTGAGATTTGTGTATATATAAATTTAGTGTTGTTAAACTGAGTGTAGAGTTTTCTCGGTTATGATTTCACATTTGGATTTATTATGTGTGTTAGTTCAGAAAGAAAATATAGGCAATTAGGAATCGAAACATGTAGCGGTGATTTGAATTCTGGGCTCAGAAACTGCTTTGCTAGTGTCTAGAGACACTCTTAATATTTGGTAATTTTGTGATATTTTGACTCTTTATTGTGCATCTAAATGCTTAACTAAGGCCACTGAGTAGAAGCTTGACTAAAAACAGTATTGCCCTTAGCCTGTGCCACTAGGAAGGAATGAACTTATTTAGCAGGGGAATGTAGTTTAAGGCTTTAAGCTGACGTTCCGTTTTGACCGTAATGTATAAAAAAGGGGAAATCAAATAATTTCAATATTACCTCTAAAATATTCTCACATATTTGGACCAGAATGATAATTCCTTCCTCCTTTCCATCTCCTTCACAACTCATTGGGAATTTGCATTCTCTCATATTGTTCATTCTTCTTTGTCATATTTCTCGTACGGCCCTTAATTTTTTAAATTTTCATTATATTCTCTCCTGCATTACATTTTTCTCAACTGAAAGGAGCGTTGGTTTTGAATATTAGGCCTGGGTAGCATGATAATTTTGAAAATTAAATATTTAACTACAGTAGAGATTGATATAATTTTTTATTTTATACTTAATTATATGAGTAGGGAGCCTGAGGCATACCTCAGGAATATTCCTGAGACACTTTAATAAAACGCTGTTGTTAGACTTCCCATCCACTTTACTTGATTTAATTTTTAACCCCTATTTTACTTTTCACTTAATTTTGTTCCACCCTAATAGCTGTACACCCTAACAGCTGTACAGGAATTTGCATTGTTAGGTTGCCTTAGTAAATTTTCTGAGGTTAACCCCAGGTTCCTTTTTCTCTATAAGAATTAGTTATTCTTTTTATTGTACTTTTAAGTTTCATGATATATTATATCAGTCCTTTTCATCCTCACAAGGAGGGTTTAGCTTATACGATAATCCTTCTGTGTTGAAAAGGGCGGGACTTGTTATTATGCACACAAGTTAAGGAAACAAACCTTTACCCTCCCATTTTCTGTTCTGGATATACACACTCATGTCATAACAATGCTGGACAAGCTTTTCGTATCTTATTATGCGAAGGAACATTTGATTCTTGATAGTGTCTAACTTTCTATAAAGTTAAATATTAATTACTAGAAAATGTTATTACTCTGTGATAATTTGTATTGGCGTCCTTATAATGTTCCATCCACAATATTTGACTTAATGGCGTATTTGTAGGAGTTCTTTTGGTGACAATCTAGTCTTTTGTTAGTTTCTGATGTTATTAATAAAATTCAATCACAATGCTTGTTTACAAGAGGCGTAGGATTTGGAACATAGATAAAATGAGCTTTCATATCAGTCCAGCATAGGACTCTATTAAACTCGTTGCTTAGCAAGCGAGACTTGTGCCAAACTGAAAATAATTTTTTTAAAAAACTTATTGATGTTTGTATAAGATATAAGGACATCTTTCTTTGCATATATTCCTGTAGTGATGTTCTCGAGTAGTCCGAGTACTAATGTCTGCTGGCTTCTATCAGTTTATCAGGTTGGGTCTAATATATTTTATGTTTCTTACATATTAGATGTCGCGAAGGTATGATAGCCGTACAACGATCTTCTCCCCTGAGGGCCGTCTCTACCAGGTTGAATATGCTATGGAGGCCATAGGAAATGCAGGTTCTGCTATAGGCATTTTGTCAAAGGATGGGGTTGTCTTAGTTGGTGAAAAGAAGGTCACTTCTAAACTACTCCAGACTTCAACAACAACTGAAAAGATGTACAAGATTGATGATCATGTTGCATGTGCTGTGGCTGGAATTATGTCTGATGCCAACATTCTCATCAACACTGCTAGAGTCCAAGCTCAGAGATACACGTTTTCATACCAAGAGCCAATGCCTGTCGAGCAGCTAGTTCAGTCCCTTTGCGACACCAAGCAAGGCTACACACAGTATGGTGGGCTTCGTCCATTTGGAGTTTCTTTTCTTTTTGCAGGTTGGGATAAAAATTATGGCTTTCAACTTTACATGAGTGACCCTAGTGGAAATTATGGTGGTTGGAAGGCAGCAGCTGTTGGGGCAAACAACCAGGCAGCGCAATCGATGCTGAAGCAGGATTACAAGGATGATATCACAAGGGAGGAGGCAGTACAGCTTGCGCTGAAGGTTCTCAGCAAGACAATGGACAGCACTAGTCTAACTTCTGAAAAGCTTGAACTGGCAGAAGTATTTATGTCTTCGGGAAAAGTGAAGTACCAAGTTTGCTCACCTGAGACCCTGAGTAAGCTGTTGGTCAAGTATGGTGTTACTCAACCCGCTGCTGAGACCTCTTAACTTGTATGCTTCACCGTCATTACAGACATGCTATTGTGTTCTTGCCATGATACATTAAATTCTGTTTTTAAAGACTGCAGGGCAAGAAATTTGTTATGGATTGTAATATCTTTGCACTATCAGTTGACAGTTGCCTTCTTTTACTAAGTTAATGCTTGCTTTATTATGCTATTCATATGATCAGCCTGTTTGGCAACGACTTTTTATAAGTCCTTATGGTTATGGCTTTAAGTCGTTTTTAGTGTGTTTGGCTACCATGGCTTTAAGTCCGCTTTAAGTTAAAAAACTGCTTTAAGTCAGAAGTTCCATTTAGGTACTTTTAACTTATGATGGTGTTTTTTTTTTTTCCTTTTTTTTTTTACAATTCTTGTAAAGTTCAAATATTATGAATTTAAAATTTTTTTAAGTCAAATATCACTTTAAGTCAAAATTATTAAACCTCCATTTAACTTTAAGCAAAATTACCCAAACACTTTCATTCAACTTAAAGCAAACAACTTTACTTTCTCCTTTAAGTTAAAAACACCTCCATTAAGTCAAAAGTAACTTATTTTAAGCAATCTCAAACACCGTCTTGTTTGCATAGTTATTTTTCTATTACCATATCTTAAAACTTAAAAGTTAAATCTGGTTAAAATACTTTTTGCGCCTCATCATATTTGATATATGTGCCTGTTTGTCAAATTTGAAGGACAACTTATAAGTTACTTATTTTGAAAAAAAATTCGTATTTACATAAATTTTTTTACAAAAAAATGTGTATGGGAGTTTAATATTCGTTATCTTACAAAAATAAGTTACTTATTTCAGAAAAAAGTACATATTTCCTAACTTTTTTTTAGAATAAGTAAATTATTTCTGAAAAATAAGATTTTCCAAACGGACCCATATGTCTAAGCTATTTGTTCTTTGCATTCTACCCAAACCCGTCTCCAAAGTGCATTTGAAGATAAAATAACTGAATTGATGGGCAGCCGGGCGGAATGACAGTAAATGAACAGTGAATTTATGACAAATGCAAAGTTGTATAAAATCTTAATCAAGTAATTGTATTAGACTTTAATTTGGCACATATCTCAGTAGGTTATAATATTAATTTTGTGAAGATAAATAATCAAAGGTTTTAAAACTAGGTTACAATAATTTATTGTAATATATAAAATTCTCTATATTGTTAAAATTGTCATCAGTATATTAGAATTTGTCTATAATTATAATCCATATTCAGATTAAATCACTTATACGTAATTACGATGAATTACACAATTAATATTTGATATGATATCTTCATTCAAATAAAAATAAATTTCTATTGCATTAATAATTTATTTCATTATATAAAATTTTAAAAAAGAATTTAGCCAAAATGTGAAATTTTATATATCGTAAAATCTTGATAAATGAATAATCTTATCAAATTAACAAATTTTTCAGTATCGGTCAGTGATGATATATTTTTAATCTCGATAAACGAGTAAATGAATAACTATTTATCAAAATTTACATGTATATCACATATACAGTATATCAAAAGGAAATTTAATACTATGGTTTAAACTGTAAATCTATTAGAGCATCTCCAACGGTAGGAGTTAAAACTGTTAGCTAAAATGTCATTATCTAAAATTTTGTTGAACCTGTAAGGGTTTTTACTCCAACGGGGTATTAGTTATAATCATTAGCTATATCTAAATATAATATATTATTATTATTATTATTATTTTTTTACAAACAATTTAAAAAAAATTAGTGGGAAGCCGAGATACAATCTGGGCCCCCACTCTTCTAGCAATAGCAAAACCCATCCTGGTAAAGATATGAGCAGTAGCACGAGCCCCAATTATTATTATTATTATTATTATTATTATATAAGGAAATTCAATAAGTTCAAATAAATTAACAAACATAATTACTTACATTTATATATTATAAAACATATAACTAAAACATATTTTATTATATTATAATATTAGTATTTTTATAAATTTGGTTAATAATAAAATAATATTTTTACACTTACTATTATTCAAAATTAATATTCATAAATAAAAAATAATACAACAATACATATAATATTAATGAATATATTGAAAATATTGAAAATATAATTTAAAGTAGTATGTCATATGTATAAATAAATAATAATATATAAAAAAAGGGTTAGGGCTAAGTGCTAGGGTTAGGGATATTTTAAGCGGAGATGACATGGATTCAGATATAGATAATAGCATGAGAGTCAACAAATATAGCGTTCTAGTTTTATGTGATCTAAAATTATTCCTAACAGGTGCTGCCTTTGGAGTGACATAATATTTTAGATATTAGGTATAATACATGCCACATAGATTATATACCTAAGAGGAGCATAGCGTTGGAGATGCTCTTACGGAGTAGTGTAAAACAGGAAAAAGAATCAAGTTTTAAATGTCCATTGTAAAAAACCCAATCAGGTGCATAATAAAAATGAACAAATTTCAGACAAATGGATAAACCCTAGTACCAAGATTTTAGCCATGGCAGCATCTCATCTTCTTCTCCTTCCTCACTCATTTTCTCAACAATCCCACTCTTTCAACCCCCACTTGAACATTTCAACACCCTTCTTTCTCCCCAAAACCCATAAATTAAAACCCCTAAATTCCACCAATCCCACCTCCACCAATCCCACCTCAGACACTTCACCTGAGCCCCCAAAACGCCGTGGCCGGAAAAAGTCAACATCTTCAACACCCAAGAAACCAGGAAGACCCAAGAAAATACAGCCCCAGAAGACCACCACAATTGAGCTGAATCAAGAAGATGAAATGACACATTTTGATCAAGAAAGTGAGAGTCTTGATGATGATGATTATGATGTTTCGATGTTCGAAGATGATGTGCCTTTGGTTTGTTGTTTTGGAGCTGCACAGAAGGAATTTGTGCCTACTGTTCGTGTTTCGGATGACCAAATGCACCCGGATATTTATGCTGATTGGAAAATGTTGCAGTGGGATCCACCTGAGTTTGTGAGGGCGCCAGGTGGGCCGCCTTCGAATGTAGCGATTTCGTTAGTGAGATTGGGTGGAAGGGCTGCGTTCATTGGGAAAGTTGGGGATGATGATTTTGGGCAAGAGTTGGTTTTGATGATGAATAAGGAACATGTGCAGACTAGGGGTGTTAAGTTTGATGAGAAGGCCAAAACCGGGTGTGCGTATATGAAGCTGAAGTTTGGTGATGATGGGAAGATGAGGGCGGAGATGGTTAAGGATTCTGCTGAAGATTCTTTGCTTAGCTCTGAGTTGAATCTTCATGTGCTGAAAGAGGTATGGAAATGTCGTTAAATTGAATTTTTTTACAAGTTCTTATTAATGTTAAGTTCTTATCTATGTGTTTCACTAGTGTTATATGTTGTTCTTGTGAATGTGTTAACTGTGTATGGTAATATATATTGTTATAGGAAAATATGAGGAGTATGATTAGCGAAATTGTGTGAGTTTCCTTATATTACATTAGTTTCCGTTATTATTAATTAGGGATTGGCTATATAAAAAATTGTAATATTGTAATAAACTTGAGGATTGTGCCTCCACCATTGAATGAGAAGAAAATCGAGACTATTTTGTCAGAATGCGTCAAAACTGGGGTCTTTGAAGCTTTTAGTTTGACTTTAGGTTTTTGTATGTGTAATTTAATGTTCTGTTCTAAAAAGAAAGAATTTACATAAGAAAGAATTTACATAGTGCCTTTCTTAAACGAGGCAAGTGGAGCTTGTACCGGCAAAGAACATCTGTATTTTTGAGCTAAAATTTTGATTTTAGAGTATTGGCTACAATCCTGTTACCTATAAATTCAGATTCATGTAATTATACAAGGCTTATTATTGTTCATAATATGATTTTGTATTATTGTTATTGTGCCAGGCCATAAATATTTGTTGAGGTTAGTGAGAATAGATTAGAGTACTGTTTGGAATTAATTCGTAATTGAGCTAGTGATCGTGTCGACTTGCAGGCTAAAATGTTTCATTTCAACTCAGAAGTCCTTACATCTCCTGCTATGCACACAACTCTGTTTAATGCCATATCATTGTCTAAAAAGTCTGGTAGCCTTGTATTTTTCGACTTGAATCTACCATTGCCGTTATGGAAATCGCGTGATGAGACAAAGAAATTGATCAAGAAAGCCTGGGAACTAGCCGATGTCATTGAGATTACTAAACAAGAGCTTGAGTTTCTGCTAGATGAAGATCACTATGTGAGAAGGAGAAATTATCGTCCTCAATATTATGCTGATAATTATGAGCAAACCAAGAATAGGCGAGACTATTATCACTATGCACGCGAGGAAGTCTCTCCATTGTGGCACCCTGGTTTAAAGTTCTTGTTTGTAACAGATGGAACACTTCGGATCCATTATTATTCTCCTACTTTTGACGGTGTTGTGGTTGGAACGGAAGATGTACTCATTACCCCTTTTACTTGTGATAGAACTGGTTCTGGGGATGCTGTTGTGGCTGCTATAATGAGAAAGCTGACCACACAACCTGAGATGTTCCAAGATCAAGATGTTTTGGAGAGGCAAATCCGTTTTGCAATTGCAGCAGGAATAATATCACAATGGACAATAGGTGCAGTGAGAGGTTTTCCAACAGAAAGTGCTGTTCAAAATCTGAAAGAACAGGTTTACGTGCCTTCAATGTGGTGAAGTGGATATTTGTAAAACAGCATATTCACAGCAAATGTCGTAGATTAGAACTGTAGTTGATAAAAATATTAACCTGATAAGGTTGGCTCATTCCCTGTTTTAGTAATCATCAGTTAATAGAAACCCTGATAAAGTTTATGCATTTTTGTGGCAATGAATAGCATAGTATTACCCTTTCAATCTGGTCTATTAATTGCCCACATGCTTGACTATCCTCTATTTTGAGAAGTTCAACTGCCTCAGTCTAGTTTCATGCTAGGTAATATGCCGATATGTTACTTCGATATCAATTCTTGAGAGTATAATAGGAGCTTGCAGGCAGTAAGGAAACCAGTTTATCAAAACATGTTGGATTGGGTCCTCTTTGTATAGCACCTTCAAGGTAACACAGATACTTGTAAGATATTAAATGTTACTCCCTCCGTCCTTTTTGATTGTTAACATTTCACTTTTTCAAAACTTTCTGGCACGCATTTTAAGGTGCATTTTAAGGATAGTTAAATAACTTTTTTTTAAAATTTTCTTTTTCTGTATAAAAATTTAATGTTTAAATTTTTATACAGAAAAAGAAAATTTTAAAAAAAAGTTATTTAACTATCCTTAAAATGCACCTTAAAATGCGTGCCAGAAAGTTTTGAAAAAGTGAAATGTTAACAATCAAAAAGGACGGAGGGAGTACTATGCAAAATAAATAATTGCTATTAGTTTCACTTTTTACCAAGTATTTATGAACTATTAAGTCAGTCGAGGCTTAACATCATCTGTTTATTCTGCTTTTTGAGTATAGCTACCACAAACTGAAGTGCAAACTGTGAGCTGTGTCTATAAGTCATGTTGATGCTCATCCCGCCAAGTAAAGCAGGTGGTGAGCTATTGGCCTGATTTTTTCGATTTCTTGGGGAAAAAAGGTAAGTGGCCTGATATTTTTGGATTCCAGATACTCATGATGCATCTTTTCAACTTTTTAAATGCATTATGGAGTAATAACTTTCAAGATTATCTGAGAACTAGTACAAACATATGTATCATCAGCAAGGCTTAGCCTAGTGGATAAACCCTTGTCCATAGTTACCCAAGGTAGTGGCGGCAATTGTGTGCATGAGTATTTTTCAGTTTCTTGTGATTGGCCGTGCCCAAATAAAATTACCAAGTATTTATGAACTATTAAGTCAGTCGAGGCTTAACATCATCTGTTTATTCTGCTTTTTGAGTATAGCTACCACAAACTGAAGTGCAAACTGTGAGCTGTGTCTATAAGTCATGTTGATGCTCATCCCGCCAAGTAAAGCAGGTGGTGAGCTATTGGCCTGATTTTTTCGATTTCTTGGGGAAAAAAGGTAAGTGGCCTGATATTTTTGGATTTCAGATACTCATGATGCATCTTTTCAACTTTTTAAATGCATTATGGAGTAATAACTTTCAAGATTATCTGAGAACTAGTACAAACATATGTATCATCAGCAAGGCTTAGCCTAGTGGATAAACCCTTGTCCATAGTTACCAAAGGTAGTGGCGGCAATTGTGTGCATGAGTATTTTTCAGTTTCTTGTGATTGGCCGTGCCCAAATAAAATTACCATATGAACCATCTGTTTAATTCTTGAGGTATCTTCTTCCTCATGAAAATAAATCTAAAGATAAAGAAACAGAGAGAAAACACCAGAACACAAAATATGTATATGAAAGCAATAGTGAGGATTTGCAAAATTGGCAAACAGTGCAACTCAAATCTTTCAAAGAATAAAGAATAACCTATCTATACTTTGCACAAAAAAAAAAAAAAAAGAAGATCTACTACTAGCATTGCTGCCGAATGCAGAAAAGGCATGTAAACAATACTACCAGTCACTTTGCTGTGCCTTAGCATACAACCTCTTCTGCCTCTTTCTGAACATTGCTTGTATTGTCCGCTTTCTCTATGTACAATAAAAGTAAGCCTCAAACAAGTAAATATGCGTCTGTGTACAAACTATTCTCACTAACCAGAGACCTCTACCCGTGACTACACTGGCCCCAGCTCAAAGTCATTCTCACAAAAGCCGCACAATCAAAAAGTTCTCATGTATCTTTAACCAAATACAATTCTATCTCCTTATAGCAGCATTTAGACTTGGACTCCTGTATTGTTGTCTGCTACTAATTTTCTTCTCCGATCTACTACAAACACAACCAGGTAAAGGATTTGCATAAAAATTTTCCTCTAATCTTGGTGTTTCACCTCTCTGTCTAAGATAAGGTGTCCCAAGCCTGTACAAGTGTAAGCTCTTCACCTCGGAGGAAAACTGTTCCCAAGTTAAAGTTCCATCATCGAACTGATCTATCAGTTTTACAAACCCTAATCTGCATTGTTAAAAAACTAAGTAAAAAATCGTAAATTTAACTCATAATTGAACTACTATAATCAAGGAAACTGTGTGAATGGTACAAACCTATCAGGGTTGATAGTCTTTCGGAATCCTTCAAACCTTCTATGCCCCTGCACTGATTTTGCCATGTTACCGTCATAAGTATAAACAAATGCATCACTTTCTAATGCCACAATATAGTCTAAAGCAGCAAGGCGATTCTGATATTGCCAAAAGGGCTCCAACTCTTCCTCTGTGGCTAGAGTAGAGTGAGTGAAAACATTCGGATACTCTGATTTGAGTGCATCCATGCTGTTACTACCAAAAATTTCCCCAGCAACAATGTATATCTTCGTCGAGGAAGGATAGCCCATAGCTTTGAGGAAAATAGCTGCCTCTCGTGGCGACATTGGGCAGCCACCTTGTAATCTTTTCTCGTAACTGTCTATTTCTTTCTCTTTCCAGTGCTTGACACTGTACCTCATAGCACGGAGTTCCTCAGTTTCATCTGCAGTAAGATTGTGGCTGCATCCTGTAAATGCAAGCATGTCTTTCTCATATCTGCAAACAAAGACCATTCTGTGTTTAGTACTTAAGTTCTTAAGATACCAATAGTGACCATGTTCTTATATAACTGTTTTGTCCTTGTATTACCTTAAATGTAGAGCAATATACGGTGTGTCTTCATTCCTAAGTCGATTTACCAATATCTTTCCGAGCTCTTCTATCTCATCAGTGTAACGAAGAGCCTCATAATTGGAACGACACCTAAGTCTCTGGATAGAGCCTGCAATGCCATTGTTGGCAAGTCGGGAATCAGTGTGTGTAAACTTGATCACCTTGTGTTTTTTTAACAACGCAACCATCTCCCTTCTGTAGTAACTTGCCTGCAAATAGTTTCATACTTCAGTTACATCATGGTCACTCAGATGAGACACTTAAAAAGAAGAGTTTAAGAGATAGTATTGTTTCACACCTTAGACCAGGAAACAGGAGCTTTTAGATAGGGCTTCTTTGCTGCAAAACGTGGTGGCAGTGTCTCTACAATCTCAATATCATCTTTCAATACTTCAATGAAATGCTTCCAATCAAAAATATCTTTAAAATCACTACAATGCAAAATGCAAAAAATGCTTCAGTTTTAAAATTCTGAAACCCAACAGGAAAAAATAACAAATTATGTCCAGCAGTTGAGAAAATGATACCTCGGATCCGTCCAAAAGGATTCATGATCAAGTGAAGGAAGAACAAGAGTTGCATTCATAATTTTGGCAATTGCAACCATATCACATATCTGCATCGCATGGATGAGTAAGTACTATGAAGTGTTGTAAAGGTCGTCTCGCATCTCTCACCAGATGAAAGTACAAAGTCTATGGAAGGAAAAACAAATTAAATTACGATAATGAAGTTGAAGACATACTCCTGTTCTCATTTGATTAAGGCCACCATTAGCATGAACTAATATATAACCATTTGTTGCCGTTCTGTTCCCTGTAAAATTCCGGGGAAAAGGTCATGATAATTAGAAACTCCATTTTTACTTAATGTTTGTACACTGGATTAAGAAAAACATAAGATTAGCTGACTGTACTTGTTCGATCATTCTTCCGAACAATGCATTGATAGTAGTCATCACTATTTGGTTTCATCCATATTTCTGGTACCTGTAATTCAAAATACAATTCCTTCCTTAATTTTCGTTAGCTGTAAACTCAACAAGCTTGAATACATTCACAAAATACCTCTAGATTTTAACTTAGAAGAGCATATGACACAAACATTGGATCCATACCTCATTGTAACAATAAATAGTATTTAAATTTCGGTAATTGACCGACAAACCTTTTAGAGTTTTAGGAACATACTAAGTGCTACAACATTCAATATCGTTTTTCAAAACGTTAGGATTTTGTCATTCAGTAGCACGGGACGTGTTTAATAGAGTACATATTGTATTTACACCTCCACCTAAAAAAAGAGAGATATAATTATATAAATAATGTGAATTCTGAGAAAAGCCTTCAGAGACTGATAAAACTCAACGGTCAAACTAGTAAAAGAGGTAGGCAAGTAGCCCCAAGTGCTTTCTTCAAAAGACAAAATAAAACGGGAATTCATTGGGTTGCCACCCACTAACTTTTTTTTCATAGGTTAATGAAAAAATTTAGGCACGGCCTAGCCCAAAAATTAAAATAAAATAAAATAAATATAAGGAAAATAAATAACAGAAAAGCCACATATATAGAAAACAATAACAAGTTGACTAGCACGAATATATAACTGCAAAACGTGTTTCCGTAAAGCATGAGCTAATTAATCAAAAAATTAACCAGAAAATATAGAAAGAAACACAAAAACAACATTGCCATTGCTGCGATCAACTGAACCAAAAGCTAAGAATGAACAAAGTAAGAAGCACACACAAACATGTATGTATTCATAGGCAACACTTACAGGGTATTTCTCAAGAACTCTTGTGGGCATGGATGATACAAACGAACTCTTAATCTCCTCCGACGAAACAACACTTTGATGATGATTAGCCCATGTTTGCATTGTAAACACCCCATCTAATCTCCTCCTATTATTTTTCCCAACATTAATCATTTCCACATCATTATAAAAAATCTTCAAAAACATCATAAACACCATCATCATCACCATCAAAATTCCCATAATCCTACGGCCCGTATTCTTCCTTGACTTCCAAGAATTCACAAACTTTGTCAACCCCAACACATAATCTTCCATTCTCCAAACCCAACTCTCCGGCATAAATAAACATTCCCCCGCCGGAGTTTTACGATGATGTAAAGCTCCGGAACCCCCGTCAACTTCATCCTCCGAGGCCGAAAAAAAATCGTTCGCACGGCGGCGATGCGTGGCGGGTCCACTGCTGCGTGGACTCACACAGGTGGAGTTGCTAGATGGCATCTCCAAACAAAATGTTGTACAAAAAAAATATTTTTTTATGATGGAAAGAGGAAGAAGAAGAAGAAGAAGAAGAAAAATATGAGAGAATGAAGTTAGATTTTATTTTTCTTAGTTGGATGTGTGCAAGTAAACAATGTTGTGATTTATATATACTATATGTAGGAATGTGCTGTCACTAATGTACAAGTCAAATGCAAATGCAATGGAAGTGTAACTTCCTTGTTCTGTATAATGGAATTGTAGGTGTAGATGTGATTGTTATAGACATGATTATTGCAGTTATTTTATCTAATTGGTTTGATTAAGTCAATCTAAAAATTTAAATTACAGTTAAATCCCGCTTGTCACGTATTTAGCACGTCAAATTTCAAACGAAAATTCTCCTAAATTTTCTGCTAGGGTCAGAATTTTAGCCAACTTTGAAAATTCTTAGGTTAGACTGGATTTTGGTTGTTAACAATTCATATTTCGTTTGTTATTTTGTCTGAAAATAGAAGCCTAATTGCGAAAAAAAATTAAAGAAGTCATTAATAGCTTTGATATTTTTGGTTTTACTTGCATTTCGAAATCTTTTTCTGATTTTTTTATCAATTAAAAATTTAAATTGTAAATGTACGAAATAAACAGATAGCAAGCGTTTGGAAATTTTTACGAACCTTTTTGAGATGTTTGATTTGATTATGATGGCTGAAAATGTTTTGCAAACTAATTAGGCAATAATTGATTGTTAGCTACTTGACTATACGTGAACGTCTAAGAACATTATACCTCAATATCACCCTCTATATTTGACGAAAAATGCTAACTAATTTTGACTATTTTTTTTTACTACTTCTGGTCGATATTTTTTTTTATCATTTACATTAATTCTCTTACATAAATTTGACAACTGATATAATTTCAGTATTTGCGTAACAATGACTAGTTTTTTTTTTTTGTCAAGCACAATGACTCGCTTTGATTGAACAAAACAACAGTAAAGTTTGATGGAATCTATAATTAATCACAACTATAATCGTTAGTGTAGATCAAGTGATTAAATATTTATCTCTTGTTGGATTCGATTCTCGCTAATCTCGAAATTTATCAGAACAAACTATTAAAAAAAAAATATATGGAATATAAATAATCTTGACATGTGAAACTCGCACATGAACACAATTTCTCCGGCGTGATTAAATATTTTAACAATATTATTTGGCTACCATTTAAAACAATTGGAAAAAAAAAAAGAATAGAAAAACGTGCTTCTCATTTAACATTCACCGGACGGCCTCCCGATGAAAACTTGCTGCCGGAAATTTTCGCGGTTCTTCGTTTTGTGTGCGTACATGGATAGTACAACGTCATTGTCTGCCGGAATTCATAAACTACCAAGAATCAGTTTCCACATGGAAGATGAAATTTGCATGTCTTCACTCTTCAGATACAACTTATGACTTTTCATTAAAATAATAGAAATCATTTCATTTTTTAGATGATTAGTGCTAGGGACCCCAAATTGGATCCCAAAAAGAGTTCCCAAATGACGTGGCGTTGGTGATGTTGCAGTAGGGGATATTTTAATTGGTGTAATTGATGTGAATACAAGGAAGGCCATCATAATATGACCAATCAGAAGATGACACGTGTCATTTGGGAATTTTTTTGGGATAACATTTGGGGACTCTAGCATTTTCCTTTATAGATTCTATGTTCAACTCGTAATTACCTTTTATTGTTAAATTTTTTAGTACCAACTTATGTGTAGCTAGTAAGAAAAAGTACAAGTTATATTCGTAGAACATACAATGCACGAATAATTTATAAATCTTATAACTGTTCTTTTATTTTGTATATTTACAAATAATTATCTTCAACATATTTATAAATTAACTTACAATTCTAATATTTTAATAACATAATTGTCCATAGGCTAGTTTGAGTGAGTGGTCATATTCCTAGCCGTATTAGTAACTTGATTGATTAAGCTAGCTTGTTGCTTATGGTGTGGATTCCATTTGAAGTCCCTCGTACTCTTCTTCATCCATTTAGCTAAATGTTACATTTTGGGAACAACTTACTATCCTCGCTTTACCTCAATGCATGGAGTCGTACCTAATAATACTCCATGTCTCTAGTGAAGCTTTACACTTCCATGATTCCATCATCTAGCAAGTGTATTAATTTAATCATCGATTCTTATTAATTGAAAATAGAAAATGCCCGTATATATTATTCGGCAAGATTAATAAACAAGGTTACCTACACAGTGACTAGGTTCCTGAAACAGGTGCAATTAACTTGAGATAATAATTCTGAAGATGCAAATTCGTTACTTGTATTACCAAAAAAAGATGAAATTCGATTAAAAAAAAAAAAGAAAAAATTGATAACTTTTCGTTGCGTAAAGCTTCACGTAAAAACTGTGCAAGAAAAGTGAATTAAAGTCACCCCACAATTGTACTCCAAAAATCTACTTTAACAAACACATGACACTTCAAGAATTTTTTTTACTTCAGCTACTTATCGGTATCCGTGCAATTAATAGAAACCAACATTCCCGTTCAACTGAAAGGAAATAAAGAGGGTGTTTGGGATTTGTTAACTATACTACACCTGTTGACAACACCACATCACAGTCACATCAGCATCATCACAGTCAGCACACATTGACAGCTGTAGAAGAATGACAGCTATGAGTTAGTTATAAGTTAGTTACAAGAGAGAGAGAGAGCTTATGTATATAATAAGCTTGTAACAGAAAGTTTGTAACACAGAATATTGATATCTCATTTTTCAATCTCAATGTGATTCTCTATCTCTCTCTCGTTCTATCTCTCTCTATCTCTCTCATTTACGTTTTGTATCATGGTATCAGAGACTTGAGTTCGATCTGTATTTTAATGGTGATTTCATCTACTTAATCCTTTACTTTACTTTACCTATCTCTTTGATTTGATTCAACAATGACTACTGGAGTCTCGTATTCATCTGCGACACTTGGATCTACATCTTCTTCGTCATCTACGAGCATTGATATTCATCATCCGTATTACTTACATCCTTCGGATAATCCAGGGATGCAGATAACAACGATTATGCTGAATGAGAGCAATTATAACCAGTGGAATCGATCTATGGAGATCGCATTGTCTTCAAAGTTGAAACTTGGTTTTATTGATGGTTCTTATGTTCAACCTGTTGCGTCTTCTCCGCTTTTAATTCATTGGACTCGATGCAATAATATGGTAACCTCCTGGATTCTAAACTCTGTTTCTGTTGATATTCGCAATAGTGTGGTTTATATGAAATCTGCTCGTGCTATTTGGTTAGATCTTGAGGTTCGATATTCATAAAGTAATGTTCCTAAATTGTTCAATCTTCGTACTGAAATCTCTCATTTGACTCAAGGAAATATGTCAATTTCTGCATATTTTACGAAATTTCGATCTGTTCATGATGAGTTAGCCTGTATTTCATCTAAAACGAGGTGTACTTGTACTGCGTGTACTTGCAATGTGAATATGAAATTGGATGCTCAAGATCAGGATATTCAGTTATCTCAATTTCTTATGGGACTGAACGAACAATATACAGCTATTAGAGGTCAACTCTTGCTAATGAAACCCTTACCTTCCTTGAGTCAGTGTTATGCCTTGTTACTTCAAGAAGAGAATCAGAGATCTGTGATTGGACCTGTTGTTACTTCTGAGAGTATGGCAATGTCAGTTAAACAGTCTGTTAATACTCGATTTCAAGGATCTAAGCCAAGAAAGACTTATGGAGATGCTTCTGTCAAGTGTGATTACTGTCACATGATAGGTCATACAAAGGAACAATGTTTTTGTGTCCATGGTTATCCAAGCTGGCATAAATTTTTTGGTAAACCAAAACCAAAACCAAGATTTCAAAAGACCTCTAATGCTAATTCCAGATATTCTTCTGCTGCTCAAGTGGCTTCACAAATTGGTGATACTAGTGACAAAGCTGCTACTACTGATAAATCTGATGACTATAAGATTGGTGATTCTTCAATGTCACTTTCAGACAGTCAATGCAAGCAACTCATTAATATGTTACAGAGGTCTATGACTAGCACTAGTAGTGCTTCCTCTTTTTCAAGCCAGGATGCACAATTTGCTGCACCTAACTCTTCTTGGTATCCTACTACTAACAGTACTCAGTTTACAGGTACTGTTCTTCATTCTGTGAATTTTGTACAACCTGCACACTTTGATTCATCACAGTGGATTATTGACACTGGTGCAACTGACCATGTCACACCATTTCTGAGTTTGTTACATGATGTTACTCCTCTTAACTCTGTTCTGCATTTGCCAAATGGTGCCACTGCATTAATTACACATAAGGGTTCTTTTACTCTGACTACCTCCATAACTCTTTTGAATGTGTTATGTGTTCCATCCTTTAGTTACAATCTGATGTCGGTGTCAAAGTTGGTTGAAGATAATTCTATCACTGCTCACTTTACACCTACTTCTTGTTATCTCCAGGCCCCTACTTGGATGAGGGACCTAGAGATTGGTAAAGCATACAATGGTTTATATCTGCATACAAAGACTGTTGATTCTACATCCACTGTTGCTTCTTGTTCTATGTCTCTCAGTACACAGCTTTGGCACTCACGACTGGGTCATGTACCACTACCTGTTTTGAAGCTACTACCTGTTGATGGAATTGCTAATACCTTAGCTGTTTGTGATAGTTGTATGTTAGGCAAACAAACAAGACAGCCTTTTCCTCATAGTGGTTCTGCTAGTACTGTTTTGTTTGAACTTGTTCATGTCGACCTTTGGGGCCCTTATCGACATAAAACTCATAATAATTGTACTTTCTTTTTGACTATTGTGGAAGACAAGTCTAAGGCTACTTGGGTTTATTTGTTATCCAGTAAATCTCATGTTACTTCAATTTTTCAGAAGTTTATTCCTTATGTGAAAAATCATTTTTCATCTACTATCAAAGTCTGTCGTACCGATAATGGTACTGAATTTGTTAACACTGGGTTACATGAATTGTTAGCTCAGAGTGGTATTGTTCACCAGAAAAGTTGCGTATATACTCCCCAGCAGAATGGCTTGGTTGAGCGTAAGCATCGTACATTGCTTAATGTGGCTCGTTCTCTTCGTTTTCATTCATCTGTTCCATTGAATTTTTGGGGTGATTGTCTCCTCACTGCATCATACCTAATCAATCGTACACCTTCTCCTCTACTTCATAACAAGTCTCCATATGAGATTTTGTTTAATACGCAACCAGATTTTTCTCGGTTAAGGGTCTTTGGGTGCCTATGTTATGCTACTGTTCTTCCACATCCTACAGATAAGTTCTCACCTCGAGCTGTTAAAGGAGTCTTTTTGGGTTATCCATTTGCTACTAAAGGTTATAAAATTCTTGATTTAGACACAAGACATGTGTTTGTATCTCGTGATGTTCGATTCTTTGAAACAATTTTCCCATTTCAAGCTATACATACTCCTACTTTGTCTCAGCTTTTTCCTAACCATACTACTTATGTTGATTGTGAACCATTGGGTTCTGTTGGTCCAGTACCTACACTATCTTCTACTACTAATCCTATTCATCCATCATCATCTACACAAACTGTTACTCCTGTTAATCCACAACCTACTCAAATTGTTAATCCACCACCTACACAAACTGTTGTACCACCTACACAACCTATTATTTCTAGGCCACAACGTACTCGTCAATTACCCAGTAAATTTTCTGATTATACTGGTATACCTACACATCTAGCCTCTTCTATACGTGTACATAATCACAGTGATTCCTCTTCTACCTTACAATCATATCTCTCATATCTACCTTTTGACCCAGATTATGTTCATTTTTTAGCTAATATTACCACTATTCCAGAACCACAATATTACAAACAGGCAGTTAAACAAGATTGTTGGTGTGAGGCAATGAACATTGAACTTGCTGCTCTTGAAGCTAATCAGACTTGGGCAGTTGTACCTTTACCATCTGACAAAAAGGTGGTTGATTGTAAGTGGGTGTACAGAGTGAAATACAAGCCTAATGGTGATGTTGAGCGTTATAAAGCTCGTTTAGTGGCTAAAGGGTTTACTCAAACTAAAGGAGAGGATTTCTTTGAGACTTTTGCCCCGGTAGGAAAAATGTCTACTCTTCGTATTCTTCTTACCTTGGCTGCAAAGTTTAACTGGTCCTTGAAGCAACTTGATGTTACTAATGCGTTTCTTCATGGCACCTTGGATGAAGAAATTTATATGGCATTGCCACCAGGGTATCTTCCTAATGCTCAGTTGCAGGCCAAGTTTCCAGATCAACGTTTAGTTTGTCGTTTGTTGAAATCCCTTTATGGATTATGCCAAGCACCTAGAGTGTGGTTTCTGGAGCTGTCTTCAGCTTTACTTAAGTTTGGTTTCAAACAAACGTTTAGTGACAATAGCCTTTTCTTCTTTCAAAAGGGGAAGTCTGTTGCTTTACTTCTTGTTTACGTTGATGACATGGTTCTTACGGGTAATGATACCTCTCTTCTTGACTCTGTTATTCAGTTTTTGGCTTCTCATTTTAAAATCAAGGATATGGGGCCTCTCAAGTACTTCTTGGGTCTTGAAATAGCACGATCCTCCACCGGTATCTATGTAAATCAACGGAAGTACACACTAGATATTTTGAAAGACACAGGCTTACTGGATTGTACTCCTTGTTGTATTCCTATGGAGCAGCATCACAAATTGCTATCTGATACTACACCTGTTCTTTCAGATGCTTCTGCTTATCGACGCCTTGTTGGTCGCTTGATTTACCTTACGATTACTCGTCCTGACCTGTCCTATCCAGTGCATATTTTTGCACAATTTATGTCTTCTCCTCGAGAGAGTCACTGGCATGGTGCTCTTAAAGTTGTACGATATCTAAAAGGAACATGTGGTCAAGGTCTTCTCTTTGCTGCTACATCTGATCTTTCTCTCAGGTCATTCTGTGATGCTGATTGGGCAAGTTGCCCAAATACACGACTCTCTCTTACTGGATATTGTGTTATATTTGGTGGCTCTTTGATTAGCTGGAAATGTAAAAAACAGCGTATTGTATCACGGTCTTCTGCAGAGGCTGAATACCGTGCCTTAGCTGACACTTGTTGTGACCTTACTTGGATTGTGTCTTTACTTCATGAGCTACAGTTGAAAGATGTTACTCCAATCTCTTTATTTTGTGACAACAAGTCTGCGTTACACATTGCCTCTAATCCAGTTTTTCATGAGCGAACTAAGCACATCGAAATTGATTGTCACTTAGTTCGACAAAAGTTACAGCAGGGTCTTATTGTCACTGATCATGTTCCTACCTCTGAGCAGCTAGCTGATCTTTTTACCAAGTCTTTGTGCTCCGCTCAACTGCAGTTCTTATTGTCCAAGTTAGGAGTTTGCAACTTGTTCATGACTCCTAACTTGCAGGGGGATGTTAACTATACTACACCTGTTGACAACACCACATCACAGCCACATCAGCATCATCACAGTCAGCACACATTGACAGCTGTAGAAGAATGACAGCTATGAGTTAGTTACAAGAGAGAGAGAGCTTATGTATATAATAAGCTTGTAACAGAAAGTTTGTAACACAGAATATTGATATCTCATTTTTCAATCTCAATGTGATTCTCTATCTCTCTCTCGTTCTATCTCTCTCTATCTCTCTCATTTACGTTTTGTATCAGGATTGCTTAAAATAAGTTACGTTTGACTTAATGGAGGTGTTTTTAATTTAAAGGAGAAAGTAAAGTTGTTTACTTTAAGTTGAATGAATGTGTTTGGGTAATTTTACTTAAAGTTAAATGTGAATTTAATAATTTTGACTTAAAGTGATATTTGACTTAAAAAAAATTTAAAATTCATGATATTTAAGCTTTACAAGAATTGTGGAAAAAAAAAAACTCCACAAGTCATAAGTCATAAGTCAAAAGTACCTAAATGTAACTTCTGACTTAAAGCAGTTTTTTAACTTAAAGCCGACTTAAAGCCACGTTATACAAATACACCAAAAACTCCTTTAAAGGAGCTTTTGGCTTTAAGTTAGTTAGCCAAACAGGCTCAAAGTCATTCATTTTTCTGGTACTCGATGAGGGTGCACAACTTTTCGATCCGAAATTTGAAAAAAAAAAAAAAAAAATCGATCCTAACTTGTAAATTAGATTAGATTGGATTATATGATATATTAAAAAATTTTAATTGATCCGTCCGATCCAGTTCTATTCAAATTCTAAAAAAGAACAAATTGGACCATATTTAACATAATATGTAATTTTACATTTATTTATTTTTTAAATTATTTGATATATATATAGCCTTGCGTTCAAATATAAACCAAACTTATAATATAAACTAGAAATCTACACTAAATAAATTATATTTCATTTATTTTAATGGCCCCGCTAGGGGCACCTTCACAAAAAACTTATAAAATTCTTGACTCTATTCAACAAAAATATAAAAAAATAATAAAAAAAAAAGTTACTGTTCACATGCCACGTCATCACGTGAACAATAACTTTTTTTTTATTATTTTTTTTGTTGAATAGAGCCAATAATTTTAAACGTTTTTTGTATTGGGTACCCCTAATTTGGTCATTAGATTAGCTTGAAATATTTAATTTAGGTTTAGTTTCTAGTTTCTATTCTAAGTTAATTTCTATTAGAATAAGACCCTATATATATATATATATATATATATATATATATATATATCATATTTTGTTCAATTTAAATTAACTAATAATAAATTGATGAAATTTGAATATAATAAATTCGATTCTCAATTCATGAAATTAAAGAAATCCAATTTTCAATGTAAATCGATCCAATCTAGTCTACTTTTGGACGTATAAGCACTAAGCGGATGAACTATATAATTAAGAGGGTGTTTGGGATTGCTTAAAATAAGTTACTTTTGTTTTAATGGGGGTATTTTTAACTTAAAGGAGAAAGTAAAGTTGTTTACTTTAAGTTGAATGAAAGTGTTTGGGTAATTTTACTTAAAGTTAAATGGGGGTTTAATAATTTTGACTTAAAGTGAAATTTGACTTAAAAAAATTTTAAATTCATGATATTTAAGCTTTACAAGAATTGTGGGAAAAAAAAAAATTCAATAAGTCATAAGTCATAAGTCAAAAGTACCTAAATGTAACTTCTGACTTAAAGCAGTTTTTTAACTTAAAGCCGGCTTAAAGCCGAACGGAACAAAAGGCACTTAAAGTCCTGTGGACTTAAAATAAGTCATTGCCAAACGGGCTGTAAAGCACAAAAATTTGGTGCTAGTTCAATTTCTTTTAGATTTGCGAATAGAGTAGCGCACGAGTTAGCCAAATCTATTTATTTTATGTCAGATATAGGGGAATGGTTTGTCATTCCACCTGATTTTATTTCACATGTATTGGAGGTTGATAATATTTAAGTAATGCAAGTACGTTTTATTCAAAAAAAAAAAAAAAACAAGATTGAGATGAAACGCGCATAATTTTTTTTGTAACAACCGACTAATGAAACAAATATAATGAGATAAAAACATATTTCACCATCACATTTACGGACACATTATTTTCAGAATGAACCAACTCATTCTTTCACTAATATATTTTATGTCCTTTGATGAATCAAAATTATTTTCTAAATGGGTTCATTCCATTTGTTTTATAATTAAAATTTTCATTAAAAAAAATGGTACCATTTTTAGATTGAAATCTCGAAACCCTATTGAGCATCCAAAGTCCGGGGTCGAGAATGTAATTAAAAAAAATCTTATACAGTATATCTTATAATTTTTTTTAATAACCCTTTTTTTATTAAATATTTGTTCTAATAATTTTGGGGAACAAAAATCGAAAATAATAAGAAAAAACTTAGCATTTGAACTACTCTATCGCATTCATCTTATACCCTTTTTATATGTAAAAAAAAAAAAAAAATCAAATAATTGATCATTAAACTTAGAATCCAAATTATTTTCTTATTTAACAAAATTATTTATCAAATGAAATATTTTTTTCTGACTAGAATCCAGTTCCTACCAAGTCGAGTAGTGTATCTCGAGTACAAACTCCGACTATTATTGAATTTCGACGCATTTAGGTACATTAGTCAAGTACTGACTCTGTCTCATCCATTTCTTAAAAAAAAAAACTGCATTTAACAAAAAAAACTGCGTCTTACACATATTTTAAGGAGCATTTTAAGGATAGCTCTATAATTTATTTTTGATATTTTCTTTTATTGTATAAAAATAGGATTGTTCTATTTTTATACAAAAAAAAAGAAAATATCAAAAATAAGTTATAGAACTATACTTAAAATATACTTTAAAATTCGTATCGGAAACTGATCCGCAAACGTTAAGTATTCAATGGGACGGATGAAGTACTATTTATCTTACAATTCCGACTTTATATTAAGCTTACCTATTCGAGTTAACTGAATTGAATTCAATGAATTTATCAAATTTAATTTTTCGTTCCAGTTTAAACATTATTTTATTATTTCAAATCAAAAAATGATCGACTTAAGGTTTCGATTTTTGATGTAACAAATCGGTGGTCAAAATGGACTAGGTTGTTGAAGGAAACATAGTAGGGTGGATATGAGATCCAGGTCCTCCCTCCGTCTCTAAATATGTTTATTGTTTCCTTTGTACACGTTTGTCAACACACACTTTTAATTGTTAATATTTTCAATTTCGTATATTAAAGTACTCATAAATACGAATCCA
Organism: Kitagawia praeruptora; assembly: GCA_037693485.1. Taxonomy (NCBI): domain Eukaryota; kingdom Viridiplantae; phylum Streptophyta; class Magnoliopsida; order Apiales; family Apiaceae; genus Kitagawia; species Kitagawia praeruptora. Next base: position 41,852,197 of record CM075351.1, read on the forward strand.
ACAAGATCACTCATGACTATATTTTGTCTTATAAATTATGTGTAAATTAATAGTCAACCATTTATAATAAATAATGTAAAAAGTCAAAACAAAAGACACAATATGAGACGGAGGAGTATCTAACAGGAATGACGAAAGTCAATCATTGAAGCGTGTCCAATTTATTCTATTGGCTGTCACTCTTCCACGTCGGTGACCAACGAAGATTCTGATGTTACATCCTTATGCTGCCGCGTGTCACGTGTCTTCAGATCAAACCGTCACTTCTCATTTTTTTTGAATAAAGGATTAAATTCGTTAATAAAAAATCATACAACATCAATAAAAATAATCGAGTCGAACAAATACTAAAAAATTACAATCTTAGATTAATTCAGTTTTCTTATACCTTTTCGATATACCATCAAACGATTTGTTGAAATTGATATATATTTGATTTCTCATTATTATCGTCTTAATGTTACTTCGAATCTCAATTGTTTTAAACATAGTTACGGGCGGCAAAACATAGATAAACAGTTAATATATATTTCTTCTGTTTGAAATTAATAGTATAATTTTTTAAAAAAATTGTTTTAAAATATATTTCAATTCTATTTTTATTTAATTGTCCTTGAATTTTAATTTGCAAAATTGATTTTATGAACTTATTTTTATAATCATTACAATAAATATGGATACATATAAAATTAGATCATCAATATTTAAATTTAATAATATGCGTAATTTTTTGAAAATGAACAACTAATTTGGAATGAAGGGAATAACTTCTTAATCTTAATGCAATAAAAACATTGAATTCTTAATTATTACTCCCTCTGTTCCGACAAATTCTTAACATGGGGCTGGACACGGAGATAAAGGATAGTTGATGTAATATTGTTAAAATAAATGAAGTAGTGGATGTAATAGTGATATTATTGTTAAAATAAGTAAAGTAGTGGGTGTAATAGTATAAAGTGTTGAAAAAGTGGAGTGAAGTAATAGATGTAATAATGTATTTTATTGTTAAAAGTTACTACTTTTAATAATGTAAAGAATTGGTAAGACGTTCCAAAAAGAAAATCATAAAGAAATGAATGAGAGAGTGTGTGTATTTTTTTACATTTTTGTGATTAGTTCCAAAAGTTGGTGGGGGTGAGGAGGCAAGAATGATGAGAAACAAAATGCAATGTAATGTGCTGCACAAATGCGGATAATTATTAGAAACTAAGTGGATTTAATTCATGGTCCACGTGTTACTAATTTATACACATGGATAGGTAGGTAGTGCAATCTTTTTTTTAAAATCGCAAAATAAACACAACAGCAAATTTTTAATGAAATATAACATCTTAGTATATTTTACAAATTCAAATAATAATACCTAGATCAACTTTTTATCAACAAAATTAAGTCATTGTTATACATGACATGTTTGGAGGTTGGAGCACAGAAATCTTAATTGGAGGCTGTTTTGATTAATGTGCAGTGCTTGTATTGACATAAGACAATTAGCCTACCCACTAACAAGTTTAATGGACCAGCACTATTTGTAAGTCAAGCACTCTCCCAAAATCTTGCGCCACCACTACTAAACATACTTACTTCGCTTTATATTTAAAAATTTTAATTGTGACATAACTGAATTAGGTATCAGTTTACCAATTCAAAAAGATATAATAATTTATCATTTAAATTTTGATGAGTCATATTAAGAGCATCTCCAATGCTACACATCTGTTAGCTAAACTTGATGATATGTCACAATTTTTAGATGATATCTATATTTTTTCTTCTCCAACCATACTTTTTGTTAGGTAAAATTTTAGATAATCATCTTGACATCCTCTATATTTGGAGAACATCTATAATATATAGATAATATCTATAATTCATTATCTCCACTTATATCGTGACACATCATCGATCTTATTTACTTATATATATTTATATTATTAAAATAATAATAAAATACTAATTTTAAAATATTACTATTCATTATAGCTAATATCATTGGAGTAAAACATCTTACAGTTCAGCAAATTTTTAGATAATCATTATATAGCTAATGATTTTAGCTATTACCATTGGAGATGCTCTTAAGCTACAAAAAAAATAAGTTGGATAAAAGCCTACAAATTATTGAGTAGTATAATAAAAGCCCAAATATGTTCAAATGCATTCGTTCTATACTAATCTATCACTACGTGTTTCTAAGCCTTGAATTTGACATGGGCTTATAAATGGGCTCTTAAACCACCAAGGATATATTTGGACATCTTAAATACAATCCGGAATGATATGACTGCCTTGTCTCTTTATTTTCGATCAGTATCGGCTTTCTAAGAAAAAAATAAAAAATAATTTGTATCCAGTTAGTACTTGTTATTATTTGCAATTTCCTTGTTTTATTTTGTAATTTATATTTATTTTTATGACAATGCTTTTATATGTGTGATGTTAGAAGTCAAACCCGTGTGTGAAAAATAGAATTGTAGGCAATCAAACAAAATGGCTGGATACTTTGAAGTCTCACTTGGTGGGCTAATAAATATGTAAGCAATGATGTATGTTTGTAGTTTTGGAGCCTATAAATAAGGCTTGATGCTATGTAGTTTAACACACCAAAAAAATCATGTAATACAAAAGAGGTATTCAACACTCTCAATATCAAAACACTAAACACTATTCCGCATATTTTTGTTCATGGTATCAGAGCCCTAAGGTTTGATTTGGGATTCTGGTTTTTTTTTCCGGTCACTATTTAGGTCGGAAGTTACTGTTCACCATTCACTGTTAACTGTTCATCGCCGGAGACGAAGCACTGTTCATCGCCGGAGAAGAAGGCACTGTTCGCTGTTCACTATTCACTGTTCACTGTTTACTGTTCACAATGGCTGAACAACCAGAAACCACAACACAGTTAGTCTCTATGGAACAAATGGAACAAATGTTCCAATTATTTCAGAAACTACAAAAAATCCAAACCTCCCAGAAACCGGAATATCACAAACGGTGCGTGTTGCCGAAAAACTAAATTTCACTAATTACACCAAATGGTGTAAATTAATGCATATTGCTATTGGTGGTCGAGGCCGGCTCAACCATATCACGACCAATCCCGTTCCACCAGATGACCTTGAGTACCAACAGTGGGCTCAAAAGGACTCGATGGTCTTGTCTTGGATCATTGAAAATATTGATGGAGATCTTGTGAACCAATTTCTGGATTACAAGACTGCCCGGGAACTATGGAAGGGAATTGAAACTTTCCTTAGCAGTGGGAGAGACGAACTCCAGATCTATGATCTAAGTTCAAAGGCAGCAACTATGAGACAAGGAATGGACATTATAGAAATTTATTTCAGTAAACTCAACACTCTGTGGAAGGAAATAGAAAGGAGAATGCCCAATCCCATGAAGTGTGCAGAGGACATTACTTTATTTAATTCTTTCATACAAAGGCAAAGATTGTACCAATTTCTGGCCGGATTAAGCGATACTCTAGACAAAGAAAAGAGGGATATATTGTATCAAGATCCACTACCCACCATTGACGCAACCTACGCATCCATAAGACGGGAGATCGCCCGTCGCGGCATAATGGCCAGCAACTCATCATTGGGACGAGAACCTTCAGAGATTGGTAGTGGGCTCCTCGTGAAACACCGGTCAGAATCCTCGTCATTCCAACGAGAGGATAAAACCCAGCTCAAGTGCAGCCATTGTGGTGGTACGAAACACACCAATGAGGGGTGTTTAAAAATCATCGGGTATCCAGAATGGTGGGACGACCTGAAGCAGAGGAAGACCGCCTCCAAGGCTATAATTTCCAGAACCGGCGGTAAGGCCAACCTAGCTGTCAGTGGTCCGGATGGTAACATCGACAACCCCCCCACAACAGCGCTACATACTGATCAGACAGCAGGTACAGTCCGTGAAAGCAAAGTCACCAGAAATCAAAATTCTTTGGGCCTCCTATGCAACCAAATATCCAATCCATGGATTTTTGTGGGGCTACCGATACAATGACCTATGATTCTTCCGATATTGTGTCCTCCAACAACACTCATCGTTCCCAAATCCAAAGTGCAAACGGAGAATATATTCCCGTTACCCAGGCCGGAACTGTGGATGTTACCTCTAATATCCATTTACAAAACTGCCTCTTAATTCCTAGTCTTACTCACAAGCTTTTATCTGTTAGCCAGTTAACTAGGGAACTTGACTGTACTGTTCTAATGACATCATCTGGTTGTGTAGTGCAGGATGCTCAGACGGGACAGATCATTGGTCATGGTACTGAACGGGGAGGATTATACTATGTGAATGAGGTGACTCAAAACGGTAACGCTTTGCTTGCTCATGGATCACCAGAACATCAACTCTGGATGTGGCACCGTCGGCTAGGTCACCCCTCCATAGGTTATCTCAAACGATTATTTCCCTCTTTAAAGAACATTGCCGTAGATTTGAACTGTGAAGCATGTGTTTTAGCTAAAAGCCATAAGCACTCATATTATCCTAGTATGACTCATAGTACTCAACCATTTGCCTTGATTCATTCTGATGTATGGGGACCAGTTCCAGATTTTACCCTTCATAATTTTTCATATTTTGTTTTATTTGTGGATGATTGTACTCGTATGAGCTGGGTGTATTTTTTAAAACACAAGTCTGAAATGTTTGATGTATTTGTTAAATTCTACCACATGATTTGCACTCAGTTCAAAGCTCAACCAAAAATTTTACGGTCGGACAATGGGGGGGAATACGTTAACTTGAACATGAAACAGTTCATTATTGACCATGGCCTCCTCCACCAAACCACATGTTCTTACACACCTCAACAGAATGGTGTAGCCGAGCGAAAAAACAGAACCCTTCTCGAAATCACCCAAGCCCTTATGATCGAATCTCACGTTCCTGTTCACTTCTGGCCCGAAGCTATTACTACTGCTACCTATCTCACCAATCGCCTTCCCACAAAACCCCTCAATTACGACACACCCCTCAATACTCTTGGGTTACACGTCTCAATTCCATCTTCACATTCCTTACCTCCTCGAGTCTTTGGATGCATTGTCTATGTTCATCTTCAAAAAAGGGTGCGCACCAAACTAGAACCCAGGGCTGTTAAATGTGTCTTTCTTGGGTATGGGGTAAATCAAAAGGGGTATCGGTGTTATGACCCTATCCAGGACAAAATCTACACTACTTTAGACTGTGAGTTCTTTGAACAGTCTTACTACTATACCCAGCTTAGTCTTCAGGGGGAGAGTTTGAGTGATGACCTTGATGACCTTAGCTGGCTAACATATCCAGAAGTGATGAATCCAGATCCTAAAACACAAGTAGGTAATACCACCGATGTTGCTCCTGAAGCATCAGTATCTCCTCCTCCATCAGTATCTCCTCTTATGTCCACTCCAGTCCCGTCTAGTGAGCATCCTTCTGATGACCTCTCCTCAGCAGAGGTTAATTATGAGAACTCTGGTACTCATACTCTTACTGAAACTAATATTTTTCCTAATGATAGTGTTCCGAACAGGTATTAATTACCCCGAGAAGTACAAGAGGAGTTCCACCGAGAAGGTATGATCCAGAGTATGAGGCCCAACGGTCTAAATATCCTGTAGAGAGAATCAGCAATGAGAACTTGTCCAGCACAGCCATGGCTTTTACCGCCTCTGTATACTCCACTGACATTCCCAAAACAATGGAGGAAGTCCTCGGAAATGAAAAGTGGAAACAAGCTTTGGAGGATGAGTATTCAGCTCTACAGAGAAACAAAACATGGGAAAAATGCATCCTACCAAAAGGGAAAAAAAAAGTAGGTTGCAGATGGGTATTCTCTATCAAATACCGAGCAAATGGAACTGTTGAAAGATACAAGGCACGACTGGTGGCTAAAGGATATACCCTGACATATGAAATTGACTACTCTGAGACCTTCTCTCCTGTAGCCAAGATTGATACAATACGGGTCTTGCTCTCAATAGCAACAAACAAGGAGTGGCCCATATACCAGTTTGATGTAAAAAATGCTTTCCTTCACGGAAGTATTGATGAAGAAGTATATATGGAGGCACCACCAGGGTATTCTCAGGAATTTGGATATGGAGAAGGATGTAGACTGAGGAAGGCACTTTATGGGCTAAAACAGTCCCCTAGGGCATGGTTCGGAAGATTCACAAATGCTATGAAGAAGTTTGGGTATAGTCAAAGCAACTAAGATCACACCCTATTCTTGAAGAAGGTTAGAGATAAAATCACTTGCTTGATAATTTATGTGGATGATATGATTATCACTGGAAATGATGAGAAAGAGATCACTGACTTAAAAGGAAAACTATTTCAAGAATTTGAGATGAAAGATTTGGGGACTCTCAAGTATTTTCTTGGCATAGAAGTTCTGAGGTCGAAACAAGGAATCTTCATTCACCAGAGAAAGTATATCCTTGATCTTCTGGTAGAAACATGAATGCTAGACTGTAAACCAGCTGAGACACCAATTTTTGCTAATCATGGTCTTCAAGTTCTTGAAGGAACAAAACTGGCTAAAAGAGAACAATATCAGAAGATTGTGGGAAAACTCATTTACTTAGCTCACACAAGACCAGATATAGCTTATGTTGTAGGAGTGGTAAGCAGGTTCATGCATTTCCCACAAGTACAACACATGACAGCAGTAATGAGAATTTTGAGGTACTTAAAGGGTACAAGTAGCACGGGAATTTACTTCGCCAAAATAATCATATGGATCTAATTGCCTACACAGATGCAGACTGGGCAGAAGATCGTGATGGCAGGAAATCTACTTCTGGGTACTTTACTCTAGTAGGTGGTAACTTGGTCACCTGGAGAAGCAAAAAACAAAAGGTGGTGGCCTTATCAAGTGTAGAGGCAGAATTCAGAGGAATTGCAAAAGGAATAACTGAAATCCTATGAATTCGGAAACTCATGAATGAACTTGGTTTTCCACAGAAAATAGCATGTAAGCTATTTTGTGACAATAAGACAGCTATAAGTATCTCAGAAAATCCGGTCCAGCATGACAGAACGAAGCACGTCGAGATAGACCGACATTTCATCAAGGACAAATTGGAAGATAAAACAATCAAACTTCCATTTGTTCGATCAAATGATCAATTAGTTGATATCCTGACAAAGGCAGTCAATACTAAAGTCTTCGATGAGACTTTACGCAAGTTGGGCATTGGAGCACCGACTGCCCAACTTGAGGGGGAGTGTTAGAAGTCAAACCCGTGTGTGGAAAATAGAATTGTAGGCAATCAAACAAAATGGCTGGATACTTTGAAGTCTCACTTGGTGGGCTAATAAATATGTAAGCAATGATGTATGTTTGTAGTTTTGGAGCCTATAAATAAGGCTTGATGCTATGTAGTTTAACACACCAAAAAATCATGTAATACCAAAGAGGTATTCAACACTCTCAATATCAAAACACTAAACACTATTCTGCATATTTTTGTTCATGTGATAATATTATTATATTTTCAATAAAACAGGTTTTCTTTGATATTATATTTATAATTTTTTTTAGAATCAGGAGTAATATTCTACAAAAGTTTTCCGGTAAATATTAAATAATTGCATCAAATATTATGTCAAAAATTTGATCAATATCATTTCACTTATTTTTAAATAAAAATAAATCAAATAGAGAATCCTATTTTAACATTCTTTTTCATAAAATAGTATTATGAGGCGCGCCACAAAAGCAACTCATCTGTTGCTTTAGAGAATCCTATTTTAACTGATAAGAAACTCATCAATTGTTACTTTAGAGAACCCTATTTCACTTTCAGTTGTACTACTACTTCATATTTTACAGATATGATACGATGGTTCCAGACTTCTGTTGTATCATAAACTGTTGAATTGGATGGTGTATCAAATGTTTCGATCATCCATGTAAGTACTACTCATTTCATTTCTCAAGATACTTTGTATATAGAGTTCCAGGAGCACATCCTTCTCCACAGTAAAAACAGAACGTATTCTCTGATAAACAAAATGGCTCCCTCAAATATTCAAATTCCCCTGAAAGTGTTGATCCATAAAGAGGAGAAAAGAGTAATATTTGTTGAGGCAAACAGTGATTTTGTTGATATTCTGTTTAGCTTCCTCACAATGCCAATGGGGACTATCATTAGACTCTTATCCAAGCATCCTAATTCGCAAGAAATGACCATTGGGAGCTTTAACAATTTATATAAAAGCATTGCTGTAGAGAAATAAATGTTTTTCCCCTTGTCCATTCCATTGATTGAACACTGAATATATACACATTGATACATAGCTGCTATTCTAATATTACGGCTACTTACTACCATAACATTCAACATTCTAATATTACGGCTATGACTAATGCATTCTAATATTACGGCTATGACTAATGCTACCAGAGTCTAGAAGATACATCAGGCCAAGCCCATAGAAAGATTACATAAACCCAACACCCCCCCTCAAGTTGGAGCATGCAAGTCACAAATGCCCAACTTGTGGAGAAGAAAATCAAATTGTCGTGTCCCCAAAGCTTTTGTAAAAATATCCACCAATTGCTCATTCGTTGAAAGATGTGAAGGACTAATCGTCCCATCGAGTATGGCATCACGCAAGAAATGGTAGTCAACTTCAATATGCTTCGTGCGCTCATGAAAAACTGGATTTTGAGCAAGGCGTAAAGCTGATTGGCTATCACAGTATAAATTGATAGCTTTTGGATGACAAATGCCCAGGCTATCAAGCAAGGCTTTCAACCATTTAAGTTCACATGTCAAAGGGGCCATAGATCGATATTCGGCTTCCGCAGATGAACGAGATACAATTACTTGTTTTTTCGTTTTCCAGGAAATGGGAGAGTGACCAAGAAAAACCAACCATCCAGACAAAGATCGACGAGTAAGAGGGCAACTAGCCCAATCTGAATCACACCAACCCGACAAAGTCAAGTTGCAATCAGAGCGCAAAAGAATACCTTGACCCGGACCAATTTTTATATAGCGAACCATGCGCAAAGCAGCATCCCAGTGATCTTGTCGCGGTTCATGAAGAAATTGTGACAAAATGTGAACAAAGTAAGCCAAATCAGGCCGAGTAAAAGATAAATAAATGAGTCTACCCACCAACCTTCTGTATTGCTCCACATTGTCAACCAAAGGACTAGTTGATTGAGCTAACTTATGATTTTGCTCCATAGGAAAACTGGCGGGCTTTGCTCCAAGAAATCCAACCTCTGACATAATATCAAGGGTGTATTTTCTTTGACAAAGAAATATACCCTCCTGGTTCCTAGAGACCTCGATGCCAAGAAAATATTTCAAGATCTTTCATATAAAAAAACATGCTCAAATAATTCTTGAAAGAGGTAATCGCTGCTGAATCATTCCCAGATATGATCATATCATCGACATATGTAAGCACATTAATCTGAACCTTACCCTGGCAAAGAGTAAATAAGGAGTAGTCGGAGTATGATTGCCTAAACCCATATTTTATCAAAGCTTTTGCCAGTTTCGCAAACCAGCACCTTGGTGCTTGTTTCAAACCGTAAAGTGACTTTAATAACCTGCAAACTTGGCCCGACTTACCATTTTTAAATCCAGGAGGCAATTTCATGTAGACTTCTTCTGATAAATCCCCATGGAGGAATGCATTATGAACGTCCATATGATGCAACTCCCAATTTTTTGTCGCTGCAATGGCTAAAAAAACACGAACAGTAGTCATTTTTGCCACTAGAGCAAAAGTATCAGTATAATCAATCCCGGCAACTTGATGATTCCCAAAAACAACTAGACGAGCTTTCAAACGCTCAATGCTTCCATCAGAATTATACTTTACCTTGTAAACCCATCTACTACCAAGAGCTCGCTTTCCGGGAGGTAGAGTCTCTATACTCCAAGTGCCATTATCTTCTAGTGCCTGTATCTCTTTTTGCATAGCTTCGTACCATCCTGGATCCTTCATTGCTTGCTTGAAAGAATGAGGTTCTGTACCTGCTGTTATAGCTGCAAGGAATTTTCTGTGTCCCATAGAAAATCTATCACAATTCACATAGTGTGCTATAGGATAAGAAATACCTGAGGATTGATGTGAAGCAGATGAACTCTGAGATGGAGATGGACTTAACTTTCGTACAGTATTAGTAACAAAATCTTTTAGCTTTACAGATGGGAATTTAGTACGCATTCCACGTCCAAACTCATTATCACTACTCGAATTGTCTCCACCACGTGTTTCCCCCTCAAATGTCTCTCTGACACTATCTTCCATGTTACCACTATCATCTCTGCTATTCACATTACCACCACTTTCAACAACTGGTTGCGAAATCAACCCATCACTATGATTATGGCCCAAATACTCAAAGGCATAGTTATCCTCTGCTTCAACAAATGACAAATCACCTGTAGTAGCAGCCAAATCACTATCTCATCCCCATTTGACACAGTAATGTAAGGAAACTCTTCCTTATAGAATTTTACATCTCTTGACACAAAATATTCACCAGTATCAAAATCAAACAATTTCCACCCTTTTTTATTATGACGGTATCCCACAAAAACACATCTGCGACTCCTAATATCAAACTTATCTCTCTTTGATTTTTGATTATGAGCATAACACAAACAACCAAATACTCGCAAATCATCATAAAGAGGAGGTGAACCAAACAAAATCTTATAAGGGGTTCTATAATCAAGAAAACGAGAAGGAGTGCGATTTATCAACTATCCTGCACCTAAAATACATTCTCCCCAAAATTCAATAGGAAGGTTACCGTGAAATCTCAAAGCCCTCGCCACATTCAAAATATGACGATGTTTTCTCTCTACCCTACCATTCTGCTGAGGTGTACCTACACAAGAAGTTTGAAACAAAATACCTTTATCTGCGAAAAATTCTTTCATGCAGTTAAATTCTGTGCCGTTGTCACTTCGGACCACTTGTACTTTTGCATTAAATTGTCTATCAATCATCGAAAAATAAGAATGAAACATTGGAGAAACCTCTATTTTATCAGTCAATAAAATTACCCACACAGCTCTAGAAAAATCATCAACAAGAGTCAAAAAAAATAATTTGCTCCACAAGAAGAAGGCGTATTATATGGCCCCCATAAATCACAATGTATCATCTCAAAACATCTAGCAGCTCTACTGTCATTATGATAAAATTTGTCTCTAGTCTGTCTCGCTTGATGACAAACATTACAAGATTTATTCAAAATAACACTTGAATTATTAATAAAAGGAAGAGATCGCACTACTTTATCAGAAGGATGCCCCATTCTTTTATGCCATAACTCCGGAGAAATCACTCTATTAACAGTGAAAGCCTTAATTTCTGGAACATCACGAAAGTAGTAGAGTCCATCTCGACGTTCACCTACTCCAATCAGGGTCCTCAAATTTCGGTCCTGTATAACACACAAATTATCCGTGAATTGTACTATGCAATTCAAATCATCAGCAAGACAAGAAACAAAAATTAAATTACAATTCAACTCAGGCACAAATAAAACATTGTTTAACACCATTCCACCACCCAAATATGCGTTTCCACACTTCGACGATGATGTGTGTTTTCCATCCGGAAGTCCAACCGGACATTCTGGCATGTCAGTCACATAACTTAACAAATCAAGATTGCCAGTAACATGCATTGATGCACCAGTATCTATAATCCAAGAATCATGAGAAAACTCACCAATTAATCTTTCATCATTAGGCTTTATATTAGCATTACCAAGCAAATCAAGCAACTGCTGCCATTGACTCGAGGACATCCCCGGAACAGCAGCCCCAACACCACCGTTTTGAGAGGAAGAAGATGCAGATGTGGTGCCACTAGTGTTACCACCTACCACAGTGTTGCGGACTTCAGCCCCGCCACCTCTTCCCCTTCCTACACCAGTTGTGTGTTGCTGTGACCCATGATCTGTACCACGTCCTTGATTCAAGATGCGACCATCAAAACCTCTATTTTTTTTACCCACCAATCCGGTTTTTCGTGTAACAGTTGGAGACTGCATGCCCTGTACGTTTACAATAAGAGCAAAACAATTCAGATTTATCACGAGTATCAAAACGAGATTTACCCCGTGACTGAGATTTAACGGCAAGGGCCATCACATCATCGCGTTCAGCTTAGGTGCGTGAAGAGGAGCACAAACGTTCTTCCTGGAGCATTATTTGATACGCCCTATCAAGAGTGGGAGGTGGATCTTGTGCAAGCAAATTTGAACGTTCACTACCATAAAGATCATCGTTAATTCCATACAAGAAATCATGTAACTGGTCCTCGTCAATTCTCTTTTGAAACTGCTCTCCAATGTTACAGGTGCACTTCCTACATTTACAACTTGGTAAAGGGTAATAAGTAGCAAGTTCATCCCAAAGAGGTTGTAGAAGACCAAAATATTCACTAACCGGCATCACCTTGGTCTGTCTACACTCTGCCAAAGCACCTTTGATTTGTTGTTTGCGTGGTCCATTTCCAATGTCAAAGCGCTTCCTCAACACATCCCACAGTGGTTTTGCTTCATCAAAGAAAGGAATTGTCTTCCGTAGAGAAGGAGCAACTGTGACCAAAATCCATTGCATGAGAGTAGATTGGACACACACCCAATCTTCAAGCTTGTTTGTATCAGTAGGTTTAGTAATTGTTCCATCAATAAACCCAAACTTACGTTTTCCTTGAAGTGAAAACCGCATCGAACGTGCCCACTCCTCATAGTTATCTCCACGAAACACTATATTTATTATAGTATTGCCTGGATTATCAGAGGAACCAAGGTAATAAGGAGAGTGAGGATCAATTCGTGGGTGAAGTCTGGTATCTTCAACACCAGCCATGTTTTTTTTTTAAAAATAAAATAAAATCTGGGATCAAAATATAATTTTTGAAAACTTCAGGCTCCAATATGTAACTTCAAAACCTGAGGGACCAATGTGTAATGAGTAAAAAATTGCAGGGACCAAAATGTAATTTTCAATCACTATTCATCATCTTCTTCATTGAGAATCTTCCGGCAGCTCGTACGGCTTCGTCTGACGTCAGTTTTGAATCCAGAAAACACCTCTGGATTCGTATCAACGAGGACAATCTAATGGTATCCTCAAAACTGAGTTTCGACCACCTTCAAAAAAAAAACTCAAAATTTCAGTTTTTCGTTGTAGTAGGAAGGTGTTTTGGGGCTAAGTGTTTGTGTGTTGGATATGGTTCTGTTTTGGGCAGTAGCTTGAGCTTCTCTTGAAAAGCCTCAAAGCTTCAACTGATTAAAAAAAAAACAAAAAAACTCTCCTCCCCTCTACTGTCTAACCTGCTGTGATACCATGTAGAGAAATAAATGTTTTTCCCCTTGTCCATTCCATTGATTGAACACTGAATATATACACACTGATACATAGCTGCTATTCTAATATTACGGCTACTTACTACCATAACATTCAATATTCTAATATTACGGCTATGACTAATGCATTCTAATATTACGGCTATGACTAATGCTACCAGAGTCTAGAAGATACATCAGGCCCAGCCCATAGAAAGGTTACACAAACCCAACAAATGCAAATCTTGAAGCCAAGTATATCACATCATAAACATGCAAAGACTTGTTGCTGAATACAAGAAAATCAGCAGAAAGGGAGTGTCAAAAGCTTAAAATCAATATTGATGATATTAAACCCGTAGACTACACAGCTTAGCAAAAAAAAAAAAAAAAACCCGTAGACTACTTTATGTGTAAGGACATAAGCTGTACAGAGAACAATTCTCCAGCCTATGTGAGCATCTACCATGGTGTAGAGCATCTACCATGGTGTAGAATGCGAAATTTGCCACAAGCTCTTGAACAGTAGAGCTTACTATATTCCTAGCCAAGTTGAAGGACAAGGAGTTTTTGTTTCCCATACTGCATCATTTTTTATAACAGACGATTTACAAGTAATTCCTAATATTCCGTCTTGGGTCCTTGGGTTATTGAAAAATTCTGCACCTACAGATCTTGGAGTAATTGAATGAAGATTTTTAATTTTGGATCCACTGAGGTAAATTCATGTAGTTCTAATTTTAGTAATAAATTAAATTTCCTCACATTCTTGATTTCCTCACAAAGCTCAGAGCTAGCGATAAATGGCGATCTAAATTAGTAGATAATAAATTGATGAAATAGCGATCAAGTTCGATTTCTGAAATTTACTTCCATATATTTTGTCTTCATGCAATTATAAACTATAACAACAAGATAGTAAGTAGCAAAATAGTAAACAGTAACATCATAGACTTGTTGTATGCCATATTTGATATTACTATTCAATTATAAATAAATTTTATAAAATTACTAATGACTCGATGTAGGGTGCTTATTTGCCTATTTTGAAAAAATATAACACATATGAGCTCACAGTCAAAACATGTTTCACATTTTATTATTCTTATTATCATCGTTTACTAGTTAAATGCTTAGATATTTAGATGCATAATCTGTACTAAATATATAATTTATCCGTAAATATAAGAATAGAATAAACTAAAAGTTTACTTAATTGATTGGAAAAGTTGATTATCGAAATCATAAAATATAAAATTTCGAAAGTTTATTGTCATTTAAAATTGGGGAAATAATATAACAAATAGTTTTCATGGAGGTTAAGTCAAAACTCGAAAACTCGACAAGAACCCGATAAACTCGAAAACTCGATAAGAACCCGATAAACTCGAAAACTCGGTAAGAACTCGAAAACTCGAAAAGCTTATAAAAAATATATAGTGCGACAATTCGAGTCGAATGTTTATCGAATGTTTTATAAGTGCTATTTATCGAATGTTTATCGAATGTTTATCGCACTATATTTGATTTTATTGCAAAATTACAATTTTTTTGATTTTTTTTAAAAAACAGTTGTACACTTCAATATAGTTAAAACATCAAACTAACTTGTATCAATCAAATACAACTCAATTTTAAATAAAATAATAATTTTGGTTGCATTAATTTTCAAATCAAAATATTAATAAATAATAAATTTACAAACTAAGTTGTTTAAATATATTTATATAAGTTGTCTTTTGATTTAATTATGTTGTTTCCATGTGAATAGAATACTATGGAAACTTCGACTCATTTTTAAAAACTAGTTTAATGCCCGTGCTTCGCACACGGGAGTTCATATTTTAAATAAATTTTATTTTAAATTTTAATAAATTATTTGTAGTTTTGTAATGTAGAAATGAAAAATGATAGTAGTACTAAAAAGTTGCCTACTTTAATAGTTAAATATGTTAATTTCTTGAAGAACATGAGGTGTTTTGATATTTTAAATTACAATTAGTATAACAAATTATTAATCCAATAATCAATTTTAGAAAGATCAAAAAATTGAACATTGTAACATTATTTTAGTAGTGTCAACTATATCATGTTTTATAACTGTAGTAGATAAAAAGAATAAATTAAAACAATTAAATCATAATACGGAAAAAAAAAATGAAGTTAGTATGCTCTCACTCAATTTAAAGTTAAATTTTAAGTAAATACATTAAAGTCAGAGACACGCACAACACACAGACACGTCTTCCTTTTTTTTCCGATTATCTCTACCAAATCTTTGAAGGAATATGTCAATTTTGTCATCTATGGAGTAATTCAAAATTAATTAATAATTATCGACGATCCAACAGTACGGATGTTAATATATTTCTAATTTAGTGATATTACCAAAATTTTAAAAATTAAAAAAAGAATTTGGATAATGAAATTAATAGTCACCTATTGAACTGCCAAGAAAAATGACACACGTCATTAAACAAAATATTTTTTCACAAAATTAAACAAAATCATTAAAATAAAATTGTTTACTTATTTTAAATAAATTAAAATAATTTATTTAAGTAATTTGTTATCATTAAACAAAATTTAAAATAATTTAAAATTTGTGGAAGGAAATAATTTTTGGTAAGAATGTTTTAATTGGATGGCCCTGGCGGGCCCATTATAATTATAATTGATAATTGTTAGAAAGGAAATAATTTTTGGAAACAAAATAATTCGCGTTTTGTCCTGGAATTTTTTTTGGCAAGAATGTTTTAATTGGATAGCCCTAGCGGGCCCATTATAATTATAACCAATTATTTGGCATTAATAATAACAACTGCCAAGAAAAATTGACAATTGTTAGAAAGAAAATAATGTTTGGCAAGAAAATAATTTGTGTTTTGTGAAGGAAATAATTATTTGGCATTTTGGAATATTTTAATTGGATGGCCCTGGCGGGCCCATTATAATTATAAACAATCAAAATCATTTGTTAACAATTTTCATGATTATAATTATAATCAATTATTTGATTATAATTATAATCAAAATCATTTATTATAATTATATTTGATTAAATATATTTGATTTATGTTTTTAATGTGATTTGTCATGATGTGTATTTTATATAATATCGGGTCAATATATTTTAAAATATGGATTATAATTATAACCAATTATTTGGCATTAATAATAAAACTGCCTAGAAAAATTTACAATTGTTAGAAAGGAAATAATGTTTGGCAAGAAAATAATTTGTGTTTTGTGAAGGAAATAATTATTTGGCATTTTGGAATATTTTAATTGGATGGTCCTGATTTTTGGTATTATCAAGGAAATAATTTTTTGCAAGAAAATAATTTGTGGTTTGTCATGATGTGTATTTTATATAATATCGTATAACTGGATGGGTAATATAAATGGACCCCATTATAATTATAATCAATCAAAATCATTTGTTAACAATTTTTGGTATTATCAAGGAAATAATTTTTGGCAAGAAAATAAATGTGTATTTTATATAATATCGGGTCAATATATTTTAAAATATGGATCATATCATATAACTGGATGGGTAATATAAACGGATCCCGAACCTAATCCTAAGCATATAATTTACTACTATGCGTCATGGATATCTATTAAACCTAAATATGGATCCCGAACCTGAGGAAAGAATTATCCAGCAATTTATAATATATATATAGATTGTCTTAGACGGCTGTCTAGGCTGATGTTCACCAAAATATTTCGAGACGGGTTAAGCGGTAATTTAAGCGATTTTTGTATAAATGGATCAAAAAACGGTTGAAATCGATCTAGACGGTAAAAGACGGTTTAGGTGGTCAAGAGCGGAAGATAAATTGCCAAAAAGTGTTGGATAATTAGAATTAATTCAAAGTTGATATTTTGACTTTCCTATTATTTAGCATGAATAAGTTAGTAGAAATAATGTAGCTAGGTGTTTAGTATATCAGTTAGGGGTGTTCATCAAACCGCACAAACCGCACAAACCGTCCGCCCCGCACCACACCGCACCGCTCCGCGCGGTTTAAATTTTTCGTGGTGCGGTCGTGGTTTGCATTTTAGCCAAACCGCGCAGTGCGGTGCGGTTTGTGGTTTGGGAATTCATTCTTGCGGTTCAAACCGCACCGCACCGCATATTATATAATAATAATATATTTATAAATATATATACATATATTAATAAAAAACTGGTTGATTTTCTGCATTTTTTACTCTGAATTCTGCAATTTTTCTTCTATTTCAGACCATAATCTACTATAGTTTTCCTGCTGCAATTTTAATCCAAATCCGGTTACTTTTCTACTACTACTTTTGCTCAAAATATGCACTTCTTGGGCCTATATTTATTGCTTTGTTATGGAAAAATTATAATAAGTATTTGTTATATACAAATTGCAGGGACATGATGTGTTTTGGCTAGGCGAACATCCCTACATGAAGAAATAGTCAAATAGAAGATGCACTGCAGAGTAGTCAAATTGATTAAGAAAAGAAAACAATATCATTTTGTTATACTACCTCCGTCCCAAAAAGACTGAGCTGGTTTGACTTTCACGGAGATTAAGAAAATGTAGTAGAAAAAGAGTAAAGTTAGTTGAAAAGTGGATAAAGTGGTGGGACCCATTAATATTTAATTGTAGATTTGAGATAGTAGAGGAAAGTAGTGGATGTAATAGTGTAAAAAAGAGTATAAAATGAAGAAGTAGTGGGTGTAATAGTGAAAAGTAGTATTCAAAAATAGTAAGTAAAGTAGGTTCATTAGTTTTGGGACGTCCCAAAAGGGAAAGTGTGTCAATCTTTTTGGGACGGAGGGAGTATCTTTTTCTTAAGCCTTGTCCTTGAGAATTACTTAGAGATAATTTAAGATGTATTTTAAATTCTAAACTTATATTTCATTTTGGTTTACAACTTTATTATTATATATTTGTTTATTTTTAAGTCAATTCTGTTTTGTCCAATGAATTGAATGATTAATAAAGTTCGACTTCTTTTTGGCAAAAAAAAAATGAAAGATACTATATTAATAAAATAATAAAATTTGTAATTGGTAAACCGCCCGCACCGCACCGCACCGCCCGCATTTTTCGTGGTGCGATTTATGTGGTTTTAATTTTATGTGGTGCGGTCGCGGTTTGAAAATTTGTTCAAACCGCATGCGCGGTTTGGTTTGCGGTTTGAGGAAAAAACCGCACCGCCCGCACCGCGAACACCCCTAATATCAGTTTCTATTTATTAGGAATAGTGGACCACGTCTACTGAGTAGTTGCTGTTTCTTAGGTCTTTGCTGTTTCTCAAGTATTTCAGATGTTTTGTAAAGCCTATATATTATGGGCTAGTACGTTCTGTTTTTCTAATGCAAATAACAAAGTTGTGTTTTCATTATATTTCTATCTAAAAGGAATTAATTTGCAGAGATCTAAACTGAGAATACGTTACGATAAGGACCTCAAACACTAATAATGGACGAGTGAAGAGACAGATTGGTCTAAAGATTTCACGTACATCAAACATGTAGGTCCACCAGACGAAAATATCTATCGGTAGATTAAAAATTTCATTTTATTATTCGATAAGGTTTTTGTAGAATTAACATTATTATTTCTTAAGTAAAGTCCATCCGTTTTTTTCTTTTTATCAGGGATACATAAATATAAAGAATATAGAAGAAGTAAAATATCATCTCCGGGAGCAGAGTCCATCCTTAAAAACACACGTTTGGACCGGGGTAAATACCAAATACAGGAGAGGTTGATAAAACTGAAAACACCTGAAGACAAATTTCTTGTGCCGATTCGTTCTCCCTGGAAGTACGTTCTGTTCACCTGGGTTATGTATTAAAATCTGATTTTCTTTGTAAGGCGGCTATTAAATATTTTTGTACGATTAACTGTATACACATTTTTATTTAATTTAATATAGCCGTCTGCTATGATACAATTACATTCCAACAGAAATACATATCTCCAGGGCCAGGATAATTAAGATGCAGTCTCGTAAGCGCACCAGAAAGAAGAAAGAAGAAGGAAAAAAAGTCTAATACAGAGAGCTATCGACCAGGATGGACTTGAATGACTTTTTTTCTTTTGCTAAGTTGGACTGGTATGACTTCACCTTCATGACCCATGCATGCATGTCTGGTACTGTCGTCTGGGTAGACAAATGTCGACACAACTGCATGTAATTTATACTAACATTCATATGTACTTTCACAAAAAATACAAATGAATTCTAAACACATCCGAAACCTTCATAATTATGCTTAAAATAGCGTCTCGATTTATCAAATTTATGTAATATAATGTACGTTTTGTAAGCTTTCTACAATATTTGTTGGAATTGGAATTTCATATATTTATATTCACTAATATGTTAAATTAAAACCCTAAATAACCATTTTTATGGAAAATATGTGAGGATTAAAAATCGCCCTTTGACACCAAGTAATGCCCAAAATACTGGCAAGATATACTCCTCGCCTAGTGAACTTCAGGGGTGCTTCACTATCACCCCACGTATTTATGGATTCACATATTTCATTGGTGGATTATAAAATGAAAAATGCTAGAGGTACCAAATTGGGGTACCAAAATTTATTACCAAATGACATGGCATTGATTTGATTGGCTATAATTATAATGGGCCCGCCAGGGCCAACCAATTAAAACATTTCAAAATGACAAGTAGTTAATGCCATGTCATTTTGTAACAAAATTTGGTACCTAATTTGATACCTCTAGCACTACTCTTATAAAATATTCGATGATGTTTGAGGAGTATATCTCTAAAAATACTCTAAAAGTATTGGGCATTTAAATTATTTAGTTACATTGACTTAATCATATAATCACTTAGGCAGATAAATCACATCTATACTCTTTATTAAAAGCAAAAACCCCCTTTAAATGGTATGCCCGTATACCGCGGTCGTGCGGTATGCCACTAAATATTAAATATTTTAAAATTGTAATATTATATAATAATTTAATATAATAATGAAATTATATACTATGAGTCTATTAACTAAAAATTAAAATAAAAGACAGGAATTTAGTATTACATAAAACTTAGAACTCCTTTAATTAATATTTAAAAAGTATCTATAATAGATTAATAATAAATACAATTAATAATATAACTACTCTTATATTACCATAATGAAGTTATGTAAATTTAATTAATTAAAATAATAATATTAAATATTAATTTAATTTAATAGTGAAGTTATATACTAGGAGTCTATTAACTAGCAATCGAAATAAAAATCGAGAATATAGTATTACATACAATTTGGTGATACAACTTGGTGATTCAAGATTTTATTTTATTAAAAAAAATTAAAAATTAGAAAGTTAAGATAATTTATCACGATCCGTGCTTGGCACGAGTTATCGGCTAGTTGACTTAATTCACAAAATTTAAAATAAATCCATTTTCCACTTAATCATACACAAACAGCATTTAATCATATTTCCACAATCAAATAAATATTATAAAATAATACTTAACTATTCTCTTCTCTCATCACATTTATCGGTCAACGTAAAATAATAATAAAATTTTTATTTTGAAAATTTGGATTGTTACAAGGTTTTTGTAGAATTAACATTATTTCTTAAGTAAAGTCCATCCGTTTTTTCTTTTTATCAGGGATACATAAATATATAAGAATATACTCCATGAAGAAGATGTAAAATATCATCTCCGGGAGCAGAGACACATGAAGAAGTACGTTCTGTTCACCTGGGGTTATGTATTAAAATCTAATTTTCATTGTAAGGCGGCTATTAATTATTTGTGTACGAACTGCATTTATACACATTTTTATTTAATTTAATATAGCCGTCTGCTATGATACAATTACATTCCAACAGAAGTACATATCTCCAGGGCCAGGATATTTAAGATGCAGTCTCGTAAGCATGCACCAGAAAGAAGAAAGAAGAAGGGAAAAAAAGTCTAATACAGAGAGCTATCGACCAGGATGGACTGGTATGACTTCACCTTCATGACCCATGCATGCATGTCTGGTACTGTCGTCTGGGTAGACTAATAACGACACAACTGCATGTAATTTATAACATTCATATGTACTTTCACAAAAAATAGCAATGAATTCTAAACATCCGAAACCTTCATATATATATAATTATACTTAAAATAGCGTCTCGATTTATTAAATTTATGTAATGTACGTTTTGTAAGCTTTCTACAATATTTGTTGGAATTGGAATTTCGTATATTTATATTCGCAAATTTATGTTGAATTAATTAAAACCCTAAATAACCATTTTTATGGAAAATATGTGAGGATTAATTTTTAATAAAACAGAATTACAAAACTAAAAAGCATGCTATGGGATCAACATAATAACTTGGAATTTACACAAGAGCTACACATGCATAAAATCAAAGCAACTGGCTCTGTAATTATTATTATTATACTAGTTTACAAGCGAGCTAGCACTTGCAATAATCGTCATTCACCTCCATTTTTGAGCAGTGATAGGGTGAGGAAGAGACTGAATAAGTTCATGATCAATCTTTTCAAAATCAAAATCATTAAATAAGTAATCCCAATCAATGGAATCATCCTCGTAGGTAAAACCCATGGTTTCAGTGTAAATTTGGCTGTGACCATCGCTCAGCCAATCCTCGAAAGATGGTAAAAAGTTCAAATCTTCAAATATGGAGTTGGTTGTTGACATAGAACTTGTGGTTAATGCACTTGTAACAGAAAAAGTAGTTGAAGAACAAGACGACCGTAGATCAGGATTAGGGAAAAGTTCAATCAACGGGACTTCATGTATTGGAAAGATTTTGTTAGTGTCCGCCATTGACACTATTACTTTAGCCAGATGATCATTAGTACTGTTAGTGATGATCGACTCCTCTAAAATAAATGAAATTCCATCATTTTCTTGACATTTAGCTTGCTCTTGCATTTCTTCTCTACTATGTAGTTCTGCTTGTTCTTGGGAACAGCCATCGTGATCCTGATGATTATCCGTAGGAGGTTCAGCATGAATTGGTCTGTGGGTGAGAGGATCAATTCCCATCTTGATTAACTTTTTTTTGATGTGCGTATGCCACAGATTCTTGATCTCATTATCAGTTCTTCCAGGTAAGTGAGAGACAATCCTAGACCATCTGCCCAAGTTATTTAACATGGAAAAGCGATTATTAAATCATAATTAAAAAGTTTAGTGTACACAAAAATAAATAAAATAAAATTCTCTTCGATCATATTCATATAACAAGCGTAAATACATCATGATTACACAGAAACATATATACTTGTTACCAAGTTGAGAATGAAGGTCAATAACAAGCTTCTCTTCAGATTCGGATAATGGACCCCTTTTCAAATCTGGTCTTAGATAATTTACGTATCTCAGCCTGCTGCTCTTACCGCACCTTAGTAGTCCTGTGATTCAGTTTTGTATCTCACTCAGTTACACATATAAAGATTGATCATAAAGTATACATCTAACTAAACATGTTATATCTTAAACACTGATGATCACACACACGAGTGTACGTGTGCATAAAGAGTCAATGACGGAACCAGAATTCAGAGAGAGCCTGTGTATAGAAACATAGAGACACAAACACAGCAATATATATCTGTATATTTACCTGCATGTTTAGGAACATCTCTCCAGCAGCACTGGTGATTGCTGACAACAAAGTTGAAGAGCTTCCTGTCCTCTTCAGCAGTCCATGGCCCCTTGATCAGTCCACTTTTATCACAGCACGGCCTTCTTCCCATTATTTACCTGTGTGTATATGATATATATATCACCTCAAAATAAGGAAAGACAAGATTTTGGAGAGATGAGGGGGGAGACAAAGCTTGAAGCTAGCTACTAGTTCTGTAGTTTATAAGATTTATATGTGCTGGGTTCCTCTATCCCCTTCCTCCGTGTCTCCTTTGTGTTTAATACAAAAAAATGCTCTTGTGGAACTCATTTTTATTATTTATTAAAATGGGTCCCGGCACTCTTTTTACTAAAAAGAGCAGGGGACAGAACACGGAGGAAGGGGACAGAGGATCCGAACCCGATTTATATAGTATAGTGGACTGACTACCAACATAGATAACCTCTGCCATGGCACGTGACATATACGTTATACAGAGGCTGCTGGTGAGAAAAATTTGCACGAGGATGATTACTAATACTTGTTTACATTGGAGTACGGGGTGACATTTTAATGCTCCTAAAAAATATTTAGTTTAATAATTTATTTTTAACTTTTTTTTTTCTGAAAAAGAATTTAATGTTTAAACTTTTATTCAAAAAAAGAAAGTTTTAAAAATAAGTTATGGAATTATATTTTATATACAACTTAAAATGCGTGCCAGACAATGTTGAAAACATGTAAAGAAATGAGAGGGATAGAGGGAGTGGTATTTAAATTAAAATTTGCTAAAAAAACATCTAAAATTTTAATATACTCTATTTCCTAAATTAATATTCCCTTTAAATTTTTTTAACCTGCATATGTAGAAAATATACTTGAGTTGTTTATTGACTTTCTTTTTCTAATTAAATATTTGAAAAAGTGTGTGTATAGACAGATTCTGACATTTTAACATCATGATTCTTTGCATGGAATGATTAAAGAGTAAAATGACAATATATTTATGAACAAAAATTATGAAAGAAGAAGGATATAAGTAAAAATAGTGAACGAATACGAACGGAAGCAAAAATTTTCTATGATGAAAATAATGAAAAAAAAAGAGTATTCCTTCTCAAACATATTATATAAAATTTTAGTTTAAATAATCTGGGAAGTAGTGAAGAAATGAGTAAAAGTTACAAACAAAATCCCAAATTAACTCCCTAGCTCCTCCCTTCCTCCACACAGGAGTAAAATAATTTTATTTTAGTGTCTCATTCACTTCAATCCAAGTGAAAATAACCTAATATATTGGCATTCACCAGCGGGTATATTTGTGTGTAAACCAACTATGAAATGGATATCTTTATTTCAATTTGTACGTTTGCGATTAAGAATGGATTATCAATTTCTTATGAACATGTGAATCTTAGTTCGTGAGCAGTGCCACCAAGGCAATATACTATTGGTTGCAGAAGCCAGATATGTTAGCAGATTTTGTACTTTAATCTGTTTTGCAAAAACTGGAAAATACTTATACTCCCAATAATCTCAATCTCCTGGTGGTCATGTATTGCTTCCACCGTCATTGTATTAAAATCGTACGAGTGAAGAAGGAAAGGAAAATATGAAACTTATTTATCTAGATCAAGTAAATCTATACTATTATATCTAGGCCATTATTCCATGGAGACCCATTTTATGTGGAGTCCATGGAGACCCATTTTGGACCATTAGATCTAAAACACATCTGATGGTTGATAATATTCCACTAAAAAAAAAGAAAAAATATTAAAAAAGTACCGGTAATACTGTTATACTCTCTCTCTCTAACTACACTCTCTCTCTAACCTCTCTCTCACTGAATCTCTCTCTCGTCTCTCTCTGTCGTACCTCTCTCTCACTGAATCTCTCTCTCTCTCGTCTCTCTCTGTCGTATATTTCTCTCCCGTATATCTTTCTCGTATCTTTTTCTCTCTCAGATGTGTCAATTTGAGATGGATTCTTCTTCAAATCAAGTTGTTTGTGTTTCGAATCAAGCTCAAATTTCTGATTATATTGAAGCTGTGTCCACATCAGGTACAATTCGTTTTTTCCAAATTGTGATTTTTTGTTCTGTGTAGTATGATTTATTGTAGATTTTTCCTGTTGATTTGTATGTATACTTGTTGGTTCTATAATACAATCGAAACATGTGTGTTCTTAATCAAGTAAATATTGAGTGTAGTGTATGTAATCTTTAAATTATGTATGTTATTTGGTTCTGTAATAGAATCAAAACAGTTGAGCTAGTTATATTTAGTCGGCCGTAGCTGTGTATAAGACATCTAGAACATATGGTAGATAGTTTTTGTTGGTTCTGTAATACAATCGAAACATGTATGTGCTGTAGTTTTTATTTAATAAAAAATGATTCTATTCTATACTATAGAATCAAATTTGAACTTATTTAATTTTGTTTGTTTTAGGACTGTTTTGGATTTCACAGTTTAGGATGTTGTACAAGAAGTCAGTTTTTGTGATTTCAAACTATATAGTTTTAATTATATGTAGTTGATCAAATATTGAACCTAAAGGCATCTCAAGTAATTAGCATCCAATTTTTTTGTTAGGGCTACATTTTCATGTGTATTATTTTAGCGTCGCAATGTCTAGTTTTTGTAATCATTTGTACGGGCTGTGTAGGCAAATATAAACAACTCTATTTTAAGCAAGTTCAAACCTGATGTACACTAATTGCATCTCTGCCATTTGTTACTCAGTCTTTTACTTGGTTTTTTTACATTATCATAATATTGAATTCAAGGTTTTGAAACATATGTTCCTGATCCTGACTAACATTTTTTAATGGTTTATTTTTGTCTTTTATTCAGTCAATGTTCCGTATACTGAAAATAGTTATGCTGTTGAACTTGCACCTGATTCCATTTGTAATGATATTGTCGAAGATTTGTTAGAAGGCTTTGACGATTCTTTTAGTAAAAGCAGCAAGTTATGGATTCCCAAAGTCCTTGATGACAAAGTTAGACCATACCCTGGCCTTCAATTTACCGATATTGAATCTTGTTTTCAGTTCTACACTGAGTATGGAAGGCAGGGTGGATTTGAGGTTCGGAAGTCAACACAAAAAGTCAGACAAGGCATTATTGTTACGAAGTATATAGTTTGTTCAAAAGCAGGGCACCACGAAACTTCTATGTCAAAAAATCTGGCTGCTAAATCAGATTCGTCTCATTCGTCCAGTACTATTGATGTAAAATGTAGGAGGACTGTCACTAAGAAATGTGAATGCAATGCAAAGATAATTCTGAAGTACAGGGGCTTGAATTGCTATGCAGTTTCCTCTTTTATTGAGGGTCATAACCACCCGTTATCATCTGAATCTGACAAAGAATTTCTTCGGTCCAATCGATCCATGACTTCTTTTGAGCGTAGATTTGTTTTAGATTCTGCAAAATCAAACTTAGGCCCGTATAGAGCTCACAACCTGTTCAAGTCCATTTCTGGTTCTTACTCTTCTGTTGGTGCAACTGCCGTGGATTTCCAAAATTGGATGAGGGATATTAAGCTTTACATTGGTCAGCATGATGCTGACATGTTGCTTCAAAAATTCGAAAATAAACGTGACACATCAGATGGAGGCTTCTTTTATGAATATCAGACAGATTCAAATGGCCACCTAACTCGCTTATTCTGGTGTGATGTTCGAGGTCGCAGGAATTATGATGTTTTTGGAGATGTTGTGTCTTTCGATGCAACATACCGTACAAATAAGTAAGTTTTTATATTTCCTTTTCATTCAATCATCGTTCAGTCATTCACATATATCACTGACTATGTTATTTATTTATTTGCATTACAGGTATAGTATGGTTTTTGTTCCATTCATTGGGGTCGATAATCATTGGAAGAGTGTCACATTTGCATCCGCTTTGCTTAACCAAGAGACTGCACCAAATTTTACATGGGCATGTGAGGCTTTTCTAAAGGCTTTTACACGCCCTCCAAAATGTATAATAACGGATCAGTGTCTTGGGATGAAAGTAGCGATTGATACAACATTTCCCCGTGTTATGCATCGATATTGTATGTGGCATATCATGCAAAAGTTTCCAGCCAAGGTACATGAATTCTTAAAAGTTTGAATTTTAAAACAAAATTAGTATTGATTTTCATATTTTGGCGTTTTTCTTATGAGTTTATGCTTCTTTTTTTTTAAAAAAAAAAAATTGTAGATTGGTCCTGTTTTTTGTACGGAGTCTGGTTTGATGAAAGCACTTAATAAGCTTGATTTAAATAGTTGTTCTATTGCATAAGCAAATTTTGCCAAATTTTGGTTATATTACATAAGCACAATTTATACCTTTCCATTTATACACAAAACTGGTTCTATTACAGAATCATAGTTTATACCTTACGATTTGTACACAAAATTGGTTCTATTAAAGAACCACAAATACAACACATGTAGTAGAACAAAATTAGTTTTGGTTTTCATATTTTGCGTTTTTCTTATGAGGTTATGCTTTTTTTTTGGAAAAAAAAATTGTAGATTGGTCCTGTTTTTTGTGCGGAGTCTGGTTTCATGGAAGCGCTTAATAAGTTTGTTTGGTCGTCACACTTGACGGTTGCTGAATTTGAAGAAGGTTGGGATGCAGTGCTTAAGGAATTTGGATTGACTGAACATGTTTGGTTGAAAGAAATCTATTCTATTAGAGCCTCATGGATTCCTGCCTTCTTTAGGGACAAGCCAATGGGAGCATTACTGAGAACAACTTCAAGGTCAGAAAGCAGCAACTTCTTCTTTAACCATTTTGTCCAAAAAGGTGACACACTTTCAGAGTTCTACTTGTGTTATGAGAGTGCCATTGACAAACAGTTTCATGATCAAAAGAAACTGAATAATACTGACTTGAATTGTATTCCACAACCTATAACTGAGAAGGACATTGAAAAGCATGCAGCTCGGCTTTACACTCGTTCTATGTTCTACAAGGTTCAAAAACAAATAAAGGCGAGTTGTTATCATATCAGTCTGGCAGGCCAACCAACGGTTGTCGATGGTGTGAATAAGCACATAGTTCGTGATAAAAGTTTGAATGGGAAGTTTTTTGAGGTTGTCTTTTCTCCGTCGACAAATGATGTAAGCTGTTCTTGTAAGCTTTTTACTAGAGTGGGTTATCTCTGTCGACATTGTTTTTACTGTTTAGGTCTTTGGGGGGTGGATGAAATTCCACATCAGTTCTTATTAAAGCGCTGGATGAGAAATGCAGATAGATTTTGCAAATTGAAGTTTTCTTCTGAAACTGAAATTAGTAGTGATGGGCAGATAATTAGAGATACATCCAATAAAATATGGAGGGAATACCAAGCTTCCTTTGATAATGTTTCCAGTAATGTAAATGGTTTACGTTATTTGTTGGATGAAATGAAGTGTTTGAGGACTAGAATTGAAGAAAAATATGAGA
This sequence comes from Kitagawia praeruptora, assembly GCA_037693485.1. Lineage (NCBI taxonomy): Eukaryota > Viridiplantae > Streptophyta > Magnoliopsida > Apiales > Apiaceae > Kitagawia > Kitagawia praeruptora. The sequence continues at coordinate 41,880,649 of CM075351.1, forward strand.
AGTGTCCAGTAACAAAGGATGACATGCTTCAAGAAATATTTGGTGTTAGGCCTTCAGGTTCAACTAGTGTTCGTCCGCCACTGCCAAGTAATAACAAAGGAAGCCGAAAAAGGATTCCTGGTCCTGCAGAGTTAAGTTGTGATGGTAAAAAGAGGAAATTAAAAACGTGCAAATCTTGTAAGACATTAGGTTATCATGATTCACGTAAATGTCCGAAGAAGGGGCAACAGCTTCAACAAAATCCTCCCTCTCAGAGCGTTCAGAGTACATTAAATCAGTGCATGCAACCTCAACCTTCCAACAGTCAGAACGTTCATACAAATGGAATCCCCAATTCCACTAATGAAGTACAACAAACAGGTAAGTCTTGCTCATTGTTTTATTTCCATACTACCTGGATCAAAATGAATTTTTAAGTTAATTATGTAGTTGTTTGTGCATAGAGCTTTTAATTTCAGTTGAAAGAAAAAATTAAAGTTTGCATTGTTTTCCTGCAGTGTGTGCAGAAAAAGATGGGATCTGAATCAAACACTTGCATTGAGGGAGCTCATGGAGATAAACATTGAAACTATGTTTTGTTGAAACGTTGATAAAAGATTGAAAATGTTCATTTGTGACTAATTCTCTGTATTAGAGTTTCATTGGCTAATTGAATATCTGAATCATGCCAATTTTATTTGTTTTGTATGAGCTTTTTGGTTCTTACATTGTAAAAAGACACCGTTTTGCTTGAACGGTTTTAAGCATCCTTATTACTTGATGTTCTTTGTTTTGTATATATTCTTTTCATTCTAGTTCTCTATGAAATTACTTAATCTGCCAGTAATTGATAATCAAATATTTCGATTTGTAGTTTTTCCCTTTCTGTTGACTCTATAGTAGAACCAAAAGAGAAATACTTTTGGTTCTGTTGCAGAATCATGTGGATATTCATCATGAAAATAATACACATATGCAAACCACTTATATACAATAATAATTTGTACAGGAATTAAAGTTATTTACAAACAAGTACCATAATTTACAACAAAGTTATTTACAAGCAATCACAAAATAAAAGTTGGATTTTAACCAACAAGTCTAGATTATAAAACATAATAAGCAATCCAATGTTCAGGATCACTAGTCGACGTCCATGTTGCTGTCATGCCCTTCATCTATATCATTTGCCCTATCTGGTGAACGAACTGATCTAATGGCTCGACGAGGCACACCTGCATAATTAGGATCACCTGCATGGCTAGCGGCAGTACTAGAGCTTTCCTCAGAAAGATTAACAAGAGGATCAGCAGAGCACTCCAAAATATTATAATCTCTCTCAAATCCTGGTTTATGAGGACATTTATTTTCAAGTTTGTGATCAGGGCTGCAACATAGTGAACATGATCCATTTTGCATGTATTCTATGGTAATTCTTGCATGCGTGAAGGTTTCATCAATACCAGGAACTACAACAAGAATGTGTTTTGGCCTAGAGTGCATATGACTCATTTCGAGACATATCTTGGCAGAATATCCTGTCTCATTTCTGGCAGCGGTAGTCCAGGTACTAAGCCCATCATTGCGGATGACTGTACCTAATGCCTCAGCAATATATGTAAGCCCTTCCACGGACCAATATGGCCTTGGAATATTTTTAATGTTCACCCACTGGGTACAAGTATCAAGGGTGTATTTGATGGAAGGATATTTGTGAATTATAGGACCAAAAACAAAAATCTTCCCTTCTACATTTACAGGCCCTAGAGAGATGACCTTGTCCCTTATTTCTTCATTGTCAAATTTAAAATAAAAGAAGCCCGATTCATCAAAATTTATAAAATTAAAACCCCAAGATTCAAACCTTGATGACATGAACTGTTGTACCATTTGAAGGTTAGACTTCTTATTTAAAGCATGATCAACAAAATAGCCTAAGCAACTAAGTTTCCAGGCCTTTTCAGCATTTACAAAGAATTGTAATGGAGGATGGACGATTGTGGAACAATTATAGGAAGAGCAGTGATAAGTGTTGTGAATATCATTGCCTGATTCATTCGAAATAGCATCAAAAAGCGAACATTTATAGTAGTCTAATGGAGTTATACCTTTTGATTCCAAATCAGAAAAAAATTTATCCCTTGCAGAATAACGAGATTTTGCATGCATAACCCTTTCGGCAGATGTTGGTGTTATCCATGATTGAAGTTGTTCAATCGGGACTGGTTGAATGGGATTTTGGACTCCAAAATCAGCCACAGGGTGGGCCTCAATCCTACGACCCTCAAGAAACCATATTTCCTTACTTGTTGATGATGAACTGCCATATCTTTCCAAAGCTTTGGATGATGAAGCCATATTGTACAGGGTATAAATTAGGGGTAGTTTCTTTTGTTGTTTTTTTATGAGAAAGAAATGATGTGGCGGTTTGTATTTGTAACTGAAAATGAAACTTTACTTATATAGCTGTTCAATTCAAAACATGAGTCGTGACTCATTCGTACAGTTTTTATACTTGATTTACATTGAATTTAATGATTCTATTGTAGAACCAGTTTCAAAATTTGGTCATTTTTCTTAATCTTTTCCCATCCTAATCCTTGGTTCTACAATGGAATCAATACTCAAGTATTTTTTATTCCAATGTAGAATAAAATAACCAAATATCAAAAACTCAAGTATTTTATTGAATTATTATTAAATTTTTATTTATATTTTATATGGGGTTAAAAAAAATTTTGGTTGAACGAGTTTAATTTGCGTTTTAGAACTATTAAAAAATCGGGGCTGGTCCCCGATTTTTTAAAAACCAGGCCGCCGGACTTATTAAGCAAACTCAATTTTTAAATTTTTATCTGTGTTCCCTTATGGCTTTAAATGTTAACTTTTGGGGTTCAACATTTGCATTTTGGGTTTTAGAAACATTCAGAATGACGAATAAATCGTATAATCTGAATTAGGGTTTAAGGTTTAGAGTTTAGGGTTGTTTACAACCCTAAACTCTAGACTTTAAACCCTAACTTTTCCTGGTTTTTAAAAAATCGGGGCTGGTCCCCGATTTTTTAAAAACCAGGCCGCCGGACTTATTAAGCAAACTCAATTTTTAAATTTTTATCTGTGTTCCCTTATGGCTTTAAATGTTAACTTTTGGGGTTCAACATTTGCATTTTGGGTTTTAGAAACATTCAGAATGACGAATAAATCGTATACTGAATTTAGTAAACAAACGCAATTAACAAAGTTATTATATAAATTTTTGATTCTATAGTATGACTTTGAAACATATAATTAATTAGATTAAATATATTTTTTAATATGATATTTTATTTTATTTTTTAGAATCTAATATTAGTACTTTAAAATGTAATGAATCCTACTCTTGAAAGGCCTTGTACAAGTAACATGGGATTATTTTTTAAATATTGGTTCTAAAATAGAACCACATTAGATAATGGACTGTTTATGAATTTTGTTTTGGCAAATGTGACTGAGATATCTTGACAAATAGAAACTTGCTAAACTGAAGCTTGAGTGTCGAATTTTACTTTTGAATCTATTGTAGAAATAGGTAGATTGTTTTGCAACATATCTTTTGGTTTTACAATGGAATGCACAATCAAGTGTTAATGATTCCAATAGAAACCAATAGAAAGTAGTCACCAACATCATATTACAATACTACATGAATAAAACCAATCCAGATTTCTTTAAATTTAAAATGCGAAAAACAGTACAACTAATATCAAAATTCAATCTCAACAGACAAAAGTTAACTTCACATTTACTGTTAAAAGCATGTAGAATATGTAATCAAAGTATCTAAGATAATTCTGAAGAGAGAAACAAAAATTGCATTCATAATTCTCTGTCATTTCATTGAACTATCATAGTTAATTCATCGCCTTGATCTCATCAAACATCTTGTCCTTGATATAATTGATGGGGGAGTATATAATCTTTGCTGCATATATCTGGCGTGCTCTTTGGAGCTGCTTTTTTTGCATATATTCCTGCACCAATATTAAAAATTAGTTCAAAAATTCATAACTAATAAATGATAGGTAAATCAAGGGTAGATTTAGGATTAGTAAATCTAGGATTTGACTTAAGTTTGAGATAAAACATCTGACAATTTGATAAAAGATGCAAACACAACATATTCCTGCATTACTCATATGTAAACAGTGTACCTAAGTAGATGTTTCGATTCTGTAGTAGAATCAAAGCAGTGTTTATTTAAATAATTAGTTGCATGTATGTAGTATATTCTACAGTTAAGCACACACATTCACAGCTTGGATCTGGAGGTAATCATAAAAGTTGCACCTCCAACACAATATGTACTACTAAATCTAGCTAACTAGTTGAACACAATATGTACACAATATGTGTACCAAGTTTTATAACAATTACATAGAGTTTCATAATAATAATTACTTACAGTTTCAGGTGCAAATTTGCATTCCCATTTTCTTACTCCATTTCCCATGTAAGTCTCCATGTGATTCATTGCAAACACTCCAGACTCGCTGTTCTTGTTTTTGGTTTGCCATTTCATTTCTAAGAGTGTTATTGGAGCATTCCTTATTTGCTGTGTCTTCCATAGGCTGTGATCTTCAAAATACTTGGAAAGATTTTCACGCTGAAATTTTGTAGTATTAGCATTAGTTAACAGGATGAAACAATTTAATTTTAAGGTAGTTTTTAAGGCCAGAAAATTACCAAAGTCTCGGGGATTGTATCATATAATAAAAACATATCTTGCCCAACTCTGTTGTCAATAATCTCAATTGCAAATTTCTTCAAATTGCAGCATATAACGTAGTGATGGTTTGCATTGTAGACGGGGAAGAAAATCTACGCATAACACATAATTGTTAACGAGTGACTCAGTGAATTTACTCTCGACTAAAAGAACAGACAGACAGCGACTCATAAGAACCAGTTTTGTCTATGAAAATCCAGTAGACTCAACAACAATCAGAAAACAATATTTTGACAGCTAATTACAATAAAAAAAACTACAAACACATAAATATTTTGACACCACTGAACTCAGAGTTCGACAACAACTAAATTTATAAATACCACTGCCATAAAAGAACAGACAGATAGCTACTCGCATTATCAAAAAAATAGACTCAACATCAACTCAACAACAATTTAACTAAGAACTCACACAGCAACTCAGTGAACTAAGAACTTACCAGATCAACATTTTTGATTTCAACTTTATGTTTGAAAAGTATCAAATCCAATTGATCACGAAACTTCATAAATACCACGTTGCTGTCTTTACTCTCGTCCCCAACTTGATTTGATTTGACTACGTTTCCCAACTACACATAAAGAGAAAAACTCAGCAGTTCATAAATTGTAATTTCTACGATTAAATCAGGGATTTTTATTGAATTTACCGTTACCAATGTGTTGCAAAAGAATCTTAAAGGAGACTCAGCTGATTTGTATTTTTCATCCTCATTCAGAATACTTGTATAGGCATCCACGACATTGAAAAGTATTTCATTTCCAAGCCTTAAACTTTGAATGTGGTGCCTATAGCAAACGGTATTCTTCCAGCGAAAAATTTCATCCCTACATAGTTGTACAAGTAGATAAGGACAGTGCAGTTTAGTATAAGTAGAGAAAGCTTCTACAGTACAATCAAAAAACCACCCACACATAAATATGCTTCAATAGTAGAATCAAAATCTAGGCACAACACATACACGTGATTAAAAGCCTGATATTCATGCGATTCTACTATACAAGTTACATACAGCTAAAAATACAAACATGCTTGTATGGTAGAATGAAAATATGCAAAACAAAAAAAATACATCATATCTGGTTCTAGTCTACTGTAGAATCAAATTATTAGCAATTACCTATTAATTTCGAATTATAGTATAGCATCATTTTGTTGTGATTAAACAACTGGTTCTATTATAGAACCACATGTACAACATAAATTTTGGTTCTAGCACAAAAACAAAATGAACAGAACCAACAACTAAACATCACAATGAAACTTAGCATTATTAAAACAGGACACCACTGAAGTCAGAATTCGACAATAACTAAATTCATAAATACCACTGCCATAAAAGAATAGAAAGACAGCGACTTACATTCCTCCTCCTGGTCGATCTGTAGAAATCCATTTCCAAACTTCATCTTCCTCTTTTGTAAGTTTTGGCTTGTTCAAATCAATTGTTCTACTTCTGAATGGTGATTTATGTAATTCCCCCACCTTCTGCACCCTTCTTATTTTGTTATAACCAAACTCTTTTTCCACTCCGGATTTCCTATGAATTATTTTGCTAAAAATATCACCATCAACAATTTCACCACCTATTTTTAATTCACCTAAGAAATCATCTATATCAATCAACTTATTATAAGCCCTGTCATGTTCTGGAAGCATTAATATGTCAAATGTTTTCCAATCACTGGTTGTGAAATAAGGCCATTCCTTTTCAATACTGTTTTGAACAAAAAAATTGGTTGCTAATAAGTTATATCTACATTTGTTGCAAGTACAACTTTGTAACATATTATGTAACTAAATCAATTTGATTAAATTTTTATACCCTTGCTCGGTGCTGGCTCCCAACCTTTCTTTATATTCTTTCACCTTTTCATTGTTTGGGAAAAATTTTTCTGCCATTTCCAAACTGTCACCAAATGCTTTCTTCATCCTTTCCAGTTCAACAAATTCATTCTCCAGTTTTGACATGATATCCTAGTGTCACACAAATATTTGAATTAGTGCACAATGATATGACAATGTGATAAGTTTCAGTCACTATTTATAAACTGAATTTTACCTTTTCTGTAATCGTATCACTTGTACTGTGTTTATTTTGAACATCTCTAGCAATGGACAATATAGAATCATTGATTGAGTTGTCTAGAGAGACCACTGGACTGCAGGGTACTCCTTTAATTGTCTCTTCCGGGGTGTTGAAATTGTCATTGCCTCCAAATTCCTAACATAATAGAACGAAATAAATATTCCCTCGACTCTATAATGTAACCAAATTAAAGAAATTATAAACTTGCATTCTACTACCGAATCAATGTTATAACCATTAAAAACTGATTCTATTAAAAATAAAACAGATTAAACAATAATAATAGTAATTTAAACCACAAATAAAACATATTAAACAATAATAGTAATTTGAAAAGGAACATAATTAAATTTACCTTGCTAAATGTTCCTTCATCAATGTTCTTAACTGGTCCTTCATCACGTCCCTCTTCCTCTTCAGCAAAATCACCATCAACGTGAGTATCTCCAAGTTCCTTTTTCAAATTTTGCATGAAATTTGTCAGCAAGTTGTATTGTAATTTTATTCTACACACCAATACCTTAATTCTCTAATCATTCATTTACGTAGAACCAACTTTATGTTTTACTTATTCCGCTTAATAGAAGTTAACCGAAATTTCTGATTCTACAATGCAATCAAAACTAACTAGAATTATCCTATAAATAAACTAAAACCTTCGATTCTATGGTAGAAACAATTTATATTGTAGTTAAACCTCTTTAATCGAAAATGACACAGGTAATTTTTGGTTCTGTAATATAATGGAACCAAAACTAACAAAAAATATACTACATCATGAACTACAGCCTGCTACAACTATAATTAAATTATACATTCTCAACAGGTTCTTCATTATCCTTCTGATTAACAAGTTCTTCATCATCCTGCTCAACATTTCTTGGCTTCTCGATCTCAATCTGCATTATTGTGTTTTTCAAAATGATTAACATGCAGATATCAGAATTATTCTAAGTAAATAATCTTTTGAACCAGAAAATTAGACTTACGATTTCTCCTTTGCCAAAAGTATGGTCAAGCATTTCAGCTCCGTTTCTATCCCTTACCCTTGAGTTAAGCCATCCAAGGAAAGCTGGATATGTCTTTTCTACGGTTACTAGACGATTCTCTGTCCGTGTAAGGTAGAAATACTACAAAGTACATACATGACACTAATGCATTAGCTCACATTACAAATTAAAAAGTGCTTTAAACTAATAAATCATACACCAAAATGATTTTTACTCACCAGTAGGAATACTATGGAACCGGTGTAGAACTGAGTAACTGGATTTTCCCACCAACTCTCATGACTTGATTTCAAATTTTCTATAACTGGTTTGCACCAGTTATAGTTCTTCGCATCGTCGTAATTGCCGCGGAACTTCAAAACTTTTGGGCACACAAAGGATGTTTTGTTTGATTTAATGAACAGGTTTGTCATAAGCACCATGAAGTTTTGCTTGAAGTTGTCGTCCGCCACAATCGATGCTTCAATTTTCTGACGGACGTCCTTCTCGGTAATCCTACTTGCTGACTTCCCCTCAAACTGCTTTTTCCATTCTCTCATCCTTTCGTTCTCACCTTCGAAAGAAACCTCAAGTGGTCCTCTTGGAAGACCTAGGACGTCAACCACGTCTTCTTCTTTGACTTTCAATCTACGGCCAGTATGTAAAGCCAAATATCCCATATTATGGTCATACCACCATAAACAGTTCACTGCCAGAAACTGCGGGAATGATTTGCCCTCCATTGAGAAAGACAACAAGTGACCGAATCCTGCTTCTTTAACCCATTCTTTTTGAGCAGCGGACATCCCTTCAACCACGGCTGTGAATGTAGATGGGTAAGCTCTCAAATTAACTTTCTTTGGGTCCTCAGAATTGCTTGCATTTACCACATCTTTTTTTGCCTTCTTGACTTTTTTCTTACTTCCCTGATAGAAAGAAAAAGGGGGAAAAAACAATTATTAGTTTGCATTTTTTCTGACATCAATGGAAATGCATGTATGAGCTATCTTAAATACCTGGACTCTAGCTTTTCTTTTTTTCGGCAAGGCTGTCCCTCTTTCAAAATCGCTATCATCATTATCATTAATGATAGTAGACGATTTTCCTTTCTTTTTTGCTGCTGGAGTTGGTTTACCCTGATTAATGATGTGAAAAAAATGTCATTGTATATCAGTTATACTTTATTCTACTATAGATCCAAGTTTTTTTTGGATTCTACTGCAGAACCATAAGCATAAAAATATGTAATCATAATTACTTCATAGTTTTAATACCTGGTCTTGTTTTCTCCTTTTCTTCTTCACTTTAGAAATTTCAACGATCTGTATTTTTCACAAAGGTAACATATTATGAAATAGGTACCAATTATGAAAGTTAACATATTACGTCACAAAGGGAAAATAGCCTTAGCAATTACCTCAGGGTCATCAGCTTTAGCGTGAAAATCAGAAACTCCAATTACCTCAGGGTCATCGAACTGATTATCCACTGAACCTTTTCTTTTATTTATTCTTGGAGTCTTTGTTGCCCTCACTTTCCTTGGCCGTTTTTCAGGAGGACTTTGTTCCAATTCAGTTTCATCATCACTTTCTTGTTCTTCAACTCTTTCTTCATCTTCGAATATTTCTGGTTCTTCAACCCTAATGGCTTCTTCTTGTTCTTCGGGCATTCTCATTAGCCTCGGTGATTTCCTCTGTTCTTCACCCAACTTTGATTCATCACAATCAAAAACTTCTTCATTTTCTTCGCGCACAGCCATTAGCCTTGGCGATTTCCTTACACTTCCAGATGTTCCAAATTTTATTCTAGTACTCTCAACAGAAACTGGATTAATATCTTCTTCACCTATTAACAAAATAAATCATGTGATACACAATAATGTAGAAAAATTCAACTGAAATAACAATAAACAAACTGCCATTCAAAATGAATCCTTACATGTAGGTGTTGGCAAGACTTGTGAGTCTTGTTTTTCTTGTGAGCTCTCTGGTGTGTATAAAACCAATGCACGAAGAGCATCACTTGCTAGATCCGGTTTAGTAGCTGCTGGGCTTTGGATTAAGTCATTCTTGGCTTTGTAATCTTTGTCAATTCCACCTGCTCCATCTAGAAAAATTGAGATTTTTTAGTATACAGTTACATTATGGTGTACTAAAGTTAAAAATTCACCATCAAGGACTTCATTTAACCTTTGTCAGTTGCTTCTAATGATGATCAATAAAGATAAATATGTGATACCTTTTTCATCTTCTTTTTCCAAGTCTTTGTCCTCGTTCTGTAGTATAGGATTGTCCACTTTGTTTTGTTTCTGTGAGCTTAATGAATCAGGAATATCAATGAACTCTTCTTCCAAATTTCTATCTGCACATCCATCACAACAACAGAGAATATATTACATATAAAATGGGAACATGAAAACGTCATTTTAATAGAAAATATATTCTTCCACACCTTTGTCCTTGGGTCTGAATCTAATTTTGAATCTCCTATGTTTCTTCTTTTCAACTTGTCTGTCAACTAAAATCACAGAGTCTTCCAAACTCCCATCATTGGACTTCAAATCCATATCTGTTGCTTTTCTTTCATCCACCAGAATTGATTCTTGTTCTAAAAACATTCCTTCATAGAATGACTTGAGTTCAGCGTCATCAAACCAGTCCTCGTTCATCTGTTAAGAGTGTAGTTTATTAGAAAACAAACAAATATTAAGTTCTAAAATGAAAAAGAAAATAATGTAATCAACTTACAAATCCTGGGTAATGTTCAGCTATGTTGAAATGAGCAGGACACTCTAACAGGAATTTATACAAATAATACAGGACATAGTATCCACACTTGGTACCATCTTTTTGTTGAGGAATTTTTGGTATGAAGAGAGGGATACCAAGAATTTCATCAGATTCTTCCTTCTTTACATTTTTGAATAAATCAAAAACGAACCTGAACAAATAAAATTTATTAGTTAACATCTAAAATTATAGCTAACAGAGTACATTAAATAATTCCTAGTATTCCATACTTACTGTCTTAGCAAGGGCTCCTTTTTATTTGGTCCTATTCCATGTAGTGAGTCCAACAGAAGCATACAAGGACTCCTTAGTTCAGAACCCATTTTCTCACCGATATTACAGATAACAAGTAAATTCCAGTGGTTTCTATTATTAAACAACAATAATTTTTGTTAGAACTAATCAAGACTCTGAATGCTACGAATAACATGCCAAAATTTAACTAATACTTACGCTTCACAAATTGGAATAAAGATATATCTGCTTTGGAAAATATTTCCAACAGATTTCAACTTCATTGCTTTCTCTCTGCTACCTGAACCCTTCTTTTTTTCATACTTAGCAAACCATAATGGGTCAAAGTACATGCATCCTAATTTTTTTTCACTCGGTATTTTTTCCCATAAGAGTCTACATAAACATGATGAGATGAACAAATTAGGTATAAAAAAGACATATGAGATGAACATGATAAGATATAAAACAGTTACACAGACATAAAAAAGAATGATTTTATAGTTTTATTACCTTTTGTATTCTTCGAAATTAAGTGTGCTTAATTCTTCATCCAAATTAAGCGTGCTTAATTCTTGTTTATCAACAGGAATGGTCATTATTGACTTTGAACCCCTTGCTTTGAATATAAATTTGCCCCGCAAGCGGTTGCTAGAACGTGAACCTAACAAATTTTAATGACAACTATAAATATATATGTTTCGACAGTAGAATCAAATGGAAGCATATATTCTAAATACATGTATACATTAATTTCTCGGTTCTACTATGCAACCACATTATAACACATCATATCAGAACATATAGATCGGACCATACAGATCGGATTGGAACATCAGACCAGAACATACAAATGTACACAAACATTGAAATCTACAAATTGTTGTTCTACTGTAGAACCAACTTTCATACCACCAAATATACATGAAGCTATAAAACAATTTTAATCAGTCAAATCTACTAAAATTTGGTTCTGTGTTAGAAGTTTAATTGTAAAACAAAATTATAATACCTAATTATTAGCAATGTAGTCTAACTTTCAACAGCAAACACCATTACCGAACGACAAGTACACTACCCTAATTTTTAGAAGCACATGAAGAGACAAACCTAGTAAAGTTTGGTTCCATTACAGTTAGAGTACATTGTTGTTCTGTAATAGTACTATCTAATAGTACATTGGTGTTCTGTACAGTTAGAGTACATTGTTGTTTTGATTCTACTACAGAATCAAAACTTAAGCAAGAAAAAACGACTTTAAATAGATAAAGCTTCTATAGTACAATCAAAAAATCAGAAACACATAAATATGCTTCAATAGTAGAATCAAAATCTAGGCACAACACATACATGAGATTGAAAGCCTGATATTCATGCGATTCTACTATACAAGCTTTATACAGTTACAAATACAAACATGTGTTGTACGGTAGAATCAAAAACTACAAGTAGACAAATAACCAATAACCTTCTATAGTAGAATCAGAAATTCACACAAAACAAAAATGAAACCAAAGAATATCAACATAAATAAGATTCTATAGTAGAATCAAAATACACAAATTATTACCAATTACTTATTAATTTCGAATTCTACTATAGAATCATTCTGTTGTGATTAAACAACTGGTTCTATTACAGAACCACAAATACAACAGAAATTTTGGAACTATTACAGAAACATAATTTATTCCTTACAATCTATACACAAAACTGGTTCTATTACAGAACCACAATATTATAACACAAATTTTGATTTATGCACACAAATGGTTCTATTACAGAACGAAAACATTACAACAGATGTAGATAAATATGAAAATAACTGTAAACTCGCATTATATTACCGAATCAATGTTATAATCAACAAAGACTGATTGACATCAACAAATAACTATAGAATCACTATTGAACCAGATCTATTTAAGCATGCATATACATTTTTTAAAACAAAAACAGCTAATAATACCTATTCTTCTCGGAAACATTTGTATCTGTATATCTGATGCAGATTAACCTGAAAATTACAATTCAAAACCCTAAATTAAAAAGTGAAAATAACACATGTACAACAGATGTAATAACACATGAAAATAAGTGTAAACTCGGATTATATTACCTAATCAATGTTATAATCAACAAAAAGTGACTGACATTAACAATCACTATAGAATCACTGTAGAATGGGATTTAATTAAGCATGCATATACATTTTTTAAAGCAAAAATAGCTAATAATACAAATATGATTCTATACTAGAATCAAAATACAAAAAACAAAATGAAGCCAAAGAATATCAAAATAACCATGATTCTATAACAGAATCAAATTACACAAAACACAAAAACATATCAGATCTGATTGTATTCTACTGTAGAATCATATAACTACCAATTACCTACTAATTTCGAGTTCTAGTATAGAATCAAAGTTTGAATTAGATAAAAAAATTACCTATTCTTCTCCCAAACTTCATTTTCGAGCTTAGAAATTAACAAAATGCTAGTTAGATTATGAATAAAACTCTTAAAAAATTACAGAATCATTACCTAGATGATTAGATTTGAAGATGAAATCACGATTTGAAGCTGTATTCTCCGTTTGCGACGACGTACGAGCTGAGCTTGTATGTATCGTGTGTGTATTTCCAGAGAGTATTGAGCTGAGATGTGCGTGTTAGTTGTAACCGTTTTATCCTTTTTTTCCGTTTTTTAATTTCTTTTTGTTTTTTATTGTTTTAATCACAGCCGTTGGTTGATTTAATGGTCAGATGATGGGTCTCCACATGTACTTTATCTAACTTGGGTCTCCCTAGAGTGTGACTCATTATATCTATACTATACTATTATAAGCAAAACATGGTATATTTGGTTTGATACTCTTTTTTTGGTCACTCTTTTTTGGTACTCTTTTTTGGTCACTATTTGGTATTAATATTAATATAACAGGGTATATTTGGTTTGGTACTCTTTTTTTTGTCACTCTTTTTTTGTACTCTTTTTTTGGTCACTATTTGGTTTGGTTAAATCTCTATTATTAATAAAATTAAAAAAAAAACACACATAGCCTAAATAATATGTATTAATATGCACCACATACACAAATATAATAATTCAAAATACAACTATAATCTATCTATCTATCTATACTATACTATTATAAGCAAAACATGATATATTTGGTTTGGTATTCTTTTTTTGGTTACTCTTTTTTGGTACTCTTTTTTGGTACTGTTTTTTTGGTCACTCTTTGGTTTGGTTAAATCTCTATTATTAATAAAATTCAAAAAAAAAAAAAACACACATGGCCTAAATAATATATATTAATATTAATATGCACCACATACACAAATATAATAATTCAAAATACAACTATAATAATTCAAAATATAAGTAAAACAGTGTATATTTGGTTTGATACTCTTTTTTTGGTCACTTCTTTTTTGTACTCTTTTTTTGGTCACTCTTTGGTTTGGTTAAATATCTATTATTAATAAAATTCAAAAAAAAAACACACATAGCCTAAATAATATGTATTAATATTAATATGCACCACATACACAAATATAATAATTCAAAATACAACTATAATAATTCAAAATAAATAATTTTAATAATATTTATATACATGGGATTATAAAGTTATAAATTATTTTATTAATAAATATATATATACAACTTAAAACTTTAATAATAAAATATAATTAAAAGATTTACAAGCAACCGTGCATCGCACGGGTTATTAGGCTAGTAGTATATAAAAATCGAAACATTATAAGTTTTGGTACTGTACCTTTTTTGGTACTTCGTGAATTTACTTATTTACTCTTCATTATAAAAAAAATACACCTAAAATATAAATAATAACATAATAATGATGAAATACAAGTTGAATTATATGAAAATTTATTTGTTCTTTAAAAAAATTATGCATTTTGAAAAACAAACTATTATGTACTGTATAATTACATACTACTCTCTAATTATACTAGCTTACAACCCGTGCGATGCACGGATTTTTTTTAATACAATATAATTTAAATTCAATTTATCATTAAAAATTTTAAGATATGAATTCTGTAGCCTTTAAATCTTTGACTGATATGATTTAATTATAATATTTATAAATATGTTTTCCATGATATTTTTTTTAAAAAAAGACATTTTAGTTAAAAAAATATTGAAAATATATTACGTTATAACTGAAAAAAGTAATCAGTTAATTAGTAATTAAAATATTATTAGTTTATTTCATAAAATAGAAAGATCCATAAGATCTATCATATTTTTGGAAAAGAGTGGGTTTCAGTTAAAAATGATAATTTGTTTTATCTAAAAATGGTAATTGGCCCGTTATTAGGAATTATAATATTGTTATTTTGTTTTATAAAATAGAATTGTCCGTAACTACAAAATAAAAAAAAATTAAGTAAAGAATAACTAAATAAAAGCACAGAGTACCCTACGACCCACCGACCAAATTTTAATGTTTTGACTATTATAATATAATATAGATAGTACTGACATAATTATTTATTAAAATAAATATATCAAATACTTTAATTAATATGGGACATTTTTTAAAACTAATGACTTTATGTATCATTTAGTCTTTTGGTTAGTTTCGTTTGATAAAAAATCATAGTAATGACTTCTTTTCTTAGAAATTTTTATATGTGACTTTTTTATTCCAACGTTGACACTTCAATTTTGATTTGAAATTTTGGGCTACTTATTAAACATTAATGTATCTATTTTTTTTTATATTCTTACATTGTTACATAATTTTAAATTTTTGTATTTCAACCTACTTATTTATACAAATCTATATTTATATCTTTAAAATTTAAATATTTTAATAGGTATAATTATTTCACGAATCTACTATTAAAAAATAAAAACCTATTTTAATTTTAATAACTATGTTTCCTTGGTTTTTTTTAGAAAAACTATTCTAACATAAACACGGGTGTACTTACAAGGGTTTAAGTATTTTTTTTATTTTAAAACCTTTTTTTAAAATACTTTTGACAAAAAATAATTATAAGTATAAAATGTAAAACTTCTTAAAAATTACTCATTTAAATAGTATCATAATAATACATCTAAGTTATTCTTTTAGACTTGGATTAAATAAAAAAAGCATATGATTTATATCAAAATCTTAGTACAATATTTTATACATTTTACACGATCATTATATAGTATTATACAATCATTATATAGTATTATACATATGTTGAATAAATTTAAAATGTGAATTTTAATGTTGTGAACGGTTTTTTGAAATTGTTATGTTAAATCGATTATAGTTTAATTTTTTGTCGACCATCACATATTTTTGAATTATATCTCTCTAACATTTATAAAATTTATTCTTTTATATAATAATAATAATAATAATAATAATAATAATAATCCAATTTAAACTTATTTATGAATCAAGATTTTTGAAGGTTATTTTATTTAATATTATTTAATATTCCTCTCATATAAATATCAAGATTTTTGAAGATTATTTTATTTAAATTATAATCGTATGATATTTATAATATTTGTGCATAAATTTATATTAATTTCAGTAAATAAGTGTATAAATTATTTTACGAAAATTAGATTATTTGTATTTATGGAGTTTTGTTTCACTTCTCAATACGGTTGTTGTACGTCATTTAGGAGAGGACTCCGCCTAGGTATCTTTTTTTTTTTTTTTAAATAAGCCCGATTTGATTATTATTATTTAAGTATTAAAAAAATAGGATATAATCTAAGTCTTTAATTAAACTTTAGATCTAACGGTCAATATTTATTTAGCGGTAGTTTAGTAAATAAGTGTATAAATTGTTTTACAAAAATTAGATTATTTGTATTTATGGAGTTTTGTTTCACTTAGGTTGGTTATTTATCTCAATACGGTTGTTCTACATTATTTAGGAGAGGACTTCGCCTAGGTATCTTTTTTTTTAAATAAGCCCGATTTGATTATTATTATTTAAATATTAAAAAAATAGGATATAATCTAAGCCCTTAATTAAAATTTAGATCTAACGGTCAATATCTATTTAGCGGTAGTAGTGACAACCAAATATCCACCTTATGCTTATCTATACTATATTATAATAAGCAAAAGGGGGTATAATTTGTAGTTGGTTATCATTTTTTTGGTTATCCACATTTTTGGTTATCCCTCCTTTATCACCGTTAGATCAACAACTCAAATATATCATAACCGTTGGATATAATAATACTTAAAGTTGTTATATGCAGAGGTCCAAGGTTCGATTCCCGCCAACAACATATTAATTTATATTTTATACTAAAAATTATTATATACAAAGATGTAAGGTTCGAATTATTTCAATAACATATTAAAATTAATATTTATATATTATATTACACTATAAATAAATTATAAAAGACATATTAATTTAGATTTAATACTAAAAATTATTTATATACAAATATCTAAAGTTTGATTACCCCAACATATTAAAAAAAATGTTTATAATATTATATATACAAAACTAAGTAAATTAAAAAAAACTAAAAGTAATAGATCATAACAATTAGATATAATAATACTTAAAGTTGTTATATGCAGAGGTCCAAGGTTCGATTCCCGCCAACAACATATTAATTTATATTTTATACTAAAAATTATTATATACAAAGATGTAAGGTTCGAATTATTTCAATAACATATTAAAATTAATATTTATATATTATATTACACTATAAATAAATTATAAAAGACATATTAATTTAGATTTAATACTAAAAATTATTTATATACAAATATCTAAAGTTTGATTACCCCAACATATTTAAAAAAAATGTTTATAATATTATATATACAAAACTAAGTAAATTAAAAAAAATTAAAAGTAATAGATCATAACCGTTAGATATAATAATACTTAAAGTTGTTATATGCAGAGGTCCAAGGTTCGATTCCCGCCAACAACATATTAATTTATATTTATACTAAAAATTATTATATACAAAGATGTAAGGTTCGAATTATTCAATAACATATTAAAATTAATATTTATATATTATATTACACTATAAATAAATTATAAAAGACATATTAATTTAGATTTAATACTAAAAATTATTTATATACAAATATATAAAGTTTGATGAAAGAAAGACAAAATTACACCACTTTTGGGAACCCACTACCCAAAATACCCACGAACGGAAGACACCGCCTTTTTTATCCACCGAATTCGCATGGTACATATGCGTATTCATCCTCACGCATTGACTGAATGCGTATTCTTTATTAACATAATAAGCATATTTGAAGTCATGACAGTTGTTCTATTGCTGGTCAAGTGAATAAGGTGGCATACACATGATTTTAATGTGTACATAAACTGTGTGGGCTTTATTAACAAAATTACAAGTGAACCATACGCCATCATGCAATGCGTGGGCTAATTTTATTTTTTTTTAAAAAAAGAAAAGAGGTACACGCATGTACAACATGCGTGGCCATGCCTCTTGGAAAAAATATGTAGAACACGCATGTCCAACATGCGTGTTCGGGGCTACGCATGTTGGAAATGGCAGCAGATGGGTATTTTGGGCGGACTGATATGCAGATGGGTATTTTGGTTATTTGATTTGAAAAGTTGGGTATTTGGGGATTTCACCCAAGTTTGATTACCCCAACATATTAAAAAAAAATGTTTATAATATTATATATATTAAACTAAGTAAATTAAAAAAAATTAAAAGTAACCCGTGCTTTGCACGGGCTATAAGCTAGTTATATATAGGATATAAATTTATATTAATTTCAGTAAATAAGTGTATAAATTGTTTTACGAAAATTAGATTATTTGTATTTATGGAGTTTTGTTTCACTTAGGTTGGTTATTTACCTCAATACGGTTGTTCTACATTATTTAGGAGAGGACTTCGCCTAGGTATCTTTTTTTTTTTTTGAACTAAGCCCGATTTGATTATTATTATTTAAATATTAAAAAAATAGGATATTATCTAAGCCCTTAATTAAAATTTAGTTCTAACGGTCAATATCTATTTAGCGGTAGTAGTGACAACCAAATATCCGCCTTATGCTTATTATATATAGGATATAAATTTATATTAACTTCATTAAATAAGTGTATAAATTGTTTTACGAAAATTAGATTATTTGTATTTATGGAGTTTTGTTTCACTTAGTGTTGAGTATTGAATACGGTAAAAGAATACAGAGGGGGGGGGGTGAATGGATTCTTGAACTTTTCTTTGGCTAGAGTCTATGTAGCAAATAAGTGTTTGTGTGTGCAGAAGTGAAGGTGCGGATAAAGAACAACACAAGACACAATATCACTTTAATTGTGACGCCCCCAAATCTGAGGTCAAATATTCTGGTCGTCACATCATCATCCAACCATATCATACCTGTATTAACTTTACAACTCAACAATACATCCATCCATACCTCAATCTTACACACCATCAAGTTAGAGCCTCAGAAACGATAACCAAAGATAACACTAACTATTACAATTCATCTGTACAATCCAGAGTCTTACGCAATTCCACTTATACAACTACACTTGAAGACAAGTCTTACTATTACAGTTGAAAGCCTATCAGACTACTCTGTAGTATTTATCATGGACTAAATCATCTCCGGGTAATTCTTCTACTCCTCTTCTGCTGGTGCGGAGTTAATCGGCCAAATTCTTCCCTTTCTGAAAAGTTTTTATAAAGCAAGAATGAGCTACATAATGCTCAGCAAGTTCACTATTTTGTAAAATAATAATGTGGTTTATTTCGAAAACATTCCCAACTATATGGGTATTTATCTCAGATTTCAAAACATAATTAGACAATATATATGTCTGATTTTGAATAAAACATCTATACTCACTAAGGAGCTTTAGGATAACATATGAACCCCTTATAAGGTTCCCATTTCAATATATCTCAAGTTTGAAAATATATACATATGAGTATATCATTTTCGGCAAAACACTCTACGATTAACATACTGTACAGGGAATACATCATCGCAAACCTTTTTCCTTCCATTAGCTTAGAAGGTTTCTCATACAAAAACATTTCATTCTTTGAAACAATTGCAAGAGTGCACTAACACGTGCCAGTCTTTATAGAAAATCTTGCAGTTCTAGATACTGCACGATGTCAATATTTTCTCATCAAAAACCACACTATCGGCAACTTGGCACTTAGGCCCAAGAAGCAGTGTTTGAGTATTTTTCCAAAGTGGAGGATGGGACTGGAAGAAAACATAAAAACCTGACAAGGATTGACGATGATCAGTCGCCACATCCAAGTCCAATAATCCGCGGGTCTTCTCTACTAGTAGAAGGATAGAAACTACATCCGTAACTACCCTTGGGTGAAAACTACATCCGTAATCACCCTCGATGAAAACTACATCCGTAATCATCCTTCGGCAACACCTGGGCCGGAATAATAATTGATGGACCGTCTGGCTCACGGCCGCTTACACATCCCGGGAATCGTTCGTCAACGATTCCCACACCTGCCAGAGTCCCCTTTTTCTTTTCTTTTCAAAAATCATTTTGATAGAAAATTCGAGTAGTTGAAGTTCGACCTCAGTCGATCGATAATTCTTAAAAAAAACGTACAAGAAACAAAACCTGACCGGGGGTTTTCGAAAATGTTTTGGGTTCGAAAGAGTTCGAGTTTGAAAACGATAAAGGTATCTTGGATTAGTTTTGTCTTTGAAATAATGAACAATAATTAATAAATAATATTTTGAGATTTAATATAAACAATTAATAAAATAATTATTTAATTAAAATAAGCTTTTAATCCAAGATAGATATTTTGAGTATTTACGAAGATATAAAAATAATTACTTGAGTATACGATACTCCCCGAATGACCTTTCGGGTTTTCGCAATTTAATTACGATATAATAATATACCGCTCCCCGGTCAATAGTATATACGGACCGCTACGACCTCTATTGCTAGAGTCGTTGTCCGAAGAAAACATTTCATTCTAAGTTCAAGGGGTGCAAACATATATGTACTTATACATCTCAATTGCATTAATACTTCGATAAACATAGCATTTGATATAATTGAAAACTACAAACACAACAGTGAAAGTCCTTGTATATGGATAAGTTTTGAAAAGTAAACTTGCCTTGGTTTGGTTGGGGTGGTCGAGCGTGCGGAGTGGAACGATCTATACATAAGCAATAACCGCTCGTTAGTACCTTAACAATATCTCTTTAATTACGGGGTTTTAGGGGGCACGAAATTAACTTAATGACTTCGTCTTATGACACTCTAGCCCCTCTATAGGTCCATGTCATCACTCGATTACGCTCGTCACTTATTCGACTTAATTTAGTTACCACATTCGAACCATAACCATTACTCCTAGAATTATGCTCCACTAACGACTTTTTCCCTTGCGCGAAATTTACTCTAACATTTTTATAAAATTCAAAAATTCGTATTTTAATCCAATTCTTTTTGGGTAGCCTTCACCACTGTATTTCCTAGCTTCTCTAATTTTTACATGATCCCACATAAATTTTTAGGGGTTTAAACAAAGCTCACAAGGGGGTCACTTAGTGCAGTCCATAGTCCAGAAACACAATTCACTCCTCCGGCCATAACTTAAAATCTACACATCACCTAGCCATGAACCTTACATTTCCAGAAACTACATTCAATTATCTTTCCAACAATATAAGGTAGGACATCAGGGGACAACATTTGGGGGTTCAAAACCGTGTTACAATACAGGTCATTGCTCCTGGAAAAACTCAGCATGCACATACTACTTAGATCAATCATTTTCCACAATTCCACCATACAACCAACACTTAATACACTCAAATCATGGTTCATAACACTCATGGTGATATATATACTATCCATAGTCATAAAAGTCATAATCTCAACATCAAAATTCAAGATCCATGCTATCCAACACATATACAACCAAGATTAGCTCATAAATACATGGATCTACTACCAAACCTTATAAATACTACATAACCAAGAGGGTTTGTGATTTTTATACCTTCTTGAGCACCTAGGAGCCTTGGATAAGCTTTACACAACTTAATAACACCTTGAATGGTCTCCTACAACCCTTACAATCCAAGATCTAAAAGAAAATCAAACATGGTTACTATTCACCCAATCTTTAACAATTTGTAACTTGAATTTGGGTGGATGAAATGGCTTGAAATTACTAACATACCTTGTCTAGATGATGTAGAGTGCCTAGGAATTATGCCTTGAATTGTGAGTGAAGAGAAGTGGAAGAAAGAAAATTTTCTTCCTTGTTTCTTGTTTAGGCCGAGAGTTTGCAAGAGGGAGAGAGAGAGTTTGTTTTGTTGCTTGGTTTGAATTGTGAGATGTAGTAATGTGATATGTGTAGATATGTATAAGTCACATGCATCCAAGCCTAGTAGCTAGCCCCTAGGTCAAGCCATACCCTCTTGTCCCTTAAAGCATGGTGCATGTACTTTCCACTATTCATCTAGTTACTTTATGCTTTATGCTTTTTGCTTTCTAGTTCATTTCCTAACTAGCTAGTTACATGACACTTGCATGCAATATCCTTCCTTGTATTATTATTTCTCCACCAATGGTTGTCACTTAATCCTCAATTCATATCGTATCATAATTAATCTCTCGTAATAATATTTTGTCGCGTAGAGATTTCCCCTATAATTCCTTAAGTACTAATTGTGTAAATTCCTCGAATGTCCATAATTCCTTGTCATAATCCTTAATAAATCTTTTAACACTCTAATCATTCTCAAATCCCAAGTTTTATAAATCTTACTAACAATACGACTCTTGCCTTCACAATCTCCCTTTTTATCTTACATAGTGAATACAACAACACAGTTTCTCAGACAATCAATTCTATTAATCAACAGGGATGACCAGAAAGGTTCCACATTGTCATTGCCACAAGATATTAAATAAAATAAAATATTACCAAAAATTAGGGTTCTTACAGCCTCCCCTCCTTAAAAGGATTCCGTCCCGGAATCAGGTTGAAAACAGTTGGGGGTGCTTTTCACGCATTGCACTTTATAGTTCCCATGTTGATTCTTCGACATTCTGGTTCCTCCACAAGTCTCTCACTAGTTTGACAACCTTGTTCCTCAGCACCTGTTCTTTTCTATCCATGATTTCTACGGGTTGCTCCACATATGTTAAGTCTGGTTGTAGGTCCACTTGGTCGTACTCTATCACATGCCGATGGTCGGTGTGGTAGGGTCGTAACATAGACACATGAAACGCATTATGAATTTGCTGCAAGCTTGGGGGCAAGGCTAACTCGTAGGCTAACTTCCCCATACGCCTCAAAATCTCAAAAGGTCCAATAAACCTCAGACTTAGCTTCCCTTTCTTACCAAACCGCATCAATCCTTCTCAGGGGGATACCTTTAGCATCACGAAGTCTCCCACCTCATACTCCTTTGATATCTCATAAAATTTGACCATTCGAAATAATGGGTTTCGTAAAAACTAAGGACTTTTACATACACTCGTCTGCACCGTAAAGGCGTAATATCAATTCGAAATCTTCATTTAATAATTCGTACATATCGTGATTGCAAAAATTTCTCATCCACCCATAAAATTAATTTTCATCCAGGTTCGAATATTCATGAAAATTAGGGCTATTGCAGTCTCACCAACGCTTTAATGTTGCTTCTCAACGCATGCTCTCCTCGACCTGTATTCCTTATCGGTTGTTCTATGAATGAAAATTGCTATCCCACTACTTATACGTTACACTTCTACCTTGTTCATAGTATCCGTGTTGAGTCCTTGTATCGTTGGGCCGTGAATACTTTGTGGTCGTGTTCTATAATCTGAGACAACGTCATTACGCACGGTATTCCTCATTTTCCTTGGCTTGATTAGCACGCATGTGTTGCCTCCCGTCGGTCGTTACCACTTGCTATGGATACTATATAGTCTTCGGTATACGTCGAACCAGTTCAGCTACTATATCCCTCGTTCATTGACTTCTTCGTAACGCAAGAAAAGCGAAACTTCTTCTTTCGTAGTACGCTTTACAAGAGACGTCCTTACGTCCGCATGGTGCCGATCGTGATAACAACATTCGTTTCATGGGTAAGTTTTTATTCTCGACTGCCCCGTGAAATCTAAGGCACGACACTAATTATAGATTCGAACGTCTGGACAATTCTTCTTCCCTGTCCGTCAGCCACAGATCAAATTAGTACATACGCTCAATCTCTTTATTAATTATACTTGAAAGCACCTTCAATATTCGAAGTCTAACCTTAAGTCTCTATCTGACGTAATCACTGCAGAAGTTTTATATTGCACCACCATCTCTTCCGTATATAAATCGATAATCTTCTAAATGGAAAGTCACTCGTAGGTAAATCACTTGGTCCAGCAATTATAAATCAACTAGGGCCATCTCTTGGCTCGGTCTTCGGCGACCTACTCATGAAATTCATTATAATTCTGCCCACGTTCAAGATTTTCTATGGGCGGAATTGATCCTCTAGATCTCTATCATTCTGCTTTTGACATGTCGCGTTTGTACTTAATAGTTTGCCAATACCATTTTCCACATCCGTTTGCCAAACATTCTCTTAATTCTCTATACGTCTTTGTCCTTCCCCATAATTTACTCATTTTCCTCTAACATTAATCTTTATTGTATATACTCTATTTTCTTGGTCAATACTGACCGAATTCCAATTTCGAATAATCCCTTCTATAGGTATCGGTCACCACACTGGCCTTCCCTGGGTAATAACAAATTTCTCCATTATACTCCCTACTCCCTTTCGTCACCTTCTCCTTCTCATGTTTAGTTCTAATATGAAGATATACTTATGGCACTTGTGGGAAAAAGAATCACACTTTTCTCATAAGGTTAACGTCTCAGTTTTATGCGTGAACGCTATCATGACTAATCCCCGACTCACGGTTAGTATATCCTATCCCGTAACCTTTATGTTGTTTAGAAGTATAGGCTATCATCCCATTTCTACTGCATCAGCACACCTCTTAAACTCTTGAAAGACGCATCATCGTGACTCTCAAAGTCCTCTTTTCATCATCAAGTATAGCTAACAACAAGGTTGTTGCTAATATCTCATTTCATTCCAAAACTTTGTTCATTAATCCATAAAGGCTTCTGACTCATTAGTCCACTCAAACGATACTACCACAATTTTATAACGTTTATATTAGTGTGAAATGCCAACTTTGGCACAGTATAGAGGTCGATCTTGAGTTGGTGAATCCCGCCTTACAACCTTATCTTTGAAAAACAACTACGCGTTCTAACTGGTCAACAATTCCTACATCTCCGGCTAGGGATATCGATTCTCAATGGTATATGTAAGATGTCATACGCTCGTCCTCTTTCACAACTGGCTCCAATCAGCCTGAGGCCTGCATGCTGCTGCGATTCCCAATAAACTTGATTAGGTGGTAATCTCGAAGGATCATTGGCATATATCCATGCATCCATTTGCTATTAGGGGCCTTTTAAACTTTATATCTCTCTATGTGCATCAATCCCTTTAAGCTAAGTAAAGCTTCACATTCTTGCCACAATATTTCTTCCTTTCTTGTCCATCTCACTTCCATGTTAGTTTCCTCTAAGGATATGTCTTACATCGCAGTCGATTTGCATTTCTTGGATCAGGAAAAGGCTTGGTAACTCCAGAATTCATTACTATAACATCCTGACAACGGTTGGTAGGAACGTACTCCCAACCACCTCATCATTTCCTATAACTTTCCTCACACTAATATTAAAGGTCTTGTGGTATGCCCCGACATGTTATTTCTACTTTAATAATTACTCAGCATAACGCTCTGGCTGTACAATTACAATATTTGGTTTTTGATCTCATATTGGTGCAACGGTTCACAATTGTACCTCCCGTTCACCTTAGAGTAATCACCTTTGAAAGGAATGGTTTTAAAATAACAAGGTCCAATAGATAATTGCAATAAGAATTCCACATTGGATGTTCCAAGAATGTTGATGGTTCAAAATACTAGGAGTCTCGATTTTCGGAGATGTAAGGATGGACAAAAAGAATACAACAAGGTTTATTCCTTCATGTCCTGAAAATTTGGTAATGTGATATCATAGAGAATGTTGCACAAGGGCAATGATTTTTGGATAAAAGTCATAAAGACGGTCTCTATACAATTCTTACATCTGGGGAATACGTTTCTTCTTGAAAAATAGAGGATCTAAAAAGTCCCATTGATAAAGGTCAACCGATCGAAAGAAATTCTACTATGTGACGATAAAAATGAAGCAGTTTATCATTCAAGTAATCTATGGTTTCAAATGAATCTTCATTATCTGAATGAAAGAACATAATATTCAAGTGACATAAAGTCTGATACAAAGATGGGTAGAATTCAAGTTGAGTGGACGACCTCATTAGGTCTCAATCAAGTCATTCGTCAAAACTTTCATCATCATACTTTACCACACGCAAAATGCATTGCGGAATTGCTGAATGAATTAAATTGGGAGTTGGACCAGTGAAACAATAACTAGTCCTTTTCAAGAAACACTAGCAACTAGCTAGACAAAATTTGCTAGTTCGCCTGTTTGAGACATCACCACTAGCTAGGACAATTAGCTAGGTGTTCTTCACAACATTACAATTTTGACTAGTTAAAACAATCAACTAGTCATTCATATTGACATATCGACTAACCAGTTTCAATTGGCTAGAACGGAATTTCAACATCGTAGCCACTGAAGAAACTTTAGGCTACTCGGACAACGAATGGAAATAAGAAGTTATTAAGTTTGAAAAAAAGAAAATTATAAAATATGAAGAGAATGTTCTAGGTATCGGAACAATCGATAACCTCTCATCAAATATTACTTATCAGTGAAATGGTCCACCCAAGGGTGCCTTCGTACACATGCTTTATCGGATCTTACAGTAGAATGAAATTCAGAATACTAGTATCAAAATGATATCCTTACTATGATTTCAATGTACGACGCACAATCTCATTTTGAATAGAAGAAAGGATTCATGAGGAATATCTGGATGCTAGATCATCCCTGTTCTCAACTAGTTGATAAATATTTATGGGCTCGACTGAAGAGTGCAAGTATGAAAGAAGTAGTCAAATATCAATATTCGTTTAGGAATATTCATTGATTAATTAAGGAAACAATTGTTGAACATTCCTTGGATAATTGAAAGGAAGTGTAAATAGTCCTGAGCCGAACAAGGTCATCATAAATTTTTGAATAGAATGTTCATGGGTCAAATAAAATTACTTCGGATAAGTTCTGCTTTAGGGAGAGTATATCACTGGTTGTTATTCCACAAATTTGATGTAGAAAGCTAGAAGGATTACCTGATATAAACTAATCGAGGTAACATGGTTAATGAAAAGTTTAAAATAAAGTAGTGCACCAGCCGGTAGTTACCAAAATGAGTTAATAATCATTCGTGCATCTCATTATCACCACTATGAGGGTAACTCCATCTCTTCGTCTTCGTAATACAAGACACCAACTAGTGCCTCTCTCAATCTTCATCTTAGAGTCAATTATCGAGTTAGGGTTTCACAAATATATCCATCATCTTCGTGCTTTATCTTGAAGACCAAGCTTCACATCATTCCGGGGACACCTGCTAAGTCCATAGGGTCCTACTTCATGCATTCCGACATGAATCACAAGTGGCCAGTTCCCCCTGGGAACAGATCAAAGAGATCTCTCAGGGATCTCAATGCAGTCCATAGGTTCAGTGGCGGTGTGTGTGCACGTGAACATACGTTACCAACAATATATAGGTTTACAAGTATACATGCGTAGTCTCTGCTAAAATTTCTATCAAAGAATTCCAGTATAGACTCACTGGTCCCTTCTTTTGGTAGACTCTGAGATCACTGTATCGCTCGTTGCAACCATATTCAACTTCACTAGAGTCGTTTTGTTAATTCTACTTGTTTGTTCTCTAAGTTGAACTACCATGCTCTAGAGTCCGAATCATGCGTGGAATTATCTATCGCGCTCGTCTTATGATAACATTCTCGTATAACACATGTAAAATTCACCATCAAGGGTAATGAAATCCACAACGGCATAGTAACCACCTTTCAGGTAAACCCGTTACTTATCGAAAATCGGATCTTATAGCCAAAGTAAAAGACTTTCATTATTCCAAGTACTAAGTACCCTTAAATATGTAGGGAAGTCTAAACTTCTTGATTCTTAAAATGCTGTCTCCTAAACTGTGGAGGACTATGGGCCACAAAATTTATGCCAGCCTAGTCATCCGATTATATTGGCAATATCGCCTCTACCTCAGCTGCTCTTGAGATTTCGCTCTGCTTTCTACATTATTACTTATGATAGGTCATGTACGACTCTCAAACCTCTATTCATCATTCTGAAGGTCTCTAAGGATTCTATCGACCCTAGTATAATACCTCCAATAAACACTCTAGTCTATTCTACTCACCGGTACCTCTTCTGGTATTCCAATAAAAAGTTTACTACGATCTCTTATGTCATTCTCCGACTTAGACTTAACTCTCAACATTCTCGTTTCTGAGTACTGTAACTTATCTCTCTGATACCATTTCTGTGACGCCCCCAAATCTGAGGTCAAATATTCAGGTCGTCACATCATCATCCAACCATATCATACCTGTATTAACTTTACAACTCAACAATACATCCATCCATACCTCAATCTTACACACCATCAAGTTAGAGCCTCAAAAACGATAACCAAAGATAACACTAACTATTACAATTCATCTGTACAATCCAGAGTCTTACGCAATTCCACTTATACAACTACACTTGAAGACAAGTCTAACTATTACAGTTGAAAGCCTATCAGACTACTCTGTAGTATTTATCATGGACTAAATCATCTCCGGGTAATTCTTCTACTCCTCTTCTGCTGGTGCGGAGTTAATCGGCCAAATTCTTCCCTTTCTGAAAAGTTTTTATAAAGCAAGAATGAGCTACATAATGCTCAGCAAGTTCACTATTTTGTAAAATAATAATGTGGTTTATTTCGAAAACATTCCCAACTATATGGGTATTTATCTCAGATTTCAAAACATAATTAGACAATATATATGTCTGATTTTGAATAAAACATCTATACTCACTAAGGAGCTTTAGGATAACATATGAACCCCTTATAAGGTTCCCATTTCAATATATCTCAAGTTTGAAAATATATACATATGAGTATATCATTTTCGGCAAAACACTCTACGATTAACATACTGTACAGGGAATACATCATTGCAAACCTTTTTCCTTCCATTAGCTTAGAAGGTTTCTCATACAAAAACATTTCATTCTTTGAAACAATTGCAAGAGTGCACTAACACGTGCCAGTCTTTATAGAAAATCTTGCAGTTCTAGATACTGCACGATGTCAATATTTTCTCATCAAAAACCACACTATCGGCAACTTGGCACTTAGGCCCAAGAAGCAGTGTTTGAGTATTTTTCCAAAGTGGAGGATGGGACTGGAAGAAAACATAAAAACCTGACAAGGATTGACGATGATCAGTCGCCACATCCAAGTCCAATAATCCGCGGGTCTTCTCTACTAGTAGAAGGATAGAAACTACATCCGTAACTACCCTTGGGTGAAAACTACATCCGTAATCACCCTCGATGAAAACTACATCCGTAATCATCCTTCGGCAACACCTGGGCCGGAATAATAATTGATGGACCGCCTGGCTCACGGCCGCTTACACATCCCGGGAATCGTTCGTCAACGATTCCCACACCTGCCAGAGTCCCCTTTTTCTTTTCTTTTCAAAAATCATTTTGATAGAAAATTCGAGTAGTTGAAGTTCGACCTCAGTCGATCGATAATTCTTAAAAAAAACGTACAAGAAACAAAACCTGACCGGGGGTTTTCGAAAATGTTTTGGGTTCGAAAGAGTTCGAGTTTGAAAACGATAAAGGTATCTTGGATTAGTTTTGTCTTTGAAATAATGAACAATAATTAATAAATAATATTTTGAGATTTAATATAAACAATTAATAAAATAATTATTTAATTAAAATAAGCTTTTAATCCAAGATAGATATTTTGAGTATTTACGAAGATATAAAAATAATTACTTGAGTATACGATACTCCCCGAATGACCTTTCGGGTTTTCGCAATTTAATTACGATATAATAATATACCGCTCCCCGGTCAATAGTATATACGGACCGCTACGACCTCTATTGCTAGAGTCGTTGTCCGAAGAAAACATTTCATTCTAAGTTCAAGGGGTGCAAACATATATGTACTTATACATCTCAATTGCATTAATACTTCGATAAACATAGCATTTGATATAATTGAAAACTACAAACACAACAGTGAAAGTCCTTGTATATGGATAAGTTTTGAAAAGTAAACTTGCCTTGGTTTGGTTGGGGTGGTCGAGCGTGCGGAGTGGAACGATCTATACATAAGCAATAACCGCTCGTTAGTACCTTAACAATATCTCTTTAATTACGGGGTTTTAGGGGGCACGAAATTAACTTAATGACTTCGTCTTATGACACTCTAGCCCCTCTATAGGTCCATGTCATCACTCGATTACGCTCGTCACTTATTCGACTTAATTTAGTTACCACATTCGAACCATAACCATTACTCCTAGAATTATGCTCCACTAACGACTTTTTCCCTTGCGCGAAATTTACTCTAACATTTTTATAAAATTCAAAAATTCGTATTTTAATCCAATTCTTTTTGGGTAGCCTTAACCACTGTATTTCCTAGATTCTCTAATTTTTACATGATCCCACATAAATTTTTAGGGGTTTAAACAAAGCTCACAAGGGGGTCACTTAGTGCAGTCCATAGTCCAGAAACACAATTCACTCCTCCGGCCATAACTTAAAATCTACACATCACCTAGCCATGAACCTTACATTTCCAGAAACTAAATTCAATTATCTTTCCAACAATATAAGGTAGGACATCAGGGGACAACATTTGGGGGTTCAAAACCGTGTTACAATACAGGTCATTGCTCCTGGAAAAACTCAGCATGCACATACTACTTAGATCAATCATTTTCCACAATTCCACCATACAACCAACACTTAATACACTCAAATCATGGTTCATAACACTCATGGTGATATATATACTATCCATAGTCATAAAAGTCATAATCTCAACATCAAAATTCAAGATCCATGCTATCCAACACATATACAACCAAGATTAGCTCATAAATACATGGATCTACTACCAAACCTTATAAATACTACATAACCAAGAGGGTTTGTGATTTTTATACCTTCTTGAGCACCTAGGAGCCTTGGATAAGCTTTACACAACTTAATAACACCTTGAATGGTCTCCTACAACCCTTACAATCCAAGATCTAAAAGAAAATCAAACATGGTTACTATTCACCCAATCTTTAACAATTTGTAACTTGAATTTGGGTGGATGAAATGGCTTGAAATTACTAACATACCTTGTCTAGATGATGTAGAGTGCCTAGGAATTATGCCTTGAATTGTGAGTGAAGAGAAGTGGAAGAAAGAAAATTTTCTTCCTTGTTTCTTGTTTAGGCCGAGAGTTTGCAAGAGGGAGAGAGAGAGTTTGTTTTGTTGCTTGGTTTGAATTGTGAGATGTAGTAATGTGATATGTGTAGATATGTATAAGTCACATGCATCCAAGCCTAGTAGCTAGCCCCTAGGTCAAGCCATACCCTCTTGTCCCTTAAAGCATGGTGCATGTACTTTCCACTATTCATCTAGTTACTTTATGCTTTATGCTTTTTGCTTTCTAGTTCATTTCCTAACTAGCTAGTTACATGACACTTGCATGCAATATCCTTCCTTGTATTATTATTTCTCCACCAATGGTTGTCACTTAATCCTCAATTCATATCGTGTTACGACCAACTCAACACGCAAGTGCACGTGATCTCAAGTAATACAGATAGCAAATAAGGTTCGTTCCTACAGGGACTCGTTGTATTGTCTAGCTAATTCACTCACCAATGTATGATTGTTTTCCGATGCTAAAACAAATAATAAAGTGGATTGTTGTTATCACTAAACTTTATCTAAGAAATTATAACTAATTATCAACTACTTAACTGAGATTTATGTCGAATTACTATTGCAAATAAAACATGGGAATTTAGTTTCTTTAAACAATCCATCTATAGTCTCCAAATCCCTAGCCTTGTTCATGTGATTTAGTAACACCTGATCGAACACACAAAACTGATATAAGCCAACTTCCGTTAAACAAATACCATCCTAAACAATATCCACAATAAAGATAGAAATCATTTAGTCTCCCGATTATGCCAAGTCTTCATATGTCTATAAAGAATAAAACATAATGGTTGAGGTGCAAGCATTCAATTGATCACATAGTCGTCATAAAACGATTAGAGTTACGACACTAATTACGAATGATATTATCACGCATAATCCTACGCTAACATGGCAAGTTCTAAACTCTTATTTCCACTTTCGCTTCAACAAGAATTAACACACAATTACAGGAGTTAGCTACTCTCCTATAACGAATTAAATCAACCATGATAGGATATCACATCAATCACACTAAAGGTATCGAGAAGATTCAACACATAGAATTCATGAATAAGTCCACTAAACCCCCATGACAACGAATTAGTTCATGATCGAACTAATCATCATCATGGGTTCCAATGAAAACATGACTCTAAAATAAACAAGTAAATAAATAGAGAAGAAGAAGAATAAGGTTTAGAATTAAATCCCCACAATCGAAGAATACAAAGGTTCAAGAATAGCTTGGAAGAATTCCTTCTCCTTTTTCTCTCTTCTTGAAACCCTAGCTTAATAATACGTAACGTGTGTGTATGTTTACAAGGGTTGGATGATGATATATCTTTTTCCTACTCTTGCCCAATAATAAAAAATACCTAAAATACAACTAGGAAACGATTTTAATGTCAAAAAACACTTAAAATACAATTTCAGATCGAATAAGGGCAAAACTGGAAAATCAGCACGTCCCCGAGCACTTTGCTCAAGCCTGGCGCACTTTGCTCGGACCAAATCTGCTCATCCCGAGCACTTTGCTCAAAACTGGCGCAGTTTGCTCGGGCAAATTCTGGTCCCGTTATTTTCTCCTTCGTTTTTCAGCTTTTTCTCCTTCGTTTTTGCTCCGTTTGCTCCCGTTCTTTTTGCATTCTCTTCCGTTTTCAATCCTCTATGCTTGGAATCCTCATGGTGAACCATAACAAGACTCCATTCTATATCATTAGGCCCGAATCCAACTCCAAAAGCAACGGAAACAACGATCTTAATCAACATTATTCCAACCCTGCACAATAAAGCAAACACATCAAAACTACCAAAATCTTGAGGTCAAAACAATCAATTTAAGCCAATTTAGAATGTTCCAAGTGGATATAAAATCCACTTATCACACCCCCAAACTTAAACTGATGCTTGTCCTCAAGCATATACAATTACAACTAACTAACTAATTAGTACCACTTCCGTAGGTGATCACGGTTGCATTTGGCATATGCAACAAGCCCTTTAAACCCCTAGGCAGCCCTAGTGGACGAGTAAGGTCTCGTGAGGGCCTATAGTGAATGTACCCACAAAATCCATCTAATAATGCAACTAACAATGCAACTAACTACATGAATGCAACTATATGAAAATGCAACAATCCCCTTTAAACTGACCAAAACCAACTAGCAACCAGCTGCCTCATAGAATGCAACTAAATCCGAATAGAGCTCGACTAAGCCCCCGTATACTAACAATACATGAACAGAAACGTGTGTGTGTGCAATGCTCATCAGAAATGCTCCCAACACTAGGTCAAAAATCATACCTATCCTTCGCCAAGACAATCACAGGTTTATAAACAGAATAGACTGTAGACACTTCATAACCTAGGAACACCACCATCCTTATTCAAGTTAACCAAGAATTCATGCTTTATTACTACGACACTAAATACTATAAATATTATATACACTACGCATGCTTATTTAACCGTGCAATGAGTGAGACCCCAAAAGGCTTATACAATAATACCCATGTAGCGAGTGTTAGGTCAGCAGGATCCCAGACTATAAAAGCCTTAGGTCACTAGGACTAAGTCCCCTCAGACTTAATAACTCGAGTATTAAAGAGCTCACTCTGGTTAATTTTGCATTTAAATTATTTTTATGACTCTTTTTTTTTTCTTCTTTTTTTTTTCTTTTATATTTTTTTTTTTTATTTTTTCCATTTTTTTTTTTTTTTTTTTTATGTATGCAATCTGGAACGAGAATTCCCAATTCCAACCCTAGACTACTCATATAAAAATGAGCCGGCTACTAGCCATTTGACGCCTAGCCTTTATTGACAAATATTAACAACTAGCATGAAAATTCCTGGTTTCCCCCAAACTTAGACTTTAATGTTCCTACTCTATAAAGGGAATAACGAAAATTCTAAATATAAACAAGTGATTAAATCTCAAAACATCCAAACAGGCATGACCCTAACCTAGCCCAAAAGCACCTAATGAGACTAGTGAAAAGATTCTGTTTCCGTAACATGCAAGTCAATTCCATGGGAACTATAAATCAACCCTCTATTCATCATTACCACACCCAATTAGACATCTGTCCACCAATCAGAATTAGCTCGTTCTAAGGGATCATGAAAAATGCATGAATGCATGAATTATGTTATGCACTCTAGAATGCCACTACATGACTCACATATAACAATATGCATGATACATGATGAACAATTTAAACAATATGCATGATAATACTACACTACATGTCCTATATGCATCTAACTACTAATCACAATCTTCACTTCCCACCCCCAAACTTAAATTCTTCAATGTCCCCATTGAAGGCGAGAAACAAAGAAAGTGCACAGGAATACCTCAATCATCAGCAGGGTCACCCTCCTCGGGTGGTAATGGCTTGAGCCCGAGTGCAAAAACTTCCTCATTTGACAACTTACGAAGCACCTGAAAATTATTAGAATCAGCTAGCCCACGAGACTTATGTAGAATGTCAACTCTTCTTTCCCATGGAGTTGCATCCAACAACTGAAATAGCCCCTTTCTTCCTTCGTTCTCAATGCCAGAAATCCCACTTGAAGCTTTTTCCACTGGATCTGATTTTCTTAGCTGCTCAATCTCCTTCTTCACATTCTTATCAACAACGTCCACTTTGAAACACTCCTCTGAATCTGACGGATATTTTGTCGCCTTGAACACATTAAAAGTGACTTTCTGATCATGCACTCTCATGGTAAGCTCTCCTTTTTGCACATCAATCAGAGTTCGGCCCGTAGCTAGAAATGGCCTTCCCAAGATGATAGGAATCCTCTTATCCTCCTCAAAGTCCAGTATAACAAAATCAACCGGAAAAATCAGCTTATCCACCTTCACCAATACATCCTCCACTATACCCCTAGGATATGTGATTGACCTATCTGCCAACTGCAAAGTCATATTAACAGGTTTCGGATCAGGTAACCCAAGTTGCTTAAAAACAGACATCGGCATCAAATTAATGCTAGCTCCCAAATCACATAAGCACTTGCTGAAAAGTTGTTTGCCAATAGTGCAAGGTATGGTGAAGCTCCCCGGATCCTTCAACTTAGGTGGCAACTTTTGTTGCAAGACAGCACTACACTCCTCCGTCAAAGCGACGGTCTCTAAATCCTCGAGTTTCAATTTCCTCGAAAGTATGCCCTTCATGAACTTGGCATAACTCGGCATTTGCTCAAGAGCCTCCGCAAATGGTATGTTAATCTGCAGCTTCTTGAATACATCCAAGAACTTAGCGAATTGCTTGTCTAACTTTTGCCTTTGAATTCGTTTTGGGAATGGAGGAGGTGGAAACACCTTATCTTCTACTTCTTTTTGGGAAATAACACTCTTGTGAATGATAGGAGTTGAAGGAGTAGCATTAGGAAGCAAATCAGAACCAGATTCAACCTCAACTGAAGATTCAAGTTTTTCCTCGGTTGCTTTTTCTTCGTTCTGACCTTGTAGACTTCTTCCTGATCGTAATGTTATTGCCTGAACCTGTTCCTTTTGATCTTTCTTGCCTGGATTCACCTCTGTGTCACTCGGAAGCGTTCCTGGTTGACGGTTCAACAAAGCATTGGCTAGCTGGCCAATTTGATTCTCTAAAGTTTTCAATGACACTGCCTGACTCTTATACATCATCCGAAGCTCTTCCAATTCCGACTTCTCAGACTGATTCAATGAAGTTCCTTGAGATGGTTGAAACCCCGGTGGATTGAATGGTTGCCTTGGAGCATAAGGTGGTGGTTGATAGTTCTGATTACTTGGCCTTGCATTGAACTGCTGATTTTGTGGTTGCTGAGCACCTCCCTGATTGTTGCTCCAACTGAAGTTAGGATGATTCCGATTGTTGGGATGATAAAATTGTGGCACTGGTTGCTGAGATCTTTGAAAATTACCAACAAATTGTGCGGATTCAGCTGAGATAGCACACATATTTGTGTCATGTGCCCCTGCACACAATTCACACACCATAGCAACCTGGTTAATACCAAGATTAGAAAGGGAATCTACCTTCATTGTCAACGCTTTGAGTTGGGCAGCAATAGCAGTAGCTGCATCCAAGTCAAGAACTCCAGCCACTTTAGCAGGTGGCAAGCGTTGAGTAGGATTCTGAAACTCATTGGCCGACATCATTTCAATCAGATTATAAGCATCCTCATAGCTTTTTGCCCATAGCGCACCTCCAGAAGCTGCATCTAACATAGGCCGGGACTGAGCTCCCAACCCGTTATAGAAATTGCTGATTATCATCCAATCCGGCATTCCATGATGAGGACAACGTGCCAATATCTCCTTGTACCTCTCCCAAGCTTCTCCCAAAGATTCCTGGGAATGCTGAGCAAACTGAGAAATGGCATTCCTGTAAGCTGCTGTCTTTGCCATGGAGAAATACTTGGTCAAGAACTTTTGAGCACAGTCTGCCCATGTTGTAATAGAGCCTGATGGCATAGAATGTAACCAACTCTTGGCTTTATCCTTAAGAGAGAAGGGAAATAACCTCAATCTGATTGCGTCATCTGTAACTCCGTTGAATTTGAAGGTGTCACAGATCTCAAGGAAGTCCCTAATATGAGCATTGGGATCTTCAGCAGGACTACCCCCAAACTGGACTGTGTTCTGAATCATCTGAATGATGTTTGGCCTTAGCTCGAAATTGTTAGACCCTATAGCTGGGCGAACAATACTAGTATGGATGTCCTCCACTTTCGGCTGAGAGAATTCACTCAAAGCCTTCGCTGCTTGTTCTTGATTTGCCATAACTTCCTTTGCTTCAAGATTGTCTTCTAACCCGAAATCAAGTCTTCTCCTAGCTAGTTCGTCTCTACGTGCCCGAGCTCGTGTACGCATAAACTCTCAACACGTACCTGAAATTCACCAACAAGAAATTTTATGAAAACGTCCTAGTCACCGAAATTCAATGACCACTGATGGCAAATATTGAAACTAAACAAAATAAAACCGCGTCCCCGGCAGCGGCGCCAAAAACTTGTTACGACCAACTCAACACGCAAGTGCACGTGATCTCAAGTAATACAGATAGCAAATAAGGTTCGTTCCTACAGGGACTCGTTGTATTGTCTAGCTAATTCACTCACCAATGTATGATTGTTTTCCGATGCTAAAACAAATAATAAAGTGGATTGTTGTTATCACTAAACTTTATCTAAGAAATTATAACTAATTATCAACTACTTAACTGAGATTTATGTCGAATTACTATTGCAAATAAAACATGGGAATTTAGTTTCTTTAAACAATCCATCTATAGTCTCCAAATCCCTAGCCTTGTTCATGTGATTTAGTAACACCTGATCGAACACACAAAACTGATATAAGCCAACTTCCGTTAAACAAATACCATCCTAAACAATATCCACAATAAAGATAGAAATCATTTAGTCTCCCGATTATGCCAAGTCTTCATATGTCTATAAAGAATAAAACATAATGGTTGAGGTGCAAGCATTCAATTGATCACATAGTCGTCATAAAACGATTAGAGTTACGACACTAATTACGAATGATATTATCACGCATAATCCTACGCTAACATGGCAAGTTCTAAACTCTTATTTCCACTTTCGCTTCAACAAGAATTAACACACAATTACAGGAGTTAGCTACTCTCCTATAACGAATTAAATCAACCATGATAGGATATCACATCAATCACACTAAAGGTATCGAGAAGATTCAACACATAGAATTCATGAATAAGTCCACTAAACCCCCATGACAACGAATTAGTTCATGATCGAACTAATCATCATCATGGGTTCCAATGAAAACATGACTCTAAAATAAACAAGTAAATAAATAGAGAAGAAGAAGAATAAGGTTTAGAATTAAATCCCCACAATCGAAGAATACAAAGGTTCAAGAATAGCTTGGAAGAATTCCTTCTCCTTTTTCTCTCTTCTTGAAACCCTAGCTTAATAATACGTAACGTGTGTGTATGTTTACAAGGGTTGGATGATGATATATCTTTTTCCTACTCTTGCCCAATAATAAAAAATACCTAAAATACAACTAGGAAACGATTTTAATGTCAAAAAACACTTAAAATACAATTTCAGATCGAATAAGGGCAAAACTGGAAAATCAGCACGTCCCCGAGCACTTTGCTCAAGCCTGGCGCACTTTGCTCGGACCAAATCTGCTCATCCCGAGCACTTTGCTCAAAACTGGCGCAGTTTGCTCGGGCAAATTCTGGTCCCGTTATTTTCTCCTTCGTTTTTCAGCTTTTTCTCCTTCGTTTTTGCTCCGTTTGCTCCCGTTCTTTTTGCATTCTCTTCCGTTTTCAATCCTCTATGCTTGGAATCCTCATGGTGAACCATAACAAGACTCCATTCTATATCATTAGGCCCGAATCCAACTCCAAAAGCAACGGAAACAACGATCTTAATCAACATTATTCCAACCCTGCACAATAAAGCAAACACATCAAAACTACCAAAATCTTGAGGTCAAAACAATCAATTTAAGCCAATTTAGAATGTTCCAAGTGGATATAAAATCCACTTATCATATCGTATCATAATTAATCTCTCGTAATAATATTTTGTCGCGTAGAGATTTCCCCTATAATTCCTTAAGTACTAATTGTGTAAATTCCTCGAATGTCCATAATTCCTTGTCATAATCCTTAATAAATCTTTTAACACTCTAATCATTCTCAAATCCCAAGTTTTATAAATCTTACTAACAATACGACTCTTGCCTTCACAATCTCCCTTTTTATCTTACATAGTGAATACAACAACACAGTTTCTCAGACAATCAATTCTATTAATCAACAGGGATGACCAGAAAGGTTCCACATTGTCATTGCCACAAGATATTAAATAAAATAAAATATTACCAAAAATTAGGGTTCTTACATTAATCTAATGTATTATTAGATAAAGGTTGCTACAATATGTGAATACAAATGATAGTATTCTCAGCTTCGTTTTTCTCAGAGAGATGTAGCTTACAGTATATGAAAAACTTGACTCACAAAGTTGGTTACTAAGGAAGTGAGGTTGTATCCTTATAGAACATGGATACAACCTACTTACTACAAACAAGGTAGCTAAAACAAATTACTTTCTAGTCTGTCTATCCTTTTTGAGTAAGTGTCCAAACGGTTACAGATTTGACTTTGCAAAGCCTGTTTAGATCCACTTCTTTAGCTCCTTGTCTCTTCTATATCTCTCTAAGCTTCCTTGTAGGCTTTCCAGAGCACGTTACAGATTGTGGTCCATAAAGTGCATTGGCTTGTTGCAGGTTTCAGACTTGTACAATTTCTTCAGTATTTTGTCTCCAAGAATGTGTTCGA
Organism: Kitagawia praeruptora; assembly: GCA_037693485.1. Taxonomy (NCBI): domain Eukaryota; kingdom Viridiplantae; phylum Streptophyta; class Magnoliopsida; order Apiales; family Apiaceae; genus Kitagawia; species Kitagawia praeruptora. The sequence continues at coordinate 41,920,435 of CM075351.1, forward strand.
GAAGTGACTAAGTAGGTGATTCGAGAACTAGAATTGACTTGATCGATAACTCTGAGTTCTCGAACACTGTTATATTGACATATCGAATCACTTCTCGAATAGCTCTTTTTTTCAGGATTCCTTGAGTTGTCGAATAGAACACTTGACTTGTTGAATCCTTGAGATATCGAATAGCTTTCTGAGTCCTTGAGATATCGAATGGAACTTTGACTTGTTGACTCCTTGAGTTCTCGAATAGAGTACATAGACATATCGAATGAGATATCGAACAGTGTATTCAGAGATATCGAATAGTGTCTTGAGATATCGAATCTCTGACTTCTCGAATGCTGGACTTCTCGAATAGACAAATATACTTCTCGAATTGGTACTTAGGCAAATTCTTCATTTCTTCAAATCCCAACTGTGATTATTTGACAGTCTTTATCTTCTTGCCTGAGGCATGAACCTTGGAACTTCTTTCAAGCATTATTCTAGACTCTATAAGTACAGTTACACAACTAGGATTTGATGCCTACTACAAGTACAATACAAACAGAAACTCTACAACTAGAGGTTCCCTCAGTTAAGAGGTCATGTAAGTAATGCAAAACATTACAAACAATTAGGCTTGTTATTAGATGTATACAGGCATGCCTCTGTGACTAACAATCTCCCCCAAATTGTGAGTGAGACCCTTAATCACAATTTCATGTCTGATAACAAGCCTAACATACATAAAGATAGAACTTTAAAAGTACAGGTATGTAGATTGATTGAGCACATGAACGAAATTACAAGATAAATAATCTTACAGTATGATGAAATACTAGCCATTCTCATTTGATTCCATCTCCATTGCCTTGGCTTGTAGATCATCATATGCTTTCTGTTTCCTTTCTTTCTCCTTTCTTGCATTCTCATCCATGGCCTTTATGATCTCAGCTAAGGCATCCAACTCTTCAAGCAGAATAGAATTCTTGAAATCTTCAAGTACTGGCTTCAGAATGTTGGCAGGATAGTGATTGAGTAGGTCCATTCTTATATTGACATGTTCCCCATTTCTTCTCCTATACTTCACCAAATAGGGATTGAACTGAACTCTACACAATCCTTTTGCCCTTAGCTTTTCTGCTTCAGCTTCCAGTCTATCAATTTTCTTTTCCCTTTCTATCCATCTCTCAAGGCATCCCTTCCTTATCTCTTCATCATGATCTCTTTTCATCTTTACAAAAGTAGCTAGCTCCAGTTTCCAAACCCTTTCCACTTTGTCATTAACATCCAACAGTGCAATCATCCTTTCTATGTCATCCAACTTGCCATACTTTTGACACTGACATTGTCTGAATTTCTCCTCTCTTCCATCAGTATATTTGACTTTTAGGCAATCATCAATAATAGCAACATGATAGATTCTCTGAGCTCTTAGGAATTGCAGTTGGTCTATATCAAAGTCTTCATCAAGTGGTTGGAGTTTCAATCCTGGATAAATTGTCAGAGTCCTTGATTTGGATAGCCTTGGTTTCCTTGCAGCTTGTTTGAATTTGATCCTTTTTACATGGTTGCTTGGCTGAAATCTTTGACCTTTGTTGGTAGACCATAGTAGTATTCCATTAGCAGTTTGCTTTCTGAAACATACATATGGTTTCTTGGCTTGAATCTTCTTCTCTTCTTGAGGTGGTAAAACAGTTGCAGAAGCCATTGAATCAGATTTTGGTAGGTCATTACTAACAGTATTCACCCTAGACTTAGAGTCTTGTGTTGTGGTGAGGTTACTGCTAGCAATGCCTAAGGCTTGCTATTTTCCAATCTTCCTCTCATAGACTTTGCCTTGGTCATCACCATCTTTCTTATTCTTGTCATCCTTCTTCTTCTTCTCATCTTCATCACCCTTATCTCTCCTGTGATGTCTTCTCCTCCCATCACTTTTGTCTTCAGAATCATCATCCTTATTTCTCCTAGGTTGAGCCCTCTCTGGAGTTTCACCAATTGCTATAAAAGATCTGAGAATGTGCAGTGCTTCAATTTCTTCAGCATTTCTGGCTCCAACCTTCTTCTGTAGTTGATCAATGATAGCAATGACCAGTCTGTGATTTCGAGGAGTAAGATCATTGGGAATGACCAATTGCTTGATGTCTTCAATTTTGGTGCCAGACTGATAGATGATTGTCCATGGCTTCTTGATCACTTCTGGCAGCCTTGAAGGTTGGCCATTCCTCAAATCATCAAACAGACTTTTGTTATTCTCATTTCTCTTCTCAATAAGCTCAAGTATGGCATCTATCTCTGAGTGTTTTAGGGCTTGTAGAGTCTTGTATGTTAGATGCCATATCTTTGATTTGGATATCATCACTATCTCCTTGAACCATAGATTATTGAATTTCTTGGGGATGACAGTGATGTAGTCAATCTGCTCCTTCAACTCCCTCAGATAGAACTGAGTGTCACCAGCCTATTCCCTTGTGGCTTTCAGAAACTCCAAGAAGGCTTTATCATGATAAACATTTGAGTTAGCAACTTCTTGTAGCTTGGCCTCAGTAATAACTTTGACTTCTATAGGCTTGGCACTTTCAGATATGGAGGATGGAGGTTTGTCAGATGGCATACTCCCTGCAACCACTGTGGTTGTGATAGATTGCTTCTGACCACCAGGAGTAATGATATGCACAGTTGGTAGAGTAACAACTGGCAGAGATGGTGGCTCATCAACCTTTATTTTTCCTTTTCCTGGCACATGAGGTGGTGTTGATTTTGAAGTTCTTTGTTGACCACCCTCATTTATCTGTATGCCCTTCTCCTTAGGTTTCTCCCCCTTTGGATTTGAGTTTCTTAACCTTTTCTCCCCCTTAGGCTTGTTGTCAGGCACAGAGGCTTTAGAATTGACCTTTGGGTTTGAAGATTCTTCAGGTAGAGGGAGACCCATGTGCTTCATCATGGCAGCCAACATAGATTGCTGATGTAGAAGGATATTAGCTGTGGTGGTTGCTTGAGTGTTCAACTTTTCATTCAGCAGATTGACAGATTCTTTTAGCTCAGCATTGAATGCTTTTTGGTTAAACACTTCCTTTTCCAATTTCTCCATTGAGTGTTTGAGATGTTCAGCTCTGAAAGAGGAGAGTGATTGTTTCTGGAGCCTTTCCATTTCATACTTGCTCATGTTGTGCACAGGTACCTCAGAAATGACCTTATCTCCATATTGATTCTGCCACATAACCTTGATAAGGGCATTGGCATCCTGAGTTTGAGAGGAGAGAGTGGCCATTTCACTTGTGAGCTTTGAGAGACTGTCTATCAAGGAGGGTGGCTCATGATCCACAGAAGTGCAAGTCTTTTTACATTCCCTAATTTCTCTGAGTGTGGATGTTAGAGGAGGGAATTCAGAGATGAATTTACTTTTGAGCTCACTCACTTCCTTGGATGTATCTCTGCAGATATTGGCTAGTTCAGTTTTCATCCCTTTCCCAAGATAGTGAATGGCCTTTAGACTTCCCTTGTAGGACTCATTCATGGCTTCATAGACTTCAGTAGGTGAGAGAGTTCGAGCATTTGAACCAAGAGAAGTTACATATTCTTCTCTCAAGTATTGCAGAGCCTCAGCCAGGGTGCAGTCTTTGGTGGTGCTCATCCATGCATCTACATTTCCATCTCTCTCAACCTCATCTGCTATCTTTTCTTGTTGATTTTCAACATCTTCTTTGTGACAGAGCAGAATTGCTTCATAGTCAGCATTTGGTAAATTGGCTGTGAGAAGATGTTGGGCTATTTTAGAGATCTCATCAAGCTGTTCCACATTTAAGCAATGAAGTGCTTCATCCGTCAATAGTGGTGGAACAGTTGATGATCCCAAGACACTGTCATGTTGCACAGGTCTCAGCCATTCTGACAGAGTGGCCTGAGCCAAGTTAGAGCCAGAGCTAGGCAAGCTAGACTCCTCAGTTACAGATGCAACTTCTGCAACCGGATGGATTGACTCTACTACTGGTGTCTCCACAGAAGTGGGATGAGTTACACCAGCAGTTGACACAGGCACAGAGTCTCTAGTGACAACTAGTAGAACCTCTATGTTTGTGATGGTGTCATCAGGAGATGCCCCAGCATGCATTCCCTCACCATCTAATTGTGGGTCCTGGGTGGTGAGCAAAGTGTCATGCACTAAGTCACTTGAGTCCATTGGCTCACCAAGAGAAAAGGATTCTTGGTGATCAATGCCTTGCTCTTCAATTTCTTGAATTACAGGCTCCAAAGAAATTTGAGATGAAGATTCTGGAAGAGAAGTGTGTTGTAGAGTAGATTTTGGCAACTCCCCCTGAGAGATAGAGGGAGTTTCAAGTGTGATGTGCTCTCCACTCAGTGTAGTGCCAGCCTTATCACTCCCATGTGCTGACTCAATACAAGAAGGTGCATTGGGGAGGATGCTTGATTCTATAGATGCACCCTATTGAGAGGATACATCTAGTGAGCTGTTTGCCCCTGATTTTACAACTTCAGCCATTTGTGTGACTGAAGAGGTGGTCTTAGTTTTCTTCTTCTTCTTTGGCCTTAGTAAGGGTGACTCTGGTTCCTCACTTTCTAGACCTAGTTCAACAGCCAATGCTGCTTCAGATAGAATATTTAAGGGTGCAGACATTACTTCCTTTCTCTTCTTTTTACTAACATCACCCTTTTGAGAGGATGATGCAGTTGGCTCAGTGTTTGGTAGGGTGTTTGGTTGAGAGGGTTGGTTAGCTAGCCCTGGGTTAGCATTTTGTTCTACTTGCTTGGGCTTAGCTAACTCAGACTTAGAGGCAAATGTTGGCATGTTGTGGGGTTGAGTTCTAAACAAACTCTCCATATGGGGAGTTATGTTAAGTCTTACATCCACATCATTCCTAGTCTCCAAATTACCAAAAATGAGTTTGGTCATGGATTTAGGATAGCCTATTCTATTTTTATTCATCCCATCCAATTCAATCAATTTATCATCTAAGAAATTAAGGACAGATTGAATAAAACGAGGGAAGAAAATTTCATTACCTCTCTTGGCTGAATTCTTACCAAGTCTCCCATACAGCTCCTGCAGAATGATGAGACCAACGTCTATCTTCTTTCCATAAGCTAATGCATAGCTTATTTTCTGTGCAGGAGTACTGATTTGGTCATAGCTGGATTTTCTTGCAGTGAAGACTTGAAGAAGTGTAGCAAACACATAACTCCATTCCTTCCTCAAATGCCTCCTGTTCAAATACCCCAGACTGATTCTGTCTGCATATTTGATGAAATCAAAGAAGTCTTCCAATTCAGCATTTGTAGCAAGTGGGTCATACACCTCTCCTTTGGTACCCATCCCAAGTGCCTCATTCATATCCTCTGTGGTGATAGTGATATTTTTGTCTTGAATCTTGCAGTAGATGATGTACGAGGTTATTGCAGAGTCAAGAGCCACCACCTCCACTGTAGCAGACTGCCAAAACTATTCTAGAATGTCGAGATACAGAGTTGCACTACGCCATAGATGGCCTATAGCAACCCCCAAACTGTGTTACCATAGACCCCATTTTGAAGTTACCATAGGCCAAAATAGGGCTATGGTAACACTTCAGCTGTGTTAGGTTCTCAGCAGTAACTACAGGTATCTAAGGTAACATCAAAACACAGCCTAAGGTAACATAGCAAATGTGGTTACCAAAAACCTCTATAGCAACATCTTAAACACTCTATAGTAACATAGTTCGTGTGTTACAACAGATAATACAATTTTGCACAGGGACAAATGTGGGGCCCACATCTAGGTGGGGTCAACAATCTATTGTAACACCCTCTTTTACCAATTGTAACACTTTGTGTGTTACATAATTAAAATAATTTATAAATAATTTTTAACAAAAAAATTGACATTTAAATATTACATTTTCAAGTAAAAGAAATCAAGAACCAAATTAATTACATTTCAATAACATCATCCAACATCATTTCAATAACATCATCTTGTACAAAACCAATCATCCAAAATATCTACCAACACTAACTAATGAACAAAACTTAAAACGTACAAGTACTAGAGCTAATAACATGCATACTAGCTCAAATGGTACTATGGAATTTCTGCATTGCCTTCAAATCATGAGTAATAGTACTAGCATCTCCTTGAGTTGGCTTGCATTTTTGCATCTCCTTGTTGATGCAGGGTCAGACTCTTCAACCGAAGAGTACGAAGAGTGAAGAGGACCATCTAAGATTATATTGACAAGTAATTCAAACTCTTCAATGAACTTCTCAGCAGACAAGCTTCCTGCATAAGGTAAAATCGTAGAATAGTTATCTTTAGTTGAAAAGGATAAAAGAGAAAACAGGGATATCATATAACTAGTATGAGACTGAAAATCATCAGGATATAGCAGACATACCCTGTGCTACATGCCTCACTTAACATACTGACTGAATCAGCATATATCTTATCGTATATCCTGCATAAGGTAAAAACGCTCGTAATAAAATATCGCATATCTGTGACAGGGACATAAGCATATCTGTGACAAGGATATATCTAGTGAAGCATGTACAACTAGGAGAGAGTTGACCTCTGGGTAATACAATCAACTCTCAACTTTTTGTACTCTTCAGATGTGAGCAAAGAAGCCTTGGCCTTTAACCAATCTGCAGGTCTTGGCATTATTATTGCAACATAGACAAAGGTTAACATAGAAAGAAGTTCTTTAAGAGCCTTGCATTGCTCTCATTATGAAGAAAATGTCGAGAGGCCTTACATTTCACTGTGAACTAGATTGCTTCCAAGTGAAGTGTCTGGTTTCAGTATGAAGGACCAATGGAGCTTTGATTATTATATCATATAATATACAAATTAATATTATAGTTCTATGCTCCACATCAAGTCATGTTTCCATTTGAGAAGTTATCTGCACTGTAATTAGGTGGTATCAGTCTTTGATGCTTGGAACTACAAGCCACCTGTGCTATACACACGAGCGTTGTACAGAGTAACTAAAGCAGTACATTTTAAGGGATTGAGGTATCACATTAACTAAACCAATACTTAAGAGTTGAGACTATGGTAAAAGAAAGTAGAAAGCTTGTCTCTTAATTTTCATCTCATATGCTGTAACTAGCTATTAACATAAGTATCTGTTTATGGCAGAATAATTAATGGACCGCTTTATTTCTCTCAAAACTAGATGAGTGACAAAAATTAACTTATCACCAAAGGGACTTCTAATACTTGCAACGCATGCGTAGTCTGTAGTTTCACTGGCATAAGCAGATAGTGAATAAGAAATTGGATGGTCTCTTTTGGCAATATGTAACATGTTTGCTACCTTGAAGACATGAGGGGCACCATGAATTTGTATATTGCTCGAAGTTCTTTGACCAGGAAAGAAGTACATCTTGAGTATAGACCCTTTGCCCAAAACAGAACCACAACGATCCTTTACAGTGGCCTCCATAACTGCATCACCATGCTGAAATTCATGGGGTGTTCTTAGCTTTTCCTGAAATTGGAACAAATTACTTATCCAGTAAAGAATAAATTTAAGTTTATTGACTGACTCTAAACTTCAAAAAGCTGGTTGCTGAAAGTAAAATAAAAAGAGAGACGTACGGGGACCGTAAAAAATCGCCCAGGTTGTAATCTTATTGACCATTTCATTGCTTGAATTTCAGGTCTCCGATGAATTTGTTAATTTGATAGAGAGGTTACAGGTCATTGCCAAGACTTTTGTAATCTGATAGAGAGGTTACAGGTCTTTCTTAATTTGTCATAAATTTATGTGCGCACAAAAAGAAGGGACAACAGAAAAGGTGTACTATAGATTGCAAGTTTCCAGTTAGGGCCTCGTCACTAGGCTCAGAACTCATGGATATTTATTTTACATGGCAATAGTTAAAGATGTGTGGTGCTTTCAACGATTTCTTGCATTAAAAAAACTACTTAATAGATGCAACATTTGAATTTACACTAGACAGAATGGTCATCACTAGGCAGCATAGGTGTATAACTTGCACTTGCAAGAAACCAGAAAAATAAAAAAGGCTCATCTTACCTGCTGGGTGGTAGACGAGCTCTACGGCATCTGCACTCACAAATAGAGGCTTCATCTCCTATGTGATACCAGTGCAAATGCTTCACCTGACAAAGAATTTAATTTCCATGTATAAGTATTGTATGCCATTTATTTATCAATTTGGATGACTTGACCTAGGATTGAACAGGTTCAAAACAAAGAAAATGATAAAATATTATCCTAAGGACAAAACCTGCTTTGGCACATGTATATTCAGTATTCTAGATGCTGCATTTTCTAAACGTGTACAGATTTGTTTCTGGATGAAAGCTAGTTAAATGGAGTAATTGTATGTAGGCCATATTTTCATTAAAAATGTGAACATCGTCAGAAAATGATACAAAAGTCTTGGCAATGTATGCGACTATACTTGATGATATTTTCTGCACTTGGTAACCTGGTCAGCACTTTGCAACTGAACCGTACAAGAATCCTCCAACTGGTTAACAGACCACTTTACAGATATATGTTCTGTTTGTCAAAGTAATTACAGAAATTAAACGTTTATTTCGTAGTAGTAACATATACAAGCAACCACATTTCCATTAATTTCTTCAATCAACCACCCTTTCCGGCCTTGGATTTTTAGAAGAAAGTTGACATGAAGTGACACACAAAGAGCAGTACTCGTGATAAGTGGATTTATATCCACTTGGAGCATTCTAAATCGGCTTAAATTGATTATCTTGGACTCAAGTTTCTGGTAGTTTTGATGTGTTTTGCTTAGTTGTGCAGATTTACGAGAAGGTTGACTAAGGTGGATGCTTCTATAATTTTTTGGGAATTAATTGATTAAAATTCGGATTTTTTAGAAGGGTTGCGCAGTCTACACTGTTTGGGCCATATCTTGAGTTCTATAAGTCTGTTTTCAACCCGTAAGCAGTCCACGCGAAGATAACGAGATTTTCTATCATTCTAAGGTGGTCCAGAGGTCCAATTACGTTTGGAACGTTCCAGAAAAACTGAAGAAAAGTCAGCCACGAATTTTCCTTAAAAACAGAATCAGTTTAGGAAACGTCTTTTGCAGAAATTCTGTTTTAATTCTATTTTGGGTATTTTCTTGCTGGGCAAGACTTTTAGAGCCTATTTAAACACATCCTACCAATGTAATAGATATACAGATTATCATAGTTTTATTATTGTAACCTAGCTTAGATCTGCAAGGGAGAAAAGGAGAGAAGGGTTCAACGCTCGTGACAAGCAACGGATCTAGATCTACTTCATCCTTTGTTCTAGATTTGTTTTTCTTAAACTCTTGTTTATTAATATAATTGCTTCTTTTATTCATATCTTGTTATTTATCATGTTTTCATCAAATCCCACGATGATGAACGGTTCAATTATGGGCTAATCGTTGTCGTGGGATCCTAGTGAATTTATCTATGTAGCTTAGTAGTTTGCATGCCTTAAAGATTTATGTGTGGTGAATTACTGATATCCTCGTATGGTTAATCTTAATGCTTTTAGATGCGTAGCTAACATCTAAATTGAATTGTTAATCTCTTGTGAAGTGAAAGTGGATCTTGAGATTTAGAACTTGCCATGCTAGCATAGGTTCATAATTGTTATCAATATGATTGTGGTGTGAGATGAAAATACTTATACTGCCCTATGTGATCTAAGTGGATAACTTGTTCTTCAACCGTTATGTTTTCAAATTCTATAGACATATAGGGTCTAAGCATAATTGGTGTCTATTCATCTTCTATCTCTTTTGTGGATGTATGTTTAGTTTGGTATGCGTATGCTGACAGGTAGCGTATACTTGTTTCGTGTTATCCGATCAGATATCAAAACCATCGCATGTTTTAATTAAAGGCTGCAACTCTAAGTGAAGTAGATGATGAAACTAGGGTTCCATGTTTTAATTCTCATAAGTAACTCGATTTCTATTCTTATTATTTAATTTAATTCTTAGTTTTATAATTTTGCATCTTAGTTTAATTTAGTAGATAATCAAAACCAAATTGTTACTTTTCTTAGCAGTGAGTTAAAACCATACATTGTTGCATAGGCATATTTACTGAATTGAACACCATTCTAGATCTCTGTGGGAACGAACTTGATTTAATCATATATTACTTGTGACTACGTGCGCTTGCGTAAATTTAGCATAACAAGTTTTTGGCGCCGCTGCCGGGGATCATCGGTGTTTTTATTTTAGTTTATGTGCTTGTCATCAGTGGTCGTTAGCGTTCACTGACTCGGATTCTTACTTAGTTTGTTTGTTTCGTGGTGTTTATAGGTACTTAGGTTTGTATGCAAACACGTTCGCAAGCTCGGTTACAAAAACTGGTGGAAGACGATCTTGTAGTGGATAATAAGAACGAGGAAACTGAGACTACAGTAGCAATGGCAGACGCAGCAGCAGCAGCTAAGGCTTTGAGGGAGTATTCTCAGCCGAAACTCAATGATATCCAGTCTAGCATTATTAGACCAGCTATTGCAGCAAACAACTTTGAGATTAAGTCTGGCACAATTCAGATGGTGCAGAATTCAGTTCAGTTTGGGGGTGCTTCTACGGAGGATGCCAACATGCATGTTCGGGACTTTATCGAAATCTGCGACACTTTCAAATGTAATGGTGTGACGGATGATGCTATCAGGTTGAGGCTTTTCCCATTCTCTCTGAGGGATAAGGCTAAGAGCTGGCTACACTCTTTACCACCTGGTTCCATTACTACATGGGAAGATCTTGCTCAGAAGTTCCTTACTAAATTCTTCCCTATGGCGAAAACTGCAGCATTAAGGAACCAGTTGACTCAATTCCAACAGCAATCTGGTGAGTCATTATGTGAGGCTTGGGAACGCTACAAGGAGATGCTACGGAAGTGTCCTCATCATGGCATGCCTGATTGGATGGTTATTAATGGGTTCTACAATGGATTGGGAGCACAGTCTAGGCCTTTGCTAGATGCAGCATCAGGTGGAGCTCTGTGGGCGAAGAGTTATGATGAAGCTTATGATCTTATTGAGATGATGGCTGCCAATGAATACCAGAATCCAACCCAAAGGATATCTCAAGGCAAGGCAGCAAGAATTTTTGAAGTAGATACAGCTGCAATGATTACGGCTCAGTTGAAAGCTCTTGCTATGAAAGTGGATTCTCTTGCTAATTATGGAGTTAAGCAGGTGGCTAGTGTTTGTGAGTTATGTGCGGGCGCACATGAGACGAATCAGTGTGCTATTTCTCCTGAATCAGTACAGTTCGTGAGTAATTTTCAGAGACCTGCTGCACCAATTCCAGCCACCTATCATCCGAACAACAGGAATCATCCCAATTTCAGCTGGAGCAATAATCAGAATACTCAACAGTCTTATCAGCAAGCGAAGCCGTACAATCAAGGCTATCAGCAGCAGTATGCTCCAAGGCAACAATATCAACCTCCAGGATTTCAGCAGCAACAACCCCAGGCTCATGCGGGGCAATCTTCTAATGAGATAGATGATATGAGAGTGATGATAAAGAACCTGCAAGCTGGCCAGAAAGTTTTGGAAACTCAGTTGGGGCAGATTACAAGTGCCTTGGTAAATATGCAACAAGGAACTCTTCCTAGTGATACGGAGACTAATCCAGGCAGAAGGGAAAGCAAAGAACAGGTCAATGCAGTTACTTTGAGATCTGGAAAAGTCACGAGTGATCCTAAATCAGCAACTGAAGAAGATGAAGAGGTTCAGAATCAGCAGGTTGAAAAATCTGCAGTGCCAGAAATTGAAAAATCTGATTTAGTGGCTAATCAGCTTGATGGTGAGAAGAGCAAGAAACCTGTTGAAAAGTCTATTCCGGAGCAATTTCCAATGAATAATCAGATCTATCCACCTCCTCCATTTCCTGGACGTTTGCGGAAAAGTCAAGAGAAACAGTTTCAGAAATTCATGGATGTCTTCAAGAAACTGTCCATTAACATTCCTTTTGTTGAAGCATTGGAGCAGATGCCAAGATATGCAAAGTTCATGAAAGATATTTTGTCACGGAAGAGAAGGTTGGAAGATTTTGAAACAGTGGCATTAACGGAGGAGTGTAGTGCCGTTCTGCAGCAGAAGTTGCCACCTAAGCTTAAAGATCCGGGAAGTTTCACCATTCCTTGTACTATTGGCAACCTTTCATTCAACAAGTGTTTATGTGATTTGGGAGCTAGTATTAATCTCATGCCTTTGTCTGTTTTCAAGCAACTTGGTTTACCGGAGCCAAAGCCAACTAACATCTCTTTGCAGTTGGCTGATCGATCTATCACTTATCCAAGAGGTGTAGTAGAGGATGTTTTGGTGAAGGTTGATAAGCTCATATTCCCAGCTGATTTTGTTATCTTGGATTTTGAAGAAGATAAGAAGATTCCCATAATCTTGGGAAGGCCTTTTCTAGCTACAGGGAATACTTTAATTGATGTGCAAAAAGGAGAGCTTACAATGAGGGTGCAAGATCAGAGTGTCACCTTTAATGTGTTCAAGGCCATGAAATTTCCGACAGAGGATGAAGAATGTTGCAGTGTGGAAATAGTTGATACGGGTCAGAGACAGAAGTTTGATCAATTGTTGAGCGAGAAATCGGACAGTTCTTCGGTTCGTGATCTTTCGAAAGTAAAGCTTGGAGAACTTCCACCACATTTGAGGTATGTCCTTTTGAATAATGAGCTAGTGATTTTTGAAGAGGGGCATGATAACGTGTTGCGAAGGTGGAAAGCAGATGATAAAGAAGAAATTTTTGTTCAACCGGTTGAGTCGGAGAAGCACTTTAGAGGTGTGAAGAAGAAAAAGAAGAAGATTAGGCCATTTGGTAGTAAAATTAAGTGGAAATCTGAGGGGAAAGTTTTGTGGAAAGCAAGCAATCAAGATGTCAACGTTCGTATGAGTGGTTTGTCTGTTGAAGATGGTTCAGTTATTCTTTTGAAACCACCATGATTTGAGGAAGTAACGTCAAGCTATTGACGTTAAAGAAGCGCTTGGTGGGAGGCAACCCATGCATTAGTGTAGGAAAAAAAAAAAATAAAAAATTTTTGAGTGTTGTGTGAAAAAAAAAAAAAAAAAAAAAAAAAATCAGAAAAATCGAATTTTGAGTGTGTCACGCAGGAGCAAGCTGCGTTACAGGGCAGTTTGCGCCCCTGTGGCGCAACTTGCGCCTGCGTTACTGGAGGAAGAGCAGTTTGCCCCCCTGATGCGCTAATTGCGCTGGCGTGTCTGTAATAGGGGCAGCTTGCCCTGGACGCAGGCAGTTGGCGCGTGGTTTTAAAAAAAAAAAAAAAAAAAAAAAAATTTCACCGCTGTTCTGTGTTCAGTCCGTGAGTTTGTGTATATATATTAAACAAATATTTTCTCTTTCCCCTCCCATTCTTTTTATACCCCCATTCTAAACCTAATTCTTTTCCTATTTCAATTCGAAAACCACCCATCTTTTCTCCAAAAATTCTAAACCTATTTCTTTTCTAATTCTTATTTCTTATTATTATTATTATTATTATTATTATTATTATTACTATTATTTTTTTTATTATTATTATTATTATTATTTATTATTATTATAGTTATTATTTATTATTATTATTATTATTATTATTTTCTTTATTATTATTATCTTTAGTATTATTATTATTATTTATTATTCTTATTCTTATTATTATTTATTATTATTATTATTATTATTTTATATACACACCTATACATACAAATCCAATTCCTCTTCTATTTTTTTTATATATCTCTAATAAATTCAATTCTAAAGAGGAATTAATTGCAAGTTCACCTCTTTGATTCGTATTGGGTAAATCTTTTTCTCTAATCATAATTTTATTACGAATTTGTGTTCTTGTCAATTGTGGGTTTTGTAGTATTCAGGCAAGGTGGCCAGTCTATGGAGCTCGTGCGCAATATCCTCCACCAGATTCATCCGAGGAGGGTGACTGCTTCGGTATTCAGGTATGTTTTCTGCTATCCCTTGTATTTACTTCCATTCAATGAGGGCATTGAATATTTTAAGTTTGGGGGTGGTTTGAGGGATTAGTAGTTGTTGTTGTATTATTTGTTCATGTAGGATTTCATGCTTTGCATATTAGTAGTAGTATTTATGCATATATGTTCGTGTTATCTACGTTTGTTTCATATAGGACATTCTGTTTTTATTTTCGTATATCATGTGAGTCCATAATAGTTTGCATTTGCACCCATGCTTGATAGGAATTTTGTGTTGTTGACGCTTTTGATTGAGAAGTGATATGCTTTGTTCTTGTGCACACACATACACTAGTAAGTTGAAGCTAGTAGACTTATTGAATGTTGTAAGTGATTAGAAGGACATGAATATGTGCAAGATGATTTAGTTTGCATGTTTTGAATACAAGTTGGTGCGTTAGAGAGATTTTTTGCTTGAGATTGAGTATGTTTTTCCACCAAGTGAGATTTTGAGCCTTATTGCATATTGCATATTTGCAATTTATTCGTTTGCTTGAGTGTCCACGGATTGTTTGCATTGCTAGCAGTTGTTTGAGGTCTTTCTTGAAACGCATGACATTATTTGACGATTAAAATGATAAAGGCATTTAGGAATAACCGCATATTTTCCCATATTACCACACCATATTTACATGATCAATTAGTTAACCCATTGAGCTTAATCCTATTTTTTCGGTGACATACCACATTACTTGCCTAGACCTTTTTCTTGTATTGGCCTTACATTAATTTGAACCCACATTGTCAAAGGCTAGTAGAGTGCTTACGGGAGTAATAAGGTGTGCAAGGAGGGGTTATTGTTGGTTGTACTTTTGGGGGGAATATTGAAAATTGGGTTTGGTTGTTTACTTGATAGTCGACATATGTAATAAATTATGGGATCATTGTTATTGTTTATATTATTGTTTGTGTTCTATTTAGCTCTCGAGAAAAAAAAAAAAAAAGAGAAAAGAAAAAAAAAAAAAAGAAAAAAAAAAGAAAAAAAAAAGAAGAAAGAAAAAAAAAAAATATTATGAGAGCATGTTTGTGTTTGTTGTGATCTTATTCAGTCGACTAGTCGAGTGTTTGTTTTAGTAAAAATTATGTGGGGGGGAAATATGGTGTTGTGTATGATTTATTATGGTACTTACTAGCTTTTGACACCACACCTGTTTGGCTTATTTGACATACCTTGTCCCTAGCCCCATTACAACCCAATTAAAGACCATTTGATTATCGTCATTGATGTATGTTGTGTTAAGAGTTAGATTGATACCAAATGTCAAGCATGTTTATGATTTTGTTGGAATTGAGTGATACACTTACCCTTGTTTTTGAGTGAATATTCTTTTGTGAGTGGATTGTGAGTGTTTGCTTGTTTTTTGCGTATGAGATCCCGAGTTTTGTCTCAAAGATGTACTCTTGTAGGCTTAGCATGTTTACTAACTTGTTCTTACACTTGACATGGGCTTGTGAGAACTTATGCATGTTCATTGAGTAGACTATGTGAATACTTGCACTTTCGACACCAAGACATTGCGTATTTACTTTGATTCTTAAGTTGATATGGCATGAGAGGATTTGAAGGTATGGTAGATTAGATTAATTGCATTTTCATTTAGTTGCATTCATGCATTGCATTGCATTAGGTTAAATGGATTTTGTGGGTACATTCGCTATAGGCCCTCACGAGACCTTACTCGTCCACTAGGGCTGCCTAGGGGTTTAAAGGGCTTGTTGCATATGCCAAATGCAACCGTGATCACCTACGGAAGTGGTACTAGTTAGTTAGTTAGTTGTAATTGTTTATGCTTGAGGACAAGCATCGGTTTAAGTTTGGGGGTGTGATAAGTGGATTTATATCCACTTGGAGCATTCTAAATCGGCTTAAATTGATTATCTTGGACTCAAGTTTCTGGTAGTTTTGATGTGTTTTGCTTAGTTGTGCAGATTTACGAGAAGGTTGACTAAGGTGGATGCTTCTATAATTTTTTGGGAATTAATTGATTAAAATTCGGATTTTTTAGAAGGGTTGCGCAGTCTACACTGTTTGGGCCATATCTTGAGTTCTATAAGTCTGTTTTCAGCCCGTAAGCAGTCCACGCGAAGATAACGAGATTTTCTATCATTCTAAGGTGGTCCAGAGGTCCAATTACGTTTGGAACGTTCCAGAAAAACTGAAGAAAAGTCAGCCACGAATTTTCCTTAAAAACAGAATCAGTTTAGGAAACGTCTTTTGCAGAAATTCTGTTTTAACTCTATTTTGGGTATTTTCTTGCTGGGCAAGACTTTTAGAGCCTATTTAAACACATCCTACCAATGTAATAGATATACAGATTATCATAGTTTTATTATTGTAACCTAGCTTAGATCTGCAAGGGAGAAAAGGAGAGAAGGGTTCAACGCTCGTGACAAGCAACGGATCTAGATCTACTTCATCCTTTGTTCTAGATTTGTTTTTCTTAAACTCTTGTTTATTAATATAATTGCTTCTTTTATTCATATCTTGTTATTTATCATGTTTTCATCAAATCCCACGATGATGAACGGTTCAATTATGGGCTAATCGTTGTCGTGGGATCCTAGTGAATTTATCTATGTAGCTTAGTAGTTTGCATGCCTTAAAGATTTATGTGTGGTGAATTACTGATATCCTCGTATGGTTAATCTTAATGCTTTTAGATGCGTAGCTAACATCTAAATTGAATTGTTAATCTCTTGTGAAGTGAAAGTGGATCTTGAGATTTAGAACTTGCCATGCTAGCATAGGTTCATAATTGTTATCAATATGATTGTGGTGTGAGATGAAAATACTTATACTGCCCTATGTGATCTAAGTGGATAACTTGTTCTTCAACCGTTATGTTTTCAAATTCTATAGACATATAGGGTCTAAGCATAATTGGTGTCTATTCATCTTCTATCTCTTTTGTGGATGTATGTTTAGTTTGGTATGCGTATGCTGACAGGTAGCGTATACTTGTTTCGTGTTATCCGATCAGATATCAAAACCATCGCATGTTTTAATTAAAGGCTGCAACTCTAAGTGAAGTAGATGATGAAACTAGGGTTCCATGTTTTAATTCTCATAAGTAACTCGATTTCTATTCTTATTATTTAATTTAATTCTTAGTTTTATAATTTTGCATCTTAGTTTAATTTAGTAGATAATCAAAACCAAATTGTTACTTTTCTTAGCAGTGAGTTAAAACCATACATTGTTGCATAGGCATATTTACTGAATTGAACACCATTCTAGATCTCTGTGGGAACGAACTTGATTTAATCATATATTACTTGTGACTACGTGCGCTTGCGTAAATTTAGCATAACAACTCGTAATCAAATCGATACAAACATCTGCAGATCATAAGAATTCAGAAATAGGTCCTAGCTGATCAATTCAAACTTGGGTCCGTAAAACTTTTCAGCTTCTCTTACGGTGCCAAGTGGATTAATAAATTGATAAAACATGTATAAGAACTATAATCCAGATTCTAATACTACATTATGCCATTAGATATTTCATTAGCAACCTTATTATAAATCTCTGCTCATTCAATAGATGCATAAAGAATTTATACATACACTTAACATATACATACACGCAACACATATACAGATGCATAAAGAAATTTATACATTGAATAGAAAAGGTAGAAAAAGAATTACCTTAAACGAAGATATAAACCAACTCGAACTAAATAAACCATCAGGAACCACGTCGCTCAAATCTGAATCTGAAACAAAGATAAACCCAAATTAAAGAGAGCAATTGAAGACTAAATCGATTAAAACACCATGAATAAAAAACCCCTAATTTAAACCACAAACCGATTAAAGCCCAAATCGATTGAAAACCCTAATTTTATTGTAGTAGGTTGAAGCCCTAATTGATTTGTAAACCCTAATTAAACAACACTAATTGTTTATCATCGAGAGCGAGAGATGGAAAAGAGAGAGTGTGAGAGTGAAAAGAGAGAGTGTTAGAGAGTGTAAAGAGAGAGGTGGGCGGTATTTTTGCCGCTCGTGTTTTTGTTGAAATTTTCTAAGCCCGCCCTTATTTTCGTTCTCAGTCTTAACATCTTACTTATGAGCTGTGCGTCTGTGAGAGGTTTTAAAAAATATTTTTTTTAATTAATCTAATCAATTTTAAAAAAATTAATCTAATTACAATAATTAATTTAATTACTTTCCAAATCTTAAAAAAATTTAATGTAATTAAGTTCATTAAAATAGATTTTTTAATACTTGTCTACTACAACCTATAGCAATATATTGGTATGCTATAGTAACATCAAATGACTGTGTTTGCCGCTCATCTCTCCTCAATAATTTACAGTACTTTTCATTTATTTTTTTAAAAAAATATTAATAATTTATTCAAATTTCTTGATATTAGATTATAATTATTAAATTTATTAATTTAAATATTTGTAATAATTCAAAGTTTATACAAATTATTATTTTCTCTATTAAATTTTTTAATGAATTTAGTTAAAATTTAATAATGTTTGGATATTACTTTATTTTAAAACCTTTTTATGTGAAATTTATAAACAAAATTTAATATTTATGAAAAATCAATAATTTAATTATTTGATGGAATATTACGTTTTAAAAGGATTATTTTAATGATTTTGTTAAAATTAATTATTTTTAAAGTCAAATAATTATTAAATCATTAATTTTAAATAAAATAAAAATTTTGTTAATGAATACTCTATGGTAAAACACCTCATGGTGTTACCCATTGTTAACACCTTTATAACTAAAGTAACATACTTTTGTGTCTATGGTAACACCACAATCAAAAGGTTGCGATAGGTCAAAATTTTCATAGCTATGGTAACACCCGTAGTGGTAACACCCATGCCAAAAGGTTGCGATAGGCCATCTATGGCGTAGTGTTGGGTTAACAGATAGAGCATTCTTGATGTACGATTCAGACATCCACTTCACAAAGCACTTGAAATTGGCGTTGGGTGCTTCAACATTACTAGTTAGAGCAATGAAATTGGTGTTGAACTTTACTGTTGCCATTTGTGTAAGAGAGAGAAGAGAGAAATTGAAGGTTGAAGAAGAAATTTGGCTTTTCGCAGTTAGGGTTTCAGAGGTTTAGAGAGTATAGATGCTGGAGAAATCGAATGAAATGAATCGAATAGATGTAGAATTGTATAAGTATGAAGTACTTGAATTGTTGATTAGGAGTATGTTTTGTATCGACAAGTCAGGCATTCGAGAAGTAGAAAACAACTATTCGATAAGTCAAGAAAGGCTTAATCGATAACTCAAGCAGATTGTAACTCACAGCTGGCAGTTATCTAACTTTTTTTTTATGGGGAATGATATATTTCATTCATGAAAAAAACAGATGATACATCTGAAGAGATAATAAACGCTCATTATCTAGCCGAAAGGTATGCTTAACCAATCTATGAGCCTAACGACCCAATAGAAAGAGATTCCCCCGGAAGTTAGATAATATCACATTTATATCCACCAAAAAAGGCCTCGTTAAAAAACCCCACAAGAGCAAAACCCTATGGGAAAAAACTCAAGCGGGGAAAAAGAGTGCCCTCCTAAAATAAATGAGTACATCATTACAAAAGCCTATGAATCAAAAAATTAGAAACTTCTTGATTTTTCAGCTTGATTCTTCCACTATGGTAAATCATAAAACCCGCTTTCATCCATCTTCTCACACTTCTTCCCACCAAAAAAGGTATCTTGCTGATTCCCCTAAAATCCAAAATTCTGCAATTTAACCATCTTCTCTTTACACTTCTTTCCACCCACGAAAACTGAAAATATAAATACAACAGATAAAACTATGTCAAAAAATCATTAATCCTATAAAACATTAAATAATTATTATACTTAGTATACATAATGAAGTTGAACAATTTTATATATCTAACCAAAGGAGTCCCCTATGGTTAGACATATAAAATATCAACTTCTCATACAAGATCTACTATAAAGTCATCTAAAATGACTTTAAGCAAGCCAACAAAATAGCACAATTGCCTCCTACAGGTCCAAAATATACGCCATCAATCATGGCCACCCATAAATGGTACAAAACTTGATTACTACCCATAAATGGAAAAAAACTTAATTAATATCATAAAAAGTACAAAAACTTGATTAATAAAAGCATGCAACATAAAAGTGGAAATATTTATTCAGGGAAATTTAAATTTTGAATTCAAGAATTAAGCAAGAACGAAGAAAGTGTGCCTAATTATAGTAGAGGAAAGTATTACTAATAAAGAACTAAATCATTAATAACTAATTAAGAAGGCAGTTATGGAAAAAAATAACAATAATGTAGTAATTGACTATATAACTTATTTAAGGAAAATTAAAAGTGCATATTTATGGGAAAAAAACCACATTATAATCAAATCATTAAACTCTCAGCTAACAGAATATATATAATTATAACAAAAATGATCATTTAATGAAAATTCAAAGATATATGGTAATTTTAACTAAGGGTACAATTCCAATTCTCAAACTATTTACCAATTAAATCATTAAAAGACTCCCTAAATTATCAATAAAAAATAAACATATGTAATTTGTCAACCACCAATAAATACATAATCAACGCACATAAATGCACTTTAAATACTTAATCATGCACAAGTAAAAAATATAAAATTTCAAATACAAAGTGAATTCCTTTAATAGAGGCAAAATTGATACTTAAGCAATATCAAAAGGTAACCGAAAGAATTAATAAACAAATTACCACTATCCAAAACTGGAGCTAACGCAATTAAAACGAGTAATCTTACCAATTAATCATGCATACATATTTATCACAAAATTAATAAAATCGTTGTTCTGTGCAAAACGTAAAATTAAGCAAAATAGTATTGAGATTCAACTTTAAAACATTTAATTATAGAAGTAATTACAATCCAATTTAAAAAATTAAAAGCGTAAATTACTATCTAAAAATCAGTCAATCACATTTAAGGCAATAATAACAATAACATACAAAATAAACTGAAGAGTAAATCAAGGCTAAAATAAATTTAAAAATATTAATTAATAATTAGAAATCACCGCCTCGATACCACCACTAACCAACAGTCCAACACCACCATCGCCACCATACGGATCTCTTTCTCTTTCTCGGTCGAACTTGAATATGCACAAACAAACAGGTTTTGAAAAAGACCTTACCTTGTCCATAGTATCCGTGCACACGTCCACAGAATTAATCAATTTTTTATATGAACGAACAACCAATTATATATACAAGTCAAAGTGTAAAACAATAAACATAATCGATACTATTATTACATGGTTAGAATGATCTATCATGCCTCTATTTAGAATGATCTACCATGCCTTACTAATAACAAAAAAAAGAACCTCATCAAACATTATGCTTACAAATAAAGTGTAGAAATAACACAAGACAACAAGAAGCAATAAAAGAATGAATCAAAACTATACATACTTGCACACAAAGCCAAAGCCACGCAAATATGAATAAAAAATCATACCAGTAACAGGAATTTGGACCACTTAATTCATTGTGCCAAAAACGAGTCTGTAAAGTGATGTAAAATTTCCAATAGGTTGGGGAATCAAACCTTGGAAATTATTAGATGAAAAATCAATATAAGTTAGCGATGTCAAATACCCTCTAGCTTCAGGGATCAAACCTTCAAACTCACCTCCGGATAGATCGAGTTCCGAAAGAGCAGTTAGATTTCCGATCCATTTAGGAATCGAACCTTCAAAATCATTATCACGGAGTTGTTTATGATTCAAAAGGAAGCAAAAATTGCAACTGTGTTTATAGGAGGCTAAAGTTGAATGGCGAAGAATAAAAGATTTTGTGCAGATAGATTTGAGTATTCTAGAATAAAATCTTATTTGAATGAATGTTTCTGTTAATAAATCGTGGCTCGCTACGGAACTTAAATTTTATTTGCAATAAATCAAATAAAATGTGTTTTTATGAGTGAATTCAAATTTCAGACAAAAGTCCAAAATCGGTTGAAATTCAGCGAGAATTCAGCCTTTTCAAATGATTCGAGAACTCAAATACAGTGTTCGAGAACTCAGACATTAGAGAACTCAATTACCATATTCGAGAAGTCAAGAATACCTCTATTCGATATCTCTAAAAGACTCAATTCGAGAACTCAAGAGTACTCTAATGAGGCTTGTTAGAGATGTCGAATAGTGAATCATTCGAGAAGTCTGACTTATCGAACTATACTCATCACTCATAAAAATTGATTTTCACTATCTTTTAAAATTTACCAGCCATATTCATTGGAGAATATTCTAGCAAATTAAACAGTGATTTTCTCAAAATTTCATAAAAATTTCAAGTTAGCAAAAATATGATTTTCCAACATATGCAACAGATTTGAAATATTTATAAATCATATTTCAGTCAACACTTACTTCAAAAATATTGAGAATTTAAATAAAGTAAGTGTTTATTGCTGCAACAATCTAGATGATATATTCACTTAGCCAGAATCTAAAGAATTCAGTATTCCAATCTCACTAACCAACCTTGTGAAGGTGGCTTCATCTAGTGGCTTAGTGAATATGTCAGCTAGTTGTTTATCTGTAGAGACATAATGCAACTCAATGGTTCCATTAGATGCATGTTCTATAATGAAATGATATCTAATGTCAATGTGCTTTGTCCTAGAATGATTGACAGGATTGGCAACTATAGAGATTGCACTTGTGTTGTCACACATGATTGGAATTCTTTCCAACACAAGTCCATAATCTCTAAGTTGATTTCTAATCCAAAGCACTTGAGCACAGCAACTTCCAGCAGCTATGTATTCAGCCTCAGCTGTAGAAGTTGACACAGATTGTTGCTTCTTGCTATACCAAGAAACTAACCTTTGTCCAAGAAACTGGCAGCTACTTGAGGTGCTTTTCCTATCCACTCTGCATCCAGCATAATCAGCATCAGAATAACCAACCAGATTGAACCCTGTGTCCTTAGGATACCATAAACCCAAGTTTGGAGTGCCCTTCTGTAACACCCCCTTCCTAAAATGGGAGGAGATATTACTTAAAATCCATAACCTGCAACATAGCACTAAAATAATTTCTAAATAAATGATTAAGTCTAAATAATGCTGGAAGTCCATAAGTCCTAATCAATGGAATAAGGGTAGCTCTCCATCACACAATCCCAGATCCCCCTAAGCACCTGCCAGAAAAAGGAATACGGCATGAGCCAGTTGCCCAGTACGGATTTGGAGTACAGTTTATAAAACAGAAAAACAGTTATTTACATTTGACAATTTATAATAAACCATTTATTTCAAAAATAAGCATGGCTGAATCAACGAGGGGTTAGGATATTTCATACCGAGATCAGAACAGAACAGATACAAATACACACATCATAGGGTACCTAATGCGTGCAACAAACCGGATAACGTGTACGGCATATACAACGTCACCGCCAAATCAAATCACAAATCAAATCAAAATATGGGTGCACCCATGTATCCTGAAACAAATATCAAAATGCGCAAAAGCTCGCCACCTGAGCTATCAGAAGGATACGCCGTGACCAATCACACTGTCACGGAAGTGTCATGTCACTGGTGCCGCAATGACATGGCTGTAGTACCCCTACAGCTGGTTAACTCGGTATACCCTATATCACTAAGGGTTCAAATAAAGTATTTTCGCAAATTTTTATAAATCACATAAAACAGATATTCCAAATATTTCCACAGATATTTAAATTCATAAATTTTAGAAAACCCCATAAACAGATATTTGAATATTTTTCAAGACAAATGAATACATAATTTTAAAAAACTACAAAACAGATATTTAAATATTTTCAAAACAAATATAAAAATCAATTTCCAAAATCAATGAGTCAAAATATTTTTCAAAATCAGGACAGTCAAAACAATTAAAACCAAGTGAACAGATTTGAGGACAAAGTCGATTTAATATAATTAATTCTAAGATGAGTAGCGCTGAATGAAAAAGAGAGAGAATCCGTACCTCGAAAGTAATGATTTCAAACACTCACAAAATCCAAAACGATTCGCTAAACTCCCGATCCCCGATCTAAAATCAAAATTGTAATTTATAATTAACATACATTCTTTTTATATTAATTATTAAATACATTCCTATTATAAAAATATTAAAATCTACGACTCCGATTGACAAGTACATGACTAACTAACCATTGCACTCTCCTGTATAAACTCCTTATAGCTCGGATATTTCTTTCATAATCATCTTAACATTAAACTAATATAATTTTAAATCCTTAACCACGACTTAATAATCAACTAAACTAAAAACATTCATCCCAATATATAACACCATGTTTTGACTCTGACTCAACACACGCACTTGACACCTAAATAATTAAAAACATACTAACATGTCCCGACCAACCAGACTACCAATTTATAAACTTAAGATCCTCAATATTAACTTACAGGAATATCGAAAATAATTAATCGAAAATCATCAATGGACCAAAATATTAGAAATATAAAACAAAACATCTATACAGAGATTGATCAACACACATGTAATTTTAAATAATTATTAATGCACCCATGTTAAATACACTAACTAGGGATTTAATATTATAAATTATAATCTATAGTTTTTAACTCGGTTATGAAAATTGATCCTAACTGGTATAACAATTAATACAAAATCAATAAATTAGAATATTATGCAGTGTATCTTATTGAAATCTTAAGGAAGAAAAGTGAACAAGCAGCGCCTCTGTTTTCTCTATTTTCCTTCTCTCTTTCCGCGCAACCTTGTGTTAGGGTTTTGTTTTTAACACGTGTGCTTAGACAATGATCGTGTATGTTATTATATACTGATCTTAAGTAGTAAGTACCCTACAATTTTTAGAATTAAATAAACACCTAATATCAATCTTTTTTTTTTCTAACTAATCAATATAATTAATCACATTTTCTTATTCTAATTCTGATTCTAATTGTTATTATTATTATTATTATTATTAGTATTATTATTATTATTATTATTATTATTATAAAATCCCTATATATTACATATATACCCCCTTAAAAAGGATTCCGTCCCCGGAATCGAATGAAACTAAAACTCGTACCTGAATCAAATAAGTGTGATCAATTTTTTTTTTTTTTTACGGATAGATTCTTCTTAATTAATGATTCTTCCACAGAGCTTTGACAAAAAGAATGATTTTCTATCTAATCATTCGCTCTTTTCAAAGTAAGATAACTTCGACTTTCTCCTCACAAGTTAATTTTAAAAAAAATGTCTAACGAGCATTGAAAATTTTCTAATGAACCAAAATGACAATTACAATCCCATATAACCGATACAAAATATTTATGCATTTGTGATAACTTTTATCATGATTTTAATCTATAAAAACTTATACTCGCTTCTTACTTCTTACATGCAAGACTGCTATTGCAGATAATTGCAGTTAATATAAACAATTTATATGAGTCATGTCTTCAAGATAAATGATTAAATCTTCTAATCCTTTGCTACTAGTAACCATTAAATACATGTTGACAAATGCACATCCGAATTGAACACTGACAATTAATACACACATAACGTAAAAAAATCCATACATATCAATTTACTTACTGAAATAGTCACATTTTTTTATAATTGTCTTGAACCCATATTGTACAACACATCGTTAATCACTGCTTATATTATATTAAATATTTAATTAACACATTCTTCTAGTACAATTAATGACACTAATAAAATTAGCATAATAAAGTCAACTTATATAATATACACCCTAATAACAAATATAAATAAATATATACTTCAAAAAGGCCCTAACCATCCACAGACATGTATGTAAACATATATCAAAATATGGAATAGAGTCTAAATAATAAAGGCTCTTAAATTTATTTGTAATTAACTAATAAATTGGTTTGTAACTTGGTGTCTAGATATCACAAATAATGAATGACTTGTTCAAATAATTCTTAAAAGCCTTTAGTGTTAGAACAACTAATACTTACGTTTTGACTAGCAAAAATAAACTACGGTTGAGTACTTTTATACATTAATCTAAGCATGCCTTAATATTAACTAATAAACAATTAACAATTTAATTAAATTGGCATCTTTAGTATAAGAAATTTGACATATAGTTATGATCAAATACTATAAACAATCTCATGCAACAAATATAATTGATTAATTAAATTAGCAACAATCTAGTCTCACACGACTTAAATTAATTAAGGCACGTTGCACACATCAATGATATAAATTTTTGTATGACACTATGTAATATCAAATAACTTGACTTATTGTAGAAACACAGAGCCATCAACTTAATAAGCATGTATAAACACTAAAAGACAATAGACTAGAAAATAAATAATTAAGTGCGTCAATTAAATATAGGACATAATTACGAAATATGTAACTTTGTTTGTGCTTGACAAAAATTATAGAATATCTGTTTTTTTTTCTTGTCTCCTCCTGGTTCTCTCGTAGTGGCTAGTTCGACTAAATACACAACATAACTCATAATTTAAGGTTCAGTAGTGATATTAATTTATTTTAATTATCAAAATTAACAACATGTGTGTCTCTACATGTTCACTATCCCTGTGTCCAGATTATAAGACACGGTCATAACAAAATATAATCAGACTTAAATAATTAAATTATCAAATATTGTAAAAAAAAATATAAATAATATTTAACTCAATTTAAAACAGTCAAATAATATTTAACTCAACTTAAAACAGTCAACGCGTGTAAACTATATGGATTAGATGCACAAGTATCTAATATGAAACAAATATATAGGAAAAATAAAGATTAGTAATTCCAAACATAATTATATTCTAAAGCAATATTAAATAACTTGCATACAACATGTATTATAATAAATAACTTAATCCCATCCAAATCCTACTGAACTTCTTAAATTATTACACCTCAACATTTTATTAATTAGATACATACAATTAGAACATTAAAGAAAGTCATTGTCCAATTGCATTGTAAGAAAATAATTCGATTTTTAAGACATATTAAACTAAAATTATTGGTCTTTGAATAATTCTTGATACTAGGAAAGAAAAAAAATTAAAAATTAAAATTCAAAAAGATTTATATGTTTTCAAAACCTATTTGGGATGCCAAATGACGACCATTAGATAACATACAATACATTTAATTCCAAATACCTTGATACACGTTTTCTTTTCTTTTTTTTTTTCAAAAATACTTAGAATACATAAAACTTACTTACCTTACTGGATTAATAATTTCAGGCGTCCCTAAAATTAATAATACCTTTTCATTTAATTATTTATTTTGAGCGTCCCCAAAATAAAATAATTAAATTAAAAAAAATAGATCGAATGAGTATTTTAGGCATAATTTGAATAAAATTGAGAAAAACATTGCTATTAGTAAAAAGAAATTGAGGCTACCAGTATCAAAACAATATGAATATACTATAATCTTACAAGTTAACTACTAAAACATATACGAGTATGGGAAATACTTAAAATAATCAAATTCGAAAATATTACAAATAGATAAAGAAAACAAATTACCAATATTTGTATTCTAGAAGACTTAAAGCTTACTTAATTGGAATAAGCAATCAAAAGTGCACAATAGACCTTTTTCTATCGATAATTCAATATGTAAGAATGACTCACAATACGAAACAAATAGAAATATTATTCAAAATATAAAATAATTTACAAAAAATTAATAAGAAGATAAAGGTAGTACTCAAGAGATATTAATTATCACATGCACTAACAAACTACATGAAAATCAACTCACACCTCACGCACCTACGAATGGTTTACAGAATTACAATATAAACTAATATCATATTAACCTCTAAGTAAAATTTAAGGTTACCACAATTCTTATCTAGAGCTATAATCTCTAGTAAAACTAACAAAATTTTCAAGACTCCAATGAGTTAAGGCTGCTATTAAATAGATTCTAATATGTCTATGTCATCAAAGATCATTTGTTTTCCTTACAAACCAATTATTGCACAAATTATACTCTAACCAAACTATACTTAAACGATCGATAAATAAAACATTATCCTCAAAAGCAACACCCTTTTACAATTATCTAACACTCTTAATACTTAAAAATAGTATAAAAATGTACATATGTGACATTCATTTTAGGACCTCTAAAAATGTTAGACGACTCACTAACAAGGACAAAATTCAAAGGTTCTAAATTGATGACAAAGAAAGTATAGACCGAGTAGAACCATAATCGAATAACAAAACCAAAAAAATAATAAAATAAAATATTTCACTCCTATAAGAAAAATAAAAAAAATATATGTATAAACATATTCGAATAAAGTTCACAACAAAGAGATGGGACGAATTAGTTGAAAAATATCATATCAATAAAATAGTTCTCAAATGAACAAAACTGAATGAATTTTAAAAACATTGAACCCATCCTAAAGTCTACCCAAACTCATGGGTCAACCTAAATAGGTTTTCTACAAGAAAGAACCTAAGCTCTGATACCATCTTTGTAACACCCCCTTCCTAAAATGGGAGGAGATATTACTTAAAATCCATAACCTGCAACATAGCACTAAAATAATTTCTAAATAAATGATTAAGTCTAAATAATGCTGGAAGTCCATAAGTCCTAATCAATGGAACAAGGGTAGCTCTCCATCACACAATCCCAGATCCCCCTAAGCACCTGCCAGAAAAAGGAATACGGCATGAGCCAGTTGCCCAGTACGGATTTGGAGTACAGTTTATAAAACAGAAAAACAGTTATTTACATTTGACAATTTATAATAAACCATTTATTTCAAAAATAAGCATGGCTGAATCAACGAGGGGTTAGGATATTTCATACCGAGATCAGAACAGAACAGATACAAATACACACATCATAGGGTACCTAATGCGTGCAACAAACCGGATAACGTGTACGGCATATACAACGTCACCGCCAAATCAAATCACAAATCAAATCAAAATCTGGGTGCACCCACGTATCCTGAAACAAATATCAAAATGCGCAAAAGCTCGCCACCTGAGCTATCAGAAGGATACGCCGTGACCAATCACACTGTCACGGAAGTGTCATGTCACTGGTGCCGCAATGACATGGCTATAGTACCCCTACAGCTGGTTAACTCGGTATACCCTATATCACTAAGGGTTCAAATAAAGTATTTTCGCAAATTTTTATAAATCACATAAAACAGATATTCCAAATATTTCCACAGATATTTAAATTCATAAATTTTAGAAAACCCCATAAACAGATATTTGAATATTTTTCAAGACAAATGAATACATAATTTTAAAAAACTACAAAATAGATATTTAAATATTTTCAAAACAAATATAAAAATCAATTTCCAAAATCAATGAGTCAAAATATTTTTCAAAATCAGGACAGTCAAAACAATTAAAACCAAGTGAACAGATTTGAGGACAAAGTCGATTTAATATAATTAATTCTAAGATGAGTAGCGCTGAATGAAAAAGAGAGAGAATCCGTACCTCGAAAGTAATGATTTCAAACACTCACAAAATCCAAAACGATTCGCTAAACTCCCGATCCCCGATCTAAAATCAAAATTGTAATTTATAATTAACATACATTCTTTTTATATTAATTATTAAATACATTCCTATTATAAAAATATTAAAATCTACGACTCCGATTGACAAGTACATGACTAACTAACCATTGCACTCTCCTGTATAAACTCCTTATAGCTCGGATATTTCTTTCATAATCATCTTAACATTAAACTAATATAATTTTAAATCCTTAACCACGACTTAATAATCAACTAAACTAAAAACATTCATCCCAATATATAACACCATGTTTTGACTCTGACTCAACACACGCACTTGACACCTAAATAATTAAAAACATACTAACATGTCCCGACCAACCAGACTACCAATTTATAAACTTAAGATCCTCAATATTAACTTACAGGAATATCGAAAATAATTAATCGAAAATCATCAATGGACCAAAATATTAGAAATATAAAACAAAACATCTATACAGAGATTGATCAACACACATGTAATTTTAAATAATTATTAATGCACCCATGTTAAATACACTTACTAGGGATTTAATATTATAAATTATAATCTATAGTTTTTAACTCGGTTATGAAAATTGATCCTAACTGGTATAACAATTAATACAAAATCAATAAATTAGAATATTATGCAGTGTACAGGGACTTTATGAAATCTACATGAACCCCTTGGCATGGACATTAAAGAACTAATAATTGTACTCACAACATCATAATACCTGCTCTTATTGAAATCTTAAGGAAGAAAAGTGAACAAGCAGCGCCTCTGTTTTCTCTATTTTCCTTCTCTCTTTCCGCGCAACCTTGTGTTAGGGTTTTGTTTTTAACACGTGTGCTTAGACAATGATCGTGTATGTTATTATATACTGATCTTAAGTAGTAAGTACCCTACAATTTTTAGAATTAAATAAACACCTAATATCAATCTTTTTTTTTCTAACTAATCAATATAATTAATCACATTTTCTTATTCTAATTCTGATTCTAATTGTTATTATTATTATTATTAGAATTATTATTATTATAAAATCCCTATATATTACACCTTCAGATATGTAAAGATCCTTTTTATCGCAATCAAATGTGATTCCTTTGGATTTGATTGAAATCTAGCACATAAACATGTAGCAAACATGATGTCTGGCCTACTTGCAGTGAGGTAGAGTAGAGAACCAACCATGCCTCTGTAGACTGAGATATCTACTTTCTTGCCTTTAGCATCTTCATCCAATTTAGTTGCAGTGGCCATGGGTGTCTTTGCAGGTGAGCAATCTTCCAAGTCAAACTTCTTCAATAGATCCTTGATGTACTTGGTCTGACTGATAAAGATACCATCCTTTCTCTGACTGATTTGCAACCCAAGAAAGAATGTCAACTCTCCCATGATACTCATCTCATATCTGCTCTGCATGAGTTTGGAGAATTTCTCACACAGCTTCTCATTTGTCACTACGCCATAGATGGCCTATAGCAACCCCCAAACTGTGTTACCATAGACCCCATTTTGAAGTTACCATAGGCCAAAATAGGGCTATGGTAACACCTCAGCTGTGTTAGGTTCTAAGCAGTAACTACATGTATCTAAGGTAACATCAAAACACAGCCTAAGGTAACATAGCAAATGTGGTTACCAAAAACCTCTATAGCAACATCTTAAACACTCTACAGCAATATAGTTTGTGTGTTACAATAGATGGTACAATTTTGCACAGGGACAAATGTGGGGCCCACATCTAGGTGGTGTCAGCAATCTATTGTAACACCCTCTTTTACTAATTGTAACACATTATGTGTTACATAATTAAAATCATTTATAACTAATTTTAATAACAAAAAAATTGACATTTAAATATTACATTTTCAAGTAAAAGAAATCAAGAACCAAATTAATTACATTTCAATAACATCATCCAACATCATTTTGTACAAAACCAACCAAATCATCTAAAAATATCTACCAACACTAGCTAATGAACAAAACTTAAAACGTACAAGTAATAGAGCTAATAACATGGTAAATTTCAAAAGACAACCGGTATCCATCAAAGACTCAAAGATCAATTTATTGAGCTGCAAGAATTGTTTGACAGAAAAGAGACTCCTTGTGACTAGACTTCTCTTTCGTAATCCTTCTTCACGTAAAGTAGTTGTAGCAAGTCCCAGCAGCACAAAAAATAATAGTGCTCCAGCACGAAATGAATCTGCAGTAGGAAATAAAATAAAACGATGAGCACCTGTTAATGGATGACATACTTATGTATACTCAGAAAGAATAGGTACAGGTTAAAATATCATCACTGAGCTGTTAATAAAAGCTCGTCATCATAATACCTACAAATCCTAGCATTTTTAGTCAAATTAGTAGTAAATCCTACACTCGTACTTTGGTTGAGGCAACCATCACAACCCTGTGAAAATAAATCTGATATACACCGATACATACCTGTCCATCTACAATAATTACTAACACATGGTGTTGGCCATTACTGGTCTTAGGATGTAGGATTTCCATGCTGAAACAAAGATTCAAAGCTGCATAATTCTACTGGTAAACTTATGGAAATGGTAATACACACCTTAGAGCTAAAAATGAATTACCTGACAACTATTAGTATCACTTTGTACCTGACAATTAATAACTGTGGCACAACTTTTCTATAAACTAGGCAGTAAATGATTCTTGTAACTTCTGACCGTCAAAGAGTACACGGCTTAAGTTATACTTTTGACCGTCAAATTTGTAATTTATGTGTATATCTTTACTAAATCTTAGTGACTATTTAGTCAACTATAGAACTGAATAATAGCTAGTCACCATTCTGCTATAAACACAGATTTAGATGTACCACAACCCATTTACATAGCAATATCTAGGATAGGGTGTAAAGAGTGATAAAATAAAATTCAAAGAGTGCAAATTCTCTAGGATATGGTTTGCTGACTAATTAATAATAAGGGGGAATGAGCATTCATACCAATATTGGTGGCATTGGGCTTAACTTACACTTATACCCGGAAAGAATGGAATCGGGAAAGTAATGGAAGTTGTAAACATTTACTCGCAAAAGAGAACAAATTTCATTCTATTTGAGGCAGAAAAAGATTATTGAACAAGGACTTATGAGATAAAATTGCTAATAACAGTGAACTGGGTGGATTAACCATGGAAAATCCATTACCTCCAAAGTTTCCCAGCCGTTGAAAAGACGATTTTGGAACGTAACCCATCAAGGGAGAGACTTAATGCAATATTTAATAATCAAATACATCTAAGATAATGTGGGGATACATCCTTATGTAGAATTGAATTATTATCAATAACCTTCATATTTAAAGAAGTTCTGTCTCCGTACAAAACATAGAAATAAAAACACTAATTTCCCAACACCAAACATAATTAAACTATGCACTATTTACTAATAAATAAAAGGTTCCTTATATTCTTATTCCCTGCCACCGTTCCTCCCTGATTCCAGCCCTTCCAACCCAAAGGAACATCAGTCTAGACCAGAGAAAAACTATTACAGTTTAAAATATAAATGAAAAAATGTTTCATATAGAAATGTCATTCCGGTCATTGGCTTATTCTTTTCAATTATTTTAACCATTAGTAGGGATTAACCATTTTCAACCATCAACAAACTTGCACAATTAAGTTACACGATTGCCACATAGAAGAGAACAATATAATTATATCTATGTAAAATAACAATAAAGATGCAACTGGAAAGGACAGCATACCAAAAGTGTTGAAGTGATACGCTTTTCAACAGCAAGAACAACTCCTTCCTTGGTCTTTAAACCAATAGCAGTTGAACCTAACTGTTTAAACAATCAATCGCAAAACGAACGACAATTACAATCTTACTTACAATAACAAAGTAAGCTGAACAAATAAAAAATGCTACAAATTAAGTACGAAAGAGAAGCTTATATCACAAATTCTCATGATTATTGATTACAATTAGTGAAGAATGAGTACCTTAATCGACCTTCGGGAGAGAAGGTGTTAACACCTCTATCGTACTCAGTCCTTGAATTATATCAAACAAATCCACAATTACAAACATATAAAAATGAGTGAGATATCTAAGAACCCCCTCGATTTAGAGTGTATATTAAAGTAATTGTACCTGGTGAGAAACATGTTGAAATTTATCTAAATCTGCAACAAACACAATTACAGAGAGAGATGAGTGTGAGAGAGATGAGGCTCTGAAAATATTTGGGGGAAATTATGTTCTAAGGTGGGAAAATGATTTAGGGTAAATGTTTCTAAAGGCGGGCAATACAATTTTAAATTTTTCATTTTGCCGCTCTGTTTTTTTTTTGCTAAGTTGCCGCTGCTCTAAAGTATAATATTTACATTATTTTTTTATTTTGTAAATATTATCAATTTATTTTAATTTCTTGAAATAAAAATATAATTAACAAATCTATTATTTTCATAATTTTGTAATAATTCACAACTTATACATAACTTAGTTTTCTTTATTAAATTTTTAATTAATTTAATTAAAATTTAATAATGTTTGGATATTACTTTATTTTAAAACCTTTTTATTTGAAATTTATAAACAAAATTTAATACTTATGAAAAATCAATAATTTAATTATTTGATGGAATATTACGTTTTAAAATGATTATTTCAATGATTTTGTTAAAATTAATAATTTTAAAGTCAAATAATTATTAAATCATTAATTTTAAATTAAATAAAAATTTTGTTAATGAATACTCTATGGTAACACGGCTCATGGTGTTAGCCCATTGTAACACCTTTCATAACTAACGTAACATACTTTTGTGCCTATGGTAACACCACAATCAAAAGGTTGCGATAGCTAAAAATTTTGATAGCTATGGTAACACCCATAGTGGTAACACCCATGCCAAAAGGTTGCGATAGGCCATCTATGGCGCAGTGTGTAGAGCCAAAAATGATATCATCCACATAAATTTGAACTAGGATAATATCATCACCATGCTTCTTGTAAAACAGTGTCTTGTCCAATGTGCCTCTAGTGAATTGATTTTCAAGAAGAAATTGTGATAAGATATCATACCATGCTCTTGGAGCCTGCTTAAGTCCATACAATACCTTAAGCAATCTGTAGACAAATTCTGGGAAGTGTGGATCCTCAAAACCAGGTGGTTGTTGTACATAAACTTCTTCTTCCAATTCTCCATTCAGAAATGCACTCTTGACATCCATTTGATAAACTTTAAAGTTTGAATGAGCAGCAAATGCCAAGAATATTCTGATGGCTTCCAATCTAGCAACAGGGGAAAATGTCTCATCATAATCAATGCCTTCTTGTTGAGAGTATCCTTTTGCAACCAACCTCGCTTTATTTCTTACTATTACACCATCTTCATCCATTTTATTTTTCAGAACCCATTTTGTTCCAACAATGGTTCTATTCTTTGGTGCAGGCACAAGTTCCCATACTTTGTTCCTTTCAAATTGATTCAGCTCCTCTTGCATAGAAATAATCCAATCTGGATCTAACAGTGCATTATCAAGTTTCTTAGGCTCAACTTGTGATAGAAAACAGCCATAGAGGCACTCATTCTGAGTTGCTCTCCTAGTCCTTACTCCTGCATTAGGATCTCCAATGATTTGCTCCACAATGTGTGATCTATCCCATTTCCTTGAGTGCTCAGCCTGATTTCTCATTCTTGATGTTGCTTCATCATCCACATCATGATCATTCTCATTTCCCCCCCCTGTGAAGTTGCCACTACTCACAGGTGTGTCTTGGATGCTTGTTTCTCCACTATTGATTGGCACAAATTCTTCTCTTGTATCATCATTCACTTGAGTTTCTTGAACTTGAGTTTCAACTCCAGTTTCAATCTCTTCATCAGAATCATCTAGATTATCAAACCTTAATGGATCTTTATCTTCATCATTGGCTTCTTCTAATCCAGGTAGTTTGCTGTCATCAAATGTCACATTTGTGCTTTCCATAATTTTCTTTTAACTGATGACATAAACTTTGTATGCAATTCTTTCCATAGAGTAGCCAAGAAAAATTCCTTCAAATGCCTTTGCATCAAACTTACCAACATATTCTGAATTGTCCTTTAATACAAAGCATTTGCTTCCAAAAGTATGAACATAATTTAGAGTAGGCTTCTTTCCAGTCATCAAATTGTAAGGTGTCTTTCCAGTTTTTTTGTTGATGAGAGTTCTGTTCTGGATATAGCATGCAGTGCTCATAACCTCAGTCCAAAAACATGTAGGCATCTTTGCATCAAGTAACATTGTTCTAGCAGCCTTAATTAGAGTTCTATTCATTCTCTCAACAACTTCATTTTGTTGTGGAGTCCTTGGAGCTGAGAATTGCTGAGAAATGCCATTCTCTTTACAGAATGCTTCAAGTATGGCATTTCTGAACTCTGTTCCATTGTCACTTCTCAATGCAGTCACACTTGCATTGTTGGCTTTTGCTTCCTTGTCAACTCTCTTTATGTGCTCAATGATTACTTGTGGGGCCTCATCTTTTGATGCTAGAAATTCCACCCATGTATACCTTGTAAAGTCATCAACCATCACCAAGGCATACTTCTTTCTTCCTAGTGACATAATATTGACAGGCCCAAACAAATCCATATGAATGAGTTGTACGTAGGGGCTTGGTTATTGATGTCACTGTCTTTGACTTGTGGCTTGATCTTTTCATTTTTCCTTTTTGACAAGCCTCACACACTCCTTCTTGGCAGAATTCAAGTGTAGGCATGCCTCTCACTAACTCTCTTTTGACTAGAGAATTAATGGTTTTGAAGTTCAGGTGTGATAATTTCTTGTGCCACAGCCAACAATCTTCATTTGATGCTTTTGAATAAAAGCAACAAATTTTGTCCTTGTTTGCAGAGTCCATATTGGCTACAAACAGGCTTCCCTTTCTTACTCCAGATAGAGCAAAATCACCAGTCTTCTTGTGGGTGATCAAACATTCATCTTTGTCAAAATCCACCTTGAATCCCCTATCAGTAAACGGACCAACACTTAGCAGATTATGCTTGAGCCCCTTGACTAGTGCTACATCTTCAATGATGACATTACCAACTTTCAACTTGCCATATCCCAATGTGTTACCCATGCTGTCATTTCCAAAAGCAACCATTGGGCCAGCCTTTTCCTCATACTGTGATAGCAGGGCCATATCACTAGTCATATGATTTGAGCATCCACTATCCAAAATCCACATGACCTTCTTTTCACTTTCTTTGCCCTGCAAACACAAAGGTATTACTTTTCCTTTGGTACCCAAACAAGTTTGGGTCCATGTGACTTAGAAATAGTTTTATCGTAAATAACATGCTTGTCAACTTTCTTAGTGTTAGTCTTCTTGTGACTGTTAGAAGTCTTAGAACCTGAAGTTTCAGACTTAGGTGACAGAGGTACCTTCCTAGCTTTAGGAGGACTTGAAGACTTTGACCTTGTGTTGTGTGTGTGAGAATTGTGACTAATACAACCATCAATGAATTGCCTTCTCAAATTGAAACAGCTAGTCATCACATTCATGTTGCATGGCATACAGTCAAATTTATCACAAAATGGAGCATCTCTATGTCTTAGAGGCACAGAACAATCATAGAAAGGTTTGGACACACTACCAACAGGTTTCTTGCATGCATGAGTTAAATGATTGGTACTGAAATAGTTCTGACAAGTTTTCCTAGGGGCATTAGGCATATAAGCATAGTTGTTATCCTTGTTAATCCCTAACTTGCCGTTTCTGTTCTGTTTCTTCTTAGTCACTTTCTTTTCTGATTCACTCTTCCCAGCTGAAACAAACTTAACAAACTTCTTAGGTCTTGGCCTATCAACTACCGGCTCCTTGGCTTTTGGCTTGACACTCTCACTCTTGGAGGATGCTTGTTGTTCACTGGCTTGTGCCTCATCCTCATCATTCAACATTTGCTTGATGAGTAAGGCATCCTCATCAATTTCAAATGTTGATTCTTTAAAAATTGGATTTTCAGCCTTTTTCAAAATGTGAGGCACTTCCTCATGAACAACTATGTCATCTTCAATGACAGCATGGCCTTTTCTCTATTTAAGAGTGTCATAGTCAAGTCCAATA
The DNA here is from genome assembly GCA_037693485.1 of Kitagawia praeruptora. Classification (NCBI taxonomy): domain Eukaryota; kingdom Viridiplantae; phylum Streptophyta; class Magnoliopsida; order Apiales; family Apiaceae; genus Kitagawia; species Kitagawia praeruptora. Next base: position 41,958,130 of record CM075351.1, read on the forward strand.
GCAGCCTTTGGTTTAGCTTGAACTTTCTCACAGTAGGATTGCACTAGACCATATGATTTCTTAAATGTTTTCAGTTTGAATTCATTTTCAGCTAATTCATCCCTAAGAGCCTTTTCAACTTGACTAGCACATAAAACCTTGTTCTGCAGATATTCAACTTCTTTCTTAAGGTTTTCTACTTGCATAGCAGTTAGCTCAAGTTCCTCATTCTTTTTGGTTAACATTTCATTTCTAGTAGACAGTTTAGCAATCTCCTCATTAGCAGCAGTCATACTAGTATGAATATTAAACATCTCAACAGATAGTTGTTCAACCATGGATTTATATTCAGAAACAGACATGTCTATGGTAGTGAGAGATGGTACCTGAGAGTTTGATGAAGATGTGTCTTCCTCGGAATTGGCCATCAAGGCATAGTTGCAAAACTCTTGCTCTTCTCCATCACTATCAGAATCATCCCAACAATTCCCTTCAGCTATGTAGGCCTTACCTTGTGTCTGCTTTCTCAGAAGGGCCTCATACTTGGCTTCAAGTTCCAGAAACTCTTTATCCTTCTTTTTAGGCTTCTTGCATTCACTGGCAAAATGCCCTAGATCATTGCATCTATAACACCTTACAAATGACCTATCCACATAGCTGGTTTTGAATTTATTTCTGTTTGGTTTCACAGGTGCCTTGTTCTTGTTGACTGAATGGTTTTGAGTTTTGGGTTTGAAGGGTTGATTTCTTTTAAATATGATGTTTGGAAATTTTCTCGCCATGAAAGCATATGAAGTATTTTCCATCCCATCTAGTTCTTCAAGAGTGTAAAACTCTTCTTCCTCCTTTTCCTCAACAGGTTCACTTACCTCAGCTTCAGTTTCTTCATCATCTGCTACCTCCTCTATCCTTAGCTGGCTTGTAGATGCTTCTAGGTCTTGAATCGATTTGTTGACAATCAAGGCACATGATGTGTTTATCATTCTACCTTGGTTGGCTTGGATAGCCCTTTTCTGAAGTAACTCAAGCTCATGAGTCTTTAAGACTCCATAGAGCACATCATAGGTGACTTTGTTCAAATCTTTTTCCCTCAGAGAAATGACTCTTTGCTCTAGATGATTTGGAGAAGATAGCAGAAATTTCATATTTAACTCCTTGGTGCTGTAAACCTTGCCATTCATCTGCAACTCAGTGACTAGCTTGTGAAATCTTTCAAACATCTCAGTAATGCTTTCCTTGGGATGTGCCATGAAAGCTTCATACTGTGTGACCAGTATCTGTTTCTTGTTTTCCTTAACCTCATCAGTTCCTTCACACAACACCTCAATGTGATCCCACATTTCTTTGGCAGATGTACATGATGCAATGTTTGCAAACATTGACATGTCCATGGAATCAATGATAAGCAACATGAGGTGGCTGTCAAGAGCAACCTTCTCCCTTTCTGATTCTGTCCATTTTGATGGATCCTTGGCCTCATAAGATCTTGGGATAGTTGTGGTTCCAACAGTCTTCTCTGTTATCTCTTGTTGTGGAACAAAAGGACCATTCTTGAGAATCTCAGGATACAATGGATGAGAGGCTTCGATGAACAACATCATCTTTATCTTCCAGAGGTTGAAGTTTTCTTTGTCAAACTTAGGGACTTTCACCGTTCCTGTAGTCTTTGGTGTATTCGAACTCATGATCGTTTTTCTGTTTTTGAATAAACAGCCCGCTCTGATACCACTTGTTGTGTTTTGAATACGGTAAAAGAATACAGAGGGGGGGTGAATGGATTCTTGAACTTTTCTTTGGCTAGAGTCTATGTAGCAAATAAGTGTTTGTATGTGCAGAAGTGAAGGTACGGATAAAGAACAACACAAGACACAATATCACTTTAATCTAATGTATTATTAGATAAAGGTTGTTACAATCTGTGAATACAAATGATAGTATTCTCATCTTCATTTTTCTCAGAGAGATATAGCTTACAGTATATGAAAAACTTGACTCACAAAGTTGGTTACTAAGGAAGTGAGGCTGTATCCTTATAGAACATGGATACAACCTATTTACTACAAACAAGGTAGCTAAAACAAATTACTTTCTAGTCTGTCTATCCTTTTTGAGTAAGTGTCCAAACGGTTACAGATTTGACTTTGCAAAGCCTGTTTAGATCCACTTCTTTAGCTCCTTGTCTCTTCTATATCTCTCTAAGCTTCCTGTAGGCTTTCCAGAGCACGTTACAGATTGTGGTCCATAAAGTGCATTGGTTTGTTGCAGGTTTCAGACTTGTACAATTTCTTTAGTATTTTGTCTCCAAGAATGTATTCGAGAAGTGACTAAGTAGGTGATTCGAGAACTAGAATTGACTTGATCGATAACTCTGAGTTCTCGAACACTGTTATATTGACATATCGAATCACTTCTCGAATAGCTCTTTTCTTCAGGATTCCTTGAGTTGCCGAATAGAACTCTTGACTTGTTGAATCCTTGAGATATCGAATAGCTTTCTGAGTCCTTGAGATATCGAATGGAACTTTGACTTGTTGACTCCTTAAGTTCTCGAATAGAGTACATAGACATATCGAATCTCTGAGATATCGAATGAGATATCGAACAGTGTATTCAGAGATATCGAATAGTGTCTTGAGATATCGAATCCCTGACTTCTCTAATGTTGGACTTCTCGAATAGACAAATATACTTCTCGAATTGGTACTTAGGAAAATTCTTCATTTCTTCAAATCCCAACTTTGATTATTTGACAGTCTTTATCTTCTTGCTTGAGGCATGAACCTTGGAACTTCTTTCAAGCATTATTCTAGACTCTATAAGTATAGTTACACAACTAGGATTTGATGCCTACTACAAGTACAATACAAACAGAAACTCTACAACTAAAGGTTCCCTCAGTTAAGAGGTCATGTAAGTATGCAAAGCATTATAAACAATTAGGCTTGTTATTAGATGTATACAGGCATGCCTCTGTGACTAACACTTAGGTTAGTTATTTATCTCAATACGGTTGTTTAACATCATTTAGAAGAGGACTTCGCCTAGGTATATATTTTTTTTGAAATAAGCCGGATCTGATTATTATTATTTAAGTATTAAAAAAAATAGTATATAATCTAAGCTCTTAATTAAAGTTTAGATCTAACGGTCAATATCTATTTGGCGGTAGTTCAACAAATATGTGTATAAATTGTTTTACGAAAATTAGATTATTTGTATTTATGGAGTTTTGTTTCACTTAGGTTGGTTCAATACCGTTGTTATACATTATTTAGGAGAGGACTTCACCTATGTATCTTTTTTTTTTAAATAAGCCCGATTTGATTATTATTATTTAAATATTAAAAAATTGATATTTATAAGATTTTACACATTCGATTTAATATTTGTACTCCATTGATAAGTGGATTTTATATCCGCTTGGAACATTCTAAATCGGCTTAAATTGATTGCTTTGACCTCAAGATTGTGGTAGTTTTGATGTGTTTTGTTTAATTGTGCAGGGTTGGAATAATGTTGATTAAGATCGTTGTTTCCGTCACTTTTGGAGTTGAATTCGGGCTTAATAATGTAGAATGGAGTCTTGTTGTGGTTCACCATGAGGATTTCAAGCATAGAGGATTGAAAACGGAAGAGAACGCAAAAAGAACGGGAGCAAACGGAGCAAAAACGAAGGAGAAAAAGCTGAAAAACGAGGAGAGAAAAGTTTCACCAGTTGGAGGCTGGGCAGACTGCGCCATATCTTGAGCAGTCTGCGCCAGATGGGCAGAATAGTGCTGGGCAGTCTGCGCCGTGCTTGAGCAGACTGCTCAGGGTCGTGCTGATTTTCCAGTTTTGCCCTTATTCGATCTGAAATTGTATTTTAAGTGGTTTTTGACACAAAAATCGAATTCTAGTTGTATTTAAGGTATTTTCTTGTTGGGCAAGATGCGTAGAGCCTATATAAACATCCAACCCTTGTAATCATAAAGATATATACACATTACGTAATATAGCCTAGTTTTTGCAAGAGAGAAAAGGAGAGAAGGATTCAAGCTCGGTGACAAGCAAGGATCTAGATCATCTTCATCTTTTGTATACGTTGAATCATAGATTTGTTTTCTCAACTCTTAATCTTATTAATATCATTATTTTTCTCTTACATATCTTGTTTATTATCATGTTTTCATCAAATCCCATGACGATGAAAGGTTCAATTATGGGCTAATCGTTGTCGTGGGATCCTAGTGGATTTATCTATGTAGCTTAGTAGTTTGCATGCCTTAAAGATTTGTGTGTGGTGTATAATTGATATCCTCGTATGGTTATGCTTAATAGATAGATGCGTCGCGAACATCTAATTTGTTAATCTCTTGTGAAGTGAAAGTAGATCTTGAGATTTAGAACTTGCCATGCTAGCATAGGTTCATAATTGTTTATCAATATGATTGTGGTGTGAGATGAAAATACTTATACTGCCCTATGTGATCTTTAAGGATAACTTGTTCTTCAACCGTTATGTTTTCAAATTCTATAGACATATAGGGTCTAAGCATAATTGGTGTCTATTCATCTTCTATCTCTTTTGTGGATGTATGTTTAGTTTGGTATGCGTATGCTGACAGGTAGCGTATACTTGTTTCGTGTTATCCGATCAGATATCAAAACCATTGCACATAGTGATTAAAGGCTGCAACTCTAAGTGAAGTAGATGATGAAACTGGGATTCCATGTTTATTCTCATATAAGTAATTCGATTTTTATTCTCATTAATTTTTTAATTCTTAGTTTTATAATTCGCATCTTAGTATAATTTAGATAATCAACCCCAATTTGCTACTTTTCTTAGCAGTGAGTTAAAACCATACATTGTTGCATAGGCATATTTACTGAATTGAACACCATTCTAGATCTCTGTGGGAACGAACTTGATTTAATCATATATTACTTGTGACAACGTGCGCTTGCGTGAATTTAGCATAACAAGTTTTTGGCGCCGCTGCCGGGGATCATCGGTGTTTTTATTTTAGTTTATGTATTTGTCAATAGTGGTCGTTAGCGTTCACTGACTTGGATTCTTATTTAGTTTGTTTGTTTCGTGGTGTTTCAGGTACTTGAGTTTGTATGCAAACACGTTCACAAGCTCGTTTACTAAGACTGGCAGAAGACGATCTTGTAGAGAATTTAGAGAATAAGGAAGATGAGGCTGAAACTACAGTAGCAATGGCAGATGTAGCAGCAGCTAAGGCTTTGAAGGACTATTCTCAGCCGAAACTTAATGACATTCAGTCTAGCATTGTTAGGCCAGCTATTGCAGCGAACAACTTTGAGATCAAGCCGGGCACAATTCAGATGGTGCAGAATTCAGTCCAGTTTGGGGGAGCTTCTACGGAGGATCCAAACATGCATGTTCGGGACTTTATCGAAATCTGCGACACTTTCAAGTGTAATGGTTTGACGGATGATGCTATTAGGTTGAGGCTTTTCCCATTCTCTCTAAGGGATAAGGCTAAGAGCTGGCTACACTCTTTACCACCTGGTTCCATTACTACATGGGAAGATCTTGCTCAGAAGTTTCTTACTAAATTCTTCCCTATGGCGAAAACTGCAGCAATAAGGAATCAGTTGACTCAATTTCAACAGCAATCTGGCGAGTCCTTGTGTGAAGCTTGGGAACGCTACAAGGAGATGCTAAGGAAATGTCCTCATCATGGCATGCCTGATTGGATGGTTATTAATGGTTTTTACAATGGGTTGGGAGCACAATCTAGGCCTTTGCTAGATGCAGCATCAGGTGGAGCTCTTTGGGCGAAGAGTTATGATGAAGCTTATGAACTTATTGAGATGATGGCTGCTAATGAATATCAGAATCCAACCCAGAGGCTTTCTCAAGGCAAAGTAGCAGGAGTTTTGGAAGTAGACACGGCTTCGATGATTACAGCTCAGTTGAAGGCTCTTGCTATGAAAGTGGATTCTCTTGCTAATTATGGAGTTCAGCAGGTGGCTAGTGTTTGTGAGTTATGTGCGGGCGCACATGAGACGAGTCAATGTGCTATCTCTTCTGAATCAGCACAGTTCGTGAGTAATTTCCAAAGACCTGCTGCACCAGTTCCAGCCACTTATCATCCTAATAACAGAAATCATCCTAACTTCAGCTGGAGCAACAATCAGAATACTCAGCAATCTTATCAGCAAGCGAAGCCGTATAATCAAGGCTATCAACAACCTTATAGGGCACCATATCAACCTCCGGGATTTCAGCAGCAACAACCTCAGACTCATGCGGGGCAATCATCTAATGATAAATCTGATGAGATGTGGATAGCATTAAAGAACCTACAAGCTGGTCAGAAGCTCTTGGAAACTCAGATAGGACAGATTGCAAGTGCTTTAGGTAGTAGGCCACTAGGAACTCTTCCTAGTGATACGGAAGCAAATCCAGGTAGGAAGGACTTCAAGGTGCAGGTGAAGGCCGTAACTTTGAGATCAGGAAAGGTTACATCAGATCCTAAATCAGCCGTTAAAGAAGATGAAGAAGTGCAGAATCAGCAAATGGAAAAATCTGCAATGCCTGAAATTGAAAAATCTGACTTAGTAGCTGATGAGCTAGATGGTGACAAAGAGAAGAGCAAGGAACCTGTTAAAACTTCAGTGGATCAGTCTACTCAGATCTATCCTCCTCCCCCATATCCTAGAAGACTCCAGAAGCAGAATTTGGATAAAAAGTTTGCTAAGTTCCTAGAGGTGTTCAAGAAATTGCATATTAACATTCCTTTTGCGGAAGCTCTTGAACAAATGCCGAGCTATGCTAAGTTCATGAAGGGAATTCTTTCTCGTAAGTTGAAGCTTGATGCATTAGAGACCGTTGCCTTAACGGAAGAGTGTAGTGCTGTTCTGCAACAGAAGTTGCCTCCGAAGCTAAAGGATCCGGGTAGTTTTACTATTCCATGCACTATTGGTAATCTATTCTTTGAGAAGTGCTTGTGTGACTTGGGAGCTAGCATCAATCTCATGCCCTTGTCAGTATTCATGCAACTGGGTCTACCAGATCCAAAGCCAACTAATATCTCGCTACAGTTGGCTAATCGTTCAATTACTTATCCTAGAGGCATAGTGGAGGATGTCTTGGTGAAAGTTGATAAGCTTATCTTCCCTGATGATTTTGTTATCTTGGATTTCGAGGAAGATAAGAAGATTCCCATAATCTTGGGAAGGCCATTCCTAGCTACGGGTAGTACCTTGATTGATGTGCAGAAAGGAGAGCTCACCATGAGGGTACAAAATCAGAATGTTACCTTTAATGTGTTCAATGCTATGAAGCTTCCATCTGATGAAGAAGAATGTTTCAATGTTGATTTGGTTGATTCCGTGGTAGCCAAAGATCTTGATCATTTGTTGCTAACAGATTCTTTGGAAAAAGCATTGAGTGGGAACCCTGAGGTGAAAGATGAAGACGAAAGGATGCAAATTCAGATGTTGAATGCAAATTCGTGGAAGAGAAAATTTGACATGCCTTTCGAGTCTCTTGGACTAAAGGAGCTAGAAAAGTCACAAATCTGTCTTAAACCATCTATTGAGGAGGCTCCTACTCTTGAACTTAAACCTTTGCCTAATCATTTGAGGTATGCCTTTCTTGGTGATACGTCTACGTTACCTGTTATTATTTCTTCTAATCTGTCAGATATCGAGGAAGAAAAGCTCTTGCGTATTTTGAGGGAGTTCAAGTCAGCAATTGGTTGGACTATAGCAGATATCAAGGGAATCAGCCCTTCTTATTGCATGCATAAAATTCTGCTAGAGGAAGGAGCTAAGCCTACGGTTGAACATCAAAGAAGTCTTAATCCGATTATGAAAGAGGTAGTGAAGAAGGAAATTTTAAAGTGGCTTGATGCAGGTATTATCTATCCTATCTCAGACAGTTCTTGGGTGAGTCCGGTTCAATGTGTGCCAAAGAAAGGAGGCATGACGGTTGTTGCTAATGAGAAGAATGAGCTCATCCCTACTCGGACAGTCACGGGGTGGAGAGTTTGCATGGACTATCGGAAGCTCAACAAAGCCACAAGAAAAGATCATTTTCCTCTTCCATTCATTGATCAGATGTTAGACAGGTTGGCGGGTCATGAGTATTATTGTTTGCTTGATGGCTATTCTGGCTATAATCAAATTTGCATTGCTCCGGAAGATCAAGAGAAGACCACATTCACGTGTCCTTTTGGCACTTTTGCTTTTCGTCGAGTTTCTTTTGGACTTTGTGGGGCTCCTGCAACTTTTCAAAGGTGCATGATGGCTATTTTCTCAGACATGATTGGCTCGAATGTGGAAGTTTTTATGGATGACTTCTCAGTTTTTGGTATATCTTATGATGAATGCTTGCATAATCTTGGTTTGGTTTTGAAGAGGTGTGTGGAGACAAATTTGGTGCTTAATTGGGAAAAATGTCACTTTATGGTGCAAGAAGGAATTATTCTTGGGCACAAGGTATCTAGCAAGGGACTTGAAGTGGATAGAGCCAAGGTGGAGACAATTGAGAATCTTCCTCCACCTATTTCAGTTAAAGGAATTCGCAGTTTTCTTGGTCATGCAGGATTCTATAGGCGATTCATTCAAGACTTTTCGAAAATCTCTAAACCGTTGTGCAATTTGTTAGAGAAAGATGTTCCTTTCAAGTTTGATGATGAATGTCTTGCGGCTTTTGAGCTTTTGAAAAAGAAGCTAACTACTACTCCTATTGATAAGTGGATTTTATATCCACTTGGAACATTCTATATCGGCTTAAATTGATTGTTTTGGACTCAAGTTTGTGTAGTTTTGATGTGTTTTGTGTAGTTGTGCAGGTTTCCAAGAATATCTAAGCTTTTGTCGTTTTTGGAGATTTAATTGATTAAAATTCGGATTTTCCGGGAAGGCTGCGCAGCTTATACTGTTTTGGCCATATCTGGAGTTCTAGAAGTCCGTTTTCAGTGATCTTACTGCTCACGCGAAGCTTGAGAGATTTTCTACAACCTGGGATAGGAAACAAGTGCAAGAAATAAGCTGAATAAAGTCGCGCACGTAATCTTTATTAAAGAAGGCTGGAAATTTACTGTTTTGCCCTTTTTCTAATTCTAATTGTATTCTGGGCAGTTTTGGGTACCTTCTTTAAATCCTAATTGTAATAGAAGACAATTTCTTTCTAGGCAAGATTTGTAGAGCCTATTTAAACACATCCTACCATTGTAAATCATAACAATTCATAGATAGATAACAATTCATAGCTAACAATTCATAGCTTGTAATCATATCAAGGTACTTTCGTTCTTCAATTCTTCAATATTATGTTTTCATTCATTATTATTATTTTGTTTTCTTCTTTAATTATGTGTAACTAATTCTCTAATCTGAGGATTGGGTAGTATTCCTTGGTATTCATGCATGTTTGATTATGTGATTTTCTGCTTTGCTGATCTATTAATGAGATCTTAACACAATTAGGGGAGTCATGAACCTTTGATTGTATTCTAGGGATTGTGATAAGCTTGGGAGAGAAGTTGCAATCTTAGTACATGATTTAACAGACATAATTTGAATATTAGATCGGGAGATTAATAGGAGAATTGTGAGACGCATAATTCTTGGCACTTAACAGTTTATAGATATACTTTGATTGTATCACGGGAGTGACAATTAGGGTGTAGCTGTAGGCACTATATTGTAACCTGGGAGGGTGCAGTATAACTTTAGAAGAATTGTTTTCAGCAAGGTAGGAACACGGATATCACATTAATATTGAGACCAAGTGAAGAACCCCAGTTCTTAGATTGTTTTCCCATATATTTGAATCTCAGTTTAAAATCAATTCTTAGTGCTTATAATTAGTTCTTAGTTAATTTAGTTAATACAAAAACCCAAAATTCTTCTCACACACTTCTAGACGTAAAGAGATAAGAAACTTGAACTTGATATTTGTTAGTAGTATTTTTGTGTGTTCGTTCTCAGGGAAGGACTGAATGTAATATCAAAGTTCAGGTTTCTTATCTCTTTACGTCTAGAAGTGTGTGAGAAGAATTTTGGGTTTGTGTATTAACTAAATTATCCAAGAACTAATTATAAGCACTAAGAATTATTTAAAACTGAAATTCAAATATATGGGAAAACAATCTAAGAACTGGGGTTCTTCACTTGGTCTCAATACATGCTCAATATTAATGTGATATCTGTGTTCCTACCTTGCTGAAAACAATTCTTCTAAAGTTATACTGCACCCTCCCAGGTTACAATATATTGCCTACAGCTACACCCTAATTGTCACTCCCGTGATACAATCAAAGTATATCTATAAACTGTTAAGTGCCAAGAATTATGCGTCTCACAATTCTCCTATTAATCTCCCGATCTAATATTCAAATTATGTCTATTAAATCATGTACTAAGATTGCAACTTCTCTCCCAAGCTTATCACAATCCCTAGAATACAATCAAAGGTTCATGACTCCCCTAATTGTGTTAAGATCTCATTAACAGATCAGCAAAGCAGAAAATCACATAATCAAACATGCATGAATACCAAGGAATACTACCCAATCCTCAGATTAGAGAATTAGTTACACATAATTAAAGAAGAAAACAAAATAATAATAATGAATGAAAACATAATATTGAAGAATTGAAGAACGAAAGTACCTTGATATGATTACAAGCTATGAATTGTTAGCTATGAATTGTTATTAATTTACAATGGTAGGATGTGTTTATATAGGCTCTACAAATCTTGACCAGCAAGATATTGCCTTCTATTACAATTAGGATTTAAAGAAGGTACCCAAAACTGCCCAGAATACAATTAGAATTAGAAAAAGGGCAAAACAGTAAATTCCCAGCCTTCTTTAATAAAGATTACGTGCGCGACTTTATTCAGCTTATTTCTTGCACTTGTTTCCTATCCCAGGTTGTAGAAAATCTCTCAAGCTTCGCGTGGGCAGTAAGATCGCTGAAAACGGACTTCTAGAACTCCAGATATGGCCAAAACAGTATAAGCTGCGCAGCCTTCCCGGAAAATCCGAATTTTAATCAATTAAATCTCCAAAAACGACAAAAGCTTAGATATTCTTGGAAACCTGCACAACTACACAAAACACATCAAAACTACACAAACTTGAGTCCAAAACAATCAATTTAAGCCGATATAGAATGTTCCAAGTGGATATAAAATCCACTTATCAAACACCACCCCCAAACTTAAACCGATGCTTGTCCTCAAGCATAAACAATTATAACTACCTAATTAGTACCACTTCCGTAGGTGATCACGGTTGCATTTGGCATATGCAACAAGTCCTTTAAACCCCTAAGCAGCCCTAGTGGACGAGTAAGGTCTCGTGAGGGCCTATAGCGAATGTACCCACAAAATCCAATGCAATGCAATGCATGAATGCAACTAATATGCAAATGCAATTAATCTAGCCTACCATACCTTCAAATCCTCTCATGCCATATCAACTTAAGAATCAAAGTAAATACGCAATGTCTTGGTGTCGAAAGTGCAAGTATTCACATAGTCTACTCAATGAACATGCATAAGTTCTCACAAGTCCATGTCAAGTGTAAGAATAAGTTAGTAAACATGCTAAGCCTACAAGAGAACATCTTTGAGACAAAACTCGGGATCTCATACGCAAAAATAAGCAAACACTCACAATCCACTCACAAAAGAATATTCACTCAAGAACAAGGGTAAGTGTATCACTCAATTCCAACAAAATCATAAACATGCTTGACATTTGGTATCAATCTAACTCTTAACACAACATACATCAATGACGATAATCAAAAGGTCTTTAATTGGGTTGTAATGTGGGCTAGGGACAAGGTATGTCAAATAAGCCAAAAACAGGTGAAGTGTCAAAAGCTAGTAAGTACCATAATAAATCATACACAACACTCTATTTTCCCCCCACATAAATTTTACTAAGACACTCGACTAGTCGACTAAAGTAGGATCATAACAAACACAAACATGCTCTCATAATATTTTTTTTCTTTCTTTTTTTCTTTCTTTTTTTCTTTTTTTTTTCTTTTTTTTTTCTTTTTTTTTCTCTTTTTTTTTCTTTTTTTTTTCGAGAGCTAAATAAAACAATAATATAAACAATAACAATGATCCCACAATTTATTATATATGCTGACTATCAAGTAAACAAACCCAATTTCAATCTTTCCCCCAAAAGTACGACCAACAATAAACCCCTCCTTGCACACCTTATTACTCCCTTAAGCACTATACTAGCCTTTGACAATTGGGTTCAAGTTAATGTAAGGCCAATACAAGAAAAAGATATAGGCAAGTAATGTGGTATGTCACCGAAAAATAGGATTAAGCTCAACGGGTTAACTAATTGATCATGTAAACATGGTGTGGTAATATGGGAAAATATGCGGTTATTCCTAAATGCCTTTATCATTTTAATCGTCAAATAATGTCATGCGTTTCAAGAAAGACCTCAAACAACTGCTAGCAATGCAAACAATCCGTGGACACTCAAGCAAACGAATAAATTGCAAAAAATATGCAATATGGCTCAAAATCTCACTTGGTGGAAAAACATACTCAATCCCAAGCAAAAATCTCTCTAATGCACCAACTTGTATTCAAAGCATGCAAACTAAATCAACTTGCACATATTCATGTCCTTCTAATTACTTACAACATTCAAAAAGTCTACTAGCTTCAACCTACTAGTGTATGTGTGTGCACAAGAACAAAGCATATCACTTCTCAATCAAAAGCGTCAACAACACAAAATTCCTATCAAGCATGGGTGCAAATGCAAACTATTATGAACTCACATGATATACGAAAAAAATAAAAAAAAACAGAATGTCCTATATGAAACAAACGTAGATAACACAAACATAAATGCATAATTTACTACTACTAATATGCAAAGCATGAAATCCTACATGAACAATTAATACAACAACAACTACATATCCCTCAAACCACCCCCAAACTTAAAATATTCAATGTCCGCATTGAATGGAAGTAAATACAAGGGATAGCAGAAAACATACCTACTCGTCCTCCTCCTCGGATGAATCTGGCGGAGGATACTGCGTACGAGCTCCATAGACTGGCCACCTCTCATGAACACTACAAAATCCAATTGACAAGAACACAAATTCGTAATAAAAATAAGATTAGAGAAAAAGATTACCCAATACGAATCAAAGAGGTGAACTTGCAATTAATTCCTCTTTAGAATTGAATTTTTAGAGATTTAAATAAAATAGAAGAGGAATTGGATTTGTATGTATAGGTGGGTATATAAAAAAAATACTAATATTAATAATAATAATAATAAATATTAATAATAATAAAAATAATAAATAATAATAATAAGAATAAGAATAATAATAATAATAAATAATAATAAGAATAATAAGAAAAATAATAATAAATAATGATAAAAATAATAAAGAAAATAATAATAATAATAATAAATAATAACTATAATAATAAATAATAATAATAATAATAATAATAATAATAATAATAATAATAATAATAATAATAATAAGAATAGAAATAGGTTTAGAATTTTTGGAGAAAAGATGGGGGTTTTGGAATTGAAATAGGAAAAGAATTAGATAGAATGGGGGTATAAATAGAATGAGGGGGCAAAGAAATTTTATTTTTTTTATATAAAACAGCTGAAACACAAAGAATCGGACAACACTGCTAAACAGCAATCTGCGGGCGCGTGACGCTGACTGCACAAACACCAGACGCGCAGGCGCAGCCTGCGCAACAGCCATGCAGGCTGCTTCAAGTCCAGCAACGCAGGCGCAACCTGCGTTACACCCCTGCAACCTGCCCTGAAAGCAGTAACGCATGCGCAGCCTGCGTTACACACTGAAAATTCGATTTTTTTTTTTTTTTTTTTTACAGCACAGATTTTTCTTTTCTGAAAACACTCAAATATTTTTTTTTTTCCTATACTAATGCGTGGGTTGCCTCCCACGAAGCGCTTCTTTAACGTCAATAGCTTGACGTTACTTCCTCAAATCATGGTGGTTTCAAAAGAATAACTGAACCATCTTCAACAGACAAACCATTCATACGAACGTTGACATCCGGTTTGCTTAATTTCCACAAATCTCTTCCATCAGATTTCAACTTGATTCTACTACCCAACGGCCAAATTTTCTTCTTTTTCTTCTTCACACCTCTAAAGTGCTTCTCTGACTCAACCGGCTGAACAAAAATTTCTTCTTCCTTATCATCGGTTTTCCACCTTCGCAACACGTTATCATGCCCCTCTTCAAAAATCACTAGCTCATTATTCAAAAGGACATACCTCAAATTAGCAGGTAGAGGTTTAAGTTCCACCTGTGGTGCCTCTGAAAGTGTAAAAACCATCTCAACTTCTGTGTCTCGAACAACAATTTCTTCTTCTTCTACTACATCATCTAACACCCGTTCTGCTCCCATGAAGTGTTCATTTTCTAGCTGCACAATTTCATCAACAATGTCAACAGTAAAACAAGTTGCTCCAAAAGGAGGCATCTTCATTACTTTGTTCAGATCAAATTCCACTTTGTCCTCGCCAACATTCAATGTCAATTTTCCAGCTTTAACATCAATTGTAGTGCCAGCAGTAGCCAAGAATGGCCTTCCCAAGATAATGGGCATCTCGACATCTTCATCCATCTCTAACACCACAAAATCACAAGGTATGACAAATTTATCCACTTTGACAACCACATCTTCAACGATCCCCAACGGATATTTAACAGAACGATCAGCTAACTGAAGTGAAATCCGTGTCTTTTTAAGCTCCCCAAGACCAAGTCGTTTACAGATTGAATATGGCATCAAACTCACACTAGCCCCTAAATCACACAAGGCTTTCGTGTTCTCCATCTTCCCAATAGTGCAAGGCAAAGAAAAGCTTCCTGGATCTTTCAATTTCTGAGGAATGGCCTTTTGGATGACTGCACTGCATTCAGCATTGAGAGTAATGGTTTCTGCATCCTCAAGTTTCCTCTTCTTTGTCAACATCTCCTTAAGAAATTTAGCATAGAGTGGCATTTGATTCAAAGCTTCAGCCAAAGGAATATTGACATGCAACTGCCGGAACATAGTCAAGAACTTCTCGTACTGCTTCTCTAACTGCCTGTTGTGAAGACTCTGTGGAAAAGGAATTGGAGGAACATAAGGTGGTGGAGGAACATACGGCTTTTCTGGTTCTGCTTCCTTCTTCTCTTCATCTACTTTCTCTGACTTTTCTGCATCGATCTTTACTATCTCACTTTCTTTTTCAGCATCCTTCTCTTTAGGCTCAAGAACCTCAACCTCGGGCAACTCTTTCCCACTCCTCAAAGTAATTGCTTTGCATTGCTCTTTACAAGTCTGGTCGGGTTGACTAGGAAGTGATCCTTGCTCACGAACACCCATCTTGGAGGCAATCTGTCCAATCTGTGTTTCTAGCATCTTTTGAGATGATGCCATCTGCTCTATTCTTGATTCCATATTAGCCAATGCCCCAGAAGTTCCTTGCATAATCTTATTCAGTGCAACCTCCCAATCAGCTGGTTCTTTCTTCGGAGGAGGTTGATACTGCTGCTGTGCTTGATACGGTAGTCGTGACTGAAAATCAGAAGGTTGATTCTGCCTTGGAAATGAATAAGAAGGATTAGCCGCATGATTATTACTGTAAGAAAGATTGTTGTTTGGCCTTTGATTTGGATTATAATAGGAGTTATTCTGAACAGGCCACGGCTGTCTTCCCTGAATAAAAGATGCTTCTTCTGGAAATTGTTGCACATAATAGTTCTGATTAGCACCATAATCATTATACCCCTCCATAGGTGAAGAAATAGCATTCACATTTGCTCTTTGTCCTCGCACCTCCTGAGTTAGAGTATCCAATTTTTGAGCCAGCATGTTGATCATCTCAGATTCTTGTGCTGCTTTAGCTGAGCTCGTCCCACTAGGTGCCCATGAATAATTATTAGATGTCAATTCCTCAAGGAGTGCTTTAGCCTGTGTAGTTGGTGCTTTCTTGAAATTTCCACCAGCAGCCACATCCAAACTCAAACGAATATCTGCATTCATGGCCCCATAAAAAGTACTGATAATCTGCCAATCTTCCAAACCATGATGTGGACACTTGGTATTCATGCATGTTTGATTATTCATGCAAACTACTCCTTGGTATTCATGCATGTTTGATTATGTGATTTTCTGCTTTGCTGATCTGTTAATGAGATCTTAACACAATTAGAGGAGTCATGAACCTTTGATTGTATTCTAGGGATTGTGATAAGCTTGGGAGAGAAGTTGCAATCTTAGTACATGATTTAACAGACATAATTTGAATATTAGATCGGGAGATTAATAGGAGAATTGTGAGACGCATAATTCTTGGCACTTAACAGTTTATAGATATACTTTGATTGTATCACGGGAGTGACAATTAGGGTGTAGCTGTAGGCACTATATTGTAACCTGGGAGGGTGCAGTATAACTTTAGAAGAATTGTTTTCAGCAAGGTAGGAACACGGATATCACATTAATATTGAGCATGTATTGAGACCAAGTGAAGAACCCCAGTTCTTAGATTGTTTTCCCATATATTTGAATCTCAGTTTAAAATCAATTCTTAGTGCTTATAATTAGTTCTTAGTTAATTTAGTTAATACAAAAACCCAAAATTCTTCTCACACACTTCTAGACGTAAAGAGATAAGAAACTTGAACTTGATATTACATTCAGTCCTTCCCTGCGAACGAACACACAAAAATACTACTAACAAATTGGCGCCGCTGCCGGGGAAGGCAGTATAGTTGAGTTTAGGTTAATTGTTTCTTATTGTTTAGATTTTATCTTTGTATATATTTTTCTTTTCTTTCTTTTTGTGTTTTTTTTTTCTTTGGTGTGTCTACAGGTTCTTTGAGGTAGACAACTTAAAGAGGTTTTGAGGGGAGAGACTAGATGGAGTACAACTTTGGTTGGAACAACGCTCAGAATTTCTACAACAGTCAGGAACAATATCAAGACTTCAATCCCTACCCACAATTCAATGCTTATGAGGATTGTAATGCATATCAGGTGAATTCGTTCTATTCTGAGAACTCATTTTATGCTCCATATGCCCCTAGCAATGATTATTCATATTCGTTTGAAAATCAATATCAGATGATGTTTATCCATATATGTGTAATGATGTTGATATGAGTTTAACTCAGTCTAATCCTTCTTTACTTGCTGATTGGGAGATTGCGCTCAATAAAATGATTCAAGGAACTCTGTCTAATCCTCCCTTACTTTCATTGGGAGTTGTTGATGAACCAACTTTAGAGATTGCTAGTGACAATGATATTCCATGTGATTCAATAGCTTGGTACGAGGAGAATGCTAAACTAAATAATTTTATTTGGGAAGTTCGAGCAGTGTGGTATGAAGGTTGTTATAGAACTCCCCCTTGTGTCAATTTTCCTCTATGCCATGATTCTTGTTTAGCAATTGATGATAATGTTGTGTCTGATGAGTCTACTTGTGTAGTTGATAATTGTCCCATGCGCATTAATGATAATTTGGATGCAATTGAAATTCTACCAAATCTAGAAAATTTTGAGCTTAATACATTGGTAGACGAGATTAAAATTGATGAGTGTCCAATTATAGAAGAGAAGGAAGTTAAGATTGAGGAAGTTGAAAATCTTGCTATAGAGTATAGGGATCCGATTTGGGAAGAGTATATGAGTCGTACTTATAATGATTATTCTGATGACTTTTCTAGCTATTTTGATGTTTCCAAGTCTCTTGAGCATGATAGGTTCTTGAAAGTTTTCGTACCTTTCAATGAATCTAAGGTTTATTTGCACAATATGCTTATATTAGAAATTCGTAGATATGTGCATCTGTTTGCTTTTTATCCTCATTGAAATTTGCAGGTAGAAATACGTCAAGCTATTGACGTTAAAGAAGCGCTTCGTGGGAGGCAACCCACGCATTAGTATAGGAAAAAAAAAAATATTTGAGTGTTTTCAGAAAAGGAAAATCTGTGCTGTAAAAAAAAAAAAAAAAAAAAAAATCGAATTTTCTGAGTGTAACGCAGGTTGCTCCTGCGTTACTGCTTTCAGGGCAGGTTGCAGGGGTGTAACGCAGGCTGCGCCTGCGTTACTGGACTTGAAGCAGCCTGCATGGCTGTTGCGCAGGCTGCGCCTGCGCGTCTGGTGTTTGTGCAGTCAGCTTCACGCGCCCGCAGATTGCATGTCTTCAGTGTGTTGTCTGATATTTTGTTAGCAGCTGTTGGTTTTGTATAAAAAAAAAAAATTCTCAACTCCCATTCTATTTATACCCCATTCTATCTAATTCTTTTCCTATTTCAATTCCAAAAACCCCATCTTTTCTCCAAAAATTCTAAACCTATTTCTATTCTTATTCTTATTCTTATTATTATTATTATTATTATTATTATTATTATTATTATTATTATTATTATTTTATTTTTATTTTTATTATTCTTACTATTTTTTTATATTTATTATTATTATTAATATTATTATTATTCTTATTATTATTTTTATTATTACTATTTATTATTATTATTATATTTATTATTCTTATTATTATTATTATTATTATTATTATTTTTTATATATACCCACCTATACATACAAATCCAATTCCTCTTCTATTTTTTTTATTTAAATCTCTACAAATTCAATTCTAAAGAGGAATTTATTGCAAGTTCACCTCTTTGATTCGTATTGGGTAATCTTTTTCTCTAATCTTATTTTTATTACGAATTTGTGTTCTTGTCAATTGGATTTTGTAGTGTTCATGAGAGGTGGCCAGTCTATGGAGCTCGTACGCAGTATCCACCTCCAGATTCTGATTCTTCCGAGGAGGAGGACGAGTAGGTATGTTTTCTGCTATCCCTTGTATTTACTTCCATTCAATGCGGACATTGAATATTTTAAGTTTGGGGGTGGTTTGAGGGATATGTAGTTGTTGTTGTATTAATTGTTCATGTAGGATTTCATGCTTTGCATATTAGTAGTAGTAAATTATGCATTTATGTTTGTGTTATCTACGTTTGTTTCATATAGGACATTCTATTTTTATGTTAGTATATCATGTGAGTTCATAATAGTTTGCATTTGCACCCATGCTTGATAGGAATTTTGTGTTGTTGACGCTTTTGATTGAGAAGTGATATGCTTTGTTCTTGTGCACACACATACACTAGTAGGTTGAAGCTAGTAGACTTTTTGAATGTTGTAAGTAATTAGAAGGACATGAATATGTGCAAGTTGATTTAGTTTGCATGCTTTGAATACAAGTTGGTGCATTAGAGAGATTTTTGCTTGGGATTGAGTATGTTTTTCCACCAAGTGAGATTTTGAGCCATATTGCATATTTTTTGCAATTTATTCGTTTGCTTGAGTGTCCACAGATTGTTTGCATTGCTAGCAGTTGTTTGAGGTCTTTCTTGAAACGCATGACATTATTTGACGATTAAAATGATAAAGGCAATTAGGAATAACCGCATATTTTCCCATATTACCACACCATGCTTACATGATCAATTAGTTAACCCGTTGAGCTTAATCCTATTTTTTCGGTGACACACCACGTTACTTGCCATATATCCTTTTTCTTGTATTGGCCTTGCATTAATTTGAACCCACATTGTCAAAGGCTAGTAAAGTGCTTAAGGGAGTAATAAGGTGTGCAAGGAGGGGTATAGTTGGTCATAATTTTGGGGAAAAATATTGAGATTGGGTTTGGTTGTTTACTCGATAGTCGGCATATGTAATAAATTGGGGGATTGTTGTTATTATTTATATTATTGTTTTATTTAGCTCTCGAAAAAAAAAAAAGAAAAAAAAAAGAAGAAAAAAGAAAAAAAGAAAAAAAGAAAAAAAAAAAAAAGAAAAAAAAAGAAAAAAATATATTATGAGAGCATGTTTGTGTTTTTTGCGATCCTACTTTAGTCGACTAGTCGAGTGTTCTTAGTAAAATTTATGTGGGGGGGGGGGGAAATAGAGTGTTGTGTATGATTTATTATGGTGCTTACTAGCTTTTGACACTTCACCTGTTTTTGGCTTATTTGACATACCTTGTCCCTAGCCCACGTTACAACCCAATTAAAGACCTTTTGATTATCGTCATTGATGTATGTTGTGTTAAGAGTTAGATTGATACCAAATGTCAAGCATGTTTATGATTTTGTTGGAATTGAGTGATACACTTACCCTTGATCTTGAGTGAATATTCTTTTGTGAGTGGATTGTGAGTGTTTGCTTGTTTTTGCGTATGAGATCCCGAGTTTTGTCTAAAAGATGTACTCTTGTAGGCTTAGCATGTTTACTAACTTATTCTTACACTTGACATGGACTTGTGAGAACTTATGCATGTTCATTGAGTAGACTATGTGAATACTTGCACTTTCGACACCAAGACATTGCGTATTTACTTTGATTCTTAAGTTGATATGGCATGAGAGGATTTGAAGGTATGGTAGGCTATATTAATTGCATTTTTCATATTAGTTTCATTCATGCATTGCATTGCATTAGGTAAATGGATTTTGTGGGTACATTCGCTATAGGCCCTCACGAGACCTTACTCGTCCACTAGGGCTGCCTAGGGGTTTAAAGGGCTTGTTGCATATGCCAAATGCAACCGTGATCACCTACGGAAGTGGTACTAATTAGGTAGTTGTAATTGTTTATGCTTGAGGACAAGCATCGGTTTAAGTTTGGGGGTGTTTGATAAGTGGATTTTATATCCACTTGGAACATTCTATATCGGCTTAAATTGATTGTTTTGGACTCAAGTTTGTGTAGTTTTGATGTGTTTTGTGTAGTTGTGCAGGTTTCCAAGAATATCTAAGCTTTTGTCGTTTTTGGAGATTTAATTGATTAAAATTCGGATTTTCCGGGAAGGCTGCGCAGCTTATATTGTTTTGGCCATATCTGGAGTTCTAGAAGTCCGTTTTCAGTGATCTTACTGCTCACGCGAAGCTTGAGAGATTTTCTACAACCTGGGATAGGAAACAAGTGCAAGAAATAAGCTGAATAAAGTCGCGCACGTAATCTTTATTAAAGAAGGCTGGGAATTTACTGTTTTGCCCTTTTTCTAATTCTAATTGTATTCTAGGCAGTTTTGGGTACCTTCTTTAAATCCTAATTGTAATAGAAGGCAATTTCTTTCTAGGCAAGATTTGTAGAGCCTATTTAAACACATCCTACCATTGTAAATCATAACAATTCATAGATAGATAACAATTCATAGCTAACAATTCATAGCTTGTAATCATATCAAGGTACTTTCGTTCTTCAATTCTTCAATATTATGTTTTCATTCATTATTATTATTTTGTTTTCTTCTTTAATTATGTGTAACTAATTCTCTAATCTGAGGATTGGGTAGTATTTCTTGGTATTCATGCATGTTTGATTATGTGATTTTCTGCTTTGCTGATCTGTTAATGAGATCTTAACACAATTAGGGGAGTCATGAACCTTTGATTGTATTCTAGGGATTGTGATAAGCTTGGGAGAGAAGTTGCAATCTTAGTACATGATTTAACAGACATAATTTGAATATTAGATCGGAAGATTAATAGGAGAATTGTGAGACGCATAATTCTTGGCACTTAACAGTTTATAGATATACTTTGATTGTATCACGGGAGTGACAATTAGGGTGTAGCTGTAGGCACTATATTGTAACCTGGGAGGGTGCAGTATAACTTTAGAAGAATTGTTTTCAGCAAGGTAGGAACACGGATATCACATTAATATTGAGCATGTATTGAGACCAAGTGAAGAACCCCAGTTCTTAGATTGTTTTCCCATATATTTGAATCTCAGTTTAAAATCAATTCTTAGTGCTTATAATTAGTTCTTAGTTAATTTAGTTAATACAAAAACCCAAAATTCTTCTCACACACTTCTAGACGTAAAGAGATAAGAAACTTGAACTTGATATTACATTCAGTCCTTCCCTGCGAACGAACACACAAAAATACTACTAACACCTATCATTACCGCACCCAATTGGGAGGAACCGTTCGAGCTTATGTGTGATGCTAGTGACTATGCTGTTGGAGCTGTGCTAGGACAAAGGAAGGACAAAATTTTTCATGTGGTTTACTATGCTAGTAAAACCCTCAATGAAGCTCAGCTTAACTACACCACTACAGAAAAGGAGTTGCTAGCAGTTGTCTATGCTTTTGAGAAATTCAGATCTTATTTGCTTGGTACGAAGGTGATTGTGTTTACGGATCATGCTGCTATTCGATATCTCATGTCGAAGAAGGATTCGAAGCCTAGATTGATTCGTTGGGTACTTCTTTTGCAAGAATTTGATGTGGAGATCAAGGATAGAAAGGGCACGGAAAATCAAGTAGCTGATCATCTTTCACGTTTGGAGGATCAAGGTAAGGATTCACATGCTAAATCTCTTATTAATGAATCTTTTCCAGATGAGCAACTTTTTGGGGTGCAAGATGAAGAGCCATGGTTTGCAGATTATGTGAACTATTTGGTGAGCAATGTTATTCCTCCGGATTTTTCGAGTGCTCAACGGAAGAAGTTTTTACATGATGTGAAGTGGTACCGTTGGGATGAACCGTTTTTGTTTAGACAAGGAGCAGATCAGATGATCAGACGATGCATTCCGTATAGTGAGACGGAGAATGTTTTGAGAGATTGCCACTCAACTGTGTATGGTGGACATTATGGTGGAGAAAAGACAGCAGCTCGTGTGCTTCAAGCAGGTTTTTATTGGCCTACCTTGTTCAAGGATGCTCATCGGTTTGTAATGAGTTGTGATCGATGTCAAAGGGTTGGCAATATTTCTAGAAGGAACGAGATGCCTCTTAACATGCTTCTTGAGGTAGAGATCTTTGATGTTTGGGGAATCGACTTCATGGGACCTTTTATTTCTTCATGCCATAATCAGTACATCTTGCTAGCTGTGGATTACGTGTCTAAATGGGTCGAGGTGAAAGCTTTACCAACCAATGATGCTAAGGTAGTGTTGAATTTTCTTCACAAGCAAATTTTCACGCGTTTCGGGACACCACGTGCTATAATCAGTGATGAGGGGACACACTTCTGTAATCGTCAGTTTACTACGTTGATGGCGAAGTATAATGTGACGCATCGTGTTGCCACTGCTTATCACCCTCAAACTAATGGTCAAGCGGAAGTTTCTAACAGAGAGATCAAGAGAATTCTGGAGAAAGTGGTGAATCCGTCTCGTAAGGATTGGTCATTGAAGTTGGATGAAGCTGTGTGGGCATACAGAACTGCCTACAAAACTCCTCTAGGTATGTCTCCGTTTCAGTTGGTTTATGGTAAAGCATGTCATTTGCCTGCAGAGTTAGAACACAAGGCATATTGGGCATTGAAGAAGTTAAATTTGGATATTAAGGCTGCGGGTGCAAAACGGTTGCTTCAATTGAATGAACTTGAGGAATTTCGTGAGCAAGCTTACGAAAATAATAAAATGTATAAGGAGAAGGTCAAGAGGTGGCATGATAAAAGGTTGACACCCAAGGCATTTTTACCGGGATAACTAGTGTTGCTATTTAATTCTCGCCTCAAGCTTTTTCTGGGAAAACTCAAGTCACGGTGGTCGGGTCCGTTTATTGTTAAGACGGTGTATCCTCATGGAGCTATTGAAATTTATGAAACAACACCGGATCATACTTTCAAAGTAAATGGACAGAGGTTGAAGCATTACTATGGAGGGTCGTTTGATCGCGAGAAGGTTTCCGCCATTTTGGCGTCGACATGAATTATCGGAAGAATGTCAAGCTAATGACATTAAACGAGCGCTTCTTGGGAGGCAACCCAAGCATTGTTGTATACAAGATTATATTTTTCTCTTAAAAAAAAAAAAAAAAAAAAAAAAAGATCAGAAGCTGGCCGCGCACCCTGCGCCGCATTTGGAGCAGACTGCGCCGTATAACGCAGAAAGGAGCCGCGCAACCTGCGCCATTCTCGCGCACCCTGCGCGCTCGTGTACAGCAGGTCTCCGTGCACACTGCGCCAACTCCGCGCACACTGCCCCCTCTACATCTGCCAAGCCGATCTGTGTAAAAAAAAAAAAAAAAAAACCCCAAATCATATCTCTTCTTTTATTCCATATCCTACTATACTTCTAAATCAAAAACCCTAAACACCTCCCACTCTAATTCTATATCTAATTCCTCTCCTAATCCAATTTCATCTCACCATATTTATACATCTCTCTATATTTATACATCTTCATCCATTAACAATTCATCCATACACTTTTCTATATATACACTTCTCATTCACAAGCTATATACATACATCAATTCCAAGCTCAAGGGGAGGATATATTCGAATTATTGGAGGCTTATTCTTGCAAGGACACCTCTTCAATTCGTATGGTATTGTTCTAATCTCATCTTTGTAATTGCTACGAATTGTGTTCTTGCCAATTAGGGTTTGGTTGTGTTCTTGAATTGGGGGTTTTTGTTGAAATTCGAATTTTGTGGTGTGTGGATTGTTATTGTTGTTGTGATGGCTCCCAAAAGACAAAGATTGGTAGGTAGTAGTAGTAGTAGCCATCCATCGGTGGATGAGGATGCTATTTTGGAAGAAGGATTAGTGAAATTTGTGAATGCGGAGGCCGAGTCGGAGTACGGTCGATTAGTTCGTAAGGGAGTTATACGGGAGAGGAGGTTTGTGCCTCGTGATAACGAGGAGATGGTGGCTATGGTGAATGCGAGGGGTTGGAAGGTATTTTGTGAATTTGCTAATGATGTGCCATTAAACGTTGTTCGGGAGTTTTACGCTAATGCTTCAGTAGAGCGGAATAACTCCACGATTGTTAGGGGGCAACAGGTTGATTATTCTCCTCGAGCAATTCGGAATTT
Organism: Kitagawia praeruptora; assembly: GCA_037693485.1. NCBI lineage: Eukaryota > Viridiplantae > Streptophyta > Magnoliopsida > Apiales > Apiaceae > Kitagawia > Kitagawia praeruptora. The sequence continues at coordinate 41,982,996 of CM075351.1, forward strand.
GATTGGTCAGCCGCCTAAATCTAGGGGTGTTGAGGATTGGGGACGAAAGACGGTGGAAGATGTTGATCTTGATGTTGTCATCGGTGAGTTGTGTGTCCCAGGGGCGGTATGGAAGTGTAAGGCGGGTACTACCGAAAAGAGGAATTTTCCGGCTGCATCATTGACTAAGTTTGCCCGTGCATGGTTCTTATTCATATGTACTAGTATCCTTCCGTCGTCTCATGTGACGGAAGTTACTGTTGAAAGGGCTATCCTTTTATGGGGGATTTTAAAAGGTGAGTATGTCGATTTGGGTTACTTGATTAATCAAACTATTATTCGGTTTTTGAAGGGTAATTCGACAGCTAGTATTCCCTATGCTTCCATTATTACGGGATTGTGTGATGCTGCAAAAGTGCCGCCGTTGGTGGATGAGCCGGTGCAAAAGCCTATGGCTCCTATTGCTGATTCGTCTATTGGGCGAATGAAGGAGGGCGAAGGTGGTGTTAGTGGTGCGGGTGGTCATGAAGCTGAGGGATCGGGAGTTGCTAGAGCCGGTTCTCAGCAGAGTACGGGGAATATGTCCACTCTTGAGTCTTATTTGCGGCGAATGACTAGGCGGTTGGATGCTATGCATGTTAGCAGTCGCCAATATTCAGAAGACATGGGCGTAGCTTTGGAGGCAAAGTTTCAGTCACCGAGTACTCCGGTTCAGTGGCCTAAATTTGGATCCCGGATTCCGTATCCTCCAACTGATTCTTCGGACGAGGATAATGAGGATGATGAGGGTGACGACAGCGAGGACGAGTAGGTATGTTTCTACTATCCCTTGTATTTACTTCCATTCAATGAGGGCATTGAATATTTTAAGTTTGGGGGTAATTTGGGGGATTAGTAGTTGTATATATTGTTGTATTTTGTGTTCATATAGGATATCATGTTTGCATAGTAGTGATAGTTCATGCATGATTGTTATGTTCGTATTATCTATGTTTGTTCATATAGGACATTTTGTTTTATTTTCGTATATCATGTGAGTTTTCATTTAGTTGCATTTTCATGGCATGCATATTTCATGATCCCTTAGGACAAGCTGATTCTGATTGATAGGTGGATGTTGATTTGGGTGTGATGATGATGAGTAGAGGGCTGATTATAGTTTCTATGAAATTGACTTGCATGTTACGGGAACAAAATTTATTACACAGTCTCATTGGGGTGCTTTTGGGCTAGGTTAGGGTCATGCCTGTGGGATGTTTTGAGATTGAATCACTTGTTTATATTTAGAATTTTCGTTATTCCCTTTATAGCGTAGGAACATTAAAGTCTAAGTTTGGGGGAAAACAGGAATTTCATGCTAGTTGTTAATAATTGTCAATAATGGCTAGGCGTCAAATGGCTAGTAGCGTGCTCATATTTATATGAGTAGTCTAGGGTTGGAAATGAGAAAGGCTCATTCCAGATTGCAGAAAAAAAAGAAAAAGAAAAAAGAAAAAGAAAAAAAAAAGAGTCAATAAGTTATTTGTTCATATGTAAAATTAACTAGAGTGAGCTCTTTAATACTCGAGTAATTAAGTCTGAGGGGACTTAGTCCTAGTAACCTAAAGCCCTTATGGTTTGGGATTGCTGACCCAACACTCGCTACATGGGTATTATTGTATAAGCCTTTTGGGGTCTCATTCATTGCACAGTTAAATAAGCATGCGTATTGTATATGTAGTGTCGTAGTATAGTAATAAAGCATGAGTTTCTGTCTACCTTGGATAAGGGTGGAGGTGTTCCTAGGTTATGGAGTGTCTACAGTCTATTCTGATTATAAACCTGTGATTGTCTTGACGGAAAGCATGTATGATTTTTGACCTAGTTTTGGGAGTATTTCTGATGAGCATCGCACACACGCACGTTTCTGTTCATGTATTTGTTAGTATACGGGGATTTAGTCGAGCTCTGCTTGGATTTGTTGCATTCTTCGAGATATTTGCTTGTTAGTTGGTTTTGGTGAGTTTGAAGGGGATCTTGCATATTCATATTAGTTGCATTCATGCATTGCATTGCATTAGGTTAAATGGATTTTGTGGGTACATTCGCTATAGGCCCTCACGAGACCTTACTCGTCCACTAGGGCTGCCTAGGGGTTTAAAGGGCTTGTTGCATATGCCAAATGCAACCGTGATCACCTACGGAAGTGGTACTAATTAGTTAGTTATTTGTAATTGTATATGCTTGAGGACAAGCATCATCCATCTTGAATTCTTAAAATTTGATCTGTACGATTTTACAGTCCACGTGAAATTAACAAAATAATCTTTAATTTAGTAATGATCTAACAATTATTTTACAATTAAACCTACGAAGAAACAAAGTAGAGAAAAAATTGACGATTTTTTACGTTGAAATTTCTATTCGATTTATGAATTCTACTTATAATTCGTTTTGATAATCAAAATAACCTTATTGTTGTTTGAAGATAGTTCTACAGTTCTACTAACAACCAAATATAATTTTAATAATAAGTGTATGAGAGATTTTGTCCATATCATTAATCGATAGTCTGGTCCTCTGTACGATAAAATAAAAAAAACCGTTAGATCTTAAAATAAATAGATGAAACCGTTGGATCTATCACAAAAAAATATTTTATATTTTAATATGTTATAAACTAAAAAGTGTATTTATATTGAAATATGAAAAGGTGTATGTCAATTATTTAAATTATATACAATTAGGTTTTCTACATTGAATAGCAATATCAAAGTATGTCTTCTACATTGAATAGCATTAATGCATTCATAATTAAATTTTCTTTTAAGATTTTGAGTGTTTCCATTTTAATAATAATTATTAAATCATCACTAAATTAAAGATAATTTTATGAGTTTCGTGTGGATTGTAAAATCATCCAAATCTGATTTCTAGATCTCAAGATAGAGCCCAAATAGTAAATATGAACTTTTTTAATACTAATAAAAAATTAAAAAAATTCAATTCTAATACAACCTTTTTTATTGTATCCTTTTCAGATTATAAATGTTTTAATAAAATTCAGATGAAAGGGTAAATGGTAAATGGCAAAATTGGAGTTCAATAACACTTCCAAAACTGCTTCGATCCTGAAGAACACGAAGAACACTATAATCAAACTTCGATTTTTATACGTTATTGAACTCGAAATTCAACATATAATATATGAAATTGACTAGAAAAACATACTCTACACGATGGTAACATCAAAATCAGCAACCAATCACGTTTACAAAAATTCATTATTTTAATAACTATATTTGAATTTAATAAAAAATAGTAGAAATTCATAAATTATACCACCACAAAATCAGATGATGTTTTTGGACAGAGGATGATAAGGGCTTCGATTCGACTATAAGAGTGTTGATATCGGACACCGATAACGCCTCCAAATGTTGGTTTCATTCTTGAAAACTCAAGAACATAAAAAGAAAGAAAAATAAAAAGAAATTGATGTATATAAATTGATGTGTATATTTGTTAGAGAAGAAAAATGGAGTAGAAGTATAAAAGAATGTTTATGAGAGAATATGAATGGATGAAGAATATAAAAGGGAAAGAAATGAATGTAATTGAATAAATGGCTAGGATGAAATATTTAAAAAAGAAATGGATGGTCTAGATTAATTTTATAGAGCAATCCATGTGGCAATCCATGTGCTTCCTTCTTAGCCAATAGAAACGTGAACGTGACAACATAAATTTCTTTTCATCTGAAATTTACTATTTTCAACCAGATTTGGTCGAAAATGAAATCACGGCTAAATACGACCAAATATGGTCGAATTTAACTAAATTCAACTGAATTTAGTCGAATTTATATGCTAAATTCGACAGAATGTTTTGGTCGAATTTAGGAGCTCGGCTAAATTTGACCGAATTTGGTCGAATTTAATATATGCTCGAAATTTGATTGAATTTATTATTTTAAAAAATTATTAAAAATAGGAATAAAGGCCAAAAAATTAAATGAAATAGAAAAAATTAAATTTTTATTCAGAATTTATAATCATCCACGTAGTCATACACCAAATTTTATGCTAAAAAATATGCATTTTTCCAATTTTTATTTAATTTTTTAATTTATTTTACAAACTAGTTAAAAATAGGAAGAAAAATCTAAAAAAAATGAAAAATTAGTGAAAGTAGGGTGAGATTCATCACACAAATAGCTAGTAAGTATGATTACTTTGGTTTGTTTGAATTTTTAATTAAATTTTGGCGTTTTTTCTATTTATATTTAATTTTTTAATTTATTTTCCAAAATAATTGACCGTTAAATTACCAAACCAAATTAATTTATTTTTTTCTGAAATTTTGGAAATAACATTAAAAAGGATGGATCTTGACCCCCGTAAGGTTGGTTTGTCAAGAAATAGTTTAAAAAAAATACAAACACTAAACCCTGATGAAACCCTGTTTAGGAGTTCTAGTCAAAGTACTAGTTGACCGTTAAATTACCAAACCAAATTAATTTATTTATTTTTTTGAAATTTTGGGAATAACATTAAAAATGATGGATCTTGACCTCCGTATGGTTGGGTCGTCGAGAAATATTTTTAAAAAAATCAAAACAGTAAACCCTGTCAAAATTCTATTTAGGGTTTCTGGTCAAAGTACTAGTTGACCGTCAATTTTGTTTTTATTTTTTTATAGAATGTAATATGTCTTCCAGATACTCTCATTTTTTTTTGTATTTTTTACAACTAATTAGATATTTTTTTAAAAAATGAAAGTATCTAATGAGTAAAAATTCAATATTCTCTTATTATATGAACATTTTTTTGTACAAACTAAATTTGTACATGTGATTAATGTCATCGTTCTATTTATAAATAATTTTTCTTGATGTGTACAAACATTTAAATATTTAATAATATTTTTTCAATTTATGGAAATAATAAATTCAACCGAATTTGATCACATTTATTACATTCGACCAAATTTGGTCGAATTTACTCTTTAACTTTTTTTTTAAAAAAAAATAGGTTATATACAATATGTCTTTCCAATACCCTCATAATTTTTTTGTATGTTTTCAAATTAGTTAGATGCTTATTTAATTTATTTAGACAATCTACTAAATAAAAATTCAAGTTTCTCCTGTCATATGAATATTTTTTACACACAAACTAAATTTTTACACATGATTAATGTTATCCTTGTATTTGTATATATTTTTTCATGATGTGTACAAATATTTAAATATTTAATTATTTTTTTTCAATTTTTGAAAATAATAAATTCAACCGAATTTGGTCACATTTATCAAATTCGACCGAATTTGATCGAATTTAATGTGGGTAGATTCGATCATTTTTGGTCAAATTGAATATTTGACCGAATTCGGTCACATTTATAAATTTGACCGAATTCTGACCACATTCGGAAACTTTTTTGGGCGGCAAATTTCCCGCTGCTCACTAAATTCGACCACATTCGGTCGAATTTAGCATGTCCCAAAATATTATGGGCGTGACTTTTCCCCCCTTTTCTGGCGGGTGCTAAATTCGACCGAACAAAAATAACGGTCGAATATAGTAGCTAAATTTGACCACCTAATTCGACCGGTTTAAATTTCGACCAAAAATGGTCGAATTAAGCCGGGTCGAATTCGGTCGACCAAATACGGTCGAATTTAGTTTGATTTTGACCGAAAACGGTCAAATTTAGCCAGAACGAATTCGACTGACCGAATACGATCGAATTTAGCCGTGATCGAATTTATTTGGTCACATTTAGCCTTCTTTTCTTGTAGTGTAAAGAAATGTCCAGAAACGTACGACATTCTTATATCCGTCCAATGTAAGATGCAAACTATATAAATGTAAAGCTCCTACAAAGTCTGAGATTCAAGGTCATCTAGATTCCAGGTCATCTCTATATGGATCATATAAGTATTTGATATGTATCCCTTCTATTTAGGAAATATGAAATCTTTAATTGGTAAATTAATCGATGAACTAAAAAACTCTAAAATTTCATCTATGTGGCCGCCACATTTTGTACTCCTGATTAGGGAATATGAAAAGTTTAGGCTATAAATTGATATGCGGTGAGAACTCATATATCCATGTGGCCTACACTACATAATTGAAAAGCTTCGTTAATTTATGGAAATTTCACCTTTTTAATGAAAAAGGCAAAACCTAGACACTACCAATCCTTTTTGACAATCTAAAGACAACACCAGGCAATTAAATGAAATGGATTAGAACCTGAAATAAAAGTTTTGAAGATATTAATTAAGTAAACATCAGATTTAAAATATACCTAAATCCCCTTTTGAACAGATATTCAGAGTATAGGTTAAATATAGTGAGCTACAACAAAGAAAATCTAATGCAGAAGAGAGATCAACAGTGAAAATATCGTAAGAAAGATCGATCCTTTTCTCTCTCTCTCTCCCTTCTAACCCTAGCCTCCATTAAAAAGTATTGAGGGGGCTTCCATCATTTTTACCGGTGGAAAGCCCCAATTCCTTTCCATTTTTCTTGCTTTCATATCTTGATTTCTTTCAATAAAGCTCTCAATTTATTTGGGTTTCAATAAATTCCCAATTTATTTGGGTTGTGTTAGTCTCTTCTGAGAGTTTGGTTTTTATTTTGATTAAGTTGTGGCGTGTTGCATGGTCGAGGGTATAGATCGGTAAGATGATTTTGGTTCAAAGATGAAGGTTTTTATGGGATCGCATCCATGGTCGATAGCTCAAACAGGATTAGATCCAGATGGAGGTCACAACAAAGCGAGTACATATAAATCTCCAGATGGATGCGGTGAAGAGGGTACTTGTAAATATATCATTTTCAACAAATCGCGTGATTATATCCCGAAGAATGGATTAATCAGCTATTGTTCTTGTTTACGTTTGTTAAGTAACCAACTCATCAAAAACCTTAAGGTGTTAGAGGGAGGCCTTATATGAATCTTATATTATATTCTAACACTCCCCCTCACTCGAAAGCCCATTTTTGGGTCGAAGAGTGGATCACGGGCGCCCATCTTTGGGGCATAAATTTGTCTTCGTGTCCGAAATAAATTGTGAGAATATTGGGGGTCGTAGAGAGTCGAACCTGGGACCTCTGCGTGCATGAGCTCTGATACCATGTTAAGTAAACAACTGTAACGCCCCAGTCCCACATCGAGTAGATATGGGACTTCTGTTCAGTTTATAAGGTAAAGTACTACTACTAAGTGCACCAACAAATCATGATCTTTTGGGGGCCTGTGGTGGGCTTGTGGATTACCCAAGTTGGCTGCATTTGGGCCAGTATGCTTTGGCTTATTTCGGATTCGGAATCGGGACTCGACCCGATTTTCGAAAAAGGCTCGGGATTTGACCAGGGTTGTCACAACAACTCATCTAAAACCTTAAGGTTTTAGAGGGATGCCTTATATGAATCTTATATTATATTCTAACAACGTTTGTTCGACTCGACTATGTTTGTAGATGTCGTATGACTTATCATTAATGAATGATTTTTTATTCAAAAAAAAAACAGTGAAAATATCAATGCAGCTTAATTCATTGTGATACAGACAGAAAAAAATATTAGACGATCATTTATCAGTTTTGATTAAAATCAAAACAAGGTTATAATACTCAGCAATTTTCTATCCTTAAAAAGAAACATCCACAAAGATACTATTTATGGAAAACTTTTGTGAGAAGACATTGCATTATGTTCTCGGATAAACATTCACAATAAAGAAAACGAGAGAGAGAAAAGAAGTACTCCATTGTACAAGAAAGAGAAAGAAAAGGATAAGTAAAGGATAAAGGAAATTAAGACTGTGTAAAGTACTGTGACTGCATGTCCCTTGTTTGGCGCTCCTAAGTTTTGGATTTGCCAAGAGAGAAGTTCATTTTCCAGTAAGTTTCCTTGTACAGAAGCTCTCATTGTCGTATTTAAAGTCTGTCAAAGAAGCAGCGAGCTAGTAATCGTTTAATTTAGAGAATAAAGATAATTCTTGACAAATTTCAATCCTTCCAAGGGCTCTTGCACTTCATGATCTTTAACATTCCACTGATGCATACTAGTTTTTTTTTTTTTTTTTTACACACGCACACGCTTAAAAACTTACACATAGGCCAAAGGGCTTATTGATGCGGATTTTAAACAGTTTGTAAACTAAACACCTCTTCCACGGTTAGCATCTCGAATGGTGTCAAGCCCTTAGGTAAAATTCAAAATAAATTACCTTAAATAAGATATATAGAGAATTTGTAAAATTTTGTCCACTCCAATGAGACAAAATTCTTAGGTAAAAATATATAGATAACCACAATAGGTTGGCTATATTTGTCGAACATTTAGCAACCTGTAACTTAACTCCACATCATCAATTACCATATAAAAATAATACATTCTATTTCTAACAACTTGAAATAATAATAACATACTATTTTTAAAATATAGCCAACCAATATAGTCAATCCCATTGGAGTAAAACATGTTACAGGTTCAACAAATTTTACATAATCAATATTTAGCCAATCATTTTACAAAACACCGTTGGAGATATAATCCAGGAACTTCAACCTTAAACATATGTAGGAAACATATAACTAGGGTTCAACAGCCCTACTACCCAAATTCAAAGCATTAGACACTACATATTCATTAGTACCTACAATCCAGGAACTCCAAGTCCAACCTTAATAAGCTTTGATTTTTCCAAATTGTACGGAGAGTCAGAGAGACAAGCATTAGATACAAGATCTTACACATCTATATAAATTGAGAAATGCTAGAGTCCCCAAAAGTATTCCCAAATTGGGAACCAAATGATTAGGTGGCAATGTTTGATTGAATAATAATAATGATGATGATGAGGGGCCCCCTGCATTCACACCAAAAGCACCAATTAAACATTGTCACTTGGCATTTTGGAACAAATTTGGGATCCATTTTGGGGTCTAGCAGTACTCATATAAATTCTCTCTATGTGCTAATTTTATAAAGTTTTAATTACTGAATAATTAATGTCCCAGTGCAATTTCATGTCTCTTCTGGCACGTCCCCATCTTCACTTCTTTACCTTCGGCCTCATAATAATCTATCTGCATTTGGCTTGTTCCTTATCAAGTGCTTAAGTCCATTTGTTAAAACTGAGCTTGATATCAGCGATTCCCTCAGTAAGCTTAATGCCTGCAGATTTGTTTTTTGAAAATGCTACTTGTCAGTTCCAAACCAAGTATAACAGTACTGTGATTAGCTTGACGTTATTATTACATACCTCCTCCATGCCTATGTCGATCACCTGTTCCTCAATATCGTACAGAGGTACATTCCAAGTCTGGAGAGATCTGATACAAGAGATTGACGATAATGGAGTCACTACCAAGTCATCTGTCACCATAAACTTTGTTGACCCCTTTAATAATCCGCCTTCACCCTTTGGACTTGCAAATCTTAATTCACGACTCATAACAGAATGAACCGTGCTTAGATAGAAATTATAGAAGATTGGATGCACAGTAGACAACATCTTAAAATTTAAATAGAGCTTCATTTCTTCTTTTGGAGGGAATAGTTGGCTGGAACCTTGATAAATCGCAGCTATTTGAGGGTCAAGAAGCACATCTTTCATTTGTTGTGATATTAAGTATTCACCAACACTTAATTCAGATACACTAAGATGTAAATTTTCAACGCATACTGCAGGTTTGTCATTTGTACTCAACACACTAATTGCTCTTCCTAAAGGAATGGTGAGAAAGTTGAACAAAAATTCTACAAAATCTTCAGAAGTATGAGCGAACAATATAGTGTTTTTTGACTTCTGTACCATCACATTCACTGTCATCTTCTTAAAACTATCAACAGAATGGGTACGACTCCGAGATTCTACATCTGTTTTTTGAGCAGATGGAACCGGTGAGATGATGCATTTCTTACCAAAAACCATATCAGTTAAACAAGTCTTTGAAAACAATGCTTTCTCAAGAAGATCAAGAATCTGTGAACGAACAGAGTGAAAAGGATGCGGAAATAGGTTAAAAATATGAGTGAAAAAGTATTTTCAGTAAATATCTGTTAACAATATTAATAGAGACATACCTGAACGGAACCAAGTTGCAAAGTCTTTTCCTCAAGCACCCCAAGATCTGTGATTCCGCTACTTTTTAGTATGTCAAGAGTGACACCCGGAGTACTGGGAATCACTTTTAGATCATCGCAGATTACAAAAGATGAAGTCTCATTAACAAAGATTCCTTTAAAACCTTCACTTGTACTAGTACCAAAATATACAGGCAAATTCAAGAACTTCCCGCACTCTTGACATCTTTTTGTACTGGAAGTGCTGAAAAAAGCGTACATGCCTTGTTGATAAGGGCACACATCCTCACAAATGAAGTAAGGTTGAATATCACCGATGTTGATCTTAAGCTTTTGACATTCTGCTTCTGTTGAGTTTCTTGTATTAAGTAGCAAATCTTTGCATGCTTCTGTTGCGAAATGCCTGGTTTCCAGATTTGCAAGGCTTCCGTGTAGTGTACTGAGGCTCCCGATTGCCATTGGTAACGAAGATTCCGAGTGCCTAGCCAAGGCTCTGACTATTGTCCCCATTGGCATTGTCAGGAAGCTAAAAAGAATGTCAACAAAATCACCTTTTCCTTCAGCAAAAACTACCCTTTCTTCATTTTTATTTATCAACACTTTCAACTGTACTGCACTATCCGAGGCATCCATCTCATGTGCTGACATTTTCTGTCATCAATTTAAGTTTGTTCAAACGAATTAACATTTAAAAGCTAAATTATGCTTATCAATATTTAAAAGCTAGGTGCACAGAATTGAGACACCTGCCATTCTGTAAAACTTTTTGTGAAAGTATCTGTAAGTCTAGCATTTTCCTTAATTCATTACTTGGTCAAGAGGTTGGCCTTTGGCTAGAAGATATGCACCTAGGACCCCAATAATTTATCTAAAAAATGAAATACTTTAAAGTATAAAAAGTTAAGGAATATTTATAAAAATACCTAATTTTTTGAAAGGTTTGATGTTCATGAGGTTACCTCAGGAAAATTCCCTGAGATAACTAAAATTCTCCATATTAATGCACGAGGGTACAATTGTAATTTCATGTTTTTTTTTAGAAAGTTACCAATATTTACAAAAATGTCATAGCTATTTACACTATAACCTTAGGTAAGTCTCCTGAGACAGGTACAGTTTTATCTTTTTTGAAAATATTTTCAAAAATACAATCTAAAGTTGCAGTTGCAAATGTTGCATTTGAGGTTGCAAATTAGGTTACACCGTATTTTTGAAAAAAAATTCTAAAAAATGAATATTTTTGAAAAAAACCCAAAAATTAAAGGTTTATATATCACACACAATCGAACCTTCCTAAAGGAATAACAGTAAAATATCACGATAAAGCAAAGAAAAATGATCTAAAAACATATCAGTTGAATCGAAAAAGGGGTTTGCTTTACAATAAAAAAAATTAAAAGAATCGCTCTAAATTAAACATTTAAATAAGATTTTCGATTTTGGTTTGTGGCACCAATCAGGGAAGTTGCAAAAGGGGCAAATAATTAATACAAAACGAAGCAACAAATAATCGAAAATCCAAGTCAAGCTTTAAGAATTATATATAGATGCGTAAATTAAAATGATTACCTTGGAATGCAGTGAGAAGAAAGACTCTGAAGCTTGTGACCACAATAGTTTTGCTGCACAGAGGTGACCAAGCCTTTTTCTCTCACAATGTTGTAAGATGGCATGACAAGAATAATACATATATAAAAACGTTTTTGAAAAAAACGTTTGTGCGGGACCGTTAAAAACATCACTATCAACATTTTTCTTATAATCTTAAAATTCTGTGGGACCAAAATCCAATCTTTAATATAAAAGATTTTATTAAATTCTATAATAATTGTGCTAAATTTTGTTGATTTTATTTGTTTACTGACATTCTAACGTTGAATATATTTGTATTTTTACAATTTTTTCTACAATTTTTCAATATACGTTTTCTCTCAATTACTAGTTTATAACCGTGCGATGCACGGTTTTTTTTTAAATATTTTTATTTAATAAATTAATGTTTGTGTGTTTTATTTTGAAAACTGCTATTTTTATGTTTGGCTTCATCGAAATTATTTCATTACACTTGAGAGTAAATTTTTAAATAATTTACAACACGATTTTAAATTTTATAAATAATATTTTACAAAGATAAATCCTTAAATAATTATATACTTTTTATCAATGTTAAGTTAAGAAATCAATATCAATAATTCGATATGAATTTAAGATATGGATTTTTAGTTGTAAATATCAATATATATTAATATATTAATAATTCGATATGAATTTAATTTGGATCTAATCTATATACTTTAATTTTTTGTGTTCTGTTTTGTTGTCTGAATCTATATGCATCAATGCACATGACAGCTATCTCTTTTTTACTTACAATCCCACGATCTTTTTTAACAATCTATCTGTAACCGGCAAACACATATTAAAAGTTGAAACAGATCCTATCATAAACCATATACCAACTTCATAATTGCATAATGCGTGGCATTAACTACTATTAAAACCTTCTCCATTATTCATGGTATACACTTGAGTGAAACGAAAAGAGTCTAATGAGGACAAAGTCCTTTATAACGCAATATGAGCTTATTTAGGGATAACAGAAAAACTGTATGTTGGAAAGATTGTTGGACAATAATAGATTATTATATCTTTTTTATATTATAATTTTCTTTTTAAAATTCAATTTCAATACAACTTTTTTTAATGATATCCTTTTTAGATTATAATTTCCTTTTTAATATGATATAATCTTGATCGTCTATTTTTAAAAATATTAGATTCGACGGTTGAGATTATTTTGATAGTACAGTGACCAAACCAAATTTATGGATAAGAGTACTCTTACGCTTATTATACATAAGGATATAACGTTTATTATATATAAGGATATAATGATGTGAAGAGTAGTACATTGCTTAAATACTGGTTATTTGTTGAATATATATGTTCGTATCGTGGCGAGCTGATTAATTAACATTGTATGAGAATGAATTCGGTTATTCTCTGAAATACTTTCAACACGCTAATCCCAAAACGCTAATCCGTTAATATTATATATTTGTATAATCCTGGTTCATTTTAATTTATATTAATTTATTTTAATTATTTTTTTACATTAAAAAGAATGTGTAATATATAGATATGTTAAATCAAGAAACTAATATTTTATAAATTAGAATTGTTAACCAACCATGTTTAGTATAGTAATAGGAGAATGTTAAATAAAGAAAAATTTTAATTGTATAATTCATAATTTTCTGATTGGCTAACTATATTTTAACAATACATGGGCAAAGTCAGGTTTTATAATAAAGGATTAACTAAATAGGTTATAATTATTTAGTTTATTAATAATAAGTCAAATATAATTGGCTTCTAAGTTTTTACCTTTCATTTGAAAGGGCTATTCTTGTTTTAAACACTTTGGGCTTAACTTATCAGCTTAGACCAGGATTTTGATGGTTTCCTAGCTAGTTGGGTTCATATACTAGCTAAATTTTTAGCTGATCTTGAATTCCTTTTTGAATTCCAACCAAGATAAGCACTAGTACAGACTAGACTCTTAGCGTCGGTCAAAAAGGTCTAAGGCGTCGGTTAACATGCATAGTACATGTAGGAGACGCTATAGTTATAGGACTATAGCTTAGTCAAGAAGTAGGTGACACTAAAAGTTAATCTAGGTCGGTTAGACAATGGACACAGTAGGCCTACCAACCGACGCATTAATGCCCATTTTTAGCGTTAGTCTTTCAAAGTGCTGATGCATATAGTCTTCAATTTAGGGTAGGTTTTTTTAAAATGCCAATGCATATAGTCAGTCTTTTTTGTAGCGTCGGTTTTCTGGAAATGCCGACACATATCGTATGTTGTTTTTTGTGTCACCTCTCTGACAATCGATGCCTAAATTCATTTTTGATTTTTTTTTCTTTTCCTAATTAACCTGCTTTACATGTATACCAGTACAGACATCAACAAACATCAATCAATACAACTAAAAATAAAATCATACCACAAATCCGATTAGGATTTTAATTCAAATAATTTACAAGATTTAATGCTATCTTGTTTACAATTGAAGAGACTCTCTTCAATCTTATTAATATAAAATATTATACAATGACTACTAGCATTTAAACACCATTATGACAAAGAGTATCCCTACAAATGAAATTCCCACATATGCTAAACACTTTTCTTAACATGAATTTAATTATTCTCGACTAATATTTCTGCAGAAGCCAAATATAATATATATTTCTTTGTATCAGCACCTGCTGAGATGAGCTTTGAACATTTATTGCTTTGTTACAACATCTCGATCAGTGTTTTCCCTGCATATTTGAAATGATACAAAAAAAGTTTTCCTTGTTTGAGAAAAGCATATTGATGATATCATTGAGATCGAACATACTGACTTTATAATTGCGGAATACTTGATTAAGCCATCTTCACCTAGAAGCATATTTTCAGAGTTCTTTGTACCTCCATCATTTTTGAAGATGTGTGAATTTTTTTTATGATCCATCTAAGTCGTGCATGGTGATCATTGCATTCTACGAAACTCGTGGGCGAGTTTTTTCCAACAAGGGGAGAATGATGAGTAATAGAAATGGAAGTAAAATAGAGCTTTTATATAGTTTATTCATATCTAGTACTCTGAAAATAAATTATAGATTTTAGTTAAATGGGTTCTAATTATTTAGTTTATTATTAATAAGTCCAACTATTTATGGACCTTATTGAGAAAATAATTATTTGGCTTGCAGGTTTTTACCCTTTACTTGAAAGAGTTTTTCTTGTTTTAAGCACTTAGGGTTTTATTTCTCAAGTTAGACCGAGATTTTGATGGTTTTCTATTTGGGTTCAGATATTAGCTCAATTTTTTATCTGATCTTGAATTCCATTTTGAATTATGACCAATATAATGTTATTTATTTAGCGTATATATACTCTCATCTTGTAATCTTTTGAAGAGACATTTTAGATATTAAATTTGACTATTCGATAGTTTTGACAATCGAATTCAGGAGTTAATTCAGAGTTTGTTTGTTTCTCCATCTTCGAAGATTCAGAGTTTGAGATTTGTTTCTTTATTTTTGGAGATTCAGATGTCACTTTATATTTATCCTTACTACATATTATTATAAAAATATTACATTCTGTATCAATTTCAAATCCACGCAACCATCCAAAAGAAAAACAACCAAAGTTCAGTACATGGTCAACCATCGATCATTTTATGGACATCCATAGATGCCAAAGAAAGTAACCCAATTCAAGAATGGAGTAGAAACAAGAAGCTTGCTTAAAGGTCTATGTATGGTTGCAGCAGAACATCATGCCATTGTTCAAATTTGCAAGGACATCTTCATTATTAGCCCCACAATAACAACTTCGTCACCAGGGAAGCTCCCCTACTTCACATTCGAATGCAGCTGATCATCCTTCAATATTCGATTGCTTGATAAACCCATAAGAAACCAACAAAGAAACCTATATTTTCCTTGACTTGACCAGAGTAAACCTCAATATCTTCAATTAAAGACATATTTCATGTAAAACCCACACTCAAGTTGTACCAGATTTTGGAAAGGAATTCACTTGAGATATGAAAGCTATAGACACCAATCAACTCATATCTTTGAGAAATCAAGTTTTAATCAACCTACTCAAATCGGGGTAGTGGAACCAAGAAAAGTCACCAAAAAACACCAGAACAAAGTACGCAAATCTCATCCACCTTACATATGCAACAACCTTATGAATACAATTAACAAAATTGAACCCAACAATTTTGATGACAAAGATTAAAGAAACTTTACCAAAAGCAGACATTCCTGTTAAATAACCAACACATTTAAAACCTTAATGTGCCAGAGGAAGGTCCCAACAGGATCTTATACTCTTATACTATAATATTATTCAACACTCCCCCTCAATTGTACGATACCTTTCGTCACGATTGACCAGACAACAAACAGATAATGAAGACATAAAGGAGACGGACAACAAATAATGAATTAAAACAAATAATGAATTAAATAAATGGGGGTGGAAGGACTCGAACCTGAGTCCCCTCATAAACCGAACTCTAATACCATGTTAAGTAACCGGTCCATCTAAAACTTTAAGGTGTCAGAGGAAGGCCCCAACAGGATCTTATACTTTTATACTATAATATTATTCAACAATTCCAACTACAACCAACTTATACTCCCTCCGTCCCTCTCATTTCTTTATAGTTACTATTTTGGGATGTCCCTCTCATTTCTTTACGTTACCATAAATAGTAAGTTTCCCCCACTATTACACCCACTACCTTTCCCCACTATCTCATATTTAATAATAAAAAACACTATTACACAAACTACTTTCCTCCACTATCTCATATATATTATTAAATATTGATTGGTCCCACCATTTTACCCACCTTTCATCTAACTTTACTTATTTTTTATGCATTGTCTTGGTTTCCGTGTCCCACTCCAATGTAAACAATTAAGGGGGACATAAGGAGTATATCTCTTCAGAAGCAATCTTAAAGACACCAATTTTTAGAATCAAGACATTATTATAGACACTTTTACCCCCATCATATAACTAATAAAACTTAGAAATAGGTTAAAAGGGGGAAAAACTCTTTCCCATAACATCAAGAAAATTAAGAAAATCAAGGGTCCTTTTCAACAAGCGGGTACATGTGAGAAGATTAGCGGCACACAAGGTGCTTTCAAAATATGAGCTAACCAAATCTGGGAAATAGCTTGCTAATCATTCATACTTAGATCAGTTATCAGCAACATCGATAATTTCTTACTCACTTTGTCCCTATCAAATCTTTATATTTGAGAAAGAGGGTTTGATACGTATTTTAAGACTCATATAAAGTATAGTTTCATAAATTATTTTAGTTTTTTCTCTTTAGAATAAAAATTTAATGTTTGAAATTTTATTCATAAAAAAATTATGAAACTATACTTTATATACATCTTAAAGTGATAGCCAATGAAGAAACTATAAGGAATTGAGAGCTGGGACGGAAGGAGCATAAGAAAGTAGCTTGAACAAGGAAAATATTTTTGAACCAAAGGAAGATTCAGAAGTTCCCTTACAAAGCCGTTCATGAGACAAAGAGCCAAAGAAAATAATGTTAAAGAGAGAATAACATTATTAATATATTCAGTTGTGAAGAGTTCTTGAGGAAAAAGGTCCTGAGAAAAACAAAATGAGACACGAAGCAAAGGCTTCATCCAGAGATGCATAATCAACACAAGGATGAGAGACATTGAGAAAAGAATGAGATTTGTGAATTAGGTGGCTAGGGTTTTGGGCAGGGAAGAGAGAGAAAGGAGAAAAAAGGGGTCAACTATTTTTTTCTTTTTCGAAGAGTGAAAGGATGTAGACTTATCAGATCTAATGAAGGGCTCCCTTTAACACCTTGGGATTTTCGAAGAATTGTTACTCAAAAATTTTATACCCAGAATCACATCAGTCAAACAAGTCCTCCAAAAAAATGTATTTACATAGATTAAAATGTCTTGACCACCCAACATGATCATGAATGATCTTACGATCTTTACTGTATATGTTTCTTGATCTAAAAAGCTAAGCTAAAAAAGGAAAGGAAGGCAGGATGCTGGAAGAGATTGGGGTCGTTGTGGTTTCTACCATCGCCTTCTTTGTTGTCATTCATTTCTTTTTTTTTGGTGTCCGGGCCAGCTTGCGCGCACCTTGACTAATCCGAAAGGCATATTAGCACACTCATACCCCCCAGCACGGTAACCCACTTAATCCCGAAGCGCCTTAGGGAATCGAACTCGTGACCTCAAGGTAGCAAGCCTTAATTAAGCGCCACTGCTCGACCATCTGAGACACCCCGTTGGGGGTTGTTGTCATTCATTTCACTGGAACCTTCTGGGACCAAGTATACGACAGTATGAAACAAAAGATAAATACTCCCTCTGGCCCGGTTTGTATGAACCACTTTGACCTTCACGGGGATTAAGAAATTGTAGTAGAAAAAGAGTAAAGTTAGTTGAAAAGTGAGTAAAGTGGTGGAACCCATCATTATTTAATAATAGATTTAAGATAGTAGAGGAAAATAGTGGGTGTAATAGTGTTTATTTAATAAAAAAGTGTATAAGTAGTGGGTGTAATAGTGAAAAGTAGTGTTCAAAAATAGTAAGTATCTTATGTTCATTCTTTTTGAGACGTCCCAAAAAGGAAAAAGGTTCACATAAAATGGGACGGAGGGAGTATTCATTACAGAAATGTCCAGAAGCATATGTCCTTACATCTGTCCAATATTTTTTTTTTTTGAAAGGAAGGGGATCCATTAATAATAAGTCATACGGCATCTACAAAGATAATCAAACATTAACGAGCACATAATACAGATCAAATCAGAAATTTCTTCATTTAAACTACAATCGTTTATCAGATAAGATGCATACTATATAAATGTAAAGCTCCTAGAAAGTCTAATTAATATTACAAGTCATCTCTATTTGGATCATATAAGCGCATCTTCAATGGGGCAAATCCCTTACCTAAAATTTTAAATAACTTACCAAAATTGAAAATTATACATAATATGTAAAAAATTCATCACTCCAATGGGAGATTCCCCTTATCTAAAATTTTAGTCAATCCTCTATATTTTTTAAGTATTGGCCATATTTGTTGAAGGTCTACAGATTTGTAGTAAATGTCATGTCATTTCCCACCCGTTTTAACTACACCATATATGGTCTTTACCAACACCTAAAACCAGTGTGACAAAAAAATAATAATAATAATAATAAAACCTTTTTTGAAATATAATCAACCATCATACCCAATCCTCATTGGAGCAAAACACCCTACAGGTTCAGTAAATTTTAGCCAACTATTAATTTTTTGAAATTTAGCCAATCAATTTAGCCAAGACCGTTGAAAATGCTCTAAGTATTTGATTTGTAACCCTTCTATATGGGAAATATGAAATCTTTAGCCTGTAAGCTAACACTCTGAAAATTCATTCATGTGGCCGCCACATTTTAGACTTCTGATTAGGGAATATAAAATTTTTGGGCAATAAATTGATATGCCGTGAGAACTCATCCATGTGGTCTCCACTACAAGTTCGAAAAGCTTCATAAATTTATGAAAATTTCACAATTTTAACAAAGAAAGCAGAACCTAGAATCAACACACGTGCTGTGCATGCGTGCACACAACCAATCCTTTTTCACAATCTAAATACAACACCAGAAAAATATATGAAACGGATTTATAATATACCTAAATCCCCTATTTAACAGATATTCAGAATATAGGTTAAATTTAAATACAATAAAGAAAATCTAATGCAGAAGAGAGCTCAACAGTGATAATATCAGTGCTGCTTAACTCATTGTGATAGAGACAGAAAAAATAATTAGACGATCATTTATCAGTTTTGATTAAAATCAAAACAAGGTTATATTATTCAGCAATTTTCTATCCTTGAAAAAGAAACATCCACGAAGATATTGTTCATGGAATTTTTTTTGTGAGAGGACATTGCATTATGTTCTCGGATTAAGATTCATAATAAAGAAACCGAGAGAAAAGAAAATTGTAAAAGGAAGAGACAGAAAAGGATTAAGAGTGTGTAAACTGTAATTGTCCCTTGTTTGGCGCTCCTAAGTTTTTGATTTGCCAAGAGAGATAAGTTTCTTTGTACAGAAGCTGGTTGTCTTGTTCCAAAGTCTGTCAAAGAAGCATCGAGTAATCGTTTAATTTAGACAACAAAGATTATTTTAGACAAATTTTAATCCTACAAGTGCTTGCACTACATGATCTATAACATTTCACTAATGCATACTATATTTTTGTTAGCCTTACTCCTGGGTGTGACCTTCCACACACGCACACACGCTTTCGAAACATACACATATATATAGGCCAAAGGGCTTATTGATGCGGAAATTAAACAGTTTATAAACTAAACACCTCTTCCACAGTAAAGGTGCTACAATCCAGGAACTCCAACCTTAAACATGTGTAGGAAAACATATAACTAGGGTTCAACAGCTCTACTGACCAAAGTCGAAGCATTAGATACTACATACTACATTAGTACCTACAATCCAGGAATTAACTCCAAACTTAAGCTTTGATTTTTCCAAATTGTACGGAGAGTCAGAGAGACATGCATTAGATACAAGATCTTACACATCTAAATAGATTCTCTCCATATGTTAATTTTGAAAAGTCTTGACTGAATAATTAATGTTCCAGTGCAATTCCATGTCTCTTCTGGCCAGCACATCCCCATCTTCACTTCTTTACCTTCGGCCTCATAATAATCTATCTGCATTTGGCTTGTTCCTTATCAAGTGCTTAAGTCCACTTGTTAAAACTGAGCTTGATATCAGCGATTCCCTCAGTAAGCTTAATGCCTGCAGATTTGTTTTTTGAAAATGCTACTTTTCAGTTCCAAACCAAGTATAACAGTACTGTGATTAGCTTGACGTTATTATTACATACCTCCTCCATGCCTATGTCGATCATTCATAACCAAGTATAACAGTACTGTGCTTTCAAAATGTGAACAAACCAATTCTGGGAAAGAGCTTGCCAATCATTCATACTTAGATCAGTTATCAGCAACATCGACAATTTCTTACTCACTCTGTCACATTCAATTCTTTCACATTTGAGAAAGAGGATTTGACACGTATTTTAAGACTCATATAAAGTATAGTTCCATAAATTATTTTTTTTTCTTATGAATAAAAATTTAATGTTTGAAATTTTATTCATAAAAAACATTTAAAAAAATTATGAACTATACTTTATATACATCTTAAAATACGTGATAACAAATGAAAAAAACTATAAAGAATTGAGAGCTGGGACGGATGGAGCATGAGAAAGCAGCTTGAACAAGGAAAATATTTTTGAACCAAAGGAAGATTCAGAAGTTCCCTTACAAAGCCGTTCATGAGACAAAGAGTCAAAGAAAATAATGTTAAAGAGAGAATAACATTATCAGTACATTCAGTTGTGAAGAGTTCTTGAGGAGAAAGGTCCTGAGAAAAACAAAGTGAGACACGAAGCAAAGGCTTCATTCAGAGATGCATAGTCAAAAAAAGGATGAGAGACATTGAGAAAAGAATGAGATTAGTGAATTAGGTGGCTAGGGTTTTGGGTAGGGAAGAGAGAGAAAGGAGAAAATGTCTTGACCACCCAACATGATCATGAATGATCTTACGATCTTTACTGTATATGTTTCTTGATCTAAAAAGCTAAGCTAAAAAAGGAAAGGAAGGTAGGATGCTGGAAGAGATTGGGGTCGTTGTGGTTTCTACAATTCTTTGTTGTCATTCATTTCACTGGAACCTTCTGGGACCAAGTATACGACATTATGAGACAAAAGATAAATATTCATTACAGAAATGTCCCGAAGCATATGTCCTTACATCTGTCCAATATAAGATGCATACTATATAAATGTAAAGCTCCTAGAAAGTCTAATATTACAAGTCATCTTTATTTGGATCATATATATATAAAGAAGCTGGTCCCTGACAATCGATTGTCAGGGACCGGTTATTTAACAATTAGCTTCTAAATCGTTGGATCAACGATCCCACGACCCCCCTGGATTACAAAAAAAAAAAAATTCCCTACCCACGGAAATTTTCCGCGGATCGGTCCGTGGAAATTTTCCGCGGATCGATCCGCGGAAAATTTCCGCGGAGCGTAATTTATTTTTTTTAATCTCAGCCGTTGGATCAACGATCCAACGGTGTTGATCCAACGGCTAAGAAACTGATTGTTAAATAACCGGTCCCTGACAAACGATTGTCAGGGAGTATTTGATTTGTAACCCTTCTATATAGAAAATATGATATCTTAGGAAATTTGAAATCTTTAGTCTGTAAACTAACACTCTGGAAATTCATCCATGTGTCCGCCACATTTTGTACTCCTGATTAGGGAATGTAAAATTTTTGGGCTATAAATTGATATGCGGTGAGAACTCATCTATGTGATCTCCACTACAAGTTCGAAAGGCTTCATAAATTTATGAAAATTTCACAATTTTAACAAAGAAGGCAAAACCTAGAATCAACACACGTGTTGTGCATGCGTGCACGCAACCAATCCTTTTTGACAATCTAAAGACAAAACCAGAAAAATATATGAAACGGATTTATTATACCTAAATCCCCTGTTTAACAGATATTCAGAATATAGGTTAAATTTAAAGAAGTACAACAAAGAAAATCTAATGCAGAAGAGAGCTCAACAGTGATAATATCAATGCAGCTTAACTCATCGTGGTAGAGACAAAAAAAATAATTAGACGATCATTTATCAGTTCTGATTAAAATCAAAACAAGGTTATATTATTCGGCAATTTTCTATCCTTCAAAAAGATACATCCACGAAGATATTGTTCATGGAACTTTTTTGTGAGCGGACATTGCATTATGTTCTCGGATTAAGATACACATATATAGGCCAAAGGGCTTATTGATGCGGAAATTAAACAGTTTATAAACTAAACACCTCTTCCACAGTTAAGGTGCTACAATCCAGGAACTCCAACCTTAAACATGTGTATGAAAACATATAACTAGGGTTCAACAGCTCTACTAACCAAAATCGAAGCATTAGATACTACATACTACATTAGTACCTACAATCCAGGAACTCCAACCTTAGTAAGCTTTGATTTTTCCAAATTGTACCGAGAGTCAGAGAGACATGCATTAGATACAAGATCTTACACATCTAAGTAGATTCTCTCCATATGTTAATTTTGAAAAGTCTTGACTGAATAATTAATGTCCCAGTGCAATTCCATGTCTCTTCTGGCCGGCACATCCCCAACTTCGTTACTCTACCTTCGGCCTCTTCAATAATCTCTCTGCATTTGGCTTGTTCCTTATCAAGTGCTTAAGTCCATTTGTTAAAACAGAGTTTGATATCAGCGACTCCCTCAGTAAGCTTAATGCCTGCAGATTTTTTTTTTTTTTTTTTGAAAATGCTAGTTGTCAGTTCCAGAACAAGTTTAACAGTACTGGTGATTAGCATGACGTTATTTTTACATACCTCCTCCATGCCTATGTCGATCACCTGTTCCTCAATATCGGACAGAGGTACATTACAAGTCTGGAGATATTTGATATAAGACATTGACGATAATGGAGTCACTACCAGGTCATCTGTCACCATAAACTTTGTTGACTCCTTTAATAATCCGCCTTCGCCCTTTGGACTTGCAAATCTTAGTTCAGGACCCCCAACAGAATGAACCGTACTTGGAGAAAAATTATCGAAGGTTTGATGCCCAGGAGATAGTATTCTTAAATTTAAACAGAGCTTCCTTTCTTCTTTTGGAGGGAATAATTGGCTGGAACCTTGATAAATCGTAGCTATATGAGGGTCAAGAAGCAGATCTTTCATTTGTTGTGATATTAAGTATTCACCAACACTTAATTCAGATACACTAAGATGTAAATTTTCAACGCATGCAGCAGGTATGTCGTTTTTACTCAACACACTAATTGCTCTTCCTAAAGGAATGGTGAGAAAGTTGAATAAAAATTCTACAAATTCTTCAGAAGCATGAGCCAACAGTATAGTGTTTTTTGACTTCTGTACCATCACATTCACTGTCATCTTCTTAAAACTATCAACAGAATATGTACTACTCCGATGTTGAGCAGATGGAACTGGTGAGATGATGCATTTCTTACCAAAAACCATATCAGTTAAACATGTCTTTGAAAACAGTGCTTTCTCAAGAAGATCAAGAATCTGTGAATGAACCGAGCGAAAAAGATGTGGAAATAGGTTACCAAATATGAGTGAAAAAAAAAAAATTCCTCATTAAATATCTGTTAACAATAATAGATATATACCTGAATGGAACCAAGTTGCAAAGTCGTTTCCTCAAGCACCCCAAGGTCTGTGATTCCGCTACTTTTTAGTATCTCAAGTGTGACACCTGGAGTACTAGGAATCACTTTTAGATCATCGTGGATAACAAAAGATGCAGTCTCATTAACAAAGATTCCTTTAAAACCCTCATTTGTACTAGCACTAAAATACATAGGCAAATTCATGAACTTCCCGCACTGTTGACATATTTTAGTCCTGGAAGTGCTGAAAAAAACAAACATGCCATCTTGTTGATAAGGGCACAAACCCTCACAAATGAAGTAAGGTTGAACATCACCGATGTTGATCTTCAGCTGTTGACATTCAGCTTCCGCTGAGTTTCTTGTATCAAGTAGCATATCTTTGCATGCTTCTGTTGTGAAATACCTTGTTTCAAGATTTTTAAGGCTTCCGTGTAGCGTACTGAGGCTCCCGATTGCCATTGGTAACGAAGATTCCGAGTGCCTAGCCAAGGCTCTGACTATTGTCCCCATTGGCATTGTCAGGAAGCTAAAGAGAATGTCAACAAAATCACCATTTGCTTCAGCAAACACTACCCTTTCTTCATTTTTATTGATCAACACTTTCAACTGCACTGCACTATCCGAGGCAAGCATCTCATGTGCTGACATTTTCTGTCATCAATTAAAGTTTGTTCAAACGAAAAAACAATTAAAAGCTAAATTATGCTTAAAGATCCCACCGTAGTACTAATGTTGTGTTTGGTTGGGATCAATGGAATGTAAAGGAATGGAATTAAATTTGAACTATGAAATAGATTAATGTTTAAAATATTCAGTTCATTCATTCATCCATTCCATTCTTTATTATTTGAACTAGAACTCAAACTCAACTACGGAGTATTTAAGAAGGAATGCTCCATTCTTCCCAACATTCAATTTTTTCACATTTCTCATCATAAAAATTTTGTACCTATTCAATTTTTTTTCTAAATCTTCCCTCTACCTTCACTTTTTTCTTTTAATTTCATTAATTCCATTCCGTTCCATTCTCCCTATCAAACACAACATAACAGTTATCATTAATTCATTACTCGGTCGAGGTTGGCCTTAGGCGATCGAGAAGATCTATACATTAATTCATTGCTCCTAGGACCCCAGAAAGTTTATGTAAAAAAATTATATACTTAACTAGACAAAATTAAAGGTCTATACATCACACAAAATCGTAACTTACTGAAGGAGTAACAGAAAATTATCACGATAAGGCAAAGAGAAATGATTTACAAGATGATTTTAGAAACATATCAAGTGAATCAAAAAAGGGGGTTGCTTTACAATCAAAGAAATTAAACGATTTGCTCTAAGTTAAACATTTAAAATACGATTTTCGGTTTTGGTTTGTGGCACCTGTCAGGCGAGTTGGAAAAGGGACAAATATTTAAATACAAAACGAAGCAACAAATAATCGAAAATACAAGTCAAGCTTAAAAAATGGTAGATGCGTAAAAAAAAAACAGTACCTTGGAATGCAGCGAGAAGAAAGACTAATAAAGCTTTTGAACAATAGTTTTGCAGCACCGAGGTGACCGAGCCCTTCTCACAATGTGACAATGGTGTAAGATGGCATGACAAGAATTGTACATTATAGCCAAAAAAAATGTTTTTGAAAAAAAAACGTTTGTGTGGGACCAGTAAGAACATTTTTTCTTAATCTTTTGTAAAAAAAAATTGTATGGGACCGGTAAGGAAATTCAGTCTAATATTCAATTAGGATTTTGAGGGATTTTTTTGGATTTTAGAATTTAAGTGGTATTCAAGTTGGATTTTTTACAATTCATTAAAATCTTGAGGTATTCAATTTGGATTTTAAAATGTCTTTTAAATTCTGAGGGTATTCAATTAGGATTTTAAAAAATCTTTTAAAATCTGGGTGTATTCAATCTGGATTTGAAACAATCCATTAAATTTGATGGTATTCAAAAATTTATTGATTTTTTTTATTTATTAAAATGGTTGATTGATAATGTGTATTTTGTACACATTTTGTCCTTTATTCTCTTACATTTTTGTTAGTTTCGAATGTTGTTTTATCGATAATAATTATGTTTTTTATCTTTCAGTGCCAAATGCTTAATTGTTGAAAAGATGGATTATTTTGGGCCTTGAAAGTGAAGATTATTCAAGAGGGAAGTTAGAAGATGCAAGCTCACGATGCCGGGGAGGTTTTTAATGTGTTATCTTGAAGATTTTGTCTCGCACGACCGCTCCGCAAGCCATTCGCTAGGCCGTTCAAAGAGTTTAAATGGAGCAGATTTTTGCACGGGCTACTGCACGGTCGTGCAACAGGCCGTGCAAAAATCTGCTGTGTATTAAAAGAAGCCAAACCCTACATCTTATAACATTCTATCTCCAACCTAACATCTTCATCTCTTCTTTTGCCTCTGTTAGGTCGAATACACATATATAATCAAGTACTGTATGAGTGATTTAACAAGAACACGTGTTTTAATAATTAAAAACTGTTTGGAATTGATAATTCCTCTCTCAGTGATGTAAAATATCACAGAGAGCTGTTTAGGTTACAATGAATGAATATTTCAATGTTCGATCCCTTCTAGGGTTAACCTAACTGTATTTATAAAACATACAGCTGCTATACAATCGTAAATTGATACTCCTACAATTAAGCTATACAATTGATATCAATCACGATTGCTACACGTCTTCTAAGTCAACTCAATCTCTTTGATAGCTATCCAATCTTCAAAGATATTGCTTCCATATTTATCTTCAATTAATCTTTAATCACTGTTGACTTGTAGACGTTTTCGCCAGACAGAGTTTAACAAACTCTGTTGCGCTTCCATTCAATCAGCATTTGCGCTTCCATCCGTCAGCGTTTATCCAAATTCTGACTGCTTCAAGCTTAAACTCTGATGTATCACTGTATCACTTAAACACTGATTAATACTTACATCAATTATATCTAACAATCTCCCCCAACTTGTTCATTAGCAAAAATGCACAAGTTAATGATAATTGATGATGTCAAAACAAAATAGACAAATGCAGTGTTTAATAATTAATCAGAGTTTAAACTACTTACTTAACAAAATCAACAGAAAACAAGAAATTCTTACAGAGAATCTTTTATAAAATTGCCTCAAGATCTGGTGTCGTCCTGAGATAATCTATCAGCAATCTTCTCTCAGCATTCTCAAGTTCTCTCTGCATTATCTCCTTGATTTCCCTTAACTCAGGATCACTCTCATCAGTCTGATAGATAGCAAATCTCAGATCATAGATTTTGTTCCTCCTCATATCATTACCCAGTCTGATAAACTTCACTTCTTCTGATTGTGAGTTGAAATCAAGTACTGTGACACCTAGATCAGTCTTTAGCTTTGTAGTACCCTTCTTCATCTCAATAAGATTTCCATTCCAATCTCTGTACTTAGGAACATATATTTGCTATTGAATTTCATGCCTCTAGTTGCCAAGTTATGAAGCATCTTCTTTCTAAGAACATTTGCAACTGACTCAGTTCTTCGATTCCTCACTTTGAAAAGATATAGAACATGTTCTAATTCTTCCCAATATTTCAAATCAAGATCATACTCACCAATCTTGTATACTGCTCCATCAGACATAAAATACAAGAGAAAATCTCTATCCAAACTCTTCTGATAAACCAACTGTACTGACTCCAGTCTGTCTAAGCTCTCTTGAGTAACACCACGACCTGGAACAGCCAGTGAGGAAGGATCTCTAGGACCAGTTTGTTGCCTTGTATCTCTATGTGAGCCCAGACCAGCCCTATTTCTTCCAATCTTCCCTGTTAAACCTCTTTCATCAGAAAAATCCATAGGACCTCCAGAAACTTGATTTGGATCAACAAATGTTCCTTTTCCAAATATTGATTTCAACTGAGAAGTTAGAGGTTTTGACACAACTTGTGTAGTAACAGAGGTTGTGTTTTCTTTCTTCTTTACAACTTGTGTAGCAACAGAGGTTGTACTTGATTTCTTTGAAACTCTTCCTTCTTCAGCAATGCCTTTAAGCTTTTGCTTAGCTTCTGCATCTGTTGGTTTTCTAGACATTTGAGTCCTTTGATCAGTACCAACTCTTTCATTAATTTCAATGCCTTTAAGAACAGGCTTCGCAACTTTTACATTCTTTTTAAACTTGCCAGACTTTAAAGCCTTCTTATGTTCTACTTGAAGAATATCCTCCTCAGCTTGAATGTCTGCAAGAGTAACTCCCTCTACATTTTCTTCAAGAAATAACTTAGCATCCAATTCCTCATCAGTCTGTGGATTGGAAGATAAGACCAAACTCTGAGTTTTAGAAGTACCCTGAGTATCAGCATTTACCCCATCAGACTTTGACTTAGGATTGGTGCCAGCTTGCAAACTCTTATCAATAGCTCTTGATCTTAAACTCTGCTGACCTTTTGCTCCTCCATCTCCTGCATCATCCTTATTCTGAGTCAGAGTTTGAGATTGCCTACATTTGGACTTAGCAAATCTCTCCCCCTTTTTGGCATCATCAGGAATCAGAATTAATGTAATCAGCTCCAAAGAAGTAGCAATTGAATCAATCTTACCAGACAAAAGATTTTGATTTTTTCAATTTTGTTTGGCAAGCATAGAGTCTTGAGCTTTAGAGAATTTAGTAAGTTTGAGTTTAATGTCAAACTCTAGAGTCATATCTTTAGCCTTAAGGTCAGTTTTTCAGATCAATAACTGCCTTCTGACAGTCATCAAGTCTGCCATCCAGTGTTTTGACTTGCACAACTGTGGCCTTCAAACATGAAAGAATATCTGGATTTGAAATTTCTTGAGCTGATTGTTGCACAAACTTCGCTGCTCTCCCTCTAGGAAAGATACAATCTTCCTTGTACTAGTTGTCAGAAAACTTAGCAAGAAACTCTACTTCAACTGCATGTGCATTTGAAGGCTGAGTGAATGCTGCATGCTTAGCATCAGTTTGTACAGGAGCACTATGATGAGAATCAGAGTCTGTACTCTCTTCAGCTTCAACTTCAACATCAGCATCAGCATTTTCTGTAACATTTTCCTCAGTTTCTGTAACAGGCTCAGCTGTATTCTCTGCAACAACTTCTACAGCTTCTTCAACAATTTTAATATTCTCTGCAATCTCAACGACTACCTCTGCAACACTTTCATCATGCTTAACAGGTTGCTCTTCAACTAGAGGATCAGAGATTACTGCCTTGAGAGATTGCTCAACTTATTCACCTTTGTCAAAAACCTGATGAGCATCAGAGAATAATTCAGTGTGAGAAGCCACTATTTCATCAAGAATGACAGTTGGCTGATCAACTACACCAGTTTCTCCAGAATTAGCAACAACAGGTGAAGTGGGAACATCAAAATCATCATAGAATGGTTGAACTATTTCAGCAACATCATCCATTATAGGAAAACCATCTCTATTGTCCTCATCCATTTGAACATTTTCAACTTCTTCCTCAACATTTTTCTCAACAGCAGGTGGTGTCTCAATAGGAATCACTGCTGGAGCTTCAACTTTCATCTCTTCCTCAGAATCAGAGATTACCAGCTTCCTTCTCTTGTAGGTGTGCACTTCAACTGCAAACTCTTCTTCATCAGAAGTTGATTCATCATCTACCTCAACAACAGAGGGTGATGGAGACCTATTAGCTCTCTCCTTCTTCTATTTTCTGGCTCTTGTAGCCCTGGCAATGCTATGCCTGGAGTTGTGAGCAGCATGCTTGGTTCATTTTCGTTTTGGTTTGGATGATTGTTGAGCTGGTTGAGTTTGAGTAGTAGGCTGAGGTTGTGAAGGTTCAGTGTTTATTGGTTCAGTGATTAATGGTTCAGGTTGTGTGGATGAAGGTTTGGTTTGTGGTTCAGTTTGAGTGGGTACAGTGTATGGAGTTTGATCAGTGTTTAGAGGCTGTTGAGTGGGTTGAGGTTCTTGTGGTTGATTTATGAAGTTCTGTAAGGCAAGAGGGAAAACCAAGATAGGTAACTTCTCTTTGGTGGCATCCTTATTAGTCAAGTTAGAAAATACCATCTTATTGACCTTAAACGGCTGAATCACATCAGCATCAGCAATTTCAACATTTGGAACACAAGCAGAAAACAACATTTGACAAAAACGAGCAAAATAAACAGTTGTAGTTGCTGACAATCTTTCACCTAAATTCATTAAGACAAGTCTTCAAAAATCAAAGTTACTACCATAGAGAAGAGAATACTCGATTTGAAGACTGTCAATAGGGATTGCATCCCAGTTGGTGACCTTGATCCCAAAAGCCCTTGTGATACAGTCGAAAAAGAAACTCCATTCTTTCCTCAACTGTGGCCTTTTCACTGACCCAAGCTTGGCCAAAGACCCAGAATATCCAATCTGCTGCAGCATCTCTCGCAGATTCTGTTCAGAAACAAAACTATACGAGGTGTGAGTGTCAAATCCCATGATTTCCCTAACAAAGCCGTTCATGAGAGAAAGAGTAAAACTTGGAAATAGGTAAAAGAGGGGAAAACTCTTTCCCATAACATCAAGAAAATTAAAAAAATCAAAGGTCCTTTTCGTCAAGAGGGTACATGTGAGTAGATTAGCGGGCACACAAGGTGCTTTCAAAATGTGAGCAAACCAATTCTGGGAAAGAGCTTGCCAATCATTTATACTTAGATCAGTTATCAGCAACATCGACAATTTCTTACTCACTCTGTCCCATTCAATTCTTTCACATTTGAGAAAGAGGATTTGACACGTATTTTAAGACTCATATAAAGTATAGTTCCATAAATTATTTTTTTTTCTTATGAATAAAAATTTAATGTTTGAAATTTTATTCATAAAAAACATTTAAAAAAATTATGAACTATACTTTATATACATCTTAAAATACGTGATAACAAATGAAAAAACTATAAAGAATTGAGAGCTGGGACGGAGGGAGCATGAGAAAGCAGCTTGAACAAGGAAAATATTTTTGAACCAAAGGAAGATTCAGAAGTTCCCTTACAAAGCCGTTCATGAGACAAAGAGTCAAAGAAAATAATGTTAAAGAGAGAATAACATTATCAGTACATTCAGTTGTGAAGAGTTCTTGAGGAGAAAGGTCCTGAGAAAAACAAAGTGAGACACGAAGCAAAGGCTTCATCCAGAGATGCATAGTCAACAAAAGAATGAGAGACATTGAGAAAAGAATGAGATTTGTGAATTAGGTGGCTAGGGTTTTTGGTAGGGAAGAGAGAGAAAGGAGAAAATGTCTTGACCACCCAACATGATCATGAATGATCTTACGATCTTTAATGTATATGTTTCTTGATCTAAAAAGTTAAGCTAAAAAAGGAAAGGAAGGTAGGATGCCGGAAGAGATTGGGGTCGTTGTGGTTTCTACAATTCTTTGTTGTCATTCATTTCACTGGAACCTTCCGGGACCAAGTATACGACATTATGAGACAAAAGATAAATATTCATTACAGAAATGTCCCGAAGCATATGTCCTTACATCTGTCCAATATAAGATGCATACTATATAAATGTAAAGCTCCTAGAAAGTCTAATATTACAAGTCACCTCTATTTGGATCATATATATATAAGGAAGCTGGTCCCTGACAATCGATTGTCAGGCACCGGTTATTTAACAATTAGCTTCTAAACCGTTGGATCAACGATCCAACGACCCCCCTGGATTACAAAAAAAAATTCCCTGTCCGCGGAAATTTTCCGCGGATCGGTCCGTGGAAATTTTTCGCGGATCGATCCGCGGAAAATTTCCGCGGAGCGTAAATTTTTTTTTTTTTAATCTCAATCGTTGGATCGTTAATCCAACGGCTGAGAAACTGATTGTTAAATAACCGGTCCCTGACAAACGATTGTTAGGAACCGGGACCCTATATATAAGTATTTGATTTGTAACCCTTCTATATAGGAAATATGATATCTTAGGAAATTTGAAATCTTTAGTCTGTAAACTAACACTCTGAAAATTCATCCATGTGGTCGCCACATTTTATACTCCTGGCTAGGGAATATAAAAATTTTGGGCTATAAATTGATATGCCGTGAGAACTCATCCATGTGGTCTCTCCACTACAAGTTCGAAAAGCTTCATAAATTTATGGAAATTTCACAACTTTAACAAAGAAGGCAAAACCTAGAATCAACACACGTGCTGTGCATGCGTGCACACAACCAATCCTCTTTGACAATCTAAAGACAACACCAGAAAAATATATGAAACGGATTTATAATATACCTAAATCCCCTATTTAACAGATATTCAGAATATAGGTTAAATTTAAAGAAGTACAACAAAGAAAATCTAATGCAGAAGAGAGCTCAACAGTGATAATATCAATGCAGCTTAACTCATTCTGGTAGAGACAGAAAAAATAATTATACGATCATTTATCAGTTTTGATTAAAATCAAAACAAGGTTATATTATTCGGAAATTTTCTATCCTTGAAAAAGATACATCCACGAAGATATTGTTCATGGAACTTTTTTGTGAGCGGACATTGCATTATGTTCTCGGATTAAGATTCATAACAAAGAAACCGAGAGAAAAGAAAATTGTAAAAGGAAGAGATCGACAGAAAAGGATAAATACAGGAAAGAGTGTGTAAACTGTAATTGTCCCTTGTTTGGCGCTCCTAAGTTTTTGATTTGCCAAGAGAGACAAGTTTCTTTGTACAGAAGCTGGTTGTCTTGTTCCAAAGTCTGTCAAAGAAGCATCGAGTAATCGTTTAATTTAGACAACAAAGATTATTTTAGGCAAATTTTAATCCTACAAGTGCTTGCACTGCATGATGTATAACATTTCCCTAATGCATACTAGGTTTTTGTCTTATTGAAACATACACATATATAGGCCAAAGGGCTTATTGATGCGGAAATTAAACAGTTTATAAACTAAACACCTCTTCCACAGTTAAGGTGCTACAATCCAGGAACTCCAACCTTAAACATGTGTATGAAAACATATAACTAGGGTTCAACAGCTCTACTAACCAAAATCGAAGCATTAGATACTACATACTACATTAGTACCTACAATCCAGGAACTCAAACCTTAAGCTTCGATTTTTCCAAATTGTACCAAGAGTCAGAGAGACATGCATTAGATACAAGATCTTACACATCTAAGTAGATTCTCTCCATATGTTAATTTTGAAAAGTCTTGACTGAATAATTAATGTCCCAGTGCAATTCCATGTCTCTTCTGGCCGGCACATCCCCAACTTCGTTACTCTACCTTCGGCCTCTTCAATAATCTCTCTGCATTTGGCTTGTTCCTTATCAAGTGCTTAAGTCCATTTGTTAAAACAGAGTTTGATATCAGCGACTCCCTCAGTAAGCTTAATGCCTGCAGATTTTTTTTTTTTTTTTTTGAAAATGCTAGTTGTCAGTTCCAGAACAAGTTTAACAGTACTGGTGATTAGCATGACGTTATTTTTACATACCTCCTCCATGCCTATGTCGATCACCTGTTCCTCAATATCGGACAGAGGTACATTACAAGTCTGGAGATATTTGATATAAGACATTGACGATAATGGAGTCACTACCAGGTCATCTGTCACCATAAACTTTGTTGACTCCTTTAATAATCCGCCTTCGCCCTTTGGACTTGCAAATCTTAGTTCAGGACCCCCAACAGAATGAACCGTACTTGGAGAAAAATTATCGAAGGTTTGATGCCCAGGAGATAGTATTCTTAAATTTAAACAGAGCTTCCTTTCTTCTTTTGGAGGGAATAATTGGCTGGAACCTTGATAAATCGTAGCTATATGAGGGTCAAGAAGCAGATCTTTCATTTGTTGTGATATTAAGTATTCACCAACACTTAATTCAGATACACTAAGATGTAAATTTTCAACGCATGCAGCAGGTATGTCGTTTTTACTCAACACACTAATTGCTCTTCCTAAAGGAATGGTGAGAAAGTTGAATAAAAATTCTACAAATTCTTCAGAAGCATGAGCCAACAGTATAGTGTTTTTTGACTTCTGTACCATCACATTCACTGTCATCTTCTTAAAACTATCAACAGAATATGTACTACTCCGATGTTGAGCAGATGGAACTGGTGAGATGATGCATTTCTTACCAAAAACCATATCAGTTAAACATGTCTTTGAAAACAGTGCTTTCTCAAGAAGATCAAGAATCTGTGAATGAACCGAGCGAAAAAGATGTGGAAATAGGTTACCAAATATGAGTGAAAAAAAAAAAATTCCTCATTAAATATCTGTTAACAATAATAGATATATACCTGAATGGAACCAAGTTGCAAAGTCGTTTCCTCAAGCACCCCAAGGTCTGTGATTCCGCTACTTTTTAGTATCTCAAGTGTGACACCTGGAGTACTAGGAATCACTTTTAGATCATCGTGGATAACAAAAGATGCAGTCTCATTAACAAAGATTCCTTTAAAACCCTCATTTGTACTAGCACTAAAATACATAGGCAAATTCATGAACTTCCCGCACTGTTGACATATTTTAGTCCTGGAAGTGCTGAAAAAAACAAACATGCCATCTTGTTGATAAGGGCACAAACCCTCACAAATGAAGTAAGGTTGAACATCACCGATGTTGATCTTCAGCTGTTGACATTCAGCTTCCGCTGAGTTTCTTGTATCAAGTAGCATATCTTTGCATGCTTCTGTTGTGAAATACCTTGTTTCAAGATTTTTAAGGCTTCCGTGTAGCGTACTGAGGCTCCCGATTGCCATTGGTAACGAAGATTCCGAGTGCCTAGCCAAGGCTCTGACTATTGTCCCCATTGGCATTGTCAGGAAGCTAAAGAGAATGTCAACAAAATCACCATTTGCTTCAGCAAACACTACCCTTTCTTCATTTTTATTGATCAACACTTTCAACTGCACTGCACTATCCGAGGCAAGCATCTCATGTGCTGACATTTTCTGTCATCAATTAAAGTTTGTTCAAACGAAAAAACAATTAAAAGCTAAATTATGCTTAAAGATCCCACCGTAGTACTAATGTTGTGTTTGGTTGGGATCAATGGAATGTAAAGGAATGGAATTAAATTTGAACTATGAAATAGATTAATGTTTAAAATATTCAGTTCATTCATTCATCCATTCCATTCTTTATTATTTGAACTAGAACTCAAACTCAACTACGGAGTATTTAAGAAGGAATGCTTCATTCTTCCCAACATTCAATTTTTTCACATTTCTCATCATAAAAATTTTGTACCTATTCAATTTTTTTTTCTAAATCTTCCCTCTACCTTCACTTTTTTCTTTTAATTTCATTAATTCCATTCCGTTCCATTCTCCCTATCAAACACAACATAACAGTTATCATTAATTCATTACTCGGTCGAGGTTGGCCTTAGGCGATCGAGAAGATCTATACATTAATTCATTGCTCCTAGGACCCCAGAAAGTTTATGTAAAAAAATTATATACTTAACTAGACAAAATTAAAGGTCTATACATCACACAAAATCGTAACTTACTGAAGGAGTAACAGAAAATTATCACGATAAGGCAAAGAGAAATGATTTACAAGATGATCATTTTAGAAACATATCAAGTGAATCAAAGAAGGGGGTTGCTTTACAATCAAAGAAATTAAACGATTTGCTCTAAGTTAAACATTTAAAATAAGATTTTCGGTTTTGGTTTGTGGCACCTGTCAGGCGAGTTGGAAAAGGGACAAATATTTAAATACAAAACGAAGCAACAAATAATCGAAAATACAAGTCAAGCTTAAAAAATGGTAGATGCGTAAAAAAAAACAGTACCTTGGAATGCAGCGAGAAGAAAGACTAATAAAGCTTTTGAACAATAGTTTTGCAGCACCGAGGTGACCGAGCCCTTCTCACAATGTGACAATGGTGTAAGATGGCATGACAAGAATTGTACATTATAGCCAAAAAAACGTTTTTGAAAAAAAAACGTTTGTGTGGGACCAGTAAGAACATTTTTTCTTAATCTTTTGTAAAAAAAAAAAATTGTATGGGACCCGTAAGGAAATCCAGTCTAATATTTAATTAGGATTTTGAGGGATTTTTTTGGATTTTAGAAATTAAGGGATATTCAATTTGGATTCTTTGCAAAAGTAGTGCTAGGGACCTCAAATTGGATCCCAAAAAGAGTTTCCAAATGACGTGGCGTTGGTGATTTAGCAGTAGGGAATATTTTAATTGGTGTGATTGATGTGAATACAGGGGGCCCATCATAATATGACCAATCAGAAGATGACACATGACATTTGGGAATTTTTTTGGTAGGGCTCTATCATTTTCCTTTTTGCAATTCATTAAAATTTTGAGGTATTCAATTTGGATTTCAAAATGTCGTTTAAGTTCTGTGGGTATTCAATTAGGATTTCAAAAAATCTTTTAGTGTATTCAATCTGGATTTGAAACAATCCATTAAATATGATAGTATTCAAAGAGAGTAATGCTAGGTATCCCAAATTGGTACCCAAAAAATGCTCCCAAATGATGTGGCATTGATGAGTTGGTTGTATGGAGTATTTTAATTGGTGAGATTGATATGGCCCTAGCGGGCCCATTATAATTATAATCATTCAGATAATGACATGTGTAATTGGGAAAAATTTGGGATCCAATTTGGGGTACCTAACATTATTCATTCAAAAATCCATGGATTTTTTTATTTTTTAAAATGGTTGATTTGATGGATTATTTATTGTTTTTATAAAATTTGAAATCTCACCAAAATCATTAAGATTTTGAAGGATTTCTAAAAAACTTTTTTAAATCTGAATGACTTTGCAAGATTCTATGAAAATTTTCCGAGAAATCGCAAAGAATTAAAATCAACAACAACCTTTAAAAATTAAAAATCCATGAATTATTATAAATCTTTCAGAATCTCAGTTGAATAAAGATTTTATTTAATTTTATAATAATTGTGCTCAATTTTGTTAATTATATTTGTTCGCATGTGTACCTAACATTCTAATGTTTCGTAAATATATTTGTATTTTTACAGCCTTTTTTACATTTTTTGCATTACAAGTTCTCTCAATTAGGATGTCAAGAGAGTACATTGCATAAAGAGTACTTCTTAAGGTTAAGAAACAATGTGTAAACTGGCTGATATGGGCTAAAAATAAGTCCTAAAAATATCATTAATGTTGCATTAATTAGACCTAGTTTGGTCCAAATGTGGGGCCCACTAGATAGCCCAAAAACCCTAGTTAAATATTAAGTTCGTAATTAATATTCATGGCTAATTAACAGCTAGGAAATATAAGTCAAATAAGGATATTATCTCTCCAAAGAGTAGCCTCCAAAGCACATAGTCGTACAAGGAAACGGACTCCTACAAGGAAGGAGTCTAGATCCTTCCTCAAGGTTGACTTGTCCACCAAGTCACCTAACCCTACCATAATTCTGAGGCTTCTCAGCCTATATAAAGGGTCAGACCCCTCAACTCAGAACTACGTTTTATTGGCTTGATTCTCTATATACAGAGATACGTAGGCATTCTGTGAGGACCGTTTAAGTCTCGAACGCAAAAGCAGCCATTAAAGCACGAAGCTCACGCACCCTAGCATTAAATATAGCAAACCCTAGCCGCAATCTAATAACCTAGTTTTTATTCCACAACATTTGGCGCCGTCTGTGGGAACCAAACATCAACCATGGTTAACACACGAAGGACACCAGCAATTACAGAGCCAATCGCAACCGAGGCTCTACCTCTTAGCTCTGCTCCGCTCCTCACTGAACAAGTACCTCCAACATCCGGAACTATCGTTCCGTATCAAGTTTCTCAACCCCTAGGGACGACTTCCCATGTTGAGAGTACACTACCTCCGATCGTCCACACAAATCCAGGGACTAACCCCCTCCAGGTGGGGATTTCTTCCTTGATTGTAGATCCCAACAACCCTCCACGAGGGGTTCAGATCCACACTACGGATCTCCCCATAAGCACCAATCTGATGTACGGGTTGCCTAACTACCCTCCTACCCAAGGAGCTGGATCAAGTGGTCATGCCCTGTATATTCGAGATCGAGATTATCAAGATTTTTCTGGTCCTTAAACGATGAGTCATCTTCTGACGATGATTACGAACGTGATGAAGCTCCAAGGAGGCGACGTGCAAGTAAAGAACCTCGAGGAAGAACTCAAACTACTCACGATGGACTCCCTTCAGCGACTACTAAGAGGATTAAGGCTTATGAAGCCAAGATCTTAAGATTAAAGGAAGACATGGCCAGAGAACAAGCCAGATCTAATCAGACTCGACCTCCTCCGACTTCAGGAGGGATTCCCTTCATAGATTTGGAAAGGTCTTCAAGGAGACGCCGAAGGGCTGAAGCCCCAACCAGAGGGACTACAAGGGTGGAACTCCCCAAGAGTAACCCCAAAGACCTGATGCTACAAGGAGATCTTGATGATCCAACCCCTCCATTCACTGAGGAGGTGATGAACGCACATATCTCCCGAAAGTTTAAGATGCCTACAATCAAAGCTTATGATGGAACGGGGGATCCCGCAACTCATGTTAGAACGTTTACGAGCGCATTGTTACTGCAGCCTGCTAACGATGCCCTTAAGTGTAGGGCGTTTCCCCAAACCCTGTCGGGCATGGCGCAACGCTGGTATAGTCGTTTACCTCCAAACTCGATTAGCTCTTTCAAGGAGTTGAGTACCGCTTTTGTCAGTCAATTCATTAGCGGAAGAATCCATGAGAAAAGCTCTGCATCCCTTATGTATGTAGTACAGGGAAAGAACGAGAACCTGAGGGATTATGTCAAGCGATTCACTAAGGAGACCCTGAACATCACTGATTTGGAAAATAAGGTGGCTATGGTAGCCTTGCAACACGGAACCACGGATCTCTTTTTAAGAGGTCGCTGGCAAAACACCCCCCTGAAAGCATGGATGAGCTCCAACGGAGGGCAGACAAGTATATAAAAGCTGAGGATAGCATGAAAAAGGAAGCCGCATTGGGCAATGGAGGGAACAACAAGCGGAAGCAAGAACAAGAGTACGACGCTAGGGACAAATATCCCCGAACTAGCAGGGACTCTGAATCTGCTCCAAAAAAGAGCTCGGGTCCAAGGTTTTCCGAGTATGCCCGGCTTAATGCTCCACGAAGTCAGATCCTGTTGGACATAGAAAAGGAAAAGGACTTCCGATGGCCGAAGCCACTTAGGGGAGACCCAGCCAAGCGGAACAAGGATCAGTACTGCAGGTTCCATAAAGATGTGGGACATGACACCGACGATTGTAGGCAACTCAAGGATGAGATTGAGTTCTTGATACGAAGAGGAAAACTAAGTCTGTTCACCAATGGTGATGACCGTGGGAACCAGAGAAGGGACAATGACAAAAGGGATAATAACAGGAGGGATGACAACCATGACCGCAATCCACAGCCCCGAAGGGCAGTTATCAACATGATCTGGGGAGGCCCGACAGTAGCTGGCACAACTAAGAATTCTCGAAAGGCTTATGCTAGAGAAGTAATGTACATTGTGGGAGAAGCCCCGAAGCGTGCTAAAACTGAGATGGTAATTGGTTTCGATGATTCAGACTTGGAAGGGGTGAAGTTCCCCCATGATGACCCGCTGGTCATAACTCCTGTGATTGGAAACTCAGAAGTAAAACGAGTCTTGATAGACAATGGAGCTTCTGTGGATATTTTGTTTCATGATGCATTTGTGAAGATGGGGTACAACGACTCTCAGTTGACCCCTACAAACATGCCCATATACGCGTTTAGTGGAGTGGAGTCCAACGTTGAAGGGACTATTCAGTTACCCGTGACTATTGGGCAGGAGCCTAAGGAGGCGACTCAGATGCTGAACTTCTTGGTGATTAAGGCAGCCTCAACATACAACGCAATCCTTAGAAGGACTGGACTTCATGCGTTTAAGGCTGTGGCCTCTTCCTATCATATAAAGATTAAGTTTCCGACACGGAATGGTGTCGGAGAACAGAAGGGTGATCAGAAGATGGCAAGAAGTTGCTATGTAGCCGCGCTGAGGGCCGATGGAGTCGGGGGGCAGGTCCTTCCGATTGAAGAC
Organism: Kitagawia praeruptora; assembly: GCA_037693485.1. Classification (NCBI taxonomy): domain Eukaryota; kingdom Viridiplantae; phylum Streptophyta; class Magnoliopsida; order Apiales; family Apiaceae; genus Kitagawia; species Kitagawia praeruptora. Next base: position 42,023,006 of record CM075351.1, read on the forward strand.
ATGGATGTCCGCGATGATGAAGAGCATAGAGGGAAGCCAGCAGAGGATTTGATTCCCATACCTCTAGAGCCGAACGATCCTGAAAAAGTTACTTATGTTGGAGCATCTCTGAAAGAACCCCTGAAGGGCAAGTTGATAGAATTCTTACAAAAGAATAGCGACGTGTTCGCTTGGACAGTAGCTGATATGCCAGGGATTGACCCCCAACTCATAACTCATAAGTTAAATGTTGATCCCAATAGGAAGACAATAAAGCAGAAGAAGAGAAACTTTGCTCCGGAGAGGCAAGAGGCCATTAAGCAAGAAGTGGATAAGCTCTTGGAAGCTGGTTTTATTGAAGAGATTCAGTTTCCCGAATGGTTAGCAAACCCTGTGATGGTCAAGAAAGCGAATGGGAAGTGGAGGCCATGTGTATAGACTTCACTGACCTGAATGATGCATGTCCAAAAGATTGTTTTCCCCTTCCAAGGATTGATATGTTGATAGATGCCACAGCTGGACATGAGATGTTAAGCTTCATGGATGGATTCAGCGGCTATAATCAGATTAAGATGCACAAGGATGACATCCCTAAGGTATCTTTCATAACTGACTTTGGTGTCTTCTGTTATCTTGTTATGGCGTTTGGTCTAAAGAATGCAGGAGCTACTTACCAACGGCTGGTGAATAAGATATTTGCCCATCTGATTGGAAAAACCATGGAGGTGTATGTTGATGACATGTTAGTCAAGAGCCTACTCAAGGCTGATCATATTAAGCACCTCGGAGAGGCATTTGAAGTGCTGAGGCACCATAAGATGATGTTGAATCCCGCCAAGTGTGCCTTTGGCGTTGGATCTGGAAAGTTTTTAGGGCTGATGGTTTCAAAGAGAGGCATTGAGGCCAATCCTGACAAGATCAAGGCGATTTTAGACATGGAGCCACCACGTTCTATAAGAGATGTGCAGAAGTTGACAGGCCGAGTGGCAGCCTTAGGGAGGTTTATCTCCAAGTCTGGTGATAAGTGTTTACCTTTCTTTCAAACATTAAAGAAGGTAAAGAATTTTGAATGGACACCCGAAAGCTAAGAGGCCTTTGAACAATTGAAGAAATACATGACTGAAGCCCCGCTGTTGGCCAAGCCTAGTGTCGGAGAGACTCTTTATCTATACCTGGCGGTATCTGAGCAAGCATTGAGTGCCGTCCTCATACGGGAAGAGAACAAGGTTCAGAAACCCATCTACTACGTGAGTAAGGTGTTGCATGGAGCTGAGTTGAATTATTCTACCATTGAGAAGTTTGCTTTAGCATTGATAACAGCTTCAAGGAAACTACGACCTTACTTTCAGTCACACAAGATTGAAGTCCTGACGGACCAGCAGTTGAGAAGTATCCTGCATAGCCCGAAGGCCAGTGGAAGGCTAATTAAGTGGGCAATCGAACTCGGAGAATTTGACATTGCATATAAGCCTCGGACAGCCATCAAGGCTCAGGCATTAGCTGACTTCGTGGTTGAATGTACCATTGGCAACCAAGAAGTCGGGGGGCAGGAGATAGTAACCACCCCTGGGGTTGAGAGTAAGGATGAAGAACTTGTATTTGATCAGAAGGAATATTGGGTGCTCTATTTTGATGGAGCATCAAAAACAAAATCTAGTGGCGCTGGTTTGGTCTTGCAAAGTCCCGACGGGTTCATAGTGGAATACGCTCTGAAGTTGGACTTCCCAACTACCAATAATGAAGCTGAGTACGAAGCCCTGATAGCCGGATTAGGCTTGGCCAGAGTCATGAGGGTCAAGAACCTCAAAGTGTGTGGAGATTCAAGACTGGTAGTCTCGCAAGTGAATGGTGAATTTGAGGCCAAGGATGATACTATGGCGAAATATTTACGAGTTGTGAAAGCTGTCATGACTCAATTTGACGAGTGCTATCTAGAGCACATCCTAAGAGAAGAGAACGTTAAGGCCGATGCCCTCTCTAAGTTCGCTTCTTCTGAGATAGAGAATTATGCTGGAAGTGTGTACTTCCAGGTCTTGAAGGCCCCGACCATCAACTCCAAGTTGGTAGCACCGATCGACGTTGGAAGTTGTTGGATAGATCCTATTAAAGCTCATTTGGAAACCGGATGGCTCCCTGACAATGCCTTAGAGGCACGAAAATTGTCAGTGAGGGCACTGAGATATGCCCTGATCGAAGGCATCTTGTACAAGAGATCGTTTGTCATCCCGTATTTGAAGTGTTTAAGGTCCCAAGAGGCTAAGGAAGCATTGGAAGAAGTTCATGAAGGGATCTGTGGGCAACACTTGGGGGGCAGAGCCCTAGCCCACAAGATTACCCGCCTGGGATTCTATTGGCCAGAGATGTTGGCAGATGCCCAGAATTATGTCAAGAAGTGTGACAAATGTCAAAAACACGCCCCTGTTGTAAGGCAGCCACCTGAGAGGTTAACCTCAATCAGCTCTCCCATTCCGTTTGCAATGTGGGGGATGGACATTCTTGGTCCTTTCCCTATGGCTTCAGCACAAAGGAAGTTTCTGATTGTCGCCATTGATTACTTCACTAAGTGGATTTAGGCTAAGCCTTTAGCCAAGATAACCACCAAGCAAGTTTCCCAGTTCTTTTGGGAGAACATAATTTGTAGGTATGGAATCCCGCGAATCCTTGTGACGGATAATGGGACACAGTTTAACAATGAGGAATTCAAGAAGTATTGTGAGGAAAACGCTATTGAGCTTCGTTTTACCTCGGTGGCACATCCGCAAGCAAATGGACAGGCCGAGGTGGCCAATCTAATCATCCTGGACGGATTAAATAAAAGGGTCGAACGCTCGAGGAATACTTGGGTGGATGAGTTGCTGCCTATACTCTGGGCGTATCGCCCACCTGTAAGGTGACAACAGGAGCAACTCCGTTTTTGCTAGCTTATGGAGCTGAGGCAGTTGTACCACTAGAAATCATGCATGCATCACCTCAAATTGAGGCATTTGAACCTGAGACTAATGAAGAAGGCATGAGGCTCGCCCTAGATCTGATTGATGAAGTTAGGGACGAGGCAAACGCCAGAAATGCGGAGCATCAAAAGAAAGCATCCTTCTATTACAACCACAGGGTTAAGGAGAGGTTCTTTCAGCAAGGTGACTTGGTTCTTAGGAAGATCGAGGCTTCTGGAGTTGGTCAGAAGGGAAAGCTAGCCCCGAACTGGGAAGGGCCGTATCGAGTCAAGAAGACGCTAGGACGTGGATCTTACAAACTGGAAACCTTGGACGGGGTTGAGGTGCCCCGGACTTGGCATGCATGGAACCTCAAGGTTTACTATGTTTAAGCTCTCCTGAAAAGGACCTAGCTTTTTGCCTATGTAATAGAAGTAGAAATAAGGTCGATGAAACCATTCCAAGTTTTTAAACTTGAGATATAGGAAGTAGAGTATCTATGTAAGGGCTGTGCCCATTTATGCTACCTATGAAAGGGCTGTGCCCATTTCTTCATACTAATAAGACTATTCTACATTTTCGCATAAGTTATGAGCATTACTTATTGATATATATAAAATGCTAGACTACACATGCGAACGTGAATAAGTTGAGAAACATCAAGGACAATGGATTACGAATTAAAAGTTATGCCCGAAGGCAGAATACATAAACGATTAACTTATCAAGATAAGTTAACAAAAGTCAGAGTCATGCCCGAAGGCAGAGTACATAAATAGATAGATAAAAAGAGCAACTACTGAGCATCTTCAGTACGCTCATCCTCTTCATCTTCGCCAAGATAAGCAGAGGGCTCTGGCTCCAGGATCCTCTCATCATCCTCCTGGTCCTCCTCCTGGGTGTCCTGCACTGCCAAGGCCATAGGAGCATGAGGGCTAGGGAAGTCTGAAACATTAAGGGTACCAGGAAATCTCCTAGTAACCTCAGCAAGAGCTCCGTCCCATCCCTGAGTAAACTGGTAAGGGAATAGAGAGTCATCATGCTTCTCCATGAAGCCCACATACTCCTGTGAGGCAAGGTAGTCATCAATCAGGTCGTCCTTGCCCTTCCTGAGAGTGACGTTTTCAGCCTGAGACTCTAGAAGCTCTTTCTCCCTCCTCGCTAAGGTAGCTTTGACAGAGGCCAGTTCATCCTGAGAATCATCATACTTTGCCTTATGAGTCTCATAGGCTGAACGCCAAGTCTTAGCCTGGAATACGGCCCCCTGGAAGTTGGCATTAGCCTACAAAAGATAAAGTTAGAACCACGATTCAAGTAACAAACAAGTATATAAGAGAGAGGGAAGTAAGGAGCTTACAGCAGCAAAGGCCTGAGCTCCAGCACTCTCGGCTCCTTCAAGAGTGGAGCCGGATACATAATCTTTGAAATCACCGGGAGTTATGGAATGATAGGACCAATCCATGGCATGCCTGCAATCTCCAACGATGGAGTCCTTCTTCCTAATACCCCAATTGGGGCGCCAAGCGCTCTTGGAAGAGCCATCTTCTTCTTCAACATCGACTACATGGGGCCTCAAGTAGGCATCCGTGGCGGTTGGGGCTCGAGGATCCTTCCCTGAACGAGCCCTCTTCAACCTAGCAATGTCTCCATCTTCAGGCTCATTAGTCTTGTTGATAAAAGCTGCAGCTGCAATTACAAAACAAAAGACAAATAATGGGTATGAGACAATCATATTCAAGTAAAATACAAAAAGAAAGGAAATTACCCTTATTGGTCACTCGGGAAAGTCCCAAAGATTTAAGCTGGAACTCATTCAGGAGATCCCAAGCCATAGTAGTATGATTATCTTTGATGAGCTCCTTGTAGGCCTGGGTCTCTTCCTCGTTGAGCTCAATATCACTGGCACTGCCATCTACGACCTTACCAAAGGTACTACGAAAAACATTGCCCCAATCTCCACCTTCCCATGTCAAATACATGAACTCCTTCTTCCATTTTGGGTTGGAGTCAGGAATAGATTGGGGGTGAAAGATTGGAGGAGTGGAAGTACGGTGACTAATGTAAACCCAACCCGGAGTAGATTCAGCAGAATTCTTAAATTGAAAAATCTTTCTAAAGAGAGCTACAGAAAGAGGGAATTTGTTCTTAAGGCAGAGGACCATGAAACAATTGATCACCCTTCAAGAGTTGGGGGGAAGTTGGCAAGGGTTAATTCCTACATCTGCTAAGAGCCTAGGAATAAACTCATGGAAGGGGAATCGAACTCCTGCAACAATGGCACCCCTATAAACACAAAGTGCATCGGGGCGCCAATGGCAAGATCGATCCCCAGGATCAGCTGGGACAAGTCTATAGGGTGGTTCTATTTTATACATCCTGTTATAATCAGTGATCTTTTCTATGTCATGAAAGATGTTACTATGATTAAAGGAATCAAGGTGTGACAAGGATGGAAAATCTTCTTTACGATTTAAAATCATATCCTGTAAACTCATGAGGGGAGAACTAATGATGATACCTCTTTTGGAGGCTCCTTGCAATTTCTGGAAACGAAGTGCTGCACGATCTTCTGCCATCTCAGTAAATCTTCAAAGGAAAGTTTTGATCTTCAAAGGAAATCTGCAAAGGATGAAGAAATTGTTAGAACAATCTTCAAATCTTCAAAGGAATTGAAGAACAAACCCAGAAAAAGGGTGATCTTCAAACTATAAAATTAGAAATTCTGGAAAATACCTTGAGTATTCTTCAAATCTTCAACAGCAACTGGAAAATTTCTGGAAAATTGCCAGAAATCCTTGAGCAGGCTTCAAATCTTCAAAGAATCTGCAGAAATGTGCAGATTTGAGGTTGAAAGTCTATGAACTTTGAATGATCTTCAAAGAATGAAGATCAAACTCAGATTCTTCAAAGGAAATTTCTTAAAGAACTTTGGAACTTTTGAGAGAGTTTTTAGGAACTTTTGTGATGAAAGTGAAAATGAAAGCCTTGGCCTTTATATAGGCGAAAATCTAGGGCATCTCAACCGTTTAGAGAGAATATCAACCGGTTGTAGCCCATTGGAAACCTTTGTGGGCCATCAACACAAATTGGACTCTAAAAGGCCCAATAACACCAAGCCTGTTAAGGCCCAAGTCCAGCTAAAGTAATTAAAAGGAATTAAGGCCTGTCACGGCCCAACCAAGATTGATAAACCTAATTAAGGTTTTGAGATAAGGTCATTTTGACCCATATGACAGGCCCAATCAAAACTTAAAAAGTTTATAGGCCCAACGATTTGAAAATCTAGGTCCAGCCCATGAAAATTAAAGGCCAGACAGGGCCCGTTGAAGTCCATAATAGGACTTGGAGTTACCAAAAGGTAGCACGAGGTCGTAACAATTGATCTCGTTTTCTAGTGTAAGTACGAGCTCGACAAGGCGATCTGGAAAAATCCATCTGAGGTCGAGAGCGACCTTGAAAGATGAGGTCGGAACAAAACAGATTCTAGGTCGCATAGATGAGATCGTTTTTGACTTATGAAAAGCAAAATGAGGCCACGACCTACCACTCAAATTGAGGTCGTTATGACATGGCTTGAGATCGCAAATCTCAGGTCGAATTTGAACTGAGAAGTGTGAAAAATCCCCACGATCTGGGGCTTATTTGAGGTCGTTCTTGTGTTGAATTGAAGTTGAGGTTGTACTACATCAAAATCGTGAGATCCAGGTCGAAAAAGAGTTGGAATCCGTGAAAAAACTGTGCGACCTGGAACCACTTTGAGGTTGTTTTCCCTTTATTTGGGGTCGCAAAATTGAGGTCGGAAATGAACTATAAATCAAGCTTGTAGCTCACGACCTGAGACCAACTTGAGGTCGTTTTTATACTGGTTGAGGTCGTGGTAATGAGCTCGAATTTAGCCTAAAAGTTGAGGTCGTTTCACACGACTTGGATGCTATTTTGAGCTCGAATTTGGCCTGCAAAAAAAAAAAATCTCTCTCGAAAATTTCAGAAACATGGAAAAATAATTTTATGCTCGAAGCACAATCTAATATTTTCAAACTAGTGCCATTTGAGCACCGTTTGGCGCCGTTTAGTGCCGTTTAGCACCGTTTAGCGCTGATTATTGCTGTTTAGCATCGTTTAACATTGTCGTAAATGCGTCGGTCGCTCCACGCTTTACATCAAGACAATACTCGTGAAACACTAGTGTATAAATATAAACCCCGACCCAAGTCTCAGATAAGGCCGTTAAAACTTCGAGGAAAACCTGATCAGTTTTCCTAGAAGTTGGGGGGCAAATGATATGGGCTAAAAATAAGCCCTAAAAATATCATTAATGTTGCATTAATTAGACCTAGTTTGGTCCAAATGTGGGGCCCACTAGATAGCCCAAAAACCCTAGTTAAATATTAATTTCGTAATTAATATTCATGGCTAATTAACAGCTGGGAAATATAAGTCAAATAAGGATATTATCTCTCCAAAGAGTAGCCTCCAAGGCACATAGTCGTACAAGGAAACGGACTCCTACAAGGAAGGAGTTTAGATCCTTCCTCAAGGTTGACTTGTCCACCAAGTCACCTAATCCTACCATAATTCTGAGGCTTCTCAGCCTATATAAAGGGTCAGACCCCTCAACTCAGAACTACGTTTTATTGGCTTGATTCTCTATATACAGAGATACGTAGGCATTCTGTGAAGACCGTTTAAGTCTCGAACGCAGAAGCAGCCATTAAAGCACGAAGCTCACGCACCCTAGCATTAAATACAGCAAACCCTAGCCGCAATCTAATAACCTAGTTTTTATTCCACAACACTGGCCTAGAAAAAAAATGTATAAATTAATTGTAAGATAGCTTAATGTCGTGTCCCTTCAAACACAGAAGGAAAAGAAGGCTCATTGTCATGTTTTCAAGTCTCTCTTGAAGAAGCAGGAAGTAATCAATTATCCTTTTAAGTGAAGTGACTCCTTTGTTCTATGAGTGGTTTCAGACTTGGTACAACCCAAAATCAACGCAGACTAATAATAATCTTGTATTTCCGCTTAGTTTAATTTTATAACATCTACTCCCTTTTTCCCTTTTCTGTTGGCCAAAAAGATGGAAGTCTATACATGAACGACATAAATGTGGATACCGCAAAAACACACCCATACGCATAGGCTAAAGGGCTTAATAATGTGGATGCCTAACAGTTCATGAACTACAAATGTCGTGCACTATCAAGGTGCTACAAACCAGGATCTCCAACCTTAAACCATGCATGTTCAAGAAAACTAGAACTAGGCTCCAACAGCCTTAATTATGATCAACAAAACAAATGAAGTGCTGGAAGAAGCATATTTGCGATCTAGGGAAAAGCAAAGCCCCTCACATATGAAGTAGGTTTCATATATTGATCTTAAGCTTTTGACAGTCCTCTTCTGCGGAGTTCCTTGCATTAAGTAGCATATCTTTGCACGCTTCTGTTGCAAAATACTTATTATCTAGATATTCTACGCTTTAGTATAGAGTGTTGAGGCTCCCAATTGCCATTGGTAATGAAGGTTCGGAGTTCTTTGCCAAGACTCTGACTATAGTTCCCATTGGCAATGTCAGGACGCTAAAGAGTATATCAACAAATGCACTGTTATGTGTCCTAATTTATGGTTTCGTGGGTGGCAGAGTTTGAGTTCATGCTACAAATAAAATGTTTGAATTTTAATTATTAGTTATGGTCTGAATAGGTTGAAGTAGTCTTAGGTTGTTGCTAAAATAAAGGAAATCATGGGCATACCCACGTTTCCACTAGTTTCATAGTACTTAGGATCAGTAGAAGTTCTTCTATATATTGTGTATTTTGCTTTGAGAGTGATATATGAGAAAATTGCCCCAAAACTCTTCTTCTGCTTTCTTCTATTTTCCTTCTTATTTCTAGGCTATTGGAGCAGCCGTAGGTGCCACCATAACAGTGGTATCAGAGCAGGCCTGATTCGATGGAGACACGCAAACAAACTTTCGAAACTTTCCAGCAAAGTACTAATGAAACGCTTGAAAAATTGACTACTATGTTCCAACAATTGGTGACTGACGTCCAGGATATTAAGAAGAAGAATGTCGCTTCACCTTCGGGATCCGGCCAAGGTACCATTATTGGGAGGGAAACTAAGCCGTACCTGAAACTCCATTTTCCCAGATTTAGTGGTGATGATCCTACGGGGTGGATTTACCAGGCTGAACAGTATTTCGCGTTCCAGAATGTAGCAGAGGGTGACCGCGTCAGCTTGGCTTCGTTCCATCTTGACGGTATCGCCTTACAGTGGCACCAATGGTTTGAGAAGACACGCGGACCGATGACATGGGCAGAGTTTACCAAGGCATTGTTGCTTCGATTTGGGCCAACTGAGTATGATGATCCTTCGGAGTCCTTACACAGGCTCAAACAAAGTACTACAATTGCGACTTATATTGAGTCTTTCAAACGGCTGTCGCATCGCATTGAGAACCTACCAGAGTCGTTCTTACTGGGTTATTTTGTGGGGGGCCTGAAAGAAGAAATTCGTTTGGAAGTGAAGCTCAAGAAACCCCGTACTGTTGTGGATGCAATGGGATTGGCTCGGCTGGTTGAGGAGAAGATGGGGTTGCACCGTCGGGTTCCTCCTTTCACTCGAGTTCCTAGTATCCAACCTCCATCTTCAACACCGACTACCGCGGGACTTTTAGGCCCAGCGCCATCTCAACGTTTGGCTTTACCGGCTCCAAACCCAGTCCACCGTTTATCAGGAGCTGAGGCCAAAGAACGTCGGGAAAAGGGGTTGTGTTATTATTGCGATGAACGATATATGCCAGGTCATAAATGCCGCAAACCCCAGTTATTCATGATCAGCGACGTAGAGGCTGTGGAAGACAGTACCAACCAAGGAGAAGATGTTACGGACGTTCCTTCTGACCTGAACCATGCTGAGATATCTTTTCATGCCATTTTAGGTTCTTTTCTGCCTCAAACTTTACGATTGCCTGGCAAGATTGATAACAAAAATGTGGTGATTTTAATCGATGGGGGGAGTACACACAATTTTATCGAGAAGTCAGTGGTGGAGCGTTTTGGGCTAATGGTGGACACGACGGCCAAATTAGAGGTGGTTGTTGCTAACCGAGAAAAGCTGTCTTGCGTGGGACGAGTTACGGGTCTTACAATTCTCATTCAGGGTTACAAGATCACCACAAATTTCTTTGTTCTACCTATTGCAGCTTGTCCCCTTGTCTTGGGAGTTCAGTGGTTGAAGACGTTGGGCCCTGTAGAGATCGATTTCTAGAATTTTACAATGGGGTTCCGTCAAGGTGGTACAACACACAAGTTACAAGGGTTGCAAGGTACGGAGCTGACTGCCTTCAAACCCAGTGAATTGATGGGAATGCAAGGGTTTGCTTTCCTTCTTCAGATTTCTCCACTGGCAGCAGAAACTCCTCCTGACTTTATCCCTTGTCCAGAGGTCCAGCATGTATTATCCGAATTTGAGCAGGTCTTCCGTGAGCCAGAAGGGTTGCCTCCGCAGCGTTTCCATGATCACCATATTCCTCTCATGCCTGGGTCCAAACCCGTGAGCTCCAGACCATACCGACAACCTTACTTACAAAAGACTGAAATTGAAAACAGGTCATGGAATTGCTACAGAAGGGATTGATCCGCCTTAGCCACAGTCCATTTTCGTCACCGGTCTTGTTAGTAAAAAAATCTGATGGCACGTGGCGCTTCTGTGTAGACTACAGGTCCTTAAACGATATAACTGTCAAGGATAAATACCCCATTCCTATGATTGATGAACTCCTCGACGAATTACATGGTGCCACTATTTTCTCCAAGCTCGACCTCCGTTCCGGCTATCACCAAATTCGGGTTAGTGAGCCAAACATTTCCAAGACGGCCTTCCGTACGCATGATGGTCACTATGAGTTCATTGTTATGCCCTTCGACCTAACTAATGCCCCGGCTACTTTTCAATGTTTGATGAATGACATCTTCCGGCCACATCTACGTAAGTTTATTTTGGTCTTCTTTGATGATATTCTTATTTATTCAAAATCTTTGACAGAGCACCTTGATCATCTACGTACGGTTCTGAGTTTATTATGTGCTAATCATCTCTTTGCCAAGCTTTCAAAATGTTGTTTTGGAGTGACCCAAGTTAACTATCTTGGTCACGTTATTTCTTCGGGGGGTGTAGCTGTTGAAACTACGAAGGTGCAGGCTGTCCATTCTTGGCCGACTCCTACGAATGCCAAAGGGGTTCGAGGGTTCCTCGGACTGGCTGGGTATTACTGGAAATTCATCTGGGGATTCGGAGGTATTGCAGCTCCTCTGCACAAATTAGTAGGACACGGGCCTTTCAAATGGGATGACCAAGCAGAGACAGCGTTCCAGACTTTAAAGATGGCCTTGACAACTTCCCCGACACTAGCTTTACCTGATTGGACGCACCCGTTCACAGTAGAGTATGATGCAAGTGGGGTGGGCATTGGGGCCGTTCTGACTCAACGAGGGCGACCACTGGCCTATTTTAGTGCCCCTCTAAAAGGAACCATGTTGTCCTGGTCCACATATGAGAAGGAAATGTTAGCCATCGTCAAGGCAGTTCGCAAGTGGCGTCACTATTTGCTTGGGCGGCCATTCGTGGTGAAAACTGATCATGTTAGTCTCAAATACTTGTTGGAACAACGAATCACTACTCCTGCTCAGTCCAGATGGTTACATAAGCTGCTGGGGTTTGATTACCGAATTGAGTATAAAAGTGGGGGTCTCAATCAAGTCGCGGATGCACTCTCGCGACAGGCTGAGTGTCAATTCCTCGAAGTTTCACACCTTTGTTCTACCATCTGGGCAGACATTCAAACTGGAGGTTTGTACTGATCCATTTTATTCAAACCTGTCTACAACTATTCCTCATACAATACGAGGGAACCTGGTAAATCGTGATGGTGTTTGGTTTAAAGATGGTGCTATTTTGTTGAGCTCAAAGTCCCCTCTTTTATCTACCGTGATGTCTCTGTGTCACGCGTCAACTGAAGGAGGCCATTTCGGGTTTCACAAAACACTTGCCAAGGTGAAACAAAATTTCTGGTGGTTGGGCATGAAGGAGTATGTGAAGCAGTACATTCGCGAATGTCAGCCTTGCCAACGAGCTAAAACGGATAGTATGCGGCCTGCTGGGCTGCTGCAGTCTCTTCCTGTTCCAGAACAGATTTGGGAGGATGTTAGCATGGATTTTGTGGAAGGTTTGCCAATCTCCAATGGGTATTCAGTCATCATGGTGGTTGTTGACCGTCTTTCTAAATATGCGCATTTTGTTCCTCTTCGGCACCCATTTACAGCCTCCAGTGTCGCTCGGGAATTTATTTCAAACATTGTCCGTTTACATGGTATTCCTCTAACCATTGTAAGTGATCGTGACAGGGTGTTTATTAGTTCCTTTTGGCAAGCTCTCTTTAAGTTGCAGGGTACAGTTCTTTGCATGAGTTCGAGCTATCACCCGCAATCGGACGGACAGACTGAAGTTGTCAATCGGATTTTAGAACAATACTTGCGCTGTTTTGTGTGTGACAGGCCAAATAAATGGGTCGACTAGGTACCCTAGGCTGAATACAGTTATAATACCTCAACCCATACGTCCACTAAGCTCACTCCTTTTTAGGTGGTATATGGTCGTTTACCTCCCAGGCTTTTGCCGTATATTCCGGGTACAACTCAGGTGCAAGCTGTTGATGATTATCTCCACGACAGGGAATTGTTGTTGAAAACTCTCCGTACTAATCTTTTGGACGCCCAGAACCGCATGAAACAGTTCGCTGATCGTCACCGAAGGGAGCTAGCATTTGAGATAGGAGATTATGTTTATGTTAAGTTGCAGCCGTACAAACAGACAAGTGTGGTTACACGCTTTTCGCCAAGTTAAGCCCCAGGTTTTTTGGTCCCTACAAAATCCTGGCTAAGTTGGGTTCTGTGGCGTATCGGCTGGAGTTACCTCCGGGTTCTTTAGTTCATGACGTTTTTCACGTGAGTCTTTTACGGAAGCATGAAGGTCCTGAACCGACATCGTTTCCGTTGCCTGTTAGCGAGCCTATTCGGACAGGGCTAGGACTTCAGCCAGCACATATATTGGAGGAAAGGGTTGTGCAAAAGGGGAAGTATCGACCTAAGACGGAGATCCTAGTGCAATGGGAGGGACAGACTCCTGAGGACGCTACCTGGGAAAACAAATGGTGATTTACTCGCACTTTTCCACAGTTTCACCTTGCGGACAAGGTGTCTTCCAGTGGGGTGGATTGTTATGTGTCCTAATTTATGGTTTCGTGGGTGGCAGAGTTTGAGTTCATGCTACAAATAAAATGTTTGAATTTTAATTATTAGTTATGGTCTGAATAGGCTGAAGTAGTCTTAGGTTGTTGCTAAAATAAAGGAAATCATGGGCATACCCACGTTTCCACTAATTTCCTAGTACTTAGGATCAGTAGAAGTTCTTCTATATATTGTGTATTTTGCTTTGAGAGTGATATATGAGAAAATTGCCCCAAAACTCTTCTTCTGCTTTCTTCTATTTTCCTTCTTATTTCTAGGCTATTGGAGCAGCCGTATGTGCCACCATAAGATGCACTATATATTTGCTTCAGCGAAAACTACCCTTTTCTCATTTTTATGGATCAACACTTGTAAACAGAACTTCACTATCTGATGCACCCATCTCAGGTACTGTCACTTTCTGTCATCAATTTAAGTTGTTAAAAAATGAATAGAACATTTACTAGCTAAACTATGCATACAAAAAGTTAGATAACAATGACTTCCTACTTTACTACTCCCTCTGTCCCTAATTGTTTTTCTCATTTGATATGTCGGCACTGTTCATAACAAAAGACAAATTATTAATTTACGTCTAATCTATAAAATCAAATATAGTCATGAGTGATCTTGTTGGATTCGTATTTATGAGTACTTTAATACAGTGAAGTTTTTATATTGAATACTAATACGAAGTTAAAGATATTAACGATCAAAAGTATGCGTTGGCAAACGTGTCCAAGGGAAATGGGAAAAGTTTTTTGGGACGGAGGGAGTACTTCACAATTATCATCATTTCATTAGAGTCAGTCAGGGCCGGCCCAGTTCACAGGCGGGCAAAAACTGTGCCTAGGCATGACCCCAGATATTAAGAGCCCCGAGAGTTTAGCACCATTACATACATATAATCTATGATGACTGCAAACATCAGGCCCTGTAAACTTCAAGGCCAACTCTGCAGTCAGTTTCTATGAACAAAACAGAATCAAGAAGTTCACAGTTTGGCTATCAAATTTAAAATGTATACACCTTTGGAATCTTAAAACACAAAGGCCTACTACTTGATACTAATTTCTTCAACCCAGCAAGGCAACAACTGGCATTTAAAATCGACATTTATATGAACCAACATTGACATGTTCGATTGCAACACGATGAAATATATACAAACCTTAAGTTAAGGTTGTAGAGGAAGGCCCAACTGGATCTTTATATTATATTTAACACTCCCCCTCAATCGAAAGCCCATTTTTTGGGATTGAAGAGTTGATCACGGGCGCTCATCTTTGGATCATAATTTGTCTTTTGTGTCCATAATAAATTGTGAGAATATTGGGGGTTGCAGAGAGTCGAACGTGGGACCTCTGCGTGTCTGAGCTCTCATACCATGTTAAATAACCAACTATCTTAATGTTGTAGAGGAAGGCCCAACTGGATCTTTATATTATATCTAACAACAATAATGCCTAAAATATTCACAAATCCCAAACAACTAGCTAAAATTTCTTAAATACCAGTAAAGCTACTAGTCAGTAAACAACAAAACCATAAATCGGAAAAACCAAAAATATAAAGTATCCCATGATACCAAGACACACTAATGTACTAAAAAACCTTTTGAAACAAAGCATGACAAACTACTAACAAGATGTATAACATATCATGCAAATCACAGAATGGGGTTTCTTGACAATATTTGGCAAAATCATGCAACATAATAAAAGGGGTTTGCTGTGAATAAATATTAGAAAAAATCAAAAATGGGGTTTCTTGAAAATATCTGGTAAAATCATGCAAAAAACATAAAATGGGGTTTGCTGCAAACAAATATTAAAGAATCAAAGTTGGGGTTTCTTAAAGATAAATAGTAAAAATGAGCAAAATCATAAAATGGGGTTTGCTGTAAATAAAACATACAAATACCATTTTGGTTTTAGTGTGTGGAAAATGACAGAACCAAAAAGCAAGAAAGGCTAATCCATGTATATAATCAAGAACCAAAAAGCTCAGTTTTTAACAGAACCAAAAATGGTGGAACATTATACCTGGGAATGCAGAGAGGAAAAGATTGAAGCTTCTGCAGTTGTGCTGCTACACCAACACCCCTTTATTGATTCTCACTAGAAGTGTCTAGAATACTGCACACAGTCATACAGTGATACAGCTACTGTACTATTACTATACATTCCTTTTTCATTCTTAAGACAAAATATTTTGTAAATAAAAGAAGAGTAATGGTACTCTGGTAGATGTGTTTGTCCTTTTCGTTTTCTAAACTTTGCTTCTCAGGTTGTCTGCTTTCCTATTTTGAAAATTAAAACTTATTTTCAAAATTTGCGTATTTATATTATATTTTTATCGTGCATGTAATTTATAAGGTATGAATAATCATCAAATCTGTTACGTTTAAAATTAATTTTTATCTTCTAAAATAATCAACTCAACAGTTAGTACAACTCAGTCCTCTGCTTCGTTTATAGATTCGTCTGCAAATATTTGGTATTGTTCAGAAGACACCCTTTTTTTCTTCTATATATCCAATCCAAATATTTAAGAACCAGAAAGATTCGTGAGCCCAAGTGGTAAAGGGAGTATTCTCTCCTCCCGAGAATTATCTTAGAACAGATACTAAAATTGTAAGGCATTTAAGCCTACATAGTCAAAAAAAAACCCAGAAAGATTCTTTTGCAAGACTTTTAAGCGGGTTTGGTTAATTGGTCTCTACCTCTTATAAGAAAAAAGTGAGTGCATACCGATTAAAAATTCGAAGAAATTTGGTATAAAGTGCTAAATTTGAACAAAAGCCAAATATTAATATTATTAAAATTAAAAAACAATCTGAATAAATGTGACGCAGTCGAAAAGCCGCGGCCAACATATTCTAATACTCCGTAAGTCCTAACCAGGCCCTCAAAGACCAAAGTTTGGAACCTGAAGAACTTCTTGTGCATGTTTGTTTCTCACTTGTTTCTCTTATGTTTTGATGCGATATCAAATCACCAGTACATATTCATTCTAAAATAACAGAAAATTCATATAGAAAACCAACATGTAACATTAAATCTGTTCACAATATAGTTAAATCTTTAAAGGAAACAAAGAAAAACAATCATTGACGCGTAGTTAAAAAATTTGCCTACTGCTAAGGCAATAAGTATTTCTCTGCTGCTGGATTTCTTGAAACACTTCCTTTCGGCATAAAGGATTTGAGGCCGTTGTTTAAAACTGAAGTAGAAATCAGACATGCCCTCAATAAGTTCAAGGCCTGCAAAAAAGTAAAGTTTCAATGTAAGCATATCAAATTAGAACTAAGATATTGTCTCATATTTTTGTTCTCTGTGTTTGTGTTTTACCTCTTCCGGACCTATGTTGATCTCGTGTTCCTCAACATCACTTGGAGAAACTTTCAAACTGTAAAGATAACTGATACAAGAAATTGATGAATAAGGAATCACAACCAAGTCATCTGTCACCAAAAACATTGTTGGCCCTCTTACGTATTCCTTTGGATGTTCGATTTTCATTACTGCAGGACCAGGCTTTCTAGTCAAATAGAAGGTCTCCTCCTTAGAAGAAGAGTCACTCTCACCACCATAATAGAAGTCTCGACTCCATTCTACCCTAAAATATAATGAATGATAGGAGCCAAAATCCATTTCAGGGTGTTCTAGAAATTTTCTTAGTGCATCGAATTTGAAGTGTCTGCCAACATCCAGATTTGACAGGCTATTATGTAAATTTTCAACAGTCCCGTTCGATGAAAAACTTTCACCCAAAAAAGTAATGATTCTTCCTAAGGGCATCGCGAGGAAACCGAACAAAAATTCTACAAAATCTTCTGCAGCTTGAGCCAACAAAATTTTTTTAGTCGACTTTTGGACAACTACTTTGACTGTCTTGTTTCTGAAATCGTTTATGTGCTCTGTACTTATCTGACTCTTAAAAGATGGTGCGAGTACTATGTCCTTGACGATATCTTTCTTACCGAAAAACATATCTGTCAAAGGGGTCTTGGATAATATAGAGCACTTCAGCAGCTCAAGAATCTACAAGCAAGTAAAAGGTTATGAGGCATAGCTGCATAGGTAAGAAGGTTGATTTTGACAAATAAATGTAATAAAATTCAATTATAAATTAGTTACCTCATGCGAACCAAATTGTAGTGTTCTCTCTTTAAGAACTCCAAAATCTGTGATTCCAGCGGTCTCCAGTATTTCAAAGGTTGAACCCACCGTATTAGGAACTACATTTAGATCATCACTGATAATAAAAGACGCGGTTGGAGCAAAGAAAACTCCATCGTCACTCTCCCTTGTGTCATCTTTATACCCTATTGGCATATTCAAATACTCCCTGCACTGTCTGCATTTTGCAATATTGCAAGTGCTCACAGAGGGAAAATCTTGGTCTACAGTACAGCCCAAATTTCGACAAATAAAGTACTCAGCAGGCTTAGTATCATCAATGTTGATCTTAAGACGTTGGCATTGGTATTCAGCAAAATTTTTAGTATTAGCCAGCAGATCCTTGCTTACATCCGTCACAAAATACTTGGCATCAAGATCCCGCACACTCTTACTTAAAGTGTTGAAGTTCCCAATATTCAATTGCTTTGATTGATCATCAGATTGGTTAGCCAAGAGTCTGACAATTGTCCCCATTGGCAATGTGAGGAAGCTGAACAGAATATCAGCAAAATCGCCATCTGCTTCAGCAAAAACTACTCTTTCCTTCTCCTTATCTATAAGGACTCTCACCGGAATATGGACTTCTTTTGAGGCAGCCTTTGAACTTACTACAATTTCTTTTGAGGCAACCTTTGAACTTGCTACAGTTTCCATGGTGATCGATTCTTCTTTTTACAATGAAGCAAATATCCTGCAATCGTTTAGGCTACAAGTTAATCAAAACCTAAATAGAAAAAGAAAATATATCCACTAAACACATTATGAGCATGTAATACAATATACAAGAATTATATTCACAGTTACATGTATGATACAATCACATCCAAATCTAAATACAGACGCAGCTCTTTGTAGTAATTTTTTTTTTTTTTGAGCATGCATTATTCAAGAACTGGTTTTTTCATTCAATCATATCTTTTTATTATTCATATATGTCATTGTGTGCAAGGACTGATCTAATTAGTAGGGGTATCCCTTTAGAAAATTTGTCAATTCTTCACCATTAAATTTCGTATTAAAAAACTAACATTTTTAAGGTTGTCCCCGGCAAATAACTTGTTGCACCGGTATACAGACAAAGAACGAAATCGAGGTACGCGAAAACTGATCCGGACACTAGGTTATTAAAAAAAAGAACGAAATCAAAGATCAATTAACAAAGAAATCGAAAGACAGGACTCAAGACTTCTCAAGGCGGGGAAAATTCGCACCTTGCTCTCTTGACAATATGTCTTGCGGTGTTTTGATGCTAAACGAATGACTGCCTTCTGTATTTATAGACACAACTGACCACATAGGCCTTAGGGTTGTAACGACAACTTTCGATGGAGGATATATTCAATTCCTAACTGGGCTGTATGTTTACCCCCTACAGATGAGAAACTGGGCTGTCTGTTAACCCAACAAAAAAACAAGGAGTGCAATCATGCTTAGCTTAAACAAATAATTTCCATAATTTTGTACATATATTTAAGTAATGTTAGATATTTGTATTTAAATATTTGAAATTTTATGATTTTATGTCGCCCTTCGAATTTAGGTATATGCAATTATTGTATTCTATATAGGAAAATAATTATTGCAGTATCATATTAAAATATAGATTTGATTTCTTTTTGCAATGCATAACTATAATAATACACAATTTATATAATTTGAAATAAAATTTTTTATCTTTAGTTCAATTTTTATACACTCTACAAAAAAATTATATAAATTTTGCAAACACATTACAAAACTAAATTTGCTTATGCAAATAATTATGTTCTTAATCAAAAGTTGTATCATGGTTCTGCAACATTTATTTATCTTTAGAATAATATTTCAAAAATTGAAGTTGTAGAATGCAATTAATTTAACTTTGAATTCTAATCCTTCAAAATTTATTGTCATGATATGACTTATAATGTTTAATCAAATTATAAAAATTAATGACAAGTTATATTAACATTAAGAAGAATAAATAATCACGCAAGAAAAATCAAGTGAACACTATAATATCAAAGGATTTTCACAATAACAATGATTTGCACGTAACTTTTTGCCTTTTCTAATATCATATAATTGATTGGGATGTAATATAGTTTTCATAAATTTTTTAGTTTTACATTTTTATAATCTATCAATATTAAAGAGTATAGGATAATATATTTGTTCACATAACAATAATTATAAACAATTGATAATTTAACATAATATTAGTGTTGATAATGAATCCGTTTCATTTGGGTTCAAATTCGGATTTGATTCGTTAATAGGGGATATAAATCATATTCGTATAAAAAATTAGTGAAAGTTTGAATGAAAATCGAGTCGGGTCTTATCATTCCGATATTCGATCATATTTCTATAAAATAATTTGAATAATTTTTGAGTAATTTATTTATTATAAATATCCAATTTCAAAAATATGTATAAATTATATATATTTATATATATATATATATATATATATATAATACATTAAATGAACACATTTATATTTTGTAAATAAATATTCAAATGTTCTTAATTTTTTAAGAATACTAAATTTGAATTCGAAATTAATGCACAAAAACAAGTAATTCGGTACTCAATCGAGTTAAACTAAATCAAATATGAATCTCTGTATTCGAATTCAAATTGAATTTGTTTAAAATGTAAATATTTTAAATGAATCTAGGCCAAATCCAAAATCCAAATGAATATTTATTAATTGGAGCTAAAACTAATCATATCATTATTTGAATTTATTTGACTCGCTTTCACGTACCGTACTTATTTGACTTGCTTTCAACTTATTTTAAGATAAAATTGGAGATTCCTAACTTTCGAACTTATTTTCCAACTTATTTTTGCAACTTATTGAATCTCAAACATACATTAAATACTTGTATAAAAAAATTTATCAAAAAATAAAATTTTTATCCGAAAATAAGTCCATAAGTGAAATAAGTCCATAAGTCCAAAATAAAAGTTGTGCCAAACGAGCAATTCATCGCTACATAATATTAATCCAAATTTTGTGTTTGAAGAAGATAATTTTAAAACGCTCTAAATCATTCTAGAATTTTATTTTAGTTTATAAGTAAAAGCTTTCATCGCTACATAATATTAATCCAAATTTTGTGTTTGAAGAGGACAATTTTAAAACGCTCTAAATCATTCTAGAATTTTATTTTAGTTTATAAGTAAAAAATGGGAAACTGTCTTTAAGTTCCGAGCATTAATTCGACCCCTGTTTGGCAAGTTAATTTCGCATACAAATTGATTTGGAATACATGTCACTTTTTGTATGTTTTCTTTTTGAATGTACAATGATCTTTGAATGCAAATTCTATAGCCATTTGCACGGGGCCTTCGGCTTCGTAGAAAACCAACAAACTGAAAGATAATACCCAAAATAAACAAGTACTGTACTCTTAAAAACCAAGTAATAATGCTAAAAGCATTGCAGCTGTTGGTGTTAAACACCATGAGTCTTGAGTTATTATGATTACTGCTGCAAAAAACATTTAGAAAATAGTCTCTCCAAAGGACCCAACCATCTTTTGTTCTCTTGCAGTGTCTCGTCGGGCAAAAAGTTCTTCAGGCCATTGGTTAAAACTGAAGTAGACATCAGACATGCCCTCAGTAAGTTTAATGCCTGCACAAAGTATAATGCTCAAGTGTCAATGTGGTCATATGAAAGTCAAAAATTAATAGCAATGCCTTGTTTCTGGCAATAAATTATCTTACGGAAGAATGTATTATTTACCTCTTCTGCGCCTATGTTGATCTCGTGTTCCTCCACATCACTCAATGGAACTTTTAAACTGCGCAAATATGTGATACAAGACATGGACGATAATGGAGTCACAGACAAGTCGTCTAACACCATAAACATTTTTGGCCCCCTTACAAAGGTTTCATCGTCCTTTAGAAGATCTTGATATGTCATTTCACGTCCTTCCCCGGAAGTCAAATAGAAAGTAGTGTGTTCAGATAAAGAGTCATAGTAGCTATCGCAATAATAAACCTCATCCTCTTCATCATCTGTATATAATGCATGGATGGACCAGATACTGATTGCAGGGTCATGTAGCATGTCTCTTAGATAATCTGATTTTAAGTGTTTGCCAACATCTAAATTGGACAGGCTTCGATATAAATTATCAACTACTCCATTTGATAAAAAACCATCACCCAGAAACCTGATGATTCTACCCATTGGCATGACGAGGAAACAGAACAGAAATTCAACAAAATCTTCTGCAGTTTGAGCCAGCAATATTCTCTTGTTCGACTTTTGAACCAATACTTTCACTGACATGTTCTTGAAATTGGCTACGCACTCTGTACTTATCTGAGACTGAATGGATGGCATAGCTATGTCCGAGATGAATTCCTTCTTGCCAAAAACCATATCTGTTAAAGGGGTTTTGGAAGACATGGAGTACATCAGAAGATCAAGAACCTGTAACAAACAAAAAAGTTGACGAGTTTTGTAAAAGGTTCATTTTGACAAAGAAAAATGCTAGAGGTACCAAATTGGGGTACCAAAAATTATTACCAAATGACATGACATTGATTTGATTGGCTATAATTATAGTGGGCCCGCCAGGACCAACCAATTAAAATATTTTAAAATGACAAGTAGTTAGTGCCATGTTATTTTCTAGCAAAATTTGGTACCTAATTTGGTACCTCTAGCACTACTCTTTGACAAATATATGAAAAACAATATTTAGTTACCTCACTGGAACCAATTTGAAGCATCTTCTCTTCAAGAAGCCCAAACTCTGTTATACCTGTACTTTTTAATATTCCCAAAGTTGAACCCATAGTATTAGGAGTTACATGTAGATCATCACTGATAACAAAAGATGCTGTTTGGGAAAGAAAAACTCCTTCATTGGCCTCACTTTTGTCAACACTATAGTTTATTAACCTGCTCAAATATTCCCCGCAATGTCTACATTTTACAGTATTGTATAAGGATATAGAGGGGAAATCGCCCTGTATAGTACAGCTCGAGTTTGGACAAATGAAGTACTTTGTGAGACAAGTATCATCAATGTTAATCTTAAGGCTTTGACACTCAGGTCCTGCTTCATTACTTGTATTGACCAGCCAATCTTTATTTTCTGATGTCACAAAATACTTGGCATCAAAATTTACAACAGTTTCATACAAATTGTTAAAGTTTCCAATTGCTGGTAGCTTTGAATATTCAAAATGCTTAGTTAAGAGTCTGACAATTGTTCCCATTGGCATTGTCAAGAAACTAAACAGAATATCAACAAAATCACTGTTTGCTTCAGCAAAGACCACTCTTTCCTTCTGTTTATCGATTACCACTTTCAGGGGAATCTGAACTTCACTTAAAACAGTCATTGTATTAATTATAACAGGTGCTTTCTATCTTCTTCTCACAGTTATGATAAAAATTCCTGTAATGACAATAGATTAATGTTTAGTAATCGACAAAAGATTAGAGTTTTCGGGGAAGTTCTCCAGAATCGCTATTAGATGATTTGACATTCATGATAAAGCCTGGTAAAAATAATCTCTAGAAATTAAATACACTTAAGTAGATAGAGAAAAAATTATCTAAAAATGAAAAACCAGAAAAACATTTAAATATATGCCTTTGCACAAATACAAACTAATCAAATTCAACACAGATACATTTTCTATTTTCCCCTGAATGCTATGTAGAGTAAGTTTTTAGGGAGTACCCTCTTAAAAAAGAGAGCTCTTAAAAATAGAGAGGTGTTGAAGTTAAAATTTAAAAATAGAGAGGTGTTTCTATTTCAATTGTCATTATATATATACTCCATAGTATGGATCTCAGTTTAATTTATTGGACAAGATCTTAGTCACATAGAGCTTGTTTGGCTCACCTTTTTTTAAGTTCTTATAGACTTATTTTCGGGTAAAAATTTCATATTTTGATAATTTTTTTATACAAGTATTTAATATATGTTTGAGATTCTATAAATTGCAAAAAAAAAAAAATTAACTTTTTTCTGAAAAAAGTTAGGAATTTCTCTAACTTTATCTTAAAATAAGTTAATTTATCTTAAAATAGATTTTTAAAATTTATCGGATTGAATAATAGATTCTTAAAGATAGTGATATTCAAAAAATTCTCAATTTTTTTTTACATTTTTGCAAACAAATTAATAGTTTTAATTGATTTTTAGGAAGCATTGTATACATAAGCTGTATAATAATATTTATAAGTTTTTTAACTATAAAATTAAAATTTAATTAGAGATTTTGTTCTAAGTTTTCTCTTCAATTTTTGTCTATTATAAATTAGGTTTTATATTTGTATCCAAAATATGATTTATTGTACTACGTAATTGGGAACGGATCCAACCTATCCTTTCTTTTCCCACTGGTTTAACATACGGAACAGTAAAATTAACAGAAAATTATAGAGTGCCATGTAAAATATTAAAGAGAACACAGATATACCCAAATCCAGACAAAAATTAAGTCATAGATAGATACATGCATCCAGACGAAAGTTAAGTCTTAGATAGATACGTGCAGGATTAAGTGATAACACAGAAAATTAAGTCATAGATAGATACATGCATCCAGACGAAAGTTAAGTCTTAGATAGATACGTGCAGGACTAAGTGATAACACAGAAAATTAAGTAATAGATAGATACATGCAGACGAAAGTTAAGTCTTAGATAGATACGTGCAGGACTAAGTGATAACACAGAAAATTAAGTCATAAGTGATAACACAGAAAATTAAGTCATAGATAGATACATGCATCCAGACGAAAGTTAAGTCTTAGATAGATAAGTGCAGGAACAGAAAATTAAGTCATAGATAGATGCATGCATCCAGACGAAAGTTAAGTCTTAGATAGATACGTGCAGGACTAAGTGATAACACAGAAAATTAAGTCATAAGTGATAACATGATAACACAGAAAATTAAGTCATAGACAGATACATGCATCCAGACGAAAGTTAAAGTTAAGTCTTAGATACGTGCAGGACTAAGTGATAACACATATTATAAGGACATGCAAATCGTTCTATATCTATATATATATTGAACCATAACCATTGGTCAAGCAAACAATGAAACAGTACATATATAAAAGGACTTGAGGGTTTGGATTAAAAGTACCTTGGTTGAGGAAGCTGAAGCAGAACGTGTTTGTTTGTTTAGTGTTCTTCTCGGGGTTAGCAAACGCCAAAATACATACTTTACTTTTAATTTATATAGATCTATAAACATAAAAAAAGAAAAAAGAAAAATGGGCTTTAGGGTTAGCGAACTGGGCTGGATATTCCCAATATTTTCGGGTAACTGCGACTGATCAGGATCCACGAGTCTGAGAGTTGTCACAAGAAAAAAAAGCCCCAATCCATACTATCTATACTATAATATTATAACCTTTGGTCACGGTCACTTGGTACACTCAATATTAACCATTGAATTTTAAAATAGATTAATGAGAATCGTTGGATATAATGATAAAAAAAAACTTTTTTATACATTTATATTATATTATAAACTACTTCAATAAATATAAGGAAGTGTTTGTTTTTCATTCATGTTTCACCATAATTTTACAAAAACACAACTAATCTATACTATCTATCTATACTATTATATTAAAACAGAAACATTGAAAGTTTTGGTTTTCGGTTTGGTTATTTGGTTTTCGGTTTGGTTATCCTAATTATTAAAATAAATAATGACATAATATAATTAATGGTAATTAGTCATTACCATTTTCACATCTACTTTTAGTTGAAAATATTAACTTTTATAAAAACATCAATCGTACCATATCTTCAAACATCAATCGTACCATATCTTCAAATCATTAATATTATCAAATATTATCAATCGTACCATATCTTCAAATCATTAATATTTCTTTTCTAATTAAAATACGTTATCTTTTTTTAAAAAAAAACTAATTTTACAATCGTTAATATACACACAAAAATATCATACCATATTTTCAATTATTAATAAAATATATTAAAAATTCCTATACGTTGTTTATAATAAGAAAATATTAGTATAATATGTAAATATGAGTATATTAAATTATATTAAATTAAAATTAAAAAATTATTAAATTGACAATTATATAAAAACATAATTGTACCATTAACTAAAATTTAATAAATACCTAAAATATCTTATCTTTCAATCAATTTAAAAGACGTTTACTTTTAATTGAACATATTACCCTTTATACACACCTAAAATATCGTATCTTCCAATAAAGCTGAAACATTGAAAGTTTTGGTTTTCGGTTTGGTTATTTGGTTTTCGGTTTGGTTATCCTAATTATTAAAATAAATAATGACATAGTATAGTTAATGTTAATTAGTCATTACCATTTTCACATCTACTTTTGGTTGAAAATATTACCTTTTATAAAAACATCAATCGTATCATATCTTCAAATCATTAATATTAAAAGACGTTTACTTTTAATTGAACATATTATCCTTTATACACACCTAAAATATCGTATCTTCCAATAAAGCTGAAACATTGAAAGTTTTGGTTTCGGTTTGGTTATTTGGTTTTCGGTTTGGTTATCCTAATTATTAAAATAAATAATGACATAATATAATTAATGTTAATTAGTCATTACCATTTTCACATCTACTTTTAGTTGAAAATATTACCTTTTATAAAAACATCAATCGTATCATATCTTCAAATCATTAATATTATCAATCGTACCATATCTTCAAATCATTAATATTTCCTTTCTAATTAAAATACGTTATCTTTTTTTTAAAAAAAAAACTAATCTTACAATCATTAATATATACCCAAAAATATCACACCATATTTTCAATTATTAATAAAATTTATTAAAAATCCCTATACGTTGTTATAATAAGAAAATATTAGTATAATATGTAAATATGAGTATATTAAATTATATTAAATTAAAATTTAAAAAATTATTAAATTGACAATTATATAAAAACATAATTGTACCATTAACTAAAATTTAATAAATAGCTAAAATATCTTATCTTTCAATCAATTTAAAAATGTTTACTTTTAATTGAACATATTATCCTTTATACACACCTAAAATATCGTATCTTCCAATCATTAATATTTCTTATTTCTTTCCTAATTAAAACACATTATCTTTTAATTTAAAACATAATTTTGCAATAATAATCTTCCAATCATTAATATTTCTTTTCTAATTAAATACACAACCTTTTAATTTAAAACATAAATTTACAATCATTAATGTATCCAAAAAAAACCTGTGCATCGCACGGGTTATAAGCTAGTTTTTACCTAATACGACATGCATGGTTTAAACCAAAAATTTGCTAACTTTATTTTCTTTGCTTATTAATTCGCCTTCTGTTCGAATTTAAAAACCCATCATAATGAAAGATTCGATTATTTTATTTTTTATCCGTCAACAATTATAATTTTAATCCGAAAATATTACAAGTGCAAAAATTCACATTGATTTTTTTGGTACATACATTTATGTTGTTGTTGTACATGACTTGGATGAATATTGACGATTGATAAATTGTTTCACGAGCTCAACCAAGACAATATATTAAATTTAACAGTTATTTATTTATTTTAAATATACAAGAAAAAGATTATCAATTAGAATATTATCAAAAACGTATAATTATATTTTATTATCTTATATAATTTATATTATTACTAACTAATTAGCAAATATTAAAGTTATAAATAATCAAATAGAAATATTAAGATAAAAATATTTAAAATGTACACTTTTTTGGTACACTAAAAATATTTAAAATGTTCAACATTTCTATTTTGAGTTTTAGAAATATTCTGAATGACGAATAAACCGTATGCGAACTTAGGCTTTAGGGACCCTAAACCCTAACTTATCCTGATTTTTAAACGCGTTAGCGTTTAAAAATAAGGCCGCCTGATTCAATTTTTTAATTAAAATTTTTAAATTTTATATGTATGCCTTCGGGGTTTCAACGGTTAATCTTTGGGGTTCAACAGTTCAATTTTGGGTTTTAGAAATATTCCGAACGACGAATAAACCGTATACGAACTTAGGGTTTGGGGTTTAGGGCCCTAAACCCTAACTTCACCTGATTTTTAAACGCGTTTAAAAATCAGACCGCCGAATTCAATTTTTTTTAATTAAAATTTTTAAATTTTATTTGTATTGCATTGGGGTTTCAACAGTTAACCTTTGTGATTCAATAATTCCATTTTGGGTTAGAAATATTCGGAACGACGAATAAACCGTATACGAACTTTAAAAAATATAAGTTTATATTTAATTGACCATTTTTAAATAAGTTTTTTAATATTTTTTTGCAAATATATATTTAGGAGAAAATAAAAAAGAATAAAAAAACAAAAACAAAAAAAAAAGTAAAAAATCTCAAAACGTGACATAGTGTGGCGTCCCCCCAACACCCAATCTTAAATAGCGTTTCCAATGTAAAACATAGTTTCTATTAGCGTTTTAGTGTTAAAACAAACATAGTTTTTTTTTTGCCAGAAATAAAAGTGTATTCCATTAACAACTGATCATACAACCTGGTTGAAAAACAAATAAACAGACTAAATAAATAGTCGCATTGTTTCCAGATCGTTTAACACATAGATCCTGAATACAAGGATTCTTGAAAATAAAAATGACTTTGAAGGCCGCCCGAACAATCCAGCCTACATCATTCCTGAGAATAGTAACTTCACAATTGACCTTCACAATAATTTCGTGGATAATGCAGGGTTCAGAAGACAAATGCCTCAATTTATGAACAACTATTTTTTGTGAGCGGTGAGCACATGCGATTTTTGCTACAATTCCAGATGTACCCCAGCTATCTACTTGCCGGAAATCAGCTATAGACTTGCCGAAAGTGCTATTGACGCAGGAACTCCATATCCCCAAAACCACCAACCAAATCATTCTCAGAAGCACCAAGCAACAAACAACGATTAACATACTAATACCAAAACAACAGCCACACCAAGCCAAAAAGCTAGACGCAACACCAAAAATTCAAAGTTCTCGGAATTACCCCAAATGTTAGTATGAAGTAAAGGAGGAGAAATTGAATCCAAGGATAATTTTTATTTGCGAATTCGAGAACAAAACCGAAATAGATCTGAGAATTAAGATGAAGAACAAAGATCGATTTTTGGGCTAGATCTCGATTTTTATTGGAAAAAGAAAAGAAAAGGAAAATTAGAGAGGTGGGTGAAGGGTCAGAGAGGGATTGGTGGGAGGAAAGGGAAATGAAATGGAGAAGAAGAGGGGGGGAGACGGTGGACTCTCAAATCGGCGAGAGAGAGATCTGATGCGGTTCAAAAGCAATTGTTGAGATCGAGAGAGAGTGAATTGTAGTTTGATTTAGCGTTTCATTATTAAAATTGATTTGTGGGAGTACGCAACCTAAACACCAGAAAATTTTAACTAAAGTTTAACTAGCGTTCTCCTCAAACCAAACATTAACTAGCGTTTTGTAAAAGCTTACCAGCACCAACTCAAATGCTAAAACTGAAGACACTTTGACGATGTAGCGTTTTGAATAAAAAGATGAAACGCTAAATGAACCTCGAACCTCTATATAAACAACTTTTAGTATTGTTATATTTAACAATCATGATCTATTGAGTTGCTAATCTAACAATGATAAATGAGGAATACTTTTTGTATTGTTATATATAACGGTCATGATCTATTTGAGTTGTTAATCTAATAGTGATAAATGAGGGATAACAAAAAATGAGAGATAATCAAAAAAGGGATTAACCAAAATACAAATTATACCTCATTTCGCTTATTATAAAAAGTATAGATTTCTGATTCCGCCTCCTTTTGATTTTAAACCTTTCCAAAAATTATCCTTAACATATCTTTCCCGAAATTACACATAACATATTTTTCGTCACAATCCTAATAATACTAACCATTCAATTTTGAATTAGATTTGCATCCTTCTTATAAACACTCATTCGTTCTAAACCAATCCCACTACGCCATAAATGCTCATATGCAATGTTTTTAGAAAGTGTTTCACTGAAAATGTTTCGTTAGATATGAAATTTTGGCTCTTTTGCAAGAGAACTGAACTGGTTTTGCATTAGATATAATTTAGTGTTGCATATTACCTGTTGATGAGTGGATTTCGTAACAACTTTTGAGAGGTTTATGGTGAGTTGTAAAGGCTAACGATCAACTAATCTATTGAGAATGGAGGTTTTTTATGGGGGTTGAATTGAGCTCGAGAGCGTTTACAAGAATCTCGCGAGTTCCCTTGAGGTTGTGTCATGTGTTCTCAAGAATCTCGTAGGTGTCTATTGCGAGGCTTGTAAAAAAACATGTTCCCAAGGTGCCTACGTACCCTTGTATATATAGGGATCAAGTTCACATAGTACTTTTTAGACTAGAAGTCTGGTTAGGCGGCAAGATGCTAGGTTCCTAATTCATGGGGACCTCCTTTTCTCTAGATTCAGCCACGAATAGGTGACCTAAGTCGAATAGAACTCGAGTTCTAGTCCGGCTAGGAATGTCTTTACTACTTCTAGTCTTATTAGAGGTATTCAAGGATCATCTACGCCCAAGCAGGAATACATTCCAATAAGGAGTTGATGTTCATGACTTGCTCCTAAAGAATAGGAGGCTTAATCTTACTAGAATTCTATTGAATTAAATCTGTTCTCGTACAGGAACCTGTCGGTAGGAACCTGTCTCCTGAGAAGCTGTCTACAGGAAGCTGTTTCTCCGGGAACCTGAACCTATCCAGATCCATTTCACATGCTATTTAGCCCCATTCATCTTAAGGGACCTCAATCATAACCCATATTAATCATACTGATTGGATCCTTAAGCCCAATTGGCCCAAATCTAGCCCATGGAGATTTTGGGCACAACAACTACCCCCCGGTTCCTCGAAGTCATAGGATGCGAGAGGAACCTAAATAGCCTGATATTTTAAGGCGAATCCCTTCAGTGCACCCATATTTCTTCTGAGTGAACCATGCAGGTCTTTATCTTCTTGCTTGAATCGTGACAAGGGCACAAAGTGAATCCAATTAGGCGCTGAGTGAATCCTTTGACAAGGGCACAAAGCGAATCTAATTGGATACTGAGTGAACCTCAAGAATGTCAAGGGAACTAAGTGAATCCGAATAAGGGCATAAAGTGAACCTAATTGGGCGTTATGTGAACCTATGCTGAGGGCACAAAATGAATCCAATAGGGCACTAGATGAATCCTTAAAAGGGTTACGGTGAATCTTAAGATTGTCAAGAGAACCATTTGAATCCAAATAAGGGCATCAAGTGAACCTAATTGGGCGTTATGTGAACCTATGTTGAGGGCACAAAACGAATCCAATAGGGCACTGGATGAATCCTTAAAAGGGCACGAGGTTAACCTTAAAAATCATAACTTGATTGCTCGAGACGTTGCTTCATCTTCTAAGCTGCTTTTTTCTTGACTATCTACTGTCTATCTATTAGAGGTACTCTAGGATCAGTTGCGTCCTAGGAGTACTCTCCAATAATGAGTCTATTTCTTTCAGGTTGGCTTCTAGATCTTTCTGCTGTCTATGCTCAGGAACCTGGTGCTTAGGAACCCCTTTACAGGAATCTGTACCTGCACAAATAACAAATGTGTTAGTCTAGAGAGTCTTTCTGTAGTTCCCAGGTACTTCTTGTTGTCCTCATTGCTGCTGCTAGGCTGACTTGGGCTCTTCTACAGGGAGGAACTTGGTCCATTCGTAATCTGCTCAGCTACTGGTTCATCAAGAACGTCTTGATACTCATTATCTGTTGAATGTCTTCTCATCTAGTGCTCATTCTTCGCATTTGGTCTTCATATCTGGTACTGGATCTGTCTCCTGGTTCATACACTACTTGTGGATTGGAACCTATGACTTAATAGGTCTAAATCTAGCCCATGGTAATTTCGGGCACAATACTAAAAAAACTAGAAAAAATAGATTAGTAATACGAGCTAAAGAGCTCACATATAAGTGATGCATGTATGCAAGTATGAATGATTATCTACATTATATATGTTGCTACCTTCTCAAGTGGCATATCAATTATCTACTTGATTGATTCAACTAACACGTTCGAGATCATAAACTAAGCATATATGTTGCGTAAGCTGTAAACCTATAGGGCATGATAACATCCTAAGTACAAGTTCACATAAATTTCATTTCTAAGGATCATGCAATATGCGCATTAAAAGCTATATGTATCTAAGCATGACAGAATATAAGCTCTCGTTGACAGAAATGTGCATGGTAATTAAGGATATAAAGGCATGAAAGTAGAACTTATCTGTGCTTCATTCTACCGGTTTGGATTGAGGTAGTTCCGTTACTGAACCTGGAAGATGGAAGCTCTTCTTTGTGCAAGCTTACATAGTGGAATTGAGATACCCCCCAAGCTGTCATGATGCGTGAACCTCCTATAACTTGTTGAAGCGATTGATTGAAAATTGCTTGTTTCGGCTGAACTGAACTTGGAAGCTGTAGCTATAAACTATGGGCTGGACACCGGAAGCTGGAAGCTATAAACTGGAAGCTTCTGATGATCATCAAGGATGCTGCAAGATGCTTTATCAAGAACCTGTTAGTAGTACGATACCTGTTTCGATCATATACAAGCTTTGTAAATGAGAGTATTTATCAATGTATCGCTTTGATGAGGACACAATGCGAATCCCATTGAGCTCTAGGTGAATCGTGGGAAGGGCACTTAGAGAATTCAATTGGGCGCTAAGTGAATCCTTAGTAGGGCATAAGACGAATCCAGTTAAGCTTTAAGTGAATCCTGAGAAGGGCACTTAAAAAATTTGACTGGGCGTCAAATGAATCCTTTGGTAGGGCATAATCATAGCTTTATCACATATAAGACCTCAATAGCATAGATGTTTAAGCATGCTTTATGTATAGTAAGAGTTTGTTACGCGTACCTAGGAGGTTTTCTACGAATATGTAAGCATAAAAGGAGAGGTATCACCTGGATTTTTCTGTAGACTGGTCAGAAGTGAAGTGGACCTGATGGTGAGGTTCATGGCCTGAATTCTCGAAATTTTGAAATCCTTAATTTTCGAAGTACCATGTGCTATAGTAATTATACTACCCCCCAGTTCTTTAGGGAAGCTTGTCTTTGATGAAGAACTAACTCCGGTAAGCTTCACAATTCTTCAATAATCTCTAATAAGTCATTGAACATTCATCCATGAAGTTAAGTACTGTGTGTTTTCTTCAAGATGCTCATATCAGATTCTTGTAGCTATTCTTCATCAAAATCTTCAACGATGTCGAATTTTTCTCAATGTTTGAATAAATACTATAATTTCTTCACATCGTTCCTGCTTGTAGCTTTAACATGTCTTCTCTTTTCTTCTTTAACCTCTTACGAAACATGCTGAGAATGAACCTCTATATCTAATACAAATATCTCAATACAGCACCTCCAAGCTTACGCGAGCTAACTCATTATAAGAAATAAGAGATACTTAAGAGATTACTTGTGGGATATTTCTAGCAGCTCACTGAATTAAATGAGGTACGCTCCTTGTTTTACAAGCTAAACATAAGCTCATGTATGACGTAATACAAGGAAAAGAACTACTCATAATTTCGTTGAAAATTACTTGAAAGAAATAGGTTTTCTTGCTAAGGAGGTATACATGCACTACCCCCCAGTTCTAAGAAGGAAATACATATATAAGTAAAGGTCTCTCAACTCTACTTTAAGGAAGCTCTCAAACTTTCAACTACTAGTCACCTCGAGCTATCCATTCCGCAAGCTTCCCGACTTTAATCAAATCCTCAACTTGGTCTTTCAGTGCTCTACATTCGGAAGTATCATGGAAATTATCCTCATGGAAGTCACAATATTTCTTCAGATCTTTCCTTGCTCCTACAGGTAAAGGTGTAGACTTCACAAATATTTCTTCTTTCCCATAATTGTCGCACTTTGTCTTCAAATTTGCTTTACTTCTTTTCGAGGGAGCTCGATCCCCAATAACATATGCTTGCGGGCTTGAAGACCTCTCTCGCTTGCTTCCTTTGTGACTAGCTTCATCTCCAAGATCTTCTGTTTCTCTTAGCTTCAACATGGATTCCTCCACACATTTATAGAGTCCAGCTTGTTGGTAGAACTCAGCTAGTGTACCAGGTTTACGTACTTGTAACTCCTTCCAGAAGTCTGAACCAGCTTTAACTCTCGCAATCAGGAAGCTTATAATGACCTCGTCAGGAGCTTTCTTAACCCTGGGAACCTCTGCATTGAAACGTTTGAGGTACTATGTCAAGGTATCATCTGCTCTTTGCTTGATGTTGGCCAAGGTATTGGTTGGGGGTGCAAAAGCCACGGAAGCTCTAAACTGAGTAACGAAGAGCTTCCCCATATTCTCCCAGGAATCTATAGAATCTGATGGTAACCTCTTTAACTACTGATGAGCTCCACAATGAAGGGTTGCAGCCAGTAATCTACACCTTGTTGGCTCCTTAACTTAATAAACTTCCATCTCAGTATTGAAACGACCTAGATACTCCACAGGATCCGTAGTACCATCAAATTTAAACTCGTTTGATATACGATAAGATTTAGGTAACGGGGATTTTCTAACCTTCGTAGTGAATGGAGATGAGGTTATTGCACTTTTTGTTGAGTGCTTTTCTTCGTTGAGTTTCACTAGAATCTTCTTGAGGTCTTCAGCATTCAAATCATCAGCTCTACCATCCTTTGCTTCCTTATCTGTATCATCGACTTCCTGTGAATCTGACTACACCAAATATGGGCTGTTGCAACACCAAAAAAGTGTAATATTAGGCCCCAAAAGTGTTACAATAGATGTTTATGCAACGCTTTTGCTAAAACTCGGCGTTGCATTTGCCGGCGTTGCCTATGCCTTCTATAGCAACACTTTTCGGACGTATTGCAATACTTGGTAAAAGTGTTACAATAAGAGTTTTTGTAGTTTGTTGTAACACTTTTACATGTTTTAGCAACATTTTTAATGTGTTACAACAGAATAATGCAACACTTTTTTGCAACATTAATTTACTTAAAATGTTACAAAATGAGTTTATTGCAACATTTTAATGCAACATTTTAGTGCCTTTTGCACTGTTTTTTGGTTTTTTAGCAACATTTATCTGCAACATTTTTATCTCCATTGTAATACTTTTAGATTTTATTGGCAACACTTTTTTGTAACACTTTTTATTAGTCCATATTGCAATGTCCTGTCTAAAATTTTAATATACCATGCACAAAAGCATATCAAACCATAAATGACATTTCGAATTCCCCAAATGAAAAATCAAACAAAACATATGTCAATACAACACAAACATAGTACTACTTAGTCTAAAGTCGAAACACATGTCGACTTACAATACAATTCTACATTAAACTTAGTCTTTCTCAAAATACCAACCTACTACCAAAATTACACATATAGAAAATATAAGTAGTTAAGTACTGATCATCATTCATCACTTTCATTGTCCCCGTGATCATTGTCATCTCCTGATCACTGTAAAGCCTCTGCAAAGACTGCATCTAATTTGGACCTCTGCAAATCATGTAAAACAAGTTGTTAGCTGACGCAAATCATCATTACAACCATCATTACAGGTTGTTAGATTAAAAGCACTATATACTTTGCTCTTTATGATTCCCTTATTGTCTTTTTTGCTTGCATGTGTATGGAGGAAGGGGTGCTAGAGATACAAACATCTGACCTATGCAGCATGCCATCTGGTTACATATTCATTATTCAAGTCCCAACCTAAACAACAAGTTATTCAAAATGGTCCTTGTCCTTATCCTTTAAAATAGTAATATCACATACTGGATTCTTCTAGTTAAAACATTCAAAATGGTTAAAAGAGGAGAAAGGAACTAATACTGGAAAATATTATATTTCAACAAAGCCATGCCAACTCTATGACCAGCCACTAAATCTATTTAAATAAAAATTATGTCGTAGCAGTTTTAAGATATCATTTATGATGTAATACTAACATATGATCAAATGCATTAGTGCTTTGTCAATATGAACATAAATTATTAGACATGCATAAACTGTGAAGCAAACTTCTACATAAAAGTCTGCATACCATCACCCTCTGTTCTCAAACCCATGTTGATTTCCCCCAGAAGCTGAAAATACAAATAAAATAGATTTATTAGCGTATAGTTGATATGAAACAATATAAGATTCATGAACCACATAACAGTTAAGTTCCCAAGTCGGTTTCCTCACTCCGGAAACAGAATGTCAAATACAAGATAGTAGAAAAAGGATCAACTGATTAACTCGAGCTCAAAGTTTCAAATGCTACAGAAAATATCTGAAAATTTTATGACTTTACAAATAAAGATTATACTAGCAGATGGGAAATATAACACGTATTGCATCTTCAATGGTATCCTATAAGAGTATCCAGCTAAAAACTGACAATTACTAAATTGATTTTATGATCACCAAATTCCTCAATAGTAAAATAAGTTAATTTTATAATTGTCATTTAAATAAGCCATCTGCAGAGAAATAAAAACTCATACACCCAATTTTTCCACTTGAACCCTCAACCTCTTATTACCAAAGTTGGGTAGTGGGGGATAAGAGCAATTCATTTCTCTAAAATGTTCTTACCTTGGAAAGCGTAGGCACATTCGTAGGATCAAACTCCTCACAACGAGCTGGATCGATAGGAACACAAACACGACCTAGAAGATGATAAATAAAGTTAGCCTTGTAAAACAATTGAGTGCTGGTAAGCAGGCAATGACAGTTCCTTTGAACACAATTAGGATTGAAATTTGAAACTTGAATATATTGTTCTAATTTTTTAACTCAAACAGAAGCTATTACATTGGCTTAGCATTATGTCAAATAGTCAGCCACATTTTCTAAAATTCAATTTAATGCAGTTCCTAAAGGACAAGGTCAAAGACACTTAACCTGTTAAAATAGTAATATCACATACTGGATTCTTCTAGTTAAAACATTCAAAATGGTTAAAAAATAAATAAATCAAGCAATGAAACAAGAAATATTAACATATATAAAGATGCAATATTAATCTAAACTGTAGAAGTTATTAACATATATAAAGATGCAATATTAATCTAAACAGTTACAAGAAATATTTGTTTCATTTCTTTTCTTTGGATCAAGTCCAAACTTGTCTGAATTTTCGGTGTGTACTGTGTAATATAGTCGATAAAGGAAACAATACAATCCAATGCATATGTCAGATAACCAAGTATCCCAGAATAAGTACACCAAGCATAGGTTTTAATAGCATAAATCTGTGATGGAATGGATTAATGATGTTATTTGAATTCATGTTGTCTAAAATCTCTGCTCTGCACTTACTAATGGTTTTCCTGTGACAACTGCTGACGAATGACCATGAAATTTTGAATACTCGTCCAGAATCCATGCTATAGTCTGTTCATGTCCCAAAATAATACTATTTCATTTAACTAAAAGGACAGCTAACTCGAGACTATGCCAGATACAAATGAAACATTTACAGAGGGGATTACAGAACCTGAGCATTTATACCCATGTCTGGTGCTGGAACGTCAGTTTGATCTCCAATAAGATCTTGAATTTTTTTAGTGGAAACGCGAGTAAGGCGTTCCAGTTCACTTACTTAACTCTCCAGGCTTGCATCCGATCCCGCCCTTCGCTCCTCCATAAGGGATGTTAGCCACAACAGTCTTCCAAGTCATCAGTTGAGCCAAAGCATTAATCTCATCAGGCTCAACCTTGCATAAATATTATAAAAATATTGAATCAGTACAAGCCGCAGTAGCAAGAGAAAGAACTTGATCTTTATGTATATCTATATATATAGTTCTAGTTTTATCAACCAAGTCTTATTTTAAGACAGGTGCAGTAGTGCATACCAGAACGAATGCTGAAAAGCTAAAAGGGAGGCCAGCAAACACTCCTTCATAGAGGTTCTTCTTAATAAACGGGAGTGCTTTGTACATGAGCCACACTGAAAATTTTCAAACAACACAATAACTGAAGGACTAGAAAAGTGGCGTAACCTGAACATATTCTCAATTCTTATTAGAACACTTACATTCACTGAGAAATCCAGTGGGATATAACACAATGAACAAAGTGTACTTGTATTAAGTATAAAGTTCCATTCAATCTATATCGACTTCAAAAGTTTTCTTTTAGACTAGCAAGGATACAATATATTGTGCATACTCTGTGAAAAATGTCAAACCTAACAAATCATAAAACTACCTTTACCTAGCAAATCACAGGCAATACATCCATTCCACCGCAAAAATAGTATAAAAATCAAGAATTTTATGAGAAACAAGAAAAAACAATCCTCATTCTAAGTCTCGTCTTTCCAGATTGAATTACCTCAATTAAACTAATTTATTTCACACTTTTACGAGTTACCTCATTACAATTCCAACAAATTACGAACAAATAGCACACCAACGAGGAATTAACTGAGCACACAAGAGAGAGGGAGAGAGAGGGGAAAGAGATGGGGGAGGGAGAGAGAGAGACCTGTTTGGCAGCAAGTAGATGACCACACTCTTGCCGTTTACCTTGAATTTGGGTAATTTACCTTGCATTAATGCTCTAATTGAATCTTCACTCCAACTTTTCTCGATCTAATCGATTTGGGGTTTTGCGGTTTGAATCAGGGATTTGAGAGAGGTGTGAGATATTAGTGAGAGAGAAGAGTGAGAGAGATGAGAGAGGGAGAGATGGTCGAGAGAGGTGAGGTCGATCGAGAGTGGCGAGGACGAGAGAGATGAGTGAGATCTGAGAGTGAGGTCTGTGAGAGAGTAAGATATGAGAGATGTGTTTTTGTGAAATAAAACATAATTTTTGTGTAATAAAATTTTTGGCATGAAAATATTTTGGTAAAGTCCGCCATTGAAAAATTGAACTCCCGCTTATAATTTCCGTCAAGTTGATCAAAGTGTTGCAAAATTGGATCATCTATTGTAACACTTTTGCTAAAGTATTGCAATTGTTATAAAATTTCAAAATATCATTTTTCTTGCAAAACTTTTCGTATTTCTTGCAACATTTTTAAAAATATTGCAATAGACCACCAAGTTTTGTGTCTATTGTAACACTTTATGTAACACAAATACATATTGGTGTTGCAATAGGCCTTATTTGGTGTAGTCGTTCACTGTCTCGTCTGAACTTGTATCATCTTCAATTATCTCGATAGAAGGTTCTTTGGCTTTCTTCTTATTCTTAAGCCCTACCAAGATTTGTGATCGAGTCTTCTTAACATGAGGTTGTTTATCTTGTGGTTCACCATCTCTTTCTTTTTCATCATCTTTCTTCGGCTCTTCGATCTTTTCCTCAGCCTTTTCTTCACGTTCTTCTTCGTCAACGTCCAACTTCTTTGAAGAACTCTTAGCTTTCATACCCTTCTTTCTTGATGTCAACCTCGACTTCTTCTTCTTCTTATTTTGTGTTGTATGTTCAAGGGTTGTGAGTCTCTCTTCAATCGACTTTAGATGCTCTAGGACGTTAGCAGGAGTAATCTTCTTTGCTTTCATGGTTTGATCTTCTCCTTGGGGTACCTTCTCTACAGATTGTGTTGCTTAGCTATGAGAACTGCCTGCCATCTTTCCACTCTTAAGATGATAACTCTGCCCCTCCTTCTAGCGCCAATGTTGATGAGTGGATTTCGTAACAACTTTTGAGAGGTTTATGGTGAGTTGTAAAGGCTAACGATCAACAAATCTATGGAGAATGGAGGTTTTTTATGGAGGTTGAACTGAGCTCGAGAGTGTTTACAAGAATCTCGCGAGTTCCCTTGAGGCTTGTGTCATGTGTTCTTAAGAATCTCGTAGGTGTCTATTGCGAGGTTTGTAAAAAAAACATGTTCCCAAGGTGCCTACGTACCCTTGTATATATAGGGATCAAGTTCACGTAGTTCTTTTTAGACTAGAAGTCTGGTTAGGCGACAAGATGCTAGGTTCCTAATTCGTGGGGACCTATTTTTCTCTAGATTCAGCCACGAATAGGCGACCTAAGTCGAATAGAACTCGAGTTCTAGTCCGCCAAGGAATGTCTTTACTAGTTCTATTCTTATTAGAGGTATTCAAGGATCATCTGCGCCCAAGGAATACATTCCAATAAGGAGTTGATGTTCATGACATGCTCCTAAAGAATATGAGGCTTAATCATACTAGAATTCTGCTGAATTAAATCTGTTTTCGTACAGGAAGCTGTTTCTCCGGTAACCTGAACCTGTCCAGATCCATTTCAAATGCTATTTAGCCCCATTCATCTTAAGGGACCTCAATCATAACCCATATTACACTACACCAAATATCGGCTGTTGCAACACCAAAAAAGTGTAACATTAGGCTCTAAAAGTGTTACAATAGATGTTTATGCAACACTTTTGCTAAAAGTCAGTGTTGCATTTGCCGGCGTGGCAATAGCCTTCTATAGCAACGCTTTTCGAGCTTATTGCAACACTTTTGAAAGTATTACAAAAAGAATTTGTTGTAGTTTGTTGTAACACTTTTACATGTTTTAGCAACATTTTTAATATGTTACAACAGAATAATGCAACACTTTTTTGCAACATTAATTGACTTAAAATGTTACAAAGTGAGTTTATTGCAACATTTTTATGCAACATTTTTTGCATTTTGCAATACTTTTGGTTTTTTTTTGCAACAATTATCTGCAACATTTTTATCTCTATTGTAATACTTTTAGATTTTATTGGCAACACTTTTTTGTAACACTTTTTATTAGTCCATATTGCATCTGAAATTTTAATATATATCAAACCATAAATGACATTTCGAATTCCCCAGATGAAAATTCGAACAAAACATATGTCAATACAACACAAACATATTACTACTTAGTCTAAAGTCGAAACACATGTCGACTTACATTACAATTCTACATTAAACTTAGTCCTTCTCAAAATACCAAACTACTACCAAAAATACACACATAGAAAATATAAGTAGTTAAGTACTGATCATCAATCATCACTTTCGTTGTTTCATTGTCCTCGTGATCATTGTCATCCTCGCGATCATCGACCTCCTGATCACTGTAAAGGCTCTGCAAAGACTGCATCCAATATGGACCTCTGCAATTCCTGTAAAACAAGTTGTTAGCTGACGCAAATCATCATTACAACCAAGTCCAAACTACTATAACTCAGCCAAAGTTTGTGGAAACTGATATAAATGCATATTGGATCTAGAAACTGATGAAACCCGTTACTTTCCTATATTTCGAATGACACTACAGATTGTATAGCAATAATATAGGAATAACAAGACCAAATACATTAATAACATATAACAAATATATCAATGTCTGGACTTGAGAGCTGATGTAGAATTATTGAAAAACAAACAGCCAATTAAGCTCTGGATGCGGATGTAGTAATAATGATAACAAACACATACCTGCATCATCATCACTATTTGGCCAGCCTCATTCAGACAATACACAATTCTGCATTAATCTTTAATGTTGCTTGTTACAGAATGTTGTACATTATTAGGAGCACAGATGCAGAAGAATCATCATCACTGCAAGGGGCAAGCTTTCTCAAACTGCTAATTCTATATATTATAGAGAAATTGAGCAAGCTACAGTCATTTAACAAAGAAAACACAGAGGGGCATAATTCCCAGATACTTGTCACAATGAGCATAAGTGTAACGTAGACGACATGGCTCCTGACTGCTTGAACCATAAAACGAATTACAGAAGAAATAAGTAAACAGATGAAGTCCATTAAAATACAATGTCTAATCCATGCTATCATAGAAAGGTTTCCAAAAATTGAAAAATATAGCAAGACTTGCAATATTTGAACAAATATGCTGCAGCCTGCAGCGATAATAAAATCCATGCCTGTTGTTTGTGTATGTAGTAAAAGATCAGAATATGCAATTTAATTGTTTAATCATTTTTCCAATTAAGGTAGATATATGTAAATTCTTGTAGTGTTTAGCTTTTCTTTCCTGGAACTTTAATTAGCATATGGAGATATGGTGAAATTCACATCTAGTTGCAGTGTCCAGTTCAGGAAAATAAATGACAAGGATAAAAGACAAAGAAGAAATCAGGAAAGGTTTCTCGGGATGGAAAAGATTATCATCTGCTTTTACATACCTTCACTGAGGAAACAGTTAAGGTCACGTGAAGGTGATTATCCCATGATACAACATGCATTACTTTCTGAACTAGCAAAACATACCCAGATTCCCAGTTAACTGAGCTTAATATGTACTGCATAACGTAAATGCCTGTAAATTGTCCCTCCTGTTCAAAGTATATTGAATCTCCTAGTTTTGAGAATGATTCAATTCCTGATCAACAAAGTGGAAACACAAAGTCCTACCTTTAGCATATTGAAGGTTGTACAAGACTCTTCAGTTTCAGTTATTAGATAGCTTGCTAAACGATTTGGTTCTGCCCTGTTTTCATTTAAAGAAAAAATAGATTAATAAAAAGCTGCAAAACGCAGCTCTTCACGAACCACTACAAAAACTAGTTTAAACAAAGTTGCTACCAAAACTCAAATATATGATATATCAGATTAAGTAATTCAATATATAACAAACACAATTAAGTAATTCCTAACATCATGAAAATCCCTAATTTACCTTGTTGATTCGCTTGAGCCCTAATAGATGTTCTGGTAATCTTGGTTGTCGTTCTCGTTCCTGACAAACTGTGCTAATGGAAAAATCCAAGAGCATGTAACTATTGGAGATATGAATTTGAAAAATCATAGTGAAGTTAAATGGAAGGAGCGTGAATTAAAATTTTAAGTAGTACAATACAGCAACATGACAACTTGAACATCATGTTATTAGAATTCCTGATGCTTACTCTTCTTTCCCTTTCCTTTGGTTGAAGTTGAGGTTCAGAGGTTGTGTTTTAGCAGGCTCATACTCAGGCAAGTATCTTCATGAGCCATAAACCAGCAGAGAGCTGCTCTTACCAGTTGTGCAATTATGGAAGCACCGAGTAACAAGAAATCAGGACATTCCACAGAGGACCAGCTGCGTGATCTAGTAACAAAGATGAGTCCCAGCTGGTTCACAATACTCACTTGCAGATGAAGGGCGGCCATCATTTCATCGGGGCTATCTCTAATAGACTTACTCCAAATTTATCCTGTACAATCAGGAAAGGAGATTTCATGTGAAGAATTAATGTCGATAAATTGTATAAACATGTTTTTATTAATATTTGGACACCATTAGTTTTTCATACCCGAAATAGTCAGTATCCTTTATTAAGTAAAAGAATATAACAGTAAACAATGCCAAAAAACCTCCGAGAACAATGCTAGAAGCAAATATCTCCGTCAACTTCCAACTAT
This sequence comes from Kitagawia praeruptora, assembly GCA_037693485.1. Taxonomy (NCBI): domain Eukaryota; kingdom Viridiplantae; phylum Streptophyta; class Magnoliopsida; order Apiales; family Apiaceae; genus Kitagawia; species Kitagawia praeruptora. The sequence continues at coordinate 42,065,791 of CM075351.1, forward strand.
CAAGCAATGGTGAAGGTTTTACTCGATCCTTGGAGATTGTCAAAATAGACCCTTTAAAATTAATAGACGTGTCAGCCAATCAGAAGACAAACAACAAGAGTAAGAAAATGTTTAAAATTTTGACCATAAAGCTCACCATCTTCAAAATAATTCACATAATAATTCACATACTTGAAGATTTTAGAAATCTTCTTGTTGGCACGTAACATAATAATTCACATGAACTGGACAAGTGAAAAACAAAAATATTAGTTTCAGTCTTACTTTTTTTTTCAAGCTTATGCCTCACTAGAAGGGCAGAGCCAAAAGCTCCTTTGCCAATCTGCTCTAGTACTTCATACTGCTCCATTTGTCAATCAACTTGTCGCCTTCACACGTACAAGATAAAATGAAAGCATCCTCTCACACATCCCAATAGTTAATAATAATTCTTAATAAAACCAAACTTCAATAGCAGAAAGAATATGCATTTGCAGGTACAGACAGTAAGAGTTTACCACGAAGCGAGCGCTTTGCAGACAAAGCACACAATACAAACATATCTCACAAAAGTACTACGAAGAAAACACACAAACCTATTTCAGCACGGACAAATCTATGTCTTAAGTGGTACTGAACCATACCGAACAGCCTGTAAAAACACAAAATTACAAAAAAATTACAACAACATTAACACAAAATTCCCAAAAATTTAACACAACAATCCTACTAATTAACACAAAAATCCTACTAATTGAACAGTTTATATCAGTTTTAATCCAACATATAATCGAAAAAATTCACAAGCATACATATTTATACATGTATAATTAAAAAAAAATGGGTACTTTTACCTCCAATTGAAGTTTGAATCAAGATTTACTGTAAACTTTTCTCTAATCAATTTTGGGCTCTAATCGATTTTGGAGACTTGATACAATTTTGGGGTTTTATGGTTTTGCTCTAATTAGGGGCTTGAAACAGAGAGAAGAGCGAGAGAGATGATTGGGAAAGATGAGCGAGAGATTAGTGAGAGAGATGAGAGAGAGAGAGAGAGAGAGATGGTCGAGAGAGATGAGTGAGATCTGAGAGAGCGAGGTCTGTGAGAGAGAGTGACGTTTTGTGTTTTTGTGTAATAAAACATAATTTTGTGTAATAAAATTTTTGGCACGAAAATATTTTGGCAAAGCCCGCCAGTGAAAATTTTGAATTCCCGCTTATAATTTCGGTCAGGTTGATCAAAGTGTTGCAATATTAGATCGTGTATTGTAACGCTTTTGGTAAAGTATTGCAATTGTTATAAAATTTCAAAATATCATTTTGCTTGCAACACTTTTGGTATTTCTTGCAACATTTTTAAAAATATTGCAATAGACTACCAAGTTTTGTGTCTATTGTAACACTTTGTGTAACACTTATACATATCGGTGTTGCAATAGGCCATATTTGGTGTAGTGTTAATCATACGGATTGGATCCTTAATCCCAATTGGCCCAATCTAGCCCATGGAGATTTTGGGCACAACATTACCCACGGTGTTTCACATAATGCAACACTAACTGATGGTGTTGCATTAGATATTTTTAATTTTAATAAATGCTTACGTGGCAGAAGTGGGACCCGTGGGACCCACATTTGCTGACATGGCAAGTGTGGGACCCATAATTGCTGACATGGCAGAAGTGGGACCCACATATGCTGACGTGACATTTGCTGACGTGCCAGAAGTGTTGCATTAGGTAAGAATAGTGTTGCATTTAACTACTATTTAAATTTTAATAAATGCTGACGTGGCATGTGTGGGACCCACCACTACTGACGTGGTAGCATGGCAGGAGGCCCACCAATGCTGACGTGGCAGGTGTGGGGCCCACAATTGCTAATGTGGTAGAAGTGGGACCCACCTGTGCTGACGTAGCATTTGTTGACGTGTCAGAAGTGTTGCATTAGGTAAGAATAGTGTTGCATTTGCTGTTTAAAGTGTTGCTTTAACTACTTCTCTTACCGAAATGATGAATCTATTTTTTTTAATTATTTTTTCGACGCTCCAAACGTACGGATGTCAAGATCTAACGATTTTAGTAATGTGGTAAATTTTTAAAAAAAATTCTAGATGTATTTGGTTTGGTTTTATAACGGTCAAACCGATCAAAGTAGACTTTCCTTTTAACTAGTCTTGTTCGGAATGATGAATCTATTTTTTTAAATTACTTTTTTGACGTTCCAAACATATGGATGTCAAGATCTAAAGATTTTAGTGATGTGGTAAATTTTTAAAAAATTTGCTAGATGTATTTGGTTTGGTTTTATTACGGTCAAACTGGTCAAAGTAGGCTTTCCTTTTAACTAGTCTTGTCCCGAATGATGAATCTATTTTTTGAAATTATTTTGTTAGATATAATTGATGTGATTTAATGTCAGTGTTTAAGTGTTACAGGTAAAAAGAGTTTAACTTACTGGTTGAAAGCAGTTAACAGAGTTTGAGTATACGCTGATAGCTGGAAGCGCAAACGCTGACAGAAGAAAGCGTAAACACTGCTAGCTCAATACATGGAAGCGCAAACACTGTTAGCTGGGAGAGCAACAGAGTTTGCTAAAGTCTGTCTACTGGAAGCGTCTACAAGTCAACAGAGTTTGAAGATTGATACAAGATAAATATGGAAGCAATATCTTTGAGGATTGGATAGCTGTCAAAGAGATTGAGTTGACTTAGAAGACGTGTAGCAATCGTAATTGATATCAATTGTATAGCTTAATTTTAGGAGAATCAATTAACGATTGTACGTAGCTGTATATCTTATAAATACAGTTAGGTTAACCCTAGAAGGGTATCCATCGTGAACGAATATCATTTTTGTAACCTGAGCATCTCTCTGTGATATTTTATGTCACTGAGAGAGGAATTGTTAATTCCAAACAGTTTTAAGAGTTAAAACGTGTGTTCTTGTTATTTATTCATACGGTATTTGATTATATATTGTGTATTCGACCTAACAAGTGGTATCAGAGCCAATCTGTTACTTTATTACAGTTAAAGATCCAAAACACAATAGTAATCAATGGCAGAGATTCCTCCTCCATCAGGTTCTGAGAAAGCACCTACTACTGTCAGTAGGTATGAAACAATTAGGGTTCCAATACTGAAGCCATCAGAATATGCAATCTGGAAGGTAAAGATGACCATGTTTCTGGAAGCCACAGATCCAGAATATCTTGATAGAATTTATGAAGGTCCTCATAAACCTACTAAGTTAACTGCTGCTGCTGCTGGTGAGGAATCAAAGGTGGTTCCTAAGGAAAAGAAAGATCTAACTGCTGAGGATCTTTCATCTATTGCTAAGGATGCCAAAGTAAAGCACTTGCTTCATAGTGCTCTTGACAATGTTATGTCTAACAAAGTGATCAACTGCACAACTGCAAAGGATATATGGGATGTACTTGAGGTTAGATGTCAAGGAACTGCTGCAATTAAGAAGAACAGAAGGAACATACTCACACAGGAGTATGAGCACTTTGAGGCAAAGTCTGAAGAAACCATGACAGAAACATTTGATAGATTTTGTAAACTGCTCAATGATTTATCATTGGTTAACAAAGAATATGATCTGGAAGATTCAAATCTCAAGTTTCTTCTTTCTCTTCCTGAAAAGTGGGATGTGAAAACAACCACCATAAGAGACAACTATGATCTTGCTGATACTGAGATTGATGAAATCTATGGACTGCTCAAGACTCATGAATTGGAATTGGAGCAGAGAAACAGAAGATCAAGCAGGAAGTCAAAGACTGTTGCACTGAAAGTTGAAGAAAAATCTTCAAAGAAGGAAGCATCATGGAAGAAGGCAAAAGGAAAGGCCTTGGTCATTCATTCAGAAAGTGAGTCATCAAACACTGATGTTGACTCAAACACAGATGGAACATCTGATTCTGAAGATGATGAGGAGATAATGCAAATGGCTGCATTGATGGTAAAGACCTTCAAGAAGATGGGATTCAAGAATTTCAAGAAGGGAAAGAGATTCTCCAAGGATTACTCAAGGTCTGACAAGAAGAATTTCAAGAAATCTGAGGGAAAGGACTTCAAATCTGATAAGAAAGATAAGTCTGAGATTCAATGCTACAAGTGTAAGGAGATGGGTCACTATGCTCCTGAGTGCAAAAAGAATAAAACTGAAAAGGCACTCTACACCAAAGGCAGAGATTGGGCAGACACCTCAGATTCAGATGAGGAGGTGAACTATGCACTCATGGCCTCTACTCAGAGTGAAGATTCTGATATAAAGGTACCTCCAACTACTTATGCTTATAATACAGATAATATAACTGAATTGAGAATTTATCTTAAGGCATTACACATCAGTTATAGGGATCAGACTTTAGAAAATGAGAGAATCAAAAGTGAGTGTTCTCAACTCAAAGAAAGAAATAAACTTGTTGAGGATCAACTTGAAAACATGAATAAAATTCAGAAAGAAAGAGATGATGCTGTGTTTATAGAATAGGAGTTGCTAGGCAAGTATAAGCAACTAGAATCTGAATTGGAGGATGCAAAGCACATTATTAAAACTTGGACACATTCTGGAAAAGACACTCAAGAGGTCTTTCAATCAGACACAGTAGGTCTAGGTTATTCTGAGGATGATGTGCTTAGGTTTCAGAATACAGTCAAAATTAGACCACCTCTTTCTACTAAGAAATTTGGAACATTTGTTCATGGTACTGTTAAAACTGAACATGGAACTGTTGACCATGAGCCAGTAAAAACCTGTGACAAACAGGTTAATATTGGTTCAATGACAGATAAACAACTTAAGCATAAGATTAAAGAAATAAAATCTGTCAACAAACAGAGAATGCCTAGGAAAAACAGAAATGGTAAGGTAGGCATAACATCAGGAATTAAACCAATGCTTGCTACATTTGCACCTAGAAAAACTTGTTATAATTGTGGTAGCACTAATCATCTTGCTAGCTTTTGCAGGAAGAACAAAGACATTAATTCTTTACCCTCCAAATCTGGAGTGAAAAAGGATAATGTCAAACCAAGACCACAAACTCTGTGCAAACATTGTGGAAGTAGTTGGCACTCAATTTATGCTTGCAAGAATTATCATGCTATTTATCATAATTATTATGAACTGAAACCTAATTTGAAATGGGTTAAAGTTGATTCTGCAAGTACTAAGAATGAAAATGTTAGTTTAAACTCTGATAATGCTAAATCCGCTGCAAAAACTAACAGATTCAATAAAGCAAAAGGATCCAAGCAAGTCTGGATCCTTAAAACTAACAATCAGTGATTGTTTGTGATTGCAGGGCACCAGGGTAAGTACCCTAGTCGTGGACAGTGGATGTTCAGGACACATGACTGGAAATAAAGCCCTGCTATCAGAGTATGAGGAGAAGGCTGGCCCAAAAGTTTCCTATGGAGATGGCAACATAGGACATACTCTGGGATATGGCAATATTAATCTTGGAAGTGTCATCATCACAAATGTAGCTCTGGTTCCAGGACTCAAGCATGATCTGCTATCTGTGAGTCAAATCTATGACAGAGGATATCATGTAGATTTTCAGCCTGAATATTGTCAAGTCATCAGTAAATCTACAGGAAAAGTTGCTCTAGTTGGAAACAGACACAATAACATCTATGAAGTAAAATTGTCAACAAACACTGATGGCAAAGCAGTGTGTCTGTCAACAAGAATGTCCAGTGAAGAGAGTTGGAAGTGGCACAAGAAACTCTCTCATTTAAATCTGAACAACATCAATGAGCTAATAAAGAATGATCTTGTAAGAGGTTTACCAAAGTCATTGTTGAATGTAGAAGGCCTGTGTGATTCTTGTCAAAAGGCCAAACAGAGAAAAGCCTCTTTCAAGAGCAAATCTGAGTCTTCAATTGTTGATCCTTATCATCTTCTACATGTTGATCTTTTTGGACCAGTGAATGTCATGTCACTTGGAAAGAAGAAATATGCTCTTGTCATTGTTGATGAATACACCAGATACACATGGGTGTATTTTCTAGCAAAGAAAGATGAAACTGCATTAACACTGGCAGAACATATAATACAACTGGACAAAGGGTCAGAGAATCAAGTGAAGATTATCAGAAGTGACAATGGAACTGAATTCAGGAATTCAACAATGGAAGAATTTTGCAAGAGTAAAGGAATCAAACAAGAGTTTTCTGCACCTGGTACTCCACAACAAAATGGTGTAGTGGAGAGGAAAAACAGAACCTTGATAGAAGCTGCCAGAACCATGCTAGATGAAGCAAAAGTGCCAACATATTTCTGGGCAGAAGCAGTTCAAACTGCTTGTTTTACTCAAAATGCAACACTGATCAACAAGCATGGTAAAACACCATATGAAATGGTGAAAAAGAAAAAGCCAAATCTAAAATATTTTCATATTTTTGGATGCAAGTGCTTTGTGTTGAAGACTCATCCTGAACAGTTGACCAAATTTGACCTAAAGGCAGATGAAGGAATTTTTGTTGGCTATCCACTATCAACTAAAGCATTCAGAGTTTATAATCTGAGAACTAGAGTGATCATGGAATCTATACATGTATCATTTGATGACAAGAAAATAACTGGACTTGAAGATGTTAATGAACATGATCAACTGCACTTTGAAAATGAAGATTTATTAAACTCGGATGAAACAGATCTGACAAACACTGTTGAGGTCAATTCTGAACCTCTACTGGTAAACACTGAAGAGACTATTCAATCAGAAACAAGGGAAGAACCAGTTGAGGGGGAGCATGAAGAATCACATCAAAGTGATAATTCAAATACTGATAATGACTCAGTTGATAACTCTGAATCAAACTCTGTTGATTCAAACTCTGATCGTTCAAATTCTGAACAGTCACATTCAGGGGGAGCATCAGAAAATGAAGAAAGGCACCAAGAAAATCAGGAGAGCATGGATCAAGGGGGAGGATCACATGATGACAGAAGCAATCTGCCTTCTGCAAGAAAATGGACTAAGTCACACACACCTGATTTGATTATTGGTGATCCAGATGCAAGAGTAAGGACAAGAAGTGCAACAACAAATGAATGTCTGTTTCATGCATTCTTGTCACAAACTGAGCCAAAGAAAGTAGAAGAAGCTCTTAAAGATGCTGACTGGATAACTGCAATGCAAGAAGAGCTAAATGAATTTGAAAGAAATGAAGTGTGGACCCTTGTACCAAGGCCAAAGAACATATCCATTGTTGGTACTAAATGGGTTTTCAGAAATAAAACTGACAGTGATGGTGTTATCACAAGGAACAAAGCAAGACTGGTAGCTAAAGGCTATTCACAGCAGGAAGGAATAGATTATGATGAGACATTTGCACCAGTTGCCAGATTAGAGGCAATAAGGATGTTTCTTGCCTATGCTTCTCACAAGAAATTCAAGGTTTTTCAAATGGATGTGAAAAGTGCTTTTCTGAATGGAAAACTTGAAGAAGAAGTATTTGTTGAACAACCACCTGGGTTTGTAGATCCAAAATATCCAGACCATGTCTACAGGTTAGACAAGGCACTCTATGGACTTAAGCAGGCACCAAGGGCATGGTATGAAACTCTTGCTAAATTTCTACTAGAAAGTGGGTTTCACAGAGGTACTATTGACAAAACTCTGTTTTACTTTCAATCTGGTAGTGACCTGCTCTTAGTTCAAATATATGTTGATGACATCATTTTTGGATCTACTAATGATAAACTCTGTAAGAGGTTTGCCAAGCTCATGCAGTCAAGATATCAAATGAGTATGATGGGAGAGCTAAGCTATTTTCTAGGCTTACAGGTGAAGCAAACAGATGATGGAGTTTTTATTAATCAAGCAAAATATACCAGAAATCTTCTCAAGAAATTTGGCATGCTTGACTGTTCATCTGCAACAACTCCCATGGCAACTGCAACAAAACTGGACAAAGATACAGGGTCATCAGTGGATATGACAAGTTACAGAGGAATGATTGGTTCTCTACTCTATTTAACAGCTAGCAGACCTGATATCATGTATGCCACCTGTCTGTGTGCAAGGTTTCAGGCAGATCCAAGGGAACCATATTTAACAGCTGTGAAGAGGATTTTCAAGTATCTCAAGGGCACTGTAACTTTAGGGTTGTGGTACCCAAGAGAATCAGATTTTAATCTACTTGGTTACTCTGATGCAGATTTTGCAGGCTGTAAGATTGACAGAAAAAGCACAAGTGGAAGTTGTCAATTTCTTGGTGACAGACTTGTGTCTTGGTACAGCAAGAAACAAAAATCAATATCAACATCTACAGCTGAAGCAGAGTATATTGCTGCTGGTAGTTGCTGTGCACAGATTCTATGGATGAAGAATCAATTGCTGGATTATGGGCTGAGGTATAGCAAAATACCTATTTTTTGTGATAATCAAAGTGCTATTGCAATGACAGGTAATCCAGTACAACACTCAATGACCAAGCACATCAGCATAAGGTATCACTTTATCAGAGAGCATGTAGAGGAAGGCAATATTGAGCTTCACTTTGTGCCTACAGATCAACAACTTGCAGATGTCTTCACAAAGCCTCTAAGTGAAGCAGCATTTACAAGACTGGTCAATGAACTAGGGATGGTATCTGGTTTTGACTAAAAATGTTGGTTAGACTCATACTTTTCTAATAAAATGTGCTGCTCATATTTCTGTAAATTGTTAAAGTGCTATGTGAACCTTGTTAATTAAACTCTGTTATGCATACTCTGTTCACATGTTTCTCTTCTTACACTGGTAAATTCTGTCAGCATGATTGTTGGTCATACACTGTTAATATGTTTGATAAACTCTGTGAATTCTAAGTTGATTTTTGTCTGAATGAAAATACCAATGAAGAAAAATGTATGAAGCATGATTCTCAGTGAATAAATCAAGATTCTTTCTGAGTCACTGTGATCTAATCAGAAACTGTGCAGTAAGTTAACACAGCATGATACTGCTTCATATTTAGAGCATCTCTTAGTTTATTTGATCCTAAACTCTGAATCTATGAATACTGTGTGTATTGCCTCTCATGGATAACATCTGATTTTGATGAATTCTAAACTCTGATTAGTAACACTTTGTTTCCAAGACACATAGTTTTTGGTGATTCCTTGTTTGCACTTGTGAAAATTTTAAAACTTGAGATGTGTCATTGTTTAGTTTGGTGAGAAACAGTTCATGTCTGCACCCTGTGAGATTTTGAGCCGAATAAGTGATTGATACATTTTATATCAATCAGATTTTATTGCTGTGTGATGTTCATCAGTAAGTATGTTGCTCTAGAACTTGCATTAAACCATTTTGAGACTACATGATATATGTGTGCATGAAAATGATAAAGGGACTAGGATTTACCATCTTTCTTCAAACACTGTTCAAAACTTCTTTGAATACTGTTCATAAACACTGTTCATAAACACTGTTCATAAACACTACCCTTAGTAAACCCCTTTGAGCCTAATTAACTGCTAATTTTTCTTGAATACAGAAGTATTAAGAGCAGTTATATTCTTTTGATAAATAAAAGGCAAGCAGGTGAGTGTTTCTCAAGAAAAGAAAAGTTTACTCAGTATATATATAATAAAAAAAAGGGTATATATACTGATCATCTTGTACAAATATGTACTAACAGTTTGACTGAACACTTTAGTCTGTTAAAATTGTTCAGTTCGAAATTCACTCATGCCAAAAATATCTCTTCTCACCTGTTTGATCTTACTACATTACAACCCTGAACAAAGTCCTTTTGATTTGTGCATATATGTAATCGAAGTAGTGTAGATTTGGTGGAAATTCAAGCTTATGGTAGTATCTGCTTTTACTGATTGAATTTGAGCGAAAACACTTTACCTAAACACTTGTGTGCTGTGAGAGTTTGTGAGGAAATCCTTGACATGTAACTCACTGAATGATGCTTTGATGTTTATCTCCTGATCTTTTTGTCTATAATGACTGTGTGCTTACTTGGATAATCATGAACATAAATGGGAACAGGGGTATTCAGAATTCTGTATTTAAGGAACTACAGAGTTTAGTATTCATCATATACTCCGTGTTTAATATGAGAGTTTGTGCATTCAGTGTTTATTGATTTGATTTATGGATTTTATGAAAGATTAGATGCTATAAAAATTGATTTGGTAAACTCTGCTATTCACACACAAAAATCACAACTGTGCATTTTTGAAAGGGTTTTTGTGATAAAGTTTGAAAATTTGACAAACACTGATTGATTGTGTTACGTACTCTAAGGTAAATTTTCATTAAGATAATTTGAAAATTTTGGAGTAAATGGAGTGGTTGACAACTGTTAATTAGTGTATTTAGTGGTAAAGTGTCTTGATAAATGGAACGACAGCAGTAATAATGGCTTTTACTGCGCGTGAATTAAGTGAATCGCTGCATGTTTGACACGTGTCCCACTTTCACCCACTTACTCATCATTATGTATCACTTTCGCACTTCTCAAGGGAACAGTTGCGTATTTTCAAGTAAAAACGTTTGAGTTTAATTTTAATTACTACTCAAATAACTTTTTGCTACAATCATTACTCACCCACTCATATTCACTTTACCAAAACACAGTTCTCTCTTGTTTTTCACTTTGGCATTTTCACAAACACTTTTCTTGCATATCATTTTTACTGTCGATTTTTGCTTATTTCTTGATCAAATGGCAACAAAACCTTTCACTTCGTTTGGTCTACGTTTTGTGCCTAACAATTATGCAGCTCTACTTGAGAACGACCGTGCTCCAGAAGCGTTTCATCTGATGCAAAACTTTCTTCGCGACTCTGAGATTGGGCAAGCGTTGGTTGAACCGGCTACTTTATCTGCTTCTCAGGTTGTCACCTTCTGGCAAAACTCAAGGTATATAGAAGGAGGGGGAAATGGAACTCCATCTATCATCTTCTCTCATGAAGAACAAGAGTTTGTGATTACTCCACAAACTGTTCGCGAAACCATGGATTTCGACACACATACTTCGTATGCTGTTGTCTCTGAGCAAAATCTGAGAGAGATGCTAACAGAGATTGGGTATATGGAATCTCTTGCAAAGCTGGGCAGTGTGAGGAGGCCGAATCTGAGAAAAGAGTGGAACTTTTTCTTTGACTGTATCACCAGGACATTCCAGAAGAAGGTCACCAACTGGGATGCAATTCCAATGGACAGTCTGCAAATTGGGTATTCTCTACTCTATGGCAGTAATTTTGATTTTGGTCGTTATGTGTTAATGAATTTGGGTGATAAGTTGTCAGAGTCTACTACAGTTTATTTTGCTAGATTTTGTCAACTTTTATTCAATGCATGTGTACCTGGGTTAACAGTTGATGAAGCTGATGAGATTCAACCCTTTAGAGTCACTAAGAGAATATTCTCTGATATGAGTGGCAATACAAAAGGAGGTATGTCTTTACCAACATCTTTGTTAGTCATATCAGAGAATATTCTCTTAGTGACTCTAAAGGGTTGAATCTCATCAGCTTCATCAACTGTTAACCCAGGCACACATGCATTGAATAAAAGTTGACAAAATCTAGCAAAATAAACTGTAGTAGACTCTGACAACTTATCACCCAAATTCATTAACACATAACGACCAAAATCAAAATTACTGCCATAGAGTAGAGAATACCCAATTTGCAGACTGTCCATTGGAATTGCATCCCAGTTGGTGACCTTCTTCTGGAATGTCTTGGTGATACAGTCAAAGAAAAAGTTCCACTCTTTTCTAAGATTCGGCCTCCTCACACTGCCCAGCTTTGCAAGAGATTCCATATACCCAATCTCTGTTAGCATCTCTCTCAGATTTTGCTCAGAGACAACAGCATACGAAGTATGTGTGTCGAAATCCATGGTTTCGCGAACAGTTTGTGGAGTAATCACAAACTCTTGTTCTTCATGAGAGAAGATGATAGATGGAGTTCCATTTTCCCCTCCTTCTATATACCTTGAGTTTTGCCAGAAGGTGACAACCTGAGAAGCAGATAAAGTAGCCGGTTCAACCAACGCTTGCCCAATCTCAGAGTCGCGAAGAAAGTTTTGCATCAGATGAAACGCTTCTGGAGCACGGTCGTTCTCAAGTAGAGCTGCATAATTGTTAGGCACAAAACGTAGACCAAACGAAGTGAAAGGTTTTGTTGCCATTTGATCAAGAAATAAGCAAAAATCGACAGTAAAAATGATATGCAAGAAAAGTGTTTGTGAAAATGCCAAAGTGAAAAACAAGAGAGAACTGTGTTTTGGTAAAGTGAATATGAGTGGGTGAGTAATGATTGTAGCAAAAAGTTATTTGAGTAGTAATTAAAATTAAACTCAAACGTTTTTACTTGAAAATACGCAACTGTTCCCTTGAGAAGTGCGAAAGTGATACATAATGATGAGTAAGTGGGTGAAAGTGGGACACGTGTCAAACATGCAGCGATTCACTTAATTCACGCGCAGTAAAAGCCATTATTACTGCTGTCGTTCCATTTATCAAGACACTTTACCACTAAATACACTAATTAACAGTTGTCAACCACTCCATTTACTCCAAAATTTTCAAATTATCTTAATGAAAATTTACCTTAGAGTACGTAACACAATCAATCAGTGTTTGTCAAATTTTCAAACTTTATCACAAAAACCCTTTCAAAAATGCACAGTTGTGATTTTTGTGTGTGAATAGCAGAGTTTACCAAATCAATTTTTATAGCATCTAATCTTTCATAAAATCCATAAATCAAATCAATAAACACTGAATGCACAAACTCTCATATTAAACACGGAGTATATGATGAATACTAAACTCTGTAGTTCCTTAAATACAGAATTCTGAATACCCCTGTTCCCATTTATGTTCATGATTATCCAAGTAAGCACACAGTCATTATAGACAAAAAGATCAGGAGATAAACATCAAAGCATCATTCAGTGAGTTACATGTCAAGGATTTCCTCACAAACTCTCACAGCACACAAGTGTTTAGGTGAAGTGTTTTCGCTCAAATTCAATCAGTAAAAGCAGATACTACCATAAGCTTGAATTTCCACCAAATCTACACTACTTCGATTACATATATGCACAAATCAAAAGGACTTTGTTCAGGGTTGTAATGTAGTAAGATCAAACAGGTGAGAAGAGATATTTTTAGCATGAGTGAATTTCGAACTGAACAATTTTAACAGACTAAAGTGTTCAGTCAAACTGTTAGTACATATTTGTACAAGATGATCAGTATATATACCCTTTTTTTTCTTTTTTTTTTATTATATATATACTGAGTAAACTTTTCTTTTCTTGAGAAACACTCACCTGCTTGCCTTTTATTTATCAAAAGAATATAACTGCTCTTAATACTTCTGTATTCAAGAAAAATTAGCAGTTAATTAGGCTCAAAGGGGTTTACTAAGGGTAGTGTTTATGAACAGTGTTTATGAACAGTGTTTGGTAAAGATATACCTCCTTTTGTATTGCCACTTGCCTTACAGAACTTTGTAAATCAACCATAAGATTCTCAATCACCACAAAATGACCCACATCAACCACAACAACCAGAAACACAACATATGCCTGAACCTTTAGACACTGATCGTAGTGAAACCATACCATCTCAACCTATACAAACACCTGAGCCAACACCAACAACTACTGTTAATCCTACATCACCTCAAACACAAACTGAAACAATGAATCCAACACCAACAAACCCTGTCACTACTACTCACCCACAACCACCATCTAAGTCAAAAAGGAAGAAGCATGCTGCAATTAACACAAAACATTCTAAGGCTAAACAGACATCTCCAAAGGCTGTTTATTCCAGAAGATTCAAAGAAAGAGCAAATAGACCTTCAACACCACCAGTTGAGGACAGTTCTAGTGAAGATGAAGAACTGATTCCAGTACCTCAAGTTAAGAGGAGAAGGCTCATTCTTACTGATTCTGATGCTGAGCATGTTGATGAGGCTCAAGAGAAAATCACTATTGATATTCCTACTGGTGAGACAGAGGTTATCATAGAACCTATTATAACAGAATCAGGAGCAAAGATTGCTGAATCAGAATCTGCTAAGGCTAAAGAAAATGAAGATGTTAGAGATGCTTTGCCTACAATGGAAGAGTTTGTTGAAGCTTCAGAGGTGATTTCCCAGCAAACAACTAATGTTGAGAATGCTATACCTGCAGAGGTTGAAATGCCTGCAGAGGATGCTGTTCCTGTAAACACTGATTTGCCTGCAGAGGATGACATGCCTGCAGAAGAGGGTCACAGAGATGGTTTTTCACCAGTGGATGATATTCTTGATTCATTCTTACCATTCTCTGATCCTATCTCACCTGTTGTTCATTCTGAAGCAACTGGTGCAGCTGATCAGCCTACAGTTGTCATCACTGAAACTGTAGCATCCCATACTGAGCTAATTTCTGATGCTCATCACATTCCTGAAAGAGGTGATGAGGTTGATCAACCATCCAAGGCCAATTCTGAGCCTATGCAAGTTGAAGCTTCACATGGAAACTCTGTTGCAGAACATGAGCAAATTGAAGAAAATATTGATGTTTCTATCAGTGATTCTTTTGAAGACAAAAGTACAGGAGCTGAAACTGCACAATTTCAAACTGATGGTCAAAAAACAGGAGAAAAACCAGATTTTACTGGACCTTCTGTTAATGAAATTGATGATGATTATTTGACAAAGCAAACTGCTGATTGGTACAAATCAGATTGTATCTTTCCTCCTGGAAGAGCAGCTAATTTTCTACAGGCACATTCCTCCAAGATTTCAAATCCTGATATCTTTACTTGTCTCCAAGGCACAGTGATTCAGATCAAGTCTTTGAATCACAGATTTGATAATACTCAGAAATCTATTGTGGATCTTCGAACAGAGGTTGCTACTCATGAGGAGAAATCTCAACTAGCTAATGCTAAGCTTTTTCAACAATTCTCCAGAGCTCAAGCAAATTTTAATGACAGACTGAGCAAAGTTGAACAGAATCAGCTTTTACTGACTGAGAAGGTTGATTCCATTGCAAACTCTCTTGAGTTAATCACCTCAATTCTGATTCAAGATGGTGATGATGTCAAAAAGGGGGAGAGAATTGCTAAAACCAAGTGTAAGCAAGCTCAAACTCTGTCAAAGAAAGATCATCTGGATGATGAAGGTGCTAATGCTGAAAAGGGCTTAAGAAATGAAAATTCTAGACAAGGTCATGGAAGGTCTACTAGGTCAAAGCCGAATTTGGTGATGGATACAAATATTCAGAGTACTTCTGGTTCAAAGCCAAAGGATTTGTCATTCACTGACAATCCACAAACAGATGAAGAATTGGCTGCAAAACTATTTCGTGAAGAGAATGCTGAAGCTACACTTGAGGACATACAAGCTGAAGAAAAGCTGTTGCAGAAAGAGCATTTAAAAGCTCAAAAGTCCAAGAAAGTGAAGAAAATTGTTAGAGCTTCAAAGTCTTCAAGGCCTGTAATGAAAGGAATTGAGATCAAAGAAAAATTATCTGGTATTCAAGAAGAAGAAGAAGAAGAAGAAGAAGAAGATAAAGGAAAGCTGATTAGAAAGTCTTCTTTTGATGCCAAGCTGAAGTTAAAGGGGGTGATGGGTGAAGAGAGCAAGAATAAGATGATAGTTACAACCTCTGTTGATACACATGTTGTACAGAAGAATGAAGACACAACCTCTGTTGCTGCACAAGTTGTGACCACACCACTATTGTCTTCTCAGTTGAAATCAAAGTTTGGAAAAGGAGTTCTTCATGATTCAAGTCTAGATGTATTTGGTTTGGTTTTATAACGGTCAAACCGATCAAAGTAGACTTTCCTTTTAACTAGTCTTGTCCGGAATGATGAATCTATTTTTTTAAATTACTTTTTTGACGTTCCAAACATATGGATGTCAAGATCTAAAGATTTTAGTGATGTGGTAAATTTTTAAAAAATTTGCTAGATGTATTTGGTTTGGTTTTATTACGGTCAAACTAGTCAAAGTAGGCTTTCCTTTTAACTAGTCTTGTCCCGAATGATGAATCTATTTTTTGAAATTATTTTGTTAGATATATGTTATTCCCAGATTACACACTTGTATAATTGTAGAAGGGGGGGTTGAATACAATTCTTGATAGTTATAAAATTTCTGATAAAAACCACAGAAATCTATAAAGAAATAATTGCTGAATGGAAATAGTTCACAACCACATAAAAAATCAGGTGGTTGAATGTACCACCTGAGACTTTTATTCGAAGAAAACCCTGTGATACAAATGTACACAGCTTCTGTGTTTACAACTCTTTGCTTCTAAAGATATTCAAGAAACCCTAAGCAAATATGTATGTTTTCTTACAATCTAAAGAGTTGCTACACTTGGTTATATATTCCAAGTTTACAAGTGCTACAGGAATAAGATAATATTAATCTAATTCAAGTTGACTTGCTACTCCACTCCAAATCCACATGTAGCCGAAAGGTTGTCCTTGTGAACAGATATGTCCCCTGCACCTTTCTTGTATGTACTGTGTAAATGGAATGCTTCTTTCTTCTGTGTTTCCAAAGTATGGCTGCCATATTGCTTTTTATACCTACTATCAACCCATGTGATCTGTCAGTCAAACCTGTCCTTATCAACTGCTAATTCCTAGCATAGGATAAAGTGACAATGATTATCCGTTGATGTTGTGCCTACTTATCCGTTGATGGTAGTTTGAGCTGTATCCGTTGATCGAGTAGATTTGAGTTGTATCCGTTGATAGAGCCCTGTTCTCATCCGTTGATACATTTTCACTTAGACAGAATTACATAGCATAGCTTATTTACAATTGGCTACCCTATTCTGCCTATCCATTGATGGTCAACATGACTCTGAATAAAGACACTATCAACTGATAAATAGAGATATTGCAGTATGCTACAAAACCTCATCCGTTGATGAGCTACCTGTCAACGAATAGAGTTATAAGGTCTTATCCGTTGACAGTTACAAAACTTGACTTATACAATTTCGCTTGAATGTTAAGTTATCATCAACTACAACATATTCCTAACAATCTCCCCCAATTTATACTTGATGGCAATAAAGCATAAATTCAGAACCTTGATGATAACAAAACATTCCTAACGATATATACACACTACAGTATGCAAACATTGTATTAAGCTACAAAAATTAAAAACAGAAAGCTTTAAGAAACTTATCAGAGATGTGCTCCTTTAGATTGAACAGATTAATGAGGTTTCCTCTCTCTGGTTGGCTGCACCCTTGACTTTCCTTCCTTGGCAGAGTTGGACTCAATTTGCACTTGAAGTTGTCTATAGAAGGTATCTTCTTCAACAACCTTTGGATTTAGCTTTAGTTGTAACCATCTCAGGTAGTCAGAACTAGCCTTTGACAGTTGGTCTTCTAACCTGAAGAATCTCCTAGTGCCCTCATCATCCCTGAACTCCATCATCCAAAAGGGTTGAATGTGGATTTTCTGTCCATTATAAGGGATCTTCATTTTCTTTGGTAGACTTGAGGGTGAGTTCCATTCTCTCCTTATTTCTTCTATTCTGCTAATTATCTCCCTTCTGGCTATCTCAGAGAACCCTGTGTGTCTCTTGAATGCTGAGAACACTCTGGTCAGTGTATGATAATTCTCTCCAAGAACCTTCTTTAGTGGCCATGTCCTCTGACTTCCTCCCTTGTAGACAAACACTAATCTCTCAGGCTGATTCTTGTACTTGTCAATTCCTCTTACTTCTGACAATTCATCCAAATATAGATTCATGTCAGAGTATTCTTCAATTTCTGCCTGATAGATAAAGTCTTCTTTGTTTTCCAAGATTGGTTGTTTGACAATGGCAGGTACCCTAGCAACTTGAACTGGTCCCTTTGAAAGTTGCTTCTTTGGAGCCCTTTTCTTCTGTTTTGGATTTAGCAAGAATGAAGGAACTTCAATTGAATCAAAATTCACTGGTTCCTCTTTAGGCCTTATGGGGTCACCATGAAAGTTTACAGTTGGGTCGATTACTGTTGCAGACATAGGTACTGGTGAACCAATTGTTTCTTTTTCTGGAGGGGGTTCTGGAGAAAGAACCCTCTTGGTTTTAGCTTTCCTTCTTCTAGGTTTGATTTTGGGAACTTCCTCAGGTTCCTTCATTTCAACCTCTACCTCATCCATTAACTCTTGAGCTAGCCTGGCTTGCTTCTCTTCTGAGTTTTCATGTTGATTTACTGTACTTGGATGGGCTTCCCTTTGGATTCTGGAGACTTCTTCTCTTTTAGCTTCCACAAATCTAGGATGACTGTTGGATATATTTAATACTTTTCCATTCCTCATGATTACAGCCATCCAATCTCTTACACTCTTATTTGTTTGAACTTTGAACTCCATAATTGTTTTTCCCATTAGCTTTTCTTCATCATTCTTGGGAAATGGGTAGTCCAATTGAAGCTTGTTCTTCCCATTTTCCTTTGGTGGTGAGTAGGCTCTGGTTTTGATAGCTGGTTCAAATTCTTTGACAAATGATGGCTCAGCATCATAGAATGTAGGAGCCACAACCCTTGGAGTGAGCACCTTCATGATTGTGGTTGATATTGTTGGAGCAGAAGATTGAGCATTAAGGAACAGAGATGATGCAATTGATTCATTGATCATCCTCTCTGTCCTTAGAATTCTTTCATTAGCCTCCTTGTTTATCTTTTCCAAAGCTTCTATCCTGGCTTGCCTTTCACCATCTGAGATGTCTTCTAAGCTTTGAATCTCAGGCAAAGCCACTTGTTTCTTCACAGGGGAAGCCTTTATCTCAAACTCTGTTGGATTGACCACTACAGTTGGCTGTTGCTCCCCCTCAATCTGTGCTATCTCACTACTGGTAGTTTGAAATTGGCCAGTAGATGTTGCAGCCTCTTCTGTGCTTGTTCCCATTTTCTCCCCCTTTTTGTTAGCATCAAGGGTTGGGGTTGAAGCTGCAAGTAGCATTTCCAGTAGTTGAGTTTGTTTTGTTTGATTGGCAATGATGGTGTGCAATTGAGATTCCATACTATCCACCCTTGAGGAAAGAAGCTGAACAGACTTAGCCAGGCTATCTTCTTTGAGAAGTTTGCTAGAAAGCACCTTCTGAGTGGTAGTAGGAGCTAGTGCCTCAATCCTGGCATCTAGTGCTATTTTCATATCTCTAATTGCAGACTGGACCTCCTCTTGCTGTGTTCTTTGAATAACCGATTGCATCTTTTGTAATTTCAGGGAGGCCATTACTTGCTCAAGAACAGTCTTTCTCTGTGGTTCTGCAGTTTGGTGCTCAGCCTTAGCAGATTGGTATTGCTTCATGATTTCCACATTGAGATGCCCAAGTTCAGTGGCATTGGAAAACATCCATCCTGGAGTTTCATCTTCATTTATGTCTTCACCATCTGAACTTTGACTGTCATCACTGCCAAATTCTTCACTTCCAGCATTTGGAGACAGGGTTTGTAAAGCTTCTTTTGCTCTTTGAAGAGATTCTGAGGTGTGCACTAGGTGCATTGCCTCCTCTGCCTCCACATTGCCCTGTTGTGCCATGACTTGATAGGCAGAAACAGGATGAGTAAAGGTTTCAGGATCCAAAGAGATGGAGTCAATAACTGACTGATATTCTTGTCTAAATTCCATCTCTTTGGAAGCTTCATTAACCTCCATTAACTCACTTGCAATGGCTGATTCTTCCTGCCTTATTTCTCCTGTAGTCCCTTCTCTCCTCTCATCTCTCTTTTCTTGCATCAGGGGCTCCCCCTGGCTCACACCTCTCACACCCTCACCTTCACCTACTAAGGTGGAACTCTCTAGCTCTCCTTTTGCCTGACCGGAAGAAATGGTCAGCCTCTCATTGATTTTCTCTCCTTTTGCCTGCTCACAAGGCAGCCTCTCACTCCCTTCCCTCATTCCTAAAAGTGTTTCAATTACTACAAACTCCTCCACAGTTGACATAGGAATGTCACATTTTGCAGTGGTAGAGAGAGTTGTCAACGGATAAGGTGTATCCGTTGATGTAGTAGTTATTGCTGTCAACGGATAGTTAGTTGAAGACATATCCGTTGATGGAGAAACACTTGTCAACGGATGAAGGATATCCGTTGATGAAGGTAAACGAGTATCCGTTGAAGTGAAAACCAACACTGAATCTGTGGTGATTGATTTTAAGGAAGAGGCCACAGATAGTGTTGTGAATTCAGGAATGGAAGATTGATGGCCCAACAAATCATCTAAAAGAGGATGACCACCAATTGTTGAGTGGGGCTTCTCCATGAATTTTAAAGATGGAGAATCAGGAATTGATGTAGATATCATATCCACATCCAGAGATGGAGTTGGTGATGGTGGATCAAAATGTGTATTGATTTGAAGGTTAAGATCAAGGGGCTGTGACTCCACATTTATTGAAGTCACATCAAACTGAATTTGAGAAGGTACAGTTTGCTGTACAGTGTGTGCACCCTGTGATTCCCCAATGGTTTTGGATTTTACCCTTCTACCATAGGTTTTTGAGTGAGAGCTATCTGTGTCCCTTGCCCTTTTGTGCTGTGTTCCTGAAATGGAACTTAAATTAGTAGTCACACCCTGTTGAGAGGATGTAACTAGAATTTGGCTTGTAGGTTCATTAACAGTCTTTTGAGAGACTGAAATGTTGGTTGCACTTGCCTTACCTTCCTTATCCTTACGGCTTCTTTGATGTTCACCCTGTCCCTCACCACTCACTACCACCTTCACACTCCCCTCAAGAGCTTTGGTAGTTTTTGCAACAGATGCCTTTTGAGAGACACCTGAGGTTTGTCTTTTAGTTTGTGGTTTAGGAACTTTGGATTTGGTCACTTTGGTAGGAGCCTGTTTGGTCACAGTCACAGACTCCATTGTGACACTAGAAGGAAAATAAATTTGGGGGTTGGAGATAGGAATTTCAGGGTTGGAAACAGTTACCTGAACAATTGGTAGATATACCAATTGTACTTCTGCATTTAGGTTCATTCGAATCAAATCACTTAAGACTCTCTTCTCCTGAACAAAACAATTGAACTTGCTATCCGGGTTAGCAATGGATAGCTCATTCTCAGATACATGCAGTGCTGGGAGCATTAAAAATCTAGCAAAATAAACATTCTTGCTCCTAGTTTCCTTTTTACCTAATTTAGCTGCTATCTCATACATGACTAGTGTGCCAAAATTATAGAATTTATCAGTTAAAAGCATACATAGCATAACTAGCATGGAGTTGGTAACAGCATCAAAGTTACTAATCTTGC
This sequence comes from Kitagawia praeruptora, assembly GCA_037693485.1. Taxonomy (NCBI): domain Eukaryota; kingdom Viridiplantae; phylum Streptophyta; class Magnoliopsida; order Apiales; family Apiaceae; genus Kitagawia; species Kitagawia praeruptora. The sequence goes on from CM075351.1 coordinate 42,087,031, forward strand.
CAGAAAAAGTTTTAATGAAGGCATCACAAAGATAACTCCATTCCTTAACCATACCTTTCCTAACAATTTTCCCTAAGTTCTCAGTACTAAGGGTATAATTTATGGAATTAAGCATGGTAACAATTTCAGCATTACTGGGTTCCTTCAGACAGTTATTCTCAGGCAATTTTAAACAAGCAGTTAACACATCAGAATTAACTACATAATTTTTACCCTTTAAAGAAAAAGCAAGTGTACCGTCTGTGCCATTGTACTCAGCAGATGCCCACATCTCTTCGATAACCTCATGGATTAGAGGAGTGGTGGCAGTCATAGCATATGACAGTTTGCATTTCTTCACGAAATTCATCATGGTGTGATATGCTTCTGGAGCGTTCACAGTATCAACAAAGGCCGCGAAATTGTTCTTCTCATAGGTAAACCCGGTGGAAGACATCATCTTAACAATAGGCGCCATTGGAGTGTTTGAGCTTTTGTTGCAGAGAGAGATTTAGTGAAGAAGATGCAGTTAACTAATGAGACTCTTGAAAATGAATAAAGGTGAAATGTGAGGATACAAAACAGCCTTTTATATTTTCCAAGAATTAAAAATGAAATAATTAAGAGTAATTACCCCATTGGTCAAAAGTAACTGTCAGACAATAAATGAAAAGAAAAGAAGTACAGCCGTGACTAATTATACACGTTTATCAACGGCTATATAAAAAGAATATATATATCAACGGATAAAGATTGGACGGTTGAGAAAACAGTTTATCCATCGATGACGTGGACAACCTGTTATCTGTTGACATACGAAAATCTAGTAATGTGTTTACACTACCAACGGATAAAAGGATATCCGTTGATAAGCAAATTTTGCCTTAGACAAAATTTCTGCTAAGAGTTATTCTGAGAGTTTTTAATTCTCAAGTAAATCAAAACACATTTCTAGCTGCAATACAGTATTATTAGATACCACTAGGAATTATGAAAAATTAAGCATACCTAGTTCACCTACCAACCTTGTGAATGAAGATTCATCAAGAGGCTTGGTGAAGATATCTGCAAGCTGCATTTCACTTGGCACAAAGTGCATTTCTACTGTACCATTCATCACATGCTCTCTGATGAAATGGTATTTGATGTCAATATGCTTGGTTCTCGAGTGTTGCACTGGATTTTCTGTGATGGCAATAGCACTAGTGTTGTCACAGAAAATTGGAATCTTCTCAACTTTTAGACCATAGTCAATAAGTTGATTCCTCATCCAAAGAATCTGTGCACAACAACTTCCAGCTGCAATGTACTCAGCTTCGGCTGTAGAAGTGGAGACTGAGTTCTGTTTCTTACTGAACCATGACACAAGCCTATTCCCTAGAAACTGACAGGAGCCTGTAGTACTTTTCCTATCAATTCTGCAACCTGCATAGTCTGCATCTGAATAGCCAATTAGATCAAAGCCAGAATCTCTTGGGTACCAAATGCCAAGGTTTGGTGTTCCCTTGAGATACCTGAAAATTCTCTTAATAGCAATCAAGTGAGACTCTCTAGGGTCAGCTTGAAATCTAGCACAAAGACATGTGGAAAACATTATATCAGGTCTACTAGCTGTTAGATATAGAAGTGAGCCTACCATGCCTCTATAGCTTGAGATGTCCACAGATTTTTCCTTAGTATTCAACTCAAGCTTAGTTGCAGTGGCCATAGGTGTTTTTGCAGAGGCACAATCCATTAAGTCAAATTTCTTTAAGAGATCATAAATATATTTTGTTTGACTTATGAAAATTCCCTCATTAACTTGCTTTACTTGTAAGCCAAGAAAGTAAGTTAATTCACCCATCATGCTCATTTCATACCTACTTTGCATAAGTTTGGCAAACCTTTTACAAAGCTTCCCATCTGTAGACCCAAAAATAATATCATCTACATAGATTTGAACAAGTATTGAAGAACCATTGACATTTCTATGAAATAAAGTTTTATCTACTGTACCTCTAGTGAAGTGATTCTCCAAAAGAAATTGAGATAAAGTGTCATACCAGGCTCTTGGTGCTTGCTTCAAACCATAAAGTGCTTTCAAGAGAAGATATACATAATCTGGAAATTCTGGATCTTCAAAGCCAGGAGGTTGATGGACATATACCTCTTCTTCTAGTTCCCCATTTAGAAAGGCACTTTTAACATCCATCTGATAGACTTTGAAGTTGGCATGTGCTGCATAGGCTAGGAAAATTCTGATGGCCTCAAGTCTTGCCACTGGTGCAAAAGTTTCAACAAAATCTATTCCTTCTTCTTGAGAATAGCCCTTTGCCACTAATCTAGCTTTATTCCTCACAATTATGCCATTTTCATCAGTCTTATTCTTGAGAACCCATTTGGTACCTATGATACCTCTATCATCAGGTTTGGGCACAAGCTTCCATACTTTATTTCTCTCAAATTGGTTTAGCTCTTCTTGCATTGCTAAGACCCAATCTGGATCTAGAAGAGCATCCTCCACTTTCTTAGGTTCCTCTTGAGACAGGAAACTACTGTATAGGCATTCTTCTTGTGTGGCTCTCATAGTTTGGACTCTTGAGTTTGAGTCACCAATGATTAACTCAAAAGGATGATCTCTGGTCCATTTTCTTGAAGGTGGAAGGTTTGATCTAGATGAGGTTGCTTCATCTACGTGAGTATGATATTGTTGATTGGATATTGAGTTTTGACTTTGAGAAACTCCCCCTGAGTTTGTTGTCCTTGAGGAATTATGAAGTTGACTGTCAACAGAAGCATCATTTTGTCTATCAACGGATGCTCCATTTTGCCTGTCGACGGATACATGAGAATGTCTGTCAACGGATGCATCTGATGATCTAGTATGACTGTCAACGGATGCTTCATTTCCAGTGTTAGCATCACTTCTAGTTGGACCAACAGCTCTAGGTGAATTTCCAAGGTCATGATCTTCATTTTCCTCATCATCATCAATGTACATTCTTCCTTCTACCTCATTTTCAAATCTCAACTTTTCATGGAAGCCTTCATCATTCAGACCTAGAATCTTCTGATCATCAAACACAACATGTACAGATTCCATGACAATGTTGGTTCTTAAATTGTAGACTCTATAGGCTTTCCCTGCTGCATACCCAACAAAGATAGCTTCATCTGCCTTTGCTTCAAATTTGCCCAAGTTATCTCCATGATTCCTTAGCACAAAACACTTACATCCAAAGACATGGAGAAAAGCTAACGTTGGTTTCTTGTTGGTGAATAAGTGGTAAGGAGTCATTCCTCTAGCTTGATTGATCAAGGAAATATTCTGAGTGAAGCAGGCAGTGCTGACAGCTTCAGCCCAGAAATATGTTGGTAATCTTGATTCACTTAACATTGTTCTAGCTGCTTCAATGAGAGTTCTGTTTTTCCTTTCAACAACCCCATTTTGTTGAGGTGTTCTAGCAGCAGAAAACTCATGGACAATTCCATTCTCTTCACAGAAAATATTCATTGTGGAATTTTTGAATTCAGTGCCATTGTCACTCCTGATTCTTTGTACTTTTACTTCAGAACCATTGTTTACTTGTCTGAGATGATTGATGATGATTTCACTTGCACAATCTTTGGAGTGCAGGAAGAAAGTCCATGTAAACTTAGAGAAATCATCCACAATCACCAAACAGTATTTCTTCTTTGAGATGGATATGACATTTACTGGACCAAATAAGTCCATATGCAGCAATTGAAGGGGCTTAACAATAGATGACTCTGTCTTGCTCTTGAAGGATGATTTCTTTTGCTTCCCTAATTGGCAGGCATCACACAGTCCATCTTTGATGAACTCCAATTGAGGGATTCCTCTAGCAAGATCCTTTCTTACCAAATCATTCATTACTTTAAAATTCAAATGAGATAGCTTTTTATGCCATAGCCAACTCTCATCCTTGCTTGCTTTGCTGAAGAGACAAGTAATGGATTCTGAGCATACTGAGTTGAAGTCAGCTATGTAAACATTTCCTTTTCTAAAGCCTGTCAGAACCACATTGTTGTTTTTCTTGGTAGAAACAACACAGGCTTCTTTAGTGAACTTTACTTCATAGTCTTTGTCACAAATCTGACTGACACTCAGCAAATTGTGCTTCAAACCTTCAACTAAAGCCACTTCTTCAATGATGACATTGTCCTTTGTAATCAAGCCATATCCCTTAGTATATCCTTTGCTGTCATCTCCAAAGGTAATCCTAGGGCCAGCTTCCTCCTTGAACTCTGTGAGCAGGGTTGAATCTCCTGTCATATGCCTAGAACATCCACTGTCTAGGTACCATAGATTCCTCTTATTTCCCTGCACACAATCCAAAATACAAATCAAGTTGATTTTGGTACCCAAGTTTCCTTGGGTCCTTTCTTGTTAGCCTTTGGTTTTACACTCTTGGCAATCTTCACTTTGGGTGTAGATGCTTGAGTGATAGGTTTAGACAGATGCTCATTTGCATAAATATTTGATGCATGCATTTGTGAAAAATTGGCATACATATTATCCATGCTGGGGATACTCCATGACATTTGTGGCATATTCACAGATTGAAAATAAGGATTAGGCACATATGGCATGTTCACATATGGATTTGAAAAACTAGCATTCTGATATAAACCAGGCATTGCAGGCATACTTGGCATAGATTGAGGTACATGAACAGGAGTCCTTTTAACAGACTTGCAATTAGAAGATAGATGATTGACACTATTGCAATTACCACAAGTTTTCCTAGGAGCAAACTTGTCAGGAGAATAATTGTTTTTCTTGTTAATGCCTATCTTACCATTTCTGTTCTTTTTCTTTTTACCCTCGGTCTCTACCTTTTCATTAACTGACTTACCAACAGCCTTTTTGTTGGGTAAATCACCTGCCTTAGCCTTCTCACTTGATTTGGCTTGGCTACTTTCACCAGAAACAAAGTTCTTGGCTACTGGACCATACTGATTGTTCAGTCTCTTGAGTTCCTTCTTACTAACAGACTTTTTGTTTGTCGACGGATACCTCTCATCCGTTGATGGTTCATCTGTCAACGGATGATCACTATCCGTTGATTCACAAATAGTCTCTAGATCCTCAAGGCAAGGTTCTAGCTCCTTTTTCTTCTGAGTCCAGGTATCCCTTACAAATGATTCTATTCCCTGGACTTCTATTATGTTTTGAGAAATATTCCTACAACTTTGAAATTTAGCAATTATTCCTTGTTCTTTTTCAAGCTGGTTTCTTAAGATCAATTCTCTTTTTAACACAGCTTCAAGTTCATTTTTAGCATCATTGCAATCAACTCTCATTTTCTCAAATTCTAGAAATTGAACTTCTAGAACTGCATTTCTATCACTTAAGAACTGATTAGTTTCTTTAATCCTATTGTTCTCTTTAGTAAGTGATTTAAGAGTAACACTCAAGTGATATAGTTCAGTAGACATTTCATCTATAACACTATTGCATTCCTCTTTGGTGAGCTCAGAGAGATTAGTAGAATATACCTGATTGCTAGCTGAACTTGCTTCATGCTCAGAATCAGCCATTAATGCAAGGTTGACAAACTCAGCATCATCATCAGAATGATTTCCATCAGCAGCCCAGTCATACTCTTGGGTCATGAATGCCTTTCCTTTCTGTCTGAGAAGATCAAAATATTTCTTCTTGTAGTCAATAGGTTCAGTTGACTTTCCCTTGTTCTCAGATCTAGGCTTCCTGCATTCACTTATCATGTGACCAGCAATACCACAATTGTAGCATTTAATTTTGGATTTATCCACATAATTGCTTGTAGAAAAATCCTTGTTAAATGGCTTGGCCACCCCAGAGTTTCTTCTGAATTTTAGCTTAGAGAATTCATTTCATCCTGCTGTAGGACATTCATTTCTTCAGACACTTTTTCCTTGCTTTTGCTCGATTCTGTTCTACCTTCACAAACCTCCCTGTTTGGTGTAGATTTAGCAGCTTCAGTCCTCTTTTCCTCCTTCTGCTCCAAGTTTGCAACAAGTGCAACTGACCCACTTTTCTTTTGGACCTTCTCAATTTCTTCATCCTGCTCCATTTCTAGTTCATATGTCTTTAAAGTTCCATAGAGTCTTTTAAGAGTAAATGACTTGTACTCTTGAGTGTTTCTTAGAGAAACAGTCATAGGCTTCCACTCTTTGGGCAGTGATCTCAGAAATTTGAGATTAGAATCTTTCACTTGGTAGATTCTTCCATACAGTTTCAAGCCATTCAGTAGCTTTTGAAATCTACTAAATGTATCATTCAATGTCTCTCCATTCTTGAAATGGAAGTGCTCATACTGTTGGATCAGTAGTTGCATCTTGTTTTCCCTTACCTGTTCTGTACCTTCACAAAGGGTTTGAACAATGTCCCATACTTCCTTGGCGGTAGTACAGTTGATAACATTGTCAACCATGTCTGTTTCTAAGCCATTAAACAGAATATTCATGGTCTTTTTGTCCTTGTGAACTTCTGCAATATCCTCAGCGCTCCATTCAGAAACAGGTTTTGGGATGTACGTGTCTGGTGCATCTGCAGCAAGACCAACTCTTGAAGCAGCCTTCATTGGAACATGAGGACCCTTCTCAATGCAATCTACAAAACCTACATCAATAGACATGAGATGTAGATGCATTTTTACTTTCCAGTGAAAGTAATTTTCCCTATCAAGAACCGGTATCTTCACTCCATAATCCTTCTTAGACATGTTGAAAGTGTGTTGATCTTTAAACTTCAAATATATTAGAAGCTTGCTCTGATACCAATTGTTATTCCCAGATTACACACTTGTATAATTGTAGAAGGGGGGGTTGAATACAATTCTTGATAGTTATAAAATTTCTGATAAAAACCACAGAAATCTATAAAGAAATAATTGCTGAATGGAAATAGTTCACAACCACATAAAAAATCAGGTGGTTGAATGTACCACCTGAGACTTTTATTCGAAGAAAACCCTGTGATACAAATGTACACAGCTTCTGTGTTTACAACTCTTTGCTTCTAAAGATATTCAAGAAACCCTAAGCAAATATGTATGTTTTCTTACAATCTAAAGAGTTGCTACACTTGGTTATATATTCCAAGTTTACAAGTGCTACAGGAATAAGATAATATTAATCTAATTCAAGTTGACTTGCTACTCCACTCCAAATCCACATGTAGCCGAAAGGTTGTCCTTGTGAACAGATATGTCCCCTGCACCTTTCTTGTATGTACTGTGTAAATGGAATGCTTCTTTCTTCTGTGTTTCCAAAGTATGGCTGCCATATTGCTTTTTATACCTACTATCAACCCATGTGATCTGTCAGTCAAACCTGTCCTTATCAACTGCTAATTCCTAGCATAGGAAAAGTGACAATGATTATCCGTTGATGTTGTGCCTACTTATCCGTTGATGGTAGTTTGAGCTGTATCCGTTGATCGAGTAGATTTGAGTTGTATCCGTTGATAGAGCCCTGTTCTCATCCGTTGATACATTTTCACTTAGACAGAATTACATAGCATAGCTTATTTACAATTGGCTACCCTATTCTGCCTATCCATTGATGGTCAACATGACTCTGAATAAAGACACTATCAACTGATAAATAGAGATATTGCAGTATGCTACAAAACCTCATCCGTTGATGAGCTACCTGTCAACGAATAGAGTTATAAGGTCTTATCCGTTGACAGTTACAAAACTTGACTTATACAATTTTGCTTGAATGTTAAGTTATCATCAACTACAACATATTCCTAACAATATAATTGATGTGATTTAATGTCAGTGTTTAAGTGTTACAGGTAAAAAGAGTTTAACTTACTGGTTGAAAGCAGTTAACAGAGTTTGAGTATACGCTGATAGCTGGAAGCGCAAACGCTGACAGAAGAAAGCGTAAACACTGCTAGCTCAATACATGGAAGCGCAAACACTGTTAGCTGGGAGAGCAACAGAGTTTGCTAAAGTCTGTCTACTGGAAGCGTCTACAAGTCAACAGAGTTTGAAGATTGATACAAGATAAATATGGAAGCAATATCTTTGAGGATTGGATAGCTGTCAAAGAGATTGAGTTGACTTAGAAGACGTGTAGCAATCGTAATTGATATCAATTGTATAGCTTAATTTTAGGAGAATCAATTAACGATTGTACGTAGTTGTATATCTTATAAATACAGTTAGGTTAACCCTAGAAGGGTATCCATCGTGAACGAATATCATTTTTGTAACCTAAGCAGCTCTCTGTGATATTTTATGTCACTGAGAGAGGAATTGTTAATTCCAAACAGTTTTAAGAGTTAAAACGTGTGTTCTTGTTATTTATCCATACGGTATTTGATTATATATTGTGTATTCGACCTAACATATTTTTTCGATGTTCCAAACGTACGGATGTCAAGATCTAACGATTTTAGTGATGTGGCAAATTTTTAAAAAATTTGCTAGATGTATTTGGTTTGGTTTTATAACTGTCAAACCGGTCAAAATAGACTTTCCTTTTAACTAGTCTTGTCCCGAATGATGAATATATTTTTTTAAATTATTTTTTCGACGTTCTAAACATATGGATGTCAAGATCTAACGATTTTAGTGATATGGTAAATTTTTAAAAAATTTGCTAGATGTATTTGGTTTGGTTTTATAACGGTCAAACTGGTCAAAGTAGGCTTTCCTTTTAACTAGTCTTGTCCGGAATGATGAATCTATTTTTTGAAATTATTTTTTCGATGTTCCAAACGTACGGATGTCAAGATCTAACGATTTTAGTGATGTGGTAAATTTTTAAAAAATTTGTTAGATGTATTTGGTTTGGTTTTGTAACGGTCAAACTGGTCAAAGTAGGCTTTCCTTTTAACTAGTCTTGTCCCGAATGATGAATCTATTTTTTGAAATTATTTTTTCGACGTTCCAAACGGACGGATGTCAAGATCTTACGATTTTAGTGATGTGATAATTTTTTAAAAAATTTGTTAGATGTATTTGGTTTGGTTTTATAACGGTCAAACCGGTCAAAGTAGGCTTTCCTTTTAACTAGTCTTGTCCCGAATGATGAATCTATTTTTTTAAATTATTTTTTTGACGTTCCAAATGTACGGATGTCAAGATCTAACGATTTAAGTGATGTGGTAAATTTTAAAAAAAATTGCTAGATGTATTTGGTTTGGTTTTATACCGGTCAAAGTAGCCTTTACTTTTAACTAGTCTTGTCCCGAATGATGAATCTATTTTTTTAAATTATTTTTTCGACGTTCCAAACGTACGGATGTCAAGATATAACAATTTTAGTGATGTGGTAAATTTTTAAAAAAATTGCTAGATGTATTTGGTTTGGTTTTATAACGATCAAATTGATCAACGTAGGCTTTCTTTTTAACTAGTCTTATCCCGGATGATGAATCTATTTTTTAAAATTATTTTTTCGACGTTCCAAACGTACGGATGTCAAGATCTAACGATTTTAGTGATGTGGTAAATTTTTTTAAAAAATTCTAGATGTATTTGGTTTGGTTTTATAACGGTCAAACGGATCAAAGTAGGCTTTCCTTTTAACTAGTCTTGTCCCGAATGATGAATCTATTTTTTTAAATTAATTTTTCGACGTTCCAAACGTACGGTTGTCAAGATCTAACGATTTTAGTGATGTGGTAAATTTTTTAAAAAATTTCCTAGATCTATTTGGTTTGATTTTGTAATTGTCAAACCGGTCAAAGTAGACCTTCCTTTTTACTAGTCTCTTCACAAATGATGAATCTATTTTTTAAATTATTTTTTTGACGTTCCAAACGTACGGTTGTCAAGATCTAACGATTTTATTGTTGCGGTAAGTTTTTAAAAAATTTCCTAGATTTATTTGGTTTGATTTTGTAATGGTCAAACCGGTCAAAGTAGACCTTCTTTTTTACTAGTCTCTTCCCGAATGATGAATATATTTTTTTAATTATTTTTTCGACGTTCCAAACGTACGGATGTCAAGATCTAACGATGATATGGGCTAAAAATAAGCCCTATGGACACATTTAATGTGGCATTAATTAGACCTAGAATGGTCCAAGCGTGGGGCCCACCGTATGGGCCCAAATCCTATTTATGATATTAATTTCGTAATTAATATTAAGGGTAATAATCAGCTCAGCAATAAGAGTCAGATAAGGATATTACTCCTACCAGACTTGGCCTACAAGGCACCAAATTCAATATGGAAGCTGACTCCTATCAAGTAGGATCTAGAACCTTCCTCAAGGCGGTGACTTGCCCACCAAGTCACCTAACCCTACTACGATTTTAGGGCTTCTCAGCCTATATAAGGACCTGCTCCTTCACCCCTAGAACTATGTCTTGGCTTGATTCTCGATACGAGATACGTAGGCACTCTGTGAGGACCGATTAGTCTCGAACACAGAAACCGCCATTAAAGCTCGAAGCTCAACCACCCTTAGCATTAAATACACACGAACCCTAATCGTCATAATCATAACCTAGTTTTTATTCCACAACATTTGGCGCCGTCTGTGGGAAGAAGACATCAACCATGGTTAACACACGAAGGACACCAGCAATTACAGAGCCAATCGCAACCGAGGCTCTACCTCTTAGCTCTGCTCCGCCCCTCACTGAACAAGTACCTCCGACATCCGGGATTATCATTCCATATCAAGTTTCTCAACTCCTAGGGACGACTACCCATGTTGAGAGTACGCTACCTCCGATCGTCCACGCAATTCCAGGGACTAACCCCCTCCAGGCGGGGATTTCTTCCTTGGTTATAGACCCCAACAACCCTCCACGAGGGGTTCAGATCCACACTACGGATCTCCCCATAAGCACCAATCCAATGTACGGGATGCCTAACTACGGAGCTGGGTCAAGTGGTCATGCCCTGTATATTCGAGATCGAGATTATCGCGATTTTTCTGGTCCTTATACGGATGAATCATCTTCTGGCGATGATTACGAGCGTGATGAAGCTCCAAGGAGGCGACGTGCAAGTAAAGAACCTCTGGGAAGAACTCAAACTACTCATGATGGACTCCCTTCAACAGCTACTGAGAGGATTAAGGCTTATGAAGCCGTGATCTTAAGATTAAAGGAAGATATGGCCAGGGAGCAAGCCAGATCAAATCAGACTTTACCACCTCCAACATCAGGACCAATTCCCTTTATAGATCTGGAGAGGCCTTTAAGAAGGCAAAGAAGGGCTACCGCCCCAACTGGAAGAACTACAAGGGTGGAAACCCCTAAGAGCAACCCCAAGGATCTGATGCCACTTGGGGACCCTGATGATCCCACACCTCCGTTTACTGAGGACGTGATGAATGCTCGTATCTCAAAGAAGTTTAAGATGCCAACAATTAAAGCTTATGATGGAATGGGTGATCCTGCAAACCACGTTAGAACATTCTCAAACGCACTGCTGTTGCAGCCTGCAAGTGACGCTTTGAAGTGTAGGGCATTCCCTCAAACTTTATCAGGCATGGCTCAAAGATGGTATAGTCGGCTTCCTGCAAACTCGATTGGTTCCTTTAAGGAGTTGAGTGCTGCTTTCATTAGTCAGTTTATCAGCGGAAGAGCGCATGAGAAAAGCTCTGCATCTCTTATGTATGTGGTGCAAGGGAAGAACGAAAGTCTGAGAGACTATCTTAAGAGGTTCACCAAGGAAACTCTGAACATCACTGATCTGGACAATAAGGTTGCAATGGTAGCCTTGGAGCATGGTACCACCGACCTATACTTTAAGAGATCATTGGCAAAGCATCCCCCGGAGAATATGGCTGATCTCCAGCGAAGGGCTGATAAGTACATCAAGGCCGAAGATAGTACGAAGAAGGAAGTCACAGTAGGCAATGGTCGGGGGAACAATGATACAAAAAAGCGCAAGCAAGAGCAGGAGTACGATGCTAGGGACAAGTATCCCCGAACTAGCAAAGACTCTGATTCGCCACCAAAAAAGAGCTTGGGACCAAGGTTCTCTGACTATGCAAGGTTAAATGCCCCTAGAAGTCAAATCTTGTTGGAAATCGAAAAGGATAAGGACTTCCGATGGCCGAAGCCACTCAGGGGAGACCCCGCAAAGAGGAACAAGGATCAATATTGTCGGTTCCACCGAGATGTGGGGCATGATACAGATGATTGTAGGCAGTTAAAGGATGATATCGAATTTCTGATCCGCAAAGGAAAACTGAGTAACTTCACCAAGGGTGAAGATCGTGGAACCCAAAGAAGGGACTATGAAAGGAGAAACAATGACAGAAGGGATAATGATCGTGACCGTAACACGCAGCCCCGAGGGCCAGTTATCAACATGATCTGGGGAGGCCCGACAGCGGCCGGTACAACTCGAAATTCTCGAAAGGCATACGCAAGGGAGGTGATGCATATTGTGGGAGAGGCCCCGAAGCGTGCTAGAACTGAAATCGTAATTGGTTTTGATGACTCTGATCTTGAAGGGGTGAAATTCCCCCATGATGACCCATTAGTTATAACCCCTGTGATTGGGAACTCGGAGGTAAAACGAGTCTTGATAGACAATGGAGCTTCTGTTGACATTCTGTTTCATGATGCTTTTGTGAAGATGGGATATACAGATTCTCAGCTGACTCCGACTAACATGCCCATTTATGGATTCAATGGAGTTGAGTCCAAGGTCGAGGGTACTATCCAGTTACCCATGACAATCGGGCAGGAACCTAAGGAAGCTACTCAAATGCTAAATTTTCTGGTAATTAAGGCAGCCTCGACTTATAACGCAATCCTGGGAAGGACTGGACTTCATGCGTTCAAGGCTGTTGCCTCAACATATCACATGAAGATTAAGTTTCCAACCCGAAACGGGGTCGGAGAACAAAGAGGCGACCAGAAGATGGCAAGAAGTTGTTATGTATCCGCCCTAAGAGCTGATGGAGTCGGGGGGCAGGTACTCCCGATTGAAGACATGGATGTCCGTAGTGATGATGAACAGCGAGGGAAGCCAGCAGAGGATTTAATACCTGTCCCTCTAGAGCTGGGCGACCCGGAAAAGGTTACGTACATAGGAGCATCTCTGAAGGAACCCTTGAAGGGCGAATTGACAGCATTCTTGCAAGAGAATAGTGATGTGTTTGCTTGGAAAGCAGCGGATATGCCAGGAATTGACCCTCAACTTATAACTCATAGGTTGAACGTCGATCCTGAACGGAAGAAAATAAAGCAGAAAAAGAGGAATTTCGCTCCTGAAAGGCAAGAGGCCATTAAGCAAGAAGTTGACAAACTATTGGAAGCCGGATTTGTTGAAGAAATTCAATTCCCTGAATGGTTAGCTAACCCTGTGATGGTCAAAAAGGCGAATGGAAAGTGGAGGATGTGTATAGACTTCACTGATCTGAATGATGCATGCCCAAAAGATTGTTTTCCTCTGCCTAGAATTGATATGTTGATAGATGCCACCGCTGGACATGAAATGTTGAGCTTCATGGATGGTTTCAGCGGATACAATCAGATTAAGATGCACAAGGACGACATTCCTAAGGTATCATTCATAACTGATTTTGGTGTTTTCTGCTATCTTGTTATGGCTTTCGGATTAAAGAATGCAGGGGCTACTTACCAATGGCTAGTGAATAAGATATTTGCCCATTTAATTGGAAAAACCATGGAGGTCTATGTTGATGACATGTTAGTAAAGAGCCTACTCAAGGCGGATCACATAAGGCACCTCAGAGAGGCATTTGAAGTGCTAAGGCACCATAAGATGATGCTAAATCCAGCGAAGTGTGCTTTTGGTGTTGGATCGGGAAATTTTTTGGGGCTGATGATTTCCAAGAGAGGCATAGAGGCCAACCCGGACAAGATTAAGGCTATTCTGGATATGGAGTCACCCCGCTCAATACGAGATGTACAGAAATTAACTGGCCGAGTTGCGGCCCTAGGGAGATTCATCTCCAAGTCTGGTGACAAATGCTTGCCTTTCTTTCAGGCATTAAAGAAGGTGAAAAATTTTGAGTGGACCACAGAGAGCCAAGAGGCCTTTGAACAGTTGAAGAAATACATGGCTGAAGCCCCGTTGTTGGCCAAACCTAGTCCTGGAGAGATCCTCTACCTATACCTGGCGGTATCCGAACAAGCATTGAGCGCTGTTCTTGTCAAAGAAGAAAAGAAGGTTCAGAAACCCATCTACTACGTGAGCCAGGTGCTACATGGGGCGGAGTTGAATTACTCTCCCATTGAGAAGTTTGCATTGGCGTTGATTACTGCCTCAAGGAAATTGAGACCGTACTTCCAGGCTCACAAAATCGAAGTCTTGACAGACCAACAGTTGAGAAGCATATTGCACAGTCCGAAAGCAAGTGGAAGATTGATCAAATGGGCCATAGAGCTTGGAGAGTTTGATATCAAGTATAAGCCTCGGACAGCCATCAAAGCTCAGGCATTGGCTGACTTCGTGGTTGAATGCACTATTGACAACCAAGAAGTCGGGGGGCAGGAGATGATAACCACCCCTGAGAACGAAGATAAAGATGAAGAACTTATAGCTGACCAGAAAGAGTATTGGGTGCTCTATTTTGATGGAGCATCAAAAACAAAATCTAGTGGTGCAGGTTTGGTTTTGCAAAGCCCCGATGGGTTCACAGTTGAATACGCTTTGAAGTTGGACTTTCCGACAACCAACAATGAAGCTGAGTATGAAGCATTAATAGCCGGATTGGGATTGGCCAGAGTCATGAGGGTCAAGAACCTCAAAGTGTGTGGAGATTCAAGACTGATAGTCTCGCAAGTGAATGGTGAGTTTGAGGCCAAGGATGAAACCATGGCAAAATACCTTAGAGTCGTGAAAGCTGTTATGACTCAGTTTGAGGAGTGCTATCTGGAGCACATTCCTAGGGAAGAGAACGTTAAGGCCGATGCCCTCTCTAAGTTCGCTTCTTCTGAGATAGAGAATTATGCAGGTAGTGTTTACTTCCAGGTCTTGAAGGCCCCGACCGTCAACTCTAAGTTGGTAGCACCTATCGATGTTGGAAGCTGTTGGATAGATCCTATTAAAGCTCATCTAAAAACCGGATGGCTCCCTGACAATGCCTTGGAGGCAAGAAAATTGTCAGTGAGAGCATTGAGATATGCCTTGATTGAAGGCATTTTATACAAGAGATCGTTTGTCATCCCGTACTTGAAGTGCCTAAGGCCCCAAGAGGCAAGAGAAGCATTGGAGGAAGTTCATGAAGGGATCTGTGGGCAGCACTTGGGGGGCAGAGCCCTAGCTCACAAGATTACCCGCCTGGGATTCTATTGGCCAGAGATGTTGGCAGATGCCCAGGATTATGTCAAGAAGTGTGACAGATGTCAAAAACACGCCCCTGTTGTAAGGCAGCCGCCTGAGAGATTAACCTCAATCAGCTCTCCCATTCCGTTTGCAATGTGGGGGATGGACATTCTTGGTCCTTTCCCTATGGCTTCAGCACAAAGGAAGTTTCTGATTGTCGCCATTGATTACTTCACTAAATGGATTGAGGCTAAGCCTTTAGCCAAGATAACCACCAAGCAAGTTTCCCAGTTCTTTTGGGAGAACATAATTTGTAGGTATGGAATCCCGCGAATTCTTGTGACAGATAATGGGACACAGTTTAACAATGAGGAATTCAAGAAGTATTGTGAGGAAAATGCTATTGAGCTTCGTTTTACCTCAGTGGCACATCCACAAGCGAATGGGCAGGCCGAGGTGGCCAATCGAGTCATCCTGGATGGATTAAAGAAAAGGGTCGAACGCTCGAGGAACACTTGGGTGGATGAGTTGTTGCCTATACTCTGGGATTATCGCACTACTTGTAAGGTGACTACCGGAGCAACCCCGTTTCTGCTAGCTTATGGAGCTGAGGCAGTTGTGCCGCTGGAAATCATGCAGGCATCGCCTCGAGTTGAGGCATATGAACCTGAGACTAATGAAGAAGGCATGAGGCTCGCTCTAGATCTGATTGATGAAGTCAGGGACGAGGCAAATGCCAGAAATGCGGAGCACCAAAAGAAAGCGTCTTTCTATTACAACCACAGGGTTAAGGAGAGGTTCTTTCAGCAAGGTGACTTAGTTCTTAGGAAGATCGAGGCTTCTGGAGTTGGCCAGAAGGGAAAGCTAGCCCCAAATTGGGAAGGGCCGTATCGAGTTAGGAAGACATTGGGACGAGGGTCATATAAGTTGGAGACCTTGGACGGGGTTGAGGTGCCCCGTACTTGGCATGCCCTGAACCTCAAGATTTATTATATTTAAGCTGCCTCTGCAACGATGTAGCTTTTTATTTAGTAGGAGAAGTAGAAATAAGGTTCGATGAAACCATTCCAGGGACTAATGCCCCGTGTAGGATAATAATAGTCTATGGGGGTGTTTGGAAGTTAGAGGTTTGGGATAAAATTAGA
This sequence comes from Kitagawia praeruptora, assembly GCA_037693485.1. Classification (NCBI taxonomy): domain Eukaryota; kingdom Viridiplantae; phylum Streptophyta; class Magnoliopsida; order Apiales; family Apiaceae; genus Kitagawia; species Kitagawia praeruptora. The sequence goes on from CM075351.1 coordinate 42,103,371, forward strand.
GGTTTGGGGGGTAGATTAGAGGTTTGACCAAATGAAACCTCTAATGTGAGTGTTTGGTTGTTAGAGGTTTGAGTTAGAGGTTTGAGATCAAAAAGCTAATTTTGAAAAAGCTCCTTTTAGGAGCTTTTTCAATTAGAGGTTTGCTATGTGTCACAAAAAGTTATTCAAAAAGCTATTTACCAAACACTTTTATTCAAAACAGCTAATTTCAATCCGCTAGTCAAAACAGCTAATTCAATCCGCTAGTCAAAACAGCTAATTCAATCCGCTATCAGCTAACAGCTATCAGCTAATTGCCAAACAGGGCCTATGTAAGGGTTGAACCCGTTTCAAGTTATTAATGCAAGTTTGTTTTTTTTTTTTATTTGTGATTGTTTAATTACCAAGCACCTGATGAGTGTAAGTCAAAGATGACCAAGTAACGAAAATAAATAATACACAAGTGAAAATAAAACAAGTGCATAAATAAGGTACCCCTGAAGGGCCAAAGTCGGATTTAGATTACAGCACCAAATAAAAAGTTAAGTCCCTAAGGACCTTGATTGAAAAGCAGAAAAGATAAAGCCACATGTGGCTAACAAGGCCATGCAAGGCCACTTACTCCTCGGAGGATTCTCCTATCACTTCATCGTCTTCCTCTTCGTCTCCCTCCTCCTCGTCTCCATCTTCATCGTCATTTCCTTCCTCCTCCCCGGAGCCTTCTTCTTCTTCTTCAACTACCATCGGCTGAGTCTCACCTTTCTTTGCCACCACTCCTTCATCATCGGAGGTTTCTGTTGAAGAGCTAGGTCTTGTTCGAAGAACTTTCCCAGGGAAAGACTGCCTGGCGGCTGCTTCCCTCTTCGACATTCTTCCTTCAGCAGAGCGAGAAGAAGCTGAACCCGAATGGACCACTTGAGTACACTTCCTTAGCCCGGAGCCAGAAGGCCTACGAGAACCCCCAGAGCCTGATGCTTGGGCCACATGACTTCCACCACCAACACCCCAGTTAGGGCAAGGGAAGTCAGTCGGGTTAACCACTTTGGGATACCTGTGGCTGACAGCGCCAATGGCCTTGTCCCATCCAACGGACATATTGAAGGGCCGTATTTCATCGTCATGCTTGTCCATGAACTCATAAAATTCCTCCGACCTATGATAGGCATCAATTATTTTGCCAGCCTGAGAAGATTTTTTCTTGGCCAAGGAGCGGAGAGTCTTTTGAAGAGATTGGCAGTTAGCTTCAGCTCGAATGGCTCTGGAGTTCAAGTCTTGGATCTCCTCGTTCAGCTTGACTTTCTCGCTCTTTAATGTTACATTCTCATCCCGATGGGCTCGACCTTGGCGGGTCACAGACTGAAGATAAGCATTAACCTGCGGTAAGGAAGTTAGTAAGACATCCATAAAATGAACAAAGAATGTAAGTATACAAGTTGCTACCTGATATAGACCCTGGGCCCCAAGGCGCTCGGCTTCGTCGATTTTGTCCCCCGCAGTCGCGGTCAGGATATCAGGAGGAGTGATAGAAAGTCTTGACCAAGCCACGGCCAAGGAAGAACTCCCAAAAATAGAATCTTGATCGCAGATACCCCAATCCGGAGTAAAGGGGGTTCTGACACCTTCGCCAGCGTTCCTGTACCTCTTTCCCCCTTGGCTACTCTCCTCCAGGAATTGAGGAACTTCTCGACATGGAGGATTCACTAGAGCTTCAGCCTTCTTTATCATCCGCCTAGTGACAGTTGGCTGATTTGCAGGAAGTTTGTCTATCTCCTCAGCAGCTGAAAGATGAAGAGAAAACATTGGAATAAGAACAAACATAGTTCATAATGAAGTAACGAAGGAAAAATTACCCTCAAAAGAGAGGTTGCTGAGGCCAGCTTCAATAAGCTTCTTCTCAGTTAGAATAGTCCTGTAGTGGGTGCAACCATCATCAGCAAGAAGCCTGTCTCGGTCTAATAATTCTTGAGAGTTAAGATCACACACGAAGTGTGAGCTATCATGCACAAACCCGAATCTCTTGACAAAGAAGTGACCCCAGTCACCGCCTTCCCACTCCAAGACAACAAAGTCCCTCTCCCACCAATGATGAGAGTCCGGGAAGGAGAAAGAGTTCACTATATGAGGGAGGCCACTTCTAAGTTGAAAGCCAACCCATCCCGGTTTAGCATCAGATGAGTTCTTCACTACAAAGATACTTCGAAACATGGTTGTACTCCAGGGGATTTCCAACTCGTGGCATCTCAACAAGAAGATGATTAAAAATCTCCAGGAGTTGGGATATAGCTGGCAGGGATGTATTTGAAGTTCTGCTAAGAACCTGATGATGAATGTGTGAACAGGGAACCTAAATCCCGCCTCCAATGCTCCCTTCATTACGCATATCCTTTCGGGGTGCCAGTTGCAGGTTCTGTCACCTGGATTTGGGAGGCATACCCTGACTGCGCTCGGAAAGCCGAAGGTGCTCTTGATCTTCTCAACATCCTTTTTCCTTAATTTAGAAGGGCTACTAAAAGCAACTAAGTTTGAACTGTTGGGAAACGACTCTCCCATAGTGCTGAGTAAATCTAACGTTGACTCAAACCGACGTTCAATATATTTAGGAGGCATGAGTTTTAGCTTACCTTTAATTGTTCGCGCCATGCTCCTTTTTCTGAAAGCCTCCTCCATGGAGAGTTGGGGGGCAGCAGCTTGCTTGTCAGCCATCTTGAACCTTGAATCTTGAAGCTTGAAGCTTGAACTTGGAAGCTCGAAAACTAGAGAACTCAAGAGCTTTAGAACTTAAGAAAGTTTGAGAAATGAAGAAGTGAAGAGAAATGAAGGATGCTCCCCTCCTTTTATAAGGAAAAGGTGACCTGTAATCTCAGGTTGAAATACAGCTCGGTTCGTGTTTACAGGTCAAGTATCGTTAAAAATACGAAAAAGGAGCAAAAACTATCTGTTATGGACGGAAAGAATCGTTAAGACTCATGATATGTTGGGAGAAAAACGAAGAATTTAAACGAACAGTCGACAAAATATTCTACCAAAGCAGTCAGATGAGCTTTAAAAGCTAAGTATGCTTAAGAAAAGTTTAATGGGAAGATTAATGCTAAGCACTGGATTAGTGGTGTGAATCTCAAATAGAGCCATGAATGGCCAAACATTGATTCCACATCGATGATCGATATCGGTATGCGAAAGTAAGTAGTTCTAGCCATGAATGGCCAAACAGTGATTCCATATCGATGGTCGAAGCCGGTAGGCAAAAATTGAAAATCACTAATAGTGACAAAGATTGGTTCCAGGTCGATGGTTGATGTCGGTACGTGAAGAAAATCGAGCCAATCACTGTCACAAAGAAAATTTTAGCCGACCGGAACCCGCCGTCGGTACGGGTATGCCCCAGCCGAGCAAGGCACCAGCCGACCGGCCCTCTGGGAGTGCCTCGGCCGATCGGGGACGACGGTCGGTGCGGGTTTTTTGTTTTTCGTTTCAAACAAAAAAAAAAAAAAAGGTGTGGAAAATTTCCAGCCGACCGGGTGTCCGGCCGACCGGCCTCCGGGGAGTCCTTTAGCCGACCGGGATTAATCACCGATGCGGGTTTTTTCCTTCGTTTCGAAAAAAAAAAAAAAAAAGCCGAGCAAGGTGCCAGCCGACCGGCCCTCCGGGAGCCCTCCGGCCGACCGGCGTCAACTGTCGCCACGGGCTCGCGCCAGCCGACCGAAGAACCAGCCGACCGGCCCCCCGGGAGAGCCCCGGCCGACCGGGGTCGACGGTCGGTGCGGGTTTTTTCCTGTTCCGTCGAAAAAAAAAAAAAAAATCCGAAAAACCAGCCGACCGGGTGTCCGGCCGACCGGCCCCTATTGACACGCTTCAGCCGACCCGTAGCGGTGGTCAGTACGGGTTTTCTCCGGCCAACCCGTAGCGGTGGTCGGTACGGGTTCGCAAAATTTCGTTTTTTCTTGTTTTTGTTTTTCTGACTTAGTAAGTTAAGAAAAATGGAAACTTAGCACGGATTAGTGCCGTTTAAGCACTGTTTAGTGCCTATTAGCACCGTTTAGCGCTGATTAGTGCCGTTAGTGCCGTTTTGATGCCATTTAACATTGTTTAACACTGTTTAAACATTGTTTAAGGCTGAATAGCGCTGTTAAGTGCCGTTTAACACCGTTTAGTGTCGCTCAACATCGTCGTAAATGCGTCGGTCGCTCCACGCTTTACATTAAGATGATATTGTTGAAAATACTCGCGTAAGAGCGATAAACCCTGACCCAAGTCTCGAATAAGGCCGTTAAAACTTCAAGGAAAACCTGATCAGTTTTCCTAGAAGTTGGGGGGCAAATGATATGGGCTAAAAATAAGCCCTATGGACACATTTAATGTGGCATTAATTAGACCTAGAATGGTCCAAGCGTGGGGCCCACCGTATGGGCCCAAATCCTATTTATGATATTAATTTCGTAATTAATATTAAGGGTAATAATCAGCTCAGCAATAAGAGTCAGATAAGGATATTACTCCTACCAGACTTGGCCTACAAGGCACCAAATTCAATATTGAAGCTGACTCCTATCAAGTAGGATCTAGAACCTTCCTCAAGGCGGTGACTTGCCCACCAAGTCACCTAACCCTACTACGATTTTAGGGCTTCTCAGCCTATATAAGGACATGCTCCTTCACCCCTAGAACTACGTCTTGGCTTGATTCTCGATACGAGATACGTAGGCACTCTGTGAGGACCGATTAGTCTCGAACACGGAAACAACCATTAAAGCTCGAAGCTCAACCACCCTTAGCATTAAATACACACGAACCCTAATCGTCATAATCATAACCTAGTTTTTATTCCACAACAAACGATTTTACTGTTGCGGTAATTTTTTTAAAAATTTCCTATATTTATTTGGTTTGATTTTGTAATGGTCAAACCGGTCAAAGTAGACCTTCCTTTTTACTAGTCTCTTCCCGAATGATGAATCTATTTTTTAAAATTATTTTTTCGACATTCCAAACGTACGGATATTAAGATCTAATGATTTTAGTGATGTGGTAATTTTTATAAAAATCCCTAGATTAATTTGGTTTGATTTTATAGTAGTCAATTAATTTGGTTTGATTTGGTTAAAAATTTCTTTCTTTTTTTTTTGCCACAGGTTAAAATTTTCTTTTAACTGTATGGATGTTAACATAAATATTTAAATAGTATATTAGAAATTGTAGCTATTTAAATATTTATATATATATTGAAATGATACTTTTAATGATACTTTTCAAGAAGAAAAGTAACAAATCATAAAAAAAAAAGTAAAAGTAACTGACTAACAGCAGTTAAAAAAATACACCACAAGATATACACACAAGTACATAGCTTGCACAAGTCCAGAGGAAAAAATTTTGGGCGGACATTTCCCCTCCAAAATGAAATAATTCAACTTTTCATGAATCATCTCACAAATTCTCTTCTAATTCACAATTGGAGTCACTCACCTCAAATTCAAGATACAAGTATCGAGAGTTTGTAAAATAATAACAAAATTTTGAAAAAATCTTGAAAATAGTCGTCATCGTTTCTAATCAAGAAATGGTCGTCGTTCATCGTGGTCGGTCGTCGTCGTCGTTTGTTGTTGTTTCCGTCGAGAAACAATCAACGGGTCATCGTTGATCGTCGTTTTGTTGTTGTTTCCATTGAGAAACAATTAACGGATCGTCGTCGGTCGTCGTTTATTTTTAATTATGAAAACGGTCGACGGGTCATCGTCGTTGTTTTCAATTAAGAAAACGATTGTCAAATCTTGTTGTAAGTCATCGCATCATTGTAAGATTGGTACTCTCCCACAAATCCATCATCATTGTCGTGGTTTCGCCTCTTCATCATCTTTGTTAATAACCTTGGGCTCTTGAAACCATGATAAAATATTCGTAAATATTCGTTTATTCAATCGTGAAGGCTTTATATCCAAAAACCCTCAACACACCCAACATTTTTTGGGGATTTGATTGTAGGGCTTTCCATTTAGGTCTTCATATTTAATTGATTTGGGTTTCAATTATAGGCTTTTGTTAGGAATTCCATTTTAGGGTCTGTTTTTAATGAGTTGGGTTTTGCATGATCTGATTTGGGTATATCTATGTGTATATATTTTAGGGTCTGTTTTTAATGTGTTATGTATGTGTTAAGTTAGAATAAGTTGTTGTCAGTTTGGAATTCAGATGTTTCTGACCTGTTCAGGATGTGTTGCAGACTAAGGAATGTTGTTGCACAAATACACCGTTAACACACACATTGTAAGTGAAGATGATAACAGAGTACCATCGCGCCTTCATTTATCCATCTTATAGGTACAAATGTTACTAAAAGAGTTGGAAGGTGAATTTTTAAATGTATAAGCTTTCTAGTCCTCCCTCCTTATGTTTGTCGTAACTCGTAATATTCTCTTTTCTGTTACTTTGCATTCCCACCTTATTGCATATTTCCAGAATTTGTAGAAAAGCTCTAAATGAATAGAAGTTCACATTTCTATCTGATATCCTAGAAAGATCTCGAATACTGAATATCAGCCTGAATTAACTAAAGGTTATCTATATGACTATATTTTTATACATCTTAATGGCTAAGTAGTGATTATATAAATTTATTCGAGTTTTGAGATGACATTCATATGTATGATGTGGTTATTGCAGCTCCTCATATGACTGGTTTAATGTTGTGGTTAGTTGTTAAGTTAGTTGAAACTTCTGTCATTGGTTCTTTTATTATAGGTTACCTGAAGAAGCAGAATAACATGAATGAGGTTAATTTTAATCATCCAACTTTGGCATTTTTCGATTTTATACTTTGTAGACAGATACATTAGTATAAGTATATATAGTGTCCTATGCAATTTTTATTGTAGTGCATGAGTGTCATAGATACGTAGATAAGTAGTTGTGTGAATAAAACCTTGGGTTTTATTTTTTTTAGGAGTGTATGAATTATGATTACACTGAAGTTACAATGCAGTAGCATTTAGCAGGGCAAGGGTGTGGCTGGGAAATTAGTTAGTGGAGTCCTTTAGCGATGGTATATTGGTTGTAATTAATGGTTGAGAGTGGGCTAGACTTGATTTAAGGATACTGTTACTTCTGTTTGGAGTTCTAAGCTAAACTTAAGTATCACTAGGTTTTTTCAAACTAATTTATGACAATTCTGAATGTGAAAGACCTTTCATATGTAACAACTGAAGTACAAACTTAACGGCACCTTATATGTTAGTGCATTGTGTTCAATCAAAATTTTCCATAAAATTTGTATTCGGCTTAGGATTTTACTTAATTTGTATTCATTAAATTGATTTCCTGTTTAATTGATTTCCTTATTAAATGTTAATTGATTTTGAGTATTTGATTAGTTGACCTCCTAATTAATTGTTGTCATGTTTAAATGTTTTTTGATTATTTGATTCTCTTAGGAAATGATAATCGATTAAGTGTTTCCTTTATTAATTATATTGCTGTTGAATAATTATTTGACTAATATACTGAAGTTGTCGGTTTTGCACTTTACATAGGTGGCTATTAGTTGTCGCCAGTTTAGCGAATTATATCTGTCGTCAGTGGACGAATTAGTGTTAGTGGACTAAGGTATCTAGCCAAAGGGATACTCCTTTTGGCTATAGTAATGTTTTGTTTTTGCTTTTGTGTTTTAATTTTCAGGGAGCAGTTTATATGTGAAGAGATGATGGACGGAGGTAGGAGCGAAATTTATAAAATGTCTTTGTCTAAGGAGCCTTCTGTGTTTCTTTGATTTTGGGTTTCATGGAGGGCACTCTTTTCCCACTTGAGTTTTTTTCCCGAATGGTGTTGCTCTTGTGGGTTTTTAGCTTGTTTCCCTTCGTGTCCCCATTGTTTGGGTTGAGAATTTTGAAGATAGGCCATGATATTTTTATGGAGTGAAAATTTCTTTGAAACAAAGCTGGTGACAAATTTTGATTAAGGAGAGCTGGTAGACAGGTTTTTAGACAAATGAAGATTGGATCAACACTCTTTTTTGGAGTGTTGATTATATTTTTAGTTGCTTTCTATTGATGTACTTTACTTAGTGTATTTTTAGTTTTTGGGTGTTTTTTTTCGGACTTAAAGATTCTATTGTCTAATTGTCCGGGGGTAACATGTGTGCCTTTCGGTTAGCTAATAAATTTTTTTATGAAAGAAAACCTTTTTTCCGGTTATGCCAGTTATTATATTTCGATACAATTCATATACGTGAATTTATATTCTTGACAAAAAAAAAATCATAAAATTTGCGGTATAGCCTCTTTAATACATTCTACTCCTCTTCCCCTCGTCTCACTCTTAACGATCTTTATAATCCTTTGTTACCTCTTTTTATTAAAAAAAAAAATCTATTTACATATTACATCCATGATTGTACATTTCAGAAATCATTATAAATTGGTTTAATTACCTAATAACGATTAATTGATAAATTGGAAATTTATCGAAATAATAAATTGAAACAAAAATTGGATAATTTTTTTTTAATATTTTAACCATATTTAATATATTAATCTAATTTATAATATAATATACCATTTAAAAATATTTCATAACGATAAATTATATTTTAAAAATCAAATTGATTAAATACTTTTTAACAATAAATCAATAATTTATTAATGATTTTTGAAAAAAATCGGATGACATTTAGAATACTAGTACATCCTCGCTCCTAAAATTAATTAGGGGGTGTTCATTCTGGATTTTAAAGAATTTTTAAAAATTTCAATTGAATACATCTAAATTTTAATGGATTTTTAAAAATCCCAATTGAATACACTCGGATTTTAATGGATTTTTAATAATCCAAATTGAATACACCTGGATTTTTACGCCTTGCTCCCGAGTTTTTTAGGGAGGGAAAGCAAGGTAATGTAAGTGAAAGTAAAGCAATGCAAGTGAAATATATTTAATCAACTTGCTCCCGAGTTAGATGGAACGTAAATAAAAAATGAGTGAAACTACTCTCATTCACGTGCTCCCGAGTAGGAAGGAAAGCATGTAAATGATTGTCAAATTACAATTCTATCCTTAGATACAAAATGTTTCATTTAAATGATAAGGGTATATATGTAATATGGAGTATCAAATGTTTTTAATTAAGTGTATGTTTGGGGTATCTTAAAATAAGTAGCTTATGACTTATAAGCACTTATGTCATATAAGTGATGAGTAGAGCAGTCAGTAGAGTGTTTGGTAAATCAGAAATTATAATCAGTAGACTGTTTGGGTAAATCAGAACTTATAAGTTAACTTTTTTTTATAATTTTCAAAATATTGTTTTTTTTATATATAACAATGGATATCAATGGATAGATCTCGATGAATAGGGAAATTTGATATATACATATCAATTTTCTAATGAATGGATCGAGAGATATATGGTTTTGAAGATTTGAAGAATATTATATATTACGTATATCGAGAATCATCTTCTATATATAATAGGAGAACAAGGGGTTTTTTTGAGCCAATAAACCCCCTGTGAATTTACTATTTTACCCTTGTATTTTACAAAATTACATTAATTGCCACTCCCTTATTTTGAAGATAAAAATTAAGTTATTTTTGTGTTTGTGGGGAATTGAACCAACAACCTCCTCTATATAAATATTCCTCCAAACCATTGTGCTACTTATGTTTTTTAGTAAGAAGTGAAAACTTTTTTTACATAACTTCGACCTCTTTATCAATTTCTGGAAAATCTCTCTATCAATTTCTGGAAAATGACCCGTGCCTCGCACGGGTTATTATGCTAGTTATAAGTTATAAGTTGAAAGTTAAGAATTCTTAACATTCAACTTATGGGTTTATAAGTTATAAGTTGAGCTAAAACTTATTTTGGCAAACACCCCCCATAAGTGCTTATGGCCTTATAAGGCATAAGTTGGCCACAATAAATGGAGCCAAACAGGCCCTAAGTTACTTTCACTTGCTTTCACTTTCATCCCAATTTTGGGATGAAAGTTTTAAGATGAAAGTTTACAAAATTTGTTTTACCTTTCACTCGCTTTCGCTCCTAAAAAAAACTCGGGAGCACAAACATAGTTATGTTACTTTACTTCCTTTTCACTTGCTTTCCTTCCTTAAAAATACTCGGGAGCAAGGCCTTAGAATCCAAAAAAAAAAATCTTAAAATCCAGAATGAATATATCCCCTCAAATCTTGTTAAAGTCCATGAGATTTTGTTTTGAAGGATTTCACATAATCTTTTTATAAATCAGCGATACTATGCAAAATTTGACATCAACTTCTTGGAATCCATAGATTATTATTAATCTATTAAAATCAACAACAGAGAAAAATCCATAAATAATTATTAATCTATTACTGTAAAATTCAACTCACTCCACCCCCTTAATTGATTTGCCCTCTGTTTTTAAACACTGTATGCACACAAATTACACATACACACACTGATACACATAAATTTCAACTCACTCCACCCCCTCCATTGACACATCCCCATTCCCCACTAACCCCCTCCCTGATCCAATGAAAAGCACGAGCCAATGGTTTACAATTGGGCTCGTGTCAGCATGGTACACATCAAACATAGGTGTATTACTACTAAACAAGTACTTGTTAAGTAATTATGGGTTTAAATATCCAATCTTTTTAACTATGTGTCATATGACTGCTTGTTCTTTATTTAGTTATATTGCTATTGTCTGGTTAAAGATTGTGCCTTTACAAACAATTAGGTCTAGACTTCAGTTCTTGAAAATCTCTGCTTTGAGTTTGGTGTTTTGTACTTCTGTTGTTAGTGGGAATGTGTCACTTAGGTATCTTCCAGTTTCGTTTACGCAAGCTATTGGCTCCACTACGCCTTTTTTTACTGCCGTGTTTGCGTATTTGATGACAAAGAAGAGGGAGGCTTGGTTGACTTATGCTGCACTTGTTCCGGTTGTTACGGGTGTTGTTATTGCTAGCGGGGTAATTTTCTTGATTCTTGTCTTTTGGTTTGTGTGTGTGTGAGTGTGTCGGTGTTGAGTTGTTGAGGTGGAATATGAATATTGGATGCCTGAATTTAAGTTTTTTTGGGCCGGTGACCCAAGTGAAAGTTTTCGAATAGTACAGTGACGATTTTGACCATTTACCCTTACTTTTAGTAAGGGTAATGAAATTGAGGTTGTACATTTGTTGGTATTGGTAATGTACATACATTAAGCGTTTAACAATCCAAGTATGACCTTTAGGTGGCATTTTTAAGCTAGAAATGGATGCTCTTAATTTTTAGGATTTTTAGTAGGGAAATGAAGTGGGGTTTGCTCCACTTCTTGTTTTTGTGAGCAAAGAAGAACAAAGATATAGTTATATGGTTGGTAATGTGTATTGATCAAGATTTAAATTCTAAAGGATAAACTTCAGCTGGGGCATTAGTTGGTGATTTATTATAAAATATATTTTGATGTTATGTCTACAAGTGGTATAGAACTATAGAAGGAAGCAGTCTCCTAATTTTCTGTTACATATGTATTTGACTATCTGTATATGGGGTAACATATCTATAACACAATCTGATATAAGAAAGGAACTGGCTTTTCATGGAACTCATAGTACAGGAGCAGTGACACTTATACACAATAAAGAGATTTTAAGTGTGTTGCTATTTGTGTCTGCTTCTTGCATTGTACCAACATTGGGCGCTTCTAGTCTTACAGATTTAATGAAGCTCCATAGTAGATGCAAGAATAACTTTTAGTGACCATATCTGGCAGGCTTAACTTGTTTAGCAGCGGTTTGTAAGCACATGATTCGTAATAAACAACAAATATAGATTGTTGGAACCTGGACTTATTTCAGCCTTGGTAATTAAATGGCTGAATGTTTCGAATCCATGACTAATTCTTCACCAAGATTTGCTATTGTTTCTTGTATTTGGATTTTCTTTGTAAGTGTACACAAACATGTATCACTCCGTTTCACCGATAACAACATGTATTCTCTACTAAGCTTTAAGCTTACAAATGTTGTTATCTTATCTGTCTATCACTCCTTTCTGGTTATCACAGTCAGAATTTCACAATACTGTCTGCTGTTCCCTAATATTATTCTATCTAGTATATATATTATTTTATGTAGTTGGCTTTCTTATGAATCAGGAATAAATTCACTTGCAACCTAAATCTCGCGTTCTATCTTATTCCCTGCTGTGTTTAAAAAGCAGATTTTCTCTAGCTCTTGTATACTTTTAGTTTTAGGTGGAACATAAAATCTGTTGGAATTAATCTTGCTGCTTTTAGCATCTTTTAATATAAAAGCAGTGACCCTTGTGCGGTGAAATGTTTTGTAATCTAATACGCATTAAGGCTTTTTCTTTGGTAACCGTATCAACGCTCACTTTTTAGTTGGCAAACACTTAAGCAAGCAGCTTTTGTTTTACCTGGAGAATCTTAAAAAATGTGCATTCATTGCAAGTTTCAATATATTAAGAAAATGGTAACATATGAACCTTTACCATCTGGTTGCAGGGTGAACCAAGTTTCCATTTATTTGGTTTTATAATGTGTGTTGGTGCTACTGCTGCAAGGGCTTTGAAGTCGGTGCTTCAAGGGATTTTGTTGTCCTCGGAAGGGTATTAATATCTCCCTTGTTGCTTTTTGTCAGTTTTTCGCTAGCTTTGTTTCTTGTCTTCTAAAAATCTACTTGCTCTCTAGTCATAAAATTCTGATAATTTGGGGCAATCAGTTTACTTTACTACATATTTACTACCATTATGTAGCGAAAAGGCTACTGGGTCACTGACGTTTGTAACTTTTTAGGGAAATGCTGAATTCTATGAACCTTCTACTCTACATGGCACCAGTTGCTGTAATATTCTTACTGCCTGCAACATTAATGATGGAGCATAATGTTGTTGGCATTACGGTGGCTCTTGCAAGAAATGATGTCAAGATAATTTGGTATCTGCTCTTTAATTCTGCCTTGGCATATTGTGTGAACTTGACAAACTTCTTGGTGACCAAGCACACCAGTGCTTTGACACTCCAGGTATTGCATAATTAATCGTTGCATATTTCTTTCGTTTGTCATTTTGTAGTACTATTGATTGTGCAGTGTGCACTTCGGTTATTGTCAAAACTTCGTGCATGAGCTCAACTTATGGAGGTTTTTGTGAATGTTATATGAATTTTTACGGATAAATTTAATACTATATATTGCACAAATTATGATGCTAAATGTGGTTTAGGTGAAAGGGAAAAAATTTCGTGAATGTAATTCACTCGTTCTTGAGAAAGCAAACCAATTGTGTAGCCAGTTGTTAGATGTATACACTTTGTAGTTGTTGAATAAGTTGACTGTATAGTTATAGTTTATATGGTAATATTATTTGAAACACTGTGAATTGACAGCAGCATGTGGCATTGCTTCTGACTTCTGTAGCTGCTGTAGTTTTTTTTTTTAAAACATTTTCTTCTGACTATATGGAACTACGAAGAGTTCCAGTCCGCAGGCAAACCCCTTTTCGGGATTCTTTTTATATTTAATTTTTAAAAGATAAGAATAAACCAAGAATGCATTAAAGCTTGTCTATCTTCGATTAACATTTTTCGAATATCTATGTTTCTAGGTTCTGGGAAATGCAAAAGGGGCTGTTGCCGTGGTGGTTTCAATTTTGATATTCAGGAATCCGGTCTCAGTTACAGGGATGATGGGATACTTTCTGACAGTTATTGGAGTTGTTTTGTACAGTGAAGCTAAGAAGAGGAGCAAATAGAACTATTGTTTTCTGTCTTGTTTGCATCTTCATATATGCTTTCAATACCCCTCCACTCTTCCTTTCTGGAAACCAGAAAAAGGAGATCCTGCCTGTGGTATGTAAGATATGGTAGTTTTTGGTGGAAAAATTGGAAGCACCTTTGGCTTGTCTTCCCGTGGCCTTCAGATGATGAAGTGTTAAACTATTCTTTTAAGAAAATTCAATTCAATCCAATCAATTTATTGTTTTGCTAAACCGTTGTACCATAAATTTCTCCCAACGTGTACACTTGAGCATAATCATTTGTATAAATATTATAGTTTATCAATCAAAATATGAATCTCAAACTCCTCTAGATGTCTTTTGGTTAGACCTTTTCATATGTCTTGGTGAAGAGTGTAGTAAAAATAAATTGGTTGCTATGATCATTGCTTGCAGATTATCTTTTTCGAAATTTATTTTTCGAAACTCCGAGATTGCTTCCAAATCATCTTTAGCACAAATTTTACGAAAAATCTCTCATCAGCTGTCTCTATGAAATCATTCTGCATTATTTGGTTTGGTTAGATGATGTTAGTTGAGTTGAAGTAACACGTTGAAGCTTGCACGGGTGTATTTAAGATCAGCATTCCACCTTGTGTAGTTTATGCCTTACTATCCTCAAAGAAACTGGTCCACTTGCAGTTGTTGGTCAAGTGTCTGGTGCTGCATTCTTTAATCTCATTGGCATTTTTATAATGGCTATGACTATAAACCAACGAGGTGGATAGAGTTGTGTCCATTGGGACTCTTCTCAGCTTGCGGCTTCTTTGATTCTTCTTCCTCGTATATGACTAAGCATTACACCGTCACTCCGTCAATCGCTTCATAATCATTATCTTCTTGGTCTTGTTCATTAAAATCTTCTAATTACAAACATTAAAACTACAAAACGGGCCTGGAGTTTCTAAAATTCATTAAAAAAAATTACATATTCATTTGTTTCGCTAACTTAATTTAATTGAACTCGTTTATTTTCAAGTTCATGTCTACCCAAGAGCCCCAGTCTAACACGGAGTCATCTCATTGCCACATACGGTCCTGTTTCATAATTAGTTGATGTTGAATATTTTAGTGTAATTGGATTGGCTAGTTGATCAATGTAATCGTAATGTTACATCGAACAAGTCGGAGAGTGCGGAGTGCATGCTTTGTTCGAGTTTATTATGATTTCAGTATTATTGCTTATGAGACATGTCTATTGGCATCATATGAGGTGTGTCTATTGGAAAAAGACACATTCTTGAGATGTGTCTGTTGGTATTAGACATGACTGTTGGAAATGAGATGTGTCTATCGGGAAAAGACACATCTTGAGGTGTGTCTATTGGCAAAAGACACATCTGTTGACATCTATAAATAGGTGTGGCATTGATCATTTTACACACTGGTTCATTTTAAAATACACTGCAAAATATATTCTCTCTTCTTACAGATTTTCTGATTTTATCCGATTGAATTATTTGGGTGAACCACAAATAACTTCAATCTAAAAGTGTTCACACGACTTCAGAAAAATTCAAGTTATCAACCAACTCTCCAACAATTGAGTTATTTTGATTAATGAATTAAATTATGTTTGGTAATTAGCTATTTAATTTAGTTTTTTACGCATTAACTAGACACATAATAAATTTCTAATTAAAAAACTTTTTCAAGTAACTTTTTAAAAATTAGCTTTTTGAGTCACAAAAACTATTTCTGCTAACCAGGTAATGCACTAACTAGACACATAATAAATTTCTAATTAAAAAAACTTTTTCAAATAGTTTTTTTAAAATTAGCTTTTTGAGTCACAAAAACTATTTCAATCTGCTAACTAGGCTAACTACCGAACATTAATATTAGAGATTTCAAATAATCAAACCTCTAATTTAGCTCAAACTTTTAACATTTTCTCAAATCTTTAACTTCTGTATTTTGATAAACATAAAAAACTCACTAATCAGGAAAATTCACCTTTTCAAAAAAAAAAAACCATATAAATAATCAAAGTTTTAAATATTTGCTATCTATAAATTATCAAAATTAAAAATGCACATGTATCTCAAAGCTATATCAAGTTTATCAACCGAAGACAGCACAAGAAAAAGAGGTTAGGACAGGAGGCGTAGCAAAACAAGGCACAACAAGCATAATATAATGGGTTTGTCTAGTGTGTACAAAGGGTACATGATAAAAATTTGTATTTGATGAGTTGTCAAATTTAATTTTTATTGATGGATATTTATGTGAATACAGAGATCCACTATTATTAATTAAATCTCCACCAATCAAAATTTGATAACTAAGTGGATTCTTAGCATGTACCTTAACACACACTAGAAAATTCGTAATATAATAGTCTAACGTATGTCCAAGAATAGTACTCACTCCGTCCCATTTGATTTTTAACACTTTTCTTGGACTTTCTGTCACGTATTTTAAGATGTATTTTAAGAATAGTTCCGTAACTTTTTTTAAAAATTTTCTTTTTCTGTATAAAAATTTAATTTAAATTTTTAATACAGAAAAAAAAAAGTTATGGAATTATTATTAAAATACACCTTAAAATATGTGTCAGAAAATCCAAGAAAAATGTTAAAGAATTAAAAGGGACGAGGGAGTACAACATAAATATGCACATACACTCAGCTGACGCCTGACGCCTGACGCCTGACGCCTCCTACTCATCTTTGCATTTTGCTTTTCCCAAGAATCTCTCCACCCCGCTTTTTTATCTCCTACTTACACAAACACACACACACATGGTTGGAGATAAATTGTGAACTGCGCACTGCCTGCCTGCATAAAACATATGATCTCTCTCTCTCTCTCTCTCTCCATACTTCCAACAATTATATTAATACACCCAAATAATTAAACCCCAAATCATCACTTCATCAATCCGTTGTCTTGAACATGGTGGGTGGTGGCAACTCAAAATCAGACATTTCATTACCTGGGACTTTTGCTAGTAGTGCGTTTGCTGCCTGTTTTGCCGAGGTACTTCTTAAGATCATATTATTATTTTTGTTTATGTTTTCATGAATTCAAATTTTGTACTAGATCCTTGATTTTTTGTTTTGTTATAATTAGACTAACTTGTTTGTGTACATGTAAGCATTTTAAGTGCATTTCATTTGTATGTTTCTTGATTTTTACTGTTCCACTTTTCAGCTTCATTTTTAAAAAAAATCCTCAATCTTGATTTTGATCCCTTCAATACATTGATAGAATAATGTGTTTATGATAGAAAATTTTAGTTCAATAGCATTTTTTTGCTAGAATGCTTGTGTATGTTATGTATATGTATGTTTGTCTTTAGTTGACCTTACATGGTGTTAGCTGTAGAGGAGTTTTGAATTGACTAGATCTATAATTTGGGTGTAGTAACTTTAAGAAATCGCTAATATACAGTGTATTAACAATTAATTTTTTTGACCAATATGTGTGTATGTAGCTAAAGAAGAGTTTAGTGTTAAAACGTATCACGTGTTTTTGAAATTTTTGATGGATATTGCCTCTGTTATTGAAATCGGTCGATTTCTGAAAAATCGGTCAAAATTTTGGAACCGATTCGGCCGATTTTGCAAAAATCGCCGATATTTAATATCTCTAATTTTCAATATCATATTGCAAAAATTGCCGATATTTAATATCTCTAATTTTCAAGTTCTGTTATTATGATAGTTGCTATTAATATTTTGCACCCTTTTGTAACTAGTGATAGTTGTCGACGTGAAATTGTCATTTATTATGATATTCATTGTCGGATGGTTAGACTAGTGACAAGCATCACTAAGTTATGGAAATTCTTGCTGGTAATCATTTTTAAAAAAAATTGTGTGCAGATCTGTACAATTCCCTTGGACACTGCCAAGGTTAGGCTTCAACTACAAAAGAAAGCTCTTGCGGGTGATGGAGTAGTTTTACCAAAGTATAATGGCATGTTGGGTACAGTTGGCACGATTGCGAGGGAAGAAGGTCTATCTGCCCTCTGGAAAGGCATTGTACCTGGATTACATCGTCAATGCTTGTTTGGAGGGTTGAGAATTGGATTGTATGAACCTGTATGTTCTCTGTTTATTTTCTACTACTGTACTATATTTTGGTATTTCTTGCTCGAGCAGTCACAATTTAATTTCAGTATCTATATATATGGAACAGGTGAAGAATCTGTACGTGGGTGAAAATTTTGTTGGGGATGTTCCTTTAACAAAAAAAATACTAGCTGGGCTTACAACTGGTGAGGATACAGAATTTATTCTAATATAAGCTGTTAGCACAAGAATATGAAATTCTACAACCTATAAGATTATCTGTCACCTTTTCTTTTTATTAGTGTTCACCACCCTCCCAGCCATCATCACATCGGCCCGATAAGAAAAATCAGATTTCAATGTAGAATAATCTCTGTGTTTTGGAGTTTGTGTTGTATCAATTATATATGGTATCAAATAAAACAGGTGCCCTTGCTATTGCGGTGGCAAATCCTACTGATCTTGTGAAAGTCCGACTTCAAGCTGAAGGAAAACTGGCACCTGGTGTTCCAAGGAGGTATAGTGGAGCACTGAATGCTTACTCCACAATAGCGAAACAGGTTATTATACAATCTTCTGCCCACGTGAATTTACAAACCACCTGTCACTATGTATCATTTCTCACTGTGAATCAATAATTTAGGAAGGAGTACGTGCCTTATGGACTGGACTTGGGCCCAATGTAGCACGAAATGCTATCATAAATGCGGCTGAGTTAGCTAGTTATGATCAAGTGAAGCAGGCAAGTCCCATAATCAAACTAAACTTCAGTTAAGCCCTTCATGTTACTATAGGAAATTTATTAGACTTCTAACTCTTTTGTTTTGTACAGACAATTTTGAAGATCCCAGGGTTTACTGACAATGTTGTTACGCATATATTATCTGGACTGGGAGCAGGTTTTGTTGCAGTCTGCGTCGGCTCCCCGGTTGACGTGGTAAGTTCTTTGTGCTGAATTTAGTGATTTTCTCATTGCATGATTTTTCTGCTGATGAATACAGTGTTGTCTACTTCTAAATTTGTCAACAAAGGTCTCTGTCTTTAATGTATGTATTCACATTAGTAATACTGAATGCTTTTCAGATTTTCTGCAGTTAGCTTCTTTTATGCATTTAACTGTGTTCACTGCTTTAAGGTCAAATATGCTATGATTCACAAAATGCTGCAATTTTTATTTTGGACTAATCTGACCCAATAAAAAATTATAATTACGACATGGGGATGACATTTAAATCTAGAGTGAAAAAGTTGATTTGATTTTGGCATTTATATATGTGGAAAACTTGCTAAACATGGTAGTATATTTTCTGCATGGTGAAGCATTTAAATGATACATTTAATGTAAAAACTCCACCAAGTTTATGATGGTTGTGATGTCATTGATAATGATAATGATTATTGACTAACCAAAAACCTTTTCCATTAAAGCCAGTTAGGAGTACACACCTCTTCTCACACTGTGTCATTAAAGGTGCACGGCGAGGGTTTTGCACTTCACCCCAGCGAAATCGATAAGGCATGCTTCTGACCCTTAGCCTGTGAGGCACGGGGTGCTAGGGAAGCAAAGCGGCGCTTTGTGAAATGAGGTGCAATCCTCTGATTAATTTATTTAATAAAGAATCCCACACGCTAATCACTAATCTTCAGTAGTTAATTGTAAATATGGAAAGAATACAACCTAATATAAAGGAAAATGTTTAGCCTTTTAGTCATGAACCCCCTTCAGCTGCTAAAATGTTGACATAATTCCTTTGTTGGGTATAGAATACTTTTGCGCGAATCCTGAAAAAAGTATATAAGAGAGTACTCTTTTTCCTTCTCTTCTTCTTTTCTTTCGGGTGAGCTCGGACTTGCGTCCGATACTCACAGCTTTTTTTTCTTTATTAACTCACAGTTATTCTCTCACAGTCTCACTCCTTCAGTTTTTTTCTCTAGATATATTAGGTGATAATTGGCTAATCACCTACTTATGCCATAGTTCAATAGATACTTCCACTTCCACGGTTAAGATGTCCATTTTCTTGTTGCCTCACTATTTTCGTAAAAATTACTTCTAAAATTATTCCTCTCACATACATTCTCTTTTTCTCATTAGGTCACAGAGAAAATCACTTCTGCAAATAAAAATATTGAAAGAACAAAAATTGAGAAATGTTATCAATTTCCAAAAAACCACGATAGCATATATTATTCAGTTTCATTTGTTCAAAGATGAATATTGCAAGAATTTATATGAAGCAATCACTTACTGCAGTGTTCTAGGTAGATTCAGAACAGATTTAAAAGCACCAGAATCAGGTGTCGGGGCTATTAACATTTTAGGGTGCTTTATATCACTGAGTTATAAGGTGCATTGTTACATTTTAATGATGATTTGTAGTTATAAGTAAATGGATAAGTAAGGAATACTGAGGATGGCACTTTGTGTTGCCGCTTAATATCAGTTATTATAAGCTAGTATCCCTTTCATGACATAATCTGGTATTTCTTCATCCTTTTACCTCATATTTTTTGTATTTATAGTTAAAAATTCTGATATCTTTTCCCAGAATGAATGCTCTAAATCTCTGCTTAATCTTAAAGTTTGGAATCGGTTTCCTTTATGTTTATGGTATTCTTAGACATACACAAGTGTATGTAATATGATGGTTACTCTACATGTATGTTGTTAACATTGGCATGTTATGTTTTTGTAAGTTTAGGGGCTCTATATGTGATTAATTGGTTCACGATATTTACCGATTAATGAGCTCAATAATCTCACAAATGTTCTTGGGTATCATTTTCAAGGTAGGTCGCATTTAAGTGGCATACTGTCATGCGTGATGAGGTGTCTTCCATTATTAAATATTTGAATTTTAGTATATACTTGCCTTCAGTAATGCATTGACCGTTGTTGAACTTGCACTCAAATTTCTGTAAGCAGTGAATGATTGAAAAGATTACTTTTGCAGGTCAAATCAAGAATGATGGGAGATTCCACCGCATACAAAAATACACTTGATTGTTTTGTTAAGACTTTGAAGAATGATGTAAGCTTATTGTCTTCCACTAACTCTAGTTTTATCTTGCATCATCATCTTTTAAACAATATGCACCTGACTGACAGACAATCCAGGGGTCGTGAAGTTGGAGTGGGTTGCAAATATGTTTCTCTAGTTTTCTCATAAATAAAACATTTGAGACATGTTTGTTTAAAAATGCACAATAGCTCCATCATTTTGTTACAGGAACAATTTTGGCTAATTTTCTCTAGCAATCATCAACGCCAAAATTACATGTGGCTTCTTCTCTATGCAGTATATGATAATTAAGAATGAGTATACTCATTATAGTGAAACCTTCTAAACCTTTCTGTGGCTGTAACATGTTTTTAAGAAACATTTGCAACCCCCACTTATGTACATTATGCAAAGGCCATCTCATTATACTATGATAATTAGTTAAAACTTGGTAGTTAGCAAGTCTTGCATTTAATAATACATAAAGCATCATCACGAGATACTAAACCAAACTTCTCATGATATTTTACAGGGACCTTTTGCATTCTACAAGGGCTTCATCCCGAATTTTGGACGGCTTGGATCTTGGAATGTGATCATGTTTTTGACATTGGAACAGGTATTACTTTCGATCTTGACCAGAGCATTTTATGTATCTTGGAATTTGTATCCCCATAATCTCCTTCTTATCTTGCTACTGGTTTCAGTCTTCTCCCGACCCCAATATAGTTGAATTATCTTTACCATTATATTAGGATCCCAAATTGTTCTCTTAGACTGCCATCTTAAGTCTATTAGACAAGTGTTTTGAAAGCGACCCTAAGTATACTTCTCTGACTAAAATTAGATTCAAGGTTATATTGGTTGTATTTTGTTGGCTTTTGACATATGCTTCTTTATTTTCTTGTGGCAGGCCAAGAAATTGGTTAAAAGCATCGAGTCAGCTTGATTTCAAACTATGCGGCAACAGAATTTGTGATCATCAATTAAGTGCTGATCATCAAATTATACCTAATAAATATCCGTTAAAAGGAACATCTAAAATTAAACTATACAGTTGTAGGCCATTTAGTTCATTAGACTTTTCTGTTTTTCATATAGCAAACAAGTTTTGCTCAATACTTAGTAACCTCTTTACAGAGGAAAATGCCAATTGAACTCATGGCTTTGCTTAAGAGGCATGTATCATCAGGGGGTAGACTACAACTTGAACTATTGTTTAAATTGCTCTTGACTTTGGTTTCTCCGTTACAAATATTAAACTAATCATAAAGGAAAGAAGTGAGGATACATTTTTTCTCGTAATCCAAACATTTTTATCAAAATTCAGTGTTACATTGTGTTCTCTTGCATATCAGATTCCTATATCTTTCATTTGATGAGAAAATTCCACTAGCACAATGTCACTGCAACTACACTGGAAGGTTTATAAATTAGAAAATAAAAATAAAACATATTAGATATTAAAAAATTCATGTATATTTTATATCTAATTTATAGAAACAATGCAAGAAAATGTTATGTATGATAGTATGTTTTCAAAATTTTAGGTAAGAATATTGAAAATTCTAATACATATAATTGAGAAATTGTTATAAAATAAGATTAAAAATTGAAAAAAAAAATAATGTAAGAGCAAGTGTTTTTATATTTTAATTCTACAGATTTATAAGTTGAAATTTCAACACCATCGTTATATTCTTTTGACATAATGTCGGATTGTCGGTTATCATGCATTACCAATATTTTATTTCAATATTATACCATTATAATCAAAACATAGGATATTGGATTGGTTATGGTTTGATATACAAAATTTTGTACATTGAATGATAATTATTAAATTTTAAAACAGATCAGTGAGAGTTGTTGGATGTAATACTAAGAACTTATTTTTTTCTAATATTTAAAATGGTTAAAGTTTGAGAAAATGACTACCTCATTTTTGGTATTTATTTGTCCAAAACAACCCTTTTCAAATACACTAACCAAAATATCCATTTTAATCTCCATTTGTAAAGAAATATCAGAGGTGATGTTTTTCATCCAATGAAACGTTAGTAATGATCCACCAGAATATCTTGTGGGTATTTAGATCGATGTTTATTGAGTACTGATATTTTGGACATGTTTTCCTAATAATTAAGTATTTTAGGCTTTCAACATTCAAAATCGAATCACGTCAACTACATATTATTGTTAAATATTTATATTATACTAGTTTATAATTTTTTTCGATATATAATAAATTTTATTTTATGTTACAATAATTTTTTTATACAATCACTATTTAAAATATTTTATTTTAAATTTAATTTAAATAATTTAACATAAATTTAATTAATGATATGCATGATTTTAAATTGATATTATAAAATTTTAAAATAAATGTCGCTGATGGAATTCGAACCTTGAAATTTTAGTAAATTAATTTAATCGTATAACATATTTAATTATTAGATCTAACGATTTTGACTTTTTAATAAAAATCTAACGGTCATTATTCGTAGTATAATAATCATTATTTTTAATATTTTTTTAATTTTAATTTAATATAATTTAATATACCCCTGTTTACGGAATATACTAATGTTTTCTTATTATAAACAAAGTATACAAATTTTTAATATATTTTATTAATAATTGAAAAATATGGTATGATATTTTCGGATATATATTAATGATTGTAAGATTAGTTTTAAATCAAAAAGGTAACGTATTTTAATTCAAAAGGAAATATTAATGATTGGATGATATGATAAAAGGTAACATCTTTAACTAAAAGTAAATGTGAAAAAGGCAATCGACTAATTACCATTAATTATATTATGTTAATATTTATTTTAGGTTTTGTCGGGCCTCAAAATTAATTTCCACAAAAGTCTTTTATTCACTTGTGAGCCTAGTGACACAATAGCTGATTTGGGAGCTAAAATTCTGGGTTGCAAGGTAGGCCAGTGGCCTATGTACTACTTAGGTGCTCCGATAGGTTGTTCACCTAAATGGAAAATCTTTTGGGCTCCATTGATTCAAAGAATGAGTGACAAGCTTGCAAAATGAAAATCCGCTTCTTTAAATAAAGCAGGTAAATTGGTTCTCTTGAAAGCCTCACTTGATAGCTTGCCGATTTATTGGATGAGTCTTTTTAAAGTACCGGTAGGGGTGTGTAGGCAGCTCGACAGAATCAGAGGGGACTTCTTTTGGAATAAGGGTGGCTTCTCATCATGCGTTAAGAAAATGCATACAATTAATTGGAGTTCTATTGTTAAACCGAAGTATCAAGGTGGTTTAGGGGTATCCAATTTGCAAGCAAGAAATTTGGCTTTATTGAGTAAATGGGTAGGGAAATGGTTTTCTGAAAGGGATAAAATATGGAACAAAGTGTTGAGATTCAAGTATTCGATCCCAATAGGTGCACCCCTGGAAAGTTGTAGGGATATCAAATCTTCCTACATTTTTTCTAGTATTCAGAGTGTGTTTAGCGCTAATATGGATATCAGTCTATTAAAGAAGGATTTCAAGTGGCTAGCAGGAAGCGGAGAATATGTGCTTTTTTGGATGGATAATTGGTCCGAAGAAGGTGTTTTATGTGATAAATTTAAGAGATTATTCTCTTTATCAGTAAAGCATTTTTTTGAGGTTACGAGTTTCAAGGATATTTTAGATAATTCTCATTGGTTGAGACCGCTTAGAGAATGGGAGAAGGGGGAAGTCAGTAAGATCTGGACGATATTAGTCAAGTTGAGTTTCTCTAACAAAAAAGATTTGTTGTTTTGGTGCCCCTCAGGCAAACCTTTCACTGTGAAGGATTGCTACCAATTAATCTTGCCACCTCATGCTTCTTTACCCGTAGAGATTAGATTGCTATGGAGGCTTAAAATCCCACCAAGAGTGCAATTCTTTTTATAGAGTTTAATATCAAATTCTCTTCCCACTGCCTTTTTGCTTTCCTCTAGGATTAAGGATCATTCGATATCTCATATTTGCACTAGATGTGGGATTCAGTCAGAAACTCAAGATCACTTATTTTGGGAGTGTGATGATTCGAGATGGATATGGAATTTCTTTCAATCGTGGTGGAATGTTAGCTTTACCAAAGAATCGTGTTGGACTTCAATATTAAAAATCAAAAGCCCAACGGTGAGAATAGCTTGTGGAATCACTTTTTCTGCTGCATTATGGTCAGTTTGGTTATGCAGGAATCAGTTAGTCTTTGAGGGTAAGAGATGTAGTAGGGAAACAATGAAAGAACTCATTTTTATGCGCTCTTTGAAATGGTGTGAGGCTTCAAACCTGGCAGAGCTACAAATGTTATCGATTTGGGAAGTTAATCCTGTGGGAGTCATACTTCTAAACAGTAAACTAGCAAAGAAAAGGTTAGTAGATGATCAATCAGATTTGATAGGTTTTGTTGATGCCTCATGGAAGAAATCAAAGAAGGGTATATTATTTACAGGAATAGGGGGTTGCTTAAAGGATGGGGCAGGTAATCTTGTGACACCCCCCAAATCCGGGGTCAGGAGATTTGGTCGTCACGGGAAAATACTCAAAATAAAACATTTGTTTAATAATAATCATTCACTTGTGATTGTCCAACACTGGAAATATAACATCTGTGACCCCAAACATACCAATATCTTTTAAGGTTATAGGGCTAGAAACAAGAATCCAAATTCCGTTAAATAAAAAACATTCTTTCTTTACCACATTCTCTTTGATCAAATCTTAAACCATTGGTGTAACTTCGATAAGAAGTACGCCAGGCCAACTAGACTAGTACATAATAATAATAAATATTAGAACTCAATTATATAAAATAGATCTTACACTAAATCCAGACATCCTGAGCCAAGTCATCTTCGAAATAGCAGCACGCTTCTTCTCTTCCTGAGTTGTGCGGATACGTCTCGCCAAACTACCTTACTGAAATGTTAGAATTTACAACAGCAAGTATGAGCGAAAGAAATGCTCAGCAAGCGTATAAAAATTTTGATATAAAACCAGGATAAGTGGGGCATCAAATCAACTGAAATGTAAAACAGTTTATAGAGAAACTGAATCAACAACTGTGATATAATTCAAACCATAACTTAAATCATTTGGCATGTCATAAAAATGAATCATCTGCCAATTCACAATATAATATAGCCATTCGGGCGATATGGATTGGATACACTTATATAACTGAAACACAAAACACCATTGCCCCCTGATCAGGTTCATAAGCAATGGGACCCTTTATAGTCACCGGTACGTTACGATACCCGTGCTATAATTCGGATTTCTTGAGGGTACCAAAATAGGCAAGTAATGTTAGCCTATAGGAAGATGGTATGGTTACCATATCCTCCTTAAATATAGCTGGACCAACTACTCGATGTGGCCTCCTCTGCTTTACCATTTTCCAATCCAATAGAGCAATTTCCGAATTCAACAGGAAATGCTTAGTTTCACATACAGTTCACATCCCTATTATTTACTACGATAATAAGGATATGAAGAGTTTATCTTAAACAATTCCCCACATCAAGGGTACCAATATCAAGCAACTGTATTCGCACAAAAATATTTAAGAATCACAAATAGCTTTGAACAATAACTATTTGTCATGATATGAAGAAATGAAACAGAAAATAAAAAGTGTTTAGGATGATCAAGAAAATACTTGCCTCTGGTCCTTAGCTATTGCGCAAAGTCGAGGTAACCCGTCTACCTTCTTCTTCTATCTTACGTCATCATATCCTCTGTTTTAATCATGCTTTGGTTTACGTTTTAGCGGTTGCCACAAGTCTGATCTGTCGATATCGGCCCCGCGTGTCTACTTCAATATCTCTGTTGAAAGAAAATAATCGGAAATGTCCCCTTTGAACATAGGCGTTTTCCCGGTGTTAAAACACCTCACAAGTAACCCAGCAATTCCACAAACAATACCTTCATCTCCAACCTTCTTTATTACAATCCACAAACAATACTGCATCCATCTCCAACCTTCTTCATAACCCAAAAAAATATTTCATCCACCTCCAACTTCCTTTATTAAACATTTACTTATCTCCGCTGACAAACCTAAGTCAATATTCAACAATTAATCCTTGCGAAAATAAACGATATCACCATCGTTGCCAGTAAATCAAAGAAAATATCGTCTACTCTTAATGACATCTTATAATATAAACCATATAACCAATTAACACACATTAACTATATATCGGTCACAACTCAATTTATAACCTAACCTTTGATACTTAATACCTTTGACAATTTACATCGCACGTATAAGGACTCCATAAGTAGATCACATAATCACATAGCACGTAATTCACATAGCAGATACGACTTACAAATAAAAGAGCATTCAAAGCATTTTTAAAATATTTAAAAATATTTTTAAATCACTTAAAAGAATTTTAAAAGATTTAAATACCCTTTTTGAATCAAAAATGATTTCTAATAAACCCTCCGGGTAATTATTGGATCCCCAAAATATTTTAATAAATATTTAATCCGGGTTCATAAATAATTTTTATAATTTTAAAACTATTTTTACCGTTCCCGGATTATTTTTAGGATTTAAAACAATTTCTTTCTATTTTAAATCACTTTTCAACAGAAAATTGGTTAATAATCCTAAATAAATTAATTAGAATCAAGTAATAATTAATTAATAAAATTATCTAATAAATAATTACATTTATTAGATAATCAAATTAATTAAATCATTATTTGAGATTAATTAATATAATTAAAAGTATTTAATTCTTAATTATTTTTGAATTAAAAACAAATAAATAAAGAAATAATTAAAATGGAATTCAGAAATAAATTCATGATTTATCAAACATTTTCAGAAAATAATATTTCTGAAATTTATAATTAAATTCAGAATTATAAAGTAATTAAAAGTAAATAAAAGTAATTAAAAGTAAATAAAAGTAATTAAAAGTAATTAAAAGTAAATAAAAGTAAAAATAATTAGTAAAAAGTAAAAAAAAATCAATTCTCAAAATCATTTTTCAGAAAAGGTTAAAAGGTTTTTAGGATCAAATGGGTACTGTTCATCACCATCTTCGTTGTTCTTCGTATGAATGCTCGAAGAACAACCACCTCCGTCAATGGCTGCTACCCAGTTTCCGGCCACCGGAAAAAAAATTCCGACAACCTCCGGCAACCCTTAAAACGCACCGATCGTTACGTTTTTAAGCACGAAATCACTCCAAATCGTCTCCTAAACACAACCATACCCTTCAATCAAACCCAGATTCGACCAAACTAAAAATCCGGCCAAAACGAAATAAATTCCGGCGACCTTCAATCATTTTTCGACGACACGAATCCGACAACCAAATCAGTCGTTCTTTATATCAAAATGAAGCTTATTACTTGTACAAGCTATACCAATCATCAACAACAGCAACAAATCACTCAAGAATCCAGAAATCGAAATCAAAATTTCTCACCCACACAAAAATTCGATTTTCATATTTAGTACACAACAAATCAGTTAAAAATCATCATAAAATTCATGGAAGCATGAGCAATCTGTAGGAACTAACCACATCAACAACAAATCATCCTACAATCCATACCAAATTTAATTCATACGAAAATTAACTAAAAATAAATAAAATTTCGATCGAGGCATACACACATATCAACACCCACATAAACATGTAGTAGAGATCAAGAGCTTCAGTTTGGTTACTCACATGATCGATTTGGATGCCGGAATCACTGTGAAAAACGGGTTTGATTCTGATGAACACCAAGAACAATTTTCCAGAATTTTCAGAAAATAAAAATCAAAAATCTGATTTTTGATTAATTTTAACAATTAGAAATAAAATTCTGCTATTTATATTAATCTGAAAATTAATACCCCAAAAATATTTTTAACCCCTAATTAAAATTATTAAGCCTTAAAAATAATTTTTATGGGATAAAAATGTAAAATTTTTATTTTTAAACAAATATAATATATATGCCAAAATTTCCCAAAAATTATGAATATTACAAAAATTACAACAAATTTCATTTTTATATATCCTACCATTTTATAAAAATAATTTTATCAAAAACAGGGCCTCAGATTCAATATAGGGGCTGGATCTGGAAATTAAAATGCGAAATAATTGTATTCTAAAAATATAAAAATTACAGAAAAATAGAATAAAATATTCTATGATACACAGAAGTCACATAACACGTATGAGATAATTTTCCTATTTAATAAAAATCATAACGCGTTTAAATATATTAAAAATAAATTGACACACATTAAAATCAACTAAAAATATATTTTAATATAATAAATTACACGTAATTTTTCGGGTCGTTACAAATCTTCTATTCGTCTTTTCAGGCCCTTCGAAAGCATCTTCTGTAGTGTCATGTGAAGCTGAAGCACTAGAATTTCTCTTAAGTCATGTTAGAGAATATCCAGGACATAAGAAACAAGTCACAATTTTCACGGACAACTGGGAACTAGTTAATGCAACTCATAGACTCAAGTTCTTGAATGAGGATGTTTGGTTCATTAGTGATGATCTGAGAACAATGTTGAAGACAACCAAATTCAGAATAACAAAGGTTGATCGTCTACTTAATGCTGATGCAGACAGTCTTGCTGCACAAGGTGTTAATAGAAACAAAACATTTTATGCGTGGTGCTGAGCTTTTTAGGTGTTGGGTTCTGTTTCTTGGTTTTTGTGGTTTTCTTCTTTTAGTCATATTTTATTCTCTCATTTCTTTTCTTCAATTTCTTAAAATTAGGATAGAGATTTACGACTTCTAGTATAGCCTTAGTGTTTTTCGTAGTGGGCTGGGCTATCTACTGCTAGGAAGTCTTTTAAAGGAGGCCCGTTTTCTTCAGATTTTTTCTCTTTTATCTATAGATATCAACAATTATGTGTTTTATTCCAAGGAAATTCGAACAGTCGAGGGTTTTGATAGCTTCTGTCGCTTAGGGACTAGTGCAGGGCGCTTTGGAAACGTTATTAGTGGTGTATATAATGTTTCTCCTTCTTCCAAGCACTTCATTCTCTTTTCTGGAAGATTTTTCTTATACCAAGCATGGTGGACGTTGGTATCAGATGGTCTCTTCCGAAGGAGGGTTATTTCAAGATTAATGTACATGGAATCTTTTTTGATGAGGCTCTTCCTAACGGTAACAGATCTGGTATTGGGATTGTTATCAGGGATGATAGAGGCGCAATTGTACACATGTATGCTGGGTCCTTGGGTATTCAGGAAAGAAGGTTGAATGAGTTTTACGTAATGCTTTTTGCATTACGTAAAGCTTTCTTTGGTGATTGCCGTTTGTTGGAGCTTGAATCTGATCATCCAGGAGCACACTAGGAGTGGCGACATTCTCGTTTTGTGAGCGAGGTCCCTAAGCACGAGTTTGCCTTAAGGCAACTTAATACTAGAAAGGAGGTCAAGAATTTTGTTATCGATGAGGTTTCGGTGGGGGAGGAATGCAACAGGTTGGCGATTTACTTAGCTCAGTTTGGAGTTCATAACTGGGATAGAATTGTATTAATTGATGGGCCGTTTGGGAAGGTGAATGAAATTTGGTACAGCGACATGGCATTAGGACCGGTTGGTCCGAAATTTGAAACAATCAGAGAGAGGGACTTTGCGGATGGAGTAGTGTAGAATGATGCTGAGGTGCAGGATGATGATATAATGAACTAAACCTACGGAAGCTGAGTTTTTCCAAATGTTCAGTCCTTGTCTTCTAGTCTTCTGTCCCTATTTTCTATTACTATGTTTAAGTGTTTGTAGTAAGTCTTTTGTGGGGTGTTATCTCTCTTAGTAGCCAAGTGTAGTTCTCATGTTTTGTGGGGTTTAGGAGGCTTTGTATCACTTGGTTATCTTTGTTCTTGAAACATCTTTGTTCTGGTTTAATTCTAATGCAATGTTTGTTGCTTTTCAAAAAAAAATATTTATTTTAGGTGTTTTAATATATATTATTCTTTATAATAAAGGGTAAATAAGTAAATTTACGAAGTACCAAAAAAAGGTACCAAAACTTTTATTATTTCAGCTTTTATATAATAGTATAGATTATAAACTACTCCTAGAAATTTAATGTTCGATTTCCGTCAACAACATATATATAGTTAAGAATTTATATTATTTATTTTCACCATATTATTATTAAATATTTATATTATTATATAAACTATTCTGATAAGTTCAATATTCAATTCCCATCAATAACATATCATATTTTAAAAAAATGTATATTATCTATTTCTAAAATGAAAGCAAAGTATTATCAATTATAATACTATCAAACAGGTCTTGTTATATTTTTTATTTTTAGATTAATTAAAAATTATATAATAAAATGTGAATAATAGAATAAAAAAATATTAAAAATCATCCATGCATTGGGCTACAAATTAGTATTATTAAGATATGTTTTATAGGTAAAATATATATTATTACACAGGACATAGTCAGAAATTTAAATTAATAAGGTAGAGACACTCATCAACAACTTACTCGTAATAAATAAAGAAAATTAGTAAATTACCAAAATATACCATCCACAAAAACTTGGTCCTTTCCTATCTCATAGACACGATGAATCGTGCACCTATATATGCTACAAAATTTTACAAACAATACGGCATTTCGTACACCATATCTGGGATATGTTATGGAATTGTGTCCTCCAAATACAGCATATGATGTGTCACGTGTCGTTATGGTAATCGTCACGAAATACCATAATAGTTGTTGCGATGCACGATTCATCGTGATAGGCTATTAGAGCATCTCCAACGGTAGGAGTTAAAACTGTTAGCTAAAATGTCATTATCTAAAATTTTGTTGAACCTGTAAGGATTTTTACTCCAACGGGGTATTAGTTATAATCATTAGCTATATCTAAATATAATATATTATTATTATTATTATTATTATTATATTTATTATTTTACAAACAATTTAGAAAAAATTAGTGGGAAGCCGAGATACAATTTGGGCCCCCACTCTTCTAGCAATAGCAAAACCCATCCTGGTAAAGATATGAGCAGTAGCATGAGCCCCAATTATTATTATTATTATTATTATATAAGGAAATTCAATAAGTTCAAATAAATTAACAAACATAATTACTTACATTTATATATTATAAAACATATAACTAAAACATATTTTATTATATTATAATATTAGTATTTTTATAAATTTGGTTAATAATAAAATAATATTTTTACACTTACTATTATTCAAAATTAATATTCATAAATAAAAAATAATACAACAATACATATAATATTAATGAATACTCCCTCCGTCCTTTTTGATTGTTAACATTTCACTTTTTCAAAACTTTCTGGCACGCATTTTAAGGTGCATTTTAAGGATAGTTAAATAACTTTTTTTTAAAATTTTCTTTTTCTGTATAAAAATTTAAACATTAAATTTTTATACAGAAAAAGAAAATTTTAAAAAAAAGTTATTTAACTATCCTTAAAATGCACCTTAAAATGCGTGCCAGAAAGTTTTGAAAAAGTGAAATGTTAACAATCAAAAAGGACGGAGGGAGTATATTGTAAATATTGAAAATATAATTTAAAGTAGTATGTCATATGTATAAATAAATAATAATATATAAAAAAAGGGCTAGGGCTAAGTGCTAGGGTTAGGGATATTTTAAGCGGAGATGACATGGATTCAGATATAGATAATAGCATGAGAGTCAACAAATATAGCGTCCTAGTTTTATGTGATCTAAAATTATTCCTAACAGATGCTGCCTTTGGAGTGACATAATATTTTAGATATTAGGTATAATACATGCCACATAGATTATATACCTAAGAGGAGCATAGCGTTGGAGATGCTCTTACTATACACGAAATTTCGTCTTTATGGATCATTTAAATTTTAAAGTTATTCATTTTAATTTTGGTCCATTTTGGACCTTCATCCTAATAAGAGCTTTGGCCAAGAATACCCCAAAAAGCTATATCACATAACAAAAATACCCCAAAGCACTGATGATGACCATAAATATTCGTCTATTACGCATTTCATATGAGAGTAATAGGGTTACGCATTTGATATTGGGGTAACTAGTATAGATTTTTTATCTATTACGCATTTGAAGAATGGGTAATAGGGGTTACCAATTTTCCAAATGCGTAATATGCTTTCTTGACACATCTATTACCCCTCTTACAAATGCGTAATATGTATAAAATCTATTACTTCTTTTCCAAATGCGTAATAGAGGGGTATTTATGGTCATCATCCATGATTTGTGTTATTCTCATCAATTTTATTAAAAAATGGGATATTTATGTCATTATTTCTCCTAATAAATAGTCACATCGAATTATCGATCCTTTAGTCAAATTGTCATCTCATTTAGGTCATAATTGGAATATAGAAGAAGAATAATGTCATTGTTACGTTCTCACAAAGACATTTTTTTAATATGTTTAGCAAAAATAAGTATATTAGATCATCTAACGACACTGGTTAATAATTTTCAAAAATTATTTAAAATAATAATTGATTAATATTTATCGAACATGTAAGATATTGTATTCGAATGAGATTGGTTATAATGTTTAAAATTATATATACAATTATGTTACAAATTATGTTACAATTCTGTTGAGATTCAATAAAAATAGGAACTTGGCTATATTTTTAGAGTATTTATCAATTATACTATCTTTTTTACTTTTATTTGCAATTTTATCATACTTGTAGAATTTTTGCAATTATACTATCTTTGCAATTTTATTTGTAAATTTAATAAATTTTTATTATCATTTATTTAGTTCAATAATTATGCAAGTAAGATGGGTTTCTGCTGACTGTGTGCCATGTGTCAGGTGGATTCCACCCTACTAACGTGGCAGATGACATGGTAGGTGGGTCCCACCCCCTGATGTGATAGTAATGTTATTTTGATAATTTTGGGTCCCGCAAAGGTATATACCTATATGTGTATTTAGTTTAATAAATTGATATTTTTGCAACTGTTTTAAAAATGATAAGATGTTTTTGGAAAAATCTTTCTACACTTGAATATTTATCAAAAAAACCCTTTTTTTATTTAAGAATTTTGCATAATTGAAGTTATAAAATTTATATAAATTATAGATAATATTTGTCATCTAGGATTTTTTTTAATTAGGAACTTATATTAAAGATGCTCTTTGTTAGGTCCAAATGTGTTGTAGAGGGGGGTGAATACAACTTTTCGATTATGAGAAGCAATAAATACGATGCAATAAATGAACACACAGATTCAAGGAATATATTTCTTTATATATAACTTGAAAAGGTTGCTACAACATTCATTACAAAGTATAACAGAAGTTCAGAGAGAAGTGAATGATTCTAAGCTCTGTGAATAAACTCTCTCTCTTTCTCTTGTGTTTTTCTCAATATTGCTCACTGACTAAAACATTACACAAGTGCTTCTATTTATACTACATGTAATCTATGACCTGTAGTCTTCAAAGACTAAGATGTACGTGGCCCAATGATGTCCACATAAATCTTGTCTTATCTTGAAAGCTTGGAAATCTGCCAATCAGAAGATGCCATGTGTCATGTTGAAGCTGCACTCTAAGTAGAACTTCTACTTGAGAATTTCTACTTAGCCATCTCGAAATTCTAAGTAGAATTTCTACTTGAGAATTTCGACTTAGCCATCTAGAACATTTAGTACTTAGAAAATATTCTGATCTTCAACTTGAAACTTCAATGCACATCTTGAGCTTGTGATATCTTCATATCTTCTTTGTTCTTCTACAAGCTCTTGAACATGGATCTTTATTACTGACATAAACTTGCTATCAATGTCCTGACACTTGATGCACTGGTCTGGTTCATAAGTGACTAGTCTCGATAGTGTTTCTGCTTCTTGAATAAATTACCATATTCACTTAGTAACTTGGCTTTCCAATATTTGCTTTCCTTCTTGTTCACTTGAAATCAATTGGTCTTGTTGATACTAATAGTTATGATCTTGATTCTCGAATTCTCAAATCACTGAGGCCTGAACAACTTTGACTTGAACTTCTCTCAATGATTTCTTCTTGGCTTGATCATAGTTAACATGTTCAATTGTATCAATTACCTTGTCTTCATATAGTGTTGATTTCTTGTGACTTCTTGTTCTTGATTGTCTTCTGGTTAAGTATCTTTTCGTTTAATTGAGTTATATTAGTTATAGTGTTACAAGTTTATACACTCTGCCTTTCAATCTCCCCCAATTTGATTGTCTAATAATGACATTCAAATTAATGAAGGATAACTCAACTAAACAATGAGACGAGAAAAGATAATTAACATTACAGTCTTGAAAAATATACAATTTACAAGTACATGAAAACAATACAAAGAACTTAAACTAGAAACAGAAATCGAACCTCGAATTAAAGATCATTTGAATGATTCCTATCACCTGGATTATTTCATATCTTTTAGTCAAACTTATATCACCTTATTGGATTCATTCTAAGATGAATTTTCCTCAAGTGAGTTAAAGCAACCGAAAGACATGAAGTTTTTCCAACTTCAAGTTCACACCACTCTGACCTTTAACCCTAATTCCGTTTCCTCTTCCTAGCTTCAGCAGCTTGGTCCTTTTCTTCTTTTTGCCTTCTGCGCTTCTCCTCCTGCTGCTTTTGTTTCTTATATACTGGATTATGAAGTTGCGTCCACCTAGTATTCAACAAACTTACTGCTTCCATCTCTAGAGGGTTCCTGGGTTCTGGGTAAGGATGTTTAAAAAGCCTTCTGAGTTTGTCCACCTCCTGAGTAGTTCTGATCTCTGGAATGTCCTCAAATTTCTTCATTATAAGCCGAGGTTTCCTATGAGTTTTATCAGATTTAAACTGACAGTAGATCATTTTGGGATAGCCTATGACACGGTTAGTATTGTGGACACTAGCCGCATCTCGCTCCAATCGCTTCATTTCCACTACTACATCAGATAGGTAACTCACGAGTCTCTGCTTTTCATTTACATACTTAACATCCACATCTTCCCATTTGAACACATATAACACTTTCTCCAGAAATGCAGCATCTTGAGTCTGCTTCAGCCATTCTCTACTCATATGCAAGAGTGTTTGCTTCTGGTCTGCATCTATGAATACTGTTGTGGGAGGATTTTAGCACAACTACGTGGAGGCCATTGCTGGAATAGCGCCGTAAAATATGGAATCTCTCAACTGCCCGGAAAGGCTCGCAATCGGAGATTTGAGGCTAGCCGCCCAGGAAGGCACACGGCTAGGGGTTACCGAAGAACACGGGAAGGTGTTTTTGTGATGATTGGGACTGAATCTACGGGATAGAGTTCAAGGACCATCTGTTGGCCAGCCAAGAACCCTAATTTGACTGTGTCACACAAGAGTGCACGTGCTCTAGCTACTCAAGGAGTGTAAAGTGTCGAAGAAGATCCCGTAAACTGCCTACATACCACTATTTATAGTGGATCAAGCCCCGATGTAGTTCTTGATTGATAAGTTTGATTGTTTGTGATGAGTTATCTCGTATCTCATGAGATAATGGCTGATATTTACGTATATCAACTGATTGTGATATAGTT
The DNA here is from genome assembly GCA_037693485.1 of Kitagawia praeruptora. Taxonomy (NCBI): domain Eukaryota; kingdom Viridiplantae; phylum Streptophyta; class Magnoliopsida; order Apiales; family Apiaceae; genus Kitagawia; species Kitagawia praeruptora. The sequence continues at coordinate 42,139,719 of CM075351.1, forward strand.
ATCAGGTTTCCAAGTTATATCAGGACTGTTGGAAGCCTATCCATTGATGTTTATCTCAAGAATGAAGGATTTATCATGTATATATGATGTATATCCTCGAATAACTGAATAATTATCCGTTTAGAGGTGTATTTCAGCTGTAGAGACGTGCTCCTAAAAAGTAGGAGGCGTGCCTTATCTGAACTGGCAGCATAATCAGGCTTCCGGCGGAAGCTGGGGGTACCACCCGGTAGCCTGACTCCGGTAACCTGACTCCGGTAGCCCAATTATGGAAGCCATACTAGAAGCCCTACCTGATGGCTATCCTAGTCTGAATCTGTGTTTCTGTCAGGCTTCCGGGGAAGCTGGGGGTACCACCCGGCAGCCCCTCCGGTAACCCTGTTACGGAAGCTATGCTGGAAGCCCTCTCTGATGGTTGTCATTGGCTATGGATGAGACTATCCCCGGGACCATAAGCCTTATATTCTTTCAATGTTCATCGCAAGGTAGCCCCTCTGGGGGTACCGCCCAGTAACCCAAACTATGGCAGCCCCTTTGGTAAGCCGGTTATGAAAGCTATTCTGGTAAGCCATGTCTTGTAGCTGTACTGGAAGCTATGTAATGATGTCTATAGGTTGTGGATCATCAATGGGAGGCCATTCCCAGGACCCTTATCGTCATATTTACCTGCTACCCATCTCATGGTAGCCCATATGGGTTGTCATATGCTCTTGGAAGCCTGTTATCCGGGAGCCATGCCATTCGGGAGCCCTTCTACCCGGGAGCCCTATTATCTTGGGAGCCCTGTTATCAGTTTTCATGGGTTACCACGGGTACCTTGGAAGCCCTCTAAAATATCCTCTTTTCTTGTGGATTGGACCCAAAACTCATAATGGGCCTAAATCTGATCCATGCAAGATTTTGGTCACAACAACTACCCCCCGGTTCCTTGAAGCATGAGTGCAAGAGGAACCAGAACAAGGTAAGGTCCAATCCTTTCTCATTATTCTCTTGGAGAAGTACACATCTTCCACATCGTGTTCCCAAGCTTACATGAGCTAACTCGGCGTAAGAAACAGGAAACACTCTACTTCTGCATGCATATTTTAATGTGAGTTCTCAAATCAAGGATATCTTCTATTCACTTCGTATCATTCGTGGTACTCCGGTTGGCAGCATATCATGGGGCTATCGGCTTCTGGCATTTCTTTTTTAAACATCAGGACTTTACATTCTGAGATGCTTCCTTTCTCTACCAAATTGGCCTTCATATAAGAATCTTTTGATGTCTGGAAGCTTCTGTGGTTGCAGGGATGCCTCAAGCGTCCAAAACCTGGGCTACCAAGACAACTAGAAAAAGAGATAAGTAACTAGGGCTAAGTAGCCCTTAAAGACAATGCACAAGATCACACATATTTGATGCATACAGGAAAGTATGAATATGCTAGTGCAAATGATTTTGTAAAAAATGTATGTTGCCGCTTCTCCAATCAAGTAGGACCTTGGCGAACAAACTTTTTCAGGCATTGTGCCACAATTTTCAGATGTTTCCATTATTCCAACGCATTGGATCCCCAAAGAAATTGTTGAGTATTTTGAGGACTTCTCCTATAATGAGTATTTTGAGGACTTCTCCTTTAATGAGTATTTTGAGGACTTCTCCTATAAGTTGTAAGTGATTTGTACTCACATGAATTTTCAGGAGGCAACACATAATCTCATATGTGCGCTTATACCATTAATAATCTTGTATGCGTGTCTCAAGGGGAACCAATGGAAGGTCGTGGAGACACCTTCAATCGCTGCCATGTCTTTCCAAGTGGTAACATGTGGGGCATATAGCGTGCCTAGGTACCTACTCGACAGTTTCAGCTAGCAATTTCGAAAAAATGTTTATAAAAACACATGCATTGTGTAAATCATGATGATTTTCATGTATTGGTTTAGGTATAATTCAGATCATGTAGGCATATTCATATGTTTGTGAATTTATGCAAGGCAAAACAATGATCTTTTTGACAGAACATGCATCTCAGCAAAGCTTTCAGATGAATGTTGAAAAATCTTCTTTATAAGTGTGGAAAACATGCATGATAGTGAAAATGCAAAGGCAATAGAGTAGAACTTATCTTTGTTCTTATCATGTCGATCCGGATTCGGGTTTCCGTTGCTGAACGTTGAGGGTGGAAGCCCCTTGTTTCATGTGAACTTCTGATGGGAACCCCTTTTTCCTCTTTGTGGTAGGGTGTTGGGGAACCGAGTTACCCCTCGAGCCCTTAGATCTCTTTCTCATGTAATATGTTAGCCCATTCCAGCTTTAATCTTACTTTTGTGAAGTCTAGAAGTTGTTGGCTGTAGCTGATCATCAATGAACCTGCAAGCTGTTTGACAGAAGATGCAGAATGGAAGCTACAAGCTGGAAGCTATTAGTTGGAAGCTGTTAGCTATAAGTAAATAACAAGGAAACTTGTTAGCCATAGGTAAACATCATGAAACTCGGAAGCCATTTGCTTCAGGTGAATAGCAATCATCCTGCAAGCTATTAATTGCATATAAATAATATGTAAACAGTTAGCATTAGGTATATAGCATGAAACCTATTAGTAGTAGGTAAACAGCAAGGAACCTGCAAGTTGTTAGTTACAGGTGAATAACATTAACCTTGCATGCTATCCATTGCAGGTGAGCACTAAAGATATAGGCTAGCCATTAGCTACATATAAACATTCAAGGAATTTATTAACATCAAACATTACTTATCTCACAATATTTTCTAGTGCATGCCTGATGTTCATCTTATGTATCCTAAATGAGTGACAACATATGTATTGCTTAGGCAGTATCTAGACAGGTTAATAACATATTTGAATTTTAGTAGGCAAGAGTCATTTAGCATCATGCAGATATTCATGTGGTAGAGTCACATAGGATGCACAATGAAAGATATCTTGTAGGTCTTGCTAATCATCTTGACTTAATACCTCTAGCATATCGAATTCCCCTATTCACGCAAGGATTTCAATGAATTGGGCATATCAATAAGTAATAACCTTAAGTCTAAGGGATAATCATTTCACATACTTATCATCGAGTGCAATTTCATGCAAGTAAAGAGGGTTTAGTTTCTCACATACCTGTGTAATTTAGTTATGACGTGTGTATTTAGACGCATCATAAATATTACCGCGTCTTCATCATAGGAGTAGCGAAGGAGCTTCCAACTTTGGAACCTTCGACTGTTTCAATGGTAACCCGTAATGATTGTTCACGTGCATTGTGGGTGACTGAAACCCTGCCCTTCGAGATTGCAGCATTCATCTAAGAGCTTCCACCGTGACATCTCGTCTTGGTAGCCCCACCTTGGGATACCCATCCTGGATACTTCATCCTGGAAACCCCATCCTGGGATCCTCATTCTAGATGTTTTATTCTGGAAGCCCCATCCTAAGATCCCCATCTTGGATGTTTCATCCTTGAAGCTCCATCGTGGATGCCCTAGGTTCAATGAAACCTTCATCCTGCAAGCTCTTTTGGTTCTGGAACCTTGTCTGGTGTAGAAAGTATTAGAGCTTCCGTCTTGGAACCTCAATATTTAGGAACCATTTTTGGAGTAGGAATCTGCTCATCTTCTAAAATCTGCTTAGCTTCGAAAGCCGATCCTGCAAAGCCTTAAAAACTCTACCAACAGGAACCTTAAAATATAATCATTAGGTTGGTTGGTTTGTAAACTAATCGTTATCTAGTCTTATGAATGTATACCTTGATCATGCTTTAGGCCTGTCTTTAGTAGGGTTATTCGATTATTCGCCTTAGACGTATGTTAATAGAATCTATATCCATCACTAGGTAACCTCTTTCTATCACTTAACGTTTAAAGTGCATGGGTTACTATCTAGCGCATAAGCAACTTAGTAAAATCTGTTTAGGCATTAGGCCTTCCATTCAAATTCTAGTACGTTTAAGCAGTTATATTCAGGCTAAGGCATTCTAGCTAAGCCTAAATCTAATTATTAGGGGCTAACCATTTACTTAGTGTCGTAGTGAATGCTTTCCTAAGTAAGCGAGGTGTTCGAAGTTTGATAGGATTGTGTACTATGAAGAGAATACTACTCTACAAGTAAAAATGATAATCAAGTTAGGCTTCCATACATGTGGTAACCTTTGCAAGTCATTAAAGGGGATCATAGATCTACTCCTAAATGCTTAATCATTTTTCTTTTATAGTCCTAAAGTATGCATATGAATTTTTTAACTAAACATTAGTGGATAAGCTAATTCTTTTAATAGCAAGCTTGGAAGAGTAATAGAGTGTATGAGCATTACCATAATTCAAAGGAGTAAGTTTAGTCTTCACATACCCGTATATAGATTGCTCAAAAGCGTATGGGGTTGCATGTACCTTATCCCTTGAGGTTGCAACTTCTGTCTTAGGGGCTTCCGTTGCGGGAGCTTGTCACCCGGAAGCCTGACTTTGGGAGCCCCATCTGGGAGCCTTACTTGTGGAAGCCTAGCACCGGCAGCCCAACCTGGAAACGTTTGTTCTAGGGCCCTATCCTTAGTCCGTGTGGTTGCCACCCTGGGTGTGGGGGTACCGTCCGGTAACCCTATAGGTCCTGGAAGCCCGCAGTATGGAAACCTGGCTCTGGGAGCCTTACTGGAGGTAACCCATTACTGGTAGCCTGGGTGCCGGAAGCTCGACCTGGGAGCCTTCATTCCGGGAGCCCCAATTATTTTATGAAATCGAGTGTGATAATGCCATGTAAGCCATTCCTGCAAGGCTACATTAGTAAAATCTTTGATAATCCATACGAGTTAACTCTTGTAACCACGTAGGTTAGTGATTGAAAGATCGATGTATGCCAATCACGGTTCCATACATGATTAATAACAAAGGAAGCCATGTATGGCAATCAGGGTTCCATACATGACTAAAAAGGAAGGGATCCAGGTGTGCCGATCAGGGTACCACACAAGCCCGAAAAATTAAGGGATCCATGTATGCCGATCAGGGTTCCATACATGCCCAAATAACCAAGTATGCCATGTGAACCAGTCAAGGTTCCACACATGTCTGCTAATTAAAAGAGGGATCCATATGTGCCGATCAGGGTTCCACACAAGCCCAAATAATGAAGGGATCCATGTATGCCGATCAGGGTTCCATACATGCCCTAGTGACCAAGTAAGACATCTGAACCACTCAAGGTTCCGTACATGTCTGGTATTGGAGGGATCCAGGTGTGCCGATCAGGGTACCACACCAGCCCAAGTAATGAGGGGAACCATGTATGCCGATCAGGGTTCCACAAAAGCCCAAAATAATGAAGGGGAACCATGTATGCCGAACAGGGTTCCATACATGCCCTGGTAACCAAGTAAGACATGTGAACCACTCAAGGTTCCGTACATGTCTGGTATTGAAGGGATCCAGGTGTGCCGATCAGGGTACCATACCATCCCAGGTAATGAGGGGAACCATGTATGCCGAACAGGGTTCCATACATGCCCTGGTAACCAAGTAAGCCATGTGAACCACTCAAGGTTCCGTACATGTCTGGTATTGAAGGGATCCAGGTATGCCGATCAAGGTACCACACCAGCCCAAGTAATGAGGGGAACCATGTATGCCGAACAGGGTTCCATACATGCCCTGGTAACCAAGTAAGCCATTTGAACCACTCAAGGTTCCGTACATGTCTGGTATTGAAGGGATCCAGGTATGCCGATCAGAGTACCACACCATCCCAAGTAATGAGGGGAACTATGTATGCCAAACAAGGTTCCATACATGCCCTAGTAACCAAGTAAGCCATGTGAACCACTCAAGGTTCCATACACGTCTGGTATTGAAGGGATCCAGGTGTGCCGATCAGGGTACCACACCAGCCCAAGTAATGAGGGGAACTATGTATGCCGAACAGGGTTCCATACATGCCCTGGTAACCAAGTAAGCCATGTGAACCACTCAAGGTTCCGTACATGTCTGGTATTGAAGGGATCCAGGTGTGCCGAACAGGGTACCACACAAGCCCAAAAAGTGAAGGGATTCATGTATGCCGAACAGGGTACCATACATGTCCCGGTAACCAAGTAAGCCATGTGAATCACTCAAGATTCTATACATGTCTGGTAATGAGTATTCGGAGGACTTCTCCTAAAATGAGTATTTGGAGGACTTCTCCTACTAACCAAGTAAGCCATGTGAACCACTCAAGTTTCCGTACGTGTCTGGTAATAATCATGAAGCCTTTAGAACTTGACATTTTCAAGATGCCACTTTGAGAAGTATACTATCCGCTCCATTGCTTTAAAACTTGGCATTTTCAAGATGCCACTCTGAGAAGTATATTATCCACTACCCCCCAGTTCTTCATGACAGCTTGTCTGTGGTGGAGAACTAATTCATCTTATCACCAATCTAGTTGATATCATCTCAATTCTCTTATCGCTCTGAGTATATTTCAGTGAAGCTCATCAAGTAAAGTATGGGGAAGCCTCCTATGTACCCTGACAATACAGGACCCAGAACTCTGAAGTTTGTGAAGCCCAATTCTCCAGTTGGCTATGGACATGAAACCTGGATTGATTATCCGGTCAATCCTCTGAAAGTTGAGCATTTTTTGTAATAAGTTTTGGTAGCATGATTGTTACTACCCCCCGAGCCTCTGGTTTAGCTCTATTTTTGATATCTTCACTTCTTTCCTTAGAAGGTTTGAATCTATACCCGGGAAGCTGGGTATTGTATCATAACTTGTTGCAGCTTTTTGTCAGGTCCATAAATCTCAATTGGGAAGCCACATTTCTTTTCATAATTGGAAGTCCTATACCCATTTTCTTCTTGATAGGAAGCCTCCTTTCATTAATTTTGGATTTTCTCCATCTCTCATGTGGGAAGCTGCTAGCTATATTTCCCAAGGGGAAGCCATCCCTTTCTCGTAGCAACCTCTTCGAGAGGTTTTTCTTTGATTATGAGGCCTTTTTAATTGCCTCTGGTTTCCTTGCATACTCTCAGGATAACCTTCCATCCTATATTTGCCAGATAGTTGGTAGCCTTAATATGTGGCAACCCCGGTGGCATGCCATTCGTGGGCTTCATATCATTTCCTTTTCGGTAGAGTGATCATCAATATCCCGTTAATATTCTTGTGGTAGCTTTCCGGGATTTTGTTTGCTTTCATAATTCTTTTCCAATGATATCTCATGATTTGAGCTTCAGCTGTTGAAGTGGTTCTCATAGGAACATCTTGTGAGTGAAGTTTCTGGTTCATAACTCTTTGGGAACCTGAGGCGGCCATGATATATAGGCCTTCTTTATCTGGTAGCCTCTAGCCCTTAGTCGTCCTCATCATTCTCATGAGGCTTCTGTCAGGCTGCCGTCTTGACGGTGCTGCCTGGAGATGTTGGGAACTTGGTTGCCCCTTTTCCAAGAGCTTCCTTTGTTTTCTTGGTATTGGCACCTCCATTAGTTAGCTCTTCTCAAGGGCTTATATGCCTTTTCCTTTTGGTGAGAGACTTGGTAGTACTCTTCAGAGTTGTGTTGGTAGCCCTTTAGGCAACCGTTCTTATTTTGGATGGGAAGCCTCATGGTCAAATGACAATTGAGGCTACCACTCACTTTTTCCTTTTTTAGCTGGTAACCCTTTAACAAGATAATAGGATATGCTTTAGTTTAGCTTCCTAAAGTAATACCTGAGGACCTTCTCATCATTTGAGTTGTTCTCTGTTAGCAGCATGGCTAGTAGTTTCCTCATCTTCTGCATGGCATTTGTTTTCCGAGATGCTGATTAGCTGCACCGGAAGCCCTGTCTTTGCTTCTACAACATCAAAGTGCTCATCGGGAAAAGTTTTCAATTCCATGATTTTCTTTACCAGCTTCCAACATTAATATTATCGGTGGTGCTACCCCCCGAACAAATTGGAAACCTTGACATGAGGTTTCCATGATGGAAGCCCCACACTATAAGTGCACATCTTCTTTCTATTGACTTTTTTAAAACATCATCATCATTTGTCAATTGTATCAGGCATTTTGCTTATGATGACAGTGAATAGGAATATGTTTCCAGCTTTATAGATATTCAATTGGTAGAACATTTTGTTACTACCTCGGGTGGTGCACATGCGCTACCCCCCCGAGTGTCTATGAATGACAAAGTTTGTAGTAACTGAGTTCAAAGTTACACAGCTACAACTATTAAGTAGAATTCCACTGAGCCTATGCCCGAAAGAGGACTTCCACTAGGGCTTCCTGATGGGTGGTAATTCAGGGTGCCTTCTTTGGGACCCCAACCCAATCATGTGGCTGGTCAGTCTGGCTCCTTGGTGTTCTGCCTTCGGGGCTACCGGATCCAAGGCTTCCGAATTTTAGGGCTTCCGGATCTAGGGCTACCGGATTTCAGGGTTACCGGATCCAGGGCTACCGAATCCAGGGCTACCGGATTTAAGGGTTACCTGATCCAGGGCTACCGAATCCAGGGCTACCGAATCCTGGGTTACCGGATTCAGGGCTTCCGGATCTAGGGCTACCGGATTTCAGGGTTACCTGATCCAGGGCTACCGAATCCAGGGCTACCGAATCCTGGGTTACCGGATTCAGGGCTTCCGGATCTAGGGCTACCGGATTTCAGGGTTACCGAATTCAGGGCTACCATCATATTCGGGGCTGCCACTCGTTGCACAGAACCTGGGGAGTGGTGGCCCATCTGCCTCCCAGGCTTTGCTCAGCCTTTAAATAATAAATGGGTCTGGTTGCCCGTTGGAGGGTATATATTCTTCATCCATATTGCCTGGATTCATTTCCCGGTTGCCTCCAAGGCCGCAAGTATGCCGGAAGCCTGACTTATGCTTTATCCATCCAGCTACTGGGCTTCCAAAGGATAGGAACTTTCCTTCATTGACATGGCTATATGCTTGAGATTCGTTCTGACCTTGGTATTCATGGGTTTCCAGCGGGAGCCCTTCATGCTGATGCCTTGGTACCCCTACGCGGGATCCTTGGTGGAAGCCCCCTTGGCACCCTGATTGCATTCGTCCTCGAAGGCCATTTTGATCCCCCATCTGAGATCTCTTCAGATTACTTCTTTCAGGGGAAATTTTGCCCACCTTTCATGATGATGCCATGGTACCCCTAGGCGGGATCCAAGGTGGAAGCCCCCTTGGCACCCTGATTGCATTCGTCCTCGAAAGCCTTTTTGAGCCCCCATCTGAGTTCTCTTCAGATTTACTTTTTTCAGGGGAAATTTCGCCCATTCTTTCATGATGAGGCCATGGTACCCCTAGGTGGGATCCCTGGTGGAAGCCCCCTTGGCACCCTGATTGCAGTGGTCCTCGAAGGTCCTTTTGAGCCCCCATCTGAGATCTCTTCAGATTACTTCTTTCAGGGGAAATTTCGCCCATCCTTTGCAATTTCCGGCAAACAATCGGGCCATCCAATCCTGTATTCGGCTCATTTTGTGCACCAATGATGCCACTACTGACCATCTCATACCTTAAGGGAATTTCGTACACCTACATATCATCTCAAAAAATATCTCCAGGCCCTTCTTCATATGAGTTTTGTCCCGAAATCGTTTCTTGTTCCTCTCGTTTTGATAATGGACTAAGCTCCATTTCGCACTCTTTCTTTAATTCAGAAGCTCTTTCAAGGGAGTACAATTTTTCTCCCATTCGTTTGATGCACTGGTACATGTCATTGATGGTACAATATGTTCTTTATCACCGTTTTCATTATCGACACCGTTAGACGGCGTTTCATCATTACCGGAGTGGTCAAACATCTTTTCCTCCAAAAGACGATAATAAGAGGCCCCTCCTTCTAGCGCCAATTGTTGTGGGAGGATTTTAGCACAACTACGTGGAGGCCATTGCTGGAATAGCGCCGTAAAATATGGAATCTCTCAACTGCCCGGAAAGGCTCGCAATCGGAGATTTGAGGCTAGCCGCCCAGGAAGGCACACGGCTAGGGGTTACCGAAGAACACGGGAAGGTGTTTTTGTGATGATTGGGACTGAATCTACGGGATAGAGTTCAAGGACCATCTGTTGGCCAGCCAAGAACCCTAATTTGACTGTGTCACACAAGAGTGCACGTGCTCTAGCTACTCAAGGAGTGTAAAGTGTCGAAGAAGATCCCGTAAACTGCCTACATACCACTATTTATAGTGGATCAAGCCCCGATGTAGTTCTTGATTGATAAGTTTGATTGTTTGTGATGAGTTATCTCGTATCTCATGAGATAATGGCTGATATTTACGTATATCAACTGATTGTGATATAGTTATCAGGTTTCCAAGTTATATCAGGACTGTTGGAAGCCTATCCATTGATGTTTATCTCAAGAATGAAGGATTTATCATGTATATATGATGTATATCCTCGAATAACTGAATAATTATCCGTTTAGAGGTGTATTTCAGCTGTAGAGACGTGCTCCTAAAAAGTAGGAGGCGTGCCTTATCTGAACTGGCAGCATAATCAGGCTTCCGGCGGAAGCTGGGGGTACCACCCGGTAGCCTGACTCCGGTAACCTGACTCCGGTAGCCCAATTATGGAAGCCATACTAGAAGCCCTACCTGATGGCTATCCTAGTCTGAATCTGTGTTTCTGTCAGGCTTCCGGGGAAGCTGGGGGTACCACCCGGCAGCCCCTCCGGTAACCCTGTTACGGAAGCTATGCTGGAAGCCCTCTCTGATGGTTGTCATTGGCTATGGATGAGACTATCCCCGGGACCATAAGCCTTATATTCTTTCAATGTTCATCGCAAGGTAGCCCCTCTGGGGGTACCGCCCAGTAACCCAAACTATGGCAGCCCCTTTGGTAAGCCGGTTATGAAAGCTATTCTGGTAAGCCATGTCTTGTAGCTGTACTGGAAGCTATGTAATGATGTCTATGGGTTGTGGATCATCAATGGGAGGCCATTCCCAGGACCCTTATCGTCATATTTACCTGCTACCCATCTCATGGTAGCCCATATGGGTTGTCATATGCTCTTGGAAGCCTGTTATCCGGGAGCCATGCCATTCGGGAGCCCTTCTACCCGGGAGCCCTATTATCTTGGGAGCCCTGTTATCAGTTTTCATGGGTTACCACGGGTACCTTGGAAGCCCTCTAAAATATCCTCTTTTCTTGTGGATTGGACCCAAAACTCATAATGGGCCTAAATCTGATCCATGCAAGATTTTGGTCACAACAAATACTAAGGCATCAGCTGTATTATCAGCAAAAGAATGTATCCAGTATACGCTGTCTCTTCCTGGAACACCAACTGCCTCTCTTATCTCTCCTTGTTCAAGTGCTCCAGAAGGAAGATTCAGAGCTTCATCAACATTCTTCATTGCTTGAAGAATATTCCAATTCCTCTCTATCAGCTCTGGTTCAATCTTCACATTATCAAGAGGGTTCGGAGCAATGACATCACACTTCCACACCTCATTGCTCTTCTTTAGTATGACACTTTCAATGGTCTTCACTGATTTATCTTTAAGCACAGAAGCGAATCCCTTACCCATCATCTGCCTACAGACGGCCTTAAGAGATTCCACTGAAAGTTCCATTAAGTCATTTTCCTCCAGGCTCACCCTCTTCAATTTACTGTCAACCACCATCCGGACAACATTTGGATATGCTGAGAATTCTGGACCCTTGTCCTCTGCCAGCCGCATTAACTGATCCCTATACAGAATGCTTAGATTCTCAGAATGAGAGTATTGAATTTTTGTTGCTAGCAAGAACAACTCTGATGCAGATCTTCTCGTCATGAATTGGTCATCCACATACATGAAAGACATTGGGACTCCTTCTGTGAAAGACAAAATAACCTGCCACTCCTTTTGCGTTGAATTGTATCCAACCCTGACTTTAGAAATTAATCTCTTTAAAGCATTTATGTAGTCAGCAGCCATTGGATTCTGCAAATTTAGGTTGTAGAACAGATCATCTGCTTCCTTGTTATGATCTCCTTTTGTACATGGTCCCATCAATATCTTTCTTGCGTCATCCCACTTCTTCCCTATCCTTCTATTGTCCAGATCAATTTGAGGATCAGCTAGCCTTGCAAGCTCATAATCGTACTGCTTTCCTTGTAGCTCCGCTTTCTTTTCCTGAAACGCAGCACGATCTTGCATTGCCTTCATTTTAAAGAACTCAGCTTGATCCAAGGCTAACTGTTGAGCTTCAAGGGTTTCCTCATCAACAGTAATTTCTTCAGGCAATCCGAAAGACATTCCAGCACCTCCACCTTGATCCTTCAATGATCTCTTTATAGCATGTTTCAACGGTGCGTCTTCCATATCGGAATCTGAGTCAAGTACCTCCTGTACTTTTTCTTGATGACTCAGATCAACGAATGGCTCATCTTGCTCAATCGCTATTGCCTTACCCTTTTTCTTTCTTAGAGCCTCTTCATCAATAGACGGCTCAATTTCCATTTCTTTTACAAGATCAGCTTGTTCTGGAATTTCTTCAATTTGAACTCCCTGCTGTCTCGTCTCCTTTATACTCTCCCCCTTAGGTGAGTTATCCTGAACTCCACCCTGGTCTCCAGATCCACCAGCTGTATCAAAATCTTCAAAACCAGAACCATAGGGTCCTGCTCCACTAGCACCACCTGTACCAGCATCGGGGGGAGGTTGTTGCGGCGCGAAACACTCCTGGGGCACAAAACTTCTGATTGCGAACATAACTCTGCTTATCTCCACAGCCAGAGTATCCATTGTAAGCTCCATTGCTCCCATCCTGTCATTCAGGGTGTTTCCCAAGACACCAGCAGCATGGCCCATGTCATTTACCTGATTTTTCAAAACAGTAAAAGCTGAAGCTTGAAGTGCCATTCGTGCTGCGTAGTCGTCAAGTGCCCTTTGATTATTTCCAACATTCATCCCTAACTGCCCCATTGACTGCCCAAACTGCTTCATTTGATTTTCCATAGAAGACAACCGAGATTCAAGATTTTCAGCATTAAGGGACGGTGTTTGGTTTAGGTGACCTCGCTCTAATTCTAGTTCTGTTGGTATTTGGCGCTCGGTTTCGGGCCTTAAAAATGAAGGTCCCTCTCTCCCTAACCTCTCACACACACTCCCTGTCTCACGCTCGTGTATGTCTTCAATAATTGATCCAAAACATGAAGCAGTACCTGCAGAAACTTGATAAGAAATATAATTTGCAGTTACGGGATCAATTGCTGTTTGTTCCTGAGTTGGAATCTCAGGCTGAGAGGCTACAAAGTGTTCTTGTACAACATCAGAACCGATCCTCTTTGTAGCATCAGTACGTACCGGTGAAGGTACGGCTGAAGTTTTTAAAGCTTCATGTCCTTTTGAAGTAACAGCATCTTCAAGAGGTACATAATTATCATCAAAATCAAAATCCCTATGTGCAGATTGTTCAAGGGGTGAACCACTCTCGTGAGGTGGAGTGGTTGCGTGTGACACTCTAGGGTTTGACTGACGTTTAGAAGTAGCAGCATGAGAAGTTTTGGCTTTCTTTCGAATAAGTTGCTGCTCTTCGGGTTCACTCTCCTCATCATTTCCTACATCTATATGTGCTGGCTGTTTGGATTCCGGTGACTTGGATGACAAGGAATTAGAAATATGGCTCTTACCCTGGGATAGATTCTGCGGGCTAGCAGTCTCTTGGGTCATGGAATCAGAAACATAGGAAGAGGAATGAGTAGAATGTGGAGAGAGATTACCTGATTCATTACCTTGTTCATCACCGCTTTGCTCATCAGGAATTGCTTCAAATGCCTCAGCATGAGCAGACCGATTCTGAGCATGTGATGAAGCTTGCGAGAATTCCATCAAAGTAGTAACTCCCTCATCATATGTAAGCCACTTTTGTAAAGTTTCAAGAATAGACATCGGTTTTCCATGATGTTTATCCTGATTTTCAACTGTTGAAAGTGACTTAGTGCCCATCCCTAGCGGTGCAGATGATGAACCACTGGCAAAACTCCGTCTAACTGCAAGAGCATCCTTCGGTACTAAACCATTTATCAGCATCTGTAGGAACCGAGGAAACCAGCAAACAACATCTGTGGTGTTGAGGTCTCTGCTTGCAGGAGATCCCATCACAGCCACTATCTCAGAGAGAACTATTCGTCCATAATTTATATCCAGCTCTCTTGCTAGGGCAATTCCAAGGTTTTGCATGGGAATGGAAATTTGATGGTAATCGCTTTCTCGTGCCCGAAAACATCTTGTTATGGCCTCGAAAAAGTAATTCCATTCCACATGAAGAAATTGTTTTTGGATGTTTCCAGTGATCCGGCCAGTCGGAGGATAACACCCTATTTCTTCAAAGAATTTGAGGCGATCTGCAGCTGTAGGTTCTGGATCATAAGCATCTTTAACAGGGAATCCAAGAACCTTGTTGACAATTTGTTCAGTCACCACATATTCCTGACCCGCTAAGGTAAACCTGAAACCAAAGGGGGTTGATTTGCTCCCAAAAGAAACCGCACTAGTCCATAATTGCTGTAAAGCATCATGCACTAGTGTAGGTTTAGCAGAAAAAGCATCGCTAGCTTTGGAATACAAATTTAGAAATCGTATCCAAGACTTAAAGCGCGGGAGTTGATCACCAATTTCCGTAGAAATATTATAAAAATTGTTTTTGGCAAGTGAAAATTGGTGAGCCATTTTAATTAAAAGTTTTTCTTTAAAAAGATGTGAATTTTAAATTTTAATTTTGGAAAAACAATTAATTAAACAATTAACCGTGAGAACCCTTTTAATTTATCAAGAACACAAAAGTTCCTTTTTGAAAAATCAAACTACGGGCTCCAACAAACAGTTAATGGAAGGCAAATTTCGAACCACTAATTAAATCTGCTTTAACAGTGAAGTGTTTGTGTGTAAAATCGTTTTTGAACAGATCTGGTAACTTTTGTGTGTATATACGTGTGTATATATATATATCAAGAACGATGAACCGTTACACAAACACACAAAAACAGTGATTAATGATGACACACAGAAGATATCAGTCAAAAAATGGGCATCAATTCGTTGTCCATAAGAGATTTGTCACAAAAATCACGAATCAGTGATTGAGAATATGAAATCGCCTGTATGTATATGTGCGGCTGTAAAACTGAACTAGGTAAAAGTGAAAGAAAATATCGAGTTAAAGATGTATATATAGACATTACTGTGAAATGACTAAAATGTCCCTGTTAAAAAATGTGAAAAACATCAAGTACATACAGGGAACACTCAAGTCGAAATTCTATCTCGAAGTCTATCTCGAAGTCTATCTCGAACTTTCTAAGTCGAACTTCGAGATAGAGTTCGAGATAGCTGTTAACTCGAAAACCTTTACCATTTATCTTGTAAATAACCATGTAAACAGCACACACCAGCCTTACTAGGAAAACCTATCTCGAAATTCAAGTAGAAATTCGAGATAGACTTCGAGTTAGGAGTTAACTCGAAAATTCCCTTTAAAACCAACTGAGAGCTCTATCTCGAACATCAAGTCGAAATTCGAGTTGAGTTTCGAGATAGAGTCAACTCGAAATTATTCAATAACTCGAAGTTATTCTCAGTTTATTTCAAAATATCCCCAATAATGGAAACCACATCTCAATTTCGAGATGAAGTTCGAGATAGACTTTATCTCGAATATTTTGAAAAATAAATAAATAGGCACACTGGTAACTCTAAGTCGAAATCTAAGTCGAATTTCGAGTTGAATTTCGAGATAGAGGCTAACTCGAAATTCTTCCCAGACTTAGAATTTTCAAAACTTCACTCTGGAAGCTCAATTCGAAATTCAAGTCGAATTTCTAGATGAGTTTCGAGATAGAAACTAACTCGAAATTTTGAAGATACTTAGATTAATTTGACAATTTTTCTTTGAAAAACACAACAGTTAATTTTGTCAAATTAATATAAATATCAATTCAAGGATTTTAATATATGACATAATTAAAACATTCCTTGATAATTCTAAGGCCTCTAATTACATGAAAAACACAGGTAAATTCATCTAAAAATCATGCAAAATTTAGAATATTATGAATTTAACTCCCCCTATGTTCATGCAATCTAACAAGCATAAATTCACAGATTTGTGCTATAAAAGACACTTAAAACACACTGAATTCATGCAAAATCACACTATATGCATCCTATAATAATCATTAATTAGGCATTTTAAAGTCTAAACACATAATGATTAAATATCTTGCATATACCAACATAACCATGGATTTTACAGATAGAAGGCTTTACTAACTTGTGTTAAGCATTCCCAATTCACCAACCAACCTATTGAATGTTACTTCATCAAGAGGTTTGGTGAATATATCTGCAATTTGTTGCATTGTGGGCACAAAATGTAGCTCCACAGTCCCCTCCTCGACATGTTCTCTTATGAAGTGATACCTGATGTCGATGTGCTTGGTTCTTGAGTGATCTACAGGATTGTTGGTTATGGCAATGGCACTTGTGTTGTCACACATAATTGGAATTTTCTTGTGCTCCATGCCATAATCCTTCAATTGGTTCCTCATCCACAGTATTTGAGCTACACAGCTTCCAGCAGCAATGTACTCAGCTTCAGCAGTAGAAGTAGATACTGTATGTTGCTTTTTACTATGCCAGGACACCAATCTTCTGCCAAGAAATTGACAAGCACCAGATGTGCTTTTCCTATCAATCCTGCAACCTGCATAATCTGAATCCGTATAGCCAATTAGATTAAAACCTGTATCTCTTGGGTACCAAATTCCTAGATTTGGTGTGCCCTTGAGATACCTAAAAATTCTTTTGACGGCTATGAGATGTGATTCTCTAGGATCCGCTTGGAACCTTGCACATAAACAAGTCGCGAACATTATATCGGGTCTACTTGCAGTTAAATAGAGAAGTGAGCCAATCATACCTCGATAGCTTGTGATGTCAACTGATTTACCTGATTTGTCTTCATCAAGCTTCGTGGCTGTTGCCATGGGAGTCTTGGCTGCTGATGCATCTTCTAGATTATACTTCTTGAGTAAATCTCTGACGTACTTGGATTGACAGATAAAGATACCATCTTTTCTCTGACTGATCTGTAATCCAAGGAAGAAGGACAGCTCTCCCATCATGCTCATCTCGTATTTGTCTTGCATTAGCTTAGCAAATTTCTCGCACAAGCGCTCATTCGATGACCCAAAGATAATATCGTCCACATATACTTGAACAAGTATTAGATCATTCTTCACATTCTTATAGAACAATGTTTTGTCAATTACTCCCCTAGTAAAACCACTTTCAATTAAGAATACAGATAGGGTTTCATACCAACATCTTGGGGATTGCCTGAGGCCATAGACAGATTTGAAGAGAAGATACACAAAATCTACAAGTTCTGGATCAATGAAGCCAGGCGGCTGTTCCAGATACACTTCTTCTTCTAACTCTCCGTTCAGGAAGGCACTTTTCACATCCATCTGGAAAACCTTGAAGTTCTTATGTGCTGCAAATGCCAAAAACATCCTGACTGCCTCAAGTCTTGCAACTGGTGCATAGGTCTCATCATAATCAATTCCTTCTCGCTGAGAATAACCTTTTGCAACCAAACGAGCCTTGTTTCGTGTTACAAGTCCGTTTTCATCCATTTTATTTCTGAATACCCACCTTGCTCCAATTACTGATTTGTTCTTTGGTCGGGGTACCAGCTTCCAAACTTTCTGCCTTTCAAACTGATTGAGTTCCTCTTGCATTGCAATCACCCAATCAGCATCACCAAGAGCTTCTTCTATTTCTTTAGGTTCAAGCTTGGATAAGAACCCAGAAAATAAGCAAATATTAGCCAGGTCAGCTCTTGTATTTCTTCTAGTAGACACACCAGCATCTGGATCACCAATAATTAATTCAAACGGATGGTCTCTATTCCATACCCGTTCTCTTGGAAATTGTCTTGATGATTCAGCATGACTTTCTGAATTGTGGTGCTGACTACTTTGATTACTTTCACTAACTCCCCCTGAGTTAGTGCCAGCTCCTACAGAACTAGAGTCAACTCGATTTGAGCCTTGAACAGTAGTCCTTGAGCTGCTATTTACTCCCCCTGAGTTGTTGCCGGTTCGTACTGAAGAAGTCTCTCCTGATCTTGTAGAATTAGCTTGTTCACTAGACTCAGGTTCTTCACGTACACTTGGAACATTTAATGGGACAACCAACTCAGGTTCATCTTCAAGATCTTCTAAGTCCAGATTCTGAAATTTTAGGGACTCAGGTTCACTAGAATCTCTTGAAATTGATGAGAGTTTGGTATCGTCGAATCTGACGTTGTAGCTTTCAGTCACTTTTCGATCATTCACTAAGAACACCCTATAAGCTGCTACCACATCTGTGGAGTAACCAACAAAGATTCCTTCACGAGCTTTTGCTGCAAACTTGCCTAGATTTTCATCATCTATAAGTACATAGCATTTTGCTCCGAATACATGAAAATATTTGATTGTTGGTCTTCTGCCGTTCATTAGCTCACATGGTGTCTTTTCTTTATCTTTTATGATCAAGGATCGATTTTGAGTGTAACACACGGTACTCACTGCTTCTGCCCAGAAATACAGAGGAAGTTTCGAATCATACAACAAAGTTCTTGCTGCTTCAACCAATGTTCTATTCTTCCTTTCAACCACTCCATTTTGTTGTGGAGTTCTCGGGGCTGAGTACTGACGACGTATTCCTTTAGATACACAGAAGTCATTTAGCACTACGTTTTTGAATTCAGTGCCATTGTCTGATCTAATCATCTTCACAGTAAGTGTTGAAACATTCTCAATTTGAGTGATGTGATCAATGATTAAGAAAGGTACTTCGTCTTTCGTCATTGCGAACAATACCCATGTATACTTAGAGAAGTCATCCACGATTACCAATGCATATCTTTTCCTAGACAAAGATAGGACATTCACTGGGCCAAACAAATCCATATGAAGAAGTTGAAGAGGCTCAGTGATACTTGAAATTTCTTTGCTTTTATGCGAGGCTCGCTTCGACTTTCCCATTTCACAGGCTTCACAGAGTCCTTTCGGAGCGAACTCCATTTGAGGTAGATCTCTCACCAATTCTCGCCTCGCGAGAGCATTCATCGTTTTGAAGTTTAAGTGAGATAACTTTTTGTGCCATAACCAGCTTTCATCATCCGAAGCTTTGCTGTAGAAACAGGTGACTTCATTCTGATTTGCTGAATCCATGTCTGCAACAAAAAGATCTGCCTTTCGAACTCCTCTCAAAGCCAGTGAACCTTCCTTGATGTGAGTGATTGATACACCTTTCTTGTTGAAGACAATTTCGTAACCTTTGTCACAGAATTGACTGATACTCAACAAATTATGCTTTAATCCCTCAACATAGGAAATATCTTCAATGATGACATTGCCAGTTTTCAGTTTGCCATATCCCTTTGTCACACCTATGCTGTCATCTCCAAAGGTAACATAAGGGCCAGCTTTCATAACCAACTCTGTAAGCAGGGACTTGTTTCCAGTCATATGCCTCGATGCTCCACTATCTAGCACCCATATAACTTTATTTCTCTTTTGCTTAATGCCCTGCAATAACAGATTGATTAGACTTTCTTCGGAACCCAACTTTGATTGGGCCCGGCTTTTAGATAAGATTTAGAATCAACAGATTTAACAACAGGAGATGCACTTTTCTTAACATAACTAGAGCTTTCGACTTCCTCCTTTCCTTTCTCAGACTTGACATATTTATCAGTCCTAGGAGAAGGTTTGTCACTCCTAACTTTAGGAGGACTGACAGTCTTGGCTCTCCCAAACTTCTTTTTGTTGTTTGAACTAGCAGCAGTATTTGAGCATGACTGGCTAGATGCATTCATTAAATTCACAAAAGTTTGCATGACATTAAAAGTGCATGGCATACAATTAGGTTGACCACACTGTGCATGATTCTGATGCAGATTATTCATTGTATGTGTGACAGGCATGGCATGTGCAGCAGGAACATTTATGTTAGCTTTGCATGCATAAGAAAGATGTTCAGTAGATTTGCAGTGATAACATGATTTCTTTATTCGTTCAGCCTTAACCTCTTTTATGCCTTTCTTCCCTTGTTGTTTAACAGCCTTAGCTCCTATTCCTAGTCTAGATTCATCACTAGGAAAATTGATTTTAACTTGTTTAATAGGAGTTATAGGTTGTGCGTTCTGACGATCTTCCATCTCAATCTCATATCTAGCTATCAATTCAGTCTCTTCTTCTTCTATTCTAGGAACAAGGTGTTTGTAGATGGGTTTGACAGAAGGTTTAAAAATGCTAGGAATATCATTTTTAAGGTCACTGGAACTAGTGTCTATAGGTCTCTTCCCATCTTTCTTAGAAAGATTAGAATAATCAAGTCCTACACCTACTCCAGTTATCTTCTTAAACACATCATTATCTACATACACTTTACTAGCAGCTAGTTTGTAAGCTTCACATTTAGTTTCTAACTCCGCTAGTTTGTTCCTTAAACATGATTCTATTTCTTCCTTAAGGACGAGCTTGTGTTCCAAAGATTTAATAAAATCTCTTAGGGAAGTATCTACAGTGCAAGCAGCCTCTAACTCTTCCACTTTTGCCTCAAGCATTCTGCTTTTGGCGACAAGTGTTTTCTGTTCCTTTTGAGAAGTGTCTAGGCTTTTGCACAACATGTAGATCTCTTCGCTAAGAGCCCCGTTCTGTTCCTTATAATCATCAATAGACATTTCTACTTTAAGGGTTAGAACTGGTACCTCTGGTTCCTCTGATGTCTCAGCCATGAGCGCAAAGTTTGCTACATGAGTAACATCTTCCTCATCTGAATCATCCCAAGCTCTTCCTTCTGTTACTACTAAAGCTCTTTTACCATGTTTTTCTTTCACCAGCGATTCATATTTGCTTTTGAGGGCTTCAAATGTCTCTTTTGGATAAGTCTGTTTAGGCTTTTTGCAGTCCGAGGCAAAGTGTCCAGGTTCTCCACAGTTATAGCATTTGAACTTCATTTTGAAATCCAAAGGAGATTTGTAGCTGGTACTCTTGCCTTTACCTTGGTAGCCTGACGAACTACCACCACCCTTAGCAGTCCGATAATAAGATGAAGAATTTCTTTGTGGTCGGTTGCTCTTTCTGAATCTCATGTTGCTGAACTTCCTTGCCATGTATGCCACGACACTATCGTCCATGTTGTCCAGCTCTTCTTGGGTGAAGTAGTCATCATCACTGTTGGATGCGCACTCGTCATCATTATCAACTTGATGTGGTGCAGGTGATGATTTAGGCTTTGCTGCAACCATTGCTTTCTTAGACTCTTCCTCATCAGCAACTAATCCTGATGCAGTTTCTTTTCCCTTTGAATCATTGTCCCATGCTTGATCTTGAAGAGTTTCCAGCTCATAGGTCTTCAGAATTCCATAATATTCTTCCAGAGAAGTTGTATGCAAATCTCTGGTTTCTCTGATTGCGTAGACTCTATGTTCAATGCTCTTTGGCTGGTTCCTCAAATATCTTGTATTGGTTTCAACCATGGGGAGAGTAACACCTCTCAGATTCAAATCCAATACCAACTGACTGAATCGTAGGTAGACATCTGTTATGCTTTCTCCTTTTCGTATTCTAAAGGTGTCATACTCCATCTTGAGTATAAGTGTCTTGTTGCTTCTGACCTCTGCAGATCCTTCCATGACAACTTCTATTTTGTCCCAAATCTTCTTTGCTGTATTCAAACCCTTGACTATGTTGAACATTTCATGATCGAGAGATTCCATCAAGGTTTGTCTTACAGAAGTGTCATAAGCTATTTGCTCCTTGTCAGCATCCGTAAAGTCCGCTGCCTTTTTAGGCTCAGACCGAGCAGGTATAACCTCCTCTCCTTCCGTACGCTCAGGAATAGCTTTCATTGGAACGAATTTACCTTTTTCAAGGACTTCCAGATACTCAGGGTTAATACTCTCCAAGTAGAGTCTCATTCTGAAAACCCATTCTTCATAGTGATCTCGGTTGAACATTGGGATCTTGAAAGAATTTTTAGGAGCCATTTCAAATCTTGTCACTAAAAATTTCTAAGTACCCAAGACTAGGCTATGTAGAATATCTATGTAGAACTTCTGCCAAGTCGAAATTTCTCTAAGTAGAAATTTTGCTCAAGTCGAAATTTCTCTTAAGTAGAAATTGTCCAAGTCGAAATTCACCAAGTAGAAATTGTCCAAGTCGAAATTCTATGTAGAAAATCTCAAGTAGAAATTCTATGTAGAACTTTTGTCCTTAGAATAATTTTTCTGCAGATTACTTTAATATTGAATAAACAATATCACCTTTTTGACTTTTGATTACTTTACACACCGAAAGTGACTAACCCACTTGCTAAGCACTGAGTACACTTTCTTTTGCTTTCGGCCAAGGAATAATAATCAAATCAAAAGTACAAAAACACCTTTTTGACTATCTTATTTGTTTGAAAAAGGAGATCAAAAAGTTGTTGGGTTATCTTCTTTGACAAGAACAGATGATGAACACTCAAGAACACCAAATATCAATGAACCCAGATTAATTCACAAAAATTAATTAAAATACAACCAAGCTAAATAATCACACCTGGAGTATTTAAATAATTTTTCTGGATGAGTTTTCACTAGAAACGAATTAAAGCACACTTTTCGAAAAAAATGAAAAGTAGATCTAGAAAATGAAAACTCACGATTCTTCTACCAAACACAAGGATCTATGTTTTGTATGTTAAACATCCGCTCTGATACCAATTGTTAGGTCCAAATGTGTTGTAGAGGGGGGGTGAATACAACTTTTCGATTATGAGAAGCAATAAATACGATGCAATAAATGAACACACAGATTCAAGGAATATATTTCTTTATATATAACTTGAAAAGGTTGCTACAACATTCATTACAAAGTATAACAGAAGTTCAGAGAGAAGTGAATGATTCTAAGCTCTGTGAATAAACTCTCTCTCTTTCTCTTGTGTTTTTCTCAATATTGCTCACTGACTAAAACATTACACAAGTGCTTCTATTTATACTACATGTAATCTATGACCTGTAGTCTTCAAAGACTAAGATGTACGTGGCCCAATGATGTCCACATAAATCTTGTCTTATCTTGAAAGCTTGGAAATCTGCCAATCAGAAGATGCCATGTGTCATGTTGAAGCTGCACTCTAAGTAGAACTTCTACTTGAGAATTTCTACTTAGCCATCTCGAAATTCTAAGTAGAATTTCTACTTGAGAATTTCGACTTAGCCATCTAGAACATTTAGTACTTAGAAAATATTCTGATCTTCAACTTGAAACTTCAATGCACATCTTGAGCTTGTGATATCTTCATATCTTCTTTGTTCTTCTACAAGCTCTTGAACATGGATCTTTATTACTGACATAAACTTGCTATCAATGTCCTGACACTTGATGCACTGGTCTGGTTCATAAGTGACTAGTCTTGATAGTGTTTCTGCTTCTTGAATAAATTACCATATTCACTTAGTAACTTGGCTTTCCAATATTTGCTTTCCTTCTTGTTCACTTGAAATCAATTGGTCTTGTTGATACTAATAGTTATGATCTTGATTCTCGAATTCTCAAATCACTGAGGCCTGAACAACTTTGACTTGAACTTCTCTCAATGATTTCTTCTTGGCTTGATCATAGTTAACATGTTCAATTGTATCAATTACCTTGTCTTCATATAGTGTTGATTTCTTGTGACTTCTTGTTCTTGATTGTCTTCTGGTTAAGTATCTTTTCGTTTAATTGAGTTATATTAGTTATAGTGTTACAAGTTTATACACTCTGCCTTTCATTAATGTATTTTCATTATATAGCCAGTCAAAGAAGATATATCATATATCGAAACAAAAGAAGAAAATCCTGTCCATGGAAAATGAATTATATAAAAAGAGTAAAATTCTATGAAGTACTTGGAATACATATATATTTTGCATTCAAAATTTTGCAAAATTTATTAATTTGTAAATTTTATTACATGAATACATTATTTCATTGAAAATCTTGCAAAATTTGTATGTTTTGCTAACAAAATATTGCAAAATGAATTGTTCTGCGAAACACATATGGATTGCAAAACATTTATGTTTTGATTGCAAAACATAAATGATTTTCAAGATGAACATATTATAAAATAAATATGATTTTCAAGATTATCAATGAAATTATCATATTCATATAACAAGATTTACAAAATAATAAATTTTAATATATTTTGAATGCTATCCTCCAAGCTTTTTCTATATAAAAATATACTTTTGGTACTGAAAAAGTCTTTTATTGAGCCCAGCCCATATTTATAAATAAGGTCACCCATTTTTTAAAGGGCGTCCACTTCATATCCTGACAGGAAGAGAGCTTATTCGAACTATCACTATAGAAGAAAACAAATCATCTAAGCCCAACATAAAACTGGCTTTGCCCAGTTTGGGCATCATCTACAAATAGAATCATCTACAAATAGAAATGAATTAACAGGCTTTGTCCTTTTAATTCATTAATAAAATTTTATTCAAAACAAAATTTTGTATAGATATGAATATTTGGGTATACAAAATACACAATTGACATTCCAAATTTTTGCACAGATGAATTTTAATTTTTCAATTTATTATTTTTATTTTAGAAAAATAAAATGTAAAATATAATAAAATGTAATATTACATGTTTGATCGTATCTAGATGATAATGTTTTTGCTTGTATCTTGAAAATGTATAATATAAATATTTATCTATAATAAGTTGTTTACGATAATTGAATTTGAATTTTTTAGAATAATTTATAAGATAATATAAATGTTTACTAATAATATCGTGAAAATGGATAATATATATAAATTTATAAGTATTATATGTTGTTGACGAAAATCGAATATTAAACTTGTGGGAGTAATTTATAAGATAATATAAATGTGTAATAATAATATTTTTTTGATAGAATTTGAGTCTTGAACCTGTGGAGTATTTTAAATAATCAAAAAATATTTTTTAGCATTACATTGAATGGTTCTATTTATTTACCCTAAAATTTTACGGCTGTTATTCAGTGTATACAACCAACAAACCAAATATCCTATATTTTACTTATTATTTATAGTATAAACTAACTTATATCCCGTACAATATAAAGAATATTTTAAATATTTTTTATTATTTACATTTTAATATGTATTTTTTGTTTAAAATAAATAAATTGTAAAAGGTACTAAAAGAGATAATGATAATATGAGATTGATTGAATTATAACCATATACCTTTTTTCGTATCTTTAATATATATATATATATATATAAATATAACATGTTGTTAATCAGATTCGAATCCTGAAATATTTGATAATACTAAGATATTTATCATTATTTAATAGTATATCTATTAACAATTATAAAAAATTTGATAACCAAAATTATAAACTAAAAAGATTTATAATTTGTTTATAATAATATAATATACGTATGAAGAGTAAATTTCTATGAAGTACTGTTTTAATTGGAGTACTTGGAGTACATATACGTTCTGCATTCAAAATTTTGTAAACTTTATTATTTTGCAAAGCTTATTACGTGAATATCACTATTTCATCAAAGATATTGAAAATTTTGTATGTGTTTGCTAACAAAATATTGCAAAACGATTTGGTCTACGAAACACATTTATGTTGCAAAACATATATGTTTCGATTGCAAAATATAAAGAATTTTCAAGATGAACATATTGCAAGACATACATGATTTTCAAGATTATCAATGAAATTATGATATTCATATAACAAGGTTTGCAAAATAATAAATTTTAAAATATTTTGAATGCAGAACGTATATGTACTCCAAGTATTTCAATTAAAACAATATTCCATAGAAATTTATATGAAATACATTTAACTCAAAAATGAATAACGAGAAAATCGAAGAATCTAATTTTCAAATCAATAAACCGTGACATGCCCCACCCAAACCCGATTTAATTCACAACTGTCAAACCGGAAAAAGAGCTCTCCTTTATGTTTTGCATTGTAAATATCGAAACACATTACTCACAACAAACACCCTCTTCTCCTTTTGTCTCTACATACATCTATGTATGTATATCCCAACCCAAATCACCCCAAGGACGATCTTAACGAGGCTACTCCCCTTCCTCACATAAATTTATACAATTACACACACTATATACATTTCTCACTCTCTTTTTAAACGCCCCTTAAATCTTGTTCTGTAGGTGATCACCACTTCTCTATGCTCATTCTTTAGCTGTTTCTTGATTACCCAGATTCAAATTTAGCTTGCATTTTGATCCTTGGGTATGTAATTGCACATTTTTCAAGATTTGTTCTAATAATGTTGTTGTTATTGTTAGACATGTTGGTTTTGAGATTGCTCTTTTGGGTGTTTCTTGTTTTGATTTATGCTGTAAAAATGGAATCTTTATTGTTTTTTTAAGTGGGTTTAGGCTGTTTCTTATTGTGAGTAATGGTCAATTTTTGTTTATATGTGTGATTATGTGGAAAGATTGATGCTTTATGAGTTTAAAATGATTGATTTTAGTTGAATATTTAGTTTTGAGTTATGTTTTAGTTTGGTTCAATAGTTGATAGTTTGTTTGCTTTGATATGGTATAAAAATGGAATCTTGATTGTTTTTTAAGTGGGTTTAGGCTTCTTTAATTTTTGAATGAATGCTGGGTTAATTTCATGGTTGATTTTTAGGTTGATGAAGCTTTACCTTTTCTATGTATAATTATGATCATGTGGAAAGATTGATGCTTTATGTAGTTTAAAATGATTGATCGAGTAAAATTTCATTTTGGTTGAATATTAGTTTCG
Source organism: Kitagawia praeruptora (assembly GCA_037693485.1). Taxonomy (NCBI): domain Eukaryota; kingdom Viridiplantae; phylum Streptophyta; class Magnoliopsida; order Apiales; family Apiaceae; genus Kitagawia; species Kitagawia praeruptora. The sequence continues at coordinate 42,166,510 of CM075351.1, forward strand.
CGTGATGTTCCGATTAATTTGTTTGTTTGCTTTTATGTGGTGTAAAAAGAGATTGTTTTAAGTTACGGATTAGTTTGATTGTGATTTTGGACTACGATTGTAAAACTATGAGGCTTTGCCTTCTCTCAACAAATAGTAATGTATTTGTAAAGATGATAAATTTTAAAATAGTTAATTTTGAGTAATTTTAATTTTAGCTGAATAATTATTTTAGATGTATCTAATTTTTATAGTTTTCAGTCTTTTACGGATTCATGTTCTGTAAAAATAAAATCTTGATTTTTCTTTAGTTGAGCTAGGCTTCGTTTGCAGTTTTATGTACTGGTTTAATTTGGTAGCTTAGTCCAGAGTATAATTATGAGGAATTCATAATTCAGTTTTCACATAATTCAATTTTGACATTGCTACTGCGGATATATTAACAAATATTTAATGATTACGTGTAAAGATGATGCTTTAGAGGTTTGTGTAGTTTTTAAATGATTGATTAGTTGTTTTGGTTGAATAGGTTGAGAATTTGGAGTAGTTGTAATCTTGATAGGGAAAATGGCATCGATGCTTCATCCTCCAGTTCTTGGAAATTTGGCTTCTGGGACTTCGGTCTCTGACCTACTCCAAAGCTCAAGTAATGGTGTAAGTGGTGTACCCCTGAGAACCCTAGGAAGAGCACGACTGGGCATGAGTAAGAGGGAATTTGCAGTTGTCGCAAAAGCAAGGAAGGTGAAGAAGCATGAGTATCCGTGGCCCGATAATGCGGACCCAAATGTGAAAGGTGGAGTTTTAAGTCATTTATCGCCTTTTAAACCTTTGAAAGAGAAACCAAAGCCGGTTACTTTGGAGTTTGAAAAACCTCTAGTGGCCTTACAAAAGAAAATCATTGATGTATGTCTTCTGTTGATCTGATTTCTTTTTATTCTGCTTTATTGTTAATTAAAAAGAAGTATACCATAGTTTAGCTTATGAATATGTTTTTATATTGAGTGTAGGTGCAAAAGATGGCTAATGAAACAGGCCTTGACTTCACCGATCAAATTATCTCTCTAGAAAACAAGTATCAGCAGGTACTATTAATCTATAATTAGCACAACCTCTATCATATTCATGATTTTGCTGAAGTAAATTTCAAGTTGGGAAGAGATCTTGCAGTACATATATGTCGTGTCTTATAGATTGTTCTTTTTCTTCAGTTCATTGTGCCTCATGTTCGCTCATTTATGGTTATGCTGTGCACTTGTAGCAGTCAAGATGATAGCTTTAATTCTTTTGTTGAATTGATGTGTAACTCATAAACAAATTTATTGATATTTTGCTATCAAAACTGCATTAAAAACCGAACAGCTCTTTTGTCTTGGATATATGGATATAAATGGCTATTGTTTGTCAATTGCTTACAGATGTGTCAATTTTTTCATATAATTAGCCTGTGGTATATAATCGCTCAAAATTGTTGCCTCCTTACAAGCTTTGAAAAAGATTGGGTAAATTTGTATGCACAACACATTTGGTAGGAACACAGTTATGAATACTGTGTTTGTTCTTTTACTACTACACTTCGATGTTATTGTGCTTGTCGCATTTGAGTTCATCAATATGATCCAACTTTATTTTTTGATTGGTGATTTGTGAATTGCTGGGAAGAACTGTGCTGCTTATAATATATAACTAAGAATTTAGTGTCCAACTTTAAATATAACGTTGTTTCAATTTACATGTCTCTGTCAACTCTGCTCACTTTAAAATAAATTGCAGGCTCTGAAAGATCTCTACACACATTTGACTCCCATACAGCGTGTGAATATTGCACGTCATCCTAACAGGCCAACGTGTCTTGACCACATCTTTAATATCACTGAGAAGGTTGTACTCTAGGACTTTTTGACTTCTCATTCTTATGTTTTTCTTTGGGTAGTAGATAAACAAGTATAGCTGTAAGATCTCTCAATATGGTATTTGAATCTTTCCAGTTTGTAGAGCTTCATGGTGATCGAGGGGGATATGATGACCCTGCAATTATCACAGGTCTTGGATCTATAAACGGAAGAAGCTACATGTTCATTGGTCAACAGAAGGGCAGAAACACAAAGGAGAACATCATGCGCAACTTCGGCATGCCTACTCCCCATGGGTATGTATATGAGGCAATTAGGTTATCTATTTGTTTACTGTATTATGATTTATATGTGGACCTCTAATGGTGAAGAGGGTTCCTTAGCGTTATCCTTATAGACAGCAAAATGGAAAATTTTTCAAATAGCAGAAATTTAAAAAAATTGGATTTATCTTTTACTTCAGATCTGATGAATATTTCCTTACAATTTGATCCTGAAATGAAACCTTCTGTTTCCAACAGCTACAGGAAGGCTCTACGCATGATGTATTATGCAGATCATCATGGATTCCCTATAGTTACTTTCATTGACACTCCAGGAGCATATGCAGATCTTAAATCAGAGGAGCTAGGCCAAGTATGCGTGTACTCATATTCAAATGTTTTGTTCTATTATGTATATCCCTCCCAGTTTTATTACATAAGTTGTTTTGCCAACATTTATACAGGGCGAAGCTATTGCTCACAATTTGAGGACTATGTTCGGTCTGAAGGTACCTATTGTTTCCATTGTCATGGGAGAAGGTGGGTCTGGTGGTGCTCTGGCCATTGGCTGTTGTAATAAAATGTTAATGCTTGAAAACGCTGTCTTCTATGTTGCCAGGTACTTAAAAATAATTGCAATTACTAGATTTAACAATATCTTTCATAGGTAATAGGATTGTCCTTAAAATGAACATTTACATCTAAGAATTGGAATTCAATTTTGCTTTGACACTTTTAACAAGCTTTGTGCGGTTTCCTTCTGCCTCATAAAAATGTGTGCTTTGCATCTGACATCGTCAATGATTATTGATTAGGCATTTTACGTAATTATATAAGCTTAATCATCAAACTAGCTTTAATGGTCTCCTATCCAAATTGAGGAAGTAGTTCTTTGACTAACCTTTAGTCTGTCTAGTTATTACTTCTAGGTGTTATCATGTATAATAAATATAAATCCTTAGAATATATACATTATGGGTCTCCATACTAATAGGGATACTCAAGAAGTTTCAATGGTCTGCAGTATAAACCAAGATCTTAATTAGTCCTCTCATTTTTCCTCATTTAATTAGCTGTATCCATCGTCTTGTGTGGTTTGATGGATAATCTCATATTTTAATGCTTTTATTCTGTGTTTGGACTTGTGCTTACCAGTGTTCATAGTGGTATATGATATCATCTTGACGTATACATGTTGTGTGTGTAAGTCTGTTCCCTTCCAAAGTGTATGACCTTTAAGAACTAAAATTGTTATTTTTGAGCTGTATTCATGGATAATCCATATGAATTCTAAACATTCAATGCAATTTAGTTGTTGTAATCTATAGATACCGGTAAAATTTGTGGAAAAAGTTAGAGTCTGCAATTCATTAGGAAAGTTTTGATCATGCAACTTGTGGTTTCTTTCATCATTCATAATTATATGAGTATATGGCAGATGTCATATTATATGAGTTACTCTCGTAAAAGTGCATTTGAGTGATCTGATACGAAAAACTTTATGTAATTTCGAAAGGAGTATGTATTGACCTTCAAATCTTCCGGTAAAGATATCAATAAATATGTTGGGATATCCTTTTTATTTAAAAAGGTACTTTGCAGAATTTCACTAGTGGTAACCTGTATTAGCAAGTGAATATGGTTCTTTATTCCCTTGAAGAGTGCCTTCAGATCCAATATACATTAACTTGATGTGTTGATCTTCTTTTGTGTTCTTTGAAACTATTCCAGTCCCGAAGCATGTGCAGCAATTTTATGGAAGACCGCCAAAGCATCTCCGAAGGTTTTATAAACTTTTTACTTTAAGATCTTGGCTTGCTGGATTGTGGTTGATTATTTTGCTAAAGCATATATTATTACTTCCTTTATGTGCAGGCGGCTGAGAAGCTTAAAATTACTGCTACTGAACTGACTAAGCTGCAAATTTCAGATGGCATCATCCCTGTAAGAATTCTTAGATGTGCTACTATTATTATTTGGATTACAGTTCCTGTGCAGAAACTTTTTTAACAGCATATGAAATTATTAATACACTGTTTATCCTCCATGAAAATTTTCATACATCTTTGAAAAGTAGGACTGCAGTTATTTCTCACCCAGAAACTTTTACTTATTTCAGTGAAATAAGCATATTGATTTAATTTTAAACAAAATTTTGTCCTAAAGAAACAATCCTTTCAACTATTTAAGTTAGAGAATAGTTCTACTCTTTTTAACATTTCTATATTATCAAGGACAAGAATATTGTCAAAGAAAATCTGACGTTTCATCTGTTTTTCGGAAAAGTTAATTCTGTGACGTTCTCTCGCAATTCAATTATTTTGTGGATCTAGGATGAATTCAAAATGTACAGCCCCTTTCCCTTCTATAAGGAATCCCTTTTATTTCTCTTAGATTTTACATATCTAACTGCTATGTTATCTGATTTTCTTTTTTGTTAAAATGCAGGAGCCACTTGGGGGTGCACATGCTGATCCCTATTGGACTTCGCAACAGATCAAATCTGCAATTGTCGAGTCAATGGATGTGAGTAAATTCAACTTCAATTTCCTATCTTCTACAAGAATAATATTGTTTTGCTTAACCTTTGTGCATAATATTGTTTCATAGGAACTTCTAAAGATGGACACAGAAGAACTTCTGAAACATCGGATGCTCAAGTATCGGAAACTTGGTGGGTTCCAAGAAGGAATTCCGCAAGATCCCATTAAAAAAGCAAATATGAAAAAAACAGAAAAACCCATTGTCCCAAGACCTGACAACTCAGAACTAGAGGGTGAGGTTGAAAAACTGAAAGAGAAGATTTTAAAAGCAAAGAAATCATCTGCTGCGCCTCCTGATTTGGGTATGAATGAGATGATCGATAAACTGAAGGAAGAAATTGATTATGAATATTCAGTGGCTGCTAAGAGTTTGGGCTTGAAGGACAAAATTGTGATGTTACAAGAAGAATTTGCAAAAGCAAGGAATTCAAAAGACCAGCAAATACAACCAGCTCTACTGGACAAGATGCAGAAGCTTAGGGATGAGTTCAGCCAGAACCTGCATACGGCTCCCAACTATGAAAGCCTTAGCATCAAGCTGGGCATGTTAAAGGAAGTATCTACAGCCAAAAGTCTTTCTGAAAAGAACAAGGAGGCATCTCCACTTCAGCTAGAGATCCAAAAGAAGTATAAAGACATCTTGGATCAGCCTGGTATGAAGCAAAAAATAGAGGCATTGAAGGCTGAAATTGGAAACACCGGTGCATCTGGAGTTGAGGACTTAGACCAGGGGTTGAAGGTGAAAATTGGGCAGGTCAAGAAAGAGATAGAATCAGAACTTGCTGATGCTCTTGAGCCTTTGGGTTTGCGTGTTAACAAAATTCCCGTGCCAGTAAAGGCGAAAGTGGATGAACTCAATAAAGAAAGTAATAAGATAATCAAAGATGTTATTAGTAAATCATCAGAATTAAAGAGCAAGATCGAACTGCTGAAGATAGAGGTAGCCAGTTCCGGAAAGACACCTAGTACAGAGTCAAAAAGCAAGGTGCAGGCTTTACAACAAGAAATAAAGCAGGGAATCGAGAAGGCTATTAATTCATCGGCCTTAAAAGAGAAGTTTGAGCAGATAAAGGCAGAGATTGCTGAAGCTATTGAGTCTTCTGAAGAAACCAATGGAAGTTTAGTTTCAGGTAATGCAAATGGGTCGATGCCCCAATTTAATTTGGAAGCAAACCGCAGCTATTATTGAGGTACATTTGTCATTATCTAACAACAATGTATTTTAACTTTCTATAGCCGTCTGTGCATCTGTTTAGAGAATGGGACCCTGTTTATATTGACCGACTGTTTGCACTACCTGCATGTAACTGGGAATGGCTAAATCAAAATTACTAATACTAGTAATTGCTCCCTGTATAATTATGTTAACGTGTCGAATCATTTCTAATCTATTCCTTTTTCTTTCTCTTGATAGCAAACACAGGTGAGAGTTGAGGAAGCGATCATGATTTTTTATACATCTATCGATTTCAAACTACATAAAGGCTTACATATGGCAGAGCTTTCTCAAGTCTCAACTCATGTTTAGCAGCCACAAGTTTGCATCCCCTGGAACATTAGATTATGGCAAAGAATATAGATGCTTATTAAAGAAACTTCCCCATATGGTTGAGATTCTGAGTTTGTGATTTTGTTCTCCCTTTTTTCTTCTTTTACATAGGTACATTGCATTTGCATCTTTATGTTATCAACAGGAACAGAAACATAATGTATAAACTATGATGTATAACAGGGGAAGTCTTGAATCCTTTAGAATCAGAAGAACTTATGTTGTGTGGCCTATTCTTATCGGGTTAAGTATCAAAATGGTCACTGAAGTGGAAGTCATATATCAATTCGTTCACCGATCTTTACGGGGTATCATTTGAATCATTAAAGTCATAATAAATATCAAATGGATATCTTTAAAATGTACTCGAAAAGCAAAAATAATTTTTCATTGAGTTTTACACATTTTTCTGGAATGCTTCCATAACCAAACGAAAAGTTAGTAATTCTAGTATTTTTTATAATATATTTAGATTTTTAAAAATTCATTTACTATTTGTTTTTAATTTTACTGTCATTTTCCTTATTTTAATTAAAAATAAATAGTAAATAAACTTTTTAAATTCTGAATATATTATCAAAAATACTGGAATTCATAATCTTTCATGTGATTATAGTAGCATTTAAGAAAAATTTGTAGAACTCAATGAAAATTTACTTTTGCTTCCCGAGTACATATTGTTGTGCCCAAAATCCGCCTTGGGCTTGATTTAAGGCCCACTAAGATTATGGACTCAAATCAGGTGGATATGGACGGATAGATTGGGCTAAGGAGTAAGTATGGTAATTTGGTATGCCTTAGAAATAAACTGGAGGACAGGATTCTGGCATCTAGTTCAGGGTTTACTCATATGGGGGTTCAGGCATGTGAACCCCGAATGGGGATAAAGCTGTGTGAAGGCCAGATAGGGGTTCAGTCGGGCAGTTAACTACCAGGCAAGGGGTACGTGCATGAACCCCGAAGGTTACCAGAAAATGCACCAGCGATCCCAGAATCTCCTAGATTGTAGGATATTGGATAGGGCACGCTCTAACAACCTTATGGATAACTCTTAAACATCATGAGTGGCCCAACAACAGTGGTTATCATGGATAAACATTATATATACGTGAGATATACATATATATGCGTATATATGATGACAAACCATAAAAACGTGAAGATAATCATGGATTAAAGGTGGAATAATGGCTGGATAACTATAATATTTGAGGGATAAATGATAACAACAGGTTGGTTATGGAGGATTAGACTTATCAAATTGTGGAGGATTATCAAGAACTACATGGGACTTGATCTCTTATAAATATAAGAGTATGTAGGCAATTTGCGAGGTTAGACACACCACTACTACAAGCTCTGAGTTATATTGGCTCTCGATTGGGTAGGTTTTACTCGATCAGTATAGCTCAAAGCCCTTGCAAACTCAGTCCAAATATTCGCCATACCTCTTCTCGGATTAAGGTTTATGAGCCTAGGGTTTTTGGCTTGTAAATTGGTTTATTTAATAAAGATTTTTGGATTATTCTTGGTTGATTCTTGTTATATTCTTATTGAAGTGTTGTACCAATTTTCCCTCACAACATTTGTGGCGCTAGAAGGAGGGGAGGTTCTATCTCTAGAGGGAAGAGATGTCTCAAAATTCCGGTAATGAACGGAGTGATGGTGATGGAGAACGGGATAATGAAGTCACGAATCAGGAGCTTAGGGAAAAGATAAAAAGGATGGAAAATAAAATCGAGTCTCTGGAAAAAGAGATAAGAAAAGATAAAAAAAAATGGAGAAAAAAAATCATGGCTCATCGGAAAAAAAATGAAGAATAATGAGGCTGCAGTTTTTGAGCCAACTTGACAGAAAAAATTGTTTTCATCTGGAAGGTTATAGGTGCAGTGCGATATACCGTTGGAAAGGTATCGGAATCTAGTTTCCGGCAAAATTTACGGCTCGTAAAAATACCATTTCTACAGGAAGTTATGCCACATTTTGTCAAAGGTGGTCAAGCTGTCCAGGATTGTATGTTTCTGCAGTTTTTGAGCCAATTTGACCGAATAAACTGCTTTGATCTGGACGGTTCTAGGTGTAGCATGATATACCATTGGAACGGTATCGGAATCTAGTTTCTTGCAAAATTTACGGCTCGTAAAAATACTTTTTCTACAGGAAGTTATGCCATATTTAGTCCAAGACGGTCAAGCTGTCCAGGATGGTATGTTTCTGCAGTTTTTGAGCCAACTTAACATAATAAACTGCTTTGATCTGGAAGGTTCTAGGTGAAGTGTGATATACCGTTGGAAAGGTATTGGAATCTAGTTTCCAGAAAAATTTACAGCTCGTAAAAATTCATTTTCTACAGGGAGATATGCCATTTTTAGTCAACGGTGGTCAAGCTATCCAGGATGGAACATTTCTGAATAAAAAATCTGCATTAAGTTGATAAGGCATTGGTAAGTGAATTGAGGGAGAAACACGACGACAACTGATGTTTGAAGTTCAATAACCAAGAGGATTCAATGGTTTTAAAAAAAAAACCAAGGGATTCAAGGGGTGAAGGCAGGAGAAACCTCAATCTGGAGGTCGCACCCATGACAGAAGGCACTCGAAATCAGATTAACCCCCAGTTTCTCAGCTGGAAGGTTCCTTGCAGATGAACCCCTAAATACATAATTCTGGAAAACATACTCATGCATGGTAGAAGAAAGTGGAGAATATCAATCTAGGGGTTCAACTGGTTGGAGGTTAAGGCCCATGAGAGCTCCCTATCAACAATTCTGGATTTAAACAAGTCTAAGGATTTCCGTTAAAAATTGAGGAGCACAACACTAGTTCGCACCATAGCTCAATCCATAAAGGGAGTAAATAGGTGAACTTTAACGATAATGGGGGTACGAACATCATGACCCCAATGCAGATAAGGTTGCGAACCTCCTGATAGATGAGTAACAGGTGAACCCCAATACAGACAGGGGTGCAACCCTCTTGACTGAAGGGGTATGGGTGAACCCAAATTGAAGAATTGATGCGAACCCGATAATTAATGATCAGTAGGTAAACCTGGATATGATGGCAAGGATACGAACTCCCTCATTGGTGAGCTGCCGAAAATATTTTACATTATTCTCTTAGATACCTCTTGTTTCTTACAACGAGCTAGCTCATGTAAGCTTAGAGATGTCTTATTGATAATTTACATATTCGGCATGAAGGTTTCCTATCAACATTTACCATGAGAACACGAATGAGAAAGAAAAGAAAGCTTCCATTAAAAGGAGGTTTATTGGTGAGAGGAACCCGAATAGGGGTTCGATGATGATAGGTTCAAGGAAAATAAGCCCTAGAACCCTGAGGCTTCATTTAACAGAAGGCCGAGTATGTTCAATAGACTGGGCAGGAAGCTTATTATGTAGCTTGTCAAACTAAAATGTGGAAAAGATTGGTAAAAAGGACTCCCCCGGAAAAGAGCTTCCAAGAAATGGGGTTCGTATACGATAGGTTCGATGATGGAAGGCCCCTTGCTCATAAGCAAGAAGCTGAATAATGAGAAGGCCCGCAATAAGCAAGAAGAACCTGGGAAACAACCTGGAAAAGGGTTTAAGCATGGAAAATCCCATTCAAAGGCTTTAAGGCAAAATGGAAAATATTGGAACTCAATGTAGGGGTTCCACCATGGTAGTTGTGTCACTCGACATGAGGACCCCAAAATAATTAATTAGTGCCTAAAGGGGATTCATCAAGAAAAACAATCTTGGCCATGTTTGGCCTCTTATGCAACAGATGGGCGTTACACAACTGGTATGGGATACTCAAATGGTTAAATCAAGGAAATTGTTAGAAGTGGACACCTCACTGTACGGATACGATGGAAGCTCCGTTCAGGATACTTGGGGAATCATGTTACGTACCAGCAACCCTGCTGATGGAACCCTATAAAGTGGTTCCCATTTTTCGGGGGGTAGTACCACCCATAACATTGATATTAATGGCTGTTCTAATTGAGGATTATGAAGGTAGAATGCATCATGTTGAAGCAATAGTTGTGAAGCTTTTCAACAAATGAAGAAATGGAATCCAGAGAAATGAGGTCGCCCCTCTAAAGGAAAGTGTGAAGAAGCCTCTATAAATGAAAAATGAGTGGTTCTTGGCTGGACACGTGACGACACCTAATGAAAAAGGCAAAAGCAGCTTATAAAGATGCTCACGATGAAAACTTCGCTAACAGTGGAAGGTGAAAGGTCAGAATATCCAGCTAAGAGCATCGGGCGAAAGGTCTCAAGTAATGACCTAAACGAAGCTCTGGCGAAAATCTTATCATGGAAGTTGAAGGTGGAGTCAAACCTCTCACGAACTGAAAATGTCACTGGTAGTATTGAAGGATGAACCCCTCTTATCCTCCCAGTTGGGAGGAATTATGGTTGAAAGTATATCCTACAACACTATGGTAGGATGACCTGTCCTGAAGATGATGCAAGTGATGAATTCAATTTATAACATGGCTACGAAGGTTCTCATATGTAAACCCCTCAAGCACAAGAAGCTGAAAGGTTTCCCCTAAAGGGGTTCCCCTGATACAAGTCCCTCAAACATCATAAGTTGGATCATAGGAATACCTCAAGGAAGGACTTATATGGAAGGAGCTAAGGATTATAATATCAATAAGATTTTGGAAAATATGCTTCCAGACAAAGAACGGGGTACGAGCGACCTCTCGGTCAATATTAAAGAAGATGGTACGAGGTTCATCCATGAATGCCCTAAAAGGAGGAACCAGAAGCTTTAAAAGCTAGAGGAAACAACAAAGCTAACAACAGAATCTCAGTTGGAATGGACTTGGTTCTGCATATACGAAGGCAATGGAAAGAAATCAGGGGTGGCTTCCCTCAGGATGATGTTATTAACAACTTCGGCTATGGAGGATAGAGAAAACCTAAAACACTCGGTTAAAGGCATACTGGGGGTATTGGTTGAAGCACCTAAGTAGAGGCCAAACAAAGGAGGTTTTATCATTTAGACAAAGAAAATGGTTACATACCTCACATTCATAAGGAGGAGCATGGCTTCCCGCGCAGACTAAAAAAAAAACTTGTTGAAACTATGACGAGACGTGTATAGATCTCCATTTACACTTTTGCTCAAAGAGGATGAAAAGCTGAATATGATTCAATATTGGCCATGGACAAACTACACCGAGGAATCGGGGGGTAGTGGATACCAGGCTACATGGAGGATTTCTAAGATGCATCCTATTTTTAAATAAGAAGATGTACAAAGGAGGTTCAGGTTCGTGAACCCTTGGCGGCCTTCAGCCTCAAAACCCCTTATTGGGTTACAGCGATAACACTCGGCATAAAACACAATTTTTCAGCAATCAACATGGTTGGATTTATAGGTGGTCACAACTATACTCACGGCATACACCTGGAGTAAGATCTTAAAGGTAGGCATACCTGAACCCTATGACGGGAGGTTTAGTCAATTGAACTCAGGGAAGCTTGATTTATATGAATTTCTGGTACCAAGGAGGGTTGTGAAATATGGTTTCAAACTTGGAACATGGAGGAGATCATTGGAAAACCATATCGGGTGGCATGGATATAATCATCATGATGTAGAAGTTTGTAAGGATGGCAAGTATGCGTCGGCGTACGTGCATCAGACGTAAGCTGCCAGATATTAAGTTGAGGCAACCACGACAAAGGGGTACGACAATCGAATCCCGGAGGTTCAAGAATGGAAATTATTGAATCATCATCGAGGAAAAATAACGTGGTCTTTCTTGGAAGGAATTTTATGAGTAGTAGCCACTTCACCTATGATACCCCTTGTTTCTTATAATGAGTATGCTCACGTAAGCTTAGAGGTTCAGGGTGAAGGTTGATTGAACCTGATTGCGGATTACATAAGGTTCCTCTTGCATGTAATGGCTGCAAGGAACCGGGGGGTAGTGGATGGTATACTGCTCATGATGGTATCTTGAAAGTGGTAAATTTTTAAGCAAACAAAACTTTCACGCAATAGATGGGTCAGGATCATGAGATTCTTGAGGTTCTGGTATGCGAACCCTAACGGAATCTAATTATAAGGTTCTAGTATGTGAACCCCTAATGGAATCTAATTATGAGGTACCCCTGGAATCTAGATCAAGGAACATATGCGGATTGGATTTCGCAAATTGGTTTGAAAAGGATTTCTCATGTATGGATTATGCGTGAGCTGGATTTACCATGTATGGATTATGCATGGAGAGGATTTCTCATGTATGAATTATGCATGAGCTGGATTTACAGCATATGGATTATATGTCAATGGATTGGAAGCATATGGATTATATGCTTATGGATTGGAAACGTATGGAATATATGTTAATGGATTACACGGACTATATAGAACATGTATGGATTATACATGAATCAAGGCAGGAACATGTATGGATTATACATAAATTAAGGCATGAATATGTACGGATTATACGTGAATCAAGGTAGGGACATGTATGGATTGTACATGTATCATATGTGGATTACATGTGAATGGATTGGAATCACAAGGCAGGCTAGTCCTAGGGAAACTAGGGCCATAAGGTTCCCCTATATTGGAGGTTCACTCGTTTGAACCCTGAGAAGGCGTAACGCTGATAAACTTCCGTGTAATCACATTGGTGGATAACCAACCCCGTTATGGGATTTATGTACAGCTGTGGAAACTACGTACAAATTGGCAAATGGCTTCACCACGATCCCAGAGAAACTAGGTGAGTGAAGTCCAACTCTTGGAAATTGGAACGCTAAGGATTTTAGCGGTGTGAGGAAATCACATGGAATTGGCAAATAGCTTCGCCACGATCCCAGGGAAACTGGGTGAGTAAAGTCCAACTCAAGGATATTGGAATGCTAAGAAAATTATCATTGTGAGGAAATCACATGGAACCTAGTCGAGGGAAACTCCTATGATGGAACCTCGTTGAGGGAATCTCCGAGGATGAAACATGGTCGAGGGAAACTCCTAGGATGGAACCTCGTTGAGGGAATCTCCGAGGATGGAACCTGGTCGAGGGAAACTCCCAGGATGGAACCTCGTTAATGTTAATGGGAATTCTTCATGCACTCTAGGTCTGATCCTATAGATCGGTCTAGGATTAGGGGTTCAGTCGGTAAGAGGTTCTATCTTATATTAGGGGAAGCCCGGGGGTAAGGTATGGACGCTTATCTGTGAAATAATTTTTATGACTTGATTAAAACTATGATCACTTTATCTTTGCCTTTATTTGCTTAACTGCTGTGAATGACTATGTGTACTTATATGCTTTGTGTGCTATATGTACTTATGTGCTTCATGTCTTATGTTCGCATGCCTTCTTTGTGTGTTCATGTGTTATTATTTACGTGAACCTAGTTCTTTAATATAAGATAGGTTCTGCCAAAGGACTCTAGGGGGTAGTACGTGTAAGAACCTTTTAGGTATGAACCTCTTAGGTACGGGCTTCCTCTAGGAGTATGGATTGGATCTGGATTGGATTTAGATCTGGATTGGATTTGGATTTGGATTTGGATTTGGATCTGAATTTGGATTGGATTTGGATTTGGATTCATAGTTGGATTTGGATTTGGATTTGAATTCAGATTCGGATTTGGATTTGGATTTGGTTTTGGATTCAGATTTGAATTTGGATTTAGAATGGGATTCAGATTCGGATTGGATTGGATTTCATGATGCATTAGCAGATTTTTAACATGTATGGATTATGCATGTCATGGGTTCACGTCGATCCTAGGGACACTGGGCTAGCGAAACTCACATCAGCTTCAAGCCCACCTAAGCCCTCGGCAGGCAGTGTGGTTAGGCCTATGTGAACCCTTAACAGGTGGTGGTATCATCTTATTATTTACATTATGGGTACGTAACAATGCTCACATCAGCTTCAAGCCCACCTAAGCCCTCGGCAGGCAGTATGGTTAGGTCCACGTAAACCCTCAACAGGTAGTGCAACCTTCTTTCCTGGTTCACATTGACCCTTGGTACCCTAGGTGAGAAATGCTCCTATCAATCTTCTGCCCACGTAAACCCTTCATAGGTAGTGTGGTTAGACCCACGTGAACCCCCTTGACAGGTAGTGGTGTCCCCTTATCATACACGCCATGTGAACAAATATATACATGTTAAGGCTGTTACGAGAAGCCTCGATATTTATAAAGCATTCAAGGGTACAACTGGGAGAACCCATAGGGCTTGAACGTACCCCCAAGCAGACTACTCTTCACATGGCATATGCACTTACAAAGGTTCAAGGATTCAAGTTGAGGAAGGCTTACATGTAGTGTGGGAAGGAAATCCGATCCTCGGGGGTAATTCAACATCTCACCATGGAAGGGCTTACATAATGGAAAGAGGACCTCATCTTAAGCTCAAAGGGAGGCAGCCCCAACTTTATGGGTTCAATGGTTGAACTCTGACTTGGATTGACATGCTAAAAGAAAAGATAAGTTGTACTTTCATTCTTTTACATATTCATTATCATGCATGCTTTATGTGCATACGAGGAAATTTTTATAGCATCCAGCTAAAAACTTCATTGCGAAGTTCATCTTTTCAAATGGGTCATTATCTTCTATCACGCATTAATTCATATTCATCTGAATGGATGAATCACATGGTTTCACACTTGCCTGGATTTATATACAAAGGGTCATCATGGCATACATTTACTTATATTATGCATGGGTTTCAAAGAAATGTTTCTAAATTGCTGGCTGAAGCTGTCAAGTAGGTACCTAGGCATGCTATATGCCAAAAAACGTAACCACTTGGAAAGACAAATTTACAATTGAGGAGGTTTCTATAACCTTATCTTGGTCCCTCTTGGGGTACGCATGTAAGATAACCTGCATCCTATGGATTATATGTTCACTTGGGAAAAGCCCCATATTTATGGCCATGGTTTGGCAAAGTCCCGTGGTTTATGAGCACATGTTCATGAAGTCTCGGAAAACTTAACATCTTAGAAGGTCCATTGTGATGGAGTCATGGAAATTTCTGAATATTGTGGCACTATGTCTTGAAGGGCATGTTCGATAGGGTTCTACTGATTGCGAAGGCAGCAACGGACATATCTATACAAAATCATTTACACTGGCTTAATTATACTTGCATCCCTGCATTATAAATGTGTTTGCGCTATGTGCATTATATATGTGAGCTACTTAGCTCATGCTACTAATCACCTTTTCTAGTGGTCTTGGTAGCCCAGGATTCTGGAAGATTGTATTTGCAATAACAGAAGCTTCATGGCTTAACCCACAAGGATTCACACATAAAGACCAACCTCACAAGGAAAAGAAATATATATCAAAAAGTCAAGCTATGGTTTTCAAGGAGGAAGGCTGGAAGTTGGTAGGTTCAGGTGATAAGGATAAAAAGCTCATGATTGGAACTGGTACGCTATGCATAGTCTAAGGTATGTGGAAGGAGTTCATTTAAGGATTCAGATGGGGTACATATGTGGAAGCATTATGTTTCCTGTTTCTTACGCCGAGTTAGCTCATGTAAGCTTGGAAGCATGATGTGGAAGCTATGTATTTTTCTGAGGAAGATAAGGAAGGATTGGGCCTCGATTTATTTTGGTTCCTTTTGCATTCAAATGGCTACAAGGAACCGGGGGGTAGTTGTTGTGCCCAAAATCCGCCTTGGGCTTGATTTAAGGCCCACTAAGATTATGGACTCAAATCAGGTGGATATGGACGGATAGATTGGGCTAAGGAGTAAGTATGGTAATTTGGTATGCCTTAGAAATAAACTGGAGGACAGGATTCTGGCATCTAGTTCAGGGTTTACTCATATGGGGGTTCAGGCATGTGAACCCCGAATGGGGATAAAGCTGTGTGAAGGCCAGATAGGGGTTCAGTCGGGCAGTTAACTACCAGGCAAGGGGTACGTGCATGAACCCCGAAGGTTACCAGAAAATGCACCAGCGATCCCAGAATCTCCTAGATTGTAGGATATTGGATAGGGCACGCTCTAACAACCTTATGGATAACTCTTAAACATCATGAGTGGCCCAACAACAGTGGTTATCATGGATAAACATTATATATACGTGAGATATACATATATATGCGTATATATGATGACAAACCATAAAAACGTGAAGATAATCATGGATTAAAGGTGGAATAATGGCTGGATAACTATAATATTTGAGGGATAAATGATAACAACAGGTTGGTTATGGAGGATTAGACTTATCAAATTGTGGAGGATTATCAAGAACTACATGGGACTTGATCTCTTATAAATATAAGAGTATGTAGGCAATTTGCGAGGTTAGACACACCACTACTACAAGCTCTGAGTTATATTGGCTCTCGATTGGGTAGGTTTTACTCGATCAGTATAGCTCAAAGCCCTTGCAAACTCAGTCCAAATATTCGCCATACCTCTTCTCGGATTAAGGTTTATGAGCCTAGGGTTTTTGGCTTGTAAATTGGTTTATTTAATAAAGATTTTTGGATTATTCTTGGTTGATTCTTGTTATATTCTTATTGAAGTGTTGTACCAATTTTCCCTCACAACACATATATATAGGTATTTGTTTGATATTTATTATGACTTTAATGACTCAAATGATACCCCGTAAAGATCGGTAAATAAATTGATATTTGGTTTCCACTTCAATGACCACTTTGATACTTAACCCTATTCTTATCTGTTAGTCTGTTACATCCCTTATTCATCCTTGTCTGATGTTGTTTGCTCTGATCTGAAAAGTTCTTTGTCAGTGTATCATGTGTTTAATTTTTATTTTTTTGCTAAATTGTATTGCCCTGGTTTTGCTTTTAAGGAGTAGTGTTTTTTTATTCTTTTTCTTGGTATGTTCCTCGATTTTTTTTTTGGTTTGTTACTCCTGTATACCAGCAAATTTTGATTATTGTCTGAAACTCGGTATAACTTGAAAATAAAACCTGTTTTTTTGACTAAACAGTTGTGAGTTGGTAATATCAAGTTGAGAAGACTAAGCAAGGGCCACAGAATCCTTCCGATCTTGTAAAAAAGGCCAAACATATAGTGGCATCACGATAGTGGTGGATCCAGGATTCACGTCCTTCAAAAATTTTTCATGAACACTGAATCGAAGCAATATTATCGACGAAATTTAAAAAAAAAATTGATAATAGAATCCTTTTTCCAATACCAAAAGTTAATTTTTATTATATATATAACCTGAACTTTTGAATTTTTCAATTTTTTTATTTCTTATGTTTGCCTGTTTGTTGTGCAAAATAAGTTGACGTCGGTTATTTTATCCTTCATTTGTACAGGGTGTTGACCCTCTTTATCACAATTTGGAGTCAAAAGATCCTAAATTTCACAACCCATAAAAATGGTCCAAAATGGAAACGTTAACCCCAAAAGTTAATTGTTGAACCCCTAAATTTAATTAAAACTGTATTTTTTAAATTTAAAAATTTAAATTAGAAATATCTTGCGTTTGTAAAAAAAAAAAATAATAAACAAAATATCTCGATAGTTATTTTATTATTTCTACCATCTCGATAGTTACAACTTACAAGAATGAATTCATATAATAGCTCTAACTTCAGATCCCTTTTCTCTCTCTCCCCATCTCCTTCTTTCTTCTTAACAGGTCTCCTTCTTTCTTCTTAACAGTCGCCGGTGCCGGGGCTTCCACCGGATTCCACGGCGCCGGGGGCTTCCACCGGATTCCACGGCGCCGGGGGGCTTCCACCGAATTCCACCGGTGGAAAGCCCCAAAGCCTCTCATTTTCTTTGTTTTTCTTCCTTTTTTCAATAAAGTTTGCTTTAAATCTTCGATTTCCCTAAAAATCTTCCTTGTTAGGAAAGATTGGTGTGTGTTTTCTTGAGATTTGGTTGTAGTTTTTATTTCGGATTTAAGGATTGAAAGCCTTTTCCAACTTAGGGTGTTTTAGTTTTGTTTTTTAGATCTAGATCTACGAAGCTTCGGATTTTCGTTCTTCTTCGATTCAATCAGGTTTTGGATCTATGTGTGGACCGACTATCTCCTGCGGTGGCTTCATTTTTGCAGATCTAAGTTTATTTGGAATTGCAGTTTGGTTTTTTAGGTGTAAATTCAGTTGTTTTCTCTCCTTGGTGAGAGGTTGTGATTTTATCTCCTTGGTGAGAGGGTGGATTTTCTCTCCTATTTGTGAGAGTTGGTTCGGATTCAAAGATAAGAGCTTGTCAAACGGTTTTTGGGAAAGATATTGAGCACAGAGCAAGTATCTATAGAAATATCATTTTTTTCACACTGCTTATTTGTCTCATTTTATGAAGACAGGCGTGTCATCTTGTTCTATGTTTGATCGATTTGATCATTCTTGTAGATGCCGTATGGCTTTTATGTATTGAATTATCCCCTTTTATCAAAAAAAAAAAGAATGAATTCATATCGTTAGGCAACGCCACTTTATCTTGCTTTTGCACGTTTTTAAAAAAAATAAAAAATAAAATAATCAAGAAACGTGAGACGTCATTGCGTTTCTTAATAACGCCAGTTTAAGTTTCGTTTATTTGTGATAATAAGAACCATTTGTTCAGTTTGTGATATTTATGGCATTTTACTTTTAAATTATGATAAAGAGGACATTTTCTCATTTGTACATCAATTTTCTACTTATTAGTTATTACCTATAGTTCGATAATAATAAGATATACGTAATATATGTCAAAATAAATATTAAAATATATTTAATTTTTTATTTTAAATATATTCTTAATTAACTTTGTTGATCAGCTTGGCATCTAAAAGTTCCAAGACTTCAGTTATACTCCCTCCGTTCCATGAAACTTTTCATGTTTACTTTGAACATGTTTGCCAACGTACAATTTTAATCGTTAATATCTTTAGTTTAGTTTAGTATTAAATATAAAAGCTTCACTATATTAAAGTACTCATAAATACGAATCAAACAAAATCACTCATGACTATATTTTGTCCTATGCGTAAATTAATAGTCAACCGCTTATAATGAACAGTGTCAAAAGTGTTAGAAAATGGAAAGTTTGAGGCATATTTATAATATGTTCTTGATGTAATTTCCAGAAACTAACGAGTGGAGGTTGTTCCTTGTAATGAGGACTTAAACTTTCATGTTTGGATCTAAGACATTTTCTTAGTGGAATCCATAGATAAATTGAGTTGAAAGAAGGAGATTTGAATTCAGGTTGCAGATGGAAATCATGGCCATGATATATATTTCATGATCATGAAGAGGCATCAAAAGAGATGGGATATTCAGAAATGTTTCATGCCCATGAGAAAGTTTTCATGTCCATGAATGTATACTTGGTTGGTCAGAAACGTTTCATGCCCATGAGGAAGTTTTCATGCCCATTATGTGCAACTGATTTTAAATTAGATATTGATTTATTTTAACAGGTTTCAGATTTATTTGTTACAATAGTACTGGAAATTTGGGTCAGTATTTGGATCAAATCCTGATGGAAATTTGGATCAGTACTTGGAGTAAAATCCTGATGGACTTGGTCAGACATCAGATACTGATGGGCTAAATCCTGATGGATATCAGTTCCTGACAAAGCACTGAATCCTGATCCTGATGGACACCAAATCCTGATGTTACTGATGACCAAATCCTGATGCTTATGTAACTGAAAAATAAATACTGATGCAGTTAATGAAATTAAATCAGAATATTTACTTTCCTTTTTATGGAGTATCAGTTACGTTTTATTCTTGGTATTATATATATACAGAATAGAATAGAACGTTGTATGTGATATACGATACATCCTAAGGAGAGAAAACCCTCGTAATCTTCTTTCTCTCTGCTCTCTCAACACATACAGAAGAGATACATAATTCTCAGGCGAACTGAGGTGCTGGTCGCTGTTGATCACTGGTGTATTTGTGAACCCTTTGATCGGTGCTGTTTTATCCTGGAAGTGATATTGCTGCAATCCAATCACAACGTAAGTGGGGCAATATTCTCTTCAAGAACAGCCAAGTCTTCTTGAAGGGCTTGGTGACTCAGCTGTGTTCTTTCTCTCTTGTTGTCTTGGCTTAAGCTATTGTGAGAGATAAGTGTTCTTACTTTTCTTGTTAATTACAGTTACTGATTAGACTTATGTTTATGCCTTCGTGATTTGTTTCGTTATTTGGTTAATTGCCTGTTCTTGTTTAATATATATCACTGCCTCATTGTTGTGTTTAGTGTAAATTACCCAACAATCTTGAAGAGAATATTTGTGTTATATATTGTTAATTAACAAGATGGTTAACGAAACGGAAACTCCTGTTGTTGAGACTAGCTCTGGGTCTGGTGTTACTGTACCCACTATGGATTGGACTACGTACCGTTTCCCACAGCCTATTGATTTGTCAGGAATGCCTGATAAATTCAGCGGGGGTGTTGGTTTTTCTCGTTGGCAGAAAAAGATGAAACTGTGGTTAATGGTAAAGGGTCTATGGCCAGTGGTGCAGTATGAGAAACCAATTGTGGTTAAGGAGAAAGCTGAAACTGTTAAGGCTTATACCATGTGGGAGGAAAAGGATGGGGTGGCTAGGGCTGCAATTCTGGCAGCTTTGGCGAACACTCTATTCGATGTTTATTCATCTGACTCCTACACTGCTAAGCTATTATGGGAGAAGCTTGACCAGACACATAATACTGACTCGCAAGGGTTGAAAAAGTATTCTGTGGCTAGGTTCCTTGACTTTAAACTGGTGGATACGAAATCCATGACTGAGCAAGTGCATGAGTTTGAGATGTTGGTTCATGCTTTGAAGGAGTCTGGAATGGACTTACCTGAAAAGTTTCAGGTTATGTCTGTGATTGAAAAACTCCCTAAGTCTTGGGAAGAGTTTGCACTCTCCCTGAAAAGACAGAAAGGAGAGATCACTTGGACAAACCTGATGTTGGACATCTCTGTGCAGGAGCAACACAAGTCCAAGCAAGGACATGTGATGCCTGTTGAACATGCTGGGAGTTCGAAGGTGAATGTAGTGACTGTAAGACAGAAAAGAAAGTCTGTCACTAAGAAGGAAAATCCTAAGTCTAAGGACAAGAACAAGGCTAAGAAAACAAAGGCAAACAAACCATGTTGGTCTTGTGGACAGGTTGGTCATTGGAGCAAGGACTGTCCTGTAAAGAAAGCTAAGAAACCTGTTGTGGGAGCACAAGCTAACACTGTGCTTGGAACCACTGGTGGGCAAATGGTTAACATGGTTGTTGGTGAAGCTGTTGCTTCTGAAACTGACAACGGGTATGTAACCTACAACCCTGTACTTCTTTCCACTTATTCGTCTCATGAATGGTTGATTGATACTGGAGCTAATGTACATATTTGTACTGATATTACTCTGTTTGTATCTTATCAACAGACTCATGGAATGACTGTGACGATGGGGAATGCTAGTGTAGCTCAAGTACTTGGAATAGGAAACGTGGACCTGAAGTTCACTTCTGGGCGTGTTCTATCCCTCACTAGAGTGCATCATGTTCCTGATATTCGTAGAAATATAATAAGTGGAAGTTGTTTAGTTAAGAATGGTTTTGAAGTTTCTTTGAAATGTAATAAAGTAGTTATTACAAATACTGGTGTATTCTTTGGCATAGGTTACTTGTCGGATGGATTATTTTTAATAAATGTTGAGCCTGTTTTGGGCAGTTTTATTAATAATAATGTTGTTCCTTCTGTTAATTGTGTTGAATCATCTGATTTGTGGCACGCACGTCTTGGTCACTTGAATTTTGGTGCTCTAAAGAATATGATGAACTTAGAGTTGATTCCAAAACATGCCATTGATAAGAAATCTAAATGTCAAGTATGTGTGACGGCTAAACAAACTAGGAAACCCTTTCATAATGTGGTTAGGGATTCGAATGTGTTAGATTTAGTGCACACAGACATATGTGAATTTGGTGGTGTTTTGACCAAGGAACATAATAGATATTTCATTACTTTTATAGATGATTGTAGTAGATATTGTTATGTTTATTTGCTTAAACATAAGGATGAAGCACTTAGTAAATTCATTATATATAAAACTGAAGTAGAAAAACAAACTAGTAAGGTACTTAAAAGGTTGAGATCTGATAGAGGTGGTGAGTATACGAGTAACGCTTTTAATGAATTTTGTGCAAACAATGGAATAGTTCATGAAGTTACCCCACCATACACACCTGAGTCTAATGGGGTTGCTGAGCGAAAGAACAGAACATTTAAAGATATGATTAATAGTATGCTTATTAATTCTGGGTTGCCTAAATACATGTGGGGAGAAGCTCTGAATACGGCTTGCCATATTCTGAATAGAGTTCCTCTTAAACACATGGATAAGACACCCTATGAGTTATGGAAGAGCAAGAAAACTAGTCTTAAGTATCTTCGTGTGTGGGGGTGCCTTGCTAAGGTACTTGTCCCTGAACACAAGAGAAAGAAACTAGGTCCTAAGACTGTTGATTGTATCTTTCTAGGCTATCTTGAGACCACTACAGCTATGAGATTTTTAGTATTAAAATCTGACATAGATGGTATAGTGGCAAACACGATAGTTGAGTTTCGTGATGCTACATTCTTTGAGGATGTCTACCCTATGAAGACTGGTATGCCTCAAGATACTTCTAATGAAGATCCTACTCACACATCAAGTTCTATTCCTGATCATGTGGAAAAGATGACAAATGTGGGGGCGGAACCTAGTAGTAGCTCTACTGCTAAGGAGGTAGAGGAACCACGAAGGAGTAAGCGTGCAAAGGTAGTCGAGGATTTTGGAAGTGATTTTATCACTTACAATGTCGAGGATGAACCTTTAACTTTCCGACAAGCTATGGATTCTTCAGAGTCTAGGCACTGGAAGGGCGCTGTAAAGAGTGAAATTGACTCTATTGTTTCTAACGGAACATGGGAGTTAGTTGATCTCCCTCCTGGGTGTTCTACTATCGGGTGCAGATGGATCTTTAAGAGGAAGTTGAACCCTGACGGCTCAATAGATAAGTACAAAGCTAGACTGGTAGCTAAGGGTTTTAAGCAAATGGAGGGTATTGATTACTTTGATACATACTCTCCTGTAGTTAGGATGACAACAATCCGAATGCTTGTAGCATTGGCTTCCGTACATGGTCTTATCATCCATCAAATGGATGTAAAGACAGCTTTTCTTCATGGTGAACTTGAAGAAGAGATTTATTGGATCAGCCTGAGGGATTTGTTGCATCTGGTAACGAAAGGAAAGTATGTAAGTTGATCAAATCCATCTATGGCTTGAAACAAGCTCCTAGGGATTGGCATAAAAAGTTTGATGAAACTATAGTGCCGTTCAGTTATGATATTAATGATAGTGACAAGTGTGTCTACACCAAAGTTAAAGGTAGTGAGTGTGTCATTTTGTGCCTATATGTAGATGACATATTACTGTTTGGAACCAATATTGAGATAATTAACGAGACAAAAGCTTTCTTGAAAAGGCATTTTGAAATGAAGGATATGGGTGAGGCTAGTGTGATTCTTGGTCTCAAGCTGACTCAGTCAGCTGAGGGAATAACTTTATCGCAGTCTCATTATATAGAGAAATCTATACTTGAGAAATATGGTTATTCACAGTGTAGAATCGCTAGTACACCCTATGATCCTAAAGTTGCCCTTGTTAAGAATGCTTCAGGAGTACCTGTGTCTCAGTTAAGGTATTCTCAGATTATAGGGAGTTTGCAGTATCTTGCTAACTGTACTAGACCAGATATTTCATACTCTGTGTCTAAGTTGGCTAGATATACAAGCTGTCCAAACAGAACTCATTGGGATGCTCTTGATAGAGTACTTAGATATCTGAAAGGCACAATGTACCTAAGTTTACACTATAGGAGATTTCCTGGTGTACTTGAGGGGTACAGTGATGCAAGTTGGATAGCTAAGAAGTCTGATTCCAATGGAGTGACTGGATACGTGTTCACCTTAGCAGGGGGAGCAATATCCTGGAAGTCGACCAAACAGACTATTGTAACTCGGTCTACTTTTGAGGCTGAGTTGTGTGCACTTGATGCCACGGGGACGGAGGCTGAATGGTTACATGGACTTATGTCCGCAATACCTGTAGTAAGTAGACCTCTTCCTGCGTTTGCTATTCATTGTGATAGTAAAACAACTATCGACAAGATTAGCAGTAAAAAGTATAATGCTAAAACAAAGAGACACATCCAAGTTAGACTAAAGTCTATAAGGGGTTTAGTGTCTGATAGGATTATAGCTGTAGAGTTCATAGGAACTCAGAATAATATAGCTGATCCTTTAACTAAAGGACTGGAACCTGCAGTGGTCCTTAAGTCGAGGTTGGGGATGGGGCTGTCAACCCATCAAAGTTCATCATCAGTGGGAACCCAATACACATGAGAGGAGATCCCTTGAAGTGTATTCAATGTGGTAATAACAAGCTGTAAGGATGAACTGGTAGTACCTTTGCTACATAGATTGATACTTATGTATCTGGAGTCTATCCCCTGTAAACCTAAAAGGTACTGTCACTGCCAGAATAGCAAGAGTTATTTGAACTCTGAATGGGGTCAAGTCATTTGACGAGATGCTAGCAGTACATCTCTGGAGATGCCCAGCTAAGCGAATGTAATTGTGTGGTCGCAATTAGAGGAAAGGGTTATTCCTTGAAGCATTCGACGAACAGGATCGAGACATGACCTTTAACGTCTCAAAGCCGTAGATTAGCACCATAGCCTTTGACTTGTCGTCGTCTATGGAGTGTGGTTACACCAAACGGATAAAGATTCAAGGTGAAACATTCCATCTGAATCCGGTAGCCATCGAAGTAGAGGACTTAGGAGGGTTCAAACCCGGAAGGGTACCTACTCTGAAAAACAAGTCATGATGAGGATAGATATGTATTTGAATTTCTGTATGGATTCGTGGGGGATTGTTAGAAAATGGAAAGTTTGAGGCATATTTATAATATGTTCTTGATGTAATTTCCAGAAACTAACGAGTGGAGGTTGTTCCTTGTAATGAGGACTTAAACTTTCATGTTTGGATCTAAGACATTTTCTTAGTGGAATCCATAGATAAATTGAGTTGAAAGAAGGAGATTTGAATTCAGGTTGCAGATGGAAATCATGGCCATGATATATATTTCATGATCATGAAGAGGCATCAAAAGAGATGGGATATTCAGAAATGTTTCATGCCCATGAGAAAGTTTTCATGTCCATGAATGTATACTTGGTTGGTCAGAAACGTTTCATGCCCATGAGGAAGTTTTCATGCCCATTATGTGCAACTGATTTTAAATTAGATATTGATTTATTTTAACAGGTTTCAGATTTATTTGTTACAATAGTACTGGAAATTTGGGTCAGTATTTGGATCAAATCCTGATGGAAATTTGGATCAGTACTTGGAGTAAAATCCTGATGGACTTGGTCAGACATCAGATACTGATGGGCTAAATCCTGATGGATATCAGTTCCTGACAAAGCACTGAATCCTGATCCTGATGGACACCAAATCCTGATGTTACTGATGACCAAATCCTGATGCTTATGTAACTGAAAAATAAATACTGATGCAGTTAATGAAATTAAATCAGAATATTTACTTTCCTTTTTATGGAGTATCAGTTACGTTTTATTCTTGGTATTATATATATACAGAATAGAATAGAACGTTGTATGTGATATACGATACATCCTAAGGAGAGAAAACCCTCGTAATCTTCTTTCTCTCTGCTCTCTCAACACATACAGAAGAGATACATAATTCTCAGGCGAACTGAGGTGCTGGTCGCTGTTGATCACTGGTGTATTTGTGAACCCTTTGATCGGTGCTGTTTTATCCTGGAAGTGATATTGCTGCAACCCAATCACAACGTAAGTGGGGCAATATTCTCTTCAAGAACAGCCAAGTCTTCTTGAAGGGCTTGGTGACTCAGCTGTGTTCTTTCTCTCTTGTTGTCTTGGCTTAAGCTATTGTGAGAGATAAGTGTTCTTACTTTTCTTGTTAATTACAGTTACTGATTAGACTTATGTTTATGCCTTCGTGATTTGTTTCGTTATTTGGTTAATTGCCTGTTCTTGTTTAATATATATCACTGCCTCATTGTTGTGTTTAGTGTAAATTACCCAACAAAAAGTCAAAACGAGCAATGTTTTATGAAACGGGGGGAGTAACTACTTGGAAAAGTGGAGGCAGGAATTTGTTTCCAGGAGCAACGAAGCCAAATTCCTGCCTGCACTGCTGGTTTCATTACAAACATTAATTTGTT
Organism: Kitagawia praeruptora; assembly: GCA_037693485.1. Taxonomy (NCBI): domain Eukaryota; kingdom Viridiplantae; phylum Streptophyta; class Magnoliopsida; order Apiales; family Apiaceae; genus Kitagawia; species Kitagawia praeruptora. The sequence goes on from CM075351.1 coordinate 42,192,945, forward strand.
CTTGCACTGCCTGATACGAATGAAAAATCTTGAACAGACAAAATCCTATAAGGCCATGTTTGTTTCAAGGGATTATAATCCCCAAATTATTACATTATATATCCCAAACGTAAGGGATTATAATCCCATGAATTCACATTTTGATCATTGTTTTAGTTCACTCTCATGGGATTATAATACCTTGTGAAAGAAGGTATTATAATCCCATAGAAATGAATCAAAAGATGATAGCAATATACTTCCATGGGATTATAATCTTTTAAATTTAAGAAAGATAGTGTAATTTTCCAAGAATTATAATCCCCTAAAACAAACATGACCTAAGTATATATGAAAACAGAGAACTACAATGCTAAACTTTGCTATAACTTCGTAACTCAAATAATTTCGATACTTCAAAAATAAGGTTCACTTGAACGGAATGGTACTCCTCCGACTTGATTATTGCACATATTTTGAATTTAAAAGAAAAATCGGCAAACTTTATTGAAACTGAGATTTAAAATAAAGCACATCGTCTACATTTATCACACGAGGGTTTTCGCTGGTGGAACCTATATGCCTCCACACAATTATGACAAGATATCATCCCGGAATTATCACAATTTACAATAATGTTTCTTTTTTACGTTCTAAGTTGAGTAAATTCGAAGGGATGACATTTTCTAGAGAAAACATTTCTTGTTTACGTTTTAAGTTGAGTGAGTCCCAAGGGTGGCACTTTAGAAAGAACCACCTTATATAAAATCCAAGAGAGAATCACCACAAAATACATATATTTATCAATTTTTAACATGAAATATATTATAAATCTTAACTAAGAAATTAAAAATAAAATTACACAACTTTTCTTTTTGAAAAATCATTAAAAATTAATGAAATAATCCAAAGCAATTCTACCATATATATAATTAAATTTATACAAAATGATTCTACTGTAAAATCAAATTCAAATCAAGTTTTTTATTCAAATTTTATGTATAAATCCTTTCTAATATTTATATGTCGTTTGTATTTTACATTAAAATCAAATTTTATGTTTTTCAAAATCTTGTTTGTAATTTATTGATGAAATTCTACGATACAATCAATGATTTCTCCCGTACTCTATATAAGAAGATTCTCTTTAGATAAATGGCCTGACGTTATGAAAAGCTCATATTTTTGTAATAGATGATTTGTTTCCATAAATAGTCTCTCTTTTCATTTTTTTCAGCTCATAAATGTAAAAAAACAATTAATTTTTGTCAAGCAAAATAGTCTCTCTTTCCCTCTATTTCGCTCGTAAATGTTAAAACAAACAATTGATTTTATTAACTAAAATTAAAAATTATATATGAAATATTTACTATATTCTTAAACAATACGCACACTAATAAAGGACATGTCATAAGTTCCAAAAAAGAAGCAAGAACAGAAGTTCTATTAAATAGGCATCGGATCGAACAAGTAGAATACTAGAATCTGATTGTGACGTCAAAAACAGTGAGGGCAAGAATCTGTTTTTCATCATCCAATATTATCCGCTTCACTTACCTTATGATCATTGTATAAATTAAAAATATTATTAATTTAAAAGCAATTTATAAAGCATAGTGATATATGCACACCCAAAAAATTATTGTTACACACCTTTATATAGTTGAACCTTGATGAAATAATAATCGATAAAGTAATAACCTCGCTATAGTAATATTTTTTTCCGGTGGGACCGTAATGGAAACAGTATATTTTTACTCTCGATAAAATAATAAATTCGATAAAGTAATATTTTTTTTACCGTATTACTCACTCCATCTCCATCTCTCTCATTTGTTTACAATTACTATTTTAAGATGTCCCTCTCATTTCTTTACGTTACCATAAATAGTAAGTTTACCCCACTATTACATCCACTACTTTTCCAGTTTTCCCTAATATCTCATATTTAATAATAAAAAACACTATTACACCCACTATTTTTCTCCACTATCTCAAATCTATTATTCAATATTAATAGATCTCACCACTTTACCCACTTTTCATCTAACTTTACTTATTTTTTATGCATTGTCTTGGTCTCTGTGCCCCCTCCAATGTAAACAAATGAGGGGGACGGAGAGAGTACTTTAAAGAGATTTAACTGTATTACGTTGCCTAAATTATCCTTGCATCTCCATTCCCACCAATAAAAATATTAGCAATCTCATAATATGATGAATATATAATATTAGCATTTTAAAATATAAAATAGGTTAAAAGTAGGAAAAAAATAATTGAGAATAAAGGAGAATGTAACAACATACATCCAAAATGATTGATGAAGGAAAATGTAAGGATAATTTGGACAAAATATTGGTCCCGTTTGGAAAATCTTATTTCTCATAAATAAATTATTTATTCTAGAAAAAAATACGTAAATATGTACTTTTTTCTGAAATAAGTAACTTATTTTTGCAAGGTAATGAATATTAAACTCCCAACACACATTTTTCTCTAAAAAAAGTATGTAAATACAAAAAAAATCGATATAAGTAACTTATAAATTAGATTTAAGATTTGGGAAACGAGACCATTATAAACGATGTGAAACCATAATTCTAGGATGGACATATATGAGCAGCCTTTATAAAATGCGCTAGCAAACGGTATTGTGGTTGGGTTTTGGGGGGCTTTGTGAAATCAAAGAGGTAGGCTTGATGCACATTTGGTTTATTATTAAGCAATCAGAAGCGTACTTTAAACTGTCCATCTAGCATCTATTATCAATTCGACAGTTGACTAGAAGTACTTTCCAAATCCCAACTGGATTTATAGAAGCATCTAGATTCAAACAAAAAATTATCATCCCATATCATACCCACCCTAATTAATTTTCTTTTAGGGAACCCTACTTAATCTTTATATATAAAGGCTCATAAATACATTTTAGAACCCTACTTTTTTTTTTTTTTTGATAATGTTTTAGAACCCTACTTAATCTTTACATATAAAAGCTCATAAATACATTTTACATATACTCCAATAGCCTCCTTTTCAACTCTTCCCTTCTCATTCCTGCTGTCGCAGTATCCAACCTCCTCTATATCTGAAGTCATCTCAGAGTTGCGAGAATTGGATCCGCTGTTCTTCGAAGGTCAGTTCTATAAAATTATGACTCACCAATTTAAAAAAGGGCTTTTAATAATTGTAGAATTGCAACATTGAGGTCTCATCTCTCTCATTAAAATCACTTCGTTTTAAACAGGATATGATCCGTGTGGAACCTACTTATCTCTCTAAACCCTACTTGCTCCTTGATCGGCAGCCGTGTGCTTTAGTATTCATGATTCTATATTTTTCAAATGTGCTATGGTCAATTTGGTAATTTGATGATAGATATGTGTTGTTTTTTCATGTGCAGTTACAGTAGTTATTTAGTACTCTACTTTTCTTCATATTACGATTTTGAATTTCATGTAATGTGTACTGTTTAATTTAGGATCATAAAATGTGTGTTAATTCTGGATACGAGTTATTATGCACAATCTAAACCAGAACAGGCATAGGCGGAGCAAATTCTTCAAACGGTTAAAGACCCAGCCTTAAAATAATAAAATTCTAAATACACATATGTCGTAGATTTACCATTTTCAAAAATCTTCATAGGATTGACATTCTTCATTTTCCATTTGGCACCGTTAAATTAATAATGCCCAAGTATGGCATTATCCATATGCATTTAATTTCCCAGACAAAAGATATACCTGAGCTTGATTGTCGAATATGTCTTCTGGCCAAGCAATGAAAACCCTCCTGCTATTTCAATAAATATACACGGCCTTGATTGTCAAATATGTCTTCAAAGATACAATTCAGCTTGATTGTCAAATATGTCTTCTAGCCAAGCAGTGCACACTTCAGATTCCTCTTAGTAACTCTTATGTAGTCACCTTTGAGCTGCTAGCCTGCTACACTGACTTCTCGAGAATTTTCATGATTGCTGCTTGGTACTCGCAATAAATGCAAGTAGTATTCCACCACACCCCGTGGATGATCATTGTAGCATCTAACAATACTGCTACCTACAGAACACCTCTCCATTTAATATCTTCAAACAATTTCATTTTTTAACTTGAATCAATCACGATTTTCTCTATTAATCACAAGTAATAATGGAAAGGAAATTTTTCAATGAGTTGTCTACGCATTTTACATATAATGGAATAGTTGATAAAAGCTATTGTCCATTCATTTCTCAACATAATGTGAAAAATATATACACTAACAAGACAACTAGAATATTCAGTTTATAAGTCACTTTTGCCAATCAATTTTTAGGCAGATTACTTGCATCAACTTGTTAATATTAACAGGCTTTCGAATTCAATTCTTAGAAATAGTAGTCCATATTAGAAGTTATTGCACAAACCTCCTAATTATGATCACGTTAGAAATGTTAAACTTATGTGTGATGCAGGACAACAATAAAAGCAAGTAGAATGATAGATTTTGGATTAACCGCAGAAAATCCATGCCCTAAGGTGATACCTCAAGGATTTCCCATCAACCGTAGAAGAGAAATTTGTTAGGATCGCAATCCATAACAATAGAGAGAACAATTCTCAATTCAATTAATCAAATCCAAGTCTCCATAATAATAGAAGATTACATGACAGAACTAAATCCCTAAACTTAGCCACCAAGTAAAAATATTCTAATAAACTATAATCTAGAATATTCTAAATAACTTATTTATCTAATATAATTAATACCTAATAAATGACAATCAAATCTCTTCCTAATTAATAACATAAAATAAAAACAACTTAATGTTTTAATTCCTTTGTCTGCATCATTCTCCTTGGCTTTGAAGAAATCCCGTCCACGAGTTTCATAAAATTTTAGATTCAACGAACAAATAGATAACTCGTCGTAATACTTGAAGACATCAAATTCCAACTCCATAAGCAAAATCTTCGGAAACAACACTCGCACAACAAGATTTTTTGATGTGGTAGTTGTTCCCAATATGTTGTCAATGCCTAAAAAAATCTACATGTTCCACCTTGATGATGTGGTTCTCGCAGTTTACACCTTTTTCACTTTTAACCTCTTCTACCTCTTCTTTATCAATGCTATCACACTGAAATATTGGAACCTCAACATTTGAATTTTCTTCAACAATTAAAACACGATCACTATTTGATTTAATATCCCCAGGTTGAATAAGCTCTCTTGAATCTTTTTCTCCATCAACAACTTCAAGTTTCACGTTCCTTTCACCATTAAGTTGATGTGGCGGGGATGTAGGTATTGCAGGCGGAGGACTATGTCGTACGCTCAGTTTAGCCATAATTTCTTTGAGTGTTGCTTTCACATCTTTCATTTGCAAACTCAAATCTTCAACTTTGTTCTCTAAACTTCTTAGAATTGTTATTCTCTATATACGTATCAAGATGGCTGTTCACTTCGCTAGCAATAACCATTTTGCCAGATTAGGGGCTGAATTACAAGTCCTGGAAAAGTCAGGGGCTGTTTTGCAAGTTTAAGGACTGTTTATAGGTTTCAAGGCCTGGTTTGTAACTTTCAGGAAGATTGAGGACTGTTTGTAGCTTTCTGGTGGCTACTGGTGGCTACTGGTGGCTTACTGGTGGCTGGATGGTAGCTGTTGGTGGCTGCTAGCGGCTGTTGGGTGGAGGAAGGGGGCTGTGATATGACTGCTGTGGGCTGTTGGTGTCAGCTGATGGTGGTTTATGGTGTTTTTTTTTTTTGGAAAAACCCTAGATCTCTCACCAAATAAGAATTTGATGTTGAAACCTAAGCTCTGACGCATGACAACAATAAAAACAAGTCAAAGGATAGATTTTGTGGATTAACCGCAGAAATTCCATGCCCTAAGTGATACCTCAAGGATTTCGTAACCCATAACAATAGAGAGAACAATTCTCAATTCAATTAATCAAAATCCAAGTCCCCATAATAATAAAAGATTGCAAGTTACATATAACTAAATCCTTAAACTTAGCCACCAAGTAAAAATCTTCTAATAAAGGAAACAAATCCTTTCTATTATTCTATTCCTACAATCTAGAATATTCTAAATAATCTATTTATCTAATATAACTAATACCTAATAAATTACAATTAAATCTATTCTTATTAATAACATAAAATAAAAACAAATTAATGTTTTAATTCCTTGTTCTGCATCAATATGTCTTTGTTTTACGCCTATAGTTCATTTTCACCAAGTGACATATCTGTTGACTGGTACACCACATTATGTTTTGATTCCACAAATGATCCTGGGGATTCTCGACCCACTTTGTCCTTCATCACCTGTTTTTTTTCGGAGCCTTGTGCACATCCCAACCCAAATTCTGATCCAATTGATCCTACTTTTCCATTGTCTTATTGTTACTCCGAGGTTAAAACATTCGCTAGGCAGGAAATACTGCCTGTCTGGATGAAGGACTTTCAGGTTTTTACAAGAAAACCTTTCTCATCCTGTGGTTTCATCAGTTACGCTCTATCATCATCCTCAAAATCCTATAAATTACACTATTGCCTAATTATATTCATCCTTGGGTTTTTATTTCTTGATCTGCTACTGCTATTATTCATGAAAAGAAACCATGCAACTACTCTCAAGCTACTATCTAAGATGAATCCTAGCTAGAAGCAAAGACCTGGCACCATTACAGACAAACAAACAACACTTAGAACTGATTCCTCGTCATTCTGGTAGAAAAGTTGGATGCTCCTAGGTTTACAGATGATGGTAGTGTGGACAGATTGGAAGCAAAACTTGTGCCTTCTATACTATACTATTATAAGCAAACTAGCCTCTACTTGGTTGGTAATTTCGTACACTTTTTTTTGTACACTCAATAGCAACTGTTACTCAATAGCAACCGTTGAATTTTTTTGGTACACTCAATAGCAACCGTTGAATTTTGAGAAGATTAATAAGAATCGTTGGATATAACGTTAAAAGAATATTCTTTTTTAATATTTAAAATACTTCCATAGGTTCAAGGTTCGAATCCCGTCATCAACATATTATTATTAAACATTTATATTATCTTATAAACTACTCTCGAAAGTTCAAGGTTCGATTCCCGTCAACAACATATTACAATTAAAATTTTATATTATCTATTTTCATCATATTATTATTAAATGTCTATATTATCCTATAAACTACTCTCATAAGCTAAAAAATACATTAAAAAAATTATCCTTGCAGCACACGGGCTAGTATAGTTTCACTCAAAACAAGAGAAGACTATCATCATTTTATTGTTCGACAAATTCTGAATATAAACTAACCAAACCTCTTTATAGTTTAAAAGAGGCAACAAGTAGTTCCTTACTAGTTACCTTCTACTTTAATTGCTCCCAGACATCATCAAGGTGTCTCTGATTTGCCACATTGAGCTCAATTGCATTTTATACACGTATGCTAGTCTATGTTGATAAAATAATGATTACTGACACATGTTGCCTTCTGCTCATTTTTAGCTTCAAGAATTTAGGGCCTATGAAATATTATGTAGGTCTAGAGGTACACAAAATTAATGTTTTCCATTTGATAATGAAGAGTGGCAATATAAGTTCCTGCCACTTGGGATGCTCCAACGATCTGCAGCTGCATCTTGAGATTGTCATAGATATGAGGGTCATCAAGCCTCATGTTGAAGTTTGAAAACAGTGTTATAAACACTGTACCAGCATTGAGTGTAGTTTGAACAGTAGCGATACATGCATGAGCATATTGTTCAAACCGAGTATCTAAAAGTGTCATCTTTGCTACCACTGGTAAGTCTTTTCTTCCATGAAGTGTTAAAGCCATTCTGACAGCTCCAAAATGAAGATGAGTGTAGCCATGAGCATGCCACTGGGATGGCAATGATTCTCCTAGTTGAATAGGAAAGATTTGCTCTGCTTCAGTAGAAGGAATGAGTACTTGTTCTAGCTTGGATGCTAATACAAGCTCCTTGGCTTCAAATGCTTTGCTAGGTGAGAGAACTTGTTTTACAACACGAGACACAGGATTGTGTTTTATGGTAAAAGTTCTATATGGGTTTAGCAAAGGAAGTTCAGTATTAGGGATTTTACTATCGTCTTTCTAATAATCTACAGCATAAAGAAAATCATTATTTTTAGACTTAGATGAACTAGAAAAGCTTCGGGAAGATAAAAAGGAAGGGGAAGGTGTAAGGTGTTTAGGACTAGCCATAGATTTGATGATCCTTATTCTTCAGGAGTCGCCTTTGGTGTTATGGTGTTTTACGAACACACTAAGCGTTTAAACATTCATGAAATCTCTGTAATACTACAGTGATCAGTAAGCCACAACGCCGCATCCTCATAGCAGCAACACAGGCACGTCGATCATCAGTATTGCAACTATCTCATAATATGTTTCTAATCGCAAGATTTCTAATGTGGAGGATCCCCTGTAGGGCAACCACATAGCATACTATCCTTAGACCATATGCAAACCACCATAACGCCGCTGGGTCATCATGAAGAATAAGGGAAGAGGTTTAAGCTTCCATGGCTCTGATACCAAGATTACAACTCACGCAGAGAGGTACAACCACTTAGGAGGTTAACTAATAAAGAGATAATAACAAGAAGAGAAATATGAACACAGAGAGAATATATGAACACACACAAATTTATTTCTTAGAATATGCCTAAGGCTTCGATGCCTTAAACTGATACAAGGCTTCCCTATTTATAGGAGACTGGGGAAGCTTACTTAGCACACCACTAAGGATATCTTACAAGACACACTTGACACGTAGCATACTACTGGAAGCTTATAGAATACGCTTCCTAGCTTACTTACGAAGCTAACTTACACACCACACACGTAGCTTACTTACGAAGCTAACTTACATACCACACACGTATCTCACATAATTGATGTCGGGTACACATTGGGCCCCATCGACACATCTAATAATGAGATTCGTTTACTTTGATACAGATACACTTTATTCTTTACTTTACTTTAATAAAAGCATAATATTCCTTTCTCACCAAGTCCAGATACTATTCTGGCTCTTGGAGCAGATTTTTCTGACTCAACAGAAGAATCTGATAACAGAAGAATCTGATGATGATGACATGGTCTTGTTTGATGACATCTATACTCTCGAGGAAAATTTCTTATGCCAACCATCGCCATCAGCAAAGATACATATTTTCCCTGGCAAATGGGATAAGCCAATCCCTGTCATAGCTTTCTTTGATACTGGAGCAACATCATCCATTATGAAACCAGATATCTTGCCAAAGGAATACTGGAACAAGTGCTATCGATCTTTTCGAGCAGCAAATGGAGATAATTTCACCATAACCATGATAAGCAAACCCATCAATATTCAACTTTTTCCAGGGTATGTGATAAAACATCAAATTTATGGTTCAGAACTGCCTAGAAAAGATCTTCTCATCGGGTTTGACATCCTACACAATCTTAAAAGGGTATCATGGAGCAAAGAAGGTCTTAAGCACAAAAATCATTTGTTGCCTTGGACAAAGACTCTACACCTATATCCCGTGGAAATTTTATCCACACAGGGAAGAAATAGCAAAAACTTCATGCGCAGAAAGTCATACCGATTTCCTATAGAAGTGCTCTCATCCACTATGGAAGAATCATGAGTTTTTTGTTCATCTGCCTTTCAAGAAGAATGAAGACATCAATCCAACAAAAGCAAGTCACAAAGGTATGAATCCAGATCACTATGCTCTTGCAATCAAAGAAGTTGATCAGTTGCAACAAGAAGGATTGATAGAAAACACAAAATCACAGTGGGCTTGTGAAGCTTTCTATGTGAATAAAAGATCTGAGCAAACAAGAGGGAAATTAAGGTTGGTTATCAATTATCAACCTCTGAATCATTTCCTGGAAGATGACAAGTTTCCTTTGCCAAAAAGAGAAGTTTTATTTCAAAAGTTACCTCAAGCCAAGATCTTTTCAAAGTTTGATCTAAAGTCAGGATTTTGGCAAATTGGGATTCATCCAGACGAAAGGCCAAAGACTGGTTTTTGCATTTCAGAGAGACACTATCATTGGACAGTAGTGCCCTTCGGCTTAAAGCCAGCTCCGTCATTATTTCAGAAGGCCATGACAAAGATCTTTCAGCCAATCACGGAGAATGCCTTGGTTTATATAGATGACATTTTACTGTTCTCACCGGATATTGACTCTCACCATGATCTGTTAACAGAATTTCATGACTTTATAAAAACTTATGGAGTCATGCTTGCAGAGAAGAAAATGATCATTGGTGAAACAAAGATTGATTTCTCAGGGATGCATATCTCAGAGGGTCAGTACCAACTTCAACCGCACATTGCTACTCAATTTGATCATTTCCCAGATGAAAATCTAACGTTCAAACAAGTTCAACAGTTCTTGGGAATTGTCAATTATATGGCATATTTCATTCATGATTTGGTCAAATACAGGACTCCTCTCACTAATCAGTTAAGGAAAGATGCTCCGCCATGGAATCAGACATGCAGTGATGCCGTCAAGAAACTAAAAGCCCTAACAAAGAATCTTCCTTCCTTGAAAATTCCTTCCACTGGCAAAAGAATCCTTCAGACAAATGCAAGTGATACATTCTGGGGAGCAGTTTTTCTTGAAGAAGAGAATGGTAAGAGACAAATATGTGGATACAAAAGTGGAGCTTTTAAGAGCGGGGAACTCCATTACCATTCTACTTACAAAGAGATTTTGGCAGTAAAAAGAGGGATAGAGAAGTTTCAATTTCATTTGATCGGGCAACATTTTCTCATAGAAACGGATATGTCGGCTTTTCCGAAGATGTTGCAGTTCAAACAAAAGATGCTTCCTCAAGCACAGTTATTAAGATGGGCAAATTGGTTTTGTCAATGGAAGTTTGAAACTAGGCATATTAAAGGAAAAAATAACTTCCTTCCAGATTTTCTGTCCAGGACTCAAAGAACGATAGCTCCAATATTTCCACTTATATATTCAATTCAGACAGAAGATCTTCCACCACATATCTAGGATAAGGTACTCCTGTATACTCTGCAAAAAATGTCTTATGCTAAATTATTAGCATTTCAGAAGATCTATATCAGGAGATACAGTTTATCTAAAGGGCCACTTATAAATCTTCCTCAACATCCATCATTTCCGTTCATGACGATTATAGTGATGAATGAAAGGTTTATTTGGCATTTTCCTAAGGAGGCATACATGTTCTTATGGTATTTTGTTGAGGTATGTCCATTTGGGATGATATTTGATAAATACAAGCTCATCCAATACTTGGCTTTAGTTGATGTGAGACCTCGAAGAAAGAAGCATAAACAGCTCTATAAATGGTTAGCTCTCTATGGATGTTCTAAATTTTGGAGAAGCAATTTAAGGCCAGAAGGAAATAGCACGAATGGAGTTAGAGATCAGCGCTACATTTTTATCAAGTTTGAATGTGCAAGAAGACTCATAACTGAGGAAGATGGGCTTATTATTGATAAAAAGTATTCCTGTACATTTTATCATGATGAAGGCTATGTTACAAATAGCCCAACAGAGCAGCACAAGGCCCGAATGTGCGAGGCAAACAAAATTCAGCCCAACAAGGTTCCTGCAGGACTACCCCAGACTTATTGGACTAAGCCACATGTTCTTCCTCCAAAGGATGTAATAGAAATCCAGGACTGTCTATTCAAATTAAATCTGGAAACCTTAACAACAAATCCTCATGACCCAGATCATCTAGATATCAGGCTCCATAAAAGACCTCCACAAAGGTTCTATAAAAAACTTCCAGGACAAGATTGTCGTGTTCCTATCTCTTCAGGAAGTGAAGAAAGCACTGATGACTAAGATATGGAGCCATGCCCTTTTTTGTCAGGAGGAGAAAGGAATATTATGCTTTTATTAAAGTAAAGTAAAGAATAAAGTGTATCTGTATCAAAGTAAACGAATCTCATTATTAGATGTGTCGATGGAGCCCAATGTGTACCCGACATCAATTATGTGAGATACGTGTGTGGTATGTAAGTTAGCTTCGTAAGTAAGCTACGTGTGTGGTGTGTAAGTTAGCTTCGTAAGCTAGGAAGCGTATTCTTTAAGCTTCCAGTAGTATGCTACGTGTCAAGTGTGTCTTGTAAGATATCCTTAGTGGTGTGCTAAGTAAGCTTCCCCAATCTCCTATAAATAGGGAAGCCTTGTATCAGTTTAAGACATCGAAGCCTTAGGCATATTCTAAAAAATAAACTTGTGTGTGTTCATATTTCTCTTCTTGTTATTATCTCTTTATTAGTTAACCTCCACATCAGAAATCTTGCGACTAGAAACATATTATGAGATAGTTGCAATACTGATGATCGACGTGCCTGTGTTGCTGCTATGAGGATGCGGCGTTGCGGGTTACTGATCACTGTATTGCAGAGATTTCATGAATGTTTAAACGCTTAGTGTGTTCGTAAAACACCATAACACCAAAGGCGACTCCTGAAGAATAAGGATCATCAAATCTATGGCTAGTCCTAAACACCTTACACCTTCCCCTTCCTTTTCATCTTCCCGAAGCTTTTCTAGTTCATCTAAGTCTAAAAATAATGATTTTCTTTATGTGGTAGATTATCAGAAAGACGATAGTAAAATCCCTATTACTGAACTTCCTTTGCTAAACCCATATACAACTTTTACCAAAAAACACAATCCTGTGTCTCGTGTTGTAAAACAAGTTCTCTCACCTAGCAAAGCAATTGAAGCCAAGGAGCTTGTATTAGCATCCAAGCTAGAACAAGTACACATTCCTTCTACTGAAGCAGAGCAAATCTTTCCTATTCAACTAGGAGAATCATTGCCAGCCCAGTGGCATGCTCATGGCTACACTCATCTTCATTTTGGAGCTGTCAAAATGGCTTTAACACTTCATGGAAGAAAAGGCTTACCAGTGGTAGCAAGGATGGCACTTTTAGATACTCGGTTTGAACAATATGCTCATGCATGTATCGCTACTGTTCAAACTACACTCAATGCTGGTACAGTCTTTATAACACTGTTTCCAAACTTCAACATGAGGCTTGATGACCCTCATATCTATGACAATCTCAAGGTGCAGCTGCAGATCGTTGGAGCACCCCAAGTGGCAGGAACTTATATTGCCACTCTTCATTATCAAATGGCCTACAGGGTTTAAAATCACTCATTTGATCTCAGCCTTCCTAGAGAAACAGTTGAAGCTCTATTTCTCGAAATAGATGCTCAGTCAAGTTCATCATGCATCCATGTGCCTAAGCAAATTCCAAAAGATGAGCTCATAAAGCTTCTTCCAGAATCATGGGTGACGCATTATGAGAAGATCCAAAAAGATAATCAGCCCATACATTCGGTGAAGTCATCTTTCTTTAAAAAGAAAGATGGTGCAGTGGAGATTGTTTTCAAAAAAGATGACTCATCATCTTCTTCAAATGCATCGATTTTCTCTTCAGAAATCAACATGATAGAAGAAACACCGTTAGAAATCCCTATTCATTCCTTTGATTCTAACGGAAAACCCGTCAATGCTTTTAGCCAAGATGGTCATATCTTTTGGGGAGTATGCAATTGTAAAGCATGTCTTGAAGACCAATTTAATGATGATGATGATTACTCATCCAAAAGACGGAATAAAAAGAAGACTTCACAAAAGATTCTCCAAGAACGTTATGAAAAGGGAGATCCAGAAGTTGGACTCTTAGGAGAAGCATCAGGCAAATTTGACTACTACGCCCTTTACTCTAAAGGACCACATGAGTGTAATATGTTGCAACCATCCTCATATGATAACGATTTCCCTCCGCTAAATTTTGAACAGAACAAGACTTCTCATGCATGGAAAATTGAAAATCCAACAGCTAGGAATCCAGATGGTTCAAGTAAACAAATTACACCAGCAGAGGCAACATTAAACTGGCAGTCTGAGAATGCGGTAGCTCAAAACAAGGTTTTAAATCAGATCGTGGTAACTCAGCAAATGATGGTGAAAAAGCTAGATAGTGGTCTGTCAACAATTTCAAATGCAACATCGCAACTTCAAAACAAGATCAACGCTCTTCACCATGAACTCATGCAGTTAGCATTAACTGTTTCCATAAACTCACCTTTATTAGCACAAAAGGAAGCAGAGTTAAAAGCCCTAAAAGCTCAGCTACACTCTATCCAGACCCAAAAGCCATATACTGGCTATTATGAGGCGCCATCGTTCTCATCATATTTGCCACCTTTACCAAATTATTCTCAGCCTCTCGCGACTTTCTCAACATATGATCATAATCCATTTAATAGTGCAGCCTTTTTGCCTATTAAGCAACCTGACTCATCACAACCATCAAAAAGGAAGCCGGAGAAATCCCCGGTTAGGGAATCTCCTTCAAAGGAACAAACTCAGCCATCCTCTTCCCAATTAATGGTGGGTAATCATATATCATCCTTTCTGAATAAAATGGCAACTCAACCTCAGCCACGAGAAAGATAAGCTTCTCTATGGCAAATCTGTGAAGAAGATTCAGAAAGTGATAGCATGTCTCTAGAAATCCTCATGGCTGGTCAAGAAGGCCAAGAAACTGATGAGCCTACTGTAGAGGAAGAAGAAACTTACATTCCAGACCATCAAAAGACAGAGCAGCCAAACTCAAACTTATTCCAGAATTTCATCAGATTGAGGCAATGGTGGATTGCACTGGGGACTTATAGACAGTTGATCGTTAAGCAAAGTCCAAATGTAAATGCCTTGATTATGCATGTCCACAATGAATTCCTTGGAGCATGGGATCATTATACAAATCAAGCTCGTGAGGAATACTTGAATATGAGATGCTGTTCTTACAAAAGAAAAGATCTGGAAATTCACTATGAAAGAATGTCCAAAAGGTTCTATGCTATCAACGGCATTGATGACGTCAACTTAAAGCAGACATTCCTAAATTCCCTTCCAGAGCCTCTGGGGAATGAAACATCTTGGTTATTGCAAATAAAGAATCTTCCGATCAACAGTACTTCTATCGGTGAACTTTACCAGAATGTGTTGCTTGCTTTAGAAAAGTTATGCAACCAGAAGAAATTTCTCAAGCAGATAGAAGAGCATAGTAAGAATCTCGGATCAGCATGTGATAGGAACGAGCTTCAAATCAAGTGTGGCAAAGGCAGCTCTTGCACATGTGGAAAAAAGAAAGATAAGTTTTCAAAGCTTGCCAAGTTTCGTAAAAAGCAGGGAAAAACTATTTCTCGAAAATGAAGAAATGGAAGTTCCTTCGAAAGAAGAAAGGAAACACCAAATCATCCAGATGTTATATATGCAGGAAGAAAGGTCATTTTGCAAAAGAATGTCCTAATAAAGAAAAGAGCTCCAAACTCATAGAAAAGATTTCTTAAATTGAAAACATTGAAGACGATGATTTGGAGTCACTATTCTCACTGGATGAAGAACCAAGTCCAGATACTATTCTGGCTCTTGGAGCAGATTTTTCTGACTCAACAGAAGAATCTGATGATGATGACATGGTCTTGTTTGATGACATCTATACTCTCGAGGAAAATTTCTTATGCCAACCATCGCCATCAGCAAAGATACATATTTTCCCTGGCAAATGGGATAAACCAATCCCTGTCATAGCTTTCTTTGATACTAGAGCAACATCATCCATTATGAAACCAGATATCTTGCCAAAAGAATACTGGAACAAGTGCTATCGATCTTTTCGAGCAGCAAATGGATATAATTTTACCATAACCATGATAAGCAAACCCATCAATATTCAACTTTTTCCAGGGTATGTGATAAAACATCAAATTTATGGTTCAGAACTGCCTGGAAAAGATCTTCTCATCGGGTTTGACATCCTACACAATCTTAAAAGTACGTCAACCGACAGAGTTTGTTCTTCCTATACTTGTGGAAAATAGTTATACATGTGCTAACCTCTTCTCTTCCCTATTGAACAAAAATAACTTGAACCTAATTATTTGAACTTTAAGGCTGCCATGACTTTCAAATGTTTGTAATTTTGATATTTACCTCCATATTTGAGACATAAGGTTGTTTTAATTCAGAATATAATAACTAATATAATTATTAACTTTTTTTTTCATTCTGCAGGTTATAATTCTGATGGCAGACAATAAGATTTTCAACAATGAACTCTTGTTATGTCAAGATCACAAAATAACTGACAAAATCATTGTGCCATCAGATAACTATAGAATTGATAAGACCGATCCACATCTTATCAATTTATATCATGGAAAGTTGTTTGATATTATTGGCCAGGAAGAAACTAGCAGAAAAGTTTCCTTTTTGACTTTTCAATGTACACAAACAGCTTCAACAATGAGGAGACGACTTGACAGCCTTTCTGCATTAGCACCGTTGAATGTGGCTAGGACTTGTTGTGTCTCACCTTTAAAAGCATTGATTTATCAACCATTTACATCCATAGGATCAAAGCAAATGGATATACCGAGCATGCAGAAAATAGATACACCTTGTCTTTTAATAGAACAAGTTTCAACTTTAACATTTGATGTTTGGCATCAAACTTCAAGCGAAGAAAATTTGACTTCGTTTTTCCGGTTAGATACAAATTTATGAGATGTGTATGATTTATTACATTGTTGAGATGTGTTTGATTTATTACCTTGTTTTATATAGTTCTCTTTTTTCTGCCGTGGGAATGTTTCATCAAGATGGGAAGTATTTTGGGAACATAAGAGCAGGGATACGCATCTCTGATAACCGTCCAATATTTGTGTTCCCTGCTGTGTTCAAAGGTATAGATATAGGCATATGTACAATTGTACACAATTATTTAATTATCATATATATATAATGTAAGTTAAATTCTTTTATATATTACAAGACTTGTACTCTTGTAGCTACAGAGTGTGATCAAGGGATTCGGAATGATCTTCGGGCACTGCATGAAATGGTGTTGGATTCTAAAATACCAGGGATTTATGAAAGGAAACTATTTGATGAACTATGTACGGAATATGTCGAGTACAATGGAAATTTCAAATACAATGGTAAATCTTTAAGGTGCGTCACTATAGGTATTTCATGCTTGTGTCGAGAAAACCAGAAGACTGTCATTATATAAATGTTAACTGTAGTCATTTGTTCATTCAAAAATCTATACAAATCAATCGTGATAGAGTTAATGGCTATATCTGTACACATGAAGCGTTTAACTTGACCCATTTTACATATAGACAAGGGATTTGCAAGAAGCTTTGACGTTTCTCCTTTATCTTATGATACTTGAAAGTCTTCTTTTTTTCTTAACATAGAGTTGGAACAAAGGTTACTACGTAGACAAACTACTTGTCAAGTCGATATTCAGAAAAAGTTGATCAAGGACTTAAGGGTTTGGACGTTGATGGGTTTTACCCGGAACCTAGGCCGGAAACATTCCATCCTTTTCTCAGGAAACATCTGATACGATAGCCCACTACTCAGGCGGTTCTTCGCGACTCTATTCTTCATATGTCTCTCTCTTACACTGCTCGTCATACACCTCTCCCTCACTCCCTCCCACCCACCCTCCGTAGATTGCAATACAAACAAAATTCTTTCAATTACTTCTGATTTAAATAGCTAGCAATTTATTGCACATAAGAAAAATACAACTACCAATCCACTGGAGGTGTTTAATGACAGTAAATAGATATGCCAACAATAACAATGTCTTGCATAGTAGATCAACTTCAAAGGACTGGTAGCTATATTTGTATTCGATCATTATATCTATTAATGTATTACTAGTCTTATTTCGTAATGGTGGAGTTGCATTGTATATAGCATTCCTAGAAGCTAATTGTAGGTTAAATAGTATCAATAAGGACTAACGAATTTTGTTGTTTACATTATGCAGTTACATTATGTAGCTATTATCTTTGTTTTTACTAGATTTTTTCCCCAGAGATGGATCATTCCTAATCACACATTGTCCAGTGGTTTGGACTGCTACAGATAGATACGACTTTATTAGGAAATTAGGAGAATACAGAGATCAGAATAAGCAATTCTATGATCAACTTACCAGTGATGCCTCAGAGAAAGCAATTCCTATTGACTTCTGGACAAGGATAGAAAGAGCTAAGCCATTCACTTTAGCTTCCAAACTAAAATCGTTATATTATTATGACAATGGCAAAGGCAATGGCAATAAGACGTCATATACATCAACAGAATCTATACGACGATTTCACCGATGTGGATACGAGCATAAGCTAGTAAGTAAAATATTTTGCATTATAAAATATCAAGTAAATTTAAAAACTTCGTTTAATAAATATGTTTTTCTTTTGCTTCTATTTTAAATAGAGTGGATATCCCTTATGGCTACATATGGAGGAAGTACTTTACTCTGTCTTCCCAGAAGCTCCTGCGAGCTTATACAAGATGATGATCGACAGACTTTATTTAAAAAGCAACAGATGGTATATTTAAATATTTTTTTGATGATAAGTGTATTTTAAATATATACATCTACACACCTAAGCTATCATTTTTGTTGAATTCGGGGTTTATAGTATGCATCCGATCATAAATTTTCTCCAAGATGGACCACATAAGTTCAGCTTCTAGCTCATGGTTTGGAGCATTTTGATTTCGCAATAGTCCTGCTTGTACCACCACTCCAAAGTTCACTGGCACGCAACACAATTCCGGATGTCCATTCCTTTATTATACGACGAGCAACATACATGAGGGCGAAATGAGGGGAATCCCACCATAGCATCAATAAACAAGGGACAACATGCATAAGGAGGTCAGATTCGGTTCTACGCTATTTTAGCAACTCCTTTTGGGTGGAAGGGATGAACCTCAGTTTTTGTGATTCATTTAGTGCCCTCTGCATTAATCTTGGCATATTTGGTGCCAGTCGGGATCAATTGTTACAAACACTTGATTGACACAATATCAGGTGATACTTTTTATTTATCCTATAAAATTTGTTGTGTTGATTTAAGTTAATGATTAGACCTGTAGTATTATAATAACTTTTTTTTTTGAGGGCTAGTATTATAATAACTTTATTAGACTAAATGTAGCAAAATTATACATCTAGAAGTGTACAATAAACTATCATATTTTTGAATTTCAGGGTTCTAATGCTTGAATCATGGAGCTTCAGCAAGATGGGCCCCATAATTTGACTTCTAATCAGTACTACAGAACTCCAAACCTTTTTATTTTATTTTTTCTGTCTGGACCTCGATCTTAGAGATGCATTCTGTGCCCTCTACTGTTATCTCAGAATATTTGGTAGCGAGTTGTGATCAATTGTTACAAACACATTTGGTTGAGGCAATTTTGTAAGGTACTTGATGAAAACTGTTATTGACGCTTTTGTATAAGACATAATGATTGGTTAATTGCATTATGGTAGGTCTGGGCACTCATCCTATTATTTGGTAGGAGACTTGCAGTTTATTTGTATCTATCATTATGCCCTCAGATGATAATTCTGTATACAAATATATAAGCAGGGAAGTGAAAGGTGTACCATATATTTGTCATCCTCCTGAACGTGGATTGACTGTCATTTAATGGAGCCACTTATCCTTGCTTGACTGCTGCACAAGTCATAACATAGTTAGAAACTCCGTTAACCGACAATATTCGTGTGTGAAGAGTACAATATTCTTTACAAATCCTCATTACTGTAAACACATATAGGAGTCATTTCTATTTAATCATATTAGCAATTTCAACTGTCCACGATCATATAAATGGAATGTACCATCAGTATAGGGCTTGTAGTTGATTCTATGTCTTTATTTTGTTACCATGACTTCGTATTTGTGCCTTGAGTTTGAATCTGGTTATCATTAACATGTTTTATGACAATGTAATCTGCCTATAAAATGTTACACTTATTTTTATGCATTTTTTTCAACTGTTGCGCTTTTTTTCAAAAAGTGTGCATATCGCATTGTGCGTTGCGCTTATGCTCCAGGAGGCCTTTGCGCTTTAGTGCGCATATCACAGTAAATAACACTGAATTATATCTAACGGTTATAATCAATTTGACTTCAAAGATCTTACAGTTATGATTGTAAGGGATAACCAAAAAATAAGGGGTGAAGTTATTTGATAAACTACGCACGAAATATGTCGGGGGTGGTGGACATTTCACAAAAAGCACTGAATCTTTAGGGTGTGTCATCTTTGGATTATGTTATGCGCTTATGCCGGATGTGCCATCGATGAGCTGGTCTATGTTTGTGAGTGGATAATGATCCTTAGGGCACGCTCTGTTCAGATCGGAGTAATCCACACACATTCTCCATTTCCCATTACTTTTCTTTACTAAAACAGCGTTGGCAACCCATTTTGGAAACTGGACAGGCTCGATGAATCCGGCCTCGAGGAGTCGATCGATCTCATCGTCGATGGCTTTCCGTTTTTCTTCAGAGAAAACTCGCTTCTTTTGTCATACTGGCCTGACCTTGGGAATGACGGGCTATGACCTCGGGAATTCCGGGGATGTCCTTCGGATCCCAGGCGAAAATGTCTTTAAATTCTCGAATCAACTGAATTGTTTTGAGGCGGAGATCGGGGTCGAGGTTCTTTCCAACCTTGGTTACTTTAGTTGGGTCGCCCACTATTAACTCAACCTCCTCTGTGTCTTCCATCGGGGTGCAATTCGACTCGCTCGGGACCTCAATGAGGTCTCGAGGGTCCATATCTACGATCTGATTAATGGAGTTGTCATTAACTTGCTTGCTCTTCGGGATAACCATTGTCAATAACATTGTCTTGCCGCGGCTTGATCGCCTACGACCTCTCCGATGCAAAAATCAGTTAGGAATTTCTTTTCAAGTGTGGGATGGTGGTAATGGCCTTTAAGGCTGTCAAAGTCGTTCTTCCCAAAATGGCGTTAAAGCTCGAGACGGCATTGATGACGTGGAATTTCACCATCTGCCATGTCTGGCATGGGAGAGAGCCGAAGAGGACCGGACTCCACCTCGTTCCCCGTGAATCCGTACAAGGGAATGTTTGCATTTTCCAATTTCCTCTCGCCGAGGTTCATTATGGAGAAAGCGTTGTGATACAAGATATCAACGGACCTGCCATTGTCCACGAGGATCTTTTTCTCGACTATCCTCGCCATTTTAAAGAATTCACAAAGTACTGTGAATTCTTTTTTTGATTTTTCTCGAGGCTTCCACGGTCTGTCGGAGCGAGGAGCTCGATCTGATCGAGGGCTCCTCCTGTCTCGGGACCTCGGGTACGAGTCAATGTCCTTTCTATAGTCCGACATCGGAGATCTGAATCCGGAGTTTTAATTTTTATCCCATATCTGGGAGGGTCTTCTAGGTGACTGGATGCTTCCAACTGCCTCCTGCAAAGTCATTCTATGTTCCACGATCTGGAAGGCTGCTTGGAGAGATCGTGGACTCTTTTCGAAATACTCTTCTAACAGGGAGCTATGTTTGTGCTTATCAATGCCTGCGGCGAGGTAGTTGATGGCGAGTTCTTCCATGAGGTTCTGGCATCGGGCTACTTCCGAGTGTCCGCAAAACGCCATTCTACCGTCGTAGGTATTCAAGAACTCACTCGGGTCCGTAGATCCGTCGAATTGATCAATCGGTGGAGTTTTTAAGCTTCTGTTAATTCGTGCTTTCCCGATTCTAACGGCGAGGGGGCTTTTCGTTGGAGCATCGGAGACCGCCTGGCTTCGAATAAATTTCTTGCACATCTCGACGTCGCTTTGCAGCTGTGAGATTTCTCCCGATCTGTAGGATCCACTTGATTCGCTCTGCCACGAGGCGTCCTCATGAGACCTGGTTTGTCTTCTTTTATGGGAACCTGGTATGACCTGTTTGATTCCGTTTCGTCTTTGTAGCTCGCATCATCGTCGTAACCCTCGAAATTATGACCTGTAGAGTGGTACTCAGAGGAGTGAGCCGACAATGATGTCTGCTACAGCTCGAGCTGGAGTGATGTAGGACAGAGTATAAAAAACAAGTAAAAGGATAGATATTTGTGGATTAACCGCAGAAAACCCACGCCTAAGGTGTTGCCCTAGGATTTCTCAACCGCAGAAGAGAAGTTGTTAGGATCGCAACCCATAACAAAAGAGAAGCAATTCTCAATTTCAATAATAATTCAACTCTATTCAATAATGAAGGATTACAAGAGTTTATATAGATAATTAATTACTTGGGAGCCAAGTAATTTCCTAAGAAAACTAAATCTTTAAATATCTACAACCATAATTGATTGAAGGAAACAAATCCTTCTATTATTCTATTAGAATAATCTAGAATCTTCATATAAATTTACCTAAAATAACTAAACTACTGAATCAATTATAATCACTTTAAATCTAAATAATAATGTAAAATATATACAAACTAATTTAATTATTCCTTGTTCCGCATCATTCTCCCCGCCTTTAAAAAAAACTCGGCCTCGAGTTTTATAATAAAGAAGAATCAACAATCCACAAACGGGACTCCATATGAGTTGGACACGAACTTGTGGAATCCAATGAAATATATCCAGGGTTGTCACGTCGACTAGTCGGCGACTAGTCGATTAGTCGACAAATGAGAAAAAATCGATCCATGACTATGGTTTTAGTCGTCCATGGATATTTACCCGGGATCCGACCCGAAACCCGGACCATACCCGACTAATGTTAGAATTAGGTTTTTAAAACTTACGTTTTTCAGAAATCAGACCCAATAGCTATTGATTAAGGTTGGGGGAAGCAGCGGCGATCCACGATCCAAGAACAGCCTTCGATTCCGACGACGACACAGCCGTCCTTCATCTCTTCCAGCGAAGCTGTTCACTTCCGGCGAAGGTAAGCTCTTTTGTTCTTCTGTTCTCCTTCATCTCTTCTTCTCTTCTGTTCTTCTATTCTTCTTCCTTTCTTTTTTTCGTCTTCTTCTTTCTTTTTTTCTTCTTCCTCGCTGTATGTATATGTTATATACGTGTGTGTATAGATTATACTGTATACACATTTTTTTTAAAATTATGTTTTATTTTGTATTTTCATCAATTATTTTCAAAGTTTGAGTTTTTTTTGTTTTTCAGTATTTATTTTATGTAAAAACGATTTACTTTGAATTTTTACTATTTTTTTTCAGTTTTTTTGTTTTTCACAGTTAATTATATATTTTTTTACTTTTTTTCCTTCTTTTTTAAGAAATATTCTTCTTCAATTCTTTAAATTTTAAGAAACAAACTACTACTGCTTCTTAAAATTAAGTAAATTTTTTTTTTGATTTGATAATCAGTAATGCAAATTACAATCAGATTACATAGTCTACAGACCATTTATATTTTTACAAATTACAATTAAATTGCATAGAAACGAGCTGCTCTGCTGCTCCTGCTTCTCACTGCTTCTTCACTGCATAAAACATTTTGTGCACTACTGCTCTTTTTCTTCACTTCTTTTCACTAAAGTTTTTCACTGCTCTTTTGCTGTCATTCCATTCTTATACCTGTGAACTACAATCAACAACTCTAACAACTTCAATAAAACATTTTGTGCAGAAATTTAATTGATGGAGGAAGAAACAGAAAATAGTAGGAGAGAGTTGGCTAAAGATCCTAAAAGGAAAGCTAGATCGAATGATCCGGGATGGAAGTATGCATATTATCCTTGTCCGGAAACCAATAAAGATATTGTGAAATGTGTCCTTTGTGGAAATTCGAATCATGGGGGGATTAATCGGTATTAACAACACTTGATGGGTGGCTTTCCGGATGTACTTAAATGTCCCAAAACAACCAAAGAGCTTGCTGCAGAAATGCGTGATTATGTGGAAAGAAGAATAGAAGTAAGAAGAATGTGCAACAAGTAGAGGAGAACAGTAATGATGATGTTTAAGAAATACCCTCCACAGCAGCCTCCAATACAGTCCAGAGTTCAAAATCTGCTGCCTCCAAATCTGCAGCCTCCCAGCCATTCAGTTTTAAAATTCCAGCAGTAACTACTAAATCTTCTGCTTCAATGAAGTTCATGAGGACCCCAGAACAAGTGGTTGAAGAAAGGCACACTAAGGGAGCATCTCAAAGCACTTTGGAAAATCATTTGAGAACTCCGAAAGAGAAGGAAAAAGTTCATATGCATATTGCAAATTTTTTCTATGAAAATGGTATTCCTTTCAATGCTGCACACTCTAGGAGTTATGAGGTGATGGTTGAGTCCATTGGCCAATATGGACCGGGATTAAAGCCTCCTTCGTATCATGAATTGAGGGTGCCACTACTTAAAAAAGCAAAAGAGGAGACTGAAAAGTTGAAGGAGAAGCATGAAAAGGTTTGGAAGAGGTATGGATGCACTCTTATGTCTGATGGGTGGACGGATAGACGAGGAAGGAGTCTCATAAACTTCCTTGCTAATAGTCCTGAAGGTACCTTCTTTTTGGGTTCGGTCAATGCTTCAAGCGAGTCACATGATGCTCAAATGTTGGCCAACTTGCTTGAAAGCAAGATAAAGGAAATTGGTGAGAAAAATGTTGTGCAAGTTGTGACTGATAATGGGGCAAATTACAAGCTAGCTGGTCAGATTTTGGAGATTCGGATGCCTACTTTGTTTTGGACTCCTTGTGCTTGTCATTGTGTTGATTTGATGCTAGAGGACATTGGAAAAATTCCAACTTTTAAGAAGGCAATCAACCAAGCAAGAAGATGCACTACTTTTGTCTATAGGCACGGGCGTGTTCTTGATGCTATGAGGGAGAAAACTAATGGGAAGGACATAGTCAACACTGGAGCTACGAGGTTTGCCACTGCTTTTCTTACATTGGATAGTTTGCAAAAGCTACAAGAACCATTGCGTTACTTGTTTTGTGGGTCAGATTGGACCAAGTCAAAGTTATCAAAATCAGCAAAGAGAAGCAAAGTTTGTGATACTGTTATGTCTTCGGTCTTTTGGAATAATGTAAATGATTGTGTAGATGCAACACTGCCACTTCTTCAAGTGTTGTGCATTGCTGATGGTGATGAAAGGCCAGCTTTGGCAGAGATTGCAGTTGCTATTGATTATGCAAAAGATGAAGTCAAGAAGAAATTTGGAGGTAGAAAAGTTGCAATTCGGAACAAACTATTGAAGATCATTGAGGATCGTTGGAATGGTCAAATGGGAAAACCATTACATGGGGCTGCTTTGTTTCTTAATCCCGGGAAATACTTTGATCTTCTTGAGAAGGATCCTGCCTATGCCTCCCGAATAAGAGAGGACTTCAATGATGTGCTTGAGAAGATGGTCAAGGATAGGGATACAAGGAATAAAATAAGCAATTATGCAGATGCCTACAAAAATAGTCGAGAAGGCTTTGCAAGGGAGATGACAATTGAGCATGGAAAGATAAAAAGTCCTCGTAAGTTCATTCGAAAACTTCGTGAATTTCATCTTAGTAATTAGTTACTAGGCAAAATAAAAAATGCTTATTTTGTGTTATCTTGTTTATTATATTAGTTGATTGGTGGGATGCATATGGAGGCCGTGCACATGAGCTTCAATCATTTGCGAAGCGTATTGTTGGTTTGTGTGCCTCATCTTCCGGTTGTGAACGCAATTGGAGTACATTTGAGTTCGTAAGTGACTAAATGCCTACTCTTTTTTAAGTATTTATTGTCAATTTGCAACTATTGTTGGCCTAATTAAATTTCAATAATTTAGATACATACGAAGAAGAGGAATAGGTTGGAACATCAACGTTTGAATGACTTGGTGTATATTCAATACAACCGAAAGATAGATTCAAGATTCAAAAAGAGACGTGAGCTAGGAAAGAAATTTGATCCACTTGTACTCGAGGACTTTGAATGGACTAATGAGTGGACCGGCATTGAGGAAAGGTTTTGGGAAGCGGTGGATATAGCTTCGGGTGCATCCGAAGCACTTGAGGGACGCAATCTTCCGAGGAGAGCTAGAGGTGCTTCCACTTCCACTCTTACCTATACTCGACGCAACACTAGTTCGACACAAGATCCTATTGATGAGGAAGGGGAAGATGAAGATGAAGATTTCGATGATGAGGAAGTGGAAGATGACTATGGTATACCACCCGAGGAGAATACTCAAGGAGGAGATGGAGAGAGGGATGGAAATGATACCGAGATGGATGACTATGATGCATGATTGTGTTTTATTAGTTAATTTCACTCTTTAGTTATGTTTTTATTTGCTTAGAAATGTTTGACTTGGGTACTTGAACTTATTATCTATTAGTTTTTATTTGAATTATGAAATTGAAGTATGTTTACCTATATTATATATTATAATTACTCTAAATAGGGTATTGTCGACTTTTTACGACTTTTTACGACTAGTCGGGCGACTTGTCGACTAATAAATTCCACGGTACTCGGGCTCGACTTGTCGACTTGTCGACTTAACAACCATGAATATATCATTACTTTTAACTTCATAAAACCATTTTGGGATAACAAATCGATATGCTCAACCAAATCCACTTTATCTTGAATTTCTTTTTCACAAACGAACTCATTATGCTCCACTTGTGGCTCAGTTTCGATAGCAATTTCAGCTGTCTTTTCGACTCCACAAACAGATTCAACATGCTCCTGTTGTGACTCAGTTTCAACATCCTTTTTGACTTCAATATGCTCTGAATTAAACTCCAAAGTTGTGCTTTTCCTTAATGGCTTCGAAACAATTGAATCACATATATGCTGCATTTTTTCCAATCTAGCACTCACATCCAACGATAACTTCAACATCTGCTCTAGTAATGATCTTTTATGCTCATGTTTTAGATGTGAAATTAAATCATCATAATATTGCCACTTCTGGTATAATCTTGCATAATCAGAGCTGTATGGATCCGACAATGAAAGTGAAATACATAAGACTTGACGATGTGTCTCGGCACAAGATATCTCAAAACCAATTTCTTCAGGGGTTTTCATCATGTTTAGCGCAAGAAAATCTGAAAAATATGGGAGATTTGATGAATTATCAGACTTGTATTTATGTAATATAGATGTATATGACCAGAATCAGGTTTTTTTAGGTGAATAAGTGGCTGCTGGGGCTGGCTGGGGACTGTTGGTGGCTGGATAAAGCTGCTGGTGGCGGCTGCTGGAGGCTGGAGGTTGGCTGGTGACTGGTGGTGTTTGGATGGAGGAACCTGGCTCTGATACCACTTGATGTAGGACAGAGTATAAAAAACAAGTAAAAGGATAGATATTTGTGGATTAACCGCAGAAAACCCACGACTAAGGTGTTGCCCTAGGATTTCTCAACCGCAGAAGAGAAGTTGTTAGGATCGCAACCCATAACAAAAGAGAAGCAATTCTCAATTTCAATAATAATTCAACTCTATTCAATAATGAAGGATTACAAGAGTTTATATAGATAATTAATTACTTGGGAGCCAAGTAATTTCCTAAGAAAACTAAATATTTAAATATCTACTACCATAATTGATTGAAGGAAACAAATCCTTCTATTATTCTATTAGAATAATCTAGAATCTTCATATAAATTTACCTAAAATAACTAAACTACTGAATCAATTATAATCACTTTAAATCTAAATAATAATGTAAAATATATACAAACTAATTTAATTATTCCTTGTTCCGCATCATGGAGACGCCTTATTCCCTTCTTTTTCTCAACTTTTCCTCCAGCCTCCTCTGAGTTTCGAGGGCTAAGAGCTCGTCATCCGAGCCACAGAAGTCCTCTATATCTTCCTCAATATCTACGTCAGCATTCTGTCTCCGTATTCTCTCGAGGTGAAGGCGAGCATCGCTCGTCAACACCTGTTTGCCTGAAGCCGTCGGAACCCTGGTGCGGGTATCAGGTCGCCGTCTTTTCTTATCTTTTGTATGTTCTGTAACGAGGGGTCTCTGGGATCCCTCTGGAACAGAGAACAACCGACGTGGTTGGAGTGCTGGTCGTGCGGCTTCGGCGTCCTCACGGGGGATTGTTCGTATTTCCTCCTCCGTAAGACGTCGAACAACTGGCTCTTCATCTTCAATGTCCATTTTTCGCGATGTAACTCTAGTACAGAAGCTCCTTCTAGCGCCAAATGATGATCGTGAGATATCTTAGGGGTAAATTAATTAATAACAATCAAGAGAATAAGGCTTAAAAGGAATATTTTATTAATCTCACAATCTATAGGAGACTCTCTTCTCTACAAAGTTGCATCCCCTTTCAAGTAAGGAGGTACAAATATATTTATAGGGGATCCATGTGGGTTCCCTCCTCCTTTACTTGGAGAGAAAGCTAAAGTTAATTTACATGTTATGGGCTTCAAGGCCCATTAAGTGGATAAAATACATTTGGGCCTAGCTACAAACTAATACACTTGGGCCTGGCTACAAACTAAGTCTCATTGGATCTAATTACAAACTATAATTGTACATACTATTCTAGCTAATATTCGTGGCCCAACAGTCACGAACATTTTTTATTGAGGCTACAAGGTAATAATGCTATAGGATTTTTGGTACTCTGAAAAAAAATCTAGTGACACTTTATGAGGAAGAAAGTACACATAATATTATTGTTTTATCTTTCACAATGTTATGTCTACTCTCCATATATCTTGATATGATTCATTTTTGGTATCACTTATACAACTATAGCTTTCATGGTTGCATGATAAGAGTTTCATGCTCATTTCATATGGCTGCCCTCCTGGTTGCTTATGTTGGAAGGGGGGTGTCCATGCAGTGACATTGGAAAATAGTGCTAACTGGATTAGGAGTAGTTTGTTCAGCTTACCGTCTACACTCGGCAGCAAACAATTGAGTGCGGCTTATTCTATTTCGTTTGTTTGTGATTTTGTTGCATTAGTAATGCAAACATATGAAATTAACCCTGGTTGCCTTGGCATTAGTTTATGCTCCTTTTTTGGGGATTGGAGTGTCACTGTCCGTCTGTGGTTAAGGTTTAGGAGTAGCATGTTCAGGTTACTGTTTACATTCCGCCGCAAACAACAGAATACAACTTATAATATATTTTTGGTTTCGTTCCATTAGCAATTTAAATATAGAAACTTTTGAACAGAAGCTGCTCGGAGCAGAACTAATTAGTACAGAAGGCTTGTACGGGCAGCATTTATGATTGTGCCCCATAAGCTAAGATGTTCATACAAAGGTAATTTGAAACACATGTATTGTTTGTAAGTGCATTTTTTTGCTGAAGTAATTTAACTTGGTTTAAAGTGATATTGTATTTGATAATAAGCCATAAAAGATACCAATTATTAGCGAGAACGTTGTGTTCAAAGCAGATATAAAGCTCTTTGTATTTTGACTTAAGATTGGGAACTAATATTTTGTAATAAGATTATCCCGGCTAAAATCAAACTCAAAAAAGGCTGTTACGGTATTTTCTATGTATATTCCAGATAAAATCGCAGTCATATAACTCAAATAAGGCACATTTAACACATAAAAAATATTGAACAGAAATTAAACATCAAAATACAAACAGAGCCTGACAAACCTTACCGGGCATGTTCAAATCAAGCTCAGTCTGGATCAAATGGCAGCGCTCATGCCATGCGCAAGCTCAAGCCCAATCCAGATAAATTGCAACCCTGGTACCATGTGAGCTTGATCAAAATCCAAGCAGATTATGATTTCAAAGAATTTGACTTGTGGTGCTTCAGTGAAGGTAATGGGGTAAACGTTAAGAAAAAGTGAGGAAAATGCATTGTTCAAAAACATGGCATGCTTAAAAGTGGTATATAACTTTGGGTGCTTCAACGACCATATATGCATATAGATGAAGTGCTAAAATGTATTCTTTTAAGACATTGCACGATTCTTATATTTAATTATTTATATATCTAGGGCGGTTAAATGCAAAGCTCCAGTGGAACATGTGTGGAGGTGAACGGTTTACAAAATGTACAAATAAGATACTCCTTCCTTTTCTGGTAAATAGTTACTTGTTTTTACTAATTCAAACTTAAAAATTCATGCTCGGTGTTTTATATGCAACTTAATCAAAAAACGTATTGTGCCACTAAATGAAACATTTTCCCCTAACAACAGTAACGAAAGGTATGCTCAGTCAATTAATGACAAACGTAGCCAAAAGTAACCAAACTATGACAACGGAATAAAATGGACACGTGTATCTTAAAGCATTCCAATTCACACCAATTCCAGTTTTCATTAGTACTAGATAACTTTCACCATCTTGTAGCACAATAATTATCATATTACTTATTTACTTCGAAGAAAAACCTGCGCTCTTAGAGGCAGATGCTAGACCTTGGTGACCTAGGGTTCCATTTAAATAAAGAAAAAAGTCAAAATAGTCAAAACTAAGATTTCAAACTAATAAAGGTTTCTTTCATGGATTTTCATGTTTATTCAGCAGCTGGTGACTTTTTAATATACATGAAACATTTGACTTGTCCTTCATATAAAGATGGGTTTCCACAACATATAGATTCACTTTTGTTTTGCTAATAAATCCACTTTTATGTTTGAGTAGATAAAAGTCTACTTGGGATTTCATTCCACATAGTGTTGGAGCTTAGCCATGACTGACTAACTCATTTTAGAGAGGGGTGTTTGTCATTGTTGTTAAGTAACTTACTTTAAAAGAAGTTAAAGAAGAGTATTATGTGTTTGTTAAAAAGTAAGTGCATTGGAACTAATCCAACTGTCAAACATAAAAACATGTACCTTTCGATAACTTATATAAAACTAAATATTACTTTTAGTTGCAAGTTATAAAAAACTTTGAAGTAACAAGTAACCCAAATGACTTTAAGAAAGACATAACTAAGCACGCTAAAGCTTTATATAATAAAACAACTGCCAACGAAAATAAATGTTTTGAATAGTTAAAAGTATACGGAATTGGTAGCTATACTTGTATTATATACAGCACATATCAATGCACTAAAATTAAAATGTAATTAGTATCCATAAAACTTAATTACATAGATACTGTTGCTAGCGACTAACTTAATAGGAGTATATTATTTACATCATACAAAATTTATAATTTGATCATCGTTGTTTGTTTGTTACTTGAATTAAAGTTATTGCGGACATGAATCATTCATAATTACAGACCTTGCCGTAATTTAGACCCATACAAACAGATACACTTGATTACGAAATCAGGGTACAGGAACTCGAACATCGGTGCATATAATCTACTTGCTGCTCATACCTTTTGCTTAATCAATTTGAAACCACGTGACAAAGTATATATAAACAACAAAAGTTAGATTAAAAGAATAAATACAACACACGCAGGCACACTAAATCTTCAATTAGAATAGGACAATGAGATGATTAATAAAATACACAGTCTCTTTCGATCTTCAATTTCGTAAAACAAAAGACGCGAGCAATAAGTCTCAATCAAAGGAATATACAATTGTACAAATCTCCGTGTATATTATTATTCAATCTTCAAACCCTAGAAATATAAGAATGAATGAATATACAAACCTCATGTACGAATTGCACAACTGTCACCGGGCGGCGAACTTCTTGTTCCGGGCTCCGTTTCTTCTACCTTCACTTTCTTTCACGGTCCCACAATAGTGCTCTTTTTTTTATAAACCTCAATGATAAAATTTATATCATGCATATTATTAATTAAATTTAATTTAAATTAATATTAAAATAATTTTTAAAAATGATTACTATATAAAAACATAATTATATCATAAAATAAAATTTATAACCTGTCAAAAGAAACATGTGCATCGCACCACGGGTTATAAGCTTGTAAAAGATAATGTATTTCAGTGAAAAAATAAATTGATTAGTTATTGAAAAATAGAAAACGTAACATGTTTTACATGAAAAAGAAAATTTATTAGTTATTAGTAATTATAAATAGTTAAGTAAAAATAACATGTACCGTTAAGTAGGAATTAATACCTTATATATAATAAGCATAAGGGAGATCTTATCCAAATTTTTGGTCGTCGTCACTGACTGATTTTTGGTCGTCATCACTGTACTATCAAAATCATATGATCCGTTGGATTAAAAATAGACGATCAAGATTAGATCACGTAAAAAGAAAATTTTAATCTAAAAAGGAATCAAGATTAGATCAAAAATAGATGATCAAGATTAAATCACATTAAAAAGAAAATTATAATCTAAAAAGGAATCAAGATTAGATCGCATTAAAAAGAAAATTATAATTTAAAAAGGATATAATTAGAAAATGTTGCATTTGAAGTGAATTTTAAAAAGAAAAATTATATTCTTAAAAGAATATAATTAGAAAGGGTTGTATTAAAATTGAATTTTTAAAAGAAAATTATAATTTGAAAAGGATATAATTAACAAATGTTAAATTAGAATTATATTTTATTTATTTATTATTAGTATTTTAAAAAAATCATATCTAATATTCCTTGGGCTTTATCTTGAGATCTAGAAATTAGATTTGGGTGATTTTACAATCCACGCGAAACTCATAAAATTATTTTTAATTTAGTAATGATATAATTATCAACTTTTTAACAATAATTTTATATGTAAATTAATAACATATAAAATTTAAAAAAGTCAAATTATTTTAAAATTTAAAAAAGAAACCGTGCATTGCACGGGTTATAAGCTATAAGCATAAGGGAGATCTTATCCAAAGTTTTGGTCGTCGTCGCTGTACTACCAAAAGCTTATGATCCGTTGGATTAAAAAATTGGATTAAAAGTCATCCATTGGATTATAAATTATATCCTTATATATTCATTTATAATTTTTACTTTGTTAATTTACTATAATACCCTTTCTTCATCGATTTGTTTTTTTCTTCATCATTAGAACTAAATTTAATTTAAAAATATTTTTAATTTAGTAAACAAATAAAATATGTATAAACAAATAAAATCAATTACAAATAGACAAATAAAAAAGATGTCTACAATGAATTGGAAAAAAAATCCTAATATAAAAATAATTACATTATTCTATCAAAAATCTATAAATACAAGGGAAAAAAAATCCTAATACAATTATAATTACATTATTCTATCAAAAATCTATATATGAACTAAAGCCGAATGATTTATATGTTTGTCTACCTGGGAAACATTCTGCGAGGGCTCACCCTCCTGAAGTCGGTAACATTTTAAGAAGCCATGGAAGAGAAACATACATTATGCCAATAGATTCGGAGGATGTGCACTGTTCTTTTGTTGATGATATGTGTATATCATATTAAAAAGGAAATTATAATTTAAAAAGGATATAATCTAGCAAAGTCGTATCAGAATTAATTTTTTTTTTAAAAATTATAATATGAAAAGGATATAATTAAAAAATGATACAATTAAATTTTATTTATTTTATTTTATTAATATTGAAGTTTTAATTGGAAAATAATTTTTAAATTATCACTAAATTAAAGATTATTTTGTTAATTTCATGCGTGCTATAAAATTATCAAAATCAAATTTTAATAATTCAAAATAGAGCACAAATTATATCCTATTATATAATTAGAGTAAGTGAAATAATAATAGGTATTAGCATAGGTCAGAACTATACTAGAAGAGTATTTATTGACCTGCCTCCTATTCCCACCTGTAGTCCAATACAGTATGTAATATTAATGTATAATCTCTCGCTTAATTATGAGAAAATTATTATAGTATTAAAGTATTTAACTCCAGCTTTAATTAATATGTTCCATGTTCGTAGATGTGACCTTTTGGGGCTCTGTGTACGCCTAAAAGATAGGAAACTAAGAGCTTTTAGCACACCATAATTAATATTTTTTAAAATATTTTAATTCATCAAATTTAATTAGTATTTTTAATAAACAATTTTATAAGTATTAAATTCTTCTAGATTATCTCAAAATCTATATGATTTTCAATATTTTAATTAAAAAAATTTATATATAATAATTGTAGAAGATATCTTATCCAAAATTTTGATACTATGATAATTTGTCGTTGCCAAAACAATCTCAACCGTTGGATATATTTTTTTTAAAAAAAATAGACGATCAAAATTATACTATATAAAAAATAATTATTGTATAAAAAGATTATAAGTTAGAAGAAGTTATATTAGACCTGGATTTTAAAAAAGTCTAAAATAAAAAAAATTAAAACTTAATAAGGAGACCAATTTAATTATTATGTAAATAACATTAAATTTCTATTATATACCAAAATAAAAAAGATCGTTAGGTCTAAAAATCAAAAGATGGAAATCGTTATTTTCTAATATTAAAACCTGTATTTGGTTGTTAGTAGAAGTATATTCAATACTGAAAATGATTTTGATAAATTCAACTAAATATAAGTAAATTTTCTAAATCGAATAGAATTTTCAACGCAAAAAATCGTCAAATTCTTTTAAGACCTAATAGAATTTGGTTGAATATTCAACAAAAATTTCAATAGAATTTTCAACGCAAAAAATCGAATAAATTCAACTTGTGTTTGATTCTGCGTTGATTTGATTTGAAAATAATAATTACACCATCAATGAATTAAACATTATTTTGTTAATTTCACATGGACTGTAAAATCGTTCAAATCAAATTTTAAGAATTCAAGATAGAATACAAATATTAAATCGAACATATAAAATCTTATATATATCAATTTTTTAACAAAAAATTGATATATAAATTAATAACATATAAAATTTAAAATTTTAATATAATTATAGATATTAAAAAAGGAGCCGTGCGTTGCACGGGTTATAAGCTAGTAAATAAGTAAAATCAACAAGTATCGTACCGACCACCAACCGACCAACCAAATTTTTAATGTTTCGGTTATTATATAATAGTAAAAATAATATGTACCATTAAGTAAGGGTAAATAAGTAAAATCAACAGGTACCATACCTACCGATCTATCAACCAATTTTTTAATATTTCGATTATTATATAACAATACGATAATAGTAAAAATAATATGTACCATTAAATAGGGATAAATAAATAAAAATGAGTAGGTACCGTATCGCGACCAACAAAATTTTTAATGTTTCGGTTATTATATAATAGTATAGAGACCTCATTTCTCTATTAGGTAATTTCTTTCCATTTACTCATTTTTTCTCCATTTCCAACTATAATTTATATTTTAAATCATAAAAATTAGATTAACATGTAAATCATTTTTAAAATTAATAATTTTTCCCTTAAATTGAAGAATTATCATTTTCTCAAAATTACAATTTTTTAAATTCACTTTACATCAAAGGGATAATATGTGATTTAGGTAAAAGAGCGTGGGGTTCTTGCGGGGTCCAACTGGTTCATGAAACATTATTGTTTTACTAGATTATAGTCCGTGCTAAGCACACGGGTATTTTCAAAATTAATAAATAATTATAATTAGTTACATAATTTCATATTTAAAAATTGAATAATTTAATTCTAAAAAATACAATAAGTGCATTTTTTATATATTTTAATAAATTTATTTAAAAATTACTTTAATTATATATTTTATTATATATGTTATGAGATCATTTAAATTAAATATATTTTATTGTATTTATTATATAAGATATGAGATCATTTGCTGAAGTTGAAAAAATAAAAACTTAATTCATATCTATATTAATAAATTTATCATGGATAATGCATATTGCACTAATGATATTTGAATTTGATATACAGACTTTTCATTAATCGAAAGTGGGTCAAATAATTATATGGATTTTCTAGAAATAAAAAATGGATACCAAACCAAAAATATGGATAGTCCATGTATCTAAATAAAGTTCAAAAATTTATTCCAAACCTGAATATGGATAGCAAACCTAAGGAATGGGTTATCCACTAATTTATAAAACTAGCTTAAAACCCGTGCGATGCACCTTTTTTTAAAAAATATTGTATGAATTTTTCATTAATTTGAATTACTTTTTTTAAAACATGAATTTTGGAGACTTAAATTTTAAATGAAATGATGATCATAATTATATGAATGTTATCCGTGTTATTTCTAAAAAATAATGGATTTTAGTTAGAAAATGTGATAGGTTTTAGTTGAAAAAGCTAATCGGTTAATTATTAATAATTATTAATTTATTATTTTATTATATTAAATCGAATGCCCGTGATATAAGTAGAAAAAAAGATGACTTAGCTAGAGAAAATTAAAATGGTAACATGTTTTATGTGAAAAAGTACTTCCCTCTTCCCTCTAATTTCTTTACACTTTTCTTTTTGGGACGTCCCACCAATTCTTTACATTACTAAAAATAGTAAATTTTAACAATAAAATACATTATTACATCCAATATTTTACTCCATTTTTTTAACACTTTACACTATTACAATTACACCCTAGTTTTCACTTAATTTAACAATAAAATCACTAATACACCTACTACTTCAATTTATTTTAACAATTTACGCCCACTATCATTGGTCTCCGTGCCCAAACCAAATGTAAAGATTTGGCCGGGACGGAGGGAGTAATTGATTAGTCTATAGTAATTACAATTTAATTATGTTATTTTACTAAATAAAATTGCTCGTAATGTTTTTAGAAAATGAGAAATTAATGTTGTCCATGATATTACAAGAAAAAATTATATTTTAGTTAGAAAATATAGAAAAGATGATACATTTTAGCTAAAAAAGGTAATCGATTAATTATTATAATTATTAGTATTATAATATTATTATTTTATTTTATTAAATAGAAATGTCCTTGATATAATTGGAAAATGAGAGATTTTAGTTTGAGAAAATAGAATAGGTAACATGAAAATTAAAAAGATGACATGCTTCAGGCGAAAAATGTAACTGATTAGTTTATAGTAATTATAATTTAATTGTTATTTTACTAAATAAAATTGTTCGTAGTGTTTTTAGAAAATGAGAAATTAATGTTACCCGGGGTATTTCTAGAAAAAAAGGAATTTAATTAGAAAAAAGAAAAAAGATGATATGTTTTAGTTGAAAAGGTAATCGGTTAATTATTAGCATTATAATATTATTTTTTATTTTTATTAAATAGAATCACCCCTGATATAATTGGAGCCTCATCTTTTGATGCCAGAAATTCCACCCATGTGTACCTTGTAAAGTCATCAACCATCACCAAGGCATACTTCTTTCTTCCTAGTGACATAATATTGACAGGCCCAAACAAATCCATATGAATGAGTTGCATGGGCTTGGTTATTGATGTCACTGTCTTTGACTTGTGGCTTGATCTCTTCATCTTTCCTTTTTGACAGGCCTCACACACTCCTTCTTGACAGAATTCAAGTGTGGGCATGCCTCTCACTAACTCTCTTTTGACTAGAGAATTAATGGCTTTGAAGTTCAGGTGTTATAATTTCTTGTGCCACATCCAACAGTCTTCACTTGATGCTTTTGAATAAAACAACAAGCTTTATCCTTGTTTGCAGAGTCCATATTGGCTACAAACAGGCTTCATTTTCTCACTCCAGATAGAGCAAAATCACCAGTCTTCTTGTGGGTGATCAAACATTCATCTTTGTCAAAATCCACTTTGAATCCTCTATCAGTAAACTGACCAACACTTAGCAGATTATGCTTGAGTCCCTTGACTAGTGCTACATCTTCAATGATCACATTACCAACTTTCAACTTGTCATATCCCAATGTGTTACCCATGTTGTCATCTCCAAAAGCAACCATTGGGCCAGCCTTCTCCTCATACTATGATAGCAGGGCCATATCACCAGTCATGTGATTTGAGCATCCACTGTCCAAAATCCACATGACCTTCTTTTCACTTTCTTTGCCCTGCAAATACAAAGGTATTACTTCTCCTTTGGTACCCAAACAAGTTTGGGTCCATGTGACTTAGAAACAGTTTTATCATAAACAACATGCTTATCAACTTTCTTGGTGTTAGTCTTCCTGTCACTGTTAGAAGTCTTAGAACCTGAGGTTTCAGACTTAGGTGACAGAGGTACCTTCCTAGCTCTAGGAGGACTTGAAGACTTTGACCTTGTGAAGTGTGTGTGAGAATTGTGACTGATACAACCATCATTGAATTGCCTTCTCAAATTGAAACAGCTAGTCATAACATTCATATTGCATGGCATACAGTCAAATTTATCACAGAATGGAGCATCTCTATGTCTTAAAGGCATAGAACAATCATAGATTGGTTTGGGCACACTACCAACATGTTTCTTGCATGCATGAGTTAAATGATTGGTACTGAAACAATTCTGACATGTTTTCCTAGGGGCATTAGGCATATAAGCATAGTTGTTATCTTTGTCTAGACCTATCACCTACTGGCTCCTTGGCTTTTAGCTTGACACTCTCACTCTTGGAGGATGCTTGTTGTTCACTGGATTGTGCCTCATCCTCATCATTCAACATTTGCTTGATGAGTAAGGCATCCTCATCAATTTCAAATGTTGATTCTTTAAAATTTGGAGTCTCAGCCTTTTTCAAAATGTGAGGCACTTCCTCCTGAACAACTATGTCATCTTCAATGACAACATAGCCTTTCCTCTGTTTAAGAGTGCCATAGTCAAGTCCAATGGCAGCCTTGGGTTTAGCTTGAATTTTCTCATGATAGGATTGCAGTAGACTAGATGAGTTCTTAAAGGTTTTCAGTTTGAATTCATTTTCAGCTAGTTCATCCCTAAGAGCCTTTTCAATTTGACTAGCACATAGAACCTTATTCTACAGATATTCAACTTCTTTCTTAAGGTTTTATACTTGCATAGCAGTTAGCTCAAGTTCCTCATTCTTTTTGATTAACATTTCATTTCTAGCAGACAGTTTAACAATTTCCTCATTAGCAGCAATCATACTAGTATGAATATTAAACATTTCAACAGATAGTTGTTCAATCATACTCTTGTACTCAGAAACAGACATGTCTATGGTAGTCAGAGATGGTACCTGAGAGTCTGATGAAGATGTGTCATCCTTGGAATTGGCCATCAATGCATAATTGCAGAATCTTTGCTCTTCTTCATCACTGTCAGTATCATCCCAACACTTCCCTTCAGCTATGTAGGCCTTGCCTGGTGTTTGCTTTTTGAGAAGGGCCTCATACTTGGCTTCAAGCTCTAGAAACTCTCTATTCTTCTTTTTAGGCTTCTTGCATTCACTAGCAAAATGCCCTAGGTCATTGCATCTATAACATCTCACAGATGACCTATCCACATAGCCAGTTTTCAATTTAGTCTTGTTTGGCTTCACAGGTGCTTTACTCTTGTTGAATGAATGGTTTTGGGTTTTAGGTTTGAAGGTTTGGTTCCTCTTGAATCTAATGTTTGGAAATTTTCTGGCCACGAAAGCATATGAAGTGTTTTCCATTCCATCTAGCTCTTCAAGAGTATAGAACTCTTCTTCTTCCTTCTCCTCAACAGGTTCTGTGACAACACAGGTCAAATCCCGAGTCTTTTCAAAAATTGGGTCAAGTCCCGATCACAAATCCGAAATAAGACAAAGTAAACTGGCCCAAATGCCGCCAACTTGGGTAATCCACAAGCCCACCACAGGCCCCCAAAAGATCATGATTTGTTGGTGCACTTAGTAGCTGTAATTTGCCTTATAAACTAAACAGAAGTCCCAAATCTCCTCGATATGGGACTGGGGTGTTACAAACTCCCCCACTTAAACTCCTGACGTCCTCGTCAGGCCTGAACGGATATCCCATAGGTCCAAGATCCTTCCTCTCTAGCCATTGTGGGATAATACCGGCTGGCTTCGTGTCCCCACCTCCGGACCTCTGTCCATTGTGGGATAATACTACCAACCTTCATGTCCCCACCTCCGGCAACTTGACGAATCAAGCTTTCGAGAGTCGGCTCTGATACCATATGTGACAACACGGGTCAAATCCCGAGTCTTTTCGAAAATCGGGTCAAGTCCCGATCACGAATCCGAAATAAGACAAAGTAAACTGGCCCAAATGCCGCCAACTTGGGTAATCCACAAGACCACCACAGGCCCCCAAAAGATCATGATTTGTTGGTGCACTTAGTAGCTGTAATTTGCCTTATAAACTAAACTGAAGTCCCAAATCTCCTCGATATGGGACTGGGTGTTATAGGTTCACTTACCTCAACTTCAGTTTCTTCATCATCTACTTTCTCCTCTATCCTTAGCTGACTTGTAGATGCTTCTAGGTCTTGAATAGATTTGTTGACAATCAAGGCACATGATGTGTTTATCATTCTGCCTTGGTTGGCTTGGATAGCCCTTTTCTAAAGCAACTCAAGCTCATGAGTCTTTAAAATCCCATAGAGCACATCATATGTGATTTTGTTTAAATCTCTTTCTCTTAGAGAAATGACCCTTTGCTCTAGATGATTTGGTGAAGACATTAGAAACTTCATGTTCAACTCCTTGGTGTTGTAAACCTTACCATTCATCTGCAACTCAGTAACTAGCTTGTGAAATCTCTCAAACATCTCAGTGATGCTTTCCTTGGGCTGTGCCATGAAAGCTTTATACTGTGTGACCAGTATCTGTTTCTTGTTTTCCTTGACCTCATCAGTCCCTTCACAAAACACCTCAATGTGATCCCACATTTCTTTGGTAGATGTACACGATGCAATGTTTGTAAACATTGACATATCCATGGAATCTATAATTAGCATCATGAGGTGACTGTCAAGAGCAACCATCTCCTTTTCTGATTCTGTCCATTTGGATGGTTCCTTGGCCACATAAGATCTTGGAACAGTTATGGTTCCAATAGTCTTCTCAGGTATTTCTTGTTGTGGAATAAAAGGACCATTCTTGAGAATCTCAGGATATAGAGGATGAGAAGCTTTGATGAACAACATCATTTTTATCTTCCAGAGGTTGTAATTTTCTTTGTCAAACTTAGGGACCTTCACCGTTCCTGTGGTCTTTGGTGTATTCGAACTCATGATCGTTTTTCTGTTTTTGAATAAACAGCCTGCTCTGATACCACTTGTTGAGTATTGAATACAGTAAAAGAATACAGAGGGGGGTGAATGGATTCTTGAATTTTTTCTCGTTTTTGAATCTGTGTAGCAAGATATGTGTTTGTGTGTGCAAATGTGTAGGTGCGGATAAAGAACAACACAAGACACGATATCACTTTAATCTAATATTTTATTAGATAAAGATTTGCTACAATCTGTGAATACAAATGGTAGTATTCTCAGCTTCGTTTTTCTCAGAGAGATGTGCTAGCTCTTGCAACGTGTATGAAAAAATTAACTTACTAAAGAAGTGAGATTGTATTCTTATAGAACATGAATACAACTCACTTACTACAAATAAGGTTACAGGATAAATTACTTTCTTGTATGTCTATCCTTTTTGAGTAAACATCCAAACGGCTACAGATTTGACTTTGCAAAGCTCTGTTCAGATCCACTTCTTTAGCTCTTTGTCTCTTCTACATCTCTCCAAGCTTCCTTGTAGGCTTTCCAGAGCACGTTACAGATTGTGGTCCATAAAGTGCATTGGCTTGTTGCATGTTTCTGACTTGTACAATTTCTCCAGTATTTTGTCTCCAAGAATGTATTCGAGAAGTGGCTAAGTGATTGATTCGAGAACTAAGATTAGGTAACTCTGAGTTCTCGAATACTGTATGATTGACATATCAAATCACTTCACGAATAACACCTTTCTCCAGGGTTCCTTGAGTTGTCGAATAGAACACTTGACTTGTCAAATCCCTGAGATGTCGAATAGCTTTCTGAGTCCTTGAGATATCGAATGGAACTTTGACTTGTTGACTCTTTGAGAACTCGAATACCACTTTGACTTGTTGACTTCTTGAGTTCTCGAATAGAGTATTAGACATGTCGAATCTCTGAGATATTGAATGAGATATCGAATAGTTCATTCAAAGATATCGAACAGTGTCTTCTCAGATATCAAATCTCTGACTTCTCGAATGCTAGACTTCTCGAATAGACAAGTGTACTTCTCGAATTGGTACTTAGGCAAAATCTTCATTTTTTCAAATCCCAACTGTGATTATTTAACAGTCTTTATCTTCTTGCTTGAGGCATGAACCTTGGAACTTTTTTCAAGCATTATTCTTGACTTTATAAGTAAAGTTACACAACTAGGATTTGATGCCTATTATAAGTACAAAATAAGTAGAAACTCTACAACTAGAGGTTCCCTCAGTTAAGGGGTCATGTAAGTAATGCAAAGCATTACAAACAATTAGGCTTGTTATTAGATGTATACATGCATGCCTCTGTGACTAACAATTATTTAGTTATTGAAAAATAGAAAAGGTAATATGGTTAACCTGAAAAAGGAAATTGATTAGTAAAGGAGAAATTTTAGTTAGATAAAATATAAAAGATATAAATAAAGGAAATTATTTAGTTATT
Organism: Kitagawia praeruptora; assembly: GCA_037693485.1. Classification (NCBI taxonomy): domain Eukaryota; kingdom Viridiplantae; phylum Streptophyta; class Magnoliopsida; order Apiales; family Apiaceae; genus Kitagawia; species Kitagawia praeruptora. The sequence continues at coordinate 42,235,223 of CM075351.1, forward strand.
GAAAAATTGAAAAGGTAATATATTTAACCTGAAAAATGAAATTGATTAGTAAGTGCTTAGCTAAAAAAAATTGATTAGTAAGGGAGAAATTTTGTTAGATAAAATATAAAAGATATAAATTGATTAGTTAGTAGGATGGATTTTATCTGTAATTAATTAAGGGTAAATAAGTAAAATCAACAGGTACCATACCGACCAACCAAACTTTTAATATTTCGTCTTTTATATAATAGTATATAGAGATTTAATATTATAATTATGTTTTTATATAATCATTATTTTTTAACAATTTTTTAATTTTAATTTGATATAATTTAATATATTGATGTTTACGGATTATAATAATGTTTCCTTATTATAAATAACGTATATGATTTTTAATATATTTTATTAATAATTGAAAATTTTGGTGTGATATTTTCGGGTATATATTAATGGTTGTAAGATTTGTTGTAAATTAAAAAGGTAACATTTTTAATTAGAAAGGAAATATTAGTGATTGAAAGATATGATACGATTGATCTTTTTAGGTGTTTATAAAAGGTAATATCTTCAACTGAAAGTAAATATGAAAAAGGCAATCGACTAATTACCATTAATTATATTATATTGTTATTTATTTTAGGTATTGTTTTCACTAAATCACGCAAGCGCACGTGGTCACAAGTAACATAGATATAAGTCAAGTTCGTTCCCACAGAGATCATGTTTTTACTTCAATTTAGTACCTATGCAACAATGTATGGTTTTAATTCACTGCTAAGACAATTAAAAAATTGGGGTTTGATTAACTAAATTAAACTAAGATGCAAATTATAAAACTAAGAATTAAATTAACTAATAAGAATAGAAATCGAATTACTTATGAGAATAAAAACATGGGACTCTAACTTCATTATCTACTTCACTTAGAGTTGATGCCTTTAATCAATACACATGTGGGATTTGATATCTGATCGGACAACAGGAAACAAGTAAAAGTTACCTCTCGGTATACTAGTACCAAACTATGCATGCATCCACAAAAGAGATAGAAGATGGGTAGACACCTATTATGTTTAGACCCTATATCTCTATAGAATTTGAAAACATAGAGGTTTAAGCACAAGTTATCCACATAGATCACATAGGGCAGCATAATATCTTTATTCATGCACAAATCATGATGTTAAAACATCAACCTATCCTATGCTAGCATGGCAAGTTCTAAATCTCAAGATCCACTCTCGTTTCGCAAGAGATTAACAAATTAGATGTTAGCTACGCATCTAAAAGCATTAAGATTAACCATACGAGGATATCAAGAATTCACCACACGTAATCTTTAAAGCAATCAAACTACTAAGCTACATAAATAACTCCGTTAGAATCCCATGACAACGATTAGCTCATAATTGAACCGTTCATCGTCATAGGATTTGATGAAAACATGATAATAAACAAGATATGAATAAAAGAAGCAATAATATTAATAAAACAAAGAGTTGAGAAAGCAAATCTATAATCCAAAATAACACAAAGGATGAAGTAGATCTAGATCTGTTGCTTGTCACGAGCGTTGAATCCTTCTCTCATTTTCTCCCTTGCAGATCTAAGTTAGGTTACAATAATAAATCGATTATTAATACAAATTACAAGGCTAAGTTGTGTTTAAATAGGCTCTAGATTTCTTGCCCAGCAAGAATTTACCTTCTATTACAATTAGAATTTAATTAAGGTGCTAAAAACTGCCCAAAATACAATTAGAACTTAAAAAGGGCAAAACAGTAATTTCACTGCTTCCAACATTCTGTTTGTCGTGCTTCCTACCCCCCACCACACGCAACTTGCACGTGAAACACCTGTTCCATGTTGTAGAAAATCTCCCAAGCTTCGCGTGGGTAGTAAGATCGCTGAAAACGGACTTATAGAACTCCAGATATGGCCAAAAACAGTGTAAGTTGTGCATCCTTCCCGGAAAATTCGAATTTTAATCAATTAATCCTCCAAAAACGATAGAAGCATCAACCTTAATCAACATTCTCGTAAATCTGCACAACTAAGCAAAACACATCAAAACTACAAGAAACTTGAGTCCAAGACAATCAATTTAAGCCGATTTAGAATGCTCCAAGTGGATATAAAATCCACTTATCAGGTATTATGTTTTACTTGAAAAATATGGTGCGATATTTTCGGGTATATATTAATGATTGAAAGATTTGTTTTAAATTAAAATGGTAACGTGTTTTAGTTCGGAATGAAATATTAATGATCGAAAGATATGATATGATAGATATTTTTAGATGTTTATAAGAGGTAATATCTTCAACTAAAAGTAAATTTGAAAAAGACAATCGACTGATTACCGTTAATTTTATTATATTACGAAAATCAAATCTTTCAATCATTAACATATATACCCAAAAATATCACACCAAAATTTTCAATTATTAATAAAATATACTAATAAGCATATACGTTGTTTATAATAAGGAAACATTATTAAAATCCGTAAACATGAGTATATTAAATTATATAAAATTAAAATTTAAAAAAATTATTAAAAAATAATGATTATATTAAAACACAATTATAATACTAAATAAAATTTATAACATAATACAAGAAACCTGTGCATTGCAATACTAATAATTAACTGATTATCTTTTCAGCTAAAACATATCATCTTTCATAAATTTCCTTTTTTCTAGAAATATCACGGGTAACGTTAATTTCGCATTTTCTAAAAAATACTAGGAGCAATCTTTTCTATATATATAATGGGTCCAGGTCCCTGACAATCGTTTGTCAGGGACCGGTTATTTAACAATCGGTTCCACAGCCGTTGGATGCTGAGATTAAAAAAAAAAAATTACTGTCCGCTATAATCTGCCTATCCACAGAAAATTATGGCGAACAGTAAAAAAATTTTGTAATCCAAGGGGGCCGTTGGATCAATGATTCAATGGATTAGAAACTGATTATTATATAACAGCTCCATGACAAATGATTGTCACGGACCAAAACCCATATATAATAGCCCAACATGTTGAAAATAATCCTGAGATATTTTAATCTCATAAAAAACAATTTTATCCTTATGTGAAGCGCGTAAAAAGACTACTGTATTTACCGAACAGGCGGTCTTGTTTTATTTATGTATAATTGCCCCGTCTATTCTCAATAGCCTCGTCGGAACCTACCTTACAACTTAATTGTTGGACTGTACAGTAATGAAATTGGCGGCAGCGATTGCAACCGAGTAACTGCGGCAAGTTAGTTACTGATTATTACTGTCGTTTTATCAAACAATCAAACCAAGTAGAATTGTGTGTGTTTTGTGTGTTCTTTGCCGGCTTTCTTTTTTGATCATCGCCCTTTTGAGGTCAGAAAATTGGGAGACTGCGTTGTTGTGGGTCGTTAGCCGATCGTACTTGTATGGCTGAAAATCTCGATTATGCCTGTCTCCTAGGTAATTGTATGATCTGCCCCATCTATTCTTATTTCCCCTCTTTTTCTGCCATGTGGTTTCGCTTTGCTGTCCCGGCAATTGTGTTGGCAATGCGGAGGAAACCTAAAAAAAAACTATCATGATCCAATAAACATGACCGAAGTCTATAGAGGAGACTCGAATAGAGAAATGGATGGTTTCAGACATGAACCGTCCGATAGATATCAAAGAAAACCTGAAGGTAAATAAAAAAAATGGTCTACCGAGAAACATTTTGATGATAATATTGTGTGCTCTAAATAAGTGAAGACAGGAAGTATGACAAAGGCACCAATACAGATTGAAGATGGATAAAACAATGAAAAAGGGCCGCCCAAAAATCCCAGAGATAGTGTTGTGGACATAAACTTGACACATACCGACTCTCTTTAGAGGAAACAAGGTGAATTGCCTACAAAGATTCAGAAGGTTGGATCAGTTTCAAAGTCACACATGGATGTGGTGTATCCTTCGAAGGATAACATATCTGAAATAGACAAATTACCTTTTATAAATGGACGTGGTCTAAATCTTAGAAGGGACCCCTTGGAGTTAGAGCAGGGTGAACTTTGTGATCCTTTACCTGAAGAGACACATGGAATTGAGAAGCAATCTGATAAAAAGGGCTCCATCAAACTGTCAGAGAATAAACTCACCTCTTTCGATTACCGGAACCCCGCTATAAGTAAAGGAAAACCTGCTGGGAGAACCGGTATAAATCCAGTCAAGCCTTCATAAGCCGACTTTAGTGATATATGCAAGGATCCTCCAATATTGGACAGTCGTGCTGGTGGCAAAACGAACAGAGGAACCTTTTTAAACAATAATAATTCTATATGCTGCAAGTATGAAAAGGACAAACCAGTGCTGAAGGGTCCAATCAAGGATCACTCTCAGTATGTAGTCTAACCAGTAAAATTTATTTATTTTGAGTGCTTCAGTAGTTGAGTTGCATAGTCAAATATGTTTGTGAGTTATATAATAATCTCCTTATTATTTTTTCGTGTATAGGTATATGGAATGCGTGAAAGAGTATCAGGAGAAATATGAGAGCTACTTATCTATAAACAAAATATTAGAGTATGAAAGGTACTTTCAAGTTCCAACTCCCTACTCTTGCAATTTTGTTGGCAAGTCACTTTTTCCTTTGTTAGTCTTGTTACCAATTCAGTTTAGTGCCCAAATTTAAATGCTTAGGAATGAGTTCCTAAAATTTGGAAGGGATCTTGAAGCTGCGAAGGAAAAAGATATGATTAAATATTCTAGCATCCTGGAGGAATTAAGGGAATCTTATCGCCAGTGTGGAACGGTACGTTCTACTTTTTCTCATCATATGTGTTTTACATATGTGGTGATGGATGTGCTACAAGTAATTAAAAACAAATTTATATTTCCTTTTCCTTTCAGTTTGTTCTTATAATTCTGCATTTGCATCCTGCATATGACCTCAATGCCAGAATGAATGCTCCCATTTGAAATCAGTTTTCAGTTGAAACCTGAGTAAATATAACATGGGTAATTTGCCATTCACATAAATGTACCTTTAATTTTAAGAGATATGGTCAGTGTTGTGTAAGTTACAAAAAGTTGGTAGAAGAAATCATTTTCCAATTTGAGCAAGATGAATTCTAATAAAACAGAATTGTTATACAGGACCCTTTGTGCCTCAAATAACAATGGTTATGGTACATCTCAGTTGAGAAAAGTTAAGTTGGACCCATAACTTTCGATTAATTAGTATTATGGTGTTCTTCTGAGAGAAATAGTTTTGTTAAGGCTTCGACTAAAGTACGATGCAAGTACATATTATTCTCTATACTCAGTGAAAGACCGATTGTTGGTCTGCTTTGTTTTGTTTTGTTTTGTTTTTTAATGAATTATTAACCTGTTTTAAAACTTTAATCATGAAGGGACACAAGCGACTAAAGAAAGTATATCTTCTGCTTCACAGAGAATTGATTCATTTAAGTTTTAACTTCTAATATGATATTAGTATTAATTCTCATGCTTCTTATACCTGCCGAATGTTTGTGTTCACAGGCCTTGAAGAAGGTGATTAAAAGACTATGCTAATCAGTGTCAAAAAGCTTAATGCCAATTTGTGCTTTCCAGAAAGTCATGTTATAGGACGTTTGTTTTTTCTATTCATGCTTGCACGAAGTCGTGAAGGAGATGAAATATGTAATACAAAACTGGTCAGAATTTTCTTAAAAAGAGGACGTCACTCTATTTATCAGGATGGAGTTTGAGGTAGCTCCGTAACAAACAATTAAAGTTGTGCGTAGAGATGAAAGTTAAATTTTGTAAGTAGGTTGAAGAGTTATGTTGTATATACACATAAGTTGCACAATATTACTCTTTAGTTCCATTCTTTTGGTAATTGTATTTAGCAATATGTTTTTGTAGTTTTATAGACATGTTAAGATTTAAGGATCGATGAATAATCCAAATTTTACTACATAAAGTAAATCATTTACAATAAATTATATATGAGTTATTATTTTTGAACAAACATTGTAATGACAAGCTACCTTATCTCTTCAGAGTTACCGAAACCTGCAAGATCGACTTAAGTTAGACAAATTTGGCGTTCTATATAATTATAAATTTCTTTAGTCCATTTACTAGATTAATATGTGTAATATACACGCTCATTTGTTTTCTCTAAAATTAAGGATATTGATTGACATGTTGCAGAAACATAAAGTTTAGTTATGGACAAGCTAGCTTATCTCTTGAGAGTTATCACAAATAGGCCCATTTTAAATGTGCTTGGTGCTGATAAAAATGAAAAACTACAGGTCAGTACCGATCTAATTGTATATACTATATCAACAAATGGCTTAAATAAAATATGTGCATTTTAAGGGAGACAACCTCTTTAAATTACATAAGTCACTAATATAATGCGACGAAGACCTGCAGACATAAAACACATAATTTATATTTGATAAAGATGACAAATGCTTATACTATACTTAGAGATTATTGCATATTTGAAGAATTTTTAGTGTTCGTGTATTTTACGGGAAGATCTTCAAGATTGGAGTTAAAAGGTCTATTGCCACCTACACCTCACTAAGTGACTGTTCCTACAATTGGTGCCTGACAACGATCAATACCTCACTAAATGGGTAATTCAGATATGATAGTAGCTGCTCACAAGTCTCTTCATATGTGTCATATAACGTCATATAACCCCATAATTCGTAGTCTTATTTTTCAAGGATATGTAAATGAAGGAAAAAATATACAAGACACGCTGACAAGTGGAGTTTTTCCTAGGGATGTTTTAAAAATTTATTAACCTTATCAAAAGATACTAGAGCAAATAAAACTTTTAAGGATGTGAGGCTTTTATAAGAGTAAGAGAAAATTCAATATAATTTATTACCGGAAAAGGAGGTGTTTTATATTAGTATTTATGTAAGAACCCGAATTTTTGATAGAATTAAACCTTTTCTTATTATGATTAGTGCATCAGCGAGTAGTGATTTTGTGGATGAATAGTGATTTTGGGAACCAAGAAAATTTTCATGCCATACGAGACATGGTATGGATATTTCAAGATAATATTAGTGATCTACGGAGTAAATAAGTGTATGTAAAGACGGTCGGAATTCAGAAAATCCAAAGTTTATTTTTATGGAATTTTTGACCGGACAATGAATTGTACATCAGTATTATCATGAAATGAGATATTAAAATTGAGGATTCGAGGATTTTATATTTTATAATTTTATGAAATATAATTTGAGAATGTAGAACGAAAACCACTAAGATAGTGAAATGAGCGTTCTAGAAACCGCTGAAACTTTATAACGAGATTAAGCGATAAAGCGAACGATTCATGGATGATGGATTGATTTTATAACAAGATTAAATATCCTACATGATCATCAAGATAAATATATCAAGTGGATTAATTGATTTAATCAAGGATTAAATCAAAACAATTTAAAAACAAAGTGATTTAAATCACTTAAAACAAACAAAAAAAAACCAAACAAATATCAATGAAGCTTCTTGGATACACCTTGCACAAGCCCCAATAGGATCAAACTCAGCCACCCAACTGATCTTATCAAGATATTAGATCAAAAGTTAGTTGAATTAGTCAAAGAAAGAAAGAAAAGAAAAGAAAAACAAGAGAGCAAAGAGGAAGCTCCATTCTGCCCAGCTGAAAGAAGGAGCTAAAATCCCTGCTACCCAGCACCAAATTTGATGATCTATATCTCAAAAGAAAGCTTATGAAGAGCACAAGGTGTGGTAAATGTTTTAGCACCAAACTCTTATTTTTCGAATTGTTATGAATTTTACAAGATGAGGATGAAAAGGAACTTCAAGTTGTTTTCTTGTTTTGATCTTTAGGATTTAGCACTTTAAGGACCATCTAAAGCTTGTTACTTGATAGTGTTATTAGAGCATCCAAGGAGGTAAAACCCTAACCCACCCTTTGAGTTCATATGAGTTTTGATGTTATATGCTTAAGAGATCATGTTTAAGTGTTTTAGTGGTTATTTAACTTTGTAAAATATGAAAAATGGTGGGTGTTGGATTGTAGCCACACCACTGACTTTAGAGACATGTGAAGGTTGTTTGTTGAGGTTGTGGATGTATGGTTTGCCCGGTGTGGCTTGGTTATGTTGTGACAAAATGGAAACGTTCGATTTATAGCCGTCGTAATGGCGAAATTTCGTTAACCCTTAAAAACAGTTAATGTCCGAGACCATAAATTATTTTTAGCATCACCACTGCCTATGGTTACAAAGATATGATTGTCTAGTTTGTTTTTCCAAAAGAATCGAGTTAAAAGAGTTTACGGTTTAAGCGTTATGCTAGTTTTAGTGAAAGTGGTTCAAAAGATTTTATGACAGAAATGTAACTACTTTGATGCTAAGTTCGAGACCCTTGAGAGTCGAATTAGAATGTGAAATTTGGTGATAAAATGTTAAAGAGAGTTGGCAAGGTGTGTGAGAAGGTTTCAAGTTAAAAAAATTATTTTTCAATTTAATAAAAATGCGTAAGCCTAGGTTGCGCAAGTGAAAACCCCTAAGAACACGATTTAGAAACCAAACTTATAAGTGCTTACATATGACTTGAATTCGAGGACCGTTTTCGAACCAAACTTACGACTTAAGTATTTGACGAGTAACATGGACTTAGTATGAGTCTAGATTAAGCCACTAAGTGCTTTGATTGTGATTCGCTTACATGTTTAAGCATTGGGTTATAAGTGGATCGTCTAGGGGATTAACCATATGTTTTTGACTTTGTCTAGATTGTCCGACATTGTCACGAGCCCCTATCACTTCTCGAGCATCAGGCAAGTTTTCAAAACCTATACTTTCGATAATCTTATATATTGTTATATATATTGTTATACAGTTTTGCGATAATCTTATATCCTGTTGAAATAGAATTTGACCTTTGGATTATATACGATCTTTTGAGTTAAGTATTTATGAACCGGTATACCTTGTAGCTCTAGATATAAGAGCATATTTATTGTTTTCGACTCTAAATCGGGAGTCGGTATTTTGTGATATAGAGATAGTCGTGGAAAACCGGAGGGATTCCAACGGCAGATTATTATTTCTTTTGAGGAATTTTATTTATAAACATTAATTATATTTCCATAAAGTATTAATTACTTGTAAACCATTCGAGGATTGTTATTTGAATATGATATCATTCGAGGAATTGTATTTGCTTACTATATCTTTCGAGGAATGTTATTTGAGTATTATCTCAGTCGAGAAATACTATATGAATATTATTTCTGTTAAATATGCTATTGGAAGGCATAACTATTTTCGAAAGTATATTGTGATACTTGTTTTACGAATTGATATTGGCTTATGAGCTAGATATGAATTATATTAGTTATAAGTCGGATGTTCGCTAAGACCCTTAGTGAAGGGCATTGATTAGTGGATTTTATATCCACTTGAAGCATTCTAAATCGGCTTAAATTGATTGTCTTGGACTCAAGTTTCTTGTAGTTTTGACGTGTTTTGCTTAGTTGTGCAGATTTACAAGAATGTTGATTAAGGTTGATGCTTCTATCATTTTTGGAGGATTAATTGATTAAAATTCGGAGTTTTCGGGAAGGCTGCACAACTTACACTGTTTTGGCCATATCTGGAGTTCTATAAGTCCGTTTTCAGCGATCTTACTGCCCACGCGAAACTTGGGAGATTTTCTACAACATGGGACTGGTCTAGCACGAGCAAGTTGCGCAGGGTAGGAGCAGGAAGCACGACAAGCAGAATGTTGGGAGCAAGGAAATTACTGTTTTACCCTTTTCAAGTTCTAATTGTATTTCGGGCAGTTTTTACAACCTTAATTGAATTCTAATTGTATTAGAAGGTAATTTCTTGCTGGGCAAGAAATCTAGAGCCTATTTAAACACATCTTAGCATTGTAATTCGTATCATCGCTTTATATTATATCATAAATTAGATCTGCAAGGGAGAAAAGGAGAGAAGGATTCAACGCTCGGTGACAAGCACGGATCTAGATCTACTTCATCTTTTGTATACATTGGATTATAGATTTGTTTTCCCAACTCTTTATTTTTATAATATTATTACTTCTTTCTTCCATATCTTATTTATTATCATGTTTTCATCAAATCCCATGACGATGAACGGTTCAATTATGAGCTAATCGTTGTCATGGGATTCTAACGGATTTATTTATGGAACTTAGTATCTTGATGCTTTAAAGATCTGTGTGTGGTGTATAATTGATATCCTCGTATGGTTATGCTTAATAGATAGATGCGTCGCGAACATCTAATTTGTTAATCTCTTGTGAAGTGAAAATGGATCTTGAGATTTAGAACTTGCCATGCTGGCATAGGTTCATAATTGTTTATCAATATGATTCGTAGTGTGAGATGAAAATACTTATACTACCCTGTGTGATCTTAATGGATAACTTGTTCTTCAACCGTTATATTTTCAAATTCTATAGACATATAGGGTCTAAGCATAATTGGTGTCTATTCATCTTCTATCTCTTTTTTGGATGTATGTTTAGTTTGGTATACGTATGCTGATAGGTAGCGTGTACTTGTTTAGTGTTATTGATAAGTGGATTTTATATCCACTATTTACCTTCCGTTTGGATTTTAATCGGTTGCGAGTTCTCAAGTTTCGTGTTAATTTGATATGTTTTTATCTAAATTGTGTAGGTTGTATCATTGAAGGCATTATGGTGCTAAAATGGTGTTAGGGTGGTGCGAAATTAAGCTAGAGTGGTGAAAGAAATTTAGAGCAGGAAAACAAGTCAAGTTGTAGAAGAGTTGAGGTTGTCCAGGGCACAACAGGCACAAGGGCGCTAGGGCAAGCGCTGCAGCGCTAGGAAGTAGCATTCCAGGAGCAGTTAGGCGCTCCTGCGCGAGGCTTAGGCGCTCCTGCGCGGGATCAAGGAACCAGCCGGGCGTCACAGCGCGGCATTGAGAGAGGCTGCGCGCACAAGGGAGTTTCCAGGAAGATCGAGGCGCTGTTGCGCGGTTTTGGGCGCATGGGCGCGCGAGGCAGGAAATAACAGGAGAAGTTGAGCGCTTGGGCACTCAAGTGAAGCGCAAGGGCGCTTGCCTCAGTTTTTGATAGCTTTTCTCCGGGTCATTTGTTTGGGCCCATTTTTATTTGGGCTTATATAAATACTTTGTAAACCTAAAAACAAGGGGGGATCGATTATTAGTAGCAGCAATTTCTTAGTTTTTTTTCCCAGCAACAATTTTCATTTTTCCAAGACCAATTTCAAGGAAAATCTCCAACTAGTGACAAGTCAGGAGTAATCTTTGGATCTTTTGTATTTTCACTTCTACAATTTGGGGAAATATTTTCTAACTTATTTTCTCTTCCTTATTTAATTGTTATTATCTTAGAATCATGCTTTCTTTAGAACCCATGATGGTGATTAGTTTAATTATGAACTAAATCATTATCATGGGGTTCCAATGGATTTGAATACGTAATTATCGTGTTTGACATGTAATTGATTATTGGGTGATTTAATTGCGATAATCTAGTATGATTGATTTAATTGATAGATGTTTAGCTAGCATCTAATTTATTAATTCTTGTTGATTGCGAAAGTGGATGCAAGAATTGAGATATCGCCATATTAGCATGGGTTCATGAATTAATTTGATTTTTCATGATTAGTGGTATGATTTAACCAATGCATATTACCCCATGTAATTATAGAGATAACTTATGTTTAAACCAATTGTGTTTCCAGATTGTATAGACATATATGATTTGAATATAATTTGGTGTCCTCTTGATTTCTATCTTTTGTGGATATTAAGTGGTTTGATACGAGTGTACTGAAAGGTAGCTCGTGTTATTGTCGTGTTATCTGATTAATTATCAATGTTTATCACCTTTATCAATTTTATGTGTCAGCCTTTAGTGAAATATTCAATGATATTGGAACTCCATGTTTTCTCATTTATTAGATCTTTTGTTTGTTAATTTGTTCTCAATTAATTAATTAAAATATTTAATCAAAAACCCACTTTGATAATTGTTCAAGCATTAAGAAGTAACCATACACTGTTGCATAAGTATTGAATTGGCATTTACACCTTGTCTCTGCGGAACGAACTCTATTTATCACTTGCTATTTGTGATCGCGTATACTTGCGTGTTTACGAGTCAACAAGTTTTTGGCGCCGCTGCCGGGGACTCGGTTCATTGTTTGTTTAGTTTATGATCTTGTCATCAATTTGGGTTAAATTCACTGACTCGGATGTTTTTTTTATTTTTATTTGAATCGTTTTTCTATTGGGGACACCGAAGTCCCCGGCAGCGGCGCCAAAAACTTGATATGTTAAATTATGTATAACCGCAAGCGCACGGTATCAATTGTAGTAGATACTAGCAAATACGGGTCGAATCCTCAAGGAGACAGTTTCAGTTTCAATTCAATTGCTATCAATTGTTTCTAGTCACAACGATTGTTTTGGAATTTTATTAACTACTAAAGCAAATTTAACAAAGGTTTTAAATCAATTAATTATGGGATCTAGGGCAATTCAGGTTCACCATGTTTACACCAAACAAATCATAAAAGTATAGCTTTTCAATGGGATTAAGTAATTAAAGCAATGGTTAATCTTTCTCAAGCATTAACGGTTAATCTTTCTCAAGCATTAACACTCTCAGAATATCTAATGATGTTCTCACACTCACCTTCAATTCTGCTAATTGTATGTAAGCCTCTAGTAGTAAAATCTCTCGATCTATTACTCCTATTGCAATCAATTAATCCGTGATATTGCGCAATTACACAAATTAAGAATTAGAACATATCAATCAGAATTACTCTTTACCCATCAATCTACTAATCAAATTAAGCCCAAATCATGGTGCAAACATGGCTCCCCTTAATACCCTAGAATTAAACTACTCACTCATGGTAGAATAAAAACTAATAATAATAATAATGAAGAAAGCCATATAAAACATATACTAATAAACAAGATGAGATAAAGAGTACCTTAAACTTTGTATAAACGAAAAACAATAAAGATCCAAATTAAACCAAGTGCTTACAAAGGAAGAGATGAAGAGAGAAAAACCAAAACCCTAACTTATGTAAAAATACGTATGTATATGTCTATCTCCCCCTCTTTCCACGTTTTTTCTTCCTTTTATAATAAAACCCCTTAATAAAATCTGATATCTATCTCCTAATAAAAGTATTTTTAATATCCTAATCAATTTACAAAAAGATATCCATAATTGAATAGGATTTTCTTGTAAAATTCGTCACTAATTTTGCTCCTCTGTTTCTGGGCTCCTCCAGTTGGATTTTGCTTACTGGACCACCTCTGAATTAAAGATAATTCCCTAAGCTTCGCGTGGACAGTAAGATCGTCAAATTCTGACTTCTGGAACTCAAGATATGGCCCAAACAGTGCAGGCAGCCCGTATAGCCCAATAATACGAATTTTCTCCTATTTTATCTCCAAAATAGCTCTTTTTGCTCCAAATCCTTCCAAGTCATGAATTCTTTATTTCCTACAATAAAACAATAAAATCTATTAAATAAAAATCCAAATCAATGCAAAACACAATAAATATGAGAATAAAATCATCTAAAATATATATAAAAATATACTCTATCAAACATCCCCACACTAAGCATTTGCACGTCCTCGGGCAAATAAGTGAAATAAAAACTAAGTCCTAACAAACATCAATTTCGTAGATGACACGATTGCATTGAGCATATGCAACAAGCCGTTAAACCCCTAGGCAGCCCTAGTAGGACGAGTGTTGTCTCGTGAGGGTTTATAGTGAATATACCCACAAAATTCATCTAACCATGCAACAGATCAATGCTAACACAACACCACACACACAAGTCCTCTCATGCCACATCAACTTAAGAATCAAAGCAAACATACGATGTCTTGGTGTCGAAAGTGCAAGTATTCACGTAGTCTACTCAACCAACATGCAGAAGGTCATAAAAATTCATGTCAAGTGTAAAAATCGTTGGTAATCATGCTAAGCCCACAAGAAACACATCTTTAAGTCTAAACCCGGGATCTCCTATGCCAAAACAAGTAATAACTCACCTTTCACTCAAAAACGAATATTCACTCAAGAACAAGGTTAAGTGTATCACTCAATTCCAACAAAATCATAAACACAACTTGACACTCGCAATCAATCTCACTCTCAACACAACATACATCACTGATGACAATCAAAAGGTCTTTATTCGGGTTGTAGCGTGGGCTAGGGACCAGGTATGTCAAGTAAAGCTAAAACAGGTTAAATGTCAAAAGCTAGTACCCAACAATAATCATTATTCAATTCCCTTTCTATTAAAACAAATACTTCCCCACACTTGGATTTTTCAATAACCCTTACATAATAACTTGACTAGTCGAATGAAGAAGGATCATACAAACATAAGAATGCTCTCAAATTTATTTCTTTTTTTTTTCTTTCTATTTTTTTTCTTTCTATTTTTTTCTTTTTTTCTCTTTTTTTTCTGAGAGCTAAGGAATAAGCACAATGATCCATAGATATTTTTATGAATTTCGACTAGCAAGCATCAACCAAAATCAATATTCCCCAACGGTATGATCATCAATAACCCCCCTTTTATGAACACCTTATTACTCCCTTAAGCACGATACTAGCCTTTGACAATTTAGGTTCAAATTCAATGTAAGGCCAATAGAATAAAAAGGATAATGGCAAGTAATGTAGTGTGTCACCGAAAGAATAGGATTAAGCTCAAAGGGTTAACTAATTGATCATGTTTAAAAGGTGTGGAAATATGGGAAATACGAGGTTAAACCTAAGTGCCTTTATCATCTCATCATCAAGTAATGTCATGCATTTCAAGAAAGATCTCAAGTAAGTGCTAGCAATGTAAACAACATGTGGACACTCAAGCAAACGAAAAATCATGCAAAAGATATGCATATAGGCTCAAAACTCACTTGGTGTGACAAAACATAATCAATCCCAAGTAACAAGACTCTCTAACGCACCTACTTGTACTCAAAGCATGTAAACCAAGTCATCTTGCACATATTCATGTCATTCTAATCACTTACAACATCCAATTAAGTCTACCAGCTTCAACTTGCTAGTGAAAGTGTGTGCACAAGAACAAAGCACGTCACTTCTCATACAAAAGCGTCAATAAACACAAGAATTCTACGCATGCATGGGTGTATCAAGCAAAATACAACAACTAATCAAATTGCATGGCTAGAATTATTTTTGGTATTTTTAATTTTTCAATTTTTTTTTTGGAATTTTTTTTTTTTTAACAAGTAATACACTACGTTGAGAACACCTCCCCACACTTAAGTGGTTCATTGTCCCCAATGAACTAATGAGCAAGATACAAAACTACAACTAAAAACAAAATAAAACTACACTAAAAAGAAAAGAAAGAAAACTCCCCTGGAATCAATGTAACCTCCGCCTATAAATTCAACCTCCGCCGTCGGAGACGAAAATTGCACAATCACCTCTCCCACGCTTAGGAGCCATAAGAATCAATACCCAACTCCCAAGAAGCTCCACCAATAATTTCCAAGCAATATCACACCAAAAATAGCCCAAAGTCCAAGAATAATACAAAATCCTAATTTACAAGAACACAAATTCGTAATAACCATAAGATTAGAGAAAAAGATTTACCCAATACGAATTGGAGAGGTGAACTTGCAATTAATTCCTCTTTAGAATTGAATTTTTAGAGATTTTAAAAAAAATAGAAGAGGAATTGGATTTGTATGGATAGGTGTGTATATATATATATATAAGATGATGGATATGTTAGAAAAAATTAAATTAGAGTGTAGGAGAGATTTAGGATGGTATGGAATTGATCTAGGATAAAAATAGGATTTAGGAATTTAGGGGATGAGAGTTGGAATCAAATTTGGGGTTGAATTTGTGCTGAAAAACAACAAAAATCGGCAGAAAAAAAAATTCTGGGAGCTGTAACGCAGGGGCAGACTGCGTTATAGGGAAGCAGACTGCGGGAAAGTCAGACACGCAGGCGCAGCCTGCGTGACACAGGCGCAACCTGCCTGAAAGTCAGTAACGCAGGCGCAACCTGCGTGACAGAGTTGCAGCCTGCTCGAAAATCAGTTTTTTTTTTTTTTTTTTTTTAAAAAAACAACAAATTTTTTTTTTATTTTTTTTATTTTAAGAGAACACATACAACACAATTTTTTTTATAAGAAAATGAAATAAAAAAAACCTACTAACCTTATAAAAATCATGGGTTGCCTCCCAAGCAGCGCTTTTGTTTAACGTCGTTGGCTCGACGTCACTTCCTCAACTCAAGGCGGTCTCAAAAGAATTACTGAACCATCCTCAACAGAAAGACCATTCCTACGAACGTTGACATCTTGATTGTTTGCTTTCCACAAAGCTCTTCCATCAGACTTCAACTTGATTTTACTACCCAACGGCCAAATTTTCTTCTTTTTCTTCTTCACACCCCTAGAGTGTTTCTTTGACTCAACCGGCTGAACAAAACTTTCTTCTTCCTTATCATTGGTTTTCCACCTTCGCAACACGTTATCATGCCCCTCTTCAAAAATCACTAGCTCATTATTGAAAAGGACATACCTCAAATGTGGTGGAAGTTTCCCAAGCTTAATACTCGAGAGATCTCGAACTGAAGAACTGTCAATGGAATCAATGTTGTGATCATTCAACTCAAGAATCAATGAATCGACTTCAGCATGTCCTTCTCCTTCTGTAGCTTCAAGCATGAGCACAGCTTCCAATGTATCATTCAATAGAATCTGAGGAGTATAATCTTGGACAATTTCATCTACAACATCAATACTGCAACAAGTATTCTCAAGCAAAGGGGATTTAAGAGCAGAGGTTAGAGTAAAATCAATTTTATCATCACCAACGCTCAATGTGAGAGTCCCACTTTTAACATCAATAATAGCACCTGCAGTACAAAGAAATGGTCTACCTAAAATAATAGGTATCTGGCTGTCCTCTTCCATATCTAGAACTACAAAGTCTACAGGAATATAGAATTTTCCAACCCTAACAGGCACATCCTCTAAAATTCCAAGGGGATATTTTATCGAACGGTATGCCATTTGCAAAGTCATCTGTGTACATTTTAATTCTCCCATATTTAGTTTTTGAAAAACCGAGAGAGGCATGACTGAGACACTAGCGCCTAAATCACATAAAGCTTTATCAATGAACAATGCACCTAAATGACACGGGATCGAAAAACTACCAGGATCTTTAAGCTTAGGTGGAGACTTATTCTGTAAAACAGCACTACACTCTTCAGTAAAAGCTACTGTCTCTACCTCACCAAAAGACCTTTTCTTAGTGAGAATATCCTTAAGAAACTTTGCATATGATGGAACTTGAGAAATTAAATCAGTGAAAGGAACTGTTACCTCAAGATTCTTGACAAGTGTCATGAACTTACCAAACTGCTGGTCCACCTTAGTTCTGTTCATCCTACTAGGGAATGGGAGCTTTGGCACAAATGGTGGAGGAGTAACTGCAGTCTTCTCTTTGTCCTTTTTCTTGCTTTCCTCAGTTTCATCTTTGTTTGTATCTTCCACAACTTTCTCTACCTTGTCTTCCTCAGAATTCTCTTCTTCTTTTTCAGTAGGAACATCGTCAGTAGGCATTGGAGGAGCATCATATGTACGACCACTCCTAAGAGCAATGGCATTCACATTTTCCTTTGGCTGAGTTGATTGTGCTGGTAAAGAGCCTTGTTGCCTTGTAGATGAAGAACTAGCCATTTGAGCAATCTGAGTTTCCAACATCTTGTTATGAATCTCCATCTGGTTCATCTTTGTTTGCATTTGTAGCAATATCTTCATCATATCACCTTGATTATCAGCCTGTGCAACTTGATTAGCTTGAGGAGCATAATTTTGAGGAGGCCTTTGGAATCCAGGGGGATTCATAGGTCCTTGAGGAGGCCTATACTGCTGCTGTGGAGGAGGCTAGTACGACTGCTGATATTGTTGCTGATTAGGAACATTTGGATTCTGAGCATTATTGTTCCTATATGAGAAGTTCGGATGATCTTTCCAACCAGGATTGTAAGTGTTGGAGTATGGATTGTACTGCTGCCTCTGTTGGAAAACATTTGCTTGCTCCATCTGAAAATTATGTGAATTTTGAGCATTGTATTGGCAATCATTACCATAGTGGCCTTGGATGCCACAGACTTCACAAACAGGATTATTCATAGGAGCCATGGATGACAATGCATTGATGCTCATAGGTTGAGTAGAGGGCTGAGATGTCTTCAAAGAGTGGATCTCCTGAGTCAATGCAGCGAGTTGAGAAGATAATAGAGAATAAGCATCCACTTCAAGTTTACCCCCTTTCTTGGTTGCTCTCGGATTACTGAAGTGATTGGCAGCCAAATTTGAAAGAAAAGCATATGCATCATCAACTCCTTTATCCAGAAATACACCACCTGCAGCGTTATCAACCATACCTTTTGTTTCAGGATCAAGACCATTGTAGAAGCGTTTAAGAAGAAACCACTTCTCAAGACCATGGTGAGGGCATGCACGTTGATAATCCTTGAATCTGTCCCAAGCATCCGTAGAGATTCACCATAATCTTGCTTAAAACCCATCATCTTGTCGATCAAATCGTCGGTTCTGTTAGAAGAACTCAGTTAAGAAGGCTTGAGCAATCTCATCCCACTTGGTCAATTCAATATCGTTCAACCACTTTTGAGCTTTATCACGAAGAGAGAAACCGAACAACATGACTTTCAACTGGTCTGGAGTGACTCCCTGATGTTTAATTGTAGAACAGAGCTGTTGAAACCGTTGCAGATGATTTGTAGGGATACTTGGGACAGCTTGGGACAGCTCTATTTATCACTTGCTATTTGTGATTGTGTATACTTGCGTGTTTACGAGTCAACAAGTATACTTGCGTATACTTGTTGACTCGTAAACACGCAAGTATACGCGATCACAAATAGCAAGTGATAAATAGAGTTCGTTCCGCAGAGACAAGGTGTAAATGCCAATTCAATACTTATGCAACAGTGTATGGTTACTTCTTAATGCTTGAACAATTATCAAAGTGGGTTTTTGATTAACTATTTTAATTAATTAATTGAGAACAAATTAACAAACAAAAGATCTAATAAATGAGAAAACATGGAGTTCCAATATCATTGAATATTTCACTAAAGGCTGACACATAAAATTGATAAAGGTGATAAACATTGATAATTAATCAGATAACACGACAATAACACGAGCTACCTTTCAGTACACTCGTATCAAACCACTTAATATCCACAAAAGATAGAAATCAAGAGGACACCAAATTATATTCAAATCATATATGTCTATACAATCTGGAAACACAATTGGTTTAAACATAAGTTATCTCTATAATTACATGGGGTAATATGCATTGGTTAAATCATACCACTAATCATGAAAAATCAAATTAATTCATGAACCCATGCTAATATGGCGATATCTCAATTCTTGCATCCACTTTCGCAATCAACAAGAATTAATAAATTAGATGCTAGCTAAACATCTATCAATTAAATCAATCATACTAGATTATCGCAATTAAATCACCCAATAATCAATTACATGTCAAACACGATAATTACGTATTCAAATCCATTGGAACCCCATTGTTAGGAATAATTCATAAGTTGTGATGTTAAGAATAGAATTTACACATTATACTTCTTGTAATCCTGATCTTATAAAGGATTTAGCACTGTATATAGGTTTTATGTGTAAGACAGTTATCTGTATAGTTTAGTCAGGAATGAACAGTGTATCGGAGACTACATGTCAGGAACAGAGAGCAAATCCTGATGACGGTCCAATACTGATGGTTGATCAGATACTGATGCAGTGTGCAGATCCTGATATCAGTCATGTTACTGATGATGTCATTATAGATGCTACAGAAACTGGCAAGTGCTATAAAACAGGATCGTTGTTTGAAGAACAAGCAAGAAGATATTATGAAGGAAAGAGTTTTCTATTGAAGGAAACTATCGACTAGAAGGCAGAACATTGTCATGTATAGATTATATCTTTCTGTTATTAGTTGATAGGTAGCATTTTAAATATTCTCTCAATATCATTGTAAAGAGTGTGTGACGAAGTTGTGAGTTCGTGTGCGTAGCTCTGTATAAGGTTTGTATTCGAGAGTTCGAAACAAACAGAGAGATATTTGTATTGTCAGCAGCTGCTAAAGGTATTGTACACCTTTTGTAGAGTTTGTATTTGATCTTATTAATACAAACAAGAGTTTGATTCATTCGTTTATTCTTGTTCATATAATCAAGCAAAAATCAGACACGATTATATAACTTGTATTCAACCCCCCCTTCTACAAGTTATTTGAGTTAACAATTGGTATCAGAGCGGGTTGATTTCAAATAATCATAAAGATCTGCAATCATGTCTGGTTACAAGGATGGGAATACTAAAATTCCTATGCTCAAGAGAAACGAATATACTCTATGGGAAGTAAAGATGTTGCATCATCTGGAAGCAACAGATCCTGATTATCTTGACAGAATCAGAGATGGACCTTTTATTCCAACAAAGGTCGTTGCACAAGCAACTGTTGATGGTGTGGTTGTTCCAGAACATACAGCAGAGAAGCCAAAATCTGAATGGTCAGATAAGGACAAGGAGAATGCTCTCAAAGATGCTAAAGTGAGAAACATATTATTCAACAGTCTTGATTCTGTTCTCACTAACTATGTTCTCTCTTGTAAAACTGCTAAGGATATATGGGACAATCTTAAGGTTCACTGTGAAGGAACTAAGCCTGTCAGGAAGAATATGAGGACATTACTTATACAACAGTATGAGTACTTTGAATCCAAGTCTGGTGAGTCACTTACTGATACCTTTGATAGGTTTACAAAACTCATCAATGAGATGGCCATGCATGGTAAATATTACGACTTGGAGGACATGAATACAAAGTTCATGAAAGCTTTGCCTGATTTCTACAATGAGAAAATATCTGCAATTGAGGAAGCTAATGATCTGGATGAGATTTCATTAGAAGCAGTATATGGAAAATTGAAAGCTTATGAACTTGACAAGCAGCAGAAGAAGAGCAGGAGTGAAGGAAAGATGAAGACTATTGCACTTACTGCTCAATCTGAAGTTAAGAAGCTTCCTGAAGAACAGCATGAAGAGATTGCTGTAAAGAATTCAAGGAAAAAGAAAAGCAAAGAAAGTTCTGAGTCAGAGACTACTGATATGGACTCTGACAACAATGATTCTGAATCTGAGATGCAAGAACTCTTTGCTATGTTTGCTAAACCTTTCAAGAAAGGAAAATTCAACAGGAGAAGATTTAGCAAAGGACCTTTTCAAAAGAAGGAGGAGAAGAAGAGTGACAAAAGCAAAAGTACAATTGTCAAGCTTGATAAAGCCAAGATCAACTGCTTTAACTGCAGCGAGCTCGGACACTTTGCTAGTGAGTGTAAGAAGCCTAGGAATTCAGGAAAGGGTAATGCACTTATGGTCACACATAAGGATTGGGCTGATTCCAGTGACTCTGAAGATGAATTGGATTATGACAACATTGCATTGATGGCCAATAGTTCAGACAAACCTGGATCTCCAAAGAAAATTTCTCCATCCTCTGTTAAGGTATCACTTCACTCTCTTGATTCATTTGATAGCTTAAATTCTGATGAAATTAGATCTATCCATGCTGAGTTTAAAAATCTTATGACTAATTTTAGAATTCTTACTTGTGAAAGAGATGAACTTAAGGTTAAGAATGATAAATTAGTTGATAGAAATAATTTTCTTGAATCTGAATTAATTCAAATGGAAGAATACAAGTTGAGTTCTGATAAAGCTAAGCATGATTATAGTGTAATTCTTGAGGCTTATGACTATGTCAGAAAAGAACTAGAAGAAGAGAGAGATGTGATTAAGACCATTAACAATTCCAGTAAGAAGACAATAGAAATCTTTGAGAGTGGAATTCGTGGTAAGGTTAATGGCTTAGGTTTTGATAAGGCTAGACAAGAAGAAAAAGTAGCTATTGTCAATGATGATAGTAAGGTAGAAGCTAACACATCTAAATCTGAAGGTAAGAAAATTGTTTCTGAACCTAATCATGTTAAATTTGTTGATTCAAAAGGTACTCCTGTTGTACACAAAAGGATTAACAATAATTATTCAGATGAAAAGGTGTTAGAGAAACCTAAGAATGTAAACATAGGGTTTCTGTCTAAGTCTCAGTTGAAACAGAGATTAGATGGTCTTTCAGAGTCTAGCAAGATCAAGAGAAATAGGAATGGAAAAGAAGGTATTAACAAAGAGAACAATTACAAGAATGTACCTGATGCACCTAGGAAAAAATGCTATAAGTGTGGAAATCATAATCATTTGGCCCTAGACTGCAATCAAAAACCTTCTTGGAAAACTGAGCCCAGATTCCCCAAGACTCAGAAAATTCAATACCAACCACAAAAAGCTTGTTATCATTGTGGTAGTTTACTTCATTCCATTTACATGTGTAGAGAATATCATGAACTGTATTATGACTATTATTCTTTGAAATCTGAAACTCCTAGTCACAAACAGTTTGTGAAATCATAGTCTAAAGTTGACTCTGCAACAGGTAAAATAAAAGTAAAATCTTCAAAGCCTGTTGTCTCTAAATCTAGTAAGAAGGGATCCAATCAAAGTTGGGTCCTAAAAAATTCTAACTAGTTACTTTTTGTTTGCAGGGCACAGGAAAGAAGCATTCAATTATCTTGGACAGTGGATGCTCTGGACATATGACTGGAAAGAAGTCCCTGCTTACAAAGTTTGAGAGGAAAGCTGGCCCAGTAATATCTTTTGGAGATGGCAACAAAGGAGAAACTCTGGGATATGGCTCAATTATTTTGGGGAATGTCATCATAGAAAATGTAGCACTGGTTGAAGGCTTGAAACATACTCTTTTAAGCATAAGTCAACTGGGTGATAAAGGTTACAAATCAATCTTTGACAGAGAAGGATGCAAAGTCTTGAATATGCAGAATGGAGACATTGTTCTAACTGGTCAAAGACATGGTAACATATATGAAGCCAGCTTAAGTGATACATCTAAAGGAATTGTTAGATGTCTCTACAGCAAAGCAACAAATGATGAAAGCTGGAATTGGCACAAGAAGCTCTCACATCTTAATTTCAAGAAGCTTAATAAACTTGTTAAACACAATTTGGTGAGAGGCCTACCTCAGGCAAATTTTGTGCAAGATGGACTTTGTGATGCATGTCAGCTTGGAAAGCAGAGAAGAACCACTTTCAAGAGCAAGACTGAAAATTCAATTACTGAACCATTTCACATGCTACATCTTGATCTGTTTGGTCCAGTAAACATTATGTCTATCAGCAAGAAAAGATATGCTCTAGTTATGGTGGATGATTTCACAAGGTTCACATGGGTGTTCTTTCTACACAAAAAGGATGAAGCTCCTCAACAAATCATTGAACTCATCAAGAATATTCATAATAACTCTGAGTACAAAGTCAAAGTACTTAGGAGTGACAATGGTACAGAATTCAAGAATTCTACAATGGAGGGGTTTTGTGCAGACAATGGAATTACTCAACAGTTTTCTGCACCTGGTACACCTCAGCAAAATGGTGTAGTGGAAAGAAAGAACAGGACTCTCATAGAGGCAGCAAGAACCATGCTTGCAGATGCAAAACTTCCAACCTACTTTTGGGCAGAAGCTATTAACACTGCATGTTTCACTCAGAACTGTACCTTGGTAAATAGTCATGGAAAAACTCCCTATGAGATGATCAAAGGAAAGAAACCAAGTGTGAAATATTTTCACATCTTTGGATGCAAATGCTATGTCCTAAAAGTTCATCCAGAACAACTTGGAAAATTTGAAGCCAAATCGGATGAAGCAATTTTTCTAGGATATTCAGCATCTAAGGCCTTCAAAGTTTATAATCTCAGAACTCACATTGTTATGGAATCAATTCATGTTGCATTTGATGATAAGAAATTTGGAATTTTGCAAACTGATGAAAGCCATGACAAATTGGAATTTGAAAACCTGAAGATTTTTGAGATACTCTCAAGTGATGATGAAGGTTCTCCAGAAGGAATTTCTATTGCTTCTCAAAGGAATGCTACTGTTGAGGGGGAGCAAATAAATCAGAGAGAACACAGTGATCATCAGGAGCAGACTAGTCTTTCAGAGTCTATTCCATCAGGAATTGATGTTTCAGAGTCTACTCTATCAGGAACTGATCTGTCAGAGTCTTCTGAGGAAAGATCAGTAACTAGCAGCAATATGGAATCTACTGATTCTATTGATCAAAGGAGAGTTTTTGAAGGTAGAGAGAATTCTTCTACAAGAGATACCACTAACTTAGGGGGAGAGACTAGCAGAGTTGATTTACCACCTGTTAGAAAATGGACAAAGGATCATACTGAAGATTTGATAATTGGTGATCCAAATAGTGGTGTTCGAACTAGAAGATCAATTCAAAATGAATGCTTGTATAGTTGCTTTCTCTCAAAGAATGAACCTAAGAAGGTTGAAGAAGCCTTACAGGATCCTGATTGGGTAATTGCAATGCAGGAGGAATTAAATGAGTTTGAGAGAAACAAAGTTTGGAAACTGGTACCAAGACCTAAAGATAGATCTATTGTTGGTGCAAGATGGGTTTTCAGAAACAAGCTAGATGAATCTGGTATGATTGTAAGAAACAAAGCAAGACTGGTGGCCAAGGGTTATTCTCAGGAAGAAGGCATTGATTATGATGAGACCTTTGCACCTGTAGCAAGATTGGAAGCAATCAGAATGTTTCTTGCATTTGCAGCTCATTCAAAATTCAAGGTATACCAGATGGATGTAAAGAGTGCTTTTCTAAATGGAAAACTTGATGAAGAAGTGTATGTAGAACAGCCACCTGGATTTGTTGATCCAAAGTTTCCAAATCATGTCTACAAACTTGACAAGGCACTCTATGGACTAAAGCAGGCACCAAGAGCATGGTATGAGACTTTGTCTAAATTTCTTCTTGAAAATGGCTTCACAAGAGGTACAATTGACAAAACTCTATTCTTTAGAAAGATAAAAGGTGAATTGCTTTTAGTTCAAGTTTATGTTGATGATATTATTTTTGGTTCTACTAATGAAAAGTTGTGTGCTAAGTTTAGCAAGCTTATGCAGTCTAAGTATCAGATGAGCATGATGGGTGAACTAAATTATTTCTTAGGCTTGCAGGTCAAACAGACTGAGACTGGTATTTTCATTAATCAGTCAAAGTATATCAAAGATCTTTTAAGAAGATTTGACTTTCAAGACTGTGCAGTTGCAAAAACACCCATGGCAACAGCCACTAAACTAGACTCTGATCCTAAGGGGAAGAGTGTGGATAATACTAGTTATAGAGGCATGATAGGCTCATTGATATATCTAACTGCAAGTAGGCCAGATATAATGTTTTCTACCTGTTTATGTGCTAGATTCCAAAGTAATCCTAAGGAATCTCATTTAATTGCTGTGAAGAGAATTTTTAGATATCTCAAAGGAACTCCAAATCTTGGTTTGTGGTATCCTAGAGAATCTGATTTCTTTCTAATTGGCTATTCAGACTCTGATTATGCAGGGTGTAAGATAGACAGGAAAAGCACTACAGGTACATGTCAATTTTTGGGAAATAGATTGATTTCTTGGGCAAGCAAGAAGCAACAATCTATTTCAACTTCAACTGCAGAAGCTGAGTATATAGCAGCAGGCAGTTGTTGTGCACAGCTCCTTTGGATAAGAAATCAGTTGATGGATTATGGTATGACACTTAGTAATATTCCTATGTTTTGTGATAATACTAGTGCTATTAAAATTGCAGAAAATCCAGTTCAACATTCAAGGACTAAGCACATTGATGTCAGGTATCATTTTATTAGAGAACATATTGAGAATGGTACTGTGGAACTTCATTTTGTTCCTACTGACAAACAGCTTGCAGATATTCTAACTAAACCACTTGATGAGACTACATTCAGTAGACTAGTAAGTGAGTTAGGAATGTTAAATTTTTAGATCTTTAACATCTGCAAAAGTAGCAAGGTATGTTGTTCTTAGCTTATAGACTTGATATTCCTGTCAGAATCTATATTTGATTGTTAAATGCTTGAGCTATAACACATTGCCTTGATAAATTTCAGTATGATAGACTTGTTAATAATCATCAGGATTAGATTTGTTATCAGGATGCTGACGTCATCAGTATTGTGTCAGTATCAGGATTATGAAAATTGTTTCAGATCCTGACGTTTACTTTGTGTAGTAATCTGATTCTGTGATGTGTTAAGTCTATGCTAGCAAGTTTTGATATTTGCATACTGATAATTTATACATCATTCAAAAAAAATCAAAAGACAAGCAGATAACAAGAAATTGTATTTTCATTAATAGAAATCATTACATGGAAATGAAATACAACATCTTTTTGTCTAAATTTCTATTCTATACTTGTCTTTGATATGAACTCTGAGGAACAGGACAAGGAGCATCTCAAGAAATCCATTAGGGGATGAAAGCCTCGTTTGCTCTTGGATTCCTTGTCTGGGCGACTTGAATGAGAGCAGCTAACTTAAATGAATAGCATCTCCATCAAGATCAACCTCAGACTCTCGGCCAAATTCTTCATCCTCAAGTTTTGAGGAGGTTAGGGGAAGATTGTATCCAACAGATGGATGTTCTAGGAGAAACTTCTGGATATTGTCGAAAACCAATCCATTCATGATTAGTTCGATGAGAAGAGTCATTTGTTCAAAGAGATGATCAAGAACAGGATGTTCATCGATCAAGAAAAATCTGGAAAATGGGTTTGAAGGGATTTTTGGTTTGAGAAGCATTGTTGAGAAGAAAAGAAATTGAAAGGTTATGGAGAATGGCATAAGGCGTTTGGTTCTTTTAAAGAAAGACGTGAGAAGCTGAGCAGTCACTTGGAAGTTTTAATGAAGTCAAATGCTAATTATTGCGTGTGACTATATTTCTTGTTTCAAGAAATATTGAAAATATCTAACCAATTGATTTTCTGTTCAAATTAATTGTTTATTTTCTTTTTCAGATAAAAGAAAAATGCCACGTGGAAACTCCATATTAAGTCGCTGATAATATTGGTCAGGATTTCATGAGTGACCATCAGGATTTGAAAATTATATTTTTAAATCACATTGCATTTTGTGATTATTTTGATGAGAGGTCATCAGGAAAAGGAAGCTAATCAGTATTGCTTATTTGATACCCTGATTTATTTCATGAAAATCAATTTTGGATTTTATTTTTCAAAAATCGTGGGTAACCGCATTTTTCAGGGACTGACACCTGTCAATCTACGTGTCAACGTGGGATAGTGGTCTGAAAGATTTGTGAAATATATTTGTTTTGAAACTCTAATCGTGTAATTGCTTTCTCTAATCTTACATTCTCTAAAGCAAAAAATCACTCTTGAGTTTTCAAAATCACTAATCCATTTCAAGAATTTTTCAAGTTTCTTTTCAGATAAAAAATGGCAGCTCAGAGAAGATTACCTAAATCAGTAGCCTTCAAGTTTGGTGACTTTGATTTTATGACAAACAATCATGTTGTAGCTATCACCAACAAGGAAGGAGTATCATCTGATTTTCATCCAATCATGGACTTTCTGGTGTATGGACCATTAAGTTATGCATTGACAGCATCTCCAAAGATTAATCAAGTAGCTGTTTCACAAGCTTGGGAAAATGCTGAGGTAATTGATTCTACTCAAAGTCAATCAGGTAAGATTGTTCTACATTTAGGACAAGATTCATTTGATATTACTGAATCTGTTGTTAATTCAGTACTTTGCTTACCTGTTACTGATAGTTATGAGAATGTACCATCTGATGATAATATAAGAACTATGTTGTCTGAATTAGGTTATAGTGGACCTCTAGATAACATGAGCCAGTTGAATAGGTCTTTTCTTAGAAAGGAATGGTCTTTTTACTTTGATCAAATTGCTAAATGTTTTACTGGCAAATGTAGTTCATTTCAGCAAATTACTTCTGTTACATCACATATTGCTTATAGTTTGCTTTATGACAGAGTAATCAACATTGGTCATATTATCTTAAGTCAGATGAGTATTAAACTTGGGTTAAGAGATCAAAACAGGAAAATGGTTTATTATCATAGATTTATGCAATTGTTTGTTAACCATTTTATTCCTGATGTTGAAACTAGATTTGGTAGAGAACATTGTGTTTCTTCTTATGAACAGCAAAAGAGAATTTTCTCTGACATTATAAAGAAGGACAATGAAAAGAATCTAGATGAAATACCTGCAATTCATTATCCACATCATGTTCAGGTAATTCTTAAAACTCATCTTCCTACTTTCTACAATTCTTCTTTCTTTTGTGGTGAAATGGCTCAGGAATCTCAATTGGAGGAGAACCCACCTGTGTCTACCCAAGTAGCCCAAAACATCATAGTCTCTGAAACAATTCAAGAACCAAATTTTGATCCACAGCCTATTGTTTCAAAGAAACCAACCTCTGGTGTTTCTCAAAAGACATCAGTTATAAGGAAGAGAAGATTTGTTGTGTCAAGTAGTAGTAGTAATTCTAGTGAAGATGATGATGATTTAACTCTTGCTGAGAGAGCAGAATTGAAGGCTGCAATTCAACTTTCTTTGTTAGCACAAAGAGATGAAAAACCTAGTCACAGCCAGGCTGCAGTCTCCCAAAAGGCTGTAGTTCTTAAAAAGGGAAAACAGTTACTGGATACTGTCTCTCAAAAGACTGTGTCTATTGAACAAAGATCTCATCCCAAGATTACTTCTGTGTCTACACCTCTTGAGTCTTCTCAGGATAAATCTTTTGCTCACTATACCAGGAGAACAAGGAGAAAGATTCAATTGTCACCTACACACACAGAGTCTAGTCCAACTAATATCATGCAGGTTTCTACAAATCAAGCTACATCTATGTCAGTATTTGACAAGAGAGATCTGGATATTGATTCTTCATGGGAAACTACATTATCATACAGACTGGCTATGGGACTAATTTCTCTCAAAGTGAAGTTGTCAAGGCCTGTTCTAGATTTTCTGGTTGAAAGAGTACCAAAACTTTTATTTCCAGATGAATATGGACTTCTACATCAAAGACTTGACTTAATGAAGATGTATTTCTATGTGTCTGTCAGAAGACAATTAGTCAAGAAATTTGGACTCTCGAAGCATGTTGCACTTCAATCACTTCATGCATATTTATTTGACAAGGATGTAATTATTGAAGATGCTTCAGCTCAAGGTGAAAAACTGGAGGAAGTAGATAGAGGAAAGCAGTCAACAGAAGGTACTATTGCACCAGTGGTGAATAGTAGGAAAGATCAGATCACAGTCACTGTAACACAAGAACCATCTAGTCAGAGGAAGGATGACTCAGGAGCTGTGATAACTGATGTTGAAAGGTCTTCTGTGATGACTGAGAATGCAAGTGAGAGACCCTATGATATGGGAGGAATGACTTTGGTTGATTTTTCTGAAGATCAAACAAATTTTGTTCAGTCAGAGTCTATCCACCTTGAGGGTGTGTCTCAGCAAACAACACTTAAAGACGGTGATGTACTAACTATGGTGTCTAATGAAGTATTACTGAAGACATCAGAGTCTAGTAAAGAACCTGAAAGTGGTATACTGGAGCCTGTAGTTTCTGAAAGGAAAGAAGATGATTGTATGGGTTCAGAGACTATAGCAGCTCACTCCTTGGAGAAAACCTCAAGCCACATGCCATATGAGGAACCCTCTCTCCATGTGAGTTCAGGTATAAAAACTCCTTCTAAACTCTATTTTTCTGTAGGTCATGAGAGCACTTATCTAAATATGAGTGATACAGTTGAAAAGATGGACTTAGATCCACAATTTGAGCGGCTGGCTCCTGACCAGGCAAAAGGTGAGGTAGAAAGAGTGTTGGCTTTAGTAAGTCAAAGTAAGAATGAGGGTATGGATGATCAACTCCATAGTGAGGGAGAGAAAATTAGGAAACCATCATTTGATTTCTGGGATCAGGTTTTTCCTGAATCTTGGTCTGAAAATTTGGGTATGGATGCTGGTACTTATTCATTCATCAAAATGTATCAGAAGAATGACCTAGCACATCACAATGCAAAGCCAGAAGTTAAAGCTCAGAAGCAAAAGGAGAGGCTTGCAGGAATCATTAACAGAAGAGGTGCCAGGATAAAGCAATCTCTTGATACATATGTACCAGATGAAGATCCTAATGATCCTAGTGTTCCTTTGTATGTACTTCCAATATCAGCTAGAATTGAGACATCAACAGTCTCTGATCACTCTAAGGAGGAGTCAGGATTTGAAGATGTTAGTACACAGAATACTGGTGAAGGAGATGATGATCATGTTTCAGTTCCAGAACAGAAAGAGGAAGATGTTGATACTTCTAATCAGGTTTTATTACTTGAATATCATACAACTCAAGCAACTTCTTCTACAAGACTTGAAGATACAGTTCTTTCTGATTCTGATACTGAAGATATTAGAAGCACTTCCAATATTGAAGTTCATTCTGATGTTTTGAAAGATATTCAGAATTCTCAAATTGCTATTCAAACAAGACTTCAATCACTTGAAGATAACCAAGTCACAATTATGGAAAATCAAGCAGTTCTTATGAATCTCATTTGTTCTGTTTCTGAATCTCTTGGAATTAATGTTGCTGATGTCAAAAAGGGGGAGATAAAGATAATTCAAAGACAACAACAACACCACCAGACTGAAGGAGAAGCTGGGGGAGATAAAGATCAGAAAAAGGGTAGTAAAAAGAAGAACCAGGAGTGACAGTGGTGAATCTCAGCTAGGAAGTGGTAAAGGAAGAGCAACATTAATAGTTAAAATTCTTTCTTCTAAGTACTAGATGAACGTCTACATCTGAGAAGGAGGTACTTAAACTTCATAATTCTACATTCATAAATTCTATTCTGGTTGTATTGTTATATGTTTTGACATCCACAACTTAGATTTATGCTTAAGATTTTAAAGCATAAATAGGGGGAGATTGTTAGGAATAATTCATAAGTTGTGATGTTAAGAACAGAATTTACACATTATACTTCTTGTAATCCTGATCTTATAAAGGATTTAGCACTGTATATAGGTTTTATGTGTAAGACAGTTATCTGTATAGTTTAGTCAGGAATGAACAGTGTATCGGAGACTACATGTCAGGAACAGAGAGCAAATCCTGATGACGGTCCAATACTGATGGTTGATCAGATACTGATGCAGTGTGCAGATCCTGATATCAGTCATGTTACTGATGATGTCATTATAGATGCTACAGAAACTGGCAAGTGCTATAAAACAGGATCGTTGTTTGAAGAACAAGCAAGAAGATATTATGAAGGAAAGAGTTTTCTATTGAAGGAAACTATCGACTAGAAGGCAGAACATTGTCATGTATAGATTATATCTTTCTGTTATTAGTTGATAGGTAGCATTATAAATATTCTCTCAATATCATTGTAAAGAGTGTGTGACGAAGTTGTGAGTTCGTGTGCGTAGCTCTGTATAAGGTTTGTATTCGAGAGTTCAAAACAAACAGAGAGATATTTGTATTGTCAGCAGCTGCTAAAGGTATTGTACACCTTTGGTAGAGTTTGTATTTGATCTTATTAATACAAACAATAGTTTGATTCATTCGTTTATTCTTGTTCATATAATCAAGCAAAAATCAGACACGATTATATAACTTGTATTCAACCCCCCCTTCTACAAGTTATTTGAGTTAACACCCATGATAATGATTTAGTTCATAATTAAACTAATCACCATCATGGGTTCTAAAGAAAGCATGATTCTAAGATAATAACAATTAAATAAGGAAGAGAAAATAAGTTAGAAAATATTTCCCCAAATTGTAGAAGTGAAAATACAAAAGATCCAAAGATTACTCCTGACTTGTCACTAGTTGGAGATTTTCCTTGAAATTGGTCTTGGAAAAATGAAAATTGTTGCTGGGAAAAAAAACTAAGAAATTGCTGCTACTAATAATCGATCCCCCCTTGTTTTTAGGTTTACAAAGTATTTATATAAGCCCAAATAAAAATGGGCCCAAACAAATGACCCGGAGAAAAGCTATCAAAAACTGAGGCAAGCGCCCCTGCGCTTCACTTGAGTGCCCAAGCGCTCAACTTCTCCTGTTATTTCCTGCCTCGCGCGCCCATGCGCCCAAAACCGCGCAACAGCGCCTCGATCTTCCTGGAAACTCCCTTGTGCGCGCAGCCTCTCTCAATGCCGCGCTGTGACGCCCGGCTGGTTCCTTGATCCCGCGCAGGAGCGCCTAAGCCTCGCGCAGGAGCGCCTAACTGCTCCTGGAATGCTACTTCCTAGCGCTGCAGCGCTTGCCCTAGCGCCCTTGCGCCTGTTGTGCCCTGGACAACCTCAACTCTTCTACAACTTGACTTGTTTTCCTGCTCTAAATTTCTTTCACCACTCTAGCTTAATTTCGCACCACCCTAACACCATTTTAGCACCATAATGCCTTCAACGATACAACCTACACAATTTAGATAAAAACATATCAAATTAACACGAAACTTGAGAACTCGCAACCGATTAAAATCCAAACGGAAGGTAAATAGTGGATATAAAATCCACTTATCAAACCCCCAAACTTAAACCATTGCTTGTCCTCAAGCAATACAAACTCAACCTAAAATGATGCATGAATGCAACTAAAATTAAATGTCATGATAATGCGAACATGTCCTAATGCAATGATCCCACAAAAGTTACTAAAACCAACTCAACAAGCCAACACCTCAAAGAATGCAACAACTCCAAACAGAGCTCGACTAAGCCCCGTATACTAACAATACATGCTCGGAAACGTGGTGTGTGCATTTGTCACTAGATATACTCTCGAAACTAGATAAAAGACATACCCAATTCTTCGCCAAGACAATCACATGTTTATAAACAGAATAGACTTTAGACACTCCATGACTCAAAGACACCGCCATCATCATTTAAGGTAGACAAGGACTCATGCTTTACTACATAAAACATCACAAAACACAAAACAAACATGCTTTTGACTGTGCAATGGGTGAGACCCCTAAAGGCTTATACAATAGCACCCTTGTAGCGAACGTTAGGTTAGTGGATCCCAGACCGAAAAAGTCTTAGGTCACTAGGCATAAAATCCCCTCGAACTTACTTGCTCGAGTACTAAAGAGCTCACCCTAGCCAATTAGCATACACACACTCTCACAATCCCTCATTTTTTATTCTCACAACTCTTTTCTTTTTTTTTTCTTTTTTTTCTATTTTTTTTTTCTTTTTCTTGCCCCTTTTTTTTTTTTTTTTTTTTTACATGGGTGCACTGTCTCACCCCCTAGACTACTCATATCAAATATGAGCCGGCTACTAGCCATTTGACGCCTAGCCATTATTACACTACGACACGACACTTAGCATGAAATCCCTGTTTTCCCCCAAACTTATACTTAAGTGCTCCTACGCCATCAAGGGAATAACGAAAATTCTAGATATAAATAAGTGATTAATTCTCAACAGCCAAACAAGGTATGACTCAATCTAGCTCAAAAGCAAACAGTGAGACTGTGAAAAGATTGTGTTCCCGACACATGCAAGTCAATTTCATAAGTACTTAAATCAACCCTCAATTCATTGTCATCACACTCAAATTAACGTCGACCTATCAAGCCAGAAACAGACACTCATGTGGAATCATGTGATATGCATGAACAAAATGATAATACGCTCCTAAATAAATCTATATGACATGGCATCCTAAATGCAATCTAAATGGCATGACAAAGCTAAATGCACAAATACTAACATGAATATGCATGAATATGCAACTATATGCAATGCAATGACTCTTGATACCCTAAAATCACCCCCAACTTAAAATTTGCAATGTCCTCATTGAAGGTAAATTTAAAGGGTACAAGAGATACTCCCCTACTCATCGGCATCTCCACCCTCCTCGGGTGGTGTGTCTGGTGGCGGATAGACGTGGTGAGCTCCGAAGATGGGCCATGTGACCTGAAAACCCTGCTGCTGGTACACGCCATCCAATGACTGAGTCAAGTCTGTAGCAAAACTGTGTAGCATGGCATTCGTAGTATCCTGATGCCTCAACATGCGTCTGAACTGAGCATCACTGAAAACCACAGTCCCCTGACTCGTCTGCGCCTGAGAAGGTCCCGCTCTGTCTCGGTCTGGCTGTGGAGGTACCTGCTCAACCGGTGGCGGATCACCACCTCCCTCAAAAATCTCAACATAACCAAGACCCCTAGGGTGCGGAATACCACCCGACCACTCCGCCATCTTCTTAATCACTGCATGATTAATAGAACCCCTTGGCCTGCACAGCGTCTCATCACTATGCCAACGAACACCCACGTGAACACACAACTCAGCAATAATGACAGCATGCGGGATCCCACCTGTTGTACCACCCCGCAAAAACTTCAAGATATTCTGATAGACTAATTCACCAAGATCAACATACTTCCCGTTCAAAATACCCCACAAAATAATGGCACGATCAACATTAACCTCAGTAACATGGGAAGTAGGCATTACGCGAGCATATATGAACAAGAACCAAGCTCGGGCATACCTCGTCAACGCAGCTGAAGGAAACGTACTAGGCGTGGTTGAACCTGCCTTGTACTTCCAAACTGTACCCGGGATACACATCCCCGCCAAGATAGCATCTAGGTCAACATCATCCCTAGTTTTCTGCCCCCAATCCTCAACATTTCTAGGCTTCGGTGATTGAGACAAAACCCGACGGATATACCCAGGCTTGTAAGCAACTGCTTGTCCCCTAACCATAGTGATTCCATTCTTATCATCCTTGGCATTGGCATAAAATTCCCTAACAATGCTCAAGGGAACTGCCACAGGCTTAGCACAAAACATCACCCAACCTAACTCCCTCACCATATCTCTCAATTCGCCATCCTCACTCGAAGGCTCAAAACCCCTCTCCTGAACAACGGCCTTCGTCAATAAGTTTTCAAACTCATCTTGAGCCGCCTTAGAAACAAATTTATCCACATCATAATTCGCCTCCACCTCCTCCTCCGAACTACTACTACTCACCACACGTACTCTTTTGGGAGCCATACCACTCGTTGAACAACACAATTTCAACAAACACCAAAAATCCACAATATATCTCCACACACAATATCCCAATTCCAACAATTCAATTCACTAAATAATGAAAGTAAGAGATAATATTACCACTTGAATTGAAGATGAGAACCTTGAAAGCACTCCCCCAAACTTGAATTAGAGAAATCTTGAAGCTTGTATGGAGGTTGAATGATTTGGAATAAAGAGGGGATTTGTGTGTATAGGTGTATATATAGGTGGGTGTATAGATATTATTATTTGGTTATTGATATGAGATGGGATTGGGTGGATTAGGAATTTAAGATATGAAAGAATGGGTGTTTGGAGAATTTAAGTATAGGTGTTTGTGCGTTGGTTTGTATGCAGGAGAGGACTTAAGAGAAGTGGGTGTGAGACTTAAGGATGGGGGATAGAGATTTGGAATTAAAACCTACGGCTCACAGGAGGCTGGGCGCGTGTCTGAAGCGCTGGGGCACTTAATCAAGGCGCAGCTGCACTCGGCCTAAGGCGCTCCTGCGCGCTGTGCGTCCTGGAATCCAGTATGCGCCAGACGCCCTTGCGCGAAGACTAGCGCAGGTGCGCGTTGCTGCTCCTGGTTGTTCCTTTGCAAATTTTTTTTTTTTTTTTTTTGAAAGAACTAACGCGTGGGTTGCCTCCCACGAAGCGCATTTGTTTAAATGTCGTTAGCCCGACGTTTTCACTAAGAATCAGGTAGTTGCAAGAACAGCGGTAACTACTTCACGGTTCACCGTACCACCAAAATATTGTTTAAGTCTCTGACCGTTCACTTTAAACGATTGGTCGGGTGATTTATCATAAATTTCCACTGCTCCATGTGGAAACACTGTCTTCACTATGAAAGGACCAGACCACCTTGATTTAAGCTTTCCCGGAAAGAGTTTGAGCCGGGAATTGAAGAGAAGTACTCGTTGACCTGGTTCAAAGGTTTTGGGCACCAATTTTCTGTCGTGCCACTTCTTCACTTTCTCCTTGTACAGCTTCGAGTTCTCATAGGCTTCAGAACGGAATTCTTCCAATTCATTTAATTGCAACAACCACTTCTCACCAGCTAACTTCATGTCAAAGTTCAGCTTCTGCAAGGCCCAGTATGCCTTATGCTCAAGCTCCGCTGGCAAATGACACGCTTTCCCATAAACCAACTGGAAAGGTGACATTCCCAATGGAGTTTTATACGCTGTCCTGTAGGCCCATACGGCTTCATCTAATTTCAAGGACCAATCTTTCCTCGAAGGATTCACTACCTTTTCCAAGATTCTTTTGATTTCCCGATACGAAACCTCGGCTTGCCCATTTGTTTGCGGATGATAGGCTGTTGCAACACGGTGAGATACTCGATACTTGGCTAATAAAGCTGTGAACTGGCGATTGCAAAAATGAGTTCCTTCATCACTGATAATAGCACGAGGGGTTCCGAAACGAGTGAAGATCTGCTTGTGTAGAAAGTTGAGCACTACCTTAGCATCATTCGTTGGTAGAGCCTTCACCTCAACCCATTTGGATACATAATCCACTGTCAAAAGAATGTACTGGTTGCTGCATGAGGGAACAAAAGGTCCCATGAAGTCGATTCCCCAAACATCAAAAACCTCCACTTCAAGCATATTATTTAGAGGCATCTCGTTCCTCCTCGAAATATTACCAACTCTTTGGCATCGATCACATCTCATTACGAACTGATGAGCATCTTTGAATAGAGTTGGCCAGAAAAATCCAGCTTGAAGCACTCGAGCAGCGGTCTTATCTCCGCCATAATGTCCACCATAGATAGTGTCATGACAATCTCGCAAAATCCCTTCCGTTTCGCTATAAGGAATACAACGCCTGAGAAGCTTATCCGGTCCTTGCTTGAATAAGTAAGGCTCGTCCCAACGGTACCATTTGACATCGTGCAAAAATTTCTTCTTTTGAGCGTAAGAAAACTCAGTAGGAATGACATTGCTCGCCAGATAATTCACATAGTCATCAAACCAGGGTACTTCACCTTGCACAAGAAACAACTGCTCGTCCGGGAAGTGTTCATTGATGAGAGTCTCATCCTTCTTAATTTCCTCTCCCCGCTCCAATCTTGAGAGATGGTCAGCCACTTGATTTTCAGTCCCCTTCCTGTCCTTTATTTCAAGCTCAAACTCCTGAAGCAAGAGTACCCATCGAATCAGTCGGGGTTTAGCATCCTTTTTGGAGAGTAAATATCTGATGGCTGCGTGGTCTGTGTAGACCGTGACCTTCGCACCAAGCAAGTAGGATCTGAATTTCTCAAATCCGTAGACAACTGCCAAAAGCTCTTTTTCAGTGGTGGTGTAATTTAGTTGGGCATCATTAAGGGTTTTACTAGCATAGTAAACCACATGAAACACATTCATCTTCCGTTGCCCAAGAACCACGCCCACGGCGAAATCACTTGCGTCACACATCATCTCGAATGGCTCATCCCAGTTAGGAGCCGTAATGATTGGAGTAGTTGTCAACTTCTTTTTCAAATGCTCAAATGCTCTCAAGCATTCATCAGTGAATTTAAAAGGATTATCCTTCTCTAGTAGACTGCAGAGTGGCTTTGTGATTTTAGAAAAATCCTTTATAAAACGCCTATAGAACCCGGCGTGTCCTAGAAAGCTGCGAACTCCTTTAACTGAGGTAGGAGGAGGAAGTTTCTCGATTGTCTCCAATTTGGCCTTGTCCACTTCTAAGCCCTTTTTAGATACCTTGTGACCCAGAATGATACCTTCCTGTACCATGAAATGGCATTTCTCCCAGTTGAGCACTAGATTTGTCTCGACACATCGTTTCAACACCAAGCTCAGATTGTGCAAACATTCGTCATAAGAAGACCCAAACACTGAGAAATCGTCCATGAAGACTTCCACATTAATTCCAATCATATCTGAAAAGATGGCCATCATACATCTTTGGAAAGTGGCTGGAGCACCACAAAGACCAAAAGAAACCCGTCGAAAAGCAAAAGTGCCAAACGGGCAAGTGAAAGTGGTCTTTTCCTGATCTTCCGGAGCTATAACAATCTGATTATAGCCAGAATACCCATCTAGCAAACAGTAGTACTCATGACCAACAAGTCTGTCCAGCATCTGATCAATGAATGGTAGAGGGAAATGATCCTTCCTAGTAGCCTTGTTCAGTTTCCTGTAGTCCATACAAACCCTCCAACCTGTGACTGTCCGAGTTGGAATAAGCTCGTTTTTCTCATTGGCTACCACTGTCATACCCCCTTTCTTTGGTACACACTGAACTGGGCTCACCCAAGAACTATCCGAGATTGGATAGATGATGCCCGCATCCAGCCATTTAAGAATCTCCTTCTTGACAACCTCTTTCATGATAGGATTAAGCCTCCTTTGATGTTCCACAGAAGGTTTGCTCCCTTCCTCCATTGGAATCTTATGCATGCAGTAAGAGGGACTGATGCCCTTGATGTCTGCTATGGTCCATCCTATGGCTGACTTGAACTCTCTTAGAATCCGCAAGAGTTTTTCTTCCTCAGTACCTGAAAGGTTAGAATCAATAATCACAGGTAATGTAGATGATGCCCCTAGAAATGCATACCTCAAATGATCCGGTAGTGGCTTAAGTTCAAGTTCAGGAGCTTCTTCAATAGATGGCTTTAGATGAAACTGTGATTTTTGAAGCTCAGATAAGCCGAGAGATTCCGGTAAAGCATTAAACTTCCTTTGGAAAGGGTTAGCATTCAACAGCTGCACACATTCTGCAATTTCTTCATCTTCAGAATCAGACTCCCCTTGTAAAGTGCTTAACAAAGCATCTGAATTCAGCAACTGATCCATTTCCTTATGCTGTAGTGACTTCACCATGTCAAGTCTGAAACATTCTTCTTCTTCAGTCGGAAGTTGCATTGCCTTAAAAACATTGAAAGTGACGTTTTGATCATGCACTCTCATAGTCAGCTCCCCTTTTTGAACATCGATCAATGTTTTGCCTGTGGCTAAGAATGGCCTTCCCAAAATGATAGGGATGTTCTTGTCTTCCTCAAAATCCAAAATGACAAAGTCAGCTGGAAAAATTAATTTATCCACCTTAACTAAGACATCTTCCACTATTCCACGAGGATATGTAACCGACCTGTCAGCTAGCTGTAACGAAATATTGGTTGGTTTTGGGTCGGGAAGTCCAAGTGTTATGAAGACTGAAAGAGGCATCAAATTGATGCTTGCTCCGAGATCACACAAGCATTTATTAAATGACACATTACCAATAGAGCAAGGAATGGTGAAACTCCCTGGATCCTTAAGCTTTGGAGGTAACTTTTGTTGCAAGATTGCACTACATTCCTCCGTCAATGCAACTGTCTCGAAATCAGCAAGTTTTAATTTCTTCGAAAGAATTCCCTTCATAAATTTGGCGTAACTAGGCATTTGTTCCAAAGCTTCAGCAAATGGAATGTTAATATGCAACTTCTTGAAGACCTCCAGAAATTTGCCAAATTGTTTATCCAGTTTTTGTTTCTGCAACCTTTGAGGAAATGGTGGAGGTGGATACACTGGAGGATCAGTCACTAAAGGAATCAGTGACTGCTTGGCTGGTTGGTTGATAGGCTGCTTTTCCTTTTCTGCAACTTCCTCTTGCTCAGCCTGTTTTGAGATTTGTTCCATTTCTGTGCCCCCAGTGACTTTTCCTGACCGCAAGGTAATAGCTTGTACCTGTTCCTTGCTTTCCTTCTTTCCTGGATTAGGTTCTGTGTTGCTGGGCAGAGTCCCTTGAGGCCTATGAAGTAAGGCAGTTGCGAGTTGACCAATCTGATTTTCCAATGTCTTGAGGGATGATGCCTGACTTTGGAGTGATACCGCTTGACTCTTGACCATTGACCTCAATTCTTCTAATTCAGACTTTTCGCTAGACTGCTGTTGAAATCCAGGAGGCTGATATTGCTGCCTCGGGGCATACTGTTGCTGCATTCCAGAAGGGTTGAACTGTCTACCCCCAAACTGCTGATTAGGAGGAGGATAAGATGATTGCTGCATGTTGTTCTGACTGTTACCCCAGCTAAAGTTAGGGTGATTCCTGTTGTTGGGATGATATGTGTTAGGCACTGGCTGCTGTGGCTTTTGGAAGTTGCTCACGAACTGAGCTGATTCATTAGAGATGGCACATTGACGAGTGTCATGACCACCTGCACATAATTCACAGACGCTAGCAACCTGTTGCACCCCAAGATTAGCCAAAGAGTCTACCTTCATATTAAGAGCCTCTAACTGAGCTGTTAGAGCTGTGGTTGCATCCACCTCAAGAATCCCTGCTACCTTGTGTTGCTGAAGCCTCTGTGAAGGATACTGGTACTCGTTCGATGCCATCATTTCGATAAGATCATAGGCTTCTTCATAGCTCTTAGCCCAAAGAGCACCTCCAGAAGCTGCATCTACCATAGTCCTAGACTGACCGCCCAGTCCATTATAGAAGCTATTTATGACCATCCATTCTGGCATTCCGTGATGGGGACATTTCCTGAGCATCTCCTTGTAACGCTCCCAAGATTCACACAATGTTTCACCCTGTGCCTGAGCAAACTGCGCAATAGCATTCCTCATGGCAGCTGTTTTCGCCATAGGAAAGAATTTCGAGAGAAATTTTTGTGCAAGCTCGTCCCAAGTAGTAATAGACCCAGCCGGTAAAGAATGTAACCAACCTTTAGCTTTGTCCCTTAGAGAAAAAGGGAAGAGTCTCAGCTTCACAGCATCATCAGACACACCATTGAACTTGAAGGTGTCACAGATTTCGATGAAATTCCTAATGTGCATATTAGGATCCTCTGTTGCTCCACCCCCAAACTGCACTGTGTTCTGCACCATTTGGATAGTACCAGGCTTAATTTCGAAGGTATTCGCTGCGATAGCTGGCCTGATGATACTAGACTGTATATCATTGATTTTTGGTCTAGAATATTCCATGAGTGCCTTTGGCTGTACCGGTGGATTAGCATTAGCATTAGCATTAGCCTCGTCCATCCCGAAAAGAGCAACTTCTTCCGGTAATAGGATTACCTCGCTTGGTTTTTCTAACTCCGCTTGAGCTCTAGCTTTAGATCGTGTTAGCATGCACGTTCAAGTACCTGAGTACAAAGAGCAGAAAGACACGAGATAATAAATAAACAAAAATAAATTCAAGTCAGTAATCTATAACGACCACTGCTGACAAGCACATAGACTACAATTAACACCGAAGTCCCCGGCAGCGGCGCCAAAAACTTGTTCGCACTTATTCACGCAAGAGAACGTGGTCAACAAGTAATATAGGGTAAATAGGATTCGTTCCCACAGAGACTCAAATTGTTCGTTATGTTCACTTATGCACCAGCTTATGATTTACACTCACTGCCAAGACAATCACAAATTTGGTTTTGCTTAACTAATGATTAAATATCAACTATGCCAATTACGAGAAAATTACTTAATGATTAACTTATAATAAACAGACATGGGATTTCAATTTCATTTACTACTTCATCTAGAATCTTATGCCCTTTAGCCTAGCATGTGACAGAGTTGATTACTGATTAGATGCACTAAACTGATACACACCAACTTTCGTTGTGCATATACCATCCTACTGATCATCCACAATTGATAGAAGCCAAGTAGTCACCAAATATGTGTAGTTCCTATATGTCTATAGCAATTGAACACATACCGGTTGAAAATCAAGCACCCATAAAACCACATAGTCAGTGCAAGACGGTTAGAATTACACCACAAATTAATACATGTTCTTCACATGCAAAAACCTATGCTAGCATGAATTGTTCTAAACCCTAGATCCACTTTCGCATTCACTAGGATTAAACAAACAATTACAAGTGTTCGCGACTCACTTATAATGAATAAGCATAAACATACTAGGCAATCAATACGTTAAATCACACACCACGGCATAAATAACACTCAATTACTAGAATCCATAGAAAAATCCATTAAAACCCCATGATGACAATTAGGTCAATTATGGGCTAATTCGTTATCATGGGGTTTTAATGGATTTTTCTATGGATTCTAGTAATTGAGTGTTGTTTATGCCGTGGTGTGTGATTGAACGTATTGATTGCCTAGTATGTTTATGCTTATTCGTTATAAGTGAGTCGCGAACACTTGTAATTGTTTGTTTAATCCTAGTGAATGCGAAAGTGGATCTAGGGTTTAGAACAATTCATGCTAGCATAGGTTTTTGCATGTGAAGAACATGTATTAATTTGTGGTGTAATTCTAACCGTCTTGCACTGACTATGTGGTTTTATGGGTGCTTGATTTTCAACCGGTATGTGTTCAATTGCTATAGACATATAGGAACTACACATATTTGGTGACTACTTGGCTTCTATCAATTGTGGATGATCAGTAGGATGGTATATACACAACGAAAGTTGGTGTGTATCAGTTTAGTGCATCTAATCAGTAATCAACTCTGTCACATGCTAGGCTAAAGGGCATAAGATTCTAGATGAAGTAGTAAATGAAATTGAAATCCCATGTCTGTTTATTATAAGTTAATCGTTAAGTAATTTTCTCGTAATTGGCATAGTTGATATTTAATCATTAGTTAAGCAAAACCAAATTTGTGATTGTCTTGGCAGTGAGTGTAAATCATAAGCTGGTGCATAAGTGAATATAACGAACAATTTGAGTCTCTGTGGGAACGAATCCTATTTACCCTATATTACTTGTTGACCACGTTCTCTTGCGTGAATAAGTGCGAACAGTTATCCGATCTGATATCAAAACCATTGCACATAGTGATTAAAGGCGTCAAATCTAAAGGAAGTATTTAATGAAGTTAGGATCCCATGTTTGTTCTCATATAAGTAATTCGATTTAATTCTCTTTAGCTAATTAATTCTTAGATTAATATTTTTTGCATCTTAGTATAATTTAGATTATCAAACCCAAATTTGTTACTTTTCTTAGTAGTGAATTAAAACCATACATTGTTGCATAGGCATATTTACTGATTGAAACTTAACCAGATCTCTGCGGAACGAACTTAATTTATATTACTTGTGACTACGTGCGCTTGCGTAATTTTATGCTAACAAGTTTTTGGCACCGCTACCGGGGATCATCGGTGTTTTATTTTTAGTTTATGTGCTTGTCAATAGTGGTCGTTAGCGTTCACCGACTCGGATTTCTTATTTAGTTTGTTGTTTCGTGGTGTTTCAGGTACTTGAATTTGTATGTGAACACGCTTACAAGCTCGTTTGGAAGAACTGGCGGAAGACGATCTTGTAGAGAATAAAGAGGATAAGAAAGAGGAATCTGAAGCTAAAGTAGCAATGGCAGATGCAGCAGCAGCTAAGGCTTTGAAGGAGTATTCTCAGCCGAAAATCAATGATATCCAGTCGAGTATTATCAGGCCGGCCATCACGGCTAATAACTTCGAGATCAAGCCGGGCACTATTCAGATGCTACAGAATTCGGTTCAGTTTGGGGGTGCTCCTACGGAGGATCCTAACATGCATATTCGGGACTTTATCGAGATCTGTGATACTTTCAAGTTCAATGGTGTTTCGGATGATGCTATCAAGTTGAGGCTTTTTCCATTCTCTTTGAAGGATAAGGCCAAGGGCTGGTTA
This sequence comes from Kitagawia praeruptora, assembly GCA_037693485.1. Classification (NCBI taxonomy): domain Eukaryota; kingdom Viridiplantae; phylum Streptophyta; class Magnoliopsida; order Apiales; family Apiaceae; genus Kitagawia; species Kitagawia praeruptora. Next base: position 42,279,041 of record CM075351.1, read on the forward strand.
CACTCTCTACCACCTGGTTCTATTACTACATGGGAGGATCTTGCTCAGAAGTTTCTCATTAAATTCTTCCCTATGGCGAAAACTGCAGCAATAAGGAACTAGCTAACTCAGTTTCAGCAGCAATCTGGAGAGTCTTTGTGTGAGGCTTGGGAGCGATATAAGGAGATGCTTCGTAGGTGTCCACATCATGGCATGCCTGACTGGATGGTTATCAATAGTTTCTACAATGGGTTGGGAGCACAATCTAGACCTATGCTAGATACAGCATCAGGAGGAGCTCTGTGGGCTAAGAGCTACGATGAAGCTTATGATCTTATTGAGACGATGTGTAACGACCCGAAAAATTACGTGTAATTTATTATATTAAAATATATTTTTAGTTGATTTTAATGTGTGTTAGTTTATTTTTAATGCATTTAAACGCGTTATGATTTTTATTAAATAGGAAAATTATCTTATACGTGTTATGTGACTTCTGTGTATCATAGAATATTTTATTCTATTTTTCTGTAATTTTTATATCTTTATAATACAGTTATTTTGCATTTTAAATTCCGGACCCAGCCCCTGTATTGGATTCGAGGCCCTGTTTTTCATAAAATTATTTTTATATAATAATGGGATGTTCAAAAATGCATTATGTTGTAATTTTTGTAAAATTCATAATTTTTGGGGAATTTTGACATTTACATTATATTTGTTTAAAAATAAAAATTTTACATTTTTATCCCATAAAAATTATTTTTAAGGCTTAATAATTTTAATTAGGGGTTAAAAATATTTTTGGGGTATTAATTTTTGATTAATATAAATAGGAATCAGAATTTTTTTTATTTATTAAAAATTCATATAAATCAGATTTTATATAAATAAATAATTATAAGAATATATTTTCTCTCTCCTGTTCTTGAGGATCAAAGCTGAATTTGAAGGTGTTATAGACATCCGATTTTGGCGATCTTGTAGTCGAATCGAAGCTCTCAATATCCTCTTTCATAATCCATCAACAGATTTCAGTTTGGGTAAATTTTCGATTTTATATAAATTGTTGAAGAATTCTGCCGAATTAGGGTTCATCTTACAATTTGGGGTTTTCATTTTCTGAGCTTTTCCAGTGAAACTGATGATGATTATAGCTTTATTTGGATGCTATGAGTCTAATTATGTGATCAATTTCATCATTCTAATGCCCGATTTACAAATTCGAAATTAGGGTTCTTGAGCAAATTAGGGCTTTTTAATTGGTGAATTGTTTGCTTGTTTTGATGATTCCAATAGCTTTATATGATCATTTGGAGTCGATTTATGTGGTCAATTGCATCATTATATTGCCGGATTGTGATATTCGAGTTTTAAAGTTTTAACCGAAACTTTGAATCAATAGTCCGTTGTGTGTGTTAATTGTTTACGTTAGTGGTTTTGGGGGAAAGATTGTATGAGTCTTAAGCTTCGTTTTGATACCAAAACCATGCCATTTGGTTACCGATTCTGCGAAAACGAATTTTGGCCGGAAATTTCTTAGAGCTCGCCGGATTTTGGCCGTGTTTTTGTTGTTTTCGTTGACATGGTTGAGTTTGTCGTGAAATTTTAGTCAAGATCCATATTTCACACGCTTGATTTGGTTTAGTATTGTGAAAGTTATGGTCGCAGGAAGTTCGCCGGAAAATATTCCGGTGACCGGATTCTGGAGAAACCTCCATTGTTGGAGGTGGTGTTCTTCGAAGCATTCATACGAAGAACAGCGTAGGTGGTGATGAATAGTAACATTTTGATCTTCAAAATCTTAAAACTTTTCAGAAAAATGTTTTTGGGTCAAAATTTTTATAAAATTTTTCTAAAATTCAGATTTCTTTTATCTATTATTATTTTAATTCTTAAAAATTAAATTTAATTAGTTAATTATTTTTAAATAATAATTTAATTGATTTAATTAATTGATTAATTCATTTTAATTGATTAATTATATTAATTAATTATTATTTAAATATATAATTGACTTCATTGAATTTAAATCTTTTTATTATAAAAGATTAATTATTTTTATGAGTTGATTAATAAATAATTAATTTGAATAATCAATTAATTTAATTATTAATTGAATTATTCTTATTAATTGCGTATTAATTAAACCGCTTGTCCGTTTTTAACGAGAAAAATATTTCTGGAATCAGAAAAATGACCCGGTTCTTATCAAAATAGTTTTAAGTTAAAATTCAACTTTTAAATTTGGATCAACTTTTTTTACCAAACCTTTTTATTGAGTCGGTTATATCCGATAATTAGGGTTTTGACCCGTTTTCTGTTTTAAAAATATTGGATAAAATCTTCTTATGATCTGATCTGATCAAACGTGCTATGTGATTATGTGAATTGCGTGTTATTATTCTTTGATTATCTATTAGTGATTTGTAAATATTCTATGAATAATTTGAGTGCTCTTTTATTTGTGAGCCGTATATGCTATGTGTTAATTGGTTATGTGACAGGTATATATGTATTTAATTCGAGGATTAATGATTATCTCTAGGGTTAATTATTGTCTTGAGGATTAATGACTTATTTCGAGGATTAATTGTTATCTCGAGGATTAATCGTGTCTTGAGGATTAATTGATTTTCATGTTTCTTTATTGAGGAATAAGATAAATGTTTTGAGGATTATTTATAGATTGAGTTGGACTAAGTTGAATGCATAAATGTTTAATTCGAGGATTAATTGGTAAATATTGACTTAGGAATGTCAGCGGAGTTAAGTTGGTATGAGACGAAGAAAGTTGGAGATGGATGCAGTATTGTGTGGATTGTAATAAAGAAGGTTGGAGATGAAAGTATTGTTTGTGGAATTGCTGGTTTACTTGCGAGGTGTTTTAACACCGGGAAAACGTCTATGTTCAAAGGGGACATTTCCAATTATTTTCTTCCGACAGAGATATTGCTTATGTTTGACTATAGAAGTAGACGCGCAGGCTCGATGTCAACGGATCAGACTCGTGGCAATCGCAAGAGCGTCAAACCAGCGAATGATCAACAGAGGATATGATGACGTAAGATAGAAGAAGAAGGTAGACGGGTTACCTCGACTTTGCGTAATAGCTAAGGACCAGAGGCAAGTATTTTCTTTATCATCCTAAACACTGTTTATTTTATGTTTCATTGATTCATATCATGATGAATAGCTATTGTTCAGAGCTATTTGTGATTCTTAAATATTTTTATGCGAACAGTTGCTTGATATTGGTACCCTTGCTGGGGGAAATTGTTTAAGATAAACTCTTCATATCCTTATTATCGTAGTAAGTAATAGGGATGTGAACTGTATGTGAAACTAAGCATTTCCTGTTGAATTCGGAAATTGCTCTATTGGATTGGAAAATGGTAAAGCGTAGGAGGCCATGGTTGCTGTCATGGTCCAGCAATATTTATTGGAAACTGATAAAGCGTAGGAGGCCATGGTTGATGTCATGGTCCAGCAATATGTTAAGCGTAGGAGGCCATGGTTGCTGTCATGGTCCAGCATTATTTAAGGAGGATATGGTAACCATTCCATCTTCCTATAGGCTAACATTACTTGCCTATTTTGGGTACCCCAGAAATCCGGACTATACACACACGGAAAAAAAAAAGAATACCGGTGGAGTATAGAGGGTCCCATTGCCTTAGAACCTGATCAGGGGGCAATGGTGTTCAGTTATATCTATATATATATCCAATCCATATCGCCAGAATGGCTATTATATATTGTGAATTGACAGATGATTCATTTTTATGACATGTCAAATGATTCAGTTATGATTTGAATTATATCACAGTTGTTGATTCAGTTTCTCTATAAACTGTTATACATTTCAGTTGATTTTTATGCCCCACTAATCCTGGTTTTATATCAAAATTTTTATACGCTTGCTGAGCATTTCTTTCGCTCATACTTGCTGTTTTGGATCCTAACATTTCAGTAAGGTAGTTTGGCGAGACGTATCCGCACAGTTCAGAAAGAGAAGAAGCGAGATGCTATTCCGAAGATGACTTGGCTCGGGATGTCTGGATTTAGAGTAAGATCTATTTTATATAATTGAGTTCTAATATTTATTATTATTATGTACTGGTCTGGTTAGCCTGGCGTACTTCTTATCGAAGTTACATCAGTGGTTTAAGATTTGATCCAAGAGAATGTTGAGAATGAATGCTTTTTATCTAATGGAATTTGGATTCTTGTTTCTAGCCCTATAACCTTAAAAGATCTTGGTATGTTGGGGTCACAGATGTTTTTATTTTAAGGATTTTCGCGTGGCAACCAAATCTCCTGACCCCGGATTTGGGGGGTGTCACAGTTGGTATCAGAGCTGAGGTTATAGTTAACTAGAAACGAGAGTGTGTAGGAGTGTGTATAGCTAAGTAAGGAACGTCAGAGCTCATATAGAGTTCTTGTTGGACTATTGGATATAGTACCAATTAGTAAGTTAAGATTGGAGTACTCTTTTGAGATGGTTGTGCTGAACTGGATAGATCGCCTTGTCAGTGGAGTTGTCTACTGTGGAATCTTTAGAGATTATTACGAGTGGACGATGGCATACGATATCGATATTTTTTTTTAAAACGTGGAACGGAAGAAGCTTAAATTCGAATGACGAGCTATCGAAGGAATTGGCAAAGAAGGCATAAGTAGTGACCTTGGCAATACCTTTTCTTTCTATGAATTATTTTGATATCCCTCCTAAAGAGGTATTCGTTAAAAGATATTTCTCCTCTTCTAAACATTGACATTTTGATACTTGTGTTCAATCTCCATTTTGAATCTTAATTGTTTCAGTGGTTACTATGAAACCTATTTTTAAATTTCTGATACTTTCAACTTTTTGTTTTCTCCAATGATTAATAACCTTATTTGCAATATAGTACTACTTGTTCGGTACTTTCTTCCTGGTTTTTCTTTTCGGAAAATAACAAATTTGGAATTCCTTTCATATTTCTCTAATCCTACTGAGACGAACAACCCTATTTATAGGGGACACCAGGTATATCTGTCTGTGTGATAGAAGTTGGATGGGACGCCATCACTGGTGTGTTGTGTATTACAAGAAGGCTGATCACCTTTAATTGTAAATGTCGGAGCTAAGACACACAACGTCGGGTTCATGTGATCATATTGATCTCTCAGTTATTCTCTTATTTCAAATCAGGTTGCTTTAAAATTCATAAAATTCATAACCACAATTGTGGAACATTTGCTATGATATGGAATCTGTTCTCTTCAAAATTTCATGATTTTTGTTATCTCTATTGACTTTCAAGGTTATGCCAATCAGGTCAGGATAAGCGAAATTCGCAGATAGAAATTAGATTCGCAACGGAATCGCCAAGAGCAAGAACGAGTCCTAAAATGATTAGAATATCAGTGACATATCAATGGAATCAGTTCTCTCTCTCTCAAGGAAATTATGTTAATGAAAAGTTGATCGAGCCATATTTGGAACGAATAACGATGGGTTGTAAGATTCCAGTGATAACTGTCTTAAATAGAGACCCTATAGTTGAGTTGAGATTTTGGAGAAATTATTTACGAAGGAACACTATCCCCAGTTTTGCAAAGCAAGTGTTGATGGTGAAGGAATTAAGGAACCCCACTAGTTGCCTTAGCTGATTCCGAGGACGGAATCCCTATAAGGGGGAAGAATGTAACGACCCGAAAAATTACGTGTAATTTATTATATTAAAATATATTTTTAGTTGATTTTAATGTGTGTTAGTTTATTTTTAATGCATTTAAACGCGTTATGATTTTTATTAAATAGGAAAATTATCTTATACGTGTTATGTGACTTCTGTGTATCATAGAATATTTTATTCTATTTTTCTGTAATTTTTATATCTTTATAATACAGTTATTTTGCATTTTAAATTCCGGACCCAGCCCCTGTATTGGATTCGAGGCCCTGTTTTTCATAAAATTATTTTTATATAATAATGGGATGTTCAAAAATGCATTATGTTGTAATTTTTGTAAAATTCATAATTTTTGGGGAATTTTGACATTTACATTATATTTGTTTAAAAATAAAAATTTTACATTTTTATCCCATAAAAATTATTTTTAAGGCTTAATAATTTTAATTAGGGGTTAAAAATATTTTTGGGGTATTAATTTTTGATTAATATAAATAGGAATCAGAATTTTTTTTATTTATTAAAAATTCATATAAATCAGATTTTATATAAATAAATAATTATAAGAATATATTTTCTCTCTCCTGTTCTTGAGGATCAAAGCTGAATTTGAAGGTGTTGTAGACATCCGATTTTGGCGATCTTGTAGTCGAATCGAAGCTCTCAATATCCTCTTTCATAATCCATCAACAGATTTCAGTTTGGGTAAATTTTCGATTTTATATAAATTGTTGAAGAATTCTGCCGAATTAGGGTTCATCTTACAATTTGGGGTTTTCATTTTCTGAGCTTTTCCAGTGAAACTGATGATGATTATAGCTTTATTTGGATGCTATGAGTCTAATTATGTGATCAATTTCATCATTCTAATGCCCGATTTACAAATTCGAAATTAGGGTTCTTGAGCAAATTAGGGCTTTTTAATTGGTGAATTGTTTGCTTGTTTTGATGATTCCAATAGCTTTATATGATCATTTGGAGTCGATTTATGTGGTCAATTGCATCATTATATTGCCGGATTGTGATATTCGAGTTTTAAAGTTTTAACCGAAACTTTGAATCAATAGTCCGTTGTGTGTGTTAATTGTTTACGTTAGTGGTTTTGGGGGAAAGATTGTATGAGTCTTAAGCTTCGTTTTGATACCAAAACCATGCCATTTGGTTACCGATTCTGCGAAAACGAATTTTGGCCGGAAATTTCTTAGAGCTCGCCGGATTTTGGCCGTGTTTTTGTTGTTTTCGTTGACATGGTTGAGTTTGTCGTGAAATTTTAGTCAAGATCCATATTTCACACGCTTGATTTGGTTTAGTATTGTGAAAGTTATGGTCGCAGGAAGTTCGCCGGAAAATATTCCGGTGACCGGATTCTGGAGAAACCTCCATTGTTGGAGGTGGTGTTCTTCGAAGCATTCATACGAAGAACAGCGTAGGTGGTGATGAATAGTAACATTTTGATCTTCAAAATCTTAAAACTTTTCAGAAAAATGTTTTTGGGTCAAAATTTTTATAAAATTTTTCTAAAATTCAGATTTCTTTTATCTATTATTATTTTAATTCCTAAAAATTAAATTTAATTAGTTAATTATTTTTAAATAATAATTTAATTGATTTAATTAATTGATTAATTCATTTTAATTGATTAATTATATTAATTAATTATTATTTAAATATATAATTGACTTCATTGAATTTAAATCTTTTTATTATAAAAGATTAATTATTTTTATGAGTTGATTAATAAATAATTAATTTGAATAATCAATTAATTTAATTATTAATTGAATTATTCTTATTAATTGCGTATTAATTAAACCGCTTGTCCGTTTTTAACGAGAAAAATATTTCTGGAATCAGAAAAATGACCCGGTTCTTATAAAAATAGTTTTAAGTTAAAATTCAACTTTTAAATTTGGATCAACTTTTTTTACCAAACCTTTTTATTGAGTCGGTTATATCCGATAATTAGGGTTTTGACCCGTTTTCTGTTTTAAAAATATTGGATAAAATCTTCTTATGATCTGATCTGATCAAACGTGCTATGTGATTATGTGAATTGCGTGTTATTATTCTTTGATTATCTATTAGTGATTTGTAAATATTCTATGAATAATTTGAGTGCTCTTTTATTTGTGAGCCGTATATGCTATGTGTTAATTGGTTATGTGACAGGTATATATGTATTTAATTCGAGGATTAATGATTATCTCTAGGGTTAATTATTGTCTTGAGGATTAATGACTTATTTCGAGGATTAATTGTTATCTCGAGGATTAATCGTGTCTTGAGGATTAATTGATTTTCATGTTTCTTTATTGAGGAATAAGATAAATGTTTTGAGGATTATTTATAGATTGAGTTGGACTAAGTTGAATGCATAAATGTTTAATTCGAGGATTAATTGGTAAATATTGACTTAGGAATGTCAGCGGAGTTAAGTTGGTATGAGACGAAGAAAGTTGGAGATGGATGCAGTATTGTGTGGATTGTAATAAAGAAGGTTGGAGATGAAAGTATTGTTTGTGGAATTGCTGGTTTACTTGCGAGGTGTTTTAACACCGGGAAAACGTCTATGTTCAAAGGGGACATTTCCAATTATTTTCTTCCGACAGAGATATTGCTTATGTTTGACTATAGAAGTAGACGCGCAGGCTCGATGTCAACGGATCAGACTCGTGGCAATCGCAAGAGCGTCAAACCAGCGAATGATCAACAGAGGATATGATGACGTAAGATAGAAGAAGAAGGTAGACGGGTTACCTCGACTTTGCGTAATAGCTAAGGACCAGAGGCAAGTATTTTCTTTATCATCCTAAACACTGTTTATTTTATGTTTCATTGATTCATATCATGATGAATAGCTATTGTTCAGAGCTATTTGTGATTCTTAAATATTTTTATGCGAACAGTTGCTTGATATTGGTACCCTTGCTGGGGGAAATTGTTTAAGATAAACTCTTCATATCCTTATTATCGTAGTAAGTAATAGGGATGTGAACTGTATGTGAAACTAAGCATTTCCTGTTGAATTCGGAAATTGCTCTATTGGATTGGAAAATGGTAAAGCGTAGGAGGCCATGGTTGCTGTCATGGTCCAGCAATATTTATTGGAAACTGATAAAGCGTAGGAGGCCATGGTTGATGTCATGGTCCAGCAATATGTTAAGCGTAGGAGGCCATGGTTGCTGTCATGGTCCAGCATTATTTAAGGAGGATATGGTAACCATTCCATCTTCCTATAGGCTAACATTACTTGCCTATTTTGGGTACCCCAGAAATCCGGACTATACACACACGGAAAAAAAAAGAATACCGGTGGAGTATAGAGGGTCCCATTGCCTTAGAACCTGATCAGGGGGCAATGGTGTTCAGTTATATCTATATATATATCCAATCCATATCGCCAGAATGGCTATTATATATTGTGAATTGACAGATGATTCATTTTTATGACATGTCAAATGATTCAGTTATGATTTGAATTATATCACAGTTGTTGATTCAGTTTCTCTATAAACTGTTATACATTTCAGTTGATTTTTATGCCCCACTAATCCTGGTTTTATATCAAAATTTTTATACGCTTGCTGAGCATTTCTTTCGCTCATACTTGCTGTTTTGGATCCTAACATTTCAGTAAGGTAGTTTGGCGAGACGTATCCGCACAGTTCAGAAAGAGAAGAAGCGAGATGCTATTCCGAAGATGACTTGGCTCGGGATGTCTGGATTTAGAGTAAGATCTATTTTATATAATTGAGTTCTAATATTTATTATTATTATGTACTGGTCTGGTTAGCCTGGCGTACTTCTTATCGAAGTTACATCAGTGGTTTAAGATTTGATCCAAGAGAATGTTGAGAATGAATGCTTTTTATCTAATGGAATTTGGATTCTTGTTTCTAGCCCTATAACCTTAAAAGATCTTGGTATGTTGGGGTCACAGATGTTTTTATTTTAATGATTTTCGCGTGGCAACCAAATCTCCTGACCCCGGATTTGGGGGGTGTCACACGATGGCTGCTAATGAATATCAGAATCCAACCCAGAGGCTTTCTCAAGGCAAGGTAGCAGGTATGTTTGAGGTGGATACAGCTTCAGCTATTGCAGCTCAGTTGAAGGCTTTGACAATGAAGGTGGATTCTCTTGCAAATTATGGAGTTCATCAGGTGGCTAGTGTTTGTGAGCTATGTACGGGTGCACATGAGACGAATCAGTGTGCTATCTCTCCTGAATCACCACAGTTCGTGAGTAATTTTCAGAGACCTGCTGCACCAGTTCCAGCTACTTATCATCCTAGCAACAGGAATCATCCCAATTTTAGCTGGAGCAACAATCAAGGAGCTCAGCAACCTTATCAGCAGCAGTTTCAGGGACAGCAAGCAAAGCCATTCAATCAAGGCTATCAACAGCCTTATGCTTCGAGGGCACCATATCAACCTCCTGGATTTCAGCAGCAACAGCCCCAGGCTCATGCGGGGCAATCATCTAATGAAAAATCAGAGATGGATGATTTGAGGATGATGATGAAGAACCTGCAAGCTTCTCAAAAGATCTTGGAAAGCCAGGTGGGACAGATTGCAAGTGCCTTACTTAGTAGGCAACCGGGAACTCTTCCTAGCTATACGGAAGCAAATCCAGGTAGAAGGGACAACAAAGAACAGGTGAAAGCTGTGATTTTGAGATCGGGAAAGGTTACATCAGATCCGAAATCAACCGCTAAAAAAGATGAAGAAGTGCAGAATCAGCAAGTTGAAAAATCTGCAATGCCCGAAGTTGAGAAATCGGACTTAGTAGTTGATGAGCTAGATGGTGAAGTAGAGAAGATCAAGGAACCTGTTAAAGCTTCTCCGGAGCAATCTACAATGAATAATCAGATCTATCCTCCTCCTCCATATCCTAGAAGACTTCAGAAGAAGAATTTGGATAAGAAGTTTGCTAAGTTCTTAGAAGTATTCAAGAAGTTGCAGATTAACATTCCTTTTACGGAAGCTCTTGAACAGATGCCGAGCTATGCCAAGTTCATGAAGGGTATTCTTTCTCGTAAATTGAAGCTTGATGAATTAGAAACCGTGGCTCTAAAAGAGGAGTGTAGTGCCATTCTGTTGCCACCTAAACTTAAAGATCCGGGAAGTTTCACCATCCCGTGTACTATTGGCAACCTTTCTTTCAGCAAATGTTTGTGTGATTTGGGAGCTAGCATCAATCTTATGCCCTTATCAGTATACATGCAACTTGGTCTACCGGAACCCAAGCCAACTAACATCTCTGTGCAGTTGGTTGATCGATCTATCACGTATCCAAGGGGTATAGTGGAGGACATTTTGGTAAAAGTTGATAAGCTCATCTTCTCAGCTAATTTTGTTATCTTGGATTTTGAGAAGTATAAGAAGATTCCCATAATCTTGGGAAGACCATTCTTGGCTACGGGGAGAACCTTGATTGATGTGCAGAAAAGGGAACTCACCATGAGGGTGCAAGACCAGAATATTGCTTTTAATGTGTTCAATGCAATGAAATTTCCTATAGATGAAGAAGAATGATTGAAGGTGGATTTGGTCGATTATGCAGTTAATATGGAGATTGAGCAGTTGCTAAAGTCTGATTCTTTGGAAAAAGTTTTAGTTGGTGACTCTGATTTTGAAGATGAGGAAATAGCCGAGCAACTTCAGCAGCTAAATTCAGCTCCTTGGAAAAGAAAATTTGATTTGCCTTTTGAATCTCTTGGTTTAGCGGAACTTAAGAATTCGGAGTGGCATCTGAAACCATCTATTGAGGAAGCTCCTACACTTGAACTCAAACCACTTCCTGAGCACTTGAGGTATGCTTTTCTTGGTGATGCATCTACATTACCTGTTATTATTGCTTCTAACTTGTCAGCTAGTGCGGAAGAAAAGCTCTTGCGAATTTTGAGGGAGTTCAAGTCAGCAATTGGTTGGACTATAGCAGATATCAAGGGAATCAGCCCTTCTTATTGCATGCACAAAATTCTGCTAGAGGAAGGAGCTAAGCCTACTGTTGAACATCAGCGAAGACTCAATCCTATTATGAAAGATGTGGTGAAGAAGGAAATTCTAAAGTGGTTGGATGCGGGTATTATCTACCCTATCTCAGACAGTTCTTGGGTGAGTCCGGTTCAATGTGTGCCAAAGAAAGGAGGATTAACAGTTGTTGCTAATGAGAAGAATGAGCTCATCCCTACTCGGACAGTCACATGGTGGAGAGTTTGCATGGACTACAGAAAGCTCAATAAAGCCACGAGAAAAGACCACTTTCCTCTTCTATTCATTGATCAGATGTTAGACAGGTTGGCGGGACACGAGTATTATTGTTTACTTGATGGTTATTCGGGCTATAATCAGATTTGCATTGCTCCGAAAGATCAAGAGAAGACCACATTCACATGTCCTTTTGGCACTTTTGCTTTTCGTCGAGTCTCTTTCGGACTTTGTGGTGCTCCTGCTACTTTTCAAAGGTGCATGATGGCTATTTTTTCAGACATGATTGGCACGAATGTGGAGGTTTTTATGGATGATTTCTCAGTTTTTGGTACTTCATATGACGAGTGCTTGCATAATCTTGGCTTGGTATTGAAGCGTTGTGTGGAGACTAATTTGGTACTTAATTGGGAGAAGTGTCACTTTATGGTGCAAGAAGGAATTATTCTTGGGCACAAGGTATCTAGTAAGGGGCTTGAGGTGGATAGGGCCAAGGTGGAGACAATCGAAAATCTTCCTCCACCTTTCTCTGTTAAAGGAATTCGCAGTTTTCTTGATCATGCGGGATTCTATAGGCGATTCATTAAAGACTTCTCGAAAATCTCTAAACCTTTGTGCAACCTGTTGGAGAAGGATGTTCCTTTCAAGTTTGATGATGAGTGCCTTGCAGCTTTTGAGCTTTTGAAGAAGAAGTTGACTACTACACTAGTCATTACCGCACCTAATTGGGAGGAACCGTTCGAGCTAATGTGTGATGCTAGTGACTATGCTATTGGAGCTGTGCTTGGTCAAAGGAAGGATAGCATTTTTCATGTGGTTTACAATGCTAGTAAAACCCTTAATGATGCACAGCTTAACTACACCACTACTGAGAAGGAGTTGTTGGCAGTTGTCTACGTTTTTGAGAAATTCAGATCTTATTTGCTTGGTACTAAGGTGATTGTGTACACGGATCATGCTGCTATTCGATATCTCATGTCGAAGAAGGATTCAAAGCCTAGATTGATTCGTTGGGTGCTTCTTTTGCAAGAATTTGATGTGGAAATCAAGGATAGGAAAGGCACGGAAAATCAAGTAACGGATCATCTCTCACGTTTGGAGGACCACGGTATGGATTCACATAACAAATCTCTTATTAATGAATCTTTTCCAGATGAGCAGCTTTTTGGAGTGCAAGATGAGGAGCCATGGTTTGCAGATTATGTGAACTATTTGGTGAGCAATGTTATTCCTCCAGATCTTTCGAGTGCTCAAAGGAAGAAGTTTCTACATGATGTGAAGTGGTACCGTTGGGATGAGCCATTTCTGTTTAGACAAGGAGCATATCAGATGATCAGACGATACATTCCGTATAGTGAGACGGAGAGTGTATTACGAGATTGCCACTCAACCATTTATGGTGGCCATTATGGTGGAGAAAAGACAGCAGCTCGTGTGCTTCAAGCAGGTTTTTATTGGCCTACCTTGTTTAAGGATGCTCATCGGTTTGTAATAAGTTGTGATCGATGTCAAAGGGTTGGCAATATATCTAGAAGGAACGAGATGCCTCTTAACATGCTTCTAGAGGTTGAGATCTTTGATGTTTGGGGAATTGACTTCATGGGACCTTTTGTTTCTTCATGCAATAATCAGTACATCTTGCTAGCTGTGGATTACGTGTCTAAATAGGTCGAGGTTAAGGCATTGCCGACCAATGATGCTAAGGTGGTACTGAATTTTTTGCATAAGTAAATTTTCACGCATTTCGGGACACCACGTGCTATAATCAGTGATGAGGGGACACACTTCTGTAATCGTCAGTTTACTACGTTGATGGAGAAGTATAATGTGACGCATCGTGTTGCCACTGCTTATCACCCTCAAACTAATGGTCAAGCGGAAGTTTCTAACCGAGAGATCAAGAGAATTCTGGAGAAGGTGGTGAATCCGTCTCGTAAGGATTGGTCATTGAAGTTGGATGAAGCTGTGTGGGCGTACAGAACTGCCTACAAGACTCCTCTAGGTATGTCTCCGTTTCTGTTAGTTTATGGTAAAGCATGTCATTAGCCTGCAGAGTTAGAACACAAGGCGTATTGGGCGTTGAAGAAGTTAAATTTGGATATTAAGGCTGCGGGTGCAAAACGGTTGCTTCAATTGAATGAACTTGAGGAATTTCGTGAGCAAGCTAACGAAAATAATAAAATGTATAAGGAGAAGGTCAAGAGTTGGCATGATAAAAGGTTGACGCCCAAGGCATTTGTACCGGGTCAACAGGTTTTGTTATTTAATTCTCGCCTCAAGCTTTTTCCGGGAAAACTCAAGTCAAGGTGGTCGGGTCCATTTATTGTTAAGACGGTGTATCCTCATGGAGCTATTGAAATTTATGAAACAACACCGGATCATACTTTTAAAGTGAATGGACAGCGGTTGAAGCATTATTATGGAGGACCGTTTCAACGCGAGAAGGTTTCCGCCATTTTGGCGACTACGTGAATTTTTGAAGACAAATGTCAAGCTAATGACATTAAACGAGCGCTTTTTGGGAGGCAACCCAAAATTTGATTGTACACTTTAGTAGGCCATTATTTCTTTCTTCCAAAAAAAAAGTACAAAAATTCAATTGTGAGCAGAATGTATCCCAGGCCGCATCGCCAAATACCAGGCCGCAGCGCCGAATGTCATCTGGCCATATACTGTGTTGGCGTGTGATGTTTTAAAAAAAAAGAGAAATACACAAAACAAAAAATCTGCCGACAGAAGGTGTGCAAGGCTGCGGCGCTGTCCAGGCGCGTGTCTCTCCTGTCCATGTACCCGTTAGTAACAAGTGTTGTATTAGAAGAAAAAAAATAGAGGAATCAACAGTTCAAGGACGCGGCGCGGGAATACAAGGCTACATCGCTGAGGGGTTTTTGTCCGAACACTATTTTACACGCATATTTGTGTAATTAAAACACAAATTCTTACACCTCTCCTTCTAATATTATATCCTCTAATTCTAACCCAATATCAATTCTAAACCTCTCCTAAATCCATCTCCTATTCTAAATCTCTACCATAAATCCTTACATATTAACCTCTATATATACCTATACACACAAATTTACAAACCCAATCCCTAAATTAAGATCTCTAAACCTTCACTCCAATTTCAAGTTCAAGAAGGATTCAAGTTTGGGGGCTTTTTCATTGCAAGTTCACCTCTCCGATTCGTATTGGGCAATCTTTTCGTTTATTCTTGTTATTATTTACGAATTTGTGGCTTGCAAAAATTAGGGATTTTGTGCTTGCTTGTTATTTTGGGATAATTTTGGTTTGAAGTATTGTTGGGTAATTGGTGTTCTTGCTTGAGTTGGAAATTGTTTGTAATGGCTCTGAAACGTCAGAGAGGTAATTCTAGTACTCATTCATCTTTGGAGGAGGAAGCTATTGTTGTGAGGTTTTTGAATGAGGAGGCGCAGAATGAGTATAATAAATTGATGGAGAAGTCGGTTGCTAAAGAAAGAGGTTTTGTGCCAGAAACTTATGTAGAGTTGGTTGCTTTGATTAAAGAACTTGGTTGGGAAGGGTTGTGTGAGCCATCTTCTTCGGTTCCCTTGGGTGTTGTGCGGGAATTTTATGCGAATGCTAAGGCGAATCAGAATGGTTTTTGTGTAGTTCGTGGTTTGAAGGTGGATTATAGGCCGGCTGCTCTCCGTTCGATTTTTGGTCAGCCTCCTAAGCCGAGGGGGGTGGAAGATTGGGCTAGGAAGACGCGAGATGAGGTAGCTTTGGATGCCATTATAGCGGAGATATGTGTACCGGGTACGGTCTGGAAGTTAAATGCAGGGTCAACTGAGAAGGTTAATTTTCCTGCTAAATCTTTGAACAAGTTTGCACGGGCGTGGAACTTGTTTATTTGTTCTAATATTATGCCTTCTACACATCCGAATGATGTGCCTGTGGAGAGAGCCATTATTTTGTACGGTGTTTTAAAGGGTAAGTATATTGATGTTGGGTATATAGTGCACCAGAACATTCTTCGGTTCTTGCGTGGTAGTACTCAATCACCGATTCTGCATGCTTCTATAGTTGCCGGAGCGTGTATGGTTGCCAATGTTCGGTGGGATGATAATGAATAGCTACAGACGTAGCCTAAACCTATTACTGATGCTACTATTGATAACATGGGGGAGTGGCAGGGCGGCATTCCACATCCTCGAGGGTTAGGATATATTGTTGATGGTGCTGGTGGTGTGGGTGCGGGCGCTCCGCCACATGCACCGAGAGCAGATGGAGCTGGGAGTTCGAGAGAATGTCCACCTCAGGGTATAGTGGATATGGCGGTTTTGGATACTTATTTTCGCGGATTAACTCGGCGGATGGATTCTATGACTAGGAGGATGGATGCTTTGAATGTCCGCCACCGTGAGTATTCCGAGGACATGGCAGTGGCGTTGGATGCAGCTTTTCGGTCGCCAGGTACTCCTGTTCAGTGGCCTCTGTTTGGAGCACGGTCTCCGTATCCGCCAGATTCACCCGAGGAGGGTGATGATCCTGAGGAGTAGGTATGTTTTCTGCTATCCCTTGTATTTACTTCCATTCAATGAGGGCATTGAATATTTTAAATTTGGGGGTGATTTGGGGGATTAGTAGTTGTACTTGATGTTGTATTATGTGTTCATATAGGATATCATGTTTGCATGTTTAGTGTAATTCATGCATGTTTGTTCGTATTATTTATGTTGTTTCATGTAGGACATTCTGTTATTTTATTTTTGTATACTATGTGAGTTCATATTAGTTGCATTCATACATTGCATTGTATTAGGTTAAATGGATTTTGTGGGTACATTCGCTATAGGCCCTCACGAGACCTTACTCGTCCACTAGGGCTGCCTAGGGGTTTAAAGGGCTTGTTGCATATGCCAAATGCAACCGTGATCACCTACGGAAGTGGTACTAGTTAGTTAGTTGTAATTGTTAATGCTTGAGGACAAGCATCGGTTTAAGTTTGGGGGTGTGATTAGTGGATTTTATATCCACTTGGAGCATTCTAAATCGGCTTAAATTGATTGTCTTGGACTCAAGTTTCTTGTAGTTTTGATGTGTTTTGCTTAGTTGTGTAGATTTATAAGAATGTTGATTAAGGTTGATGCTTCTATCATTTTTGGAGGATTAATTGATTAAAATTCGGAGTTTTCGGGAAGGCTGCGCAGCTTACATTGTTTTGGCCATATCTGGAGTTCTATAAATCCGTTTTCAGCGATCTTACTGTCCACGCGAAGCTTGGGAGATTTTCTATAACATGGGACTGGTCTAGCACGAGCAAGTTTCGCGGGGTAGGAGCAGGAAGCACGACAAGCAGAATGTTTGGAGCAGGGAAATTACTATTTTGCCCTTTTCAAGTTCTAATTGTATTTCGGGCAGTTTTTAGAACCTTAATTGAATTCTAATTGTGTTAGAAGGTAATTTATTGCTGGGCAAGAAATCTAGAGCCTATTTAAACACATCTTAGCATTGTAATTTGTATCATCGCTTTATATTATATCATAAATTAGATCTGCAAGGGAGAAAAGGAGAGAAGGATTCAACGCTCGGTGACAAGGACGGATCTAGATCTACTTCATCTTTTGTATACATTGGATTATAGATTTGTTTTCTCAACTTTTTATTTTTATAATATTATTACTTCTTTCTTCCATATCTTATTTATTATCATGTTTTCATCAAATCCCATGACGATGAACGGTTCAATTATGAGCTAATCGTTGTCATGGGATTCTAACGGATTTATTTATGGAACTTAGTATCATGATGCTTTAAAGATCTGTGTGTGGTGTATAATTGATATCCTCGTATGGTTATGCTTAATAGATAGATGTGTCGCGAACATCTAATTTGTTAATCTCTTGTGAAGTGAAAGTGGATCTTGAGATTTAGAACTTGCCATGCTAGCATATGTTCATAATTGTTTATCAATATGACTCGTAGTGTGAGATGAAAATACTTATACTACCATGTGTGGTCTTAATGGATAACTTGTTCTTCAACCGTTATGTTTTCAAATTCTATAGACATATAGGGTCTAAGCATAATTGGTGTCTATTCATCTTCTATCTCTTTTGTGGATGTATGTTTAGTTTGGTATACGTATGCTGACAGGTAGCATGTACTTGTTTAGTGTTATCCGATCAGATATCAAAACCATTGCACATAGTGATTAAAGGCGTCAAATCTAAGGGAAGTATTTAATGAAGTTAGGATCTCATGTTTGTTCTCATATAAGTAATTCGATTTAATTCTCTTTAGCTAATTAATTCTTAGATTAATATTTTTTGCATCTTAGTATAATTTAGATTATCAAACCCAAATTTGTTACTTTTCTTAGCAGTGAATTAAAACCATACATTGTTGCATAGGCATATTTACTGATTGAAACTTAACCAGATCTCTGCGGAACGAAATTAATTTATATTACTTGTGACTACGTGCGCTTGCGTAATTTTGTGCTAACAGGCATATGATTTTCATTCTTTAAATATAGACCGGGAGTCGGTATTTCTATATATCTTGTGATTATTTTCTGAGGAAAATATTAGATAAATGTTTTCCTTATTTCTTTAAGGAATATTATTTCGAATATTCATTTAGAGTTTTATTTATTAAATGAATATTATTTTGAATATTCCTTTAAGGATTTGACTTATTTAATGAATATTATTTTGAATATTCATTCAAGGATTCATTTATTTAATGAATATTTATATATACTCATTTGAGGATTATTTATGAGCAATATTTTTGATTAAAATATTTAATTATTTACGATTTAATAAATATTATTTGAATATTTATTTAATACTTTTAACTAGTTTTAAAGATGATTTCTCTTATTCAAAATTATCTTTGACCCTCAAATATTATGTAAAATATTTCTGAGCTTTATTATGATTATTTTATCAAGTGGAGGTTCCCAAAACTTTATTTTTCCATTTAAATCTATCTTATAGGAAGATTTAAATGCTCGCTCAAAACTTCCAAAATATAAGGGAACCTTACTTGAGAACTTTTATTTATGATTGATTGCCCGATTATAGAATTTTGAAAGTATTATTTTCACTCGCATCTTGATTTCTAAACATCAAAATGAGTCTTTTGTTACTTCCTCAACACTCGAGGGGGTAAGATTGATGGAACAAGTCGATATCCATTAACAAGCAACAACTTGGGAAATATTGGTGAATTTTTCTTTCCAATTAGATACTTTGTGGAGTCTTATCAACAAGTATTATACTTGGGGAAAGGAGGATGAGCTTTACGTTTCAGAGTCATGGATTCTATTCGAACTAGGAGTCGTGTAAGAGGCAGAGTAGCGCTGGTCCATCCCAAAGGCCCAACCGTTGGCCAGGGAGATCTAAAAGGGCGGTAGACAAGTAAATCCGTCATTTCTTCCTTCTACCGGTAGTAAAACCAAATTTGAACTGTACAATCTGCGACTGATCATCGTAAGGATTGGAATAGCGGGCGCGGTGAGTATTCCACTATTAGTTCATCATCCAAATTTGGATATTTTTTGCAACATTATCGAGAGCACCCCGATCGGAAAGCTACGTGTTAACACAAAATCACGCAAGCGTACGTGGTCACAAGTAATATATGAATAAGTCGAGTTCGTTCCCACAGATATCTGGTTATGGTTTTAATTCAGTTTGTACATATGCAACAATGTATGATTATTATTCACTGCTAAGACAATTAACAAATTTGGGTTTTGATAATTTAAAATTAACTAAGGAAGTAAATTAACAAACTAAAAATTAACTAACTAACGAGAATTTAAATCAAATTACTTATGCAAGAGAAAACATGGGATCCTAACTTCATTAAATACTTTGCTTAGATCTGACGCCTTTAATCACTAAATGCAATGGTTATGATATCTGATCAGACAACACGAAACAAGTTTACGCTACTTCTCAGTATACGAATACCAAACTACACATACATCTAGAAAAAAGATAGAAGATGAATAGACACCAATTATGCTTAGACCCTATATCTCTATAAGATTTGAAAACATAACGGTTGAAGAACAAGTTGTCTATTAAGATCACATAGGGCAGCATAATATCTCTATTTACGCTATAAATCATGATGTTAAAACATCAACCTATCCTTTGCTAGCATGGCAAGTTCTAAATCTCAAGATCCACTCTCGTTTCGCAAGAGATTAACAAATTAGATGTTAGCTACGCATCTAAATTCATAAAGCACAACCATACGAGGATATCAAATATACATCACACACAGATCTTTAAAGCATCAAGATACTAAGCTCCATAAATAAATCCGTTAGAATCCCATGACAACGATTAGTTCAAAATTGAACCTCTCGTCATCATGAGATCAAGTGAAACCATGATAATAAAACAAGATCTGAAAAATAATAATAATGCTAGTGTTTCTAAGTAATTCTATGTAATGATCTGTAATTTACATGGGTAGATGTGTTTATATAGGCTCTATAAGTCTTGTCCAACAAGAACTACCAAAAAAGAATTATAATAGAATTTCTGCAAAATACGTTTCCTAAACTGATTCTGTTTTGAAGGAAAATTCGTAACTGACTTTTCTTCAGTATTTCTGGGCCGTTCCAGTTGCAATTGGACATCTGAACCACTTTAGAATGATAGAGAATCTCGTGAGCTTCGCGTGGACTGTAAGATCGTCCAAAACGGACTTGTAGAACTCGAGATATGGCCAAAACAGTGAAAAAGGGCAAATCTGGAATTTTCAGCACTGCGCGCGCGCGCAGCCTGCGCGTGGAACAGCTACATGACGCGCTGTCTGCGCGTGGGAGGGGCAGCCTGCGCATGGGATGGCTGTCCATGTCATTTTTCGGCTCTATTTCCTTCGTTTCTTCGTCTTTTCCTTCCATTCTTTTTGCACTTGCTTCCGTCTTCAATTTCCTTGACTTAGAATCTTCATGAGAGATTAAATGACAACTCCATTCTTCATATTTAAGCTCGAATTCAACTCCAAAACTGACGGAAACATCAACCTTAATCGACATTCTTGCAAACCTGCATAATCTAAACAAAACCCATCAAAACTACAACAAACTTGAGTCCAAGACAATCAATTTAAGCCGATATGGAACGCTCCAAGTGGATATAAAATCCACTTATCACACCCCCAAACTTAAACCGATGCTTGTCCTCAAGCATAAACAACTAACTCTACCTAACTAGTACCACTTCCGTAGGTGATCACTGTTGCATTTGGCATATGCAACAAACCCTTTAAACCCCTAGGCAGCCCTAGTGGACGATTAACGTCTCATGAGGGCCTATAGTGAATGTACCCACAAAATCCATCTAACTAAACAATGCAAAAATAATGCAATGCATGAATGCAACTAATATGAAAATGCAAAGATCCCCTTCAAACTAGCCAAAACCAACTAGCAAGCAAATATCTCAAAGAATGCAACTAAATCCAAATAGAGCTCGACTAAGTCCCCGTACTCTAACAATACATGACAGAAACGTGCGTGTGTGCTATGCTCATTAGAAATACTCCCAAAATTAGGTCAAAAATCATACTCATTCTTCGCCAAGACAATCACAAGTTTATAAATAGAATAGATTGTAAACACTTCATAACTTCGAAACACCTCCATCCTTATCTGAGTTAGCCCAGGAATCTATGCTTTATTACTAAACAATACGACACATAATATACAAGCATGCTTATTTAACCGTGCAATGGATGAGACCCCAAAAGGCTTATACAATAATACCCATGTAGCGAGCGTTAGGTTATTGGATCCCAGACTATAAAAGCCTTAGGTCACTAGGCACAAAGTCCCCACGAACTTACTTGCTCGAGTATTAAAGAGCTCACCCTGGTTAATTCTGCATATAAACAATTAAAAATTTTGACTCTTTTTTTTCTTTTTTTTTCTTTTCTGATTTTTTTCTTTTTTTTAATATATATATGCAATCTGGAATGAGAATTCTAAATTCCAACCCTAGACTACTCATATAAATATGAGCCTGCTACTAGCCATTTGACACCTAGCCATTAATTAGCATGAAATCCCTTGTTTCCCCAAACTTAGACTTTAGCATTCCTACGCCATCAAGGGAATAACGAAAATTCTAAATATAAACAAGTGATTAAATCTCAAAGCTACCAAACAAGCATGACCTCAACCTATCCCAAAAGCAAACGACGAGACTGTGTAAAATTTTTGTTTCCGAAACATGCACGTCACTTCCAAAAGGACTCTAAATCAACCCTCTATCCATCATTACCACACTCAAATCCACATCGACCTACCAACGGAAATAGCTCATCCTAAGGGATCATGAAAAATGCATGCCATGCAAATGCAACTATAATGAACTCACATGGTAAAAAAACAAAATAACATAATGTCCTATATGAAACAAAACATGCAATAATACGAACAAAACACGAATGAATTACACTACGCATGCAAAATATGATATCTTATGAACACAATGACACACAAATAACTACTCATATACTACTCATCCCCCAAACCACCCCCAAACTTAAAATATTCAATGTCCCCATTGAATGGAAGGTAATACAAGGGATAGTAGAAAACATACCTAATTGTCGAAACACGTGGGTTGCCTTCCACGAAGCGCCTTTGTTTAAAGTCTTTAGCTAGACATGGCCACCGTAGCTTAATATGGCCATTTAATTATCTTTTCCGGTGCTACATCCTTGATAACAATTTTCAGCCTTCTTCGCTCTTCAAAGGTGTTAGTAACATTATTATCTTCACTACCTGACAAGTTAGCAACAATAATAATAAGCAAAGCAGATGATTGACCCAAATATGCATACCTCCTATGATCTGGTAGTTTAAACTCAAGTTCGGAAGCTTCTTGAACATGATGATTTTCATTATTAACCACCACAGATTGAGCAAGAGTGTAAATAGACGGATTAGGAACGAAAGTGGGTAGTTCACCAACAGAAGTCTTCACAACAGATTTAGGAACAAAAGAACTCTCCTCAAGTTGAATTTCATGCTTTGAACAAATAACATTCAATTCATCTAACATCTCATCAGAAGTAAAATTCCTATACAACTCATGAAGTTCTTTATTGCTCTCATAGTCTAACAAAGCATCTTCCTCAAGAAAAGACTTAATTGCACTATCCTTAAGATTTGACCATGAAACAACCTCATTAATCAGCACCTTAGAATTCCAGAGATCAGCCAAGCCTAGCGACTCACACTCTTCCTCCTCATCACTATCCACCACAGGTTCTGAGAAAACAACATGTTCTTCTTTTTCTATAGGGTCTTGATCTTGAATTTCTTCTTCATCCTCAATTGCTGAATTATGATCATTCGTGACTTTTCCAGATCTGAGTGTTATAGCATTAACCTGCTCCATGCCATCTTGTTTTCCTGGATTTACCTCTGTGGCACTAGGAAGAACTCGGCATGTTGATTAAGGCACTTGCAATTTGTCCAAACTGATTCTCCAATGTCTTGAGAGATACCTCTTGACTTTTAACCATCAACCTCAATTCATCCAATTCAGATTTTTCATTCGAAGATTGACCAGCATTCCCATGAAACTGTTGCTGCTGAAATTCAGGAGGTTGGAATTGTTGCCTTGAAGCACACTGCTGCTGATAGCCTTGATTGTTGCTCCAGCTGAAATTGGGATGATAGGTGGCTGGAGCTGGTTGCGAAGGGTGCTGAAAGTTGATCACAAACTATGTCGATTCAATAGATATGGCACATTGAGTCGTCTCATGTGCGCCCGCACATAGCTCACAAACACTAGCAACTTGAGGCACCCCATGCTTTGACATAGAATCCAATTTTGTATTAAGTGCCTCTAGCTGAGCTGCTAGAGCTGTGACTGTATTAACTTCCAGAATTCCTGCTATTTTGCCTTGTGATAATCTTTGAGTTGGATTCTGGTATCCATTCGCAGCCATCATCTCAATTAGCTCATAAGCTTCCTCATAGCTCTTTGCCCATAGAGCTCCACCTGATGCTGCATCTAGCATAGGTCTAGATTGTGTACCCAAGCCATTATAAAAGCAGTTAATCACCATCCAATCAGGCATCCCATGATGTGGACACTTCCTTAGCATCTCCTTATATCGCTCCCAAGCCTCGCACAAAGACTCTCCAGACTGCTGTGAAAACTGAGTTATAACATTCCTGATTGCTGCGGTCTTTGCTATGGGGAAAAATTTAGTGAGAAATTTCTGAGCAAGATCCTCCAATGTCAAAATAGAACCTGCTGGTAGAGAGTGCAACCAGCCCTTAACTTTATCCCATAGAGAAAATGGGAAAAGTCTCAATTTCACAGCATCCTCAGACATACCATTGATCTTGAAGGTGTCGCAGATCTCGATGAAATCCCGGATGTGCATATTAGGATCCTCCGTAGGAGTAACCCCAAACTGAACTGAATTATGCACCATCTGAATCGTGCCAGGCATGATTTCGAAGGTATTTGCGGCAATAACTGGCCTGACAATACTAAATTGGATGTCATTGATCTTTGGTTGAGAGTAATACATCAATGCTTTCGCTGCTGCTGCTGGTTTTCCCATTGCTACCTGAAACACATAGAACTAAACAACTATGTAAGACACAATCTGAGTCAGTGAACTCTAACGACCACTGATGACAAGCACATAAAGTAAAAATAAAATACCGATGATCCCCGGCAGCGGTGCCAAAAACTTACTACGGCTGGGTGACCGATAAGTGTTGGCAAGGTTTGAAAAGTGTTCAAAATTGACGTTACAATAAATCACCTTGTAACTTCATCTTTTATCTTATATTTTATGACTCTGTTGATACCTTACATAACATGAGTTGTGATAAGGAGGTTTTTGATATTGGATCACCTTATAACTTCATCTTTTAAGTTATATGTTGATATTCTGCTTATATTTTACATAGCAGATATTTTACGGAAAGGTTATATTGAACTACCTTATAACTTCATCTTTTATATTATACTAGAACTTTGTTCATAGTATGAATAACAAAAGTTTGCAGAGATATTATGTAAATGATATTTGAAGTACTACAATGGTACTATTTTTGATATATTCCGATAAGGAAATACTTTCGGTAAAAAGATATTTTGACAATTGTTGTCTCATACCCGCTTTATTCTGGGTTTAAATTAAAGGCAGAATTATGCCATACTTTCATTACCTTGCTGAGCTATCACTCACTCTTGCTATTGTTATTTATATATATTATATAGCGAAGCAGGATGCCAATGGGACGGCACATACCCCGTAAGGCGTTTCCATAAACAGTTTCTAGCAGTGATCCCGAGAGTAGTACGAACCAGTCGAATCAGGCTGTAGCTTTTGGTATTCATCTTATGTATAGATATGAATGGTATGAGAGGATTGTGAGAATCAGAGGGCTAAATTGGTAATGTAACATTACTTAGAAGTTGTATCAGTGACAGACTCAAAAGACATTTGGGTATTGTAATAAAAACTATTTATTCCACAGTTGTTGTATTGTGTCATTTCTGAGACTCTAACCTGTGTGTGTGTGTGTGTAAGATATATATATATATATATATATATATATATATATATATATATTGTGGGATCACAAGCAGTTGAATTGTGTACATTGCAAGTAATACAGGTAAGGCAAGGAGTAAATGGATCGTGACTACTCCAAATCCCTGATCACGGATTTGGGGCTGTTACAATTCCCTTTTTAGTTGTCTTAATATTAAGTACCTATCATACTTTGGTACAATTGTCACATCATTTTAAATAACTCTTTCTAAAATTTATTTACTATAGTAGGTGCTCAAAAATGAATTTATTCACAGTTTCGAATTTCGATTAATATAGAATTTGCCTAATTCCTTTGATAGCAGGGAAGCTGATGTCTCTTGGTGGCAGCTTAAATGTTACGGGAATTTTTCATGAATATCTGCATGATGAAAAGTTGCAGAATTTGGCCTTGATAGTGGAAAACATGCGTTGGCGCTTTAGGTGTGTATTGACCATGCACTCTCGATGTTGGCATGGTGCGTTGAAAGTGATTTAGCACACAATAGTAATGTTGTTAAAATAATTCTGTCACATTCCAATAGTGCATGGTATATATTTACAGTGTCCTAGAAGCTAATGCTTAGAATTTATAATCCTTGAACATTTCAAAAAGGTTGTTTTATTTTTTGCCTTTTTTTTATAGAGTTCTAACTATCAAATCCATTTTAAACCTACCAGACTAAAATGATAGGTTAAGTGTCATTGGAGCATTATAAGATTTAGTCATATGTACTTGCTATTCCATTATACCTTGTTGCTACTTTTAGATTTTTTTTTAGATTTCTTAAGTCGATGATCATACATTTCAGTCTCTAACAAAATATAATTATTTTCCATAAGCCAAACTTTAAAATCTTAACTCAGGGTACTAGAAATGACCCGTGCCTCGCACGGGTTTTCATGCTAGTTTTAATTAGTAAAAGAACATAATTAAATTATAATTAGTCTAAATTAATCAATTACCTTTTTCACTAAAAGCATGTTACCTTTTTAATTTTCACGTTATCTTTTCTATTTTCTCTAGCTAAAATTTCTCATTTTTCAATTATATTAACGGCAGTTCTATTTAATAAAATAAAGTGGAAATATGATAATACTAATAATTAATCGATTAACTTTTTCAGCTAAAACATATCATTTTTTCTATATTTTCTAATTAAAACCCCTCTTTTCCTAGGGCAACAATAATTTCTCTTTTTCTAAAAACATTACGAACAATTTATTTAGTAAAATAACATAATTAATTTATAATTACTATAAACTAATCAATTACCTTTTTCACCTAAAACATGTTACCTTTTTAATTTTCTTTAACCAAATCCTCTATTTTTCCAATTATATCATGGGTGTTGTGCCCAAAATCTCCATGGTCTAGATTTAGGCCCATTAAGCTATAGGGTTCGATCCGTACGAGCCAAAAGATTGATCCAGTACGAGTTATGAAGATCAGATAGAAGAAATGACTAAGGAAGTATGAGTATCAGGAGGTTCCCAATGGTCAGGAAGCTGAGCTGAGCACTAGAAGACCAGGTTCCTCCCAGTAGAAGAGTTCGAGTTAGCATAGCAACAGCCATAAAGATGATGAAAGCATGGGAAGAGTTATCCAGACTAACCAGTTTGTTATTTGTGCAGGTACTGACACCTAAAAGAGAGGTCCCTAAGCGATATGTCCCGAAATAAGGAGGTTTCTGAGAAACAGGCTCCTAAGATATAGGTTCCTGAGTACCAGGTTCCTACGAGTTGCCAACAGAAAGTTCTAGAAGCCATCTAGAACAGATAAACGAATTGATATTGGAGTATAATTCTAGGGCGCAGATGATCCTAAAATTATCTCTGATCAATGAGAGAATCATAGTAGGGTACGAACTCGAGTTCTACTCTACTTAGCCAACTAGTTCGTGGAAGGCTCTAAAGGAACCTGAGTCCTACACGAACTAAGTGACCGAATACAGCTATTCCAGTAAGAGACAAAGTCCCATTAGAACTACGTGAGCTTGATCCCTATATATACAAGGGTACGTAGGCACCTCAGGGTAAGACGCATTGAGTTCTCTAATTTTCTCTAAAGGCACTTGAGATTATTGGAGATACCCTCGAGCACAGCTCAACCCCCACAAACACAACCCAAACCTTTCACAGAACAGTTGATCGCTAGCCTATACAACTACCTGTAGACCTCTCATAAGTTGATTACGAAATCCACTCATCAACATTGGCGCTAGAAGGAGGGGATAGTTAATATCTTAAGAGTGGAAAAGATGTCAGGCAACTCTGATAGCGAAGCAACCCGTTCTGAGCGACAAATTCACGATGGGAACAAATCTCCTCCCAGAGCACCGAAGGTTACTAAAGCAGCTATGATGGAAATCTTAAAGACTGTGGGAGAACGTTTGTCGACTTTGGAGCAAGCTTCAAGTAAAAAGAAGAAAAAGAAGGCAAGGAAAGGCAAGAAGTCGAAGGTTACTCCGAAACAGTTGAACTTTGAGGAAGAAGAATCTGAGAATGGAGAGGAGGTTCCAGAAGATGGTGGAGAACCAAAGCAGAATAATGGTGACGAAGAACTAGAGAATCCTGAGAAGAGTAAAACTGTCAGCAAGGGCCGTACAGGGTCCAAAGGAAAGAAGAAAACCAAGACTGGAGGTTCCTCACAGAAAAAGAAGAAAGATAAAGACCAATCTGTTGAGATAATTGAAGAAGAAAGCACGGATTCAGATGAGGATACTGAAGAATCAAATACTGCAGAGTCGCAAGAGGAGGAAGGAACGAGTAAAAAGACAAAGGCGAAAGCTACTGGGGAGGTGACAGCAGAAGATGTCAAGAAAATTTTGGCTCAACTCAAGGACGAAAAGAATCTTGCTGTGAATCCTATAACTGCTTCTCCTTTCACCAAGAAGGTTCGAAAGTCGGCTCTGCCTAGGTCTTATAGGCCTTCGAATGAGTTGAAGTTCGATGGAACTACTGACCCCATTGAATATCTTAGTCGTTTTGACACGGAGATGGATGTCTATCAAGTGAAGGAAGCCACCAGATGCAGGTTACTGGCTGCAACTCTACAGGGTGGAGCCCATCAATGGTTCAAAAGGTTACCTGCTGATTCGATTGGTTCTTGGGCAAATATGGGGAAGCTCTTTGTCACTCAATTTAGAGCATCTGTTGCATTCGCACCGCCAACTAATACCTTAGCCAATATCAAGCAAAGACCTAGTGAGACATTGACAGAATATTTCAAGAGGTTTAATGCAGAGGTTCCTAAGGTTAGGAAAGCATTTGAGGAAACCATAAAGAATTTCTTAATTGCTGGAGTCAAAGGAGGCTCGGACTTTTGGAAAGCACTTCAAGGAAAAGAACCAGAGACGTTGGCAGATTTTTACGCCCAGGCAGAACCCTTTCGTCTGGTGGAGGAATCTCTAGCCGAATTAAAGAAGGATCCAGATTTCGTAAGGCAAAGTGGAAGCAAAAGATCGAGACAAAGAAGCCCCAATGGTCGTGACAATAAAAAGGTGGTTAGTCGCACATCCCAGGTGAAGCCTGAAGCTGTGAATCCTACTAAACCTGTCATGGGTCAGGTCCCGCCACCAGCTTCCTATAACAACAATAAACATGAGAGACCTGTCTATGAAACTTTCACCCCTTTGGTAGCCCCGATCGATCACATTTACGCGGTGAATGAGAAGTCCTCATGGTTTAAGAAGCCTTTCAGAACTGGTCCCCCAGGGAATAAGAATGAGCGCCCATACTGTGACTTTCATGATAACAATAGACATAATACTGCAGATTGTCGTCACCTCAGAGACCTAATTGAAACTCTAATCAGACAAGGGCAGTTGAGTGAATGGGTGGCTCAGGAAGGAAAAAAGTATAGAGATGAGAAGACTCAGAAGACACAGACACAGGAACCTATCGTGATGGAAGGACCACCTAAGGCTGGATGCATACGCACAATTATAGGAGGTCCCCACATTGGAGGAAGCAGCAGGAATGCCATGGAGAGGTATACCCGTGAGGCTAAAGAACGTCCTTTGACCAGTATTTACAATCTGTCACAGAGGTCCCCAAGGCTGTTTGAAGGAGAGGATGCAGATATCACTTTCACTGAAGAAGATGCTTCCTGGGTGCACCATCCCCATACCGATGCTTTAGTGGTCGAGGCAGGAATTGGGTCTTATGAGGTTCATCGAGTGCTAGTTGACAACGGAAGCTCTGTAAACTTGCTATCTTACTCAGCTTTCAAGAAGATGCATTTTCTGGATAAAGATTTAACTCCAACAAACGATACCTTGTACGGATTCACTAATAATCAGGTTCCTATCAAAGGTAAGATTCGTTTGCCAGTAACTTTAGATGATAAACCATGTTGCATTACACAGCTGGCAGAATTCATTGTTATAGAAGAGAATATGAATTACAATGCTATTCTGGGAAGACCCATTTTGAAGGAGATGAGGGTGGTAACCTCCATTTATCATTTAACTATGAAGTTCCCAACACCAAATGGAATTGGTGTAGTTCGAGGATGCAAGTATGAGTCTAGAGAGTGCTACACCAAAGCTTTGCAACATGCTGCTAAGACTGCTAAATTGCCTGAACCCATGGACGAGGTTCCTGATGATTTCCCAGGAAAGAACCCAGATAAAATAACGCTTGATCTGCGTAGTACGCCCTTGGAAGGCTTTGTACTGATAGGATATATTTTTATATATATTTTAGATGATTTTATTCCCGTATTTAATTGCATTTTGCATTTATTTGGATTTTTATTTAATAAATTTTAATGTTTTATTGTAGAAGACAAGAATTCCTAAGTTTGGAAGAATTTGGAATTAAAGAGCTATTTTGGAGCTAAAAATGGAAGAAATTCGGATTTATTGAGCTACACCCGCTTTCTACGGTATTTAATTCATATCTGGAGTTCTAGGAGTCGGATTTGGACGATCTTACTGTCCACGCGAAGCTTAGAAAATTTTCTACAATTCAGAGGGATTAAATCAGCAAAAATCCGATTGGAGCAGCTCGAAATCTGAGGAGCAAGTTCAATTCCGAATTTTGGAAGACTTGGAATATTCTTGTAATAATTTATTTAAAGTTTAAAGTGTGTTTAGTGTGATTAGCTTTTGTAGAAATAATTCAGCCGAAAGTGATGAGATGGTTGGCTTGAAAAGAAAGAAAAAACAAAATAGAATTCCAAAGTGGAGCTAGTGATGAAGAAGAAGAATAATGGAGAATTATTGGAGACATGTGCTATAAAATGAAGAGCTTGTGCAGGAGGTTTGGGACATCTTAGCTTAGCATAGATTAGATTAGACATTAGAAATAGATTAGCACACCATTTGCACACTGCATACAAAATTCCATTTCTACTTCATCATTTTCGGCTACTGCAAAGGCTAGAGCTAGGGGCTTGGTTTTCTTCTCTTTTATGCACACTTTCTTCGGCTTAATTCTTCATTAATGTAAGGTATTTTCTATTTTATCTTGTTTATTAATTATGGATTGTTATATAATTTTAGTTGTTCTTAATTTTTATATTAGTGAGTAGTTTGTTTTAGGGCATAAAGGGAAGCCATGTTTGCATGATAATTCTGGCATGATTTTCATAGTGGTTTGATTGATTATGGTAATTCTAATCGATTATGTTTTGATATTTAATTTGTGTTAATGGCCAATATCACAGATTAATTACTTGCGAATAGGGGTAATAGATCGAGAGATTTTACTCTTAGAGGCACACATACGATTAGCGGAATTGAATTTTACTGCGAGAGCGTAATTGGATTTCCGAGAGCGTTAATACTTGAGAGAGATTAACACATGCTTTAATTACCCGATTAATTAAATGACTAAAAGTGATTATATGTGTAAGCTTGTTTCGGGAATGTTGATACTTGAGAGAGATTAACAAACTCTAAATTTGCATGACCATTTTGATCGCTTTAGCTTAGAAGCCAGACATTATGTAAACATGGTGGACCTAATTGCCCTAGATTTAAAATTCATTGTTGATAATTAATTAGTATAAATAATTAGTTAATAAATATTTTCATCGTCTTTGCTCGAGAAACAATTAAATTAAAATTGATAAAACCCGCCTCCCTGAGAACGAACTTAAAAATATACCGCATCAAATTTGGCGCCGCTGCCGGGGAGGCAAAAATTATTAATTTTAAATTAATTGTTTCTTACAGTTTAAATTTTATTTTGTTCAGTAAAAAAAAAAAAAAAATAGAATAAACGAAAATATTAGTTTTAATTTCCAGTTCGTATTTTCAGTGTTAATTCGAAGCAATTACTCTGTTTTCTCCCCTGTTTTATTCAGTTTTTTCCTCTGTCTTTCTTATTCGCCCAAACCACAAACCCATTTCCTTATCTCCCCACTCTGTAGCCTCCACCCACCCATCGCCAATCCCATCTAATCGCCTCTGGTTCTCTTCACTTCTCCTTCTCCCCACACAAACACCGGTCTCCTTCCTACCACAACTCCGTTCGCGTCTCCGTCACCCCCATTCCATTCTCCCTTCTCACCTCCGCTACTCCGCCGGCTTCAACACCATTCCCCTCTCTCCTTTCTTCTTCCCTGAATTACAAACACAGAATCAAGCTTACCTCTTCTGCGTTTTGTTCAAATTCCGCGTTGTGTTGTCTGAGTCGTAGTTGGTGAGCTGAGTTTGATGTATTGAGCAACATTTCTGTGATGGGTTTGTCGAGTTGGAATTACTTGTTTGAGAGTCGTTTGAGTTTTGTTTAGTGATGGTGAATGCGTCGACTGGTGATTGAGAAATTGTAAAATAGTTCTGAGTTTTTGATAGTTTTCGTTGTCTGTTCATAGTTGGTTGTTGGAATACCAACATTGGTATTGTCGGTTTATGCTGTCCTGAGTTGATTTGTGGCCGATTTTACCAGTGGTTTCCCAGTTTTGAGTCAGTAGGAGTCGGTAGGAGTCGGTAGGAGTCCGCGCATTATGACTGAGTTCTGGAATCGCTGAGTTGTTTGTTGTATTCGTTGAGCTGAGTTCCGAGTTCTTCACCCAGCTGCTAAGTCGTTTGTCCGAGTCGACTGGGCGTAGTTAAGTCCGAGTTAGTTTGCGAGTCTGAATTTTATGTACAGCTGTTGTTGTGCTGAGTTTTGACGAGTTGTAAATGAGTCATTACTGATTTTGTTTGAAGCAGTTGTGAGTTGTTTGGTTTGCTGAATTCGTAATGTAGTTGTTACTCTTTGCTGTTTAATTTCCAGTTTTGTAGCCGAGTCATTGTTCTGTTTTGTTTTGATGTTAGTCTAAGTTTATTTCACCGAGTTCTTGTTAAAATTGTGTCGTTTGTTGGTTTTAAACTTTCTGCTGTAGGTTTGTCTCTTGCTGGTTCTATTTACGAAGCAACCATGTCCGATTTTTTCTAAAATTCTTGTAAATAAAATTTCCAATTTTTGTTGTATAAATTGTTTTGTTTTGGTTTTGTAATTAAAATCCGTTTTCGGTTTGTAATAATGCAGTGCTAATTCAGAAAAAAAAATAATAATAAAAAAAAATGCATATTTTATATTTTGTTTGATTTGTTAAAATTTTGTGTTAAATTTTTAGTTCGTATATATTTTCTTTGTCTCATTG
Source organism: Kitagawia praeruptora (assembly GCA_037693485.1). Lineage (NCBI taxonomy): Eukaryota > Viridiplantae > Streptophyta > Magnoliopsida > Apiales > Apiaceae > Kitagawia > Kitagawia praeruptora. The sequence goes on from CM075351.1 coordinate 42,312,082, forward strand.
GAACTTTAGTTCCAATTGAGGCCGGTTTTATTGCATTTCTTGGTTTTGTAGTGTGTTTACAGGTCTGCAATGGATGAAGTTGATACTTTTGCATATCTTTCTTTCCGAGTAGAGGCATATACTCGAGAAATTGCCTCGTGGAAGACTGCAGAGCCTCCACCTTATGTCAAGGAAGTTCGACGTTTTCGTGGTGTCGAATTTTACCGTTGTTTTATCACAAAGTTTTCCAAAATTACACAAGCACTTAATCAGTTGTTGCTTATTAATGTCATATTTTATTTTACTGATGCTTCTTTGGAGACTTTTTGCAGGATTAAAACAACTGTTGTTGCTCTGGATTTTATTTGTGGTAGTCTCATGCCACAGATTTTTGGTCTTTTTGGAGTGTCACTTCATGCTTCGACACTTCATGCTTATGCATTGGGGAAGTTTTCCAATTTTTATTATTTTTTTTTTTTTTCTGTAATTTTTAGGATTTGTTGTGTTTTTTTTTTGTTTTTTTATTTTTTATTTTATCTTATTTTCCTCTTTTATAGAATTTTTCTAGAACCCATCCCCACTGAAATCATTTAATAAGTACCTTGCAGATAATTTTGTCGTTGAAAACAGAAGGAGCATTGTGTGGCTCGAGGTAGACTTTGAAGGCAAAAAGAGATAGTAGGGCTGGAGCTAAAAAGAAAAGGGAGCGGAAAGACTAGTACATAGCTTGTACTATATTGCCTAACCGCTAATATTTGAACCTTATAAATCAATCAGTTTTTGTCTGTGTTAATTCACCATTTCAGATATCCAGAGCTTACACACATTTGCTAAAAACTTCAACCTCCCAAGAAACCATCTCACAATCTAGCAATCTCAAAGAAATGGCATTGCAAGGAAGCTTCTCAATTGCTAAAGTTAATCCTACTTCCATTCTTGACATCAACACCATCCGTGATGAGCAGTTTCGAGCTTGGGCACAATTTTTGAATGAGCATTCAATCATTCGCTATGCTTTGGTTACACCAGTGCCGCTCAACTATGATGCCTTGCGACAATTGTATTGCAGTGCGGTGAACACTTCTGGAAGGGACGGGTTAGCATTCACTTACCGACTGTTTGGTAGGTCGATTAAGGTAACTGAACGAGATGTTAATCGGATTCTTCATTTTCCTATGGAAAATCTCGTTGATGATCCTACACCCGACCAGATTGAGAGGTTCTTTCGTTTGATAAAGTACCAAGATGGTAATTTCAATACTGGTAATCTCTCTAGAACATATTTAACCCAGTATTGGAATTTCTTCTTCCATATTCTTAACCATGTTTTTACCTCAGATAGAACAAATCTAGATCGCATATCTGAATTTATTCAAAAAATAGGGTATGCGGTAGCTAATAATTTGAGGATTAATTTTGGGAAGTTAGTTCTTGGTCAGATCATCTTGAAGATGAAGCACTTAGTCACAAGGGATGCCCAGATTCGAAGGGTCGACTGTCTATATCCCAGATTTCTGCAACTAATTTTAAATGATTTTTTGAGTGATGCAGACAGGGTACGCTTGGACCATGGTAGAGATGTGGAATGCTCTTTCATGAAGACAAATGTAATTAATTACATTACCAATAAGAGCTATACGGATGTGCCTACAGTCCTAACGGAATATCTTAAGACTGTCCCACTTCCGTTGTTGCCAAGATCAGTCAGAGGAGCACCACATCTGGAGTTTGCTACATCATCCACTCTACCTCATGCTAAACGGAGTAAACCTAGCGAACCCGAGACAGTCGAGGGAACCTTGGGTCTTGTGCCCTTTAATCCATTCAAGATCAGCCTTCCAGGGAGAAAATCTCTTGATCTTTTTCCAGATTTGCCACTTGTCAGCAGTGGCAGGCATCTTGCTTCACGAGAGGAAGGAAGCTCTCGGACTTTCATTGCACCATCCGACAAAGGTGCTAGGATGATTTCTTTTGGGGATACGCATCTCGGTGGAAGTTCTGGACAAAAGTTGAGAGAAGAGCCAGCAAGACATGAGAGTGGGCAACATTCTCAACCACATGCACCTATAGCCAGAGCAGAATACAACAGACTCCTTGCACGGGTCCAATCATTGGAGAGCGAGTTGCCACGTATCCGTGAGTCCATTGCGGAAATCAAAAATTTGCAACTCAACCAGAATGATGTATTCCAGGCTCAACTGAGTTCCATGGCAGCCCAATTTAGTCATGCAATCAATTCCTTGGTGAAGACAGCTTCTTCTAATTTCCCAACTCCACATCCAACTATTCTGGAGGATAACCCAACTGAGGGGGAGAAGGTGGATGAACAAGAAGCTAGAAGGCGTAATAAAGGCAAGGAAAAGGTTGCTGACACGGACTTAAATTTATTTTTGGGCAGGAAAAGCTAAGAGGAGTAGCCGTGCGATGTGGATGTCCTGCTCATTTTCAGGGGAGTTTTCGTTCACTTTTGTTCATACTTCAATTTTATTTGCATACATTGAGGACAATGCATGACTTTAGTGTGGGGATGTTAGTTATTGTTAGGGTTCTTAGTGTAAATACATAAAAATTGAAAAAAAAAAATTAAAAAATTAAAAAATTAATTGCCTCGTCTCATAGTGTGATAACAAGGATAGGTACACATCTTGTGAGCTTATTTTGCATGATTATTTGACATGTCATATCTCTAGAAAATCATTTGTTACTTGATGATTCTTTGTTCGTGCTTGCGAAAATTTTAAAACTTGAGATTTGTCATTGTCAAGTTTAGTGAGTACTAAAACATGCTTTCACCATGTGAGATCTTGAGCCTAATTTATGATTGGTACATCTTATATCAGTCGAATTTTATTGTTGTGTGTTGTTCATCAGTTGGCATGTTGCTCTAGAACTTGCTTTAAACCATTTTGAGATTACATGATATCTGTATGCATGAAAATGATAAAGGCACTAGGATTAACCGTATTTATCCAAACAGTACCCTTGAATCATATATCCTTAGTGAACCCCTTTGAGCTTTATATCCGTTATTTTTGTGTATCACCAATCTAAAATCTTGAGCCTACTTGTTTATTCTTCTCTTGATTTACTAGTAGAGCATTTTGATTCATTTGGGGGTTGGTGAGTGCACAGTGTGGGGATTTCTTTGTTAAAGTGTGGAAATTGGGTGGGAATATAAAAAAAAAATGAAAAAAAAAATGAAAAAAAAAAAGAAAAAAAAAAGAAAAAAAAGAAAAGAAAAAAAAAAAGAGTCAATAAATATTTGTAGTCATAGATGCTAGTGTTCATTGATTTGTGCAATATGAAAAGGGAAAAGTACATGACAATATGTGCTTGGGGTTCAATGCTTGTGAGAGTCTGATCACCTTTTACATGATTGAAATTTCATGTTGAGTGCTTTAATTAAAAATGAACATTGTGCTCTATTAGTTTGTCGAGTTAGCCACTTGTTAGCCTTTTTCTTGATTTCCATACCCTTCACCCTAGCCACGTTACAACCTTTAACAAAGACCTTTTGATTTGTGCATGCATGTATTCAAAGTAGTGGAGATTTGGTGGACAACCAAGCCTATGGTCGCACATGACTTAATTGATTGAACTTGAGCGAATACACTTCACCTATACACATGTGTGATTTGAGAGTTTTGTGAGCTTCATTTATATACATAGCATGTTACTCACTGAATGCGGCATTGATATATATTTCATGATCTTTTTGTCTCTCTAGACTGTGTGCTTACTTGGATAGTCTTGTACAAATGATGCGTAAATTGAAAGACTTGTCTTTTCTGTATTGTGTAATTAAGTTTTGCATGTGTGGAGTACTATGATATGTTGCATACTTGAGACTTGGCAGAAAAAGAATGGATTTTGTGGGTAAATTCGCTATAAACCCTCACGAGACAACACTCGTCCTACTAGGGCTGCCTAGGGGTTTAACGGCTTGTTGCATGTGCTCAATGCAATCGTGTCATCTACGAAAGTGATATTAGCTAGGATTTAGTTTTTATTTCGCTTATTTGCCCGAGGACGTGCAAATGCTTAGTGTGGGGATGTTTGATAGGATATATTTTTATATATATTTTAGATGATTTTATTCCCGTATTTAATTGCATTTTGCATTTATTTGGATTTTTATTTAATAAATTTTAATGTTTTATTGTAGAAGACAAGAATTCCTAAGTTTGGAAGAATTTGGAATTAAAGAGCTATTTTGGAGCTAAAAATGGAAGAAATTCGGATTTATTGAGCTACACCCGCTTTCTACGGTATTTAATTCATATCTGGAGTTCTAGGAGTCGGATTTGGACGATCTTACTGTCCACGCGAAGCTTAGAAAATTTTCTACAATTCAGAGGGATTAAATCAGCAAAAATCCGATTGGAGCAGCTCGAAATCTGAGGAGCAAGTTCAATTCCGAATTTTGGAAGACTTGGAATATTCTTGTAATAATTTATTTAAAGTTTAAAGTGTGTTTAGTGTGATTAGCTTTTGTAGAAATAATTCAGCCGAAAGTGATGAGATGGTTGGCTTGAAAAGAAAGAAAAAACAAAATAGAATTCCAAAGTGGAGCTAGTGATGAAGAAGAAGAATAATGGAGAATTATTGGAGACATGTGCTATAAAATGAAGAGCTTGTGCAGGAGGTTTGGGACATCTTAGCTTAGCATAGATTAGATTAGACATTAGAAATAGATTAGCACACCATTTGCACACTGCATACAAAATTCCATTTCTACTTCATCATTTTCGGCTACTGCAAAGGCTAGAGCTAGGGGCTTGGTTTTCTTCTCTTTTATGCACACTTTCTTCGGCTTAATTCTTCATTAATGTAAGGTATTTTCTATTTTATCTTGTTTATTAATTATGGATTGTTATATAATTTTAGTTGTTCTTAATTTTTATATTAGTGAGTAGTTTGTTTTAGGGCATAAAGGGAAGCCATGTTTGCATGATAATTCTGGCATGATTTTCATAGTGGTTTGATTGATTATGGTAATTCTAATCGATTATGTTTTGATATTTAATTTGTGTTAATGGCCAATATCACAGATTAATTACTTGCGAATAGGGGTAATAGATCGAGAGATTTTACTCTTAGAGGCACACATACGATTAGCGGAATTGAATTTTACTGCGAGAGCGTAATTGGATTTCCGAGAGCGTTAATACTTGAGAGAGATTAACACATGCTTTAATTACCCGATTAATTAAATGACTAAAAGTGATTATATGTGTAAGCTTGTTTCGGGAATGTTGATACTTGAGAGAGATTAACAAACTCTAAATTTGCATGACCATTTTGATCGCTTTAGCTTAGAAGCCAGACATTATGTAAACATGGTGGACCTAATTGCCCTAGATTTAAAATTCATTGTTGATAATTAATTAGTATAAATAATTAGTTAATAAATATTTTCATCGTCTTTGCTCGAGAAACAATTAAATTAAAATTGATAAAACCCGCCTCCCTGAGAACGAACTTAAAAATATACCGCATCATGTACCAGCATCCTGTAGAGCCATAAGAATTGAAGAGATCATAGAAGAGGAACCTCATGATGAGATTCCAATTTTTCGGGGACCAGATACCCCTTACTTGTTGATAGAAAGTGCACCCCCTACGGACAAGGATGGTGATGTGGGTATGGCAGAAGGATTGGATGAAGAAAAATCCCGAAAACTGAAACATAATGGAAGCAATGAAGACAGTCAGCTGGCATTAAAGAGAAGGAATGTCATACATGAAGTTCAGGAATCGTCTACAGTCCAGGAACCTCAAGAGGATTCAACCACAGAGATGGAGATAGACTTAGATCCACGAATGCCAGAAACTATGGTCAAGGCCGGACCAGCTGGTGAAACTTTGGATGTGAAGATCAATGACAAAGATGGTACAAAAGTGTTGAAGATTGGAGCTCAACTCGACCCAGCCTTAAAGGAATCTCTCATTACCTTTTTGGGCAAGAACCTGGATGTGTTTGCATGGTGTCACGCAGATATGGAAGGGATAGATCCAAGGGTCATGTGTCATAAGTTGAATATTGATCCAGAAAAGAAAGGAGTGAGACAGAAGCGAAGACCAGTTAGTGGAGAAAGAGCTCAGGCATTGAAAGAAGAGGTCGACAGATTATTGGATGCAGGATTGGTTAAAGAATCTTTCTACCCAGTATGGTTGGCAAACCCTGTTTTGGTAAAGAAACTTAATAGAAAATGGAGAACTTGTGTGGACTTCACAGATCTCAACAAAGCATGCCCGAAAGACAGTTTTCCGCTGCCACGAATTGATCAGTTAGTGGATGCAACAGCTGGACATGCCCTACTCAGCTTCATGGATGCATATTCAGGTTACAATCAAATTCCTATGTATGAACCTGATCAAGAGCACACTTCTTTTATTACAGATAGAGGTCTTTATTGTTATGTATGCATGCCATTTGGATTGATTAATGCTGGAGCCACATACCAACGGTTAGTAAATATGATGTTTAAAGATCAAATTGGCCATACTATGGAAGTATATGTGGATGATATGCTAGTTAAGTCTAAGGAGGCTGTTGACCATGTAAAGCACTTAGAAGAAATGTTTGGAATCTTGCGAAAGTACAGAATGAAGCTGAACCCTCAAAAATGTGTGTTCGGGGTAGAATCAGGAAAGTTTCTGGGTTTCATGGTGAACCACAGAGGTATCGAAGCCAACCCAGCCAAGATTAAAGCATTGATTGATATGAGGTCACCGAGAACTGTGAGAGAGGTTCAGTCCCTCACAGGAAGAGTTGCAGCCTTGAATAGGTTCATTTCGAAGTCCACTGATAAGTGTCAGGAGTTCTTTAAAGCTATAAAGAAAGGAAGCAAATTCGAGTGGACAGCAGAATGTGAGATAGCGTTTGAAAAGTTAAAGGAGCATTTGGGGAGCCCCCCACTGTTAGCCAAACCTGTGGATGGAGAAACATTGATACTTTACTTGGCTGTATCAGAGTATTCCATTAGTGCAGTTCTGGTTCGAGAAGAGAATGGACAGCAGAGCCTAGTCTACTATGTTAGTAAAAGGTTACTTGATGCAGAAACGAGGTACACAGGAATGGAGAAGCTGGTTTTCGCATTGATTCTGGCTTCCAGGAAGCTGCGACCTTACTTCCAAGCTCACAAGATTGAGGTAAGAACCTCATATCCACTTAAGCAAGTGATGCATAGGCCAGAAACTTCTGGAAGAATGTTAAAGTGGGCTGTGGAGCTAGGACAGTTCGACATAGAATATAAGCCAAAAACAGCAATCAAAGCTCAAGCTCTAGCAGATTTCTTAATCGAGTTTCCACCTCATGTAGAGGTTACCGGCCAGGAGGGGCCAAAAGAGGTGGTAGAAAAATAGGCATACAATGACAACTGTGCACCTTGGTGGACACTGTATGTAGATGGAGCTGCTAACAGTAGTGGAGCAGGTGCAGGCATAGAGCTAGTTAGTCCGGAGGGACACCAACTCTATAGCTCAATTCATTTTGCTTTTAGAGCCACGAACAATGATGCAGAATATGAGGCATTGATTGCAGGCCTCAAGTTAGCTTTGGAGATGAAAGTGGAGAATATCAGAGTGTTTAGTGATTCGGTGTTAGTAGTTTGGCAGATTCGTGGTGGTTTTCAGGCGAGAGGGCCAAGAACAGACTTATATTTGAGGTACTCCCAGGAGTTGATCGCAAGGTTCAAAGAGGTGAAGTTAGATCAAATACCTCGAGGAAAGAATACCAAGGCAGATGCATTGGCCAAGCTAGGATCTCAGAGAGAATCCACGTTATTGGGGGTAATTCCACTTCAGATTCATGAGCAACCTAGTGTTTTCAAGGAAGAGGTAATGGACATCGAGTTCCCAGTTGAAGATTCCTGGATGACCCCAATACTTCGTTACCTGGATAAAGGGGAGCTGCCTCCCAGTCAAGATGATACCAGAAAGCTGAGGTATCATGCAGCCAAGTATGTAATTTATGATGGAGTTTTGTATAGACGAGGGTTCAATCAACCTTTGCTCAAGTGTGTAGCTGGCGAACAATGCAAGTATATCCTCGAGGAGATTCATGAAGGAGTATGTGGAAATCACTCGGGGGGTAGTTCTTTAGCCATGAAAGTCCTTCGACAAGGATATTATTGGCTAACCATCAAGGCAGATGCTACAAAATTTGTGCAGGCATGCAGTAATTGTCAGAGGTTTGCAAATTTTGATAATCGTCCTGTAGCACCTATCAAACCGATTGTTAGCCCCTGGCCATTCGCTGTTTGGGGAATAGACCTCATTGGAGAACTCCCGAAAGGAAAAGGAGGAGTGAAGTATGCAGTGGTTGCAGTTGATTACTTTACAAAGTGGGCGGAAGCAGAACCACTTGCTAAGATTACAGCGTCAAAGTTGATTGAGTTTGTGTTTCAAGCCATTGTATGCAGGTTTGGCATTCCGCAGAAACTAATTTCTGACAACGGGAAGCAGTTTGATAGTAGAGAGCTTAGAGGGTTGTGTGAGCAGTTTGGAATTCAGAAGGCATTTTCAGCAGTGTATTATCCGTAGAGTAATGGACAGACTGAAGCAGTGAATAAGATTATCAAGCACACTTTGAAGACGAGGCTTGAAGATAAGAAAGGAAGCTGGCCAGAGGAGCTTCCTGGAGTCTTGTGGTCGTATAACACCATGCCTAGAACTACAACTGGTGAGTCTCCTTTTACTCTCGCTTATGGTTGTGAAGCTATGGTACCTGTGGAAGTTGGAACAGGTTCCTTGAGGAGAAAGTATTTTGACCCCGAGAGCAATGAGGTCAATCATAGACTGTATTTGGACATGGTCGAAGAGTTGAGAGCAGATTCGCAAGTGAAGTTAGCAGCATATCAACAGAGAGTTCGAAGGTATTACAACAAAAAGGTGAAGGCAAGACCTTTTAAAGTTGGAGACCTAGTTCTGAGAAAAGTCATGCCAAATACCAGGGTTCTGGCACATGGAGCCTTTGGAGCGAATTGGGAGGGACCTTACCAGATAAAGTCAGCAATTTGGGAAGGAACCTACCACTTGATGGATATGGATGGGAACCTCATTCCGAGAGCTTGGAATGCAGAACATCTCAAGAAGTATTATCAGTAACTCTTTTATGTGTTTTTTCTTAGGAAAAGTAAGGCTCTTTCAGCCCACGAATAAAGGCAGCTTATTAGTTATAGCTGACCAGTATTTTAATTTCAGTATTTAATTATGCATGTACTCGGGGGGTACTTGATGTGAACCTCCCTACTTGCAAGACGATTTCTTTTTAAAGTATTGAGCGATAGATAGTTCTACGTTGAATATTTTGAGTGCATTCTTTGCAGCTATAGCTCCTTAATAGTTCTTTTACGTAACAATAATTACCCAAAAGAACTGGGGGGGGTAGTATTCCTACTTAGACAGTATTGTGCATGCTATGATTTGATATTTCATATGCCAATTTGAAATTTTTGAAACAGGTTACCTTGACTAACAGGTTCCTGTAGCATTGTATTGTATTTTGCAGGACACCCTGACTTACAGGTCCCTGTAGCATTGAAAGTATGAATGTGATTCGATAAAAGTATGCAAGTTGAGAATGACTGGCTTGAACCAAAGCCTTGGGTAGCTTCCCGAGCACGCATCAAGAAAAAGTCCTAGGTAGCTTCCTGGACACGAGAAAAGTCCCCAGGTAGCTTCCTGGGCACGAGAAAAGCCTTAGGTAGCTTCCTGAGCAAATGTGATTGAAAAGCCTCAGCTGACTGAGCACGACATTGTTGCCAAAAGCCTCAAATTCCTTGAGCACGTGAACTAAAGTCCTGACAAAAGGCACCTAAAGTCCTGACAAAAGGCACCTAAAGTCCTGACAAAAAGGCACCTAAAGGAACCTGTGTGGAGCCTCGACCGGCACACTTGTTCTTAAAGAGAAGCCTAATAAGCTTCTCCCTCATGTGGAACCGTCTTTGGCACATGGGAAGAAGGGATAAAATCCTTAGCATTTACCTTCATAAGATGTCTAGCCTGACACATGAAGAAGAGGAATCTGTGTGGACTCCCAGAACGGCGCACAGGTTCCTAGAATCGTCTCGAGGCACAAAAAGGGACCAACATGCCTCGAGGCATGTTGGGACCTAGAGAATAGGATTGGGAACCAAGCAGGTTACCTTTCCAAGAGGAAAAAGGGACCAACATGCCTCGAGGCATGTTGGGACCAAGAGATTAGGATTGGGAGCCAAGCAGGCAACCTTTCCAAGAGATGACCCGAATTAAACAAAAGAAATTTTACTAACCTTAACTAGTTTCTATTTTATGTTTATTTTACAGGTTTGATGGTCGAGGAACCTGGTCAAACTATTTAGGATCTAAGGTTATCAGAAAGGGTTTTAGTTCAGAATGCGACTCTGAAAATGTTGAGTGAAGCATAGGAAAAGACGTGTTTAAGCTTACAAGTAAGTTGTTGCGATTTGATGGCCTTTTATTTCAGGAAATTATAAGGTGAAAGTACGAGTATATTCTGTTTCTTACAAAGGGCTAGCCCACGTAAGCTTGAATGCACAAGTACGGACACTAAGTAATTGTTAGGGGGAATAAAGGTAAAATGCAAAGATGGAAGCACATAGGTACAAATGTAGATATGCAGCAAAAGCAAATAAATATCATAAACCATGAAGAGAGTTATGGGTACAAAGACCCAGAAAACCAGCACAAAGAGTTATTGGCACGATGGCCATGGAAACCAAATTTAAAATTACATCTTGCGAGGCGTTACGAGGAGCCCGCGACCTCATCAAAAGTTATCAAAAGTTTTTAAAGAATCTTGTTGAAATTACGAAGGAGGAACTTCATCAGAACCCTTGGTGACAACAGGAGGAGTTGGAAGGCTAGGCTGAACAACTTCAGGAGCAGGAACCTCTTCAGTCTCAAGGTTGGCACCTGGAGACCTCTCAACCGTTTTCACGGGAGGTACAGAGGTTGCAGCAGCAACTTCTTTCTCAAAGTCCTTGATCATCCCCACTACGTCCTCGCCTAGGAGAGACCAGTTTAGCTCGGGCATTTTCTCCCACATGGACCTCATGTAGTCACGAACGCCTTCATCATAACCTTCATCATACCTAGCTTTTTCCTGGATGAGCATGGATGATTTGACAATAGCGGCCTCAGCATTTAAAGCATCAACCTGAGCTTTTAGTCCATTGATTTTCTCTAGCATGGGCAATTTCTCATCCTGCAAACTCTTCACCTGTCCCTGAAGCTCATCCCTGCTATTCTTTAAAGAGGTCTCAACAGCTTTGGCCCTCCTTACCGCAGCAGTGGCAATATTCGCGCTCTCCTCCCTAGCCGCCAGCTCCTCTTTGAGTTTTGAGATCTCTCCTTGCAATCGGAGGTCATACTGTGTTTTCAAAGCAAAATCATCACAGTATCGGAGGGCAAAGAATGCATTTTGGGCAGCAGAGAACCTCATAGCATGCATAGCCTCGGTAGAATCCATCTTGGCCCAGCTGGCAATCGCTTCTGGAAGCACATGTGTATCAATCAATTCCTTAAATTGATTCTGTGCCACAGCTGATTCAACTTTCACAGCTTTGCTCTTCTTCATGGACCTGGTTTGTGAACTCCCAGAGAGGTCAAGAGTAGCTTGAGCTAGCTTGCGCTTGGAGGAGCTAGATGGTTGAGTCTGGACGGAGGCTGGGGTAGGGACTTGGCTGATGGGAGTTGCTGCGAGTGGAATCTCCTTTATCTCAGCATCAGCTCTAAAGATCTCGTCTACATTCTTGGTTCGTTTAACAAAAGAGGGAACTTTGGGAGCCATGCATGCATAAGACAATAAGTTAAAAATTAGAGAGGTATGCATGGAGTAAAAAGATGTATTCACAAAGATACGGTCAAGAAGAAAAGACATAACAATAAGGAAGCTCATACCAGTATTTGAAGGAATAAAACCTAGGGAAGTCAGATTTTCAGGGGTCATCAGAATCAAGCAGTCCCTAATGGAAGTTGATAGTTTCAAGATCTCTTTTGCCCTCTCTAAACATACTCCAGTCAGAACGGTTTGTTTGGGAATATTTGGTCGACGATTAAAAGCATACCTAACATCAGGGCAGTCAAAACAATAGACAAATTGCTCTTGCCACAAATCAAAGTTCTGTTTAACATTTTTTATACATTGACCCTGATGACAGATAAAAACAACCTGAGCTTCTCCCGGTATCTTTCAGCCTAAAGAAATAACCTAACTCAGGGGCAGACAGGGGAGTTGTGAATTTGCTGGAATACAGAATAAAAGTGCTGATGGCCAAACGGTAAGAGTTGGGAGTCAGTTGCATAGGTGCTAAGTTATAAAACTCTAATACTTCCCTTAGAAAAGGATGAAGAGGTATAGAAAAACCTACTCTAAAAAAAGTAGCAGAAATGACGGCATTAGGAATCCCACGATCAGGGTTTTGACATCAAACCTGTGAGCTCTTTCACCAGGCTTAGGAATCACAATACTACAGATTGGACGGGGGCATTCCTCAAGAAGTTTTTCTAACTTAACAGAGGTCATGATGGAATCAGTTTTCTCACAAAAAGGTGTAATTTCCTGTTTGAACAACTCTCTCTCAACAGTCACCTCACTCTGAAAATCAGGTTCCAAGAAGGATTCAAGTTTAAGTTCAGGTTTTGACACCTCCTCATCATCAGAGGGCCAATCATCTCCTAAGTCGATAAATGTAGGGATAGGAGTTTGAGACAATGGAGATACTATAGGTTTAATGAGTATGTCCTCAGGCTCATTTACATTGGGTATTACAACCCTGGATCTAGTTCTCTCACCAATCGGCATACCAACTAAGGGTTGAATTGAAGATTGGTGGTCAGAATGGGTAGATTCAGAAGACATCTGCAAAAAGACAGACGAAGAAGGGTCAGGTCTTTATGGAACCTAGGAGAAAGATTAGGGTTCTAAAGTGTTTAGACACGGTGCAGTTATTAACAGGGCATATTACAGAAGACCTTGAAGAGGGCAGGTACAAACAAAATTAGAAACACATGAATAGACAGACAGCTAAAGATTATGATAAAACCATGACAACGCAACCATGAATCGACGGTTAAAGTACTGATAAACCAGAGGTTGTGAACGTTCGTGTGTGTGAAATATGGAGTGTGAAGAACAGATATAGACGCATACATACAAAGAAAACGATGGCATGCAAAGTCCAAGGAAACAGATGATTGAAAAACGAGACAAGGATATGAGAGAATAGAAAGAAATAAGTCGAAACCATACCTTGATTTGAGTTGAATGGCGACGGAGAAGATGAATTAAGCGAATGACTGTTGAACTCCTCTTGTTTTCTCTCCAAAAGTTTTTGCAAGTGATTGGTAAAGGTAAAAACGGACCTGAGAGGTTGAGAGATAATTAAATAGTCGAGGTAAATGGGAAACAGTTCGTACACGTGGCAGCACATTACTGGAGCGGTAAAATGAAGAGATACACGCGTGAGAAGCGTGTGAACCTTGGGAACTTACACATTAACTACAGCTTTGGTAAGTGATAAGTTCAATTCAAATTTTTAATTATCTTCTACAACCAACCATTATCCCCTCTTAAATTATTAAATTTAAAGAGGCGTGGAGTTGAGTGACAAGTTAGATTCCCTGGGAAGTTGAATGCAAACATAAAGTAGATTTCGAGAGCTGGAGCAAGAAGAAGAAAATAGCGAGATAACAGGTTCCTTAATACAAAGGAAGCTTACTCAAGATTATATCAAGCTGAAAATATTCTATGTCCTGTTTCCTATACCGAGTTAGCTCATGTAGGCTTGGATATACAATGTTGAAGCGAGATATAGTTACCAGGATGGTTTAGCATTAAACCTTTGATCGTAGAATTAGAATAGGTTCCTTTCACATTACATGATTTCAAGGAACCGGGGGGTACTTGTTGTGCCCAAAATCTCTATGGGCTAGATTTAGGCCCATTAAGCTATAGGGTTCGATCCGTACGAGCCAAAAGATTGATCCAGTACGAGTTATGAAGATCAGATAGAAGAAATGACTAAGGAAGTATGAGTATCAGGAGGTTTCCAATGGTCAGGAAGCTGAGCTGAGCACTAGAAGACCAGGTTCCTCCCAGTAGAAGAGTTCGAGTTAGCATAGCAACAGCCATAAAGATGATGAAAGCATGGGAAGAGTTATCCAGACTAACCAGTTTGTTATTTGTGCAGGTACTGACACCTAAAAGAGAGGTCCCTAAGCGATATGTCCCGAAATAAGGAGGTTCCTGAGAAACAGGCTCCTAAGATATAGGTTCCTGAGTACCAGGTTCCTACGAGTTGCCAACAGAAAGTTCTAGAAGCCATCTAGAACAGATAAACGAATTGATATTGGAGTATAATTCTAGGGCGCAGATGATCCTAAAATTATCTCTGATCAATGAGAGAATCATAGTAGGGTACGAACTCGAGTTCTACTCTACTTAGCCAACTAGTTCGTGGAAGGCTCTAAAGGAACCTGAGTCCTACACGAACTAAGTGACCGAATACAGCTATTCCAGTAAGAGACAAAGTCCCATTAGAACTACGTGAGCTTGATCCCTATATATACAAGGGTACGTAGGCACCTCAGGGTAAGACGCATTGAGTTCTCTAATTTTCTCTAAAGGCACTTGAGATTATTGGAGATACCCTCGAGCACAGCTCAACCCCCACAAACACAACCCAAACCTTTCACAGAACAGTTGATCGCTAGCCTATACAACTACCTGTAGACCTCTCATAAGTTGATTACGAAATCCACTCATCAACAATGGGCATTCTATCTAATAAAATAAAAAAATAATTTTATAATGTAACACCCCAGTCCCACATCGAGGAGATTTGGGACTTCTGTTCAGTTTATAAGGTAAAGTACTACTATTAAGTGCACCAACAAATCATGATCTTTTGGGGGGCCTGTGGTGGGCTTGTGAATTACCCAAGTTGGCGGCATTTGGGTTAGTTTACTTTGACTTATTTCGGATTCGTGATCGGGACTCAACCCGATTTTCGAAAAATATTCGGGATTTGACCCGGGTTGTAACATATGGTATCAGAGCCGACTCTCGAAATCTTGACTCGTCAAGTTACCGGAGATGGGAAAACGAAGACTGGTGGTATTATCCCACAATGGACACAGGTCCGGAGGTGGGGACACGAAGCCAGCCGGTATTATCCCACAATGGCTAGGGAGGAACGATCTTGGACCTATGGGATTTCTGTTTGGTCTGACAAGGACGTCAGGAGTTTAAGTGGGGGAGTTTGTAACACCCTAGTCCCATATCGAGGAGATTTGGGACTTCTGTTCAGTTTATAAGGTAAAGTACTACTACTAAGTGCACCAACAAATCATGATCTTTTGGGGGGCCTGTGGTGGGCTTGTGAATTACCCAAGTTGGCGGCATTTGGGTAAGTTTGCTTTGACTTATTTCGGATTCGTGATCGGGACTCGACCCGATTTTCGAAAAAAATTCGGGATTTGACCCGGGTTGTAACATATTTGTAACATCCCACATCGATTAGAATAAGAGTGTTTAGGCCCTTTATAGATACAAGTCAATAGCTAATGTTTACCAATTTGCTAGCATTTTTGGACTGACCTGTGGTGGGTTGTTGGGTCCGGTATGCATTCGGTTATGGGCTTGGATGTTATAAATGGTATCAGAGCTCTGCCCGGCCGGAAGTGCAGAGGCACTGTCCGGATTTAGTTAGTTGGGCTCGACGAGGACGTCGACTCAATAAGAGGGGGTGTTTGTAACATCCCACATCGATTAGAATAAGAGTGTTTGGGGCCTTTATAGATACAAGTCAATAGCTAATGTATACCAATTTGCTAGCATTTTTGGACTGACCTGTGATGGGTTCTTGGGTCCGGTATACATTCGGTTATGGGCTTGGATGTTATAAATGGTATCAGAGCTCTGCCCGGCCGGAAGTGCAGAGGCACTGCCCGGGTTCAGTAAGTGTGTTTGTGGGCTCGACGAGGACGTCGACCCAATAAGAAGGGGTGTTTGTAACATCCCACATCGATTAGAATAAGGGTGTTTGGGCCCTTTATAGATACAAGTCAATAGCTAATGTTTACCAATTTGCTAGCATTTTTGGACTGACCTGTGGTGGGTTGTTGGGTCCGGTATGCATTCGGTTATGGGCTTGGATGTTATATATAATTACTAATAATTAACCGATTACATTTTTCAACTAAAATCCATCATCTTTTCTAAATTTCTAACTAAAATCCCTCATTTTCTATAATTATCACGAATAACATTTATATAATTATCATCAAATAATCTCATTTAAAAAGTTAAGCCTCCAAAAATCATGTTTTGAAAAAATTAATTTAAACAATGAATTTTTTTATATAATATTAAAAAAAAATCCGTGCATCGCACTGGTTTTAAGCTAATAATATTAATTTTTAAATTCTAATAGTGTACATATGTGACTTAGTGTCGATTTTTTGATTACTCACTTTTATTCCGATCTATCCACATTTTCATAACATCCTTGCCGGCTTTTTTCCGGCTAATTCATGAAACATTATTGTTTTATTTCATTGTTATTCTAGAAAAAAATCAAAATTTTTTTGTTTTGAAATTTCTAAGATTATGTTAAGGTTTGCATTTTAAACTAACACCATAAATTTACCATTTTCTTTTTATTTCAAGAAATTACAGAGTTATTCAATGTTAAGTAGATTTTTAATTTAAGTAAAAATATTAACAAGTAAAAAATTACAAGGATTGGATATTTGAGATTCTGATGGATTCGAATATGAATCGATCTATAAAAAACTCGATATTGATCCGATCTGAATTTGATAAAATAAATGAATATGAATTTAGGTGGATTTGATCCGAAGTCGACACGTTGACATGTCTTATTAATAAGGAAGTTATAACAACTTTTTGTATTGGGTGTCCCTGGCGGGGCCAAAGGATCTAATAGATCTAATGTGTTCTTTATTGTTTGTTATATAAGAGTGTTCTGTATGGAGCAGAGGCCTATATATATATTTATATGTTATATTTTTTATGCGTATTAAAGATGTGATTGATGAGTTTTAAGATAGTAAATGTGTTAATACAAGTTTGTATTATACTTATATACGCATTAAGGTTTTTTTTTTGTATTGTGATATTTTTTATAGTATTTAATTCGTAAATATTTACAGTATATCTAAAATGATTAATGAGATATGGTATATGTTAGTGAATATTATAGTACATTATATATATCCACATAAATTTATATATGTGTGTATTTATGTTTGTACATGTGTATGTATGTATAAATATGCATATTAATTATACAACAATTAAAAGATTACAAATAAAGAAAGATTAATAGATTATACAACATAAATGTATGTATGTATGTATGTATAAAATATTATAGTATATTATTATATATCCACAGAGTTTGTACATGTGTATGTATGTATAAATATGCATATTAATTATATAATAATTAATAGATTACAAATAATGAAATATTAATAGATTATACATCATAAATGTATGTATGTATGTATGTATGTATGTATGTTATATAGTATGTATGTATATAATATTATGGTATATTATTATATATTCACATAAATTTATATATGTATGTATTTATGTTTGTACATGTGTATGTATGTAATTATGTATAAATATGCATATTAATTATACAACAATTAATAGATTACAAATAATGAAATACTAATAGATTATTCAACAGAAATGTATGTATGTATGTATGTATGTATGTATGTATGTATGTATGTATGTATATATGTATGTATACTTAATAATTATGTATGTATGTATGTATGGATGGATGGATATATACATGTATGTACGTATGCATGTATAATTAATAATTATACATTAATGTATAATTATCTACAAATATATATTATAAATAATAATTATATATTATCTGAGTTAAACCAACTAAGATTTAACTACAAATTAATATATATAAAAAAACATTTATGTATGTAGATAATGATTTTCAATATAAACTCAAATGCTTACACAGCTCAATTGGTTATGGTGTTGAATTTAATTCCCTAAAGTCATGGTTCAAACCCCTTGAATAACAATATTTTTTGAAATATTTATGATTTAATTTACTCAGGAAAACCCTTATAGAATCTATCTATAATATAAAAGCTGTTGTGTTTTTCTTATGTTAATTACTAATATGTCCCGTATTATTCTATGTATTTACTCTTCCTGCCACTTGACCCATTTGACTTATACTCTCATTAAATCAGAACCGTTAATCTTAGTACTATTATACAGCTAACATCAGATAACTTGCTTTACTAACTACTACTTTATCAATTCAATTTTTTTGGATTTGTAATTTGAAATAGCGTACAAAGCTGTCGCCTTTCTTCCTTTTTCTCATGTCTTTTCTCTCATCTATTCTTTTATATTGTTATTCCTTCTTTTCTTCTATTGAATTTTGTTTGTCGTTGTTTCTTTGGATCTTTATTAATAGTTGTTAATATTCATTAACGATTGTTACGGATTGCTCCCTGTTGTTCTGTTTGACTGTTAATGGAATGGACGAAGGCATCGATCTGGAAGATAGGAGAAGGACTACTTTTGGAACATCTCTCCCTCATCTTGAAAGAGTGGAAGTGTTAAGATCTTTTTATGATTTTTTCGATTTTATGATTACATTTTGTAATTTTAATGATATTGATCTTCTTCTTTTTTTGGTTTTTTTGATTTCAGATGTTCCTGTTGAGAGGTGATGTTGTTGTTGAAAAAATCTTATGAGATAAGTGTATCAACACTCTAATAATATAGTCATTTGTCCTCCATATAATTGTTTATAGTTGTAAAATTTTTGAAGTGTTTATTATCTTTAAAAAGCTGATAATTAAGAAAGCATTTTGTATTTTTTCGTTTGTCACGAATTTTTTTAAGGTGGCTATTATTAACAAAAATGAGTTCTGCCTTCTTTACGCCAAGTGTTTGCTATAATGTACCAAAGAGTTTGACATGATATTTGCTTTCTATGTGTTTGATGGGAGTTCTCAGACAAGTTTTTGGTTCTTTTTTCAGATTTCATTCTCTGTGCAAGAGGCTATTGGATGTTGTGGTCATTAGTTTGTTTGAAAGTTTCCACAGGTGATCATGAATTTTCAAGAATTTTTATAAACAAATTATGATTTTTGAGGTTCGCATATGCTATGTGTTTATGAATTTATAACTTTAAAAATTGATGTTTGTGTTTTGTTTCATTGACTGATATTTGAGGGAAGTTAAATAATGCTATAAAGGTTGAAAATGTAGATCAATTATTCCATGGTGGAGGTTTTTAGGAAAAAAAAATTCAAACTGATTGATTCATCTATGTTGCACCTGAGCACAAGTTTACATTCAATAGTAGTCTTAAACTCCTAATCAAGTTAAATTTTATTTGTTATTTAAGTGATTATTTATAGTTTATAATTATATGAAATTTAGTTTGTGTTTCGAGTTCTAATAGTACATGTTAATATATTACAATTGACATTAACACTTTTTTTTATTGCACAACTTATGTTGAAACACTTGATAAAAATATATGTCTCACTATATGTTTGATTAAATGTCTCAATAAAAGTATATGTCAAAATTATTTCATTTGTAATATGCAAGTTTCAATGGGTATTATATGCAATTACAGGCCAATGACGATGAAGGATATCAACTTCTTTAACAGGTCTGATTTCATTTTTCAATTATACAAGTGTTATTTGTGAGTATATGTATTTTGTGTACTAATTAATGTCATTATTCTTGGTGTTTGATGTTAAATATCATATCTCTCCACTTCTCTCCGATCTCTATTTGATATAGAAACTCATTTTGCTTTCGAATTATTTGACTGGTGTTCTCATAAAAAATTTTGGTTCTTTTTTTCAGTTTTCATGTATTTTAAGGCTATTGGCATCCATATTTGGTAGAGACGGAAATGATTATATTTGCAGGTAGGTTTCCACGGTACTCATATGAAAATGCTCCCATATGAAGATGCTCCCTGTGAGTGCATGTTTACACTGGCAATTGCTTATTGTAGAAGCTCCAACTGCTGATGATGGTGATACTCTACAAAAATGGGAGTTGTATGAGCAATTAAATCTCACCAGAGATTCCTCAGATTATCTATGGTATCTCACAGATCAAGCATTATCATCTACTGCTACTAATCATTACCCTGTCTTTTGAAACATCTATTTCTACAACTCTCTATATGTTTTCTTAAACTAATTTCATGATATTACTATGTCCTCTCCAGTGTGAATATATCATCGAATGAATGGTTCCTCAAGAATGGAAAAGATCATATTCTTACTATTTTGTCAGCTGGCCATACTTTGCAGGTAAATGGACTCAAATGGGGCTAATGAATTTTCCAGAAAACCTTCTTGCAAGATGCCAGATTGTAGATTAACTTCCTTATTAGTTTTATTTTAAGTGTCTTAAGTGCTCCACAAATTTTCTAAATGAAAGAGTAATATACTCATTCTCACAACTTGCTCATTCTATTTTAAAGTTCTTTTTGTGATGTGCTCTTGAACATATGTTGTGTGTTTTGAGATTTTCAGGTGGATTAAGTGATACTCACTTCCATACTCATTCTCACAACTTGGAATGCTATCAGGAGTATTGTTTCAGATCTTCTATGGATTAATGGGAAATTGGACATCTTATCAGCATTCTCTATGTTGAGTATAGAACTAGAAAGGAAAGAGAAAAAGTTGATTTCAGAAACCATGTCTCAGGTACAATTTACTCTCTCTTTATACATGCATACATACATATAGAGCTATTTATACTCTAATATATAGCTATGTTGAGTGCTTGAATGTTTCTTATACGTACTCTTACTATTTTTTCGTGCTTAAATAATTTTAGCAATATTTTAATGTTGAATTATACTCTCTGATTGCAATAATTAGAGACTGCATATTCCAGACCTTTGCAGTTATTAGAAAATGGAAAGACTATGTCTGGGAATGAAGTGTTAGACTTGCCTCTATATCAATATTCATGTTAGAAGTAATTAGTGCCTCCATTGTTTTATTTTTTGAAATGATTTGTACTCAGCAATTATAAGCTCATGCACGTTTTCTTTGACATATTGATCGGAGAGATGAAAGCTGGACGAGTTGTGATGGAACTCTTTGCAGATGTAACCCCGAAAATCGTTGAAAACTTCCGTGCACTCTGTACTAGGGAGAAAGGTAAAGGAATTTCAGGGAAGTACTTAGACTACAAAGGATCAAGCTTTCACCGAATCATCCCCGGATTCATGTGTCACAAGGGGTAATGGGACAGGAGGTGAATCCATCTATGGAGCAAAGCTTGCAGATGAAAACTTTAATCTTAAGCATACTGGACCTGGTATTCTTTCAATGGCCAATGCAGGAAAAAATACTAATGGGTCACAATTCTTCATCTGCACAGAGGAGACACCATGGCTAGATGGGCAGCATGTTGTTTTCGGGAAAGTTGTAGATGGTTTAAGTGTGGTCAAGGATGGAAAAAGGTCAGACTTCATCGCCTGTTATAATTGAAGATTGTGGCCAGATAAAAGAGAATTAACCATTGAAGTGTTTGGCTACATATTAGGTTTTATGTTACATATGAATTATCATATGAAATTTTTATATTAGCTACCATAGTAGTAAGCTTTGAAGCACAAGAATATATATATCCTTTGTGGATTATAGTTTTCTGTTTATCAATTTTTTTTTTAAAATAAATATGCATATAAAAAAATGGTGTGTCTAAAAAACACAATGATTTTACTCATATTTCACAAATATATCTCCATTTTCTTTATTTTTTATTTTATTAAAAATTAATCATATATTATTAAAATTTTAATTTTAATTTAAGTTTAAATTGAAATTAAATATTAAATACAAAAATAAAGTTGATACATTTAATTAAGAAGGGGAATCAGAAATTAAATAATAAGTTTTTTGATAATTAAATATTATATAAAATATAAAATATTTAGATTTTAGAGGTACTTTAAGGGTGGCTATGGCCCTTTGATCCGTATGCTAGGTCTTTGTAATCAAAATACACACACAACTTACAACAAAACAAAAACAAAAAGTTATATCTAAAAACTTCAATATGTCTTTAATTAAAGAAAACAAATAAAATATCATTTAGCTAATATAATTATTTCATTAAATATTAAATTTCTTGAAAATTACAAAATTTAGTGCCCATGCGGGCAAACACCAGTCCCATTATTTATTACATTAGTCTTTCTAAACTGTTTTCAAAAGTTGACCTCTTTGTTTGTATTGGTATATATAACAAATATTTTTTAAATAATTTCTTGATTCATTATTGTAAATTAAACATATTTCATTTTACTCGATGAAATTTGGAAAACAAATCCCAATTTCAGATGACATTATATTTACGTACCATTTTTTTAATTTACAAAATTCAAAAAATACATATTAAAGTATATTAAATGTACTTTCTAATCTTATAAAATATTAATTTATAACGTAACAACACTCATTTTCAAAATTTCAAATAACTATCATAAAACACTGTATATACACTAATTTGTGTATTCATTTTAGGGTTATATATAAAAAATAATTTAATAAATAAAAAATATTCTTTCAACCTATATCCCAAAAAAAAAATAGCATTTTTAACGCGCAGCGGGGACACATTATAGTAGATAGATTGCTTTTAGTTGATTTGTTGGAATGGATAGAACCCCACTTGCACAATTGACACGCGTTACAACTGACACGTGTAACTGACACAATTAATTTATTTTAGTTAATATAATGAGCTTACACATTAGTGTCTTTTGATCCATACCCTGCTTGGCTTCATCTTCTCCCCCCTCACACCCTTCACCAACAAAGTGTTACAAACCCCCCGACCCAGGTTCTTCCGCTGTTAAATTGCAACGATTCCTCTTCTTATTTTCTTCATTTCATCAGGTTAGTTTTTAATCATAGCTATCCAGCGGTTTAAATAACTGAAAAAACATATGATCTTGTAGTTAAATATGAGATCCCTTTGCTGAAACATAAACACTCAACTTACCCCGTTGAGTTGAGCGCTTATGTACTCAGAGTCACACTACTACACAACCCCTTCATCAAGGCGTGTTTATTGTATACCATTGTTTGTGTATATTAATTTATCTTAATGAACCTTATTGTTTACGAGTTTTGCTTAGATTACTAGAATTCTTGAATGATATGGGTTTGTTTGTGAGATTGTTTGTATGTTTTCTATTTGTTGTTTATAACTAATGGCTTATCGCTGATTTCATTTTGTTTGTTTTTGTGTCTATCAAGTCATTTTTTTAATTATTATATGATTTTAAATTGTGCGTAATTGGTTGTCATGGTATGAAATGTGTGTTGTGTTCTGTATGATCAAGAGATGGGTGTTATTTTGTTTGAGATGATTCTTAAGCCGTGATTTACCCGTATCTTTGAAATTATTTAGACTAGACATTCAAGACTGCCGTTGCTTTCGAATTCTATGGTGGTATGAAATTCGGGTTTAGATTAGTCAACGTGCATCGTTATTATCTTTATTGGTTTTTTTGGCAGGTTGTAGTTTTTATGGCACAGACTTATATTTACGCTCGGAAAACCTTTTCATGCCAAGATCATAACTTGAGTAAACATATTGATGTTTATTCCGTTCCACTTCTTTCCAATTCACATCCTGGAAAGATGTATGATTGTATTAAAGAAGAGACTGATCTTAAAACGGTTTCCTTCTGGACATGTGAAGACCTAACTAAAGCATCTGAAAGGAGGAGGCATCTTGAAAGCCTTTCTGTATTAGCTCCTCAAAATGTAATTAAGACTTATTGTGTCGGGCGCTTAATGGATGAAGATCTTGCATCAATGCATTTAATGCATGATGAATCAAAATCTATGCATTTGGAAATGCCATCAGAAGTCAAAATGTCGAAGACAGAGAAATCTTGTCTTATAACAGAGCAAGTGTCAAATTTAACCTTTGATGAATGGCTTCGAACTTCGAATGCACAAGATTTACCTTTGTTTTTCCGGTTAGAGACTTTATATATTGATACTTTTTTTTTGTAAACAGAAAAGTTATGCTCTTGTATTTACAAGATACAAATAATCTATTATTTTGTTTCATGCAGTTCTCTTTTTTCCACTGTGGGAAACTTTCATCAAGCAGGGAAGTACTTTGGGAATATAAGGGCTGGCATACGCATCACGGGTACATGTCCAATTTTTGTCCTCCCTGCTGCATTTGAAGGTATACATATTGAAATATAATTTAGGTCATTTTATTGGATTATTTATGTTAGTAAGTACTAAGTTGTTTAAAAATTAATTTGCTTGCAGAATCGGAACTTGACGAGGGTATAAGGAAGGATCTAGGGGAACTTCATGAAATGTTGTTGGAATCTGAAATCCAGGGAGGTTGTGAAAGGGAGCTGTTTGACAAACTGTGCAAGGAATATGCTCGAAAAGAAAATGGAAGTTTCAGATATAGCGGCGAGTCCTTAAGGTAAATCACCTTTGGCACTTTTGCTTCACTTGTCACATCAAATGCTTTGATTACAAAAACCAAAACCCAGTTATGCTAAGTAGCGTTCCTCTAGCATGGTTATTTTTGGTTGGTGTTCCCTAGCATGATTATGTTTATTAGAGGAAATCATGGCATGTGTAAAATTCTTTA
Organism: Kitagawia praeruptora; assembly: GCA_037693485.1. NCBI lineage: Eukaryota > Viridiplantae > Streptophyta > Magnoliopsida > Apiales > Apiaceae > Kitagawia > Kitagawia praeruptora. The sequence goes on from CM075351.1 coordinate 42,336,791, forward strand.
AATTGTCAGATTAGTGTTGTCAGAGTGGTTTTCCAGGGAAACCAAAAAAAGTAGGTCGGCATATTTTGGACATTTGTATTGTCCGAGTAATCAAAATCATGTAAATATATAAAACAATGCAGGACAAGGATAAGAAAAGGGTTGGAAACAGAGATAGAACCTATCAGTGTGCACAGAATCTCAGATTTATCATTAATTTTGATATTTTATAATTCATAATATTCAATTATTTAGCTCTCCTAATAATGTAAATTACAACTGTTTAACAAGATATCTTAAAATTTGGAGAACTAGAATTTTTGATAAACACAGATTACTTTATTTAGTATCTACCTCGTACCACCTAGTACTTATCTGCCATATATTTAAATTCCAGCATATTTCTAAGAGAAAAGACCCTGTGGTCGGCCTCAAGAGAATTACCCGAGGATGACATTCGGAGCATGAAACCCTTTTTCTAATTAGATAGTACTAGGATTACCTGAGGATGACCTCAGGAACATGAAACCCTTTTTCTAATTAGATAGTATAAATATCTATTAATAAATACGCTAATATCTAAATAATATGAAATAAACTAATTTAATTATTTCCTCTTCGGCATCAGGTGTGCACTTTAAACGATCTGTATGTGTGCACTTTAAACGGTCTGTATGAGGGAGGCGCTATTCTGTATGTGTGCACTTTAAACGGTCTGTATGAGGGAGGCGCTATTGGATCTAAATCCAAGCTAACACATTGAACGATTCTAGAATTAGCTATTTTTTCTTAGTATATACCTGTCCAAGCTAAACACATTCCACATTTCTAGATATCAAATAGAATATTGCTTTTAAGTATGTACTTGAAAGTGTTTGAACCTCTAACTTGTTAAGGTTAGGGGTTGAATGCATATTAACACTTAATTATTTTGTTAAGAATTTTTGGACAGATTTATCAACTTGTAGTGAATAAAATTCTAAGTAGATAATAAAGCAAAAAAAAATGACAAGAAATGGAATTCTTAAGAACAAGAAATTATATACATATTTCCGTGCAATATTTATTGCTTTTTTATAGTTGAAATAATAAAATCCCACAACTGGAAACTTATAAATGCAATGTGTCAAAACTTTGTTTTGTATATCATGTAAAGCTACTTAATTCTTGTAATTTGGTACCTAAATTTAGTGGAAATTACATGAAATGGGTAGCACTTGTATATGAAAGGTTTGTTATTAAATTATAAGCTGCTAAAACTAAAAAATGGGTAGCACATGTATATGAAAGGTTTGTTATTAAATTATAAGCTGCTAAAACTAAAAGATTGGACTTGATCAAGATTAAGATGTCAAACTAAGATGAAAGTTACCATAGTTTTTGTGATATTCATTTTTTATCGATTTAGAGTGCTAAATGTATTTATCCAAAGGCATTTGAATTGCTTCTTTCCATGTAAAAAAACATGGGTCATCATGAAGCACTTCTCTTTATGTTAGAAAAGTTTTTAGTTATTGTATGTTGAGGAATAGATTATTTGTCCTCCCACTTGTATCGTTTAACAGAGATTTAGAATTAAGCCATCATTGACTAAACTTTATTACACATAAGAAAGACAAAACTACCAAAAACTAGATATGTCGATCATAACAAGGGCCTTGAATAATGAATAGTATGCAGGATAAGTTGTAAAGGAGTGTTTGCTTATGCTTGAAGAAGCGGATGATAAACCTACAATGTACAATTAACCTTATTCTAGAACCGAGTTGCACCGTTTATAGCATTGATAGGCGTTTTGGATATATTGTCAAGGACTAGCCAATTATCTTAATTACATTGTGCGTTATGTATAATATATGTATCTTTGTTTCTTCTTATGTTTTTCTTCTTTCAGACATGGGTCATTTATAATCACACACTGCCCTGTGGTCTGGACCCCTACAGATAGATACGAATTCATTGGGAAGTTAGAAAAATACAGAGAACTGAATAGGAGATTGTATGATCTACTTACTAATGATACCTTTCCTAGAGCAATTTTCACGGTTGACTTCTGGACAAGGATAGACACAGCTGAACCATCATCTTTAGCTTTCATACTGAAACCGTTGTATACACGTGGCAAGAACACATTGTATACAAATACGGAAGCCATACGGTCTTTTCACAAATATGCATATGAGCATAAACCAGTAAGCACAGTGTTTTATAATATAATATTCTAAATAATCTAAGTTCCGGGTGATGGGTTTATCGTTCTTTTGTTTCTATTGAATAGGATTCATGTTCATCATGGTTGGATGTGGAGAAAGTATTATACTCTGTCTTCCCAGAGGCGCCTGCAAGCTTATATCAGATGATAATTGACCGGCTGCATTTTTCAAGCAATACAACAGTTATCACGAACACACAGTAATATATAATTTTTTTTATTTATTTTTGCATAAATAATAGTAAATATACACATCTGGACACATAATAAAATATGTTTTTCTTGATTTCAGGGGATCTATGCCTTCCATCATAACGTTTCTGCAAGATGGACCCCATAAGTTTGAGTTCTAACTCATACATATCGTCCAAATCTTTTCCAATATGTGCCCCTTCGGTGATATTGGCATATTTGTTAGCGGCTTGTGATCAATTCTTACAATTACTATGTAAATTAAGTGTATACTATGTATGTAAATTTGTCTTTAAAAATTGATAGGAACGCGACACGAAGAGTGTAGAGTCTGTAGACTGAACATAGAAGTTAATTTTACAAATGCACGGCTCCTCCCTAAATATGAGATTGTTTTCCATTTCAGGTATGATATCTGCATATGGTTGCTCAACAGGAGCACCATTTATGTTTACGTATTATTGCACTCATGTTGGTTTTGTACGAATTTATGCACCTTAATTGTGGGGGCTGTATCAAATAGTGTAGAAAGACAAGTAAATTGTTTCACTTATTTTTATACACAGTCGTCGCTACAAAATAGTATATAAGGTATGTACAGGGCACAGGCAACATCTGCCAATTGTTTCTCAGCTTCAAAAGTAAAGCACAAAATCGTATTTTTAAGTTTTTTTTTTTTTTTTTGCAATTGCCAACAGTTCCCAATTTTCTGCAGAGGCAACATTTGCCAATGTGTTTAGTAGGTTTAAAACCAATGGCCTCCTCCATGTGCATGATGTAGCTAACAGGATCGGTTTTCACTTGGTAAAGAGCTCAACAAGAATCATCCCAAAACTTACATTATTCATATATTTGACTTTGACAGCCGGAAGTATGTATACAGGATCAAAATGTCCCGTGACCCTTTGTTGTCATGCGAGCTTTATTGATCGGAAGTGTGCATGATCCTTTTTCTTATTTTGTTTCTTTTCGAGTTATTCAGGATTACCAATGCAAGCTGCAAGACTGCCACAAGTAGGCGCAGTTGTCTCCACAAGCTCTTGGAGCTGAAATAATTAATGTATTGCAGTTGGTGTAAGATTGCAGCCAGAATACAAGATAATGGACAATTTCTACGGTAACAACTCAGACAAGGGGTTGCAAGTACCGAATATACTTTAATTTCGAACAAAGTTCTATATGTAGTACTGCGTAATGCTCCAGTGAACAACTCGTGTGTATATAGACATTTTAAATGGATATGAGCCTACAGATACAGTTGAAGCCCAACTTTGTTTGGGGAAAAACAATTTAGGATCCCACAAGCAGATCATCATCCACCCAATCATTCACCCAGAAAGAAAATCCAAAGAATCAAACAAGAAAGACAGAAACATAAATTTCAAAAAGATTTACCAAACTGACCTACAAGCCTAGATTACATGTGTACAAAAAACACAATCAAGATAAAATTCATGTAGGGTGTTAGTCATTACTCATTAGAGGAAGGAACGTAATCAGAGATGAAAAAATGGGACTAAAATATTATGCTTCCCTCTCGCATTTTGGATTAAATCATCGTTAATGAAGACAATAAAAATGACTACTGCGCGATCCAAGCCAATGCGACGGAGATTAAGGCCATCAACAAACACCAAGTAAAAGTGAAAAAACAACATGAAGGAGAAAAAGAAGCATCCAACCATGTGTAGCAGCAAGAGGGACAATAGCAACAGATGTAACAACCCTATCTGCATTACCCAAACTTATAACACATGCCATTAAGGCCACCACCTTGAACCTCTCTGGTATTACAAATTTACCCAAGTCCAACACATAATTAAACATATTTTGTGTGCAACTTCCGGATTGTTGGCTTCATTGTCTTTGTGACTGTGAGTTTGTATATTTTATGAAGTATATAAATCCACGAGGGTCTGTCAATGTGTTGTATACCATTTCACCAACTAGGGTCACCTAGTGGCTGTAAAAGCCATTACAAAATCTGAGTTGAAGTGCAAATTTTCCGGATTTTTGGGATCCGAAAGCATCATATTTCAATTATCAATTTCCATACTTACTATTAATCCAAACCTGAAACCATAATTGATGGCTTGCTTGAATAAATATTTTATGACAAAAATGATAGGTAGCTTTCAAACTATAAAAGTCACTTGTCATACATGGTTATCAAATCAAACTTTAAAATGTCTTTCTATATATTTTTTTTTATTTTCACATATGACTTTTTCCCCATAAAATATGTATTTTGCTAATTTTAAGTCGGGTTTTGGTCCCCGACAATCATTTGTCAGGACCGGTTATATAACAATCGATTTCTAAAACGTTTCAAAAAAAATTTATTGCTCGCTATAATTTTCCACGGATAGCCAGATTGTCTGTTCGCGAAAATTTTTCGCGGATAGGCAATCTGACTTATAGAGAACAATAATTTTTTTTTTTTTTTTAATCTGAGAAACAATTGTTCGGATCAGGAGTTAAGTTAGGTTATACTGATGGCACATATATATTTGTACAGTATATACGTGGAGGCTATATATATAAGACGAAGATTACATTTTACCTAGTAAATTATATATCAACGACCTCTTCCACTTCCAGACTTCCTAAACAAGATTGCCCGGCTGCTGCTGGAAATTCTTCTTTCAGATTTTTTCTTCTTCTCAACCATTAATTTCACCCAGAAAGGTATCAATTGATTTCAACAAGTACCGATCTACATCTACATGTCATGGCACAACAGGTTCTTCCCATCTGGGCAGTTTTTTTTTTTTTTTTTTTTAACTTTAGTTTCCTGTTTTCTGTATGGATCACTTGTTATTGGCATGTGTATTGAGATCTGTTTATCACTAAGCAAGTCTGAGTCTCTTGCTTTTTTGATACATATGTGCTATTGGCATGTGTATGAGATCTGTGTATTCACTAATATGAGGTTGCAGAACCACAACTTTAAATCACTAAGGTCAGACCACTAGACTATGACTATGTCCTTTCTTCACTGCTATTATTATCAATTGATTTTTGGATAGAGATATAGGGATCCCCCAAAAGCTAGAATATCCATGATATTCAAACCATAAATGTTTACTCGTAAGAATTTTTGCTTTGCTAATTGTACTAGTATTGTCTAGCGAAAAGTGTTAGTAAAGTCAAAAAGCACAACGAAGAGCGAGGAGTCTCTTGTAGCTTAAGCGCTAGGTGCAAAGCGAAGCTATATAACTTAATATATTGTTATATATATTAAGATTTGTATAAACACTAAACAATCTTATTATATAATTATATTGTTATCTATATTAAGATGTGTATAAACACCAAACAATCTAATTAATTGACTATAATCTCCAAACAAAGAACAAGGCCCATGTTTCATATTACTAAAAGATAGAGTATTAAGAAGCGGATAAAATTTAAATTTGTCTATAAGCATCTTTCTTGCCAAAATAGTCCCACTCTTCATTAGAATTGGGATCAAGACTCTTATTCTCCATAAATTCAATCTCCTCTTCCACATTCTCATACTCAACATCCTCGTCCTCAATCTCGTCAAATAGCTACCTAGTAAATGATCCAGAATTCCTCTTGCTTGAATTGGTCACTCTTGATTGTGACCTTGATCTATATAGTTGTTGTGTAACACTAGTGGCATTATAAACATCCCTATATGTCTAGCCATCTTCTTCATAAAAAATATAGTCATTTTTTGGTTTTAGAGTGGACATTTGACAAAACAACTTTGTAATGGGCTTTGAAAAAAAGTCCAAGGCTATGCATGAGTACTTTCAATGATTAATATACCAATTTAACCTTTCATTTGTGTGAAATGAATCATATGCAATTTAAAATCTCTTACACATATTTTTAAATATAATTGTAATTTTAAGTTCAAAAAAAAAAATATAATTGTAATTCTAGTTTAATCAGTTTACAATTACCATGCTGACAAGAGTGAAGTATAAAAACATTCAAAAATTCTATCTTTCTAAGTTGCACTGTTCTAAGAGGAACCATTAGAATATATACTTAACACTCAACTCTCTTTTTCTTAACTTGTCAAGAAAAAATTAAGACAAAAAAAAAGACATTTTCAAAAATTTACCATTACCAATTATTGCAATTCATTTTTTAAAATTGTGATACCATCTTTGAATTCCTAAGGAAAGAAACGTAAAAATTAACATGGGTGTATGAACCGCTTAAATTAACTGATCTAAAGTCCAATTAAACTATCTAGACATTCGGTATTAATATATATCATTTTTATCGTATAATTAATATACATTTTTTAGTAAACCTACATGTTTAATCCAATTTCGTTCATATACTAATTAAGATATATATATATATATATATATTTAAAAGTGCGAGTCATGGATCTCTATAATAATTTGTATATTTTTTACATTTTTACTATTTTAATCAATGTATCTATAAGTTTATCTTTATATAAGATAAGTTCGCCATTAGTTTTATTTATGCCGTATTATTTTATAAAATTAAATATATATCAATTTATAAATAATTTTAATTTTACATCAAGAAAGTAGTAAAGGTATATATTTTAACTTATATTTATTATAAATGTAAAAAAATAATACATGTATGCAAAAATTATGTGATATATATTACTCCCTCTGTCCCTCAAAGGAACTTAATTTGGTGTGTTATGAAATTTAATGGTCAAATTGATGTAGTTTTGACTAATAATTAATAATTACTATTAGAAAAGCTTTATTTCATAAATTTGTTATTCAATTTATAGCTAAACTTAAATAAATTTGACTCTTAAAAATTATGTATATTTTTTAGTTTTTCTTAATTTTTTTTTTAACAAATCGTACTTGCATTACTTAAAAATTATCACTCTCGAGTACATGATTAATAAAATAGGAGGAGTGACAAACCACTCTCCATAGCCTGACATAGAATTAATGTAGCATTTGCAAGCAAAAGAACCACACAATTCGCAGACCAATAATCGAACAATTAGCACGTGATAAATGTGCTTTAAAGATTTTGTCCAAGAAATGGTTTCTTGACAACAGCTCGCTCCAACCTGATTTAATATACTATATATAACTAAATTTTAAAACTCAAAAAAAAAAAAAAAATTATCGACACCATAATGGATTTCCATCAAGTTATTTTATTTGGTAAGAATCTGACTAACCACTGACAAGAAATATTCAATTCAAATTTCGTAATTCACAGTTTATAAATTAATAAATGTAAACTCTTTTGTAGTCAAAGTACAAAAAATAAGTATCAATGGCAAAAATATATTAGTATATAGTAGTCATTTGTTAATAGACAAGAAAGTAAAAATATATTCTTTTAAGAAGGATAATGTTTTAAAATAATTGATCTTAAAATTATTTATACAAGCTCGTGCATAAATTGGCTAATTTGTACTTGTTTGGTCAAGTGGCATGTAAGGGATAAATGAAAGGTTGGTCTTGTATTCAGTTCATCTTACCAAAAATGTTTTTGTATATAGTAAACACATGGTTATATTAGTAACTTCAAATTGAATAAAATGTCTCACCAAAACCCCTTGTTTTTGTATATGTTTGTTTGAAATTTGAATATTAAGTGGTAGTTGGTCAACCCCCTTATTTATGTGATAAGAAAGATAAGGAGTTGTTTATTAATGTGGAGAGAATTGTGGACATCAATTGAAAGAACCGTTTAACAGTCTAGTTTATAAAGTAGATTATACGTTCACTATGTTTACACAAAACTCGTATTTATAATTTAGTGGACATGGGAAGAAATGATATATATTAGTAGTAGGAACATGACCAGATACGACACTACTAGCTAGATTGTATCATCTACCATTTTTCTGATCCCCCTACACTTAGAAGTGCAGAATGCCAACAGGACATCCGGACATTCGCACAAGACCAAATACGGACTAAGGGAATAAAATTCAAATAAATATATGCATACGTAAAGGACTTCAGACTATTGCGATAAACCATCATTGTTAATTATCTGCTAGCCCCACATATAACAAACTTGGGTAAATACTCTTTTATCTCTAAAATAAATGTATTTGAAGTAAATAATAACATATTGTAAAAAAATTCACCTCCTTTCCCCATCAAGGAGGTTTTTACATTATTGTTGAGTTATTATCGGGGGTTTTCTCAAGATCAAATATTAATGTAAATGTATTCTTTTTCATCCGCATAATTATTGCCAAAATTAGATTAAAATTTTTTTGGAGATCGATTAATTTTCTTCGAAACTGTGTATATAAGCTAGTTTGAATTATCAATCATAGAATTTGTAGGTTTTCTTTATATTTCTCAAGGGGGGATTTTTCCAATTTTGTATTTATGATCCTATAATTATGTTCTTATTGAATTAAGAGAACTTTACCATTTTAGTAGTGTTTTCTAATTAGATGAATAAAAGATGAAGACATTAATATCTGAAAATTATGCTTTTTCCTAATGAATCCCACGTGTATACATGTGAACTTATAACAACAGATTCATGTGGTAGTTATGCAAGTAGATATGAAATCTTGTAAGCATTTCATCTTAATCAGCTACCAGGAAAATTTGTGTTGCAGGGCTGGTCCAGTTAAAATAAGGAAAGAACGTATGGCTAGGGAACCTTACAAAGAAATATCCGTCTTACTCTATAACGGTCCTATTAATTTGAATTATGCTGTGACTTCTGTATCTGCCAAGACGACAGATGAGGAGGTGCAAAAACAATCTCTTCGCAGTAAATCTCCTCCTGATAAAACAATTTTTAGCCATGGATCTGCATTAGTCAGTTTTGGAACATCACTTGTTTCTGTGGGCACTATGGTATATTGTATTGGGGGCTCAAACAGAGATAAATCCATGGGTTTCTTAGCTAGCAACGAGGTCAGGAAGTTTGACACAAACAAACCAGAACTCGGACTTGACTTTAGCCCCCCATCAATGAATCAGGGTAGATTTTTTCCGGCTGTAGTTGCCATTGGCAAGAAAATATATGCATTTGGTGGACTAAGCCAAACGGATTCCAATGACTCCCCCTGGGCCGAGTGCCTGGACACGAAGAAGCCTAAACATAAGCAAAAATGGAAGCCATTGACCCAACCCCCATCCCGCTTGGTGCTAGACTTCCCTCCATTTGCTATCCCTTACGAGGGTAATAATACCAGATTTATAGGCAGCTCTGACACCTGCATGGTTACTACCATCTTGATTGGCAGCCGACATGTCACCCAGGGTGCACTCCTCTATGGTGTGCATGATGGGTTGTGGACAGAATACAGGTTTAACCCAATATCAATGACAACTATACAGGTTTTGCATCCAGTTAATGTTTTGTGTGAGAAGACCATCTATTGGGTTGACGAAAGATACATATATGCCTATGACTTGCACAAGCACATTCTCTATGTGGGGTACACAGATGAGTCTCTGCTTCATGATTTCGGCTGTGGGTTTGACACTACGAGGATGGGACCCGTATTAATGCATTTGCAAGAGAACATTTTCTGTTGCTTTACAGTGTACGTTGAAAATCCTTTAGGTCCCTCCAAAACTGGAGTTGTGGAGTGCACCAAATTCCGAATTACTAAGGATAATCCTGAATCCAGTGTTGAAGGGATTCTGCATATACATGCTATGGGCTACCAATCCTATCGGTGTGAAACAATGTGCGAGTTGTCCGGTGTTGTGCCCATGTAAGGAGTTTCTGTTAGTTTACCCGAAAAAATTGATTAAATGCAACGAAAAAAATTCATTATAGTCAGTTTCCATCAGGGAATGGCAAAAAAAACAAGTAATTTACATTGCATTTGTATATCCTTGGACAATATTTGCTAAATTAATGTTGTGTACAGAAATATATGTTAATATATGTAAATAAGAATGACATGTTATGTGTTTTTAATTAATTTATAATAGAAAGGAGGATTTGTAAAGAAACATCTTGCATAATTTTTTAGTTTACAGACATTTTGCTATTGATATCAAATTTGCGCTGCAGTCGAGCAAGACAAGATACTCGATGAAATGACACATAGGCAGATAAATATCGTGGAGGAGGCCCGCTAACTTCTTGATTATAAAAGTCCAGAGAGATCCATGCGTGTTTGGGATTGCTTAAAATAAGTTACTTTTGACTTAATGGAGGTGTTTTTAACTTAAAGGAGAAAGTAAAGTTGTTTACTTTAAGTTGAATGAATGTGTTTGGGTAATTTTACTTAAAGTTAAATAGGAATTTAATAATTTTGACTTAAAGTGATATTTGACGTAAAAAATTTTTAAATTCATGATATTTAAGCTTCACAAGAATTGTGAAAAAAAAAAAAAAAAAAAAAACTCCATAAGTCATAAGTCAAAAGTACCTAAATGTAACTTCTGATTTAAAGCAGTTTTTTAACTTAAAGCCGGCTTAAAGTCACGTTATACAAACACACCAAAAACTCCTTAAAGGAGCTTTTGGCTTAAAGTAGCGTAACAGGCTTAGTAATAAGATGTTTTAACACCATGTACTTATAGTGTGTTTGGGATTGCTTAAAATAAGTTACTTTTGACTTAATGGAGGTGTTTTTAACTTAAAGGAGAAAGTGAAGTTGTTTACTTTAAGTTGAATGAAAGTGTTTGGGTAATTTTACTTAAAGTTAAATGAGAGTTTAATAATTTTGACTTAAAGTGAAATTTGACTTAAAAAAAATTTTAAATTCATAATATTTAAACTTTACAAGAATTGTGAAAAAAAAAAAAACCTCGATAAGTCATAAGTCATAAGTCAAAAGTACCTAAATGGAACTTCTGACTTAAAGCAGTTTTTTAACTTAAAATCGGCTTAAAGTTATGATTGCCAAACACTCCAAAAACAACTTAAAGCTAGTTTTTGCTTTAAGTTGATGTTGCCAAACATGCTCTTAGAGCAACTCCAATGCTCTTTCCTTTTCTTAACCCCTAAAATAGGGATTATTAAAAATATAGGTAATGAAAATTATGTTTCACTCCAATCATATATCCTATATTCATATCCTATATTTTAAAAGTAATTTTTAGTGTAATTTTTTGAAATTTAAATTTTGAACATTCTTATAAATTAATCAATGGGAGATGAGGTAGATGAGGTGGAGGATATAGGGGATCTAATTTTGATCCCTCAAATAAGGGGTTATATTTTCTCTCCCCTAAAAAATAAAGGGGATGAGGGGGTAGGGTTGGAGCTTTATTTTTAAACTAAAATTCCTATATTTGTCCACCTAAACACATTATAGGTAAGTAAAATTCCTATATTTATCCACCTAGACACATTATAGGTAAGAAACATGTATGGTTCGAGTTGCTATTAAACATCATTCTTTGTGCTAATTGTGCATTTTGTTCGGCTAGTTTATCTGCACTAGTCCACACCACAATTAGTAAAACCACTAGATAGTTTCTTAGAGCTCAGAGTTAGATGCTCTAAAATATCTTTCGAGGATTCGTTCAACTCCAATTGCATTAGAGCAAACCTTCAATGGTGTCAAGTTTGTCACATAATTAAAAATATTATTTTTTATATTTTTTCCTTGCACATCATTTTTAGCACTTCGTTTTTCAAAAAATGTTTCAATGGTTTGACACTCGTATATGTCAATTTCGTAAAAAATGTATAATATAAATAAATAATAGAAATAATAGTTTATTTATCATTGGGACCAAAGCAAGTTATCAAACGCTCGTTTCTCGAAGTTAGCTGAAGGAGACGTAAATAGTTCTTGGATTAGGTCACAGGAGTCAACAATCAAGGTACCAATGGATGCAACAACATTTCGAGAATATGATGCTTCAGGGATAGGGATGATGGTCAGAAATGCAAGGGTGAATTAATTATAAGCTAAGACAGTTTGTAAACATGGAGTTTCCTCTCCAGAGTTGTCAGAAGCCATGGCCATCAGACATGCTTTCAGTTATATCAAAACTAAAGCATGGCAAAGGGTTATTGTGGAGTCGGATTGTTTGGTGATAGTACAAGCAGTTCGAATTATAACAAAAAAGAGTTGATACAATAAAATGGATAAATGACTAATACAATGGAATGGCTTAGTTCATCTTTACATTGCCAACAAGTATCTCTATATATAGAGTTTTACAATCTGCAGCTTACAATGTACAAGGAATAAAGAAACTATTTGTACAGGACTGAATGTTCTTTAATCGGTTGTGACCATGTGTGACCACATGAGCATGTGAGCATCTGACTGTGAAAACATGGTGCCAACTTCAGTTGTCTAGTTGTGGTGATGATCATGTAATGTGGTGGAAACTGACACTGGTCATGTGATTGTTAGAAAATGGAAAGTTTGAGGCATATTTATAATATGTTCTTGATGTAATTTCCAGAAACTAACAAGTGGAGGCTGTTCCTTGTAATGAGGACTTAAACTTTCATGTTTGGATCTAAGACATTTTCTTAGTGGAATCCATAGATAAATTGAGTTGAAAGAAGGAGATTTGAATTCAGGTTGCAGATGGAAATCATGGCCATGATATATATTTCATGATCATGAAGAGGCATCAAAAGAGATGGGATATTCAGAAATGTTTCATGCCCATGAGAAAGTTTTCATGTCCATGAATGTATACTTGGTTGGTCAGAAACGTTTCATGCCCATGAGGAAGTTTTCATGCCCATTATGTGCAACTGATTTTAAATTAGATATTGATTTATTTTAACAGGTTTCAGATTTATTTGTTACAATAGTACTGGAAATTTGGGTCAGTATTTGGATCAAATCCTGATGGAAATTTGGATCAGTACTTGGAGTAATATCCTGATGGACTTGGTCAGACATCAGATACTGATGGGCTAAATCCTGATGGATATCAGTTCCTGACAAGCACTGAATCCTGATCCTGATGAACACCAAATCCTGATGTTACTGATGACCAAATCCTGATGCTTATGTAACTGAAAAATAAATACTGATGCGGTTAATGCAATTAAATCAGAATATTTACTTTCCTTTTATGGAGTATCAGTTACGTTTTATTCTTGGTATTATAAATATACAGAATATAATAGAACGTTGGATGGAAGAGATACGATACATCCTATGGAGAGAAAACCCTCGTAATCTTCTTTCTCTCTGCTCTCTCAACACATACAGAAGAGATACATAATTCTCAGGCGAACTGAGGTGCTGGTCGCTGTTGATCACTGGTGTATTTGTGAACCCTTTGATCGGTGCTGTTTTATCCTGGAAGTGATATTGCTGCAACCCAATCACAACGTAAGTGGGGCAATATTCTCTTCAAGAACAGCCAAGTCTTCTCGAAGGGCTTGGTGACTCAGCTGTGTTCTCTCTCTCTTGTTGTCTTGGCTTAAGCTACTGTGAGAGATAAGTGTTCTTACTTTTCTTGTTAATTACAGTTACTGATTATACTCTTGTTTATGCCTTCGTGTTTTGTTTCGTTATTTGGTTAATTACCTGTTCTTGTTTATTAATATATATCACTGCCTCATTGTTGTGTTTAGTGTAAAATACCCAACAATCTTGAAGAGAATAATTGTGTTATATATTGTTAATTAACAAGATGGTTAACGAAACTGAAACTCCTGTTGTTGAGACTAGCTCTGGGTCTGGTGTTACTGTACCCACCATTGATTGGACTACGTACCGTTTCCCACAACCTATCGATATGTCAGGTATGCCTGATAAATTCGGTGGGGGTGTTGGTTTTTCTCGTTGGCAGAAAAAGATGAAACTGTGGTTAACGGTAAAGGGTCTATGGCCGGTGGTGCAGTATGAGAAACCAATCGTGGTTAAGGAGAAAGCTGAAACTGTTAAGGCTTGTACCATGTGGGAGGAAAAGGATGGGGTGGCTAGGGCTGCAATTCTGGCAGCTTTAGCGAACACTCTGTTCGATGTTTATTCATCTGACTCCTACACTGCTAAGCTCTTATGGGAGAAGCTTGACCAGACACATAATACTGACTCGCAAGGGTTGGAAAAGTATTATGTGGCTAGGTTCCTTGACTTTAAACTGGTGGATACGAAGTCCATGACTGAGCAGGTGCATGAATTTGAGATGTTGGTTCATGCTTTGAAAGAGTCTGGTATGGACCTTCCTGAAAAGTTTCAGGTTATGTCTGTGATTGAAAAGCTCCCTAAGTCTTGGGAAGAGTTTGCACTCTCCCTGAAAAGACAGAAAGGAGAGATCACTTGGACAAACCTGATGTTGGACATCTCTGTGCAGGAGCAACACAAGTCCAAGCAAGGACATGTGATGCCTACTGAACATGCTGGGAGTTCGAAGGTGAATGTAGTGACTGTAGGACATAAAAGGAAGTCTGTCACTAAGAAGGAAAACACTAAGTCTAAGGACAAGAACAAGGCTAAGAAACCAAAGGCAAACAAACCATGTTGGTCTTGTGGACAGGTTGGTCATTGGAGCAAGGACTGTCCTGAAAAGAAAGCTAAGAAACCAATTGTGGGAGCACAAGCTAACACTGTGCTTGGAACCACTGGTGGGTCTACGGTTAACATGGTTATTGGTGAAGCTGTTGCTTCTGAAACTGACAACGGGTATGTGACCTACAACCCTGTACTTCTTTCCACTCATTCGTCTCATGAATGGTTGATTGATACTGGAGCTAATGTACATATTTGTACTGATATTACTCTGTTTGTATCTTATCAACAGACTCATGGAATGACTGTGACGATGGGGAATGCGAGTGTAGCTCAAGTACTTGGAATAGGAAACGTGGACCTGAAGTTCGCTTCTGGGCGTGTTCTATCCCTCACTAGAGTGCACCATGTTCCTGATATTCGTAGAAATATAATAAGTGGAAATTGTTTAGTTAAGGATGGTTTTGAAGTTTCTTTGAAATGTAATAAAGTAGTTATTACAAATACTGGTGTATTCTTTGGCAAAGGTTACTTGTCTGATGGATTATTTTTAATAAATGTTGAGCCTGTTTTGGGCAGTTTTATTAATAATAATGTTGTTCCTTCTGTTAATTGTGTTGAATCATCTGATTTGTGGCACGCACGTCTTGGTCACTTGAATTTTGGTGCTCTAAAGAATATGATGAACTTAGAGTTGATTCCAAAACATGCCATTGATAAGAAATCTAAATGTCAAGTATGTGTGACTGCTAAACTAACTAGGAAACCCTTTTATAATGTGGTTAGGGATTCGAATGTGTTAGATTTAGTGCACACAGACATATGTGAATTTGGTGGTGTTTTGACCAAGGAACATAATAGATATTTCATTACCTTTATAGATGATTGTAGTAGATATTGTTATGTTTATTTGCTTAAACATAAAGATGAAGCACTAGATAAATTCATTATGTTCAAAACTGAAGCTGAAACACAAACTGGTAAAGTACTTAAACGTTTGAGATCAGATAGAGGTGGTGAGTATACGAGTAACTCGTTTAATGAATTTTGCAAGAGCAATGGTATAGTTCATGAGGTAACTCCACCATACACACCTGAGTCTAATGGGGTGGCAGAACGAAAGAACAGAACCTTTAAGGATATGATCAATAGTATGTTGATTAATTCTGGGTTGCCTAAGTACATGTGGGGAGAAGCTCTGAATACGGCTTGCCATATTCTGAATAGAGTTCCTCTGAAACACATGGACAAGACACCTTATGAATTATGGACAGAGAAAAGGACTAGTTTAAAATATCTTCGTGTGTGGGGGTGCCTTGCAAAGGTACTAGTCCCTGAACACAAGAGAAAGAAACTAGGTCCGAAAACTGTTGATTGCATCTTTCTGGGCTATAGGGAAACCACTACGGCTATGAGATTTTTAGTATTAAAATCTGACATAGATGGGATAGTGGCTAATTCCATAGTTGAATTTCGTGATGCAACATTCTTTGAGGATGTGTTCCCTATGAAGACTGGTATACCTCAGGGTATTCCTGATGATGATCCCACTCACACATCGAGGTCCATTCCTGATCATGTGGAAAGGATGACAAATGTGGGGGCAGATCCTGATAGTAGCTCTATTCCTGATGAAGTAGAGGAACCTAGAAGGAGTAAGCGTGCTAAGGTAGTCAAGGATTTTGGAGGTGATTTTATCACTTACAATATCGAGGATGAACCTTTAACTTTCAGACAGGCCATGGATTCTTCAGAATCTAGGTACTGGAAAGGTGCTGTAAAAAGTGAAATTGACTCTATTGTTTCGAATGGAACATGGGAGTTGGTTGATCTACCTCCTGGGTGTTCTACTATAGGATGTAAATGGGTCTTCAAAAGGAAGATGAATCCTGATGGCTCAATAGATAAGTATAAGGCTAGGCTGGTAGCTAAGGGCTTTAAGCAAAAGGAAGGCATTGATTACTTTGACACATACTCTCCAGTTGCTAGAATGACAACAATTCGAATGCTTATAGCATTGGCTTCTGTACATGGTCTTATCATCCATCAAATGGATGTAAAGACAGCTTTTCTTCATGGTGAACTTGAAGAAGAGATTTATATGGATCAGCCTGAGGGATTTGTTGCCTCTGGGAATGAAAGGAAAGTATGTAAGTTAATCAAGTCTATATATGGCTTAAAACAAGCTCCTAGAGACTGGCATAAAAAGTTTGATGAAACTGTTTTAGAATCAGAATTTGTAGTTAATGAAAGTGACAAGTGTGTCTATTACATGGTTAAAGGAAATGAATGCATTATTGTGTGCCTGTATGTGGATGATATTTTATTGTTTGGAACCAATATTGAGATTATTAACGAGACAAAAAGTTTCTTGAAAAGGCTTTTTGAAATGAAGGATATGGGAGAGGCTAGTGTGATTCTTGGAATCAAGTTGACTCAGTCAACTGATGGAATAACCTTGTCACAATCTCATTATATAGAGAAATCTATACTTGAGAAGTATGGTTATTCAAATTGTAGAATCGCTAGTACTCCGTATGATCCTAAAATTGCCCTTGTCAAGAATAGTTCAGGAGTACCTGTGTCTCAGTTAAGGTATTCTCAGATTATTGGGAGTTTGCAGTATCTTGCTAATGGTACTAGGCCTGATATTTCATATTCAGTGTCTAAGTTAGCAAGATATACAAGCTGTCCAAACAAGACTCATTGGGATGCTCTTGATAGAGTGCTTAGGTATCTGAAAGGCACCATATATCTTGGTCTGCATTACAGGAGGTTTCCTGGAGTGCTAGAGGGATATAGTGATGCAAGTTGGATAGCTAAGAAGTCTGGTTCCAATGGAGTGACTGGATACCTGTTTACCCTAGCGGGTGGAGCAGTATCTTGGAAGTCTTCTAGACAGACTGTTATAACTCGGTCTACTTTTGAGGCTGAGTTGTGTGCATTAGATGCCACGGGGACTGAGGCTGAATGGTTACATGGACTCATGTCAATGTTACCTGTAGTAAGTCGTCCACTTCCTGCTTTTGCTGTTCATTGTGATAGCCGTACAACTATCGACAAGATAAACAGCAAGAAGTATAATGTGAAAACAAATAGACATATCCAAGTTAGACTGAAGTCTATAAGGGGTTTAATGTCTGAAAGGATTATTGCTGTTGAGTTTATTGGAACTCAAGAAAACCTAGCTGATCCTTTGACTAAGGGGCTTGAGCATGCTGTAGTCCTTAAGTCTAGGTTGGGGATGGGACTGATAGCCCATTGTAATTCATCTACAGCGGGAACCCAATACACATGAGAGGAGATCCCTCGAAAGTGTATTCAATGTGGTAATAACAAGTTGTAAGGGTGAATTGGTTGTACCTTTAACTACATAGATTGATACTCACGTATCTGGAGTCTATCCCCTGTAAACCTAAAAGGTACTGTAACTGCCAGTATAGCAAGAGTTATTTGAACTCTGAATGGGGTCAAGTCATATGACGAGATGCTAGCAGTACATCTCTGGAGATGCCCAGCTAAGCGAATATAATTGTGTGGTCGCAATTAGAGGAAAGGGTTATTCCTTGAAGCATTCGACGAACAGGATCGAGACATGACCTTTAACGTCTCAAAGCCGTAGATTAGCACCATAGCCTTTGATTTGTCGTCGTCTATGGAGTGTGGTTACACCAAACGGATAAAGATTCAAGGTGAAACATTCCATCTGAATCCGGTAGCCATCGAAGTAGAGGACTTAGGAGGGTTCAAACCCGGAAGGGTACCTACTCTGAAAAACAAGTCATGATGAGGATAGATATGTATTTGAATTTCTGTATGGATTCGTGGGGGATTGTTAGAAAATGGAAAGTTTGAGGCATATTTATAATATGTTCTTGATGTAATTTCCAGAAACTAACAAGTGGAGGCTGTTCCTTGTAATGAGGACTTAAACTTTCATGTTTGGATCTAAGACATTTTCTTAGTGGAATCCATAGATAAATTGAGTTGAAAGAAGGAGATTTGAATTCAGGTTGCAGATGGAAATCATGGCCATGATATATATTTCATGATCATGAAGAGGCATCAAAAGAGATGGGATATTCAGAAATGTTTCATGCCCATGAGAAAGTTTTCATGTCCATGAATGTATACTTGGTTGGTCAGAAACGTTTCATGCCCATGAGGAAGTTTTCATGCCCATTATGTGCAACTGATTTTAAATTAGATATTGATTTATTTTAACAGGTTTCAGATTTATTTGTTACAATAGTACTGGAAATTTGGGTCAGTATTTGGATCAAATCCTGATGGAAATTTGGATCAGTACTTGGAGTAATATCCTGATGGACTTGGTCAGACATCAGATACTGATGGGCTAAATCCTGATGGATATCAGTTCCTGACAAGCACTGAATCCTGATCCTGATGAACACCAAATCCTGATGTTACTGATGACCAAATCCTGATGCTTATGTAACTGAAAAATAAATACTGATGCGGTTAATGCAATTAAATCAGAATATTTACTTTCCTTTTATGGAGTATCAGTTACGTTTTATTCTTGGTATTATAAATATACAGAATAGAATAGAACGTTGGATGGAAGAGATACGATACATCCTATGGAGAGAAAACCCTCGTAATCTTCTTTCTCTCTGCTCTCTCAACACATACAGAAGAGATACATAATTCTCAGGCGAACTGAGGTGCTGGTCGCTGTTGATCACTGGTGTATTTGTGAACCCTTTGATCGGTGCTGTTTTATCCTGGAAGTGATATTGCTGCAACCCAATCACAACGTAAGTGGGGCAATATTCTCTTCAAGAACAGCCAAGTCTTCTCGAAGGGCTTGGTGACTCAGCTGTGTTCTCTCTCTCTTGTTGTCTTGGCTTAAGCTACTGTGAGAGATAAGTGTTCTTACTTTTCTTGTTAATTACAGTTACTGATTATACTCTTGTTTATGCCTTCGTGTTTTGTTTCGTTATTTGGTTAATTACCTGTTCTTGTTTATTAATATATATCACTGCCTCATTGTTGTGTTTAGTGTAAAATACCCAACAGTGATGTGGTGGAAGACTGACTCAGCTACTATGAATCTGTAATACGCCTCCTCAAAATTGCCGTTCCATCAGCAATGGCTATTTTGGACCTTAAGAACTGAAATCGAGTA
Organism: Kitagawia praeruptora; assembly: GCA_037693485.1. NCBI lineage: Eukaryota > Viridiplantae > Streptophyta > Magnoliopsida > Apiales > Apiaceae > Kitagawia > Kitagawia praeruptora. Next base: position 42,356,699 of record CM075351.1, read on the forward strand.
CGGTGTAAAGGCTTTGTGAGCAAATCAGCAAGCTGATCCTTGGTGCTAATATGAGAGACTGATAGCAGACCCTTGGCAACAATGTCACGCACGAAATGAATGTCAACAGAGATATGTTTCATGCGAGAATGCATGACAGGATGCAAAGAGAGATGAGTGGCTCCGATGTTGTCACAGTAAAGGACTGGTGGTTTTTGTAGTGGAAAATGTAACTCATGAAATAAGTTCTGAATCCATCGAAATTCTGAAGTGGCCGTAGCAAGGGACCTATATTCAGCCTCTGTCGATGATCATGCAACTGCACGCTACTTGTGAGAAGACCATGATATGGGATTGTCACCTAAGAAAATTATGAACGCTGAAGTGGAAGATCTATCATGTGGATTGCCTGCCCAATCAGCATCGGAATAAGCACGAACCATAGACGCAGGTTGTCTATGGAGAAGTAAGCCATGAGTGATGGTTCCCTTGAGATATCGCAAAACACGTTTGACTGCAATCCAATGGTCTTCAGTTGGATTTGAAACGAACTGTGCTAGTCGATGTACTGCAAAGGCTATGTCAGGCCTAGTAAAAGCGAGGTATTGTAACTCACCAATGGCTTGACGATAAATCGTTTGATCACATGGCGGAGCTTGGGAGTCGCCTTTCCATTCAACAGCTGCCATTGGCGTGGATAAAGGTTTTGCACCCTCCATATGATGCCGATGCAAGATGTCACTAATATACTTATGTCGAGAAAGGAACAAACCTTCTTTACAAGCCAATACCTCGATTCCTAAGAAGTAGGATAATGGGCCAAGATCTTTCAAAGCAAATAATTCGCCCAGCTTCTTGATAATAGTTGCAATGAAAAGATCATCAGTACCAGTAATCACAATGTCATCAATGTACACGAGGACAAACATGTGAACTGGGTTGTGATGAAAGACAAACAGGGAGGTATCTGACTTGGACTGCAGGAAGCCAAGTGCAAGGAGTGCAGTAGCAAGAGCAATGTGCCACTCTCTTGAGGATTATCGTAACCCATAAATTGTCTTTCGCAGACGACAAACGTGTGAAGGGTACATAGGGTCAACAAAACCCGGAGGTTGATGCATAAAGATGACTTCCGATAGGGTACCATGAAGGAAAGCATTGCTTACATCGAGTTGTCGAATCTTCCAGTTGTGCATTAAAGCAATAGATAGAATCAAACGAATTGTTACGGGTTTTACAACAGGGCTAAAAGTCTCTGTAAAATCCAAACCTTGACGTTGATGAAAGCCTTTTGCTACGAGACGTGCTTTATACTTCTCGATGGTGCCATCAGGTTTGCGTTTTAGACGAAAAACCCATTTATAACCAATAATATTCGTGGCTGAAGAAGAAGGAACTAATTCCCACGTGCCATGCTTGAGTAGAGAATTAAATTCGTCAAACATAGCCCTTCGCCAGTTAGGATCCTTTATGGCAGTAGAAACACAGGTTGGTTCAGTTGGGAGAGGTAGAGGATGCTTTGTTGCTGTGTAGGACTTGGGTATCTTTGGTTTAAAGATATTATTCATGGAACGAGTGGTCATAGAATGAATACGATCGACTTGTTCAGATGCAGTGTCACCTTCATGTTGGTTATTAGTATTGACAAGGTCGTCGTGAAATGATGCTGAAATGGGAACAGGAGATTGTGAAGGTGGATGATGGGATGAGTGCTCGTTTGGACCAGGTTGCAAAGAGTGAGGTTGCAGTGAGGTACTTTATTGCTGTATAGAGGCTGATGAGTCGTCCCTGGTATCAGATGAAGTTGGGATAGCTAATGTTGGAGGGACACTATGTGGCATGGGGAGTAATACGCTGCTTCCTGGAACATCATCATCTCGACTAGACGACTGTGGTGAAACATTGTCCCTATTGCTGGAAAAGAAGGCTTTTCCAGGAAAAGAAGGCTTTTCCAGGAAAAGTGAACTCATCAAATTGGACGTGTCGTGATATGAACATGCGTTTGTTGGCTAAATCATAGCAACGATAAGCACTCTGACTCAGCGAATAACCGAGAAAGAGACATTCTCGTGAGGGAGGTACCAATTTGTGGTTTGCATACGGTTTTAGCCATGGAAAACATAAGCACCCAAAGATTCTCAGTTTATCGTAATTAGGAATCTTGTGAAATAATAATGCAAAGGGACTGCTTCCTTGCAGCACTGTAGAAGGAAGACGATTGTAGAGATAAACAGCTGTCTCCATAGCATATGACCAAAATTCATAAGGCAAATAAGCATAGTGTAGTAAGGCGCGTCCCATTGTAGTAATTTGCCTGTGACGCCTTTCAGCCGTTCCATTCTGCTGGGGGGTATGAGGAGCAGAAGTGTACCAGCTTATGCCATGAGTAGAAAAATATCGTCTGAGTGCTATAAATTCACCACCATTATCGGAGTAGAAATTTTTAATTTGAGTACCAAACTGTCTTTCTACCAATGCATGATATAAAGGAAATATTTCAGCAACTTGCGATTTTCGCTGCATAGGGTAAAGCCAAACAAATTTTGTAAAATGATCAACAAGAATTAAATAGTAGCGATGCCCATCAATAGAAGTGACAGAAGTAGGACCCCAAACATCTGCATAAACATACTCTAAACATGTGGAACTAACAAGAGAAGTTTCTTTAAATGGAAACTGTTGGCTCTTATTAAGATTGCAAGAAACACAAGACAAAAGATGCTTAGAAGAACTTGAACAAACTGGTAACTTAAATTTTTTGATAATGTTGGTGCATAAACTGGGATTAGGATGTCCTAAACGATGGTGCCAACAAGAAGTGGATGCTCGTACTCCCATGTGCGCAACTGGCCTTGGAGGAAGGTTAAGTTGATATATCCCCTTGTCAAATTTGCCTTGCAACAACGTCTCCCCTGATTCCTGGTCCTTCACAACAAAAGTGTAGGGATGAAACTCAATGAAGACTTTGTTTGTCTTAGTAAACTCATGAACAGATAATAAATTTCCGTGAGCTACTGGGACACACAGAATATTAGAAAGCAAAAGATTGCGTGAAGGATGTGAAATAGTAGAACTCCCAATATGAGAGATAGGCAAACCTGAACCGTCAACAATTTGGACTTCATCTGTTCCATTATATTCAGAATGGATGGAAAGGTTGTTGAGGTCAGAAGTAAGGTTATGTGAGGCTCCAGAATCCATCAACCATTGAGTGGAACAAGTTGAATGAGGCGGAGTAAACGCTGCATTAGTAGTATACTGGATTTTGTTGCACTGTCGAGCAACATGGCCTGGGATTCCACAAAACTGGCAAACAACCGAGTGACGATTTTGGTTGTAAAAATTGTTTTGATTCTGATAACCACCTCTGTTCTGATAGTGATTACGCCCACGTGCTCTGCCTGGGTTGTTGTAACATGAGTCACGATAGTTGCCTCCTTGACTGTTGTTTGAGCGATTGGAGTTGTAGCTTTGGTTCTTAAAATTGTTGTTTCTGGGGCGTGGTGATGAGGCAGTGTGTGCTGCATTATTTGCTGTGGCTACCAAGTTTGTAGCAGTGGCCTCATAACGTTTAACTGAGGCCTCATACGAAACAAGAAGATCGTGCAACTCTTCAAAAGGTAAAGGCCGTTCTCTGGCCCTAATCGGGGCAGCTATTTCTCTATAAGCTGCACCAAGTCCTGTTAGGACATACAGGGTAAAGTCATCATCTGACACAGGTTTGTCGATGATTGCAAGTTCATCAGTCTTCGACTTGATGTGTTGTAAAAAATCTGAAACAGACATGTTGCCAATTGTCGATAGAGTTAAGTCTTCTTTTAGTTGAAGGACTCTAGTGCGCGATGTGGTCGCATATAAGCGAGATAAAATAGACCATACCTTCTGTGAGGTATTAGCAGCATCCACTAATGGCATAAGTTCAGCTGAAAGTGAACCAAGCAAAGCTGACATAATTAACTGGTCTTGTCTAAACCAATGAGTATATTCATCGATCCAAAGTCCATCCTTATCGAGTGCAGGTAGAGGAACTGAGCCATCTAAGTATCCAAGCAGGTTATAGCCATTAAATAAAGAAACTACAAGGTTTCTCCATGAGGGATAGTTTTTTGCTGTGAGGGCTAAGGGAATTTGTTGGTGATAATTGATAGCAATTAGTTGTTCACCTGTGGGTGAAGGCATGGTGTGCTTGTTGGTTGATGTTGAACTTTCAATGATATTAGAGGGAGGAGTTGAAGGCATTGTCATGTTGATGTCTTTAGACAGTTTTGCTCTGATACCATATAACAAAAAAGAGTTGATACAATAAAATGGATAAATGACTAATACAATGGAATGGCTTAGTTCATCTTTACATTGCCAACAAGTATCTCTATATATAGAGCTTTACAATCTGCAGCTTACAATGTACAAGGAATAAAGAAACTATTTGTACAGGACTGAATGTTCTTTAGTCAGTTGTGACCATGTGTGACCACGTGAGCATGTGAGCATCTGACTGTGAAAACATGGTGCCAACTTCAGTTGTCTAGTTGTGGTGATGATCATGTAATGTGGTGGAAACTGACACTGGTCATGTGATGTGGTGGAAGACTGACTCAGCTACTATGAATTTGTAATACGAATCAAGGTTCCTATGATGTCTTCTTTTGATCGCATAATATAGAGGAGTGTCGATCTATGGTGCAGGAACTAAGTATAGTATCACTATTTGGCGGTTCATGATGTCATATTCTTTTTCAATTCGAATTTTCGATATGAGGTTTGTTCCTATTGGATTGGTTATTGTTTTGAAAGCTTATTTATCTAATTAATAAAATCTTTTTGTTCATAAAAAAACATGTCAAATAATAGGACTAAAATATCTAACAAAAAAAAATAAAAAATTAAATTATTGTCACATTATAAAATTAAATTCAATATTTAACTTTTACATTGGCACTAAATAGAATTAAATTTAAATATATGTCAATAACTAATTTTTTAATATGTGTTATCATAATTTAATATTTTTTTTTAATTTTACGCTAGCATTCTATGTAATAATTATAGCGTATCGTGCTCAATATTAGCACTAAATATACTTTTTTGTTATTTACCGACATGGTTTAGGATTGTATTAGAATACAACAAGACTTACTCGGTTATAATACCACTCAAAGTGGTGTCTGAGGAGGGTATATGTACGCAGACCATGGCCCTATACAATAGGGAGGCTGTTTCCGAAGGACCCCCGGCCAAGTACAGAATTACAAATACAGAAAGGAAACCTAATACAAACTAGGAAACTCACGCACACGCAGGAGTCGAACCCCTGACCTCCTTCAAAGGAGGCCAGTGACTCAACCACTGCACCAACATGTTGTTGGCTGGATTGTATTAGAATGATGCATTGTATTTTATAAAAAAGTAGAGCAATAGTTTCAATTGAAGTATTTCACTGGCCATTCATATGCCCTTGAAGCGAATCAATACCTATATATACCTGTCTAGCGTCGTACCAGAAAATTTTCATGATTGCTAAATGCAAATCAGATTACTCAATATAAATTAGTGGAATTATATTATTGTCCTTCCTACTTTTTTGTGTAAATAGTGTGTAGAGACCCTAGTCATGCATTGTTTTCCGTGTAATCATTTAATATATATTTTTCAAACAGTAAATTTACCGATTACAACAAAACAAATTTTTTTGACTTCTTCATATTTATTAGTCAAATTAGGTGTATATATTTCACTTATTTTAGTTTGATAATACTTTATATTACTCAACCGCACACGTCTCAATAGTCATTGCTGCTTCAGTTTACTCTTCAAATATAAGTAGTTATTTGAAAGTCTAAAATTAAGAAAGTTAGCTTGATATTACTCTCCACTTCTTTTATTTTAATTTATAAAAAATTGAATAATAACAAATTAATTAGGAAAGTCAGTTTGATAATAATTTATATTTAAATATAAATTAGTAAATAATTAATATATTTATATTTAAATATATTATGATATTTTTATGAATCTAAAATTATTTATTTCTAATATATAATAAATATTATAATATTATAAAAAAATTATTTATCATATATATATATATAACTATAAAAATGATTAATATAATAAGAATTTATTCATTATATCCTTATATATAATAAGCGTAAGAGGGATTCTATCCACAATTTTGGTTTAGTCATTATTTTTTGTCACTGTACTATCAAAATAATCTCAACCGTCGAATCTAATATTTTTAAAAATAGACGATCAAGATTATATCATATTAAAAAAAATCATAATCTAAAAAAGATATAATTAAAAAAGGTTGTATTGGGATTGAATTTTAAAAAAAAAAATTATAATATGAAAATAATATAATCATGATTGAATGTGTAAAACCTAATATATATAAATTTTTTAACAACAATTTGATATGTAATAACATATAAATTTTAAAATTTTTAAAAATATATATAATATGAAAAGGATATAATCATGATTGAACGTGTAAAACCTAATATATATCAATTTTTTAACAACAATTTGATATGTAATAACATATAAATATTAAAAAATTAATATATTTAGTAGATATTAAAAAAAAGACCGTGGGGTTGTAAGTAAAAAAGATATAGATGTCATGTGTCCATCAACATTGACGCATACAGATTCAGACAACAAAACAAAACATCTAATTTAAAAGAGATTAATATAGTAATATGTAGTATAAAATAAAAAAATTGTTTTATCTGTAATGTAACAAAATAAAAAAATTGTTAGTCATAAATAAAAAAAATAAAATACAATAACATTTACTTTTTAAAATTTTATAAAAAATTAAAAGAGATTAATATAGTAATATGTAGTATACATCTAAGTTTAACAAAATATATTACTTTATAATATATTATTTTTTTAAAATAAATATTTTTGTTATTGAACTAATAAATTTTAGTAAAGAAAATATTTGTAAATTATTTTTAAGATAACATGAAAAATAATATGAATTTACATAATAAAAATTAAAAAATTTAATGCTTACATTAGGTCAAGCAAGATGAAGCTGTATCTTTCCCACATAATCACACGTGAATACGTGATGTCTTTAGGTGGATAGGTATGTGTATATTTAATAAATACAACGCACAGAATATTAGGAGCCTGAGGATGTCCTTAGGTAACACCCTGAGGTTAAAAGAAATTTGTACTTATAATCAAGTGGGCCCCGCAGGGGCATTTTTGTAAATATAATATCCATCCCTTGCATTTACAAAAATGTCCCTAATTTACTACTATAATTGTTTTAACCTCAGGGGTGTTACCTGAGGACATCCTCAGGCCCAGCATACTCAAGTAGATTATACGTGCACTTTATTTAAAAAAGTAAAAAGGACAGAAAAATAATTTTTACAAATTGCATTGAGTAATTTGATTTGCATTTAGCAACACCCAAAATTTTTGAGACTTAAAATGTCCTTTTTGCCCCTTATTGTTTTGTCCAAACATGTGTCCGACTTTCCTGCCAACAACATGTTGGTGCAGTGGTTGAGCCACTGGCCTCCTTTGAAGGAGGTCAGGGGTTCGACTCCTGCGTGTGCGTGAGTTTCCTAGTTTGTATTAGGTTGTATTTCTGTATTTGTAATTCTGTACTTGGCCGGGTCCTTCGGAAACAGCCTCCCTATTGTATAGGGGCATGGTCTGCGTACATCTACCCTCCTCAGACACCACTTTGAGTGGTATTATAACCGAGTAAGTCTAGTAAGTCTTGTTGTTGTCGTTTATGTGTCCGACTTTCCTCTTTGTCCGAACAGTTGCGAGTCTGCTCTGTGCCTTGTCCATATGGATGTAAACCACGCAGGCCAAACCCAGGTGCTTACACTGCCGCGGCGAACAAGATGCTCCAACGAATTTTGCTGCTAAGGTTTCTCTGGTCTCTTTTGTTTTTAAAGCTCCGGGTAAATTAAACAGCCAGACTCGAACGCTGAAGTTATCGATGGCCTCAGACAATCAACATCAGGAGATTCATCTCCCTCGCGATGTCCTGGCCTCCGATCAGTCTTCGGGTATTTTTGTGCCTAAAAATTATATGTAGGATTTAGAATTGTGCTTTATGTGTGTTTGGCTTCTCACTGTTTTCATTTGTCTCCTTGGTTTTGACTTTCAGTTTTGAATTTTGATTACTTTTTTGCGTTTGTGCATTGTTCACCTCTGTCATTATCTTGCTTTGGAATCGCACTATTATTATATACAGTAGTTCCTGATCTGGTATTTATGCAAATGTCATGGAAATGGTAATTAGGCTCCAAGCCAATACTTTCGGTTGTGCTTCATTAGGAATAAGTCTGTTGGATTCTTGCAGTTAATCAACAGATGTCATTTTCCCAAGACTTCTGCGTTTTACTTTTAAGTTAACTAACGCAAAAGAGGCCACACATAAAGTAAGTTTGTATATGTAATATTAAGGGACAATTAAGATAGGTTTTTAGCACGATGCATAAAAAGAGACAATGCTGCATCGTGCACAGAATTATAGTTGCTTGCTCATTCTTGTATGACTGCTTTACATTTAAATTAATTAACCCAAAAGAGGCCTCACATAAAGTGACTTTGTGTCTGACTCCTGCATTCATATAAATTTCACCAATTAAAAACTTTGAAAATGCCATTTCAGTCATGTCACATCGGAAACTTTATTTGAGAACACTACCCAAAATGGAGAAACGGGATAGTCAAGTTAAGATCTGTAAATCGTTTTAATGCAGAATGGAAATTAAAATTGAAAATTTTCATCCGAATAGTAAATATATATTCTTGTCTCTGGTCGGTAATATATGATCGATGATTTGAGTTTAAGTTTACGGCAAAAGTTGAAGAAAATATGTAATTGGTCATTTTGTTTGTATGCTGCAAGCTATATACTGGTTAATATTACCAAAACTACTAAGAGAAGAAAAGGTAGAAGATGTAATGACTATATCTCAGATAATCTTCTTGCTTCAAATTTTTCCTAAGCTGTATCACAGCTCCTATCTAATGCGAGGATTGAAGAAAGTTACAGGCTACATTTTTGGGGTGTTGGATCAAAATATCACAATTTGAAAGAAAATGGTCACAAATATCACAATCTGAAAAGTTGGTTACAAATATCACTCCAAAACAAAGTTGCGTGTAGCGTTTTCAAATTTTATACAAAAACGCTACATCGTGTAGCGTTTCATATTTTTTTATTATTTTTTTTATTGATAACGCTAACTAAAGTTTGGTTTTAGCAGGTAGAAACACATTCTAAAGTGGTGTCTTCCAAAACACATTCTAAAGTGGTGTCTTCCAAAACACATTTTAAACTTGTGTCTTCCAAAACACATTCTAAAGTAGCGTTAACACTGAAAACACATTCTAAACTTGTGTCTTCTCCCCCCAAAACACAACATAATCTAGCGTTACTTAAAAAAAAAATAAAAAAAAAATGAAAACACATTCTAAAGTGGTGTCTTCCAAAACACATTTTAAACTTGTGTCTTCCAAAACACTTTCTAAAGTAGCGTTAACACTGAAAACACAGTGTCTTCTCCCCCAAAACACAACATAATCCAGCGTTACTAAAAAAAAAAATGAAAACAGTGAAGACGCTACACGAAGTAGCGTTTTGACTGAAAAAATGAAAACGCTAGACGCCATTGTGTTTTGGAGTGATAGATGCAACCAACTTTTCAGATTGTGATATTTGGGACCATTTACTTCAAAATTGTGATATTTGGGACCTTTTTTCACATTTTTGGCACTGCTTGGTGGGGTTTAACCCTCAATCTCATTGCTTACTTCCTCGCTTCACATGTACGTAAATGCCTGCAGCTTCCTTATGAAATTTATTTCATTTTTACTATATGATTAGCGTGTCTGCTGATGGTGGATTAACTGAGAATTTGGAACTAGCTTCTTAAATGTTGTACAATTTTATGTATCGGGAAAAATTAGGTGTCGGGGGGATTCTGGTATATACTGTCGATGCAACGTATAGCAGAGTGCCTAAAGAAACAGTGCCATGAAAGCAAACAATGCAATGCACTCACTTGGACTTGCCCCAGAGAGATTTGTTACAGCGGCTATACAAATCCGTGTGATGAGAACTCCGCCATGAAGGCCAATTTCTCAACCTGCATGGATCAAAATGGAGATTTTCCGTATGGCAACAATGCCTTTGCTCTACCTCTCATTCTTAAGAATTCTAACATGGTCAAATTCTCTATTCCAATCTTTGGGGACTCATGGCTCTCAGGTACATAATTAGAACACATATGCAGTCTATCTGTAATAATATTGTGGCAATTTTTAGAATTTCGCGGTAACTAGGCTTGCTTTCCATATTAACTCTGTTTGGCTTATGTTTATAGCACTATGAGAAGTAATTTGACTCCTACGATCCAGTCAATTGAAGTAATTTTTAGCATAATCATAGTGTTGGCAGGCTTATCACTATTTACTTCTCTAATCGGAAATATCCAGGTGATCATATTCATGATTTAAAACAGACTTCTCCTTTCTTTGTATGGACTATGTAAAAGAATAATATTACGGATTTTTAATTATTATTTGGGGACTGGACTACTAATTAAAGAACAATATCTAGGTGTTTTTTCATTCTGTGACGCCTAGACGGAGACAAATGCAAGTGCGATACAGAGACATGAAGTGGTGGATGAGAAGGAGACAGCTACCATCGGAGCTGAGGCGAAGAGTCTGTCATTATGAACACGAGAGATGGAAAACCATGGGACGCCAAGATGAGATGAAACTCATAAAAAATATGCCTGATGGACTGAGAAGAGATATCAAGCGTTTTCTCTGCTTGGACTTGGTGAGAACGGTTAGGCCTGGTCCATGAGCTGTTTAAGTAACAAATTCAGTATATTTCCAAAGGTACACTAGGCACCATAATCAAAATAACATTAAATTCTTTCCATTTTACGGATTATATAGTAGGCTAAGGATGACAGAAATATAATCAGATTGAAACCTAGAAGAGTGATCATAAATATATCATTTACTCTTCAGTATAATACTGTATCATCTTATGGAAACTGAATGTGAAGACATTGTATTGGTTTGGTTTATTACTGACAGAAAACAAGTTCTTAAGAAAACTTACTATGTAAAAGAAGAGATGCTAGATATTCCAAGCGCAAGATTAGTTGATCAATGAGCTAGCGCACTCTTTGTTTTTAACGTGATTATAATCGCGCAATGCGTAAGTTCTGTGATTTGAAGTAATTCAATGTATCTTGTGCATTATGTATCGCGCGCAATGTTGTTAAAGGCGAGAGGTGCACCAAGGCGCCAGACCCTCCTGGAGCCTAGGCGACGAGGCGCGCGCCTCATCGAAGTGAGGCACTTGGTCAAACTCGGTGGAAAATCGGTCAAACTCGGTCAAAATTGGTCAAAATCAGTAGACAATTGGTCAAAATCAGTAGACAATTGGTCAAAATCAGTGGAATATCAGTCAAGAACAGTTAAAATCAGTCAAAAGCAATGGAAAATCAGTCAAAATCACTCAAAAACAGTCCAAATCAGTCAAAAATAGGCTAAAAGTGCGCCTCACCAGCGCCTCGCCAGAGCCTCGCCTCTCGCCTCAGGGGTCTAGGCGCCCATTAGGCGCTAGTCGCCTCGCCTCGGGCATAACTAGTCGCAACAGGTGCGCCTCGCGCGCCTAGGACCGCCTTTAACAACACTGATAGCGCGTACTCATTTTTTTTTTTTACGTAGAACGCGTATTTATGACAAAAAAAACGTTAAAACAAACATTTCTGCAAATTAATTTTTAAGTGTGGGCTCTTAGCATCTGTAGCCTTCTCCTACTTAACCACTCTTGTGATAGGTATCTCCTGGCCTTACAGTCTCTCCTCCTCTGCTAGCTAGAGTTTGTTTAATTCTTAATTCTTGCTATAGACTTGTGAACTGTTGTTACCTGGCACAACTCTGAGATGGATTTGTGTACCATTTAATATCAATAAAAGACTCCCTTTTGATGTTGCAGGTACTGCTGTTTGACAACTTGGATGACCTTATCCTCGACCACATCTGTGACCAGGTTAAACCCATGGTCTACTCTAAAGATGAAAAGGTGATCCACAAAAATATCTATCTCATTCTGAGCAGTCCATTATGTAATTTCTTTATTAATGTATAACATCCACAGATTCTGAAAGAAGGTTAACCAGTACAGCGTATGGTGTTCAATTGTTCATTGTAAGTGGTTCTGTTATGAGAAGTCAAAATATCACAAAGGGCATGGTAACAACCGCTTTGATTGAACGTGGTGGCTTCATTGGAGATGAACTTGTTCCTTGGTGCCTTCGTATGCTATTTGTGGATCGTTTCCCGCCTTCATCAGCTACATTTTCTTGTGTGGAGCCTGTCGAGGCGTATGGTCTTGATTCTGATCAGCTTCAGTATATAACGAATCATTTCCGTTACACATTCTTAAGGGGTAAACTTAAGTACAAAACAAGATATTACTCTTCTAATTGGAGGTCTTGGGCTGCTGTCAATATACAATTTGCATGGAGGCAATACTTGCAGAGGACTAGAGGTGATCCTGTTAATCATATCTCAGTAAATGGTGGTGGCAGTGATGGTGCAAGCACCAGCAGTGACCACAAACTCCGGCATTATGCTGCAATGTTCCTGTCGCTTAGGCCTAAGGACCACCTCGACTAATCATCTGCAATAATTATAATCATCAGTTTTGTTGGCCCTGGATTATTATGTCATTGTAAACAGTTAATAAAGGAATATTGTAGAATTTTTATTCTCCTTTTAAAATATTTTAAATTACATAAAATATTTATTAGTTCATATTTAGTTTAATTTGTGTTAATATTCCCCTTGAGTATCTCTTAGCTAGCCCAGTTAAGGACGTAGAAATGTAGATATGAACAAAGTAATCTATCAGCCTATTTAGAGAAATTAACATTTTGCACTTCTGCAAATGTAATATTATGTCATGTGTGTTCAAGTGCAGAACAGTTGATTTTTATCAAATTATGGATCTCAGTTAAACCCGATCTCCGATCTCATTTGCTAATCTGCAAGTAGAGAGAAATTGAGTCGAACATGTTTTGAAAAATGTTGCTGTGTCTGGATTAGTTAAACTATCATTCCTATATATCATTCGTACTGACATCCATAATTTATCGACCTTCTTATGTTTAGGACGAGTCTGCAATCAGTAATCTAATGTTTTAGCTATACACTACGTTTACTAAAATTAAAGTTAATTATGAAGAAATAGAAAAAGAAATTATTGCAGTTTGGTCGACTGTCACTCTGAATAACACTTAAAATGTAGATTCCAGTTGAGGAGAATGATTGGAAATTAACCAAGATCAACTAAATTTAGAAAGTGATTTGCTTAATGTTAGCAAAGATGTATTAGAATAGTATGTTAATAGATCGATCAATTGTATGAAAATTGCACTAAAGATAATACATCTCTTAAGGATAGAATTTAGTGAGATTTAATTTCATCCTCAAAATATGAATATCTTGTTCCTGTATAAAATCGTCAATAATTTGAAATAGCTATATAAATTGTATTTGGAGTTCATTTGCAGGTTACACCAGTATCTCCAGAAGCATACAGAGCAAAAATGGAGAACATGAGTGTTTCGGTCATTGCTAAGAAACTTGTAATATGGATTGCACTTCTTTTGCTCATCTTCTCGCTTGGTATGCATCTATGCTTTGTCTTGTTACACTTGCACACACGCACTGTGTATCGTGTGAGAATATGGAGAATGGGGGAAAAGGCAATCCGATAATTTCCATTAATTGCTATGCACGGTTATTTTTAATATTTATTATTTTTTTAATAATAGACTATTTTAATTTATATATTATTAAATTTTAGTTTACATTAATTGATCAATTTTATGTTTTTATTTTTAGATTATTCAAATGATTGAACAAATTTTGATTGAAGATTTTTGGTTAATTATATTTTTGATTAAAATGCATTTTTGCATCTTTTTAGTTTAACGTTCGTTTCTTTTAGTTTATGCATTTTGTATCCCATAATTTTGAGTTTCCTCGCAATTTTCAACCTTTTTTGATCTTTCGTAAATATCCATTGAAATTTGAATTCGATTGTGATTGTGATGATGGTGCGGTTAACTCTAACTAATATCAAATTCAGATCAGATAAATTTAACATGAATTTAAGTATAATTAAATGGGTGGTTTAATGAATAAAAAATAGATGGTTAAGATTATATCACATGGAGCATGACTCTAATTAATTAAAAAAAATATTCATAATAAAAATACTTAATCCTAAATTCATAATAATATAATTATTTATTAAAATAAATATATCAAATATTTTAATTGATGTGGGCCATTTTTTAAAAAATAATGACAATATGTATAATTTAGTATTTTGGGCAGTTTCGTTTAATAAAAATCATACTACAGCTGACAAAAAAAAAATCATATTTCATTAATGACTTCTTTTCGTGGAATTTATTATTTAAATTTTTTAGACCAAATTGAAATAACAAAAATATGGGGCTTTTTTACTTCTGCGTTGATACTTAAATTTTGATTTGATATTTCGGTCTACTTATTACACATAAATGTATTTATTTTTTTGGTACTCTTGCTTTGTTACATTTTTTTAAATTTTTGTATTTCGACCTACTTATTTATACAAATCTATATTTTATATCTTTAAAATATAAATATTTTAATAACTATAATTATTTCACTAATCTATTATATGTTAATAGGTACTCTTCCATTTTGTGATGGTTTTTTGAAAATAATATGTTAAATCGGTTATAGTTCGATTTTTTGACGATCAACTTATATTTTTGAATTATATTTCTCTAACATTTATAAAATTTATTCTTTTATATAATATTAATAAAATCAAATTTAGACTTATTTAAAAATCAAAATTTTTGTAAATTATTTTATCAGAATAATATTCCTCTTATATAAATATCTACATTTTTGAAGATTATTCTATTTAAAATTATAAATGATGTTTATAAAATTTGTGAATAATTTTATATTAATTCCAGTATATTTAAATATATAAATTATTTTACGAAATTACACTATTTGTATATATGAAATTTTGCTTCACTTATGTTGGTTAGGAATCTTTGGTTAGGAATCTTGATAGTTGCTATATTAGGTTCTACATCATTTAGGACAAGACACGTTTCCGCTTAGGTGTCTTTTTTTTCTAAAATAAGACCGATTTGATTATTAATTATTATTTAAGTTCTAAAATTAATAGGATATAATCTAGACCTTGAATTAAAGTTTAGATCTAACGGTCAATATTTGTTTCGCGGTAGTATTGACAACCAAATATTCATCTTATACTTACTAGTTTATAACTCGTGCAACGCACGACTCCTTTTTAACATCTATAATTATATTAATTTTCTTAAATTTTATATTTTATTAATTTACATTTCAAATTATTATAAAAAATTGATATATATATATATATATATATAAGATTTTACACATTCGATTTGATATTTGTATTCTATCTTGAATTCTTAAAATTTGATTTGAACGATTACAGTCCATGTGAAATTACCAAAATAATCTTTAATTTAGTGATGGTTTAAAAAAAAATTCTAACTAAATCCACGCAGAAATAAAGAAGAGAAGAAATTGACAATTTTTTATGCTGAAAATTCTATTTGATTTATGAATTCTACTTATAATTCGTTTTAATTTTCAAAATACCCTTGAAAATAGTTCTACTAACAAACAAATACAATTTTAATAATAAATATAAGAGGGATTTTGTCTAAAACTTTAATAATCGGTAGTCTGGTCCTTTGTACGACAAAACTCTTAAAACAAATAGATGAAAATTGTTGGATCTATTATAAAAAAATATTTAATATTTTAATATGTTATAAACTTAAAAGTGTATTTATATTGTAATACGAAAATGTATATGTCAATGATTTAAATCATATATATCTACATTTAATAGGACTAATGTAAAAATTCGTAATTATATTTTCTCTTAAAATTCTGAGTATTTTCATTTGAATAATAATTATTCAATCATCACTAAATTAAAGATAATTTTATGAGGTTCGCATGGATTGTAAAATCATCATCCAAATTTGATTTTTTGATATCAAGATAAAGCTCAAATAGTAAATATGAATTTTTTTTAAATACTAATAAAAATTAAATAAAATTCAATTTTAATACAACATTTTTTAATTATATCCTTTTCAGATTGTAATTTTCATTTTAAAATTCAATTTTAATACAACATTTTTTAATTATATTCTTTTTAAATTATAATTTTTGCATAATTTTTTTATTTTAATATGTTATAAAATAGAGTCGTACACTTGCACAAAACAATCATGAATTGGATACCACCAACTCGGTGCAGGTCACGTGTATGGTTGACTTAAGAACCGTACAATCTGCGCACCAACAAATTTAGTAGTTGTACTTGGTTCGGACGTTATATAAATATCCTTTTTAATACATTTTTTTAATTATATCATTTTTAGATTATAATCTATTTTTATATGATCTAATCTTGATCGTCTAGTTTCAATCCAACGGATCATATAATTTTGGTAGTACAGCGACCAGACCAAAAATTTGGATAAGATCCTCTTACAAAGGTATTTTTAAACTACATTTAGTTCTATTGATCAAGAAAAAAAACAAATCGATGAAAAAAAGGGTATTATAATAAATTAACAAAGTGAAAATTATAAATAAATATATAAGGATATAATTTATAATCCAACGGATGACTTTTAATCCAATTTTTTAATCCAACGGATCATATATTTTTAGTAGTACAGCGACGACGACCAAAAATTTGGATAAGATCTCAATTATGCTTATTATGTATATATAAGGTATTAATTATATATAGGATATAAATACAAATATTATTTAAGTTATAAAATTAATAGGATATAATCTAAATCCTTAATTCAAGTTTAGATCTAACGGTCACTATTTGTTTCGCGGTAGTATTGACAACCAAATATCCAACTTTGCTTATTATATATAAGGATATAAATTTCAAACACCATATCTATAGCAATGGGGCTTTTATATTCTACCAATATTATTTGTTTAATTTAAGAAATCGCAGGTCAGGATTCTTATATATCTGGAATACGGCAGTATCACTCTTTTATTAACGTACCTGCGTGTGACTTTTTCCTTCTTGATTACCAAGTTTTTAATTTCCTGAATAAGTTAATGAGATTGGGGAACCTGAGATGTATATCAGATAAATTTCCTGAGATGTGTGGGATTTGTATATAAATATAGGATGGGTATTTTAGTAAAAACATGATTTTTTTTTAATTAGCCCTGCGGGCCCAAACAAATCTAAAGTATAAATTTTTAATATCTCAACAAAAGTTCCCTGAGATCAATCTCAGGATCCTTTTTCTCTAAGTTAATTATGATGCACTACTTTCCGGTTGCGTTGACTTCTTAAGTAAGATTGTCATTTCTCGCTATTTGCCATGGATAATTTATGGTTGCAATTACTGTTATTTAGTAGAGTACCACTTTTGTTGCTTCAGCAAATATGTCTAAGCTGAATAGTGGAATTATTACATGTGAGGAGCCTAAATTTCAATTTTGCTAGATATAAAGCCTCATGGGGTACTTCCAGAGCCGGCTCTAAGCATGTGTGACATGTTCGATCGCACAGGGCATTCCATTTTATTAGGACATATTTTTTTAAGGTAGGTGTACATATGGATGTATATTTTATTTGAAAACTAAAAAAATAGTTTAATTTTAAAGGTTAAAAAAATTTGTAAATGAGAAAAATGTTGAAAATGGTGTTGTCAAAATAATTAAAAAATTATTATACTGAGCAAAATAAGAAAATATTATACTTACACACAGTTTTCCTTTCAAATTTCTAGTAATACTAATTACTTTTGTTGTTAACCATGTAGAATATAATTATCATTAAAGTTGATTAAATGTTTTTGGTTGACAACTTACACATAAGTATATTTTTACAATTACAACAGTAAAGTTTATCAATTATTGATTTTATAGGTGATTAAGTGATTTAAAATCATATCTATTTTAATTAATTTACATATTAAATGAATCAAGTCAATTTAAAACTAAAAAAAATTATAAAATACTTATATATTAATTTAAATACATAAAATGAGATTTTCTATTTTAGTATTGTATTTGTTTTTATTTATTATTACTTTTTATTCTTTCATTTAAACATAATATATTAATATTTTACATGTATAATTTATTTATTAGCGAGTTTGCTTCAAAAAATGCTAGAAGAACCATTTTTAATTAATTTGTATTATTTATGTACTTGTTACAATTTTTTTACAATTTTCAGTTATGTTTTTGTTTTTTGTTTTTTTGAAATCAATTTTTTTATTATGTTTTAAAGTTATTTTATGAACTTGTTATGTTTTTTTACAAATTTTAGTTAATGTTTAATGTTTTATATAGTTGTTATAAAAAAATTTATTAGTGTTAGGAAACTTTTTTTTTTGTTTTGCACAGGGCATCCAAAATCTCAGAACCGGCTCTGGCTACTTCGGTTCTTCTGTCCGTTCCTCTTTTCAGTTGTGGAGGGATAATATTTTCTTTGGACCTCGACATATTGAATTATGCCCCTGTTTGCAGTATTATTAGTTTATCTTCTTCTCCTTGTCCTTTGTAAACTTTAAACCAATATTATCAAATTTTGAAAATCTAGCACAGATAAGGTCTCTCAAAGTTACTAAAGAAACATTAAATTGCATCATATAGACGTCACTTTTCAATTAAACACACCAGTGTTCTACCGAGTAAGGTGGAATTAGCAGTAGTTTGATGTTTGGTCTTGCCTCTAAGAGCATCTCCAATAGGAGTTGCCAAGAAGGTTGCCAACATCTATGTGGCAAGCAATCTTGGTTGCCTTCCAATTGGAGAGCCAAGGTTGCCTTAAGGTTGCCAACAATTGTTGTCAAAATTTGGCAACTTCCTCAAATGGTTAAAGTGCATATTTTTGTTTAAAAGAAATATACTAATATACCTATTTTACATGTCTTCCTTCAAATTTACATTATTTAATTACTCATATGGGGACCATTTATACAACTTTTAGAGTTGCCAACCATTGGATCATTTTTCTATTCAAAGTTGCCAAATTGAAGATCAATTAAAAAATTAATTTTTTTTTTATGATTTGGCAAAGTTGGCAACTTGATTAGCAACTCCTATTGGAGATGCTCTAACAGGTGATACCATACCAGTTACCAATAAAGATGCTTTGTAAGATATTGTATCTATTCCTTACAAGTCATTCTTATAGTTGGTAATACGATTTGTAGGTTTTGCATTACCTAAACTGGAAAATATTATTGTGGAGCTATATTCATATCTATACAGTTCTCCACGACTTATGAGTGATCTAATATGTTGAACACTTTTTTTGGGGTATATGTTCACGCTGAAGTGATTACTCGTATGCAAAGTATTAAGATATTGGTCAAGAAGTTGTTTACAGTAAATAATGTTTTCTTCTTCATCTTGGTGACGTACTATTCGCTTCTGCATCGGGATTAAGTTTCGCTATACGAATTTAAAATCGTTTGTGGTAGCCTAACATTCTCCAAGTGCAAAATTTATGTTTTCTTTTAATTTTTCTACTTCGTAACAATTGCAAATGTTTTGGCATCTTTATTTTGGTATTTGTCCACATATACTTATTGTTTGCTAGACTCATATCTGGAACTAATATATGTTGTGTATAGCATTGTTTTAATGTCTATATTATCAGTTACTAAGATAGTATATGCATGATGTCTGTTTACTTTTGTACCTTGTTACAAGGTAAGTGTGAAATTTCCATATTTGCTTCCAAAAACCCTGAAACCTGGCCAAGAAGTAAGGCATGTGGCATAACTCAACTGGAAGATAATAGAAAACGACTGTACGAAGCCATTTGTTGCGTCAGGATTAAAATGTTCTCCGTGGCCCGTTAGTTCCTTAACATGTTGCCCATTACTCTCTTAACAATTCTAATGATGGCACAACGGTTACTCATTATCCTCGTGTTTTGCAGGTAATTCACGGGGAAAACTATATCTGTCTCGGCTTTCTTTTTTGTGAAAAATATGGAATAGCTTATATATCTGATGTTTCACGTTTTCTTGCTGAAATAGAGCATTGTAAGTTACCACTGACCTATACCTGTTTTATTCCATTACTTCGGACTTGACTGAACCTTACATCCTTTCCTTAAGAAGTTTCACGTGATTTATTTGTGATTTTATATAATCTGTCAGAAGCTTACATCAAAAGGAATATACCTTGACTTGCATGCATATGTTCTGTTATTTGTACAATATTCAGATTAAAGTACATCCTTAACACTATCCAAATAAGTGCTTGTTTCTCCAACTGTGCTAAAGCTATTCCACTTGCATCGATTTACATTTAGCTCAAAGGATGCTTTGGGCCAGGATTCATTTGTACTTTGTTCGTGTGTAGCTGAGTGTGGGGCTAACAAAACTTATACATAAAATATGGGAAGGCTGTAATGGCTGGTGGCTCTCCAAGCATACTTATGAGTAGTGATTTAAACTTGTAGGAATCTTCGTTATTGCCCTTTTTAGATGATTGTGAGTCATACTATTTTAATTTTTTTAAAGGCATTTCCTACAAAACTCAAGACTTGGAGGTTCTTCTTACCACACCACACTGCTTCACGGATAAACTTATGCAGTCATGTGATTTGAATGTCTAGATTTATTTTTGGCATCAATCATTTCTTACGGTTATGCAGATATCTCAAAAGATAATGGTCACCGGTTGGATCTTCATACAAATAAATTTGGAAATATGTTATTTTCTGACCAATTTCAAAACTGTACATTCGCTACATTTCCCGTTCAGATGACATAGCTAGATGACCATTTGATAGAGTCAAAACCTCGCCTTGTCTTCAAGGACAACCATATACAGCAGGAGGAATACTCAATTTGCAGCTGCAAAATACATTCAACTTCGATGCCTTTTACATCATATGACCTACCACAAAACGGTAACAACTCACGCTTCACTGACAAAAAATTATAAAACCCATACTAGAGAATGCCCCATGCCTCACACGGGTTCTCATGCTAGTTATATATATAATACACCAACGCAAGATAAAATTGTGAGACATTTTAATGCACTTGAAATGTCTGAATTACCCTTGTGCATATTATTTTTGAAAAAAATTATTGTTGCAAGGAGTTGAACCCGAGTCTTAGCATCCATTTGCACACTAACATACCACTGGGCCACTCAATCTTATGTGTTAACAATCATACACATACTATACGTGTGTATCGTTAAATGATTTTTTTTGATATTTTGATAATTGAGACTACATTATCTTATTTTATAGTATAAAGTAGTGATGTATGATATGTAGTCAACTCATACATTTTTAAATCATTCAATTTAGTGAAATGATATTAATTATTAGTATGTGAAACATATCTATCTATTATCTTTCTCTCTATAATAGGAGAACACAGGGGTAAAAAGAGCAAAACAAATCCCTGTAAAATTACCAAATTATCCCTACTTTTTAAAGATTTACATGTTTGCCATTACAACAAAAAACAGTATACTGCTGGGCCATTTTTTTTGGGGGTCTATTCATTTTTTTGGAAGCAAATTTCAACGCTCTCCACACCATTTCGTCGCCGCAGGTAATCCTCCGAAACCCCACTTTCGATTACACTATTAATGTTCACTGCTTTGCCTCAATTTCAAATTAAATTTTGTCTGTGTATGTATCTATATATTTGATGAAATTCCCGTGAGAGATTTTGAAGGCCCCTCTCTCTTCTTACATGTATAAATCACGCTTTGTGTTTGTTTGCACTGGATTGGTTGGTTTTGTGATTGTAATTGAGGTTTTGTTGCGGTGAGAGAGTAATTCTTTAAAGAATGATGGTGTGTAATTGAATATTTTGTGTAGAAGCGGAGCAGGGAAAATTATATAAATTACAAGTGTTGTTTTTTGTTTGTTTGAGTTTAGGTGCTTGACGGAAAAGTTAGCATTTTGATAATGTTGCGCGATTGATGTTTAGATTGCTTTTGCCCTTTTTACTGGCAAAATTCTTGCTGGTAACAAAAACCAAATGCTTTCAAAGGTGTGAGTGCACACTTTGTAGTGGCACGGGCCACCTGGCGTTTACAAGGCGTAACCAAATTATGAAACCAGATAAAATAAAATAAGTGTTATGGTCTACTGGTTGTGTAGATTCAATTAAAATATGAATTAAAAGCTATATTGTGTACTTTTCTGAGCTACTTTGCTGCAGTATGTATAAATAAACCAAGGAGTGTATAGCAGTATAGTCTGCATTCGCTTCGCTAACATTTTTCATTGGAGTAAATGTTCTTTGTTTCAATCATTCTAAATTAATGCATGGGTTTCTCTACATCGAAAAGGGCTGATAATTTCTACTATTTATGTTCTTGCATGTGCTGGCTGGGGTTAATGTTTTAGAAAGAACTAAAGATCACAGAAAAATACCTGATGACATCATTTTAGACATTATAGTGACCTTTAAGTCATAGTAGTCATGAATCAAAAGATAATTTATAGAGTTGACAGAGTATATGATATGCACAAAAGTTACAGTAGCTCCTCTGCTTGAGAAGGTTAGGAAATGTACACTATATATTGAGATTTAGGATTTAATGATATTGCAAATTATCAAAACGTGCGAAGTCACAAGGTCAAAGAGTTGTGTACAGATGTAGAATCTCATTCAGTAAGGATGTGGACGGGGTGTATATTGAGCTAACCTGCTATCTCGAGTGACAATTTCAAGCCAGTAATTAGTTAAATATGAGTACAACAGTAATGAACACGAGGTAACATGTTGGTTCTATATACTTTTTGTTTAAGCTTAGTTATCTGGATGTAATTAAGTAAAGATAAGAAATGCTGCTATGTTCAAAATCAAGAAGAGCCAGAAGGTAGACAAGTGATTTCACTGCAACTCACTTAAAACTAAAAAACAAAATCAGGAAGTCAGGTTTAATGTGAATTATTGTTGCTGATAATGGTGTCATTAGATAACTGAAGAAAAAAATAAGGGAGCCATGTTTGTTTGGGTGGATTGAAAACTGTATGAAAGGCCTACAGTTATGAGCCTATGGGAGTGCGGGTACTTTACTCGAAAAACTCACTCTTATATAAAAATTTAAATATCCCATTAATAGTTGTGTTTCATCCCTGTCTAATATGATTCGTTTGAAGCATTGAGAGAATGTAACATGTAAATAATATTAGTAATCAGGTTATGTGCATTCATATAATCAGTGGCGGACCCAGACTTTTTGTCCAGGATGGGCCAAAATTACTTATCGACAATTTTTAAGAAAATGTTAACGAAGAACAAAGAAGTTCGATAAATATTTGTTTGCAAATTCTATAATTTGTTTGCAATTTTCTAGCTTGATGAAACCTATTCTTGTAATGAATAAATATAATATATGATATATTAGTTTATAGACTATATTCATACTAATACATGGTCATAAATTGATGAAGTACAATACTGACTAACAAATTAATGTAACTTATGCATAATATATAGTAGTACTGCTGAATTTCAGGGAGGGCCAAGGGAGGTGCTGGCCTTCACTTGGGTCCGCCCCTGCATATATTGGTTAGTAGGTCTGCATTATTTCAAAAATAGGTTTAATTATCATTAAATAAATGAAAGCTATTTATCGAGACATTCTTTAGCTGTCACGTTCTTGGAAGCAGTTTGTTCCTAGAAAACATGTCAAAAAGAGACAAGAAGTACTGAAGTTTCCGGAAATTTCTAAAACAATATCGCTAATAATGTACTTATGAAAGTGCAACTATCTCTTCCGGTTCTCAAATATTAAAAAAATAAATGATGTCATTGCGGAATGAACTGTTGTTTTAATAAAACTTATGCCTTCTTTGTGGAATTTTTGCGCTATTGCAGTTTGGGGTTTCTCTTCGTTGATTTGGGATTTCTCAAATTGTTTTAATAATTTGTTGATTGTCAACTTGGTCTTAGAGTATGATACACACAAAGTCATATACTTTACCAGCTTGTTTGGCTTCTGGTGTTTCTTCCCATACAAATTTAGCTAATGATTACCTCGGGTTCCTTCGTTACTTCTCCGTCACTTCTTTTTTGATTTGATTATCTCACTATGTTTCCCTCTCCCTTTCCTCTAAACGATCTATGGTCCTCTTATAGCAGAAAGCATCGATGGACTGCGCTTGGACGAAGTCCAATGGATGTTTATTGTTTATGACTTCTTGCAGGGATACTCATTTGATCTTTTGGTTGCTTGGTAATTATTCTTGCTTACTTTTTTGTCCACTATTATTTTTTACTATGTGTTTAATTGTGTTGGTAATCCTAATTTGTTTCAGGTTTACGAAAATTAATGTGAATAAGACTTTTTAAGCTACTTTTTGATCTACAGGTGGTGAGTTCAGTAGCTCATCATACAGTGGAGAAAGTTTAAACCATCTTGTCAATTGTGCTTATGGCAAGTTTGATTCTTGCAAAATGGGGATGCGGGAAGGGCGAATGCTGGAATCTGTCTGGAGTGGAGCTGCAGAAATTTGAGGCACCCGAATCAGTTTGAAATTTTCTTCAGAAAAAGGGACAGTTGCCTTCCATTAATTTTAAAGAAGGTACTCAAATGTTTGATTTTATTTTCTGTTTGTGAGTAGTTTGAAAACTAATGCAAAAAATAACAAACTAGGGCAACTGCCTCGACTTTCTAGGTGCCACGTTCTTTTCTTGACAAATGAACAGTAAAAGTAGTCGTGTGAAAATTGACGGCTTAATACCCAAACTTTTGTACAAGTCTTTAGTGGACTACTCTGAGGAGCCTGCACAGGTCACATTTACATATTTATTTATTCTATATAAAGTCTAGATAGATGATTTTTAAATTGTTTGATTACATTCTGCTTCTGGTATATCAAGTTGATAAATTTTTTAAACATCGGTTCTACAATTCCAATGCCACTGGGCAGTGGATTCCATTTGCGTTCTTATAAATCCTTTTTAACTTTTAGTTTATTTAACTATAGACTTTTTTTCTGTTCATTTGGGAGGGGTGATTTTCCTCTATTTTGTATGACTTCAAAAGTTAAGGACCACAATTGCTTATTCAGATTCGGTTGACTAAGTACTGTACTTCTGCTAACACAAGTCCATGAAATCTTCACTTTTCTGACCCGTAGTGTCACGAACTTCATGCTACTTCAGGTAATTAGCATGCTACATCAAGTTATATATAAAGCTGTCTGCTACAATGTTATTTGTTTACATTCCCAACAATTTTTCCATTAAGAGTCACTGATTACATTCCACTTGTTACTAAACAAGCCATCAGACTCGAATATTGAATATAGGCTCCCTAAATTTTTCTAAATGGCTATTTCAGACATCATTGGAAGAACTTGAATTATATATTAGTCCGACTGGATGAATCACTGCATAATTGAAGTACAAGTATTGATCTTTGATATTATCTAATTTTGGGCACTTTATTATTGCACACTGGTTTTAATATCATAAGTAGAGGATATACCTAATCGTAATAACTCATCGACCCTATTATAACAAATTGAAAAATAACTATTTACGTAACATATTTGTTATACTCTGCATATTGGTCAACTTTAGTATCAAGTTATAATCTTCCTTAAAAACTCATTCCATGTTATCGCCTATATTATCTTTCCCGAGTAGGTAAAAAAATTATATTGGTACAGGAGGGTGTTTTAGGACGGTGAAGGTAATGAAAGCACAAGAGTAACACTTGGCGGAATAAAGTAAATTTAGCATTATTCTTCGTTGTTTGTTGTTATCTTTTTCTTCATAATTACCAGATTTTTTAAACAGAGACTATTGTGTGTGTAGATCATCATGTGTGTGTCCGGTCTCAAAACGCAGCTGCTACAGTTTATGCTGGTGGTATCCTTTCGTATTCATGTACTTGCATACGCGTGTTTAAAATGTTCACGTGTACATGAATAATTTTCAAAGGTGTCCTCCTAATTTTTTCACCTTTAAAAACACAAAAAATAATAACGTTTAAAGGGAACCTACTGTGGATGTTACGGGTAAAAGATGAGTCAACGGGATTGTGGAAGGCCATGCTCACCCGGTATACTGAAGCCTTACATGATCTACCTATTTTGCTGAAATAGTTTCTCCTTCTGGTGTTTTTTTAAAACCTTTACTGATAAATTTTCTGTTTCCATAAAATTAGTAATATACTGTAATTGCACCACACTGCTTTATAAAAAAGTCTGTGAGTTTGCCTAATAACTAATTGCAGCTTGTAACATTTCCAAAAAAAATTGGTGACAGACAAGAAAACCCTAAAGAAAGCCTCCATATATTATATTCGATCAAAGTGGTGCTCGAAGACAAACCTTATTCCTCGCACGTTTAATATCCTGCCTGTTTATGTGTTTTAATATAATGTATGAGTACATTGATTGTTGCAAAAATCATTTAGCCACTGTAATAATTTCAACCTGCTTCTCTATGCTGCCTGCTCTTTCATGCTGCCAGCAGAGGACAGAACTCATTGAAACAATTAACTGGTTACCTTTACTGCAAACAAAGATTCACAGTTACAAGGCCTGAATAGAAACACCAAGCTAGGGCATGTCGTTCAATGCATGACCAGGTTCAGTGCTGATAATCACAACTTGTAAATTATATTGCATTATGTAACCTAAATTAAATACAAATGAGGCGCATAACTAAAATAACCTTCTAAGGATAAATTTAGTTTTAAGGCCATAAACAGTAGTGATAAATTCTCTAGGCCCGTATAACAAAGCCTAAAAACCTCTTTGGTAATAATTTATGAGTGTCATTCATTTGTCAAACCGTACAAATGCAATGACGCGGCAGCTAATCTGGTCTTGGATGCCTGCAACTACTCCAGTAATGATTAACAACTGCAAACTATTGACTTACCAAGGAACAATAAAATTAGGTGACTAGGTTTTAAGTTACGTAATAACAAACATTACAGGCTGACCAATTGTTTAGGACATGGCACCCTTAATTATATTTATGGTAGAAAGGTGTCCCTTCGTAGTTTATGACTTTATCAAATTTATCTTCTCGTGCCTAAAAAATTAAAGCTACATTCTTTCTGGCAAGTGGCAACTATATATGTTATATATGATAAATAATTAAGCTTGGATCTGAAAAGATTAAATTACGAAGTAGGTAACTTGGAATTCTATGTGAACAAGGTAAACCGAAATATTACAGAAACTCTGCTCTACCTTTACCGTATTGGTTTTGGAAGATATCAATGATGTGTCAATGACAATCTTATTAGCAAATAAAATTCTCAAAAATTGTTGATATCAATTCTATTGATACTTGGGAATTGAACCTTACCATTGTAGTTATGAAACTTGGTTCTAGCAGTTTTTCGCTTATAGTTTGATAATGCACAGACTTGTGAACTTAGTATGGTAATTAGTTGTTT
The DNA here is from genome assembly GCA_037693485.1 of Kitagawia praeruptora. Lineage (NCBI taxonomy): Eukaryota > Viridiplantae > Streptophyta > Magnoliopsida > Apiales > Apiaceae > Kitagawia > Kitagawia praeruptora. The sequence continues at coordinate 42,384,263 of CM075351.1, forward strand.
TGACTACCTATGTGCATTTTGACTTTATCCAATAATAATGTGTATGGTGCCATTTCTCTCACAGTGAAAGATTGAACATGGATTCTAAATTCATGTTGTCATGTTATATAGCAGTGCTAGACATTCATATGTTTTTAGACCCCCTTAATAACAGATATTAGAAAATGAAAATACAATTTAAAACAAAATTCACAACCATAGCTAACTTTTGTCCATTTTTTTATTCCTATGCAACTTCCATTTTATGAACAATACTTATGATTTACAAAACCTTTCCTTCACAATAATAAGACATGCATGATGCACCAAGAGTAATGTACTACACTTTGCTTTCACGCGGTTTAAAAATACATTTCAACTTTGGGTCTGTTACACTTGCAGGTCATGTACCATGGTGATCAGTTGAATTAGTAATAGATCAAAGCCATGGTGATTTGATGTTGTGGCTTGGTGACATCGAACACCTAAGTGAGCTACATTAACACCTCTCAGGAGTATGTGGACAGTGCCAACAAAGTGGTTTTGTGACGATTGCCCGACGAATAAAATATATAGAAAAGTTGTGACGGTGTAGGCAGAGCCATCGGCCTGGGCAGGTGATGAAGTATTCTACCCAAGTATCTTAACTTCCGGAAATTTCTTGTACCAAATCACGACTTTGAATTGAAGGTGGGTGCTCCAGTAATCTTGATTCGGAAGACTTGCCTTATAGTTACTCTATGATTCACAATTCTGATCATGATTCGGCAATGTTGAGCCACTATACCACCAAGATGCGGACATCTTTGTATATCAAAAAATATTTTTATAGTCATTAAATCTTTCTTTTGTAAATACAAATCATAGTCCTCGGTACTAACCGGATTGGTGGTACAAATAATTATTAGTGAGTTCCATGGCAACATTTCATACTCCCACGATGCGAGAAGATACCCGTGCCTCGCACGGGTTATTATGCTAGTAGTTATTATGACATACTTAGATTTTGAGGATGCAGCGGGAAGTTACGCTAGTAGGTATGTTTTGTATTTTGAGGGATTAATTTGTAATTAAGATCCGAGATAAATATTTAGTGTTGCTAACGTTTCTCCGCCTACTATAAGGAACTAGCTTTATATTTGTGCGATGCACGGGATATTTTATAAATATGATTTATAAATTTTTCGTATAAAATTTATTTCTAAAATTTTCTTTGGAAGAATCTTAAAATAATGTTTGCAAATTTTATTAGATTAATTATAATTATTTTATTAACATTTATTTTTATTATTTTAATTGTTATTATATTTTTTATTTGAAATTTCATGTTTTTCCAATTTAAAAATTAATAAATGTTACTATTTTTTATACTAAGTTTATTATCCTCTATATATTTAATTTTGATTTTTCTTTGAAAATTTTCAAATTAAAACCTATAAATCCTATTCATAATTTTTCAAATAAGGTGTACAATTTAACAATATTGTTCATTTCTACTTAATATTATTTAAAAATATAATTATTATTAATACTTTTTGAATGACACATACATACTCCCTTACACCAATTATATAATGTCTAAAAACCCTATTCATAATTTTTGAAATAAGGTGTACAATTTAAAAATATTTTTAATTTTTGTTTAATCTTATTTAAAAATATAAAATGTAATATTTTTGAAATGACAGATTTATCCCTGACCACCACCATATCATATGAACTCCCTTACACTAATTATATATATATATATATATAATATATAATTCATGAAGATATCTCGAATTCGGGGGGAGCTCTGACATTGGAGTAGGGGTGAGCGGATCTATTAGGGATTGCACCATTGCGAGATATGATAAAATCGACATTGTGCTCAGTTTCTTTATTTCTTTATTTTTTGCACTCAATTTACTTACTTACAAGTAATGAATATTTTAAAAGAGTAAAGGAAATTTAAAAATGTCAAGCTCTATTTTTTAAAAAGGTAATAAGTTATTCAAACCCCAACCCATCTTTTGAGGCCTAACATTTTCAAAAATGGCGTGAAATAAATTTATCAAATTGAAAATTTGAGTATAATATAAATAATTATTTTATAAAATTGTCTATGTATAACATGACGTATGGAAACTTATGTGATTTTAACGTAGTTAGAGATATATCATATTTTTTTTAATATTAAATTTATCTTTGTGGTTTTCTCACTCGTTTTTTTCATATATACTGTTAGTCACAGAAGTTTTTTTCATATATACTGTTAGTCACAGAAGCATGTTTGTATACATCTAATAACAAGCCTAATTGTTTGAAATGCTCTGCATTACCTACATGACCTCTTAACTGAGGGAATCTCTAGTTGTAGAGTTTCTACTTGCTCTGTACTTGTAATAGGCACCAAATCCTAGTTATATATATAATAGGCCAACACAAGAAGAAAATGTGAGATTTTTTAATGCACATGAAAATACCAATTTGCCCTCATGTTTAATATTTATTAAAAAAATGTGTTGTTCATGGGAATCGAACTTGAGTCTATCAAATAACTTAGACAAGCTCTTACCACTATGCTACAATGTCACATGTGTTTTCAAACCATACACATAATAAGTCAATGTCGTTTAAGAGTAATACATTTGTAAATAACTATGGAGCTAAATTAAACTTAGCTAAAACACCAACACATTTTTATTAAAAAAAGTGTTGTTCATGGGAATCTATCAAGTAACTTATGCATGCTCTTGCCACTACGCCACAATGTCACATGTGTTTATAAATAATACACGTAATATGTGAATGTCTTAATAGTAATACATTTGTAAATAAATTTGGAGCTAAATTAAACTTTAAAATAATAATAATAATAATAATCAACATAATAACAATTCTTGGCTATATTTTATTTTTACATTTATTGATTCGGAATATAGTATATTATGTTATATCATTTATTAATATTATTCTCTATCGATGTCAATATATAGAACTATACAAATTATTTATTTGACGAATTTATTGATTTATCAAATATTTATTTACCAAGACACAATTGATTAAAGGTAAAAATTTTGATTTTTTTTAAATAATTAAAATATCAATTAAAAAATTATAATAAATTTTAGAAAATAAGTAAAGCTAGCTAGAGGCTCGTAATTCGCTAAGAGAAACAGCAAACTCATTCAAGTATTTGGTCTATCTGTTCACTCCAATTAGGATCTTTGGATGAAACTGTATTTGAAAAAAGAAATGATTAATTCATTGTTAAAGCACGAACATAAGGCATATGAGCAACTTTAACTTATGATGATAAAAGTACGAAAAAATATTCTAGAGTGTGATAAGCTTGTAGTTACACAAGATATATTTATTCAGTCAATTAGAATTATCTGGTGTTTACAAGTCTAGCGGACAGAGGAATAGTAAAGGACAAAGGATGCTTAAAATGAAGAAATTAGAAGAAAGTAGATGAAAGAGTTGGAAAGATAGTTTTAAGTGAAAGCGCAAGGCCTGAGTAGAATATTTGAAGATTTACGAAGTTTTTGATTAATATCAAGAGTAAAACCTACATTCGCATAATGCAATATCTTGAAGCCTATTTAGTTTGTATCTTGAATATTATTGAAGATCGAACTAAATGGATGTATCATTTTCAAAGAAGTGGAAGAATAGTTTAGTATTGTAAGTGTTCTGAAAAATCCTCTTAATTAGACGATGCCTATAAAACTCTCGAATTCTATTATATGACTCATAAAAAGAAAAATTAACATGACTACTATCAATATTACTCATATTAATTTTCAGATTACAAACTTGAATATACTTAAATAAGTACACAATAATCGCATATGTGCCATTAACAAGCAAAATTCCATTAATTAATCACATGAAGTACTTTGAAAGACATTGATCATGCACAATTTAATTTAAAAATACAATTTAAAATAGCGACCCGTGCCTCGCACGGGTTTTTATGCTAGTTAATAATGACGAAGATAAAATTGTGAGACATTTTAATGCACTTGAAATGTCTGAATTACCCTTGTGCATATTATTTTTGAAAAAAATTATTGTTGCAAGGAGTTGAACCCGAGTCTTAGCATCCATTTGCACACCAACATACCACTGGGCCACTCAATCTTATGTGTTAACAATCATACACATACTATACGCATGGTTCTAAAAATCCCCGATTAATCCTCTGTAAGGTAACCCACCGATTCGATTTTTGAAATCCGATTAATCCTATGAATTTATTTAAAATGATATGTTTAATTGTAAATTAGACTAATATATTAAATATTATTATAATATCCGATTTATACTCCGATTAATCCCCGATTACCCGATTAATCTTAAATCGGTACCTCAACCGATTTATACCGATTACCGATTTTTACAACCATGAATACGTGTGTATCGTTGAATGATTTTTTTTTGATATTTTGATAATTGAGACTATATTATCTTATTTTATAGTATAAAGTAGTGATGTATGATATGTAGTCAACTCATACATTTTTAAATCATTCAATTTAGTGAAATGATATTAATTATTAGTATGTGAAACATATTAATAATTGTTATATATTTATTATAAACTTATAAATTTTCAATATACTTAAATTCATTTATTATGTAAAATGGCTAATGGATATCTAATAAAGGTATAAATTTGTATGGAAAAAATAAATGAAATGCATAATACATTCTTAATTAATATGATATATCTGTTAAGTACCCATGATGTAAAACAAATTAACTATATTGAAGTGGAATGAAATATATCTACAATAGAATCTCGATAAATTAATAACAGTTGATAAAATTAATTTTTTCAATAAAAAAACTTTATCCCAACATTTTAGTGACAATATAAATTTATCTAAATTAATAATATTATTTTCAAATTAAGAACACAATTAATATATTTGTACACCAAACATTTAGAGATGTTAGTTCAATTATAAATGTCTAACATTCAAATCCCGAATCAAGAATAATGAGATAATTTAATTAGTTTATAAGTATTAACACCAACCATTCGCGTAAAGGATTGCAAAAATTTTAGCACAAAAATTGTCGGACATTAAAGAACTGAAGGTAACAGTCCCCCCGTCATGGGGTTACATGACTTTTATTGAACTTTCATAAACATTCTACCAACATTTCTATATTTTGTTTGGTTCACACAAGTTAAGAATGAATTTATATTTTGTTACACTTAAACTTTATTTTAGTTTTGCATGATGGCATGGCATTGTCATCCCGTGAAAGTGAATTTACAAAACTATTTTTGAATGAAATGTAAATTCTGATTGTGTAAGGGAGAGTACCGAACTACATCATTCTTGCGTTAATATCTCTCATTTATAAACTACGATATCTCTCATTTATAGGCTAAGATTTAAACCTTTAATATCTCTCATTAGTTCCTTGACAACATATTGGGTTAGGGTACAGTCATATCAGCACACATTAGTAATCTTTTAGTCATTTATGGATTTGTGTGTTTCTTCGATTTGGGACGGAGAACGAGGAAATTTATAAAAGTTGCAGGGGTCGTGGTGGGGACGGGGACGAAGGTTAGTGTTGTTGAGTATTGAACACAAAGAAAGAATACAGAGGGGGGGTGAATGGATTCTTGAACTTTTCGTGCCTTGAGTCTGTGTAGCAAACAAGTATTGTGTGTGCAGTGATGTAGATGCGGATAAAGAACAACACACAACACAATATCACTTTAATCTAATGTATTATTAGATAAAGGTTGCTACAATCTGTGAATACAAATGATAGTATTCTCAGCTTCGTTTTTCTCAGAGAGATATAGCTTTACAGTGTATGAAAAACTTGACTCACACAAGTTACTAAGTTATGAAGTGAGGCTGTGTCCTTATAGAACATGGATACAGCCTACTTACTGCAAATAAGGTAGCTAAACAAATTACTTTCTAGTCTGTCTATCCTTTTTTAGTAAGTGTCCAAACGGTTACAGATTTGACTTTGCAAAGCCTGTTTAGATCCACTTCTTTAGCTCCTTGTCTCTTCTATATCTCTCCAAGCTTCCTTGTAGGCTTTCCAGAGCACGTTTACAGATTGTGGTCCATAAAGTGCATTGGCTTGTTGCAGGTTTCTGACTTGTACAATTTCTTCAGTATTTTGTCTTCAAGAATGTATTCGAGAAGTGACTAAGTAAGTGATTCGAGAACTAGAATTGACTTGATCGATAACTCTGAGTTCTCGAACACTGTTATATTGACATATCGAACCACTTCTCGAATAGCTCTTTTCCATCAGGATTCCTTGAGTTGTCGAATAGAACATTTGACTTATCGAATCCTCGAGATATCGAATAGCTTTCTGAGTCCTTGAGATATCGAATGGAACTTTGACTTGTTGACTCTTTGAGAACTCGAATACCATCTTGACTTGTTGACTTCTTGAGTTCTCGAATAGAGTAATAGACATATCGAATCTCTGAGATATCGAATGAGATATCGAACAGTGTATTCAGAGATATCGAATAGTGTCTTGAGATATCGAATCCCTGACTTCTCGAATGCTGGACTTCTCGAATAGACAAATATACTTCTCGAATTGGTACTTAGGCAAATTCTTCATTTCTTCAAATCCCAACTGTGATTATTTGACAGTCTTTAACTCCTTGCTTGAGGCATGAACCTTGGAACTTCTTTCAAGCATTATTCTAGACTCTATAAGTACAGTTACACAACTAGGATTTGATGCCTACTACAAGTACAATACAAACAGAAACTCTACAACTAGAGGTTCCCTCAGTTAAGAGGTCATGTAAGTAATGCAAAGCATTACAAACAATTAGGCTTGTTATTAGATGTGTACAGGCATGCCTCTGTAACTAACAATCTCCCCCAAATTGTGAGTGAGACCCTTAGTCACAATTTCATGTCTGATAACAAGCCTAACATACATAAGGATAGGACTTTAAGAGTACAGGTATGTATACTGATTGAACACATAAATGGAATTACAAGATAAATGCTCTTACAGTATGATGAGGTACTAGCCATTTTCATTTGATTGCATCTCCATTGCTTTGGCTTGTAGATCATCATATGCTTTCTGTTTCCTTTCTTTCTCCTTTCTTGCATTCTCATCTATTGCTCTTATGATTTCTGCCATAGCATCCAATTCTTCAATCATGATAGAGTTTTTGAAATCTTCAAGCACTGGCTTCAGAATGTTGGCAGGATAGTGACTGAGTAGGTTCATTCTTATATTGACATTGTCTCCATTTCTTCTCCTATACTTCACCACATAGGGATCAAACTGAAATCTACACAGTCCCTTTGCCCTTAGCTTTTCTGCTTCAATCTCCAGTCTGTCAATTTCTTTCTCCCTTTCTAACCACTTCTCATAGCAGCCCTTTCTCATCTTTTCAGCATAATCTCTCTTCATTTTCACAAAGTCAATCAATTCCAGCTTCCATACTTTCTCCACCTTGTCTTTAGAGTCCAGCAATGCAATGATTCTTTCTATCTCATACAATTTACCCCAATGTTGACAACCCCCTTGTTTGAATTTCATTTCTCTCCCATCAGTGTACTTGATCTCAAGGTGGTCATCCACAATTGCAGCATAGCATATCTTTTGAGCTCTTAGAAATTGCAGTTGCTCTTCATCAGAGTCTTCATCAAGTGGCTGGAGTTTCAATCCTGGAATGATTGTTAGGGCTCTTGATTTGGATAGCTTCACTCTTCTTGCAGCATGTTTGACTTTAATCTTCTTTACATGATTGCCAGGCAGTAACTTGTGACCCTTGCTAGAAGACCATTGTAGTACTCCACTAGCAGTTTGCTTATGGATACATACACCTGGTTTCTTGATTTGAATCCTCTTCTCTTCTTGAGGTGCCAAGACAGTTGCAGAAGCCAGAGATGTAGATTTTGATGAATCATTACCAGTGACATCCACCCTAGACATTGAGCCTTGTGTTGTGGTAGGAATGTCATTAGTAATGTTCATGGCTTGCTGTTTTCCAGTCTTCCTCTCATAGATTTTGCCTTGGTCATCATCATTCTTCTTATCCTTGTCACTCTTCTTCTTCTTCTTGTCTTCATCACCCTTATCTCTCCTGTGATGTCTTCTCCTCCCATCACTTTTGTCTTCAGAATCATCATCCTTATTTCTCCTAGGTTGAGTACTCTCTGGAAGTTCACCAGTTGCTATAAAAGATCTGAGAATGTGCAAAGCTTCAATTTCTTCAGCACTTCTGGCTCCAACCTTCTTCTGTAGTTGATCAATGATAGCAATGACCAGTCTGTGATTTCGAGAGGTGAGATCATGGGGAATGACCAATTGTTTGATGTCTTCAATTCTGGTGCCAGACTGATAGATGATTGTCCATGGCTTCTTGATCACTTCTGGTAGCCTTGAAGGTTGGCCATTCCTCAAATCATCAAACAGACTTTTATTGTTCTCATTCTTCTTCTCAATAAGCTCAAGTATGGCATCTATCTCTGAGTGTTTTAGGTCTTGTAGAGTCTTGTATGTTAGATGCCATATCTTTAATTTGGATATCATCACTATCTCCTTGATCCATAGATTATTGACTTTCTTAGGGATGACAGTGATGTAGTCAATCTGCTTCTTCAACTCCCTCAGATAGAACTGAGTGTCACCATCCTGTTCCCTTATGGCTTTCAGAAACTCCAAGAAGGCTTTATCATGATAAACATTTGAGTTAGCAACTTCTTGTAGCTTGGCCTCAGTAACAACTTTAACTTCTACAGGCTTGGCACTCTCAGGTATGGAGGATGGAAGTTTGTCAGAAGGCATACTCCCTGCAACCACTGTGGTAGTTATGGATTGCTTTTGACCACCAGGAGTAGTAATGTGCACAGTTGGTAGAGTAACAACTGGCAGTAAGGTAGGAGGCTCATCAACTTTGGATTTGCCTTTGCCTGGCACATTGGTTGTAGATTGTGCTCTGTGATGACCTCCCTTATTTATCTCTATGCCTTTCTCCTTAGGTTTCTCCCCCTTTGGATTTGAGTTCCTGGACCTTTTCTCCCCCTTAGGCTTATTGTCAGGCACAGAGGCTATAGAAACCACCTGTGGGTTGAAAGATTCTTCAGGTAGAGGGAGACCCATGTGCTTCATCATTGCAGCCAACATGGATTGCTGATGCAGAAGGACATTAGCTGTGGTGGTTGCTTGAGTGTCCAACTGATCATGGAGAAGTGCAACCTTGTCTGTAAGGTGAGCATTTGATTTAGTGAGAGTAGCAACCTCCTTCTCAAGAGTGTTCACCTTAGTGAATAGCTCATTGGCCTTGAAACCAGATAAAGATTGATCCTGCAGCCTCTTCACTTCTGTTAGATATAATTGATGTGATTTAATGTCAATGTTTAAGTGTTGTAGGTAAAAAGAGTTTAACTTGTTAGTTGAAAGCGGTTGTAACAGAGTTTGAGTATACGCTGATAGCTGGAAGCGCAAACGCTGACAGGAGAAAGCGTAAACACTGCTAGCTGAACACATGGAAGCGCAAACACTGTTAGCTAGAAGAGCAACAGAGTTTGCTAAAGTCTGTTTACTGGAAGCGTCTACAAGTCAACAGAGTTTAAAGATTAATTTAATATTAATGTGGAAGCGATATCTTTGAAGATTGGATATCTGTCAAAGAGATCGAGTTGACTTAGAAGACGTGTAGCAATCGTAATTGATATCAATTGTATAGCTTAATTTTAGGAGAATCAATTAACGATTGTACGTAGCTGTATATCTTATAAATACAGTTAGGTTAATCCTAGAAGGGTATCCATCGTGAACGAATATCATTTTTGTAACCTAAGCAGCTCTCTGTGATATTTTACATCATTGAGAGAGGAATTATTAATTCCAAACAGTTTTAAGAGTTAAAACGTGTGTTCTTGTTATTTACTCATACGGTACTTGATTATATATATTGTGTATTCGACCTAACAAGTGGTATCAGAGCCAATCTGTTACTTTATTACAGTTAAAGATCCAAAACACAATAGTAATCAATGGCAGAGATTCCTCCTCCATCAGGTTCTGAGAAAGCACCTACTACTGTTAGTAGGTATGAAACAATTAGGGTTCCAATACTGAAGCCATCAGAATATGCAATCTGGAAGGTAAAGATGACCATGTTTCTGGAAGCCACAGATCCAGAATATCTTGATAGAATTTATGAAGGTCCTCATAAACCTACAAAGTTAACAGCTGCTGCTGCTGGTGAGGAATCAAAGGTGGTTCCTAAGGAAAAGAAAGATCTAACTGCTGAGGATCTTTCATCTATTGCTAAGGATGCCAAAGTAAGGCACTTACTTCACAGTGCTCTTGACAATGTTATGTCTAACAAAGTGATTAACTGCACGACTGCAAAGGATATATGGGATGCACTTGAGGTTAGATGTCAAGGAACTGCTGCAATTAAGAAGAACAGAAGGAACATACTCACACAGGAGTATGAGCATTTTGAGGCAAAGTCTGAAGAAACCATGACATAAACATTTGATAGATTCTGCAAACTACTCAATGATCTATCATTGGTTAACAAAGAATATGATCTGGAAGATTCAAATCTCAAGTTTCTTCTCTCTCTTCCTGAAAAGTGGGATGTGAAAACAACCACCATAAGAGACAACTATGATCTTGCTGACACTGAGATTGATGAAATCTATGGACTGCTCAAGACTCATGAATTGGAAATGGAGCAGAAAAACAGAAGATCAAGCAGGAAGTCAAAGACTGTTGCACTGAAAGTTGAAGAAAAATCTTCAAAGAAGGAAGCATCAAGGAAGAAGGCAAAAGGAAAGGCCTTGGTCATTCATTCAGAAAGTGAGTCATCAAACACTGATGTTGACTCAAACACAGATGGAACATCTGATTCTGAAGATGATGAGGAGATGATGCAAATGGCTGCATTGATGGTAAAGACCTTCAAGAAGATGGGATTCAAGAACTTCAAGAAGGCAAAGAGATTCTCCAAGGATTACTCAAGGTCTGACAAGAAGAATTTCAAGAAATCTGAGGGAAAGGACTTCAAATCTGGTAAGAAAGATAAGTCTGAGATTCAATGCTACAAGTGTAAGGAGATGGGTCACTATGCTCCTGAGTGCAAAAAGAATAAAACTGAAAAGGCACTCTACACCAAAGGCAGAGATTGGGCAGACACCTCAGATTCAGATGAGGAGGTGAACTATGCACTCATGGCCTCTACTCAGAGTGAAGATTCTGAACTAAAGGTACCTCCAACTACTTATGCTTATAATACAGATAATATAACTGAATTGAGAATTTATCTTAAGGCATTACACATCAGTTATAGGGATCAGACTTTAGAAAATGAGAGAATCAAAAGTGAGTGTTCTCAACTCAAAGAAAGAAATAAACTTGTTGAGGAACAACTTGAAAACATGAATAAAATTCAGAAAGAAAGAGATGATGCTGTGTTTATAGAACAGGAGTTGCTAGGCAAGTATAAGCAACTAGAATCTGAATTGGAGGATGCAAAGCACATTATTAAAACTTGGACACATTCTGGAAAAGACACTCAAGAGGTCTTTCAATCAGACACAGTAGGTCTAGGTTATTCTGGGGATGATGTGCTTAGGTTTCAGAATACAGTCAAGATTAGACCACCTCTTTCTACTAAGAAATTTGGAACATTTGTTCATGGTACTGTTAAAACTGAACATGGAACTGTTGACCATGAGCCAGTAAAAACCTGTGTCAAACAGGTTAATATTGGTTCAATGACAGATAAACAACTTAAGCATAAGCTTAAAGAAATAAAATCTGTCAACAAACAGAGAATGCCTAGGAAAAACAGAAATGGTAAGGTAGGCATAACATCAGGAATTAAACCAATGCTTGCTACATTTGCACCTAGAAAAACTTGTTATAATTGTGGTAGCACTAATCATCTTGCTAGCTTTTGCAGGAAGAACAAAGACATTAATTCTTTACCCTCCAAATCTGGAGTGAAAAAGGATAATGTCAAACCAAGACCACAAACTCTGTGCAAACATTGTGGAAGTAGTTGGCACTCAATTTATACTTGCAAGAATTATCATGCTATTTATCATAATTATTATGAACTGAAACCTAATTTGAAATGGGTTAAAGTTGATTCTGCAAGTACTAAGAATGAAAATGTTAGTTTAAACTCTGATAATGCTAAATCCGCTGCAAAAACTAACAGATTCAATAAAGCAAAAGGATCCAAGCAAGTCTGGATCCTTAAAACTAACAATCAGTGATTGTTTGTGATTGCAGGGCACCAGGGTAAGTACCCTAGTCGTGGACAGTGGATGTTCAGGACACATGACTGGAAATAAAGCCCTGCTATCAGAGTATGAGGAGAAGGCTGGCCCAAAAGTTTCCTATGGAGATGGCAACATAGGACATACTCTGGGATATGGCAATATTAATCTTGGAAGTGTCATCATCACAAATGTAGCTCTGGTTCCAGGACTCAAGCATGATCTGCTTTCTGTGAGTCAAATCTGTGACAGAGGATATCATGTAGATTTTCAGCCTGAATATTGTCAAGTCATCAGTAAATCTACAGGGAAAGTTGCTCTAGTTGGAAACAGACACAATAACATCTATGAAATAAAATTGTCAACAAACTCTGATGGCAAAGCAGTGTGTCTGTCAACAAGAATGTCCAGTGAAGAGAGTTGGAAGTGGCACAAGAAACTCTCTCATTTGAATCTGAACAACATCAATGAGCTAATAAAGAATGATCTTGTAAGAGGTCTACCAAAGTCATTGTTGAATGTAGAAGGCCTGTGTGATTCTTGTCAAAAGGCCAAACAGAGAAAAGTCTCTTTCAAAAGCAAAACTGAGTCTTCAATTGTTGATCCTTATCATCTTCTACATGTTGATCTTTTTGGACCAGTGAATGTCATGTCACTTGGAAAGAAGAAATATGCTCTTGTCATTGTTGATGAATACACCAGATACACATGGGTGTATTTTCTAGCAAAGAAGGATGAAACTACATTAACACTGGCAGAACATATAATACAACTGGACAAAGGGTCAGAGAATCAAGTGAAGATTATCAGAAGTGACAATGGAACTGAGTTCAGGAATTCAACAATGGAAGAATTATGCAAGAGTAAAGGAATCAAACAAGAGTTTTCTGCACTTGGCACTCCACAACAAAATGGTGTAGTGGAGAGGAAGAACAGAACCTTGATAGAAGCTGCCAGAACCATGCTAGATGAAGCAAAATTGCCAACATATTTCTGGGCAGAAGCAGTTCAAACTGCTTGTTTTACTCAAAATGCAACACTGATCAACAAGCATGGTAAAACACCATATGAAATGGTGAAAAAGAAAAAGCCAAATCTAAAATATTTTCATATTTTTGGATGCAAGTGCTTTGTGTTGAAGACTCATCCTGAACAGTTGACCAAATTTGATCTAAAGGCAGATGAAGGAATTTTTGTTGGCTATCCACTGTCAACTAAGGCATTCAGAGTTTATAATCTGAGAACCAAAGTGATCATGGAATCAATTCATGTGTCATTTGATGACAAGAAAGTAACTGGACTTGAAGATGTTAATGAACATGATCAACTACACTTTGAAAATGAAGATTTATTCTCTGACAAAGTAAACTCTGATGAGACTGATCTGACAAACTCTGTTGAGCTAAACTCTGAACCTCTACTGGTAAATACTGAAGAGACTCTTCAATCAGAAACAAGGGAAGAACCAGTTGAGGGGGAGCATGAAGAATCACATCAAAGTGATAATTCAAATACTGACAGTGACTCAGTTGATAACTCGGAATCAAACTCTGTTGATTCAAAATCTGAAAGCTCAAATTCTGAGCAGTCATATTCAGGGGAAGCATCAGAAAATGAAGAAAGGCACCAAGAAAATCAGGAAAGCATGGATCAAGGGGGAGGATCACATGATGACAGAAGCAATCTGCCTTCTGCAAGAAAATGGACTAAGTCACACACACCTGATTTGATTATTGGTGATCCAGATGCAAGAGTAAGGACAAGAAGTGCAACAACAAATGAATGTCTGTTTCATGCATTCTTGTCACAAACTGAGCCAAAGAAAGTAGAAGAAGCTCTTAAAGATGCTGACTGGATAACAGCAATGCAAGAAGAGCTAAATGAATTTGAGAGAAATGAAGTGTGGACCCTTGTACCAAGGCCAAAGAACAGATCCATTGTTGGTACTAAATGGGTTTTCAGAAATAAAACTGACAGTGATGGTGTTATCACAAGGAACAAAGCAAGACTAGTAGCTAAAGGCTATTCACAGCAGGAAGGAATAGATTATGATGAGACTTTTGCACCAGTTGCCAGATTGGAGGCAATAAGGATGTTTCTTGCCTATGCTTTTCACAAGAAATTCAAGGTTTTTCAAATGGATGTGAAAAGTGCTTTTCTGAATGGAAAACTTGAAGAAGAAGTATTTGTTGAACAACCACCTGGTTTTGTAGATCCAAAATATCCAGACCATGTCTACAGGTTAGACAAGGCACTCTATGGACTTAAGCAGGCACCAAGGGCATGGTATGAAACTCTTGCTAAATTTCTACTAGAAAGTGGGTTTCACAGAGGTACTATTGACAAAACTCTGTTTTACTTTCAATCTGGTAGTGACCTGCTCTTAGTTCAAATATATGTTGATGACATCATTTTTGGATCTACTAATGATAAACTCTGTAAGAGGTTTGCCAAGCTCATGCAGTCAAGATATCAAATGAGTATGATGGGAGAGCTAAGCTATTTTCTAGGCTTACAGGTGAAGCAAACTGATGATGGAATTTTTATCAATCAAGCAAAATATACCAGAAATCTTCTCAAGAAATTTGGCATGCTTGACTGTTCATCTACAACAACTCCCATGGCAACTGCAACAAAATTGGATAAAAATACAGGGTCATCAGTAGATATGACAAGTTACAGAGGAATGATTGGTTCTCTACTTTATTTAACAGCTAGTAGACCTGATATCATGTATGCCACCTGTCTGTGTGCAAGGTTTCAGGCAGATCCAAGGGAACCACATTTAACAGCTGTGAAGAGGATTTTCAAGTATCTCAAGGGCACTGTAACTTTAGGGCTGTGGTACCCAAGAGAATCAGATTTTAAGCTACTTGGTTACTCTGATGCAGATTTTGCAGGCTGTAAGATTGACAGAAAAAGCACAAGTGGAAGTTTTCAATTTCTTGGTGACAGACTTGTGTCTTGGTACAGCAAGAAACAAAAATCAATATCAACATCTACAGCTGAAGCAGAGTATATTGCTGCTGGTAGTTGCTGTGCACAGATTCTATGGATGAAGAATCAATTGCTGGATTATGGGTTAAGGTATAGCAAAATACCTATTTTTGTGATAATCAAAGTGCTATTGCAATGACAGGTAATCCAGTACAACACTCAATGACCAAGCACATCGGCATAAGGTATCACTTTATCAGAGAGCATGTAGAGGAAGGCAATATTGAGCTTCACTTTGTGCCTACAGATCAACAACTTGCAGATGTCTTCACCAAGCCTCTAAGTGAAGCAGCATTTACAAGACTGGTCAATGAACTAGGGATGGTATCTGGTTTTGACTAAACATGTTGGTTAGACTCAAAATTTTCTTATAAAATATGCTGCTCATATTTCTGTGAATTGCTAAAGTGCTATGTGAACCTTGTTTACTAAACTCTGTTATGCATACTCTGTTCACATGTTTTTATTCTCACACTGGTAAACTCTGTCAGCATGGTTGTTGGTCAAACACTGTTAATATGTTTGATAAACTCTGTGAATTCTGAAGTTGATTCTTGTCTGAATGAAAATACCAATGAAGAAAAATGTATGAAGCATGATTCTCAGTGAATAAATCAAGATTCTTTCTGAGTCACTATGATCTAATCAGAAACTGTGCAGTAAGTTAACACAGCATGATACTGTTTCATATTTAGAGCATCTCTTAGTTTATTTGATCCTAAACTCTGAATCTATGAATACTGTGTGTATTGCCTCTCATGAATAACTTCTGATATTGATGAATTCTAAACTCTGATTAGTAACACTCTGTTTCCAAGACATACATAGTTCTTGATGATTCCTTGTTTGCACTTGTGAAAATTTTAAAACTTGAGATGTGTCATTGTTTAGTTTGGTGAGAAACAGTTCATGTCTGCACCATGTGAGATCTTGAGCCGAATAAGTGATTGATACATTTTATATCAATCAGATTTTATTGCTGTGTGATGTTCATCAGTAAGTATGTTGCTCTAGAACTTGCATTAAATCATTTTGAGACTACATGATATGTGTGTGCATGAAAATGATAAAGGCACTAGGACTTACCATCTTTATTCAAACACTGTTTAAAACTTCTTTGAATACTGTTCATAAACACTGTTCATAAACACTACCCTTAGTAAACCCCTTTGAGCCTAATTAACTGCTCATTTTTCTTAAACTCTGAAGTATTAAGAGCAGTTATATTCTTTTGATAAATCAAATGCAAGCAGGTGAGTGTTTCTCAAGAAAAGAAAAGTTTACTCAGTATATATATAATTAAAAAAAAAAGGTATATATACTGATCATCTTGTACAAATATGTACTAACAGTTTGACTGAACACTTTAGTCTGTTAAAATTGTTCAGTTCGAAATTCACTCATGCTAAAAACATCTCTTCTCACCTGTTTGATCTTACTACATTACAACCCTGAACAAAGTCCTTTTGATTTGTGCATATATGTAATCGAAGTAGTGTAGATTTGGTGGAAATTCAAGCTTATGGTAGTATCTGCTTTTACTGATTGAATTTGAGCGAAAACACTTCACCTAAACACTTGTGTGCTGTGAGAGTTTGTGAGGAAATCTTTGACATGTAACTCACTGAATGATGCTTTGATGTTTATCTCCTGATCTTTTTGTCTATAATGACTGTGTGCTTACTTGGATAATCATGAACATCAATGGGAACAGGGATATTCAGATTTCTGTAATTTAAGGAACTACAGAGTTTAGCATTCATCATATACTCTGTGTTTAATATGAGAGTTTGTGCATTCAGTGTTTATTGATTTGATTTATGGATTTTATGAAATATTAGATGCTATAAAAATTGATTTGGTAAAATCTGCTACTCACACACAAAAATCACGACTGTGCATTTTTGAAAGGGTTTTTGTGACAAAGTTTGAAAATTTGACAAACACTGATTGATTGTGTTAAGTACTCTAAGGTAAATTTTCATTAAGATAATTTGAAAATTTTGGAGTAAATGGAGTGGTTGACAACTGTTGATTAGTGTATTTAGTGGTAAAGTGTCTTGATAAATGGGACGACAGCAGTAATAATGGCTTTTACTGCGTGTGAATTAAGTGAATCGTTGTATGTTTGACACGTGTCCCACTTTCACCCACTCACTCATCATTATGTACCACTTTCGCACTTCTCAAGGGAACAGTTGCGTGTTTTCAAGTAAAAATGTTTGAGTTTAATTTTTAATTACTACTCAAATTACTTTTTGCTACAATCATTACTCACCCACTCATATTCACTTTACCAAAACACAGATCTCTCTTGTTTTTCACTTTGGCTTTTTCACAAACACCTTTCTTGCATATCATTTTCACAGTTGCTTTTTGCTTATTTCTTGATCTAATGGCAACAAAACCTTTCACTTTGTTTGGTCTACGTTTTGTGCCTAACAATTATGCAGCTCTACTTGAGAACGATCGTGCTCCTGAAGCGTTTCATCTAATGCAAAACTTTCTTCGCGACTCTGAAATTGGGCAAGCGTTGGTTGAACCGGATACTCTATCTGCTTCTCAGGTTGTCAACTTCTGGCAAAACTCAAGGTATATAGAAGGAGGTGAAAATGGAACTCCGTCTATCATCTTCTCTCATGAAGAACAAGAGTTTGTGATTACTCCACAAACTGTTCGCGATACCATGGATTTCGACACACATACTTCGTATGCTGTTGTCTCTGAGCAAAATCTGAGAGAGATGCTAACATAGATTGGGTATATGGAATCCCTTGCAAAGCTGGGCAGTGTGAGGAGGCCGAATCTGAGAAAAGAGTGGAACTTTTTCTTTGACTGTATCACCAGGACATTCCAGAAGAAGGTCACCAACTGGGATGCTATTCCAATGGACAGTCTGCAAATTGGGTATTCTCTACTCTATGGCAGTAATTTTGATTTTGGTCATTATGTGTTAATGAATTTGGGTGATAAGTTGTCAGAGTCTACTACAGTTTATTTTGCTAGGTTTTGTCAACTTTTGTTCAATGCATGTGTACCTGGGTTAACAGTTGATGAAGCTGATGAGATTCAACCCTTTAGAGTCACTAAGAGAATATTCTCTGATATGACTAACAAAGATGTTGGTAAAGACATATCTCCTTTTGTATTGCCACTTGCCTTACAGAACTTTGTCAATCAACCACAAGATCCCCAATCACCGCAACATGACCCACAACAAACACAACAACCAGAAGCACAAAATATGCATGAACCTTTAGACACTGATCGTACAGAAACCATACCATCTCAACCTATACAATCACCTGAGCCAACACCAACAAACACTGTTAATCCTACATCACCACAAACACAAACTGAACAAATGAATCCTGAAACAACAAACCCTGTCACTACTACTCACCCACAACCACCATCTAAGTCAAAAAGGAAGAAGCATGCTGCAATTAACACAAAACATTCTAAGGCTAAACAGACATCTCCAAAGGCTGTTTATTCCAGAAGATTCAAAGAAAGAGAAAATAGACCTTCAACACCACCAGCTGAGGACAGTTCTAGTGAAGATGAAGAACTGATTGCAGTGCCTCAAGCTAAGAGGAGAAGGCTCATTCTTACTGATTCTGATGATGAGCATGTTGATGAGGCTCAAGAGAAAATCTCTATTGATATTCCTACTGGTGAAACAGAGGTTATCATAGAACCTATTATACCAGAATCAGGAGCAAAGATTGCTGAACCAGAATCTGCTAAGGTTCAAGAAAATGAAGATGTTAGAGATGTTTTGCCTACAATGGAAGAGTTTGATGAAACTCCAATTTCTTTTAATAATGAAGCATCTACTCCAACACTCATGGAGGTTACACATTCTGTTGATACTGGTGTTGCTGATGGGCCTACTGTTGTTCTTGAAGACACTGAGGTTGCATCACACACTGAATTAAACTCTGATGCCCATCATGTTTCTGATTATGGTGAGGAGATTGATAAACCAGAGAAGGTTATTTCTTCAGAGCAGATTCAAGCTGATAAAGGAAAACAGGTTGCTCAAGAACCTGTTGCTGCTCAAGATGAAGACATTGCTTCTGTTGCCCCTACTAATGAGTCAATGAGTGATTCAATTGAAGACAAAAGTACAGGAGCTGAAAAAGCACAAGCTCAAGCTGATGGTCAGAAAACAGGAGAAAAACCAGATTTTGCTGGGCCTTCTGTCAATGAAATTGATGACAATTATTTGACCAAACAAACCGCTGATTGGTACAAGTCAGAGTGTATTTTTCCTCCTGGAAGGGCAGCTATGTTTCTCCAGGCAAATTCTTCGAAGATTACAAATCCAGATATTTTCACTTGTTTGCAAGGAACAGTGATTCAGATCAAGACCTTGAATCATAGATTTGATGATACTCAGAAATCTATTGTTGATCTTCGAACAGAGGTTGCTACTCATGAGGAGAAATCTCAACTAGCTAATGCTAAGCTTTTTCAACAATTCTCCAGAGCTCAAGCAAATTTTAATGACAGACTGAGCAAAGTTGAACAGAATCAGCTTTTACTGACTGAGAAGGTTGATTCCATTGCAAACGCTCTTGAGTTAATCACCTCAATTCTGATTCAAGATGGTGATGATGTCAAAAAGGGGGAGAGAATTGCTAAAACCAAGTGTAAGCAAACTCAAACTCTGTCAAAGAAAGATCATCTGGATGATGAAGGTGCCAATGCTGATAAGGGCCTAAGAAGTGCAAATCCTAGACAAGGACATGGAAGGTCTACGAGGTCAAAGCCGAATTTGGTGATAGATACAAATATTCAGAGTACTTCTGGTTCAAAGCCAAAGGATTTGTCATTCACTGACAATCTACAAACAGATGAAGAATTGGCTGCAAAACTCTTTCGTGAAGAGAATGCTGAAGCTACACTTGAGGACATACAAGCTGAAGAAAAGCTGTTGCAGAAAGAGCATTTAAAAGCTCAAAAGTCCAAGAAAGTGAAGAAAACTGTTAGAGATTCAAAGTCTTCAAGGCCTGTAATGAAAGGAATTGAGATCAAAGAAAATTTATCTGGTATTCAAGAAGAAGAAGAAGAAGATAAAGGAAAGCTGATTAGAAAATCTTCTCTTGATGCCAAGCTGAAGTTAAAAGGGGTGATGGGTGAAGAGAGCAAGAGTAAGATGATAGTTACAACCTCTGTTGATACACATGTTGTACAGAAGAATGAAGACACAACCTCTGTTGCTGCACAAGTTGTGACCACACCACTATTGTCTTCTCAGTTGAAATCAACGTTTGGAAAAGGAGTTCTTCATGATTCAAGTCTAGCAGCTACAGTTCCAATGGATTTCACTGATGGTAGAGCCTTATCTGGTAAAATTGGATACAACAAAGGAGGCATAGGCTCACATAGGGATAAAAGACAACATGTTGTTCCCAGAGATCCTTCTTCACTGTCTGTTCCAGGTCGTGGTGTCACTCAAGAGAGTTTAGACAGACTGGAGTCAGTACAGCTTGTCTATCAGAAGAGTTTAGGGAAGGATTTTCTGCTATATTTCATGGCTGATGGAACAGTGTTCAAGATTGCTGAGAATGATATTGATTTAAAATTCTGGGAAGAACTAGAATATGTTCTGTATATTTTCAGAGTAAGAAATCAAAGAGCTCAGTCAGTTGCAAATGTGCTCAGACAAAAGATGATTCAGAATCTTGCAAGAAGAAATATGAAGTACAACAGCAAGTATGTTCCGAAGTACAGAGATTGGAATGGGAATCTGATAGAAATGGAAAAGGGGACTACAAAGCTGAAGACTGATCTTGGAATTACTGTTCTGGATTTTAATGTGAAGTCTGAAGAAGTGAAGTATATCAGATTGGGGAATGAAATGAGAAGAAACAAGATCTACGATCTCAGAGCTGCTATCTTTCAAACTGATGAGAATGATCCAGATTTAAGAGAGATCAAGGAAGCTATGCAGATTGAACTTGAAAATGCTGAGAGGAGATTGTTGATTGATTATCTCAGAACAACTCCAGATCTTGAGGAGGTTAGGTAGACAGAATTTGTAAGTAATTTGAATTTTCTGTAGATTTTGCTAAGTCAAGTTTAAACTCTGATTATATGTTAAACACTGTGTTTTTATTTATTCGTTTTGACATCATCAATTACTGTGAACTTGTACATTTTTCTAAATGAACAAGTTGGGGGAGATTGTTAGATATAATTGATGTGATTTAATGTCAGTGTTTAAGTGTTGCAGGTAAAAAGAGTTTAACTTGTTAGTTGAAAGCGGTTGTAACAGAGTTTGAGTATACGCTGATAGCTGGAAGCGCAAACGCTGACAGGAGAAAGCGTAAACACTGCTAGCTGAACACATGGAAGCGCAAACACTGTTAGCTAGAAGAGCAACAGAGTTTGCTAAAGTCTGTTTACTGGAAGCGTCTACAAGTCAACAGAGTTTAAAGATTAATTTAATATTAATATGGAAGCGATATCTTTGAAGATTGGATAGCTGTCAAAGAGATCGAGTTGACTTAGAAGACGTGTAGCAATCGTAATTGATATCAATTGTATAGCTTAATTTTAGGAGAATCAATTAACGATTGTACGTAGCTGTATATCTTATAAATACAGTTAGGTTAACCCTAGAAGGGTATCCATCGTGAACGAATATCATTTTTGTAACCTAAGCAGCTCTCTGTGATATTTTACATCATTGAGAGAGGAATTATTAATTCCAAACAGTTTTAAGAGTTAAAACGTGTGTTCTTGTTATTTACTCATACGGTACTTGATTATATATATTGTGTATTCGACCTAACAACTTCATACTTAGACAGCTCATGCACAGGGACTTCAGTCACTAGCCTATCTCCATAAAGATTCTTGAACATTGTCCTTAGCATGGCATTGGCCTCTGTAGTCTGGTCAGATAGATTTTGAAATCTGCTTCCTAGGCCTGTGACTGTATCTTTGAGGAGGGCTAGGCCATTGTCCATCTTTGTGCAGGTGGTGTTGCAGTGTTTGAGATCTTTGACCACACCATCCAGTTGAGGAAATTTAGCATCAAAGGCCCTCTTGACTTCTGCTACTGAAGTGGCTGTCTTGTCACACACCCTGTTGACTTCAGTTTTGACTCCCTTGCCAAGGTAGTGTGTAGCCTTGAGGAAACCCTTGTAGGAATCATTGACAGCTTCATACACTTCACCAGGAGACAGGGATTTTGCATTGGAGCCCAGTGAAGTGATGTATTCCTCTCTAAGATATTGAAGTGCTTCACTGAGAGTTATATCATTCTTTCCTTGCAGCCAGGCATCTACATTGCCATCTCTCTCAGCATCATCAATAATCTTGGCCTTCTGCATCTCCACATCATCCCTATGGCATAGTAGGATGGCCTCATAGTCTGGATTACGGATGTTGGAGGTGACAAGATTCTGAGCTATCTTTACAAACTCAGGAATCTGATCCACAATTAAGCTTTGAAGTGCTTCAACCGTCAATGTTTGTGGAACAGACCCTGATCCTGAAGCACTGTCATGTTGCACAGGCTTCAGCCATTGTGACAAAAAGTCAGAGCTAGAGCTAGGCAAGCTAGACTCCTCAGTTACAGATGCAACTTCTATAACCGGATGGATTGACTCTACTACTGGTGTCTCCACAGGAGTGGGATGAGTTACACCAGCAGTTGACACAGGCACAGAGTCTCTAGTAAAAACTAGTGGAACTTCTGTGTTTGTGATGGTGTCATCAGGAGATGCCCCAGCATGCATTCCCTCACCATCTAAAAATGGGTCCTGGGTGGTGAGCAAAGTGTCATGCACTAAGTCACTTGAGTCCATTGGCTCACCAAGAGAAAAGGATTCTTGGTGATCAATGCCTTGCTCTTCAATTGCTTGAATTACAGGCTCCAAAGAAATTTATGTGTTAGATTCTGGAAGAGAAGTGTGTTGTAGAGTAGATTTTGGCAACTCCCCCTGAGAGATAGAGGGAGTTTCAAGTGTGATGTGCTCTCCACTCAGTGTAGTGCCAGCCTTATCACTCCCATGTGCTGACTCTGTACAAGAAGGTGCATTGGGGAGGATGCTTGATTCTATAGGTGCACCCTGTTGAGAGGATACACCTAGTAAGCTGTGTGCCCCTGATTTTACAACTTCAGCCATTTGTGTGACTGAAGAGGCGGTCTTAGTTTTCTTCCTCTTTGGCCTCTATAAGGGTGACTCAGGTTCCTCACTTTCTAGCCCTAATTCAACAGCTAATGCTGCTTCAGATAGGATATTTAATGGTGCAGACATTACCTCCTTTCTCTTCTTTTTACTAACATCACCCTTTTGAGAGGATGATGCAGTTGGCTCAGTGTGTGGTAGAGTGTTTGGTTGAGAGGGTTGGTTAGCAGGCCCTGGGTTAGCATTTTGTTCTACTTGCTTGGGCTGTGCTAACTTAGATTTTGCATCAAATGTTGGCATGTTTTGGGGATAAGTTCTAAACAAACTCTCCATATGGGGAGTTATGTTTAGTCTTACATCCACATCATTCCTAGTCTCCAAATTACCAAAAATGAGTTTGGTCATGGACTTAGGATAGCCTATTCTATTTTTATCAATCCCAGGCAATTCAATCAATGAAGCATTCTTAAAATTAAGTACAGATTGAATAAAGCGAGGGAAGAAAATATCAGTACCTCTCTTGGTTGTGTTCTTACCAAGTCTTCCATATAGTTCTTGGAGGATGATTTGGCCAACATCTATCTTCTTTCCATAGGCCAATGCATAGCCAATTTGCTGCACAGGCGTACTGATTTGATCAAAGCTTGATTTCCTGGCAGTGAAGACTTGAAGAAGAGTTGCAAACACATAGATCCACTCCTTTCTCAGATTCTTTCTGTTTAGCTTTCCAAGATTGATCCCATCTGAGTAGTTGATGAACTCAAAGAATTCCTCTAACTCTGCATTAGTGGCCAGTCTGTCAAATGACTCTTATTGTAGGCCCAGTGCTTGATTCATGTCTGCAGTAGTGATAGTGATTTCCTGATCTTGAATCTTGCAGTAGATGATATATGAAGTGATTGCGTTTTCCAGGGCTACAACCTCCACAATAGCAGTACCCCAAAACTGTTCCAGGATATCTAGATACAGAGTTGGGTTAGCAGAGAGTGCATCCTTGATGTATGACTCAGCCATCCATTTCACAAAGCACTTGAAATTGGCATTGGGTGCTTCAACATCACTAGTGAGAGCGATGAAGTTGGTGTTGAACTTTACTGTTGCCATGTGTGTAGAAGAGAGGAAAGAAATTGAAGGTTGAAGAAGAAATTTGGCTTTTCGTAGCTAGGGTTTCAGGGGTTTAGAGAGTGTAGATGCTTGAGAAATCGAATGAAATGAATCGAATAGATGTGGAATTGTATAAGTATGAAGTACTTGAATTGTCGATTAGATGAAAGTTTTGTATCGACAAGTCAGGCATTCGAGAAGTAGAAAACAACTATTCGAGAAGTCAAGAAAGGCTTAATCGATAACTCAAGCAGATAGAAACTCACAGCTGGCGGTTATCTAACTCAGAAATAGTTCTAAATTAAATAAAATGTGTTTTTATGAGTGAATTAAACTTTTAGACAAAAGTCCAAAATCGGTTAATATTCAGCGAGAATTCAGCCTTTTCAAATGATTCGAGAACTCAAATATAGTGTTCGAGAACTCAATCAATCGAGAACTCAGTTACTATATTCGAGAAGTCAAGAATACCTCTATTCGATATCTCAGAAAGGCTCTATTCGAGAACTCAAGAGTACTCTAATGAGACTTGTTAGAGATGTCGAATAGTGAATCATTCGAGAAGTCTGACTTATCGAACTATACCCATCACTCATAAAAATTTGATTTTCACTATCTTTTAAAATTTACCAGACATATTCATTGAAGAATATCCTAGCAAATTAAATAGTGATTTTCTCAAAATTTCATAGAAATTTTAAGTTAATAAAAATATGATTTTCAACATATGCAACAGATTTGGAATATTTATAAATCATATTTCAGCCAACACTTACTCCAAAAATATTGAGAATTTAGATAAAGTAAGTGTTTACTGCTGCAATAATCTAGATGCTGTATTCACTTAGCCAGAATCTGAAGAATTCAGCATTCCAATCTCACTAACCAACCTTGTAAAGGTGGCTTCATCTAATGGCTTAGTGAATATATCAGCTAGTTGTTTATCTGTAGAGACATAATGCAACTCAATGGTTCCATTAGTTGCATGTTCTCTTATGAAATGATATCTGATGTCAATGTGCTTTGTTCTAGAATGATTGACAGGATTGGCAACTATAGAAATTGCACTTGTGTTGTCACACATGATTGGAATTCTTTCCAACACAAGTCCATAATCTCTAAGTTGATTTCTAATCCAAAGCACTTGAGCACAGCAACTTCCAGCAGCTATGTATTCAGCCTCAGCTGTAGAAGTTGACACAGATTGTTGCTTCTTGCTATACCAAGAAACTAACCTTTGACCAAGAAACTGGCAGCTTCCTGAGGTGCTTTTCCTATCCACTCTGCATCCAGCATAATCAGCATCAGAATAACCAACCAGATTGAACCCTGTGTCCTTAGGATACCATAAGCCCAAGTTTGGAGTGCCCTTCAGATATCTAAAGATCCTTTTTATTGCAATCAAATGTGATTCCTTTGGATTTGATTGAAATCTAGCACATAGACATGTAGCAAACATGATGTCTGGCCTACTTGCAGTGAGGTAGAGTAGAGAACCAACCATGCCTCTGTAGACAGAGATATCTACTTTCTTGCCTTTAGCATCTTCATCCAACTTAGTTGCAGTGGCCATGGGTGTCTTTGCTGGTGAGCAGTCTTCCAAGTCAAACTTCTTCAATAGATCCTTGATGTATTTGGTCTGACTGATAAAGATACCATCCTTCCTTTGACTGACTTGCAACCCAAGAAAGAATGTCAACTCTCCCATCATACTCATCTCATATCTGCTCTGCATGAGTTTGGAAAATTTCTCACATAGCTTCTCATTTGTAGACCCAAAAATGATATCATCCACATAAATTTGGACTAGGATAATATCATCACCATGCTTCTTGTAAAACAGTGTCTTGTCCAATGTGCCTCTAGTGAATTGATTTTCAAGAAGAAACTGTGATAAAGTATCATACCATGCTCTTGGAGCCTGCTTAAGTCCATACAATGCCTTAAGCAATCTGTAGACAAATTCTGGGAAATGTGGATCCTCAAAGCCAGGTGGTTGTTGCACATAAACCTCTTCTTCCAACTCTCCATTTAGAAATGCACTCTTGACATCCATTTGATAAACTTTAAAGTTTGAATGAGCAGCAAATGCCAAGAATATTCGGATGGCTTCCAGTCTAGCAACAGGGGCAAATGTCTCATCATAATCAATGCCTTCCTGTTGAGAGTATCCTTTTGCAACCAGCCTTGCTTTGTTTCTTATTATTACACCATCTTCATCCATCTTATTCTTCAGAACCCATTTTGTTCCAACAATGGTTCTATTCTTTGGTGCAGGCACAAGTTCCCATACTTTGTTCCTTTCAAATTGATTCAACTCTTCTTGCATAGCAACAATCCAATCTTGGTCCAATAGTGCATCATCAAGTTTCTTAGGCTCAACTTGTGATAGAAAACATCCATAGAGGCACTCATTTTGAGTTGCTCTCCTAGTCCTTACTCCTACATTAGGATCTCCAATGATTTGCTCTGCAGTGTGTGATCTATCCCATTTCCTCGAGTGTTCAGCCTGATTTCTCATTCTTGATGTTGCTTCATCATCCACATCATGGTCATCCTCATTTCCTCCCCCTGTGAAGTTGCTATTACTCACAGGTGTGTCTTGGATGCTTGTTTCTCCACTATCGATTGGCACAAATTCTTCTCTTGTATCATTATTCACTTGAGTTTGTTGAACTTGAGTTTCAACTCCAGTTTCAATCTCTTCATCAGAATCATCTAGATTATCAAACTTCAATGGATCTTTGTCTTTATCATTGGCTTCTTCTAGTCCAGGTAGTTTGCTGTCATCAAATGTTACATCTGTGCTTTCTATAACTTTCTTTTGACTGATGACATAAACCTTGTATGCAATTCTTTCCATAGAATAGCCAAGAAAGATTCCTTCAAATGCTTTTGCATCAAATTTTCCAACATATTCAGAGTTATCCTTTAATACAAAGCATTTGCTTCCAAAAGTATGAACATACTTTAGAGTAGGCTTCTTTCCAGTCATCAAGTTGTAAGGTGTCTTTCCAGTGTTTTTGTTGATGAGGGTTCTGTTCTGAATGTAGCATGCAGTACTCACAGCCTCAGCCCAAAAACATGTAGGCATTTTTGCATCAAGTAACATTGTTCTAGCAGCCTCAATTAGAGTTCTATTCTTTCTCTCAACAACTCCATTTTGTTGTGGAGTCCTTGGAGCTGAGAATTGCTGAGAAATACCATTCTCTTTATAGAATGCTTCGAGTATGGCATTTCTGAACTCTGTTCCATTATCACTTCTCAGTGCAATCACACTTGCATTGTTTGCCTTTGCTTCCTTGTCAATTTTCTTTATATGCTCAATAATTACTTGTGGAGCCTCATCTTTTGATGCCAGAAATTCCACCCATGTATACCTTGAAAAATCATCAACCATTACCAGGGCATACTTCTTTCTTCCAAGTGACATAATGTTGACAGGCCCAAACAAATCCATATGAATGAGTTGTAATGGCTTGGTTATTGATGTCACTGTCTTTGACTTGTGGCTTGATCTTTTCATTTTTCCTTTTTGACAAGCCTCACACACTCCTTCTTGGCAGAATTCAAGTGTGGGCATGCCTCTCACTAACTCTCTTTTGACTAGAGAATTAATGGCCTTGAAGTTCAGGTGTGATAGTTTCTTGTGCCACAGCCAACAATCTTCATTTGATGCTTTTGAGTAAAAGCAACAAATTTTGTCCTTGTTTGCAGAGTCCATATTGGCTACAAACAGGCTTCCCTTCCTTACTCCAGATAGAGCA
Source organism: Kitagawia praeruptora (assembly GCA_037693485.1). Lineage (NCBI taxonomy): Eukaryota > Viridiplantae > Streptophyta > Magnoliopsida > Apiales > Apiaceae > Kitagawia > Kitagawia praeruptora. Next base: position 42,412,523 of record CM075351.1, read on the forward strand.
AAATCACCAGTCTTCTTGTGGGTGATCAAACATTCATCTTTGTCAAAATTCACTTTGAATCCTCTATCAGTAAACTGACCAACACTTAGCAGATTATGCTTGAGCCCCTTGACTAGTGCTACATCTTCAATGATGACATTACCAACTTTCAGCTTGCCATATCCCAATGTGTTACCCATGCTGTCATCTCCAAAAGCAACCACTGGGCCAGCCATTTCCTCATACTGTGATAGCAGGGCCATATCACCAGTCATATGATTTGAGCATCCACTGTCCAAAATCCACATGACCTTCTTTTCACTTTCTTTGCCCTGCAAACACAAAGGTATTACTTTGCCTTTGGTACCCAAACAAGTTTGGGTCCATGTGACTTAGAAACAGTTTTATCATAAACAACATGCTTGTCAACTTTCTTAGTGCTAGTCTTCTTGTCACTGTTGGAAGTCTTAGAACCTGAAGTTTCAGACTTAGGTGACAGAGGTACCTTCCTAGCTTTAGGAGGACTTGAAGACTTTGACCTTGTGTAGTGTGTGTGAGAATTGTGACTGATACAACCATCAATGAATTGCCTTCTTAAATTAAAACAACTAGTCATAACATTCATATTGCATGGCATACAGTCAAATTTATCACAAAAAGGTGCATCTCTATGACTTAGAGACACAGAGCAATCATAGAAAGGTTTAGACACACTACCAACAGGTTTCTTGCATGCATGAGTTAAATGATTGGTACTGAAACAGTTCTGACAAGTTTTCCTAGGGGCATTAGGCATATAAGCATAGTTGTTATCCTTGTTAATCCCTAACTTGCCATTTCTGTTCTGTCTCTTCTTAGTCACTTTCTTTTCTGATTCACTCTTCCCAGCTGAGACAAACTTAACAAACTTCTTAGGTCTTGGCCTATCAGCTCTGGTTCCTTGGTCTTTGACTTGACACTCTCACTCTTAGAGGATGCTTGTTGTTCACTAGATTGTGCCTCATCCTCATCATTCAACATTTGTTTGATGAGTAAGGCATCCTCATCAATTTCAAATGTTGATTCCTTAAAAATTTGATTTTCAGTCTTTCTCAAAATGTGAGGCACTTTCTCATGAACAGCTGTGTCCTCTTCAATGACAGCATAGCCTTTTCTCTGTTTGAGAGAGTCATAGTCAAGTCCAATAGCTGCTTTGGGTTTAGCTTCAATTTTCTCACAGTAGGATTGCACTAGACCAGATGATTTCTTGAAAGTTTTCAGTTTGAATTCATTTTCAGCTAATTCATCCCTAAGAGCCTTCTCTACTTGGCTAGCACATAAAACCTTGTTCTGCAAATATTCAACTTCTTTCTTAAGGTTTTATACTTGCATAGTAGTTAGCTCAAGTTCATCATTCTTTTTGGTTAATATTTCATTTCTAGTAGACAGTTTAGCAATCTCCTCATTAGCAGCAGTCATACTAGTATGAATATTAAACATTTCAACAGATAGTTGTTCGATCATGCATTTATACTCAGAAACAGACATGTCTATAGTAGTGAGAGATGGTACCTGAGAATCAGATGGAGATGAGTCATCCTTGGAGTTGGCCATCAAGGCATAATTGCAGAATTCTTGTTCCTCTCCATCACTCTCAGAATCATCCAAACACTTCCCTTCAGCTATGTAGGCCTTACCTTGTGTCTGCTTTTTCAGAAGGGCCTCAACTTAGCTTCGAGCTCAAGATAATCTCTATCCTTCTTTTTAGGCTTCTTGCATTCACTGGCAAAATGCCCTAGGTCATTGCATCTATAGCACCTTACAGATGACCTATCCACATAACTGGTTTTGAATTTATTTCTGTTTGGTTTCACAGGTGCCTTGTTCTTGTTGGCTGAATGGTTTTGAGGTTTGGGTTTGAAGGGTTGATTTCTTTTAAATCTGATGTTTGGAAATTTTCTGGCCATGAAAGCATATGAAGTATTTTCCATCCCATCAAGTTCTTCCAGAGTGTAAAACTCTTCTTCTTCTTCCTCCTTTTCCTCAACAGGTTCACTCACCCCAGCTTCAGTTTCTTCATCATCTGCTACCTCCTCTATCCTTAGCTGGCTTGTAGATGCTTCTAGGTCCAGAATAGATTTGTTGACAATCAAGGCACATGATGTGTTTATCATTCTACCTTGGTTGGCTTGGATAGCCCTTTTCTGAAGCAACTCAAGTTCATGAGTCTTTAGGACTCCATAGAGTACATCATAGGTGACTTTGTTCAAATCTCTCTCCCTTAGAGAAATGACTCTTTGCTCTAGATGATTTGGTGAAGACAACAGAAATTTCATATTTAACTCCTTGGTGCTGTAAACCTTGCCATTCATCTGCAACTCAGTAACTAGCTTGTGAAACCTTTCAAACATTTCAGTGATGCTTTCCTTGGGCTGTGCCATGAAAGCTTCATACTGTGTGACCAGTATCTGTTTCTTGTTTTCCTTAACCTCATCAGTCCCTTCACACAACACCTCAATATGATCCCACATCTTTTTAGCAGACGTACATGATGCAATGTTTGAAAACATTGACATGTCCATGGAATCAATGATAAGCAGCATGAGGGGGCTGTCAAGAGCAACCTTCTCCCTTTCTGATTCTGTCCATTTTGATGGATCCTTGGCCTCATAAGATCTTGGGATAGTTGTGGTTCCAACAGTCTTTTCTCGTATCTCTTGTTGTGGAACAAAAGGACCACTCTTGAGAATCTCAGGATACAAGGGATGAGAGGCTTTAATGAACAACATCATCTTTATCTTCCAGAGGTTGAAGTTTTCTTTGTCAAACTTAGGGACCTTCACCGTTCCTGTAGTCTTTGGTGTATTCGAACTCATGATCGTTTTTCTGTTTTTGAATAAACAGCCCGCTCTGATACCACTTGTTGAGTATTGAACAAAAAGAAAGAATACAGAGGGGGGGTGAATGGATTCTTGAACTTTTCGTGCCTTGAGTCTGTGTAGCAAACAAGTATTGTGTGTGCAGTGATGTAGATGCGGATAAAGAACAACACACAACACAATATCACTTTAATCTAATGTATTATTAGATAAAGGTTGCTACAATCTGTGAATACAAATGATAGTATTCTCAGCTTCGTTTTTCTCAGAGAGATATAGCTTTACAGTGTATGAAAAACTTGACTCACACAAGTTACTAAGTTATGAAGTGAGGCTGTGTCCTTATAGAACATGGATACAGCCTACTTACTGCAAATAAGGTAGCTAAACAAATTACTTTCTAGTCTGTCTATCCTTTTTTAGTAAGTGTCCAAACGGTTACAGATTTGACTTTGCAAAGCCTGTTTAGATCCACTTCTTTAGCTCCTTGTCTCTTCTATATCTCTCCAAGCTTCCTTGTAGGCTTTCCAGAGCACGTTTACAGATTGTGGTCCATAAAGTGCATTGGCTTGTTGCAGGTTTCTGACTTGTACAATTTTTTCAGTATTTTGTCTCCAAGAATGTATTCGAGAAGTGACTAAGTAAGTGATTCGAGAACTAGAATTGACTTGATCGATAACTCTGAGTTCTCGAACACTGTTATATTGACATATCGAACCACTTCTCGAATAGCTCTTTTCCATCAGGATTCCTTGAGTTGTCGAATAGAACATTTGACTTATCGAATCCTCGAGATATCGAATAGCTTTCTGAGTCCTTGAGATATCGAATGGAACTTTGACTTGTTGACTCTTTGAGAACTCGAATACCATCTTGACTTGTTGACTTCTTGAGTTCTCGAATAGAGTAATAGACATATCGAATCTCTGAGATATCGAATGAGATATCGAACAGTGTATTCAGAGATATCGAATAGTGTCTTGAGATATCGAATCCCTGACTTCTCGAATGCTGGACTTCTCGAATAGACAAATATACTTCTCGAATTGGTACTTAGGCAAATTCTTCATTTCTTCAAATCCCAACTGTGATTATTTGACAGTCTTTAACTCCTTGCTTGAGGCATGAACCTTGGAACTTCTTTCAAGCATTATTCTAGACTCTATAAGTACAGTTACACAACTAGGATTTGATGCCTACTACAAGTACAATACAAACAGAAACTCTACAACTAGAGGTTCCCTCAGTTAAGAGGTCATGTAAGTAATGCAAAGCATTACAAACAATTAGGCTTGTTATTAGATGTGTACAGGCATGCCTCTGTAACTAACAAGTGTCTCTTTCGATCCCGAAATTCCCCATTCCTCATTCCCCGCCCCGCTCCCCATTAGTTGGTCCATGAATATAATAAAAAAAATTATATTTTACATATTAATATATTAAAAAAAATTATAAAAAATAGCTATAATTTACATTTTTATAAGTTTCAAGTATTTTAACCATTTTATTATTTTTAAAAAAAATTATTTTAGAATGCATGTATTATTAGTTTTATCTTTGATTTAAATTACAAATAAATTTATATTTAAAATAATGTTTAAAGTATGATATAAAACAAAAAAACTAAATATCATACAATATGATTTATTAACTTCTTATTTGGAAAATATTTGACGAAACATTTATTTATTTATTTTTAAAGGAAAGAATTCCCAGATTCCTGCAGGGATCCACTTTTCCCGTTCAGGGCGGAAATTAGAGAGTAAAAAAAATCTTCGCTCGGGGATCGAGACTTGTTCGGGAAAGGGGATCGAGAATAGGGATAGTACTTCCAAGTCCCGAAATGACTCGATGCCCATCCCTTATTTCATCCCCCTACCGATTTCGGTGGGCTCTTTTTTCCGCGCGTTCTCTTACTTACAGAATAGACTGTAAAAAATACCAGGCAGCTTATATAAAAAAAGAGAAACATTTTTACATAACATGTTGATAACTACGTATAACCCAATTTGTAGAACTAATCGTTCAACCAAGTGAAGTTGCACAGTTACCCTGCATCTCGTCGTTCAAACTCGTTGCAGGACATCGGTATCATCAAATTTCATTTCTCCATCCCCGAGCCTTTACTACTAGAAAAAAAATAATATTTTTAAATACACAATCAGGTCACTTTCTTAATATTATATAAATTACTTTAAGATATCATATGAAAATATAGAAGAACATACAAACGCTCAATAATTATCGTTAATCACACGCACTCGGTGCTCCGAAGAGTAAATTACTATCATGTACAACCATCATCTACTAGGTCACAGTTCATTGTGAAGCACATCGTACAAGCATCAATATAGGTACATAAAAAGAAAACTATATGAACACAACCAATTGTAGTATGATCCAACAATTCTCCGCAACATGTACCAATGCACATTTTATAGTGGAACGACTATGTTAGGATGAAACTATATTAACTGAAAAATAAAAACACTGCTACTTAGAAGTGGTTAAATAGGAAATTTTTAGCCTTGGATTAACTCATTCATGTTGTCATAGGGTTTAACTCTTTTATCTAATTACTTGTAAATGAAAATTCACAAACAGTAACTGAAAATCATGGGAAAGTCGATTTTCACTTTTTATGAACATTGTACACAATCTCATACACTGACGTGTAACAACTTAAACATTAAAATGTTTTAGTATTTATCTTGCACACGCCAAACAACTTTAGTATCAAAGTTACTCATTTCACAACTTAAAAAGACCTTAATCTTGAATGGTTTCTAACGGTAACCATCTAACTATATAACTCAAGTGCAATTTCTATACCCACGCTAAATCGCCTGTTATACAATCCATGTACCATCAGAAATTAGACAAAATTTTGGAATTTTAAAATTTATGCTAGAAAATGACCTGTGCCTCGCACGGGTTTTCATGCTAGTACGGATATAATAGAAGAAAAACCTATTCGCATTTTTATTTCATGATTTTTTTAAAAATAATTAGATTTATATATTTTACTTAATTTTGTTGAAAGAAAAATAAATTGATTTTTCGTTGACTAATATCGCTCTCCTTTGCTATTGATCATAGGATGTGTAAGGATTTCAATTTTGTATTTATCTTCATATTTTCTAGTTACATTTGTCACCAGAAACCTATAAATTTATATAATGATTTTTATTTTATTTTTTAAAAATCATATTATGATCTTTATTGTTTATTGTTTAAGAACCAAAAATAGCGTAGAAGTCCGTACGAAGTACGGGCCTGTTAATATATCAAAATAATTTCTCACACGAATTTGTACATATATTGAAATATTTTATAATTAAAAATATGATAAAAAAATTATATTTCAATTTTATCTTATATTTATAGTAATTTTGTAATATTGCATATTGTTTTAATTAATCATGCATATAATTTAAATTTGATTCAGTTTTATAAAATTAGAATACATATTTTTTACGATAAAAATAAAATCATCTTTTATTTTTAAAAGTGTAATTGTGATTTGAACGTACTAATAGTACATTTGTAAAACAATAAAATTTGAGCCATATTAAAAAAAAATTTAGTTTGGTTCCTTAAAATTGTTTTACTTCTTTTTTTTATACATACACGTATATCTATATTTGTACACTTATATATTCATATGTTCGTACACTTTTTTCAAGTAATATTAACTAAAAATTGATTCATTAATGTAATATATATCAAGCCATTACTGTATTATAAATGTTATATACTAATTAGTTAGATAATAGTTATAAAATCAATAAAAGATTACCAATATATATTACTCACCCCGACCCACCAAATTATTAGCATTTATGTTTGGTTTGGTAAGAAAATTAAAAAATAAAATGAATAGAGTGAAAAGTAAAATAAAAATGGGTAAGTCAATTACCTACACCGTCTCAATTTAATTGTTAACGCTTGGATCAATAATATAACTTAAAAAGATGAGTACGGTGAATTTAATGGAAGTAGGTAAATTAGTGAGAGTGTGAGACATACCAAAATTAATAAAAAAAAAATGAAACGTCATTTCAGAAGATAATAATTAATGAAATAAATTTTTCCAGAAATAAAATTCTTAAATAAATAATAGAACGAACAGAAGATATTAAAACAATTATTGTGTAATTTAATTCTTAACTAGCTTAAAACCCGTGCGATGCACGAATGTTCTTTAATATAACAGATTTTTTTTTGAATTAAAAAATTTAAGACATAAATTTTCTTGGCTTAAAATTTTAAAAAAATCAAAAATGTGATCTGATATAATTATATATATGTTGTCCGTGATATTTTTAGAAAATAATGGATTTTAATTTGAAAATATTAATGAAAAGATGAAATATTTTAGCTGAAAAACGTAATCGGTTAGTTATTAGTTATTATATTGTTATTATTTTATTGTACTTAATTAAAGCAAACCAAATAGGTTTTTCTGAAAAAAATAAAAAAATAGAAAAGATAATGTATTTTAGCTGAAAAAGGTAATTGATTAATTATTAGTAATTATAATATTTATTTTATTAAACATAATTGCTCATAGTTTTTTTAGAAAAGGAAAAATTTTAGCTAGATAAACTGTATTTCACGTAAAAAGAAAAATTGGCTATTGAAAAATAGAAAAGGTAGCATATTTTACTTGAAAAAGGAAAGAATTTCTCATATTTTATGTGAAAAAGATTAGTTATTGAAAAATAAAAAAGGTAACATATTTTACCTGAAAAAGGAAATTTATTAGTTATTAGTAATTATAAATAATTAAGTAAGGATAACTACATAAAATAACATGCACCATTAAATAAAGGTAAATAAATAAAATTAACTCAAAAAAATAGAAAAATAGAAAAATATAAAAGGTAACAAATTTTAGCTGAAAAAGATAATTGATTAATTATTAGTAATTATAATATTTTATTTTATTAAACAGAATTGCTAATAATGTTAAATAGAACCGTCGATGATATAATTGGAAAAAGAGAGATTTTAGTTAGAGAAAATAGAAAGGTAACATGAAGATGACATGATTTATGTGAAAATGGCAATTGATTAGTTTATAGTAATTATAATTTAATTATGTTATTTTACTAAATAAAATTGTTCATAGTTTTTAGAAAATGAGAAATTAATGTTGTCCGTTATATTTCTAGAAAAAGTAAATTTAATTAGAAAAAATATAAAAGATGATATATTTTAGTTGAAAAGTTAATTGGTTAATTATTAGTATTATAATAATATTATTATTATTTTATTTTTATTAAATAGAAACGCCCGTGATATAATTGAAAAAAAAGGAGGTTTTAGTAAGAGAAAGGAAAAAAGATAACGTGTTTTGGCTGAAATAGATAATCGTTCATGATCATATAATTAAAAAAAGAAAGATTTTAGTTAGAGAAAAGAGAAAAGATAACGTGTTTTGATTGAAAAAGGTAATTGATTAGTTAATAGTAATTATAATATAATTATGTTATTTTATTAAACAAAATTGCTCGTAGTGTTTTTAAAAAAGAGATATTTTAGTTAGATAAAATGTATAATATATTCTAATTTATGTGAAAATGGTAATTGATTAGTTTATAGTAATTATAATTTAATTATGTTATTTTACTAAATAAAATTGCTCATAGTTTTTAGAAAATTAGAAATTAATGTTGTCCGTTACATTTCTAGAAAAAAGGGAATTTAATTAGAAAAAATAGAAAAGATGATATATTTTAGTTGAAAAGGTAATCGGGTAATTGTTAGTATTATAATAATATTATTATTTTATTTTTATTAAATAGAAACGTCCGTGATATAATTGGAAAATGGAGGTTTTAGTAAGAGAAAAGAAAAAAGGTAACGTGTTTTGGCTGAAAAAGGTAATCGTTCATGATGATATAATTGGAAAAAATAAAGATTTTAGTTAGAGAAAAGAGAAAATGTAACATGTTTTTATTGAAAAAGGTAATTGATTAGTTAATAGTAATTATAATATAATTATGTTATTTTATTAAACAAAATTGCTCGTAGTGTTTTTAAAAAAGAGAAATTTTAGTTAGATAAAATGTAAAAAATATTCTAATTTACCTGAAAAAGGAAATTATTTAATTATTGAAAAATAGAAAAGGTAATTTGTTTAACCTGAAAAAGGAAATTGATTCATAAAGGAGAAATTTTAGTTAGATAAAATATAAAAGATATTGTATTTTACTTGAAAAAGTAAATTATTTACTTCTTGAAAATTAGAAAAGATAATATGTTTAATCTGAAAAAAGAAATTGATTAGTTAGTAGTAATTGAGTAAGGGTAAATAAGTAAAATCAATAGGTACCGTACCGACCGACCAACCAACCAAATTTTTAATATTTCGACTTTTATATAATACTAGCTTAAAACCCGTGCGATGCACGGATGTTCTTTAATATAACAGAATTTTTTTTAATTTGAATTAAAAAATTTAAGACATAAATTTTCTTGACTTAAAATTTTAAAAAATATGATCTGATATAATTATATATTTATTGTCCGTGATATTTTTAAAAAATGATGGATTTTAGTCTGAAAATATTGAAAAGATGAAATAAGATGAAATATTTTAGCTGAAAAACGTAATCGGTTAGTTATTAGTTATTATATTGTTCTTATTTTATTGTACTTAAATAAAGCAAATCAAATAGGTTTTTCTGAAAAAAAATAAAAAAATAGAAAAGGTAATGTATTTTAGCTGAAAAAGGTAATTGGTTAATTATTAGTAATTCTAATATTTTATTTTATTAAACATAATTGCTCATAGTTTTTTTAGAAAAGGAAAATTTTTAGCTAGATAAACTGTATTTTACGTAAAAAGAAAAATTGGCTATTGAAAAATAGAAAAGGTAGCATATTTTACTTGAAAAAGGAAAGAATTTCTCATATTTTATGTGAAAAAAGATTAGTTATTGAAAAATAGAAAAGGTAACATGTTTTACCTGAAAAAGGAAATTTATTAGTTATTAGTAATTATAAATAATTAAGTAAGGATAATTACGTAAAATAACATGTACCATTAAATAACGGTAAATAAATAAAATTAACTGAAAAAAATAGAAAAATATAAAAGGTAACATATTTTAGCTGAAAAAGGTAATTGATTAATTATTAGTAATTATAATATTTCATTTTATTAAACAGGTATCGTACCGACCGACCGACCGACCAACCAAATTTTTAATGTTTCGGCTTTTATATAATAGTATAGATAGCTTAAAACCTGTGCGATGCACGGATTTTCTTTAATATAACAGAATTTTTTTTAATTTGAATTAAAAATTTTAAGACATATATTTTCTTGGCTTAAACTTTTAAAAATATGATCTAATATAATTATATATATGTTGTCCGTGATATTTTTAGAAAATGATGGATTTTAGTTTGAAAATATTGAAAAGATATTGAAAAGATGAAATATTTTAGCAGAAAAACGTAATCGGTTAGTCATTAGTTATTATATTGTTATTATTTTATTGTACTTAAATAAAGCAAACCAAATAGGTTTTTCTGAAAAAAATAAAAAAATAGAAAAGGTAATGTATTTTAGCTGAAAAAGGTAATTGGTTATTATTAGTAATTATAATATTTTATTTTATTAAACATGATTGCTCATAGTTTTTTTAGAAAAGGAAAAATTTTAGCTAGATAAACTATATTTTACGTAAAAAGAAAAATTGGTTATTGAAAAATTGAAAAGGTAGCATATTTTACTTGAAAAAGAAAAGAATTTTTTATATTTTATGTGAAAAAAGATTAGTTATTGAAAAATAGAAAAGGTAACATGTTGAACCTTTCAAAAAATCGAGTTTTTGAAGATATGGAATTTATCCAAGCTATTAAAATTTTGTTCAAATTCGATTTTGTAGTGTTGGCTCATATGTATTTATTAATTAATTTTATTAACAAATTATGAATAAATATATTTTTGAGCTTATAAAAAAATCAAAATTTTTGAAGGTGTTGATTTTATCCAAGTTATTTAAAATATGATTTCAAATCCGATTTTTTCAAATTTTTAGTTAAGTTAGATTATAATTATTTAATATCGATTATTATTGTACAATATATACTATAAAAATTAATTTATAATGTATGATAATATGATTGTGACTGGCTTTATATTAAAAGAGTGGTTGATTAATGAATGAATAATTATGAAATTTAATTTAAAATATATAGTGCTATATCGTGATTGATTTCAAATTAAAATTATGATTTTCTAGTAAATATTTTTTGATTTAAAAAATAGGTATTTATGGATATGTTTAATAAAATCATTATTGTATTTAAATTAGAAGTGTTAACTAACCATGGTTAAAGAGGAAGGGTGAGATTGTAAATAAGGAAATGTCTAAATTTTAGGAATTAGTTCTGATTGGTCCTAAAATAATTCCTCGTCTGATTTCAAATCTAACTTTTTCAAATTTTTAGTTAAGTTGGATTGTAATGATTTAATATCGATTATAATTGTACAAAATATATTATAAAAATCATATGATAATATGATTGTGATTGACTTTATATTTAAAGAGTGGTTGATTAATGAATGATTAGTTATGAAATTGAATTTAAAATATTTAATAGTATATCGTGATTGATTTCAAATTAAAATTGTGATTTTCTAGTAAATATTTTTTGATTTAAAAAATATGTATTATGGATATGTTTAATAAAATCAATATTGTATTTAAATTAGTTTATATGAATTTATTAATTATTTTATTAACAAATTGTGAATAAATATAATTTTGAACCTTTCAAAAAATCGAGTTTTTGAAGATATGGAATTTATCCAAGCTATTAAAATTTTGTTCAAATTCGATTTTGTAGTGTTGGCTCATATGTATTTATTAATTAATTTTATTAACAAATTATGAATAAATATATTCATAATTTGTTAACTGACGTGTGGTAGACTCAGGTATGATAATAAAAAAGGATATCAACAACCACGGTTTCGAACTTTCGATACATCTATGCTTGATGGCCTTTGATTTATTGTATACAGCATACTCCTATTATCCAATCCAATCGTGTGCAAGGAAGCTTTTTCGTAAATAATAGCAAAAATTAATTTATTCATCCTTTAATTATATATAATTTTTTATTTAAACTTTATAATATAAAATAAAATACTTTTTAGAGTTGTATTTTTCAAATTCTCATCCTTTTATTCAAATTTGATTAACAATTATGAAAAGAAAAAAAAATTAAAATACACCTGAATTGGTATCCTACCTGGCAATTGTAATCAAATATGTTTATGTTATAGCCAAAATTCGGTTTGGGTATTTTCAAGATGGATTCGGGTCGGTATCGGGTTCAATTTGGGATTTTGGAGAATAAATTAGGGATTTCTAGAAATTAGGGCGCGCCCAGGGGGGTTTAGGCCGCGCCCTGGGATATGGTGGAATTCCAGAGTGTCAATAATGTCGATTTCGTATTTGATTATTGAAGAATTCCCTCATGTCGTATCTCAGGAGGGGATGTCCGTCGCAGAAGGCCTCCAGGGGTTTGCCTGGATATAAGGACCCTTCTTAGACACTAAGGGCGCGCCCTAAGGTGGAAAGATGGGGACTTTTTGGTGTGTGCTTTGGGAGCTCTGTTCCTGTAGCCAATGGGCGCGCCCTCATTGGGGAACTTTGGAGTAATCCTGCACTTTGCACCCAAAAGCTCTGGATCACCTGTCCTGCTATCTGGTGGGTGCTTCTCATTCAGGGGACAGGGATGCGTTCTGCACTTGGGGTAAACCACGGCTATACCTGCATCCTTGAAATCAAGAAATAGCTGGTAGCGGATAGGACTAGTCCTCGACGGGGGAAGTTTCCTTATCCGTGAAGTCTTGAGATCTTGGATGAGCCTTGGGCCTTTGTGGTTAGGCCTCATAGTAGAACATTCCGGAAGCTGATCCGTTATCCAAGCCCATTGGGTTTCTTGCTCTCCAAGAACTACGTATGGCTTGATCCCCTATAAATACCGAGGTACGTAGGCCGATTGAGGGGTTGGGAGTTGAGAGCTCTGAATAGCCGCCACTAACCCTATCAATCTCAGCCACCAATCACAAACAGCCACCACACGCCACCACTCTTTTCGGCAAAGAACCACCGCTGTAGATCTTGTTTCTAGCGAAGTACCTCGAATTTTGTTGTTACCAAATTCCTCCGTCAACAAATTGGCGCTAGAAGGAGGGGAGCCAATCAAGATCTTCATCTTAGGAGGAGAAGATGTCTCACAATCAACGCAGAGGTTCTCACGAAGAAGATTATTACGATTCTGAAGATAGCTTGGGGGTAACCAAGCTCGTCACGAAGCTTACGTTCCGGAGGAAATCCCTGTTCCTCCACACCACCATGGAACTCCAGCCGCCGGCGGTGGCCAGCCGCCCGTTCTTATCAGTAACGCGGCATTAATGGAACAACTGTATCGTATGGGAGATGCCATAAATAGTTTCGGAGCCAGATTGAGTTCTGTGGAGGAAGTACAAGAATCTAGGAGAAAATCTCGGAGTATCCCACGAAATCATCGCCGTACAGGGAAAGCCCTCCAAGTCGAGGAAAGCTCTCGGAGAGACGGCGAAGTGCAGGAGAAGAGATTTCAGCTAATTACTCCTCGAAGGTTAGAATACTCTAATCCTATTATTGAACATCCTAGTGAAGATAACTCTGATCGCAGGTTGTCGAATCCCGAAGCTAGGGTGCGCCCTCATCCTCACCGCTCAGGGCGCACCCCTAGTGAGATTAAGCGGGATGAAGAACAGATTGCTAGGGAGAAGAGAGATTTTGCAAGTTTGAAAGAACGCCTTGGAATAAGGCTGAATGATGATGATCTCAGGATATACCTCCTCGAACTTCAGAAGAAAGACAAAAATTTGGAATCGCGTCCCCGTGATCCACAGCGCGCGCCCCCTGTCAATGACAGGTCGAGGCCCCTTGGACATGAGCGAGCCCTTCCTCGGAATGAAAATCCACAGCGCGCGCCCCCTGTTGATGACAGGTCGCGGCCCCTTGGACTTGATCAAGCTCCTCATCGAGGTAATGCTGGAAGGCGGAATTGCCGTGAGAACGGTGATAGAAGAATGGAGCTATACATGGGAGATAGACAACCTCGTGATAGAGAGGGCGCGCCCTCGGGTTTTAGACCCCCCCGCATTCATCAAGTTCATTCAAGCACCTCTAGTGAGTCCAGGTCAAGGACGTGCCCTCACTCAGGGGAACAATATCAAAGAGGATCGCGAGAAAATCCACAACCTCGAGGGAACCAACGACCTCAGGGAAATCCAGAGATTGAGGGAAATTCTCAAGGTCAGCAAACTCAAACTCAAGGGGATGTTGTGGTTCAACCTCAAGCGGGGACTCAGGGAGGTGCTCAGACAACAGCTCCACCTCCACCTCCACCCCCGGGGGGTACGCAAACTGCGACACAACCAAATATTCAGAATGTTCCCGGAGTAGGAACTTTCAATGTGGATGACTTGAAGAAGCTCCTCGCTCACTTGGATGGAGGAAGAATATCTGCTACTGCACAAACATCCTCTCCATTCTCAACTGAGGTAAGGGAGGCACAACTTCCTATAGGGTATAGATCAATGACAAATGATCTGCGCTTTCATGGAAACGCAGACCCTGTGGAATTCCTCGGACGCTTTGATATCGAGATGGATGTTTATCAAGTGACGAAGCTAGCAAGGTGTCGATTGTTGGCAGCAACTTTCAGGGAGAGTGCTCAGCAATGGTTTCAAAAACTTGGCCCAGGAGTGATTACATCTTGGCACGTGATGAGGAATTTGTTTTTGACTAAATTCCAAGCGGCAGTGAAGTATGCCCCTCCAGTCACAACTTTAGCTAATATCAAGCAAAGGGAATGAGAGAGTTTGTAATCTTATTTCAAAAGATTCAACTCGGAATCTACCTTGGTGAGAGGAGCGACTGATGAAACGCTCAAGAGTTTCTTAATAGCTGGATTATCAGTAGGAACTGATTTTTGGAAGCATCTTCAAGGGCGAGATCCACCGACTCTAGCTGATGTGTTCGCACAGGCTGAGTCTTTCAAGATCGTAGAGCAATCCTTAGCAGACAATCGGAAATCAGATTCTCAAAGTGGTGTTAAGGGAAAGACCAACAAGAGGAAGGACAGGTCCCCTAGCCCAACACGTCGTATAGCGACTGGTGCCAATCGGGTGAATGTAGCGGAAGCTGGAGGAAATTGGGGTCCTCCTGATACTTACACCTATGATCAGAGGCCGGGTAACTATACTCCCTTGGCAGCTTCCATTGAACATATCTTCGAAGTAAACAAAAATAAAGGATTCTTCAGAAAGCCAGAGCCTCTCTCTTCTTGGCAAAGCAAAGACAAGAGGAAGTATTGTGAATTCCATGAGTCTTCAGGGCACAATACTCATGAGTGCCGTCAATTGAAGGATGAAATTGAAGATTTGATCAAAGAAGGATATTTGACAGAATGGATTGTCAGAGAGGTGAAAAAACATAGGGAGAATCCTGATAAGAGAGATGGAGGGCGCGCCCTCCATGGTGATGGCAAGCCCGAAGAGAAAAAGTTCGTCAAGGAAGGAAGTATTCACACCATTTTTGGAGGACATCACCTGGGAGGTGACAGTAATCATGCTATGGAGAGGTATGCTAGGGAAGCAAGATACCGACCTCTTACAAATGTAAATAACTTGGAATTAAGGCCGCCCAAATTGTTCAAGGGAGAAGGTGCCGATATCACTTTCACTGAAGAAGAAGCTAGGTGGGTACACCATCCTCACAATGATGCTTTGGTGGTGGCAATTCAGATTGGTTCCAAGAATGTGCATCGGGTTTTTGTTGATAATGGAAGTTCGGTGAATATTCTATATTACAACACTTACAAAAAGCTTGGACTCCTAGATAAGGATATGATTCAAGACAATGGATGGATCTATGGTTTTTCGGGCGAGTCTGTAAAGGTCATGGGAGCCATCAAGCTACCAGTAACTCTTGGGGAAGGAACTCTTTCTGTGACTCAAATGATGGATTTCATGATTTTGAATGTGGAATCATCACACAATGCTTTGGTAGGACGCCCCCTGCTGAAAGAAATGAAGGTTGTGACCTCCATCTATCATTTAGCAATGAAGTTTCCTACGCCAAACGGTGTAGGAACAATCCGAGGATCCCAGCATGACTCGAGGGATTGTTATCACAAGGCAATCAAGGGGTTCAGGAGACAGCAGGATGGAGGGCGAGCCCTCAGCGAAAGTAGCTCATGGATTATGAGTATTGTCCCGGGAGAAGTAAAAGTCCACTATCTTGTCCAAGAACCAGTAGAAGACGCGCCCCCATTTAGGGCGCGCCTTGAAGAGAGTATTCCAGCACTTGATGATCTTCAAGATGGAATTCTGGAGGAAATTGAAGAAGATTCAGAAGTGATTTCAGTTAATATCAGAGGTGAGCAGGTCGAAGGGAGGCGAATGTTACTTGAAGGCTTGGTGCATACCCTTGTTGAGGAAGACTTCCCTCCTAAAGAGGACGTGCCCTCCAAGGATGCAGCACCGATCGAGGATCCACGGAATTTTGATTTTGATATAGATCCAAGAACACCACAACCCGTGGAAAAAACTGGTCCTGCAGAGGATACCATCGCAATCATGGTGGATGAGAAAGATTCAAGTAAGGTTTTGAAAATTGGATCTCAACTGAATTCCAAGTTGAGAGGGATGCTCACTAATTTTCTCTTGAATAATTTGGATGTCTTTGCTTGGAGTCATGCTGATATGGTGGGAATCGATCCAATGGTTATGTGTCATCATCTGAACATAGATCCCACCAAGAAAGGAATTCGCCAGAAACGTCGACCTGTGAGTGGAGAAAGAGCTATAGCATTGAAAGAGGAAGTTGATAGACTTCTAGATGTTGGTTTGATCAAAGAATCATATTATCCAGAGTGGTTGGCTAATCCAGTTCTTGTCAAGAAGCCTAATAGAAAGTGGAGAACTTGCGTGGATTTCACGGATCTGAACAAGGCTTGTCCTAAAGATAGTTTTCCTCTCCCTCGAATTGATCAGTTGGTAGATGCTACAGCTGGCCATGCTCTTTTGAGTTTCATGGATGCTTACTCGGGCTACAATCAGATTCCTATGTATGAGCCAGATCAAGAGCATACTTCTTTCATCAAAGATAGAGGTTTGTACTGTTACATTGGAATGCCATTCGGTTTAATCAACGCCGGAGCCACCTATCAGAGGTTGGTAAACATGATGTTCAAAGATCTGATTGGGAAAACTATGGAAGTGTATGTGGATGATATGCTTGTTAAATCTTTGAGGGCGGAGGACCATGTAAAGCATTTGGAGCAGATGTTCGGAGTATTGAGGAGGTTCAGGATGAAGTTGAATCCTCAAAAATGTGTGTTTGGAGTGGAATCCGGAAAGTTCTTGGGATTCATTGTCAACCATCGTGGGATCGAGGCGAATCCAGCCAAGATTAAAGCCTTACTTGACATGAAATCTCCATCTAGTGTGAAGCAAGTTCAGAGTTTGGCTGGGAGAATTGCAGCGCTAAATCGCTTTGTGTCAAAATCTTCGGATAGATGCAGAGAATTCTTCAAGGCAATCAAAGGAGCATCCAAAGATTTTGTGTGGACTCCTGAGTGTGAAGAGGCTTTTCAGAAAATCAAGGAGCAGTTGGGGAATCCTCCGCTCTTAGCCAAGCCCGTGGAGGGAGAAATCTTGATATTATACTTGGCAGTTTCAGAATACTCCATTAGTGCAGTATTGGTAAGAGAAGAGATTGATCATCAGTCCCCAGTTTACTATATGAGCAAGCGTTTGCATGATGCAGAGACTCGATACACCAGCATGGAAAAGTTGGTTTACGCCTTAATCTTGGCGGCAAGGAAACTTCGTCCTTACTTTCAAGCTCATAAGATCGAGGTTCGTACTGCTTATCCATTGAGAAGTATTCTTCACAAACCGGAAGCTTCAGGAAGAATGTTGAAATGGGCCATCGAATTAGGGCAGTTTGATTTGGAATATACACCAAAAACAGCAATTAAAGGTCAGGCTTTAGCAGATTTCATCCTGGAGTTTGATTCAGAGACCGAGGAGAGGTCACTTGTATTGGTGGAACCTGGAATTCCTCCTAAGAGGGCGCGCCCTCTTGAGGAAGTTCCCCAACCTTGGTGGAGGTTGCACGTAGACGGAGCTGTGAACAATGGAGGAGCTGGTGCAGGTGTAATCATGGTGACACCTGAAGGAAATCAACTTATGAGTGCTATTCATTTCAACTTCGAGGCAACTAATAATGATGCGGAGTATGAAGCATTGATTAACGGATTGAAAATGGCCTTGGAAATGAAAGTAGCAAATTTGATTGTGTCAAGTGATTCGGAGTTAGTGGTCAGGCAAATCAAAGGAGGTTTTCAGTGTAGAGGTCCGAGAACAGAGCTCTACATGAAGTGTGCACAACGATTAATTCAGAAGTTTCGTGAAGTAAGGTTGGAATGCATTCCTCGAGATAAAAATTGCTCTGCGGATGTTTTGGCCAAGTTAGGATCCCAGAAGGATGCTATGTTGTTAGGAACAGTTCCTCTACAAATTCAAGAAGTGCCAAGTATTCCAGAAGTGGAAGTCATGGAAGTGGAGATTACTCCGTCAGTTACTTGGATGACTCCAATTCTAGAGTATCTCCGTAAGGGGATTCTCCCAAGCGACAAAATTGAAGCAAGGCGTCTTCGATATCATGCTGCCAGGTTTGTAGAGTATGATGGAATTCTGTACAAGAGAGGTTTCAATCAACCGCTTCTGAAATGCATAGATGGAGATGAATGTAACTATATCCTAAGGGAGGTGCATGAAGGAATTTGTGGCAATCACTCGGGGGGTGGTTCTTTGGCAATGAAGGTGTTAAGGCAGGGTTACTATTGGCCTACTATGAGGAAGGATGCCTATGAGTTTGTCAAGGCGTGTGATAAATGTCAGAGGTTTGCCAACTATTCAATGATTCCGGTAACTACTTTGACTTCCATGATGAGTCCGTGGCCGTTTGCTATGTGGGGGATTGATCTGATCGGAGAACTCCCAAAAGCCAAGGGGGGTGTCAAGTATGCTGTGGTTGCTGTTGATTATTTTACAAAGTGGGCGGAAGCAATGCCCTTGGCCACAATCACTGCGAAGAAAATCAAGGATTTTGTGTTCAACTCAATTGTATGCGGGTTTGGGATTCCCTACAAATTTATTTCAGATAATGGAAAGCAATTTGACAGCAAGGAATTACGGAAGTTATGCGAGGACTTGGGAATCAAGAAAGAGTTTGCAGCTGTGTATCATCCTCAAAGTAATGGACAGACGGAGGCAATTAACAAGATTATTAAGCATACTTTGAAGACGAAGTTAGAAGAAAGCAAGGGGAATTGGCCTGAGGAGTTACCCATGGTTTTGTGGTCATACAATACTACTCCAAGAACTACAACTGGGGAATCTCCCTTTGTGTTATCTTATGGGTGTGAAGCAATGATTCCTGTGGAGATTGGAGCAGGTTCTTTCAGGAGAGGTTTTTATGATGAAGAAACTAATATGATAAATCAAAGGTTGAATCTGGATTTTTTGGAAGAGACAAGGACTAACTCATAATTGAGGTTGGCAACTTATCAGCAAAGGATTGCAAGGTATTACAACAGGAAAGTGAAGACTCGTACTTTTAATGTGGGTGATTTGGTTCTTCGAAAGGTTATGCCAAATACAAGAGTTGCAGCTCATGGAGTTTTTGGTCCAAATTGGGAAGGTCCATACAAGATCAAGTCTATCATTTGGGAAGGAACTTATCATCTGGAAGACTTGGATGGCAATACAATCCCAAGAGCATGGAATGCAGAGCATTTGAAGAAATATTATCAGTAGGGTGCGGCTTCGGCCCCCTATTTTATGAAGGCTTATATTTAAGTTATATACTAGTATCAATAAGTATTCTCATAGTCTAGGGGGGTAGTGCATATACGCCTTTCTTAGTTCTAGTCGAGACTTGTTTGTTTTCCACATTTTTCATTCGTTGTTTTCCCTTATTTTGTCAAGACTCAAGTTTAATGAAGATGTTCAAGATTTTCAACTAAGATTTTTTCTTCAAGATAGTCAATGTTTTATCAATTGTTTCACATTGTTGAAGATATCATATGATATAGATTGAAGGCATATATCCGAAGGCCGTGCCCTAACAATAGAAGGGCGCGCCCTAAGCTTGCATTAAAGAATTACCTTAGTTTTTTCTTTTATGAAGATATGTCAAGAAGGCCGCCCCCTATGTGTTAGGGCGCGCCCTGTAATTATTTTTTAAAAACTAGAAGAACAAAACAAGGTCTATGGCAAAAGCAATTCGGCAGTTAAATATGGAAACATAATCAAAAGTAGGCTTACAACTTGCAGGGTTTTACAAAGGACCCGCACCTTAAAAGTTAAAGTAAAGATTCGGACAGAGTTTGAATGTAGAACCCTAGGACGCGTCCTTGGGAGGTGAAAGAGGCGCGTCCCGGGTATTATTAAGGGGAGATACATCTTCGGGAGGAGAGCTTGGATTGGGGATAGCTGTAGAGCTTGGATTAGGAATATCCTGGGCTGCTGGAACGTTTTCAGTGGAAGGCGCGCCTTCAGGGTCTTCTTCCAGGCCAAGTTCGATCCTTTTTGCCTTGATGGCATTTGCATGCAGTGTCTTGAATTGCTTAATGTCCTCAGCACTTTCTGGACCAAACTTTTCTTCCCAATTGTAATCAGGATCGTTTGCTAGAAAACCAAGAAGATAGAAGTCAAACCCAGCTTGGAAATTTCGATCTTCCATGGCTTGCTTCTCATCTTTCCAGCAATCAGCTTTTTCAATTTCAAGAGTGTTACGTTGCACCTTCAATTCCTCCACCTCTTTCTCTAGCTTGTCATTTTTGGTATTCAAAAGATGGCGATGTTCAATAGATTCATCCAGGTCATGCTTTAGATCAGCAATTCTGTCATCTTTGGCATCCAGATCTTTCTTCCATTTGTTGTCATTTTCAACAATCATCTTTGAATATTTTCTATTTTCAGCCTCAAGCTTATTAATATGGAGCTTTTCCTTATGAACCCTCTGAGCGCGCCCTAGAGATTGAATAAGCAGTTGAGCAGATGCTCGAATCATGGATTGAGATTCCTCATCCGCATTCATATTTTGCCAAATGTCAACTTCCTTTTCTTCAACAAAGGGAGCAGCAGCAGGGCCAATTAAGGTTTCCACATATGAGGGCGCGCCCTCGGTTCTTGATTTTTTACCCTTGTCAACGGTGGTTCCTTGGGTCTCGGCATGTCTTTTCGAAGATCCTGTAGGAGTGGCTATGTCACTAGAATCTTTCCTCTGTACAGGCCGCGCCCTGGAGTCAATGGCGCCAGCTTGATCAACGTTCTTTTCATTATCATCTTTCTTTTTTGTAGCTCCAAAACCACGTGGAATTTTAGGAGCCATATCTGCATAAAAGCAAGGAAATGGGATTAGGCCACGCCCTTATGAAAAATACAGTTATAAAATGCAGTATACGGATAAAAGACAGTAAGTGCACGGCTAAAAGGTTAGGACGCGCCCTAATATATACCATCAGAATCGGAGTTTTCATTTTCGCTATCACTAGACGAAGATGTGGGAACGGCGACGCCATTTTTAAATTTTCTAAATTTACAAATAGAGCCAACTCTATTAGAAAGGATTCTAACCCTTTTTAGATTTTCTTCTGTGATTAGAGTTTGGAGATTAAATCTCTCCGCTGCAACTTTGAGGACGGCTCTGGCCCGGGACGAGGCCGCGCCTTGAAGTGTTTTTTGGATTCTTCTATCTGTTTACTAAAAAGAGTTAGTACAAACTTAAAAAAAAAAAAAAAAACTAGGTCAAGAAAAGTGTAGGGCGCGCCCTCACTTACAGGGAGATGTGTTGAATTGAAGGCGGACTCTGGGGACGTCCCAAACAAAGAAGAAAGGTTCCTTCCAACGTTTGCTTCGAATCCGAGGTCATGATAAAGAATGAATAAACCCAACACAAGCTTGTAGCTATTGGGAGAGAGTTGAATCGGGGCTAGGTCATACCATTCAAGGATTGCTCTCAGGTATGGATGCAAGGGCGCACCCACACCAAGGGCGACCAGTCTTGGGGTCAGAACCATCCTGAGAATTCTGAAATTTCCACCATAGTTGAAGATATGAGGGCGGTGATGAGAATGTGGAATGGCCCAGAGTCCTTCTTGGCCATAATATTTCATGGCCCATTCCACTTCATCATTTGTGGCAGTGGAAGACATGCTCACGCAGGCAAGCTTACCTTGCTTTCTTCTGAGTTGTTTTTTCTCTTTTTCAGACATATCCTCGTATCTTCCCCATTCAAGGTCAATTTCTTCATCACGAATTTTCCAATGTTCAAATGGGATAGGTGAAGGGGGAGGAGATGTTGGCTCAGGATTGATAATGGGCGAGATAGAAGAAGCCGAGGGCGCGCCCTCTGTGGCATAGGTATCTGAAGAATGTGTGTCACTAGGAGAATGGGTGTTTGGAGTGTAATCGTTATCGGAAGGATCTGTGTATGAAGGTTTCAAAGTTTTTTCAGGTGTCTGTATTGGGCTTGTTATCTTATTTTTTAAATGATCGCTAAGGGGGATATTATCGAGGGTGTCCTCGCTTGAGAAACTCATCTTGTCTTCGTTGAATTCTTGAATAAGACGTGCTGTGTCTTCTGGGGAAATAAATGAGAAAGGAGGCTTGTAGTGAGTTGGAGGAAGAGGTGAAGGCAAGGGAGAATTTATCCCTATGCGATCGTTGAGTTCTTTGAAAGGGTGAAAAGGGGACGCGCCCTCCAGCTGCAAAAGAAAGAAAGAAAGTTGAGGGCGTGCCCTGAAATTGGGTAAAAGAAGCAAGGGATCTCTACATAATGTAAGAGTATTTGTAAAAGACATTTAAAGGTGCTAATGTAAAAATACATTACAGCACGCCTTGTATGGAAGGCGCGTCCTGCGCCCACGAATTAAATAACCAAGAAATTTGTTACAAATCGAGATCTAGGGTGTTATAGATTACTACCCATATGGAAGGCGCGCCTTAGAATATAATGAAGACGCGCCTAATTAGGCAAATTTTCTACAAGATTTTCTAGTGTCCTAAAAAGGTCATAAGGAATTAGTTTATGAAAATTACATTGTGGCATTAGAAGAAGTCAAGGTGCGTCCTATGTCAAAGGCGCGCCCTAGGAATTGATTAACCATGTCAATTTATCAGAAACATATTTTGAAGAAATTATAACAGCACAAGGAGATCAAACGCATATACATACATATATACATACAAGGAAAAATGAAGAACACGAGGAGTATGAACAGTCGAGTCGATAAAACAAACAATTGACATGGTGAAATCGTAAAAAAGAGCATGGAGTCGTACCTTGCAAGTTCTAGAATACGATTTGGTGAAGAAATGCACGAAAACGTGATGGAATTGGCCGGATTAGTGCTCGGAAAAGAGAAGTCGCCGAAGAGGTTTTTAGAGAGAAGAAGAAGAGTAAAGTAAGAGAGAAGGGGGGTATTTATAGAGATTTGAGAAGATACTGGATGACAGCTGTGTGGCACGGGTCGGTTCAACTTCATAGGACGCGCCTTGAGGCAGGGCACGCCCTTAGGGTATTTTATGAGAATTTTGGGTTTTTTCAGAAGAATTTCATACATCATCTCTGATTTTATATGGAATTGGGGGGTAGTTGTTATAGCCAAAATTCGGTTTGGGTATTTTCAAGATGGATTCGGGTCGGTATCGGGTTCAATTTGGGATTTTGGAGAACAAATTAGGGATTTCTAGAAATTAGGGCGCGCCCAGGGGGGTTTAGGCCGCGCCCTGGGATATGGTGGAATTCCAGAGTGTCAATAATGTCGATTTTGTATTTGATTATTGAAGAATTCCCTCCTGTCGTATCTCAGGAGGGGGATGTCCGTCGCAGAAGGCCTCCAGGAGTTTGCCTGGATATAAGGACCCTTCTTAGACACTAAGGGCGCGCCCTAAGGTGGAAAGATGGGGACTTTTTGGTGTGTGCTTTGGGAGCTCTGTTCCTGTAGCCAATGGGCGCGCCCTCATTGGGGAACTTTGGAGTAATCCTGCACTTTGCACCCAAAAGCTCTGGATCACCTGTCCTGCTATCTGGTGGGTGCTTCTCATTCGGGGGATAGGGATGCGTTCTGCACTTGGGGTAAACCACGGCTATACCTGCATCCTTGAAATCAAGAAATAGCTGGTAGCGGATAGGACTAGTCCTCGACGGGGGAAGTTTCCTTATCCGTGAAGTCTTGAGATCTTGGATGAGCCTTGGGCCTTTGTGCTTAGGCCTCATAGTAGAACATTCCGGAAGTTGATCCGTTATCCAAGTCCATTGGGTTTCTTTCTCTCCAAGAACTACGCATGGCTTGATCTCCTATAAATACCGGGGTACGTAGGCCGATTGAGGGGTTGGGAGTTGAGAGCTCTGAATAGCGGCCACTAACCCTATCAATCTCAGCCACCAATCACAAACAGCCACCACACGCCACCACTCTTTTCGGCAAAGAACCACCGCTGTAGATCTTGTTTCTGGCGAAGTACCTCGAATTTTGTTGTTACCAAATTTCTCCGTCAACAGTTTACAACATTTTTTAATCCATTCTATATATAATAGGAAAACATGGGGTTATTTTAGGGACATTTTGAGCCAATAAATCCCATGTGAAGTTCATGTAGTATAATGGTTAATAGGATAACTTGTGTAGTGGAAATTTTAGGTTCAATTCACCAAGAAAACAAATTCTTGGCATTTCATGTAATTTTATAAAAAGGTATAACTGTAATTTCACAGGGGTAATTCGCTCAATATACCCCTAAAACAAGTTACCTAAAACAAGTTACGAGGAAGAAAATCCACAGTCCAGACGCACATGTTTTTGTAACTGTGTGGAATGGGGCAACACATTTACCTTTTAATTTGGCCGGTGTTACATTTTTAATAAGGGTTTTGGTCCCTGACAATCATTTGTCAGGGACCGGTTATTTAACAATCGGTTCCTAAACCGTTGGATCGTTGATCTAACGGCCCCCCTGGATTACAAAATTTTTTTACTGTCCGCTATAATTTTCCGCGGATAGGAAGATTGCCTGTCCGTCTGCCTGTCCGCGGAAATTTTCCGCGGACAGGCAATCTGCCTATCCGCGGAAAATTATAGCGGACAGTAAAATTTTTTTTTTTTAATCTCAGCCGTTGGATCAACGATCCAACGGCTGGGGAACCGATTGTTAAATAACCGGTCCCTGACAAATGATTGTCAGGGACCAGGACCCTTTTAATAATATCTAGGGAAATTGTATAGTCCCATTTTAATAGATTATTTTATGAATATGTCCCATCATATTGATTTATTAATTATATGTCCCATTATCAGTTTTTAAGTTTTATAGAGTCCAATATACCCTTTTTCATTAATTATTACTTTTACAAGTATAGTACAATTTTAAAATTTTAATAACTAAAAAAATATTTTTTTTAGTACAAGACGTGCCATGGGTGCTTTTTTTAATTTTAACCATAAAATAAAGATTTTTTTGTGTTTTTTCTTACACAGGCCCCGCCAGGGGCACCCTTAACGAAATAAAATATTAAAATTTATAATTTAAATTAATCAAATCATGTTTTATTAGACATTATATTTTAAAATAAATTTGATTAAAAAGGGTACAATGGTCCTTTTATGTTAAAATTTGAATGAAAAATTGATTTTAGGATAGATTTGAAATTTCAAATATACATAGAACATATTTACAAACCATGTTTTAAACGGGGATATATTATTAAAAAACCCTAATATCTAAGTTCGGTTTTTTCCTCTTCCTATATCCCGTAGGTGACATATTTCACGTTTGAATATTTTGGTGTTGCTTTTTCAGCCATGTACATTATATATTATTAAATCTATGTCAAAATAATATATAGTACTCCCTCCGTTCCACCAGATTCTATGCAGTTATTTTTCACTGTTGGGCACGATAATTTGGGAAATAAAGATTTTAGTTAAAGAAAAAGTAACGTGTTTTGGCTGAAAAAGCTAATTGATTAGTTAATAGTAATTATAATATAATTATGTTTTATTATTAAACAAAATTGTTCGTAGTGTTTTTCAAAAAGAACAAATTTTAGTTAGATAAAAATTAAACGATTTTTTATTTTACCTGAAAAAAAGAAATTATTTAGTTATTGAAAAATAGAAAAGGTAATATGTATATAGGTTTTTGCTCAAATACAAACCAATCCTTAAATAGAAACTACAAACTAACACTAAATTAATTATATTTCATCTATTATAAGGTTCCCGCCAAGGGTACCTTCACAAAAAATGCTTAAAATAATTGGCTCTATCCAACAAAAAAAAATAATCTTGCCGTGGAAATGCGAAGCATTTAAGACAGTAAACGGATGAGTTAGGTAGTCATGAGGGCCGAAGGCTCTCGACACACCCGTCAATCATCTATTGCCTTTACCATTGATTGCCATTCCTTATAACTTTAGAATGATAAAGGCGCGAAGCGCCGTACAAGAAGGTGAGAAGCACTGTTAACCAGTGAAATCCACTGCCATGTCATCACGTGAACAGCGAATTTTTTTTTTGTTGGATAGAGCCAAGTATTTTAAGCATTTTTTGTATTGGGGTACCCTAGTTTGATCATTAGATTAGCGTGAAATGTTGGATTAGTGTTTAGTTTTTAGTTTGTAGTTAATTTTAGTTTGTAGTGGAGTAGGACTCTATATATATATATATATAGGGTCTTGTTCTAATAGAAACCAACTTAGAATAGAAACTAGAAACTAAACCTAAATTAAATATTTCAAGCTAATCTAATGACCAAATTAGGGGTACCCCAATACAAAAAACGTTTAAAATTATTGGTTTTATTTAACAAAAATTTTAAAAAAATTAAAAAAAAGTTACTGTTCACGTGATGACGTGGCACGTGAACAGTAACTTTTTTTTTATTTTTTTATTTTTGTTGAATAGAGCCAAGAATTTTATAAGTTTTTTGTGAAGGTGCCCCTAGCGGGGCCATTAAAATAAATGAAATATAATTTATTTAGTGTAGTTTTCTAGTTTCTATTCTAAGGTTGGTTTCTATTTGAACGCTAGCCTATATATATAGGTCTCCGTGCCCACCAAGAACGTAAACATCGTGGTGGTGGGACGGAGGGAGTAAATATCATATAATTGAAGACTTGATTTTTAACATAAATAGTTTCATAAGAGCAAGTCCAATGTAATGCTATCTTCGGTGCTATTGCTATATTATAACACTAATTGCTAAAAAAACTCATCACCAAATGGGTGCTATAGTTGGATGTATCTTTGGTGCTATTGCTATATTATGCATCCTTGGTGCTAAATTTGAAAACAAGGATGTAATTATGCATCCATGCCACATTATCATTTAACTAAAAATAAGATGAGTTTGTTAAAATATTCAATAAAAGTTAAAAGAGTTAAGTAAAAGTTAAAAGAATTGGTTGAATTTGAAACTAGTTATAGAATTAGCTTTGGAGGATGAGTTTTTTTTTAGCACCAAAATTCACTTTTTGATTTTATATTATAGCAATAACAACAATAATAATAACAATTTAATATCTAGCATTAGAATTGCTCTAATAATACCAAGAAGAAGAAAGATGGGGAAAAGAGATGCGAGAGTTGGTTGGCACAATTTTTTGAGCATATTTGGAAAGATGTAGGAAAGCGTGGAGAAAACGTGTTGCTGTAACCGTTACCGTACAAAAGCCTACATGGGAAGTGAGAATAAATAAACACAATGTGTACCGAAGCATTACAATTTACAACTGACATGTGCCTGGTGAACTCGAGCGTGGCACTAGGATTTTTCAAAAGATCTGGACCATTGAAATGCAACTAATCTGACGGATAAAATTGAGTTACTCGGCTTTTTCTTCACGTTTCTTTATGATTTTTTACATTGATTAATACGTATTTTAAGCTGTGAATAATGTGTATTTCATAATTCATTTTCAAAACTTTTTTTTTAAGGAAAAAAAGGTTAAAATTAAAATTTTATTTTAAAATAAATTATAAAACTACTCCATATATATATTAATATATGCCAATGAGCGCAATGTATAAACCCATCTCCTGCTGGTAAATCTTCAACACCCCTACCGGCCCCTACACACTACTTGCTGCTTCTCTCACTCCACAATACAATATCCCCTTTATCTGCGCCCCGCGGCTCTTGTTCTTTCTTATCAGGTTAGTTTTATTACAAGATCATTTCTCTTTTTTACATTACTATTTTTATATCACGACCCAAACAAAAACAAGAAACAAATGTTCTTGTAGTAAAACAAAGAGCCTTACACAACACCCAAATAGTATAAAATTAGCTTCTTTTTCTCAGATCCCCAATAATCCATCAAGCTCTGAGTGAGCTCTTCATCTAGGTGTGTGTGTACGATGGTAATTTTAGTTTATTATGATTCATCATGGATGTCAGGATGTGTCACTGTTTTTTTTTTTTTTATCTGTTTGTGATTAACTTTTGTAGCTAAAAGTTTTGTCGAATCAATTTCATTTTGTCTTATATGTGAATTTATTATATAGCCTCCTTTTTCTTAATGATACAGTTAAGCATTTTCATTTTCTTTATGATTTTATATTAATTGTACTACAGGTGTGATGGTATGAAATGTGTGCTGTGTTATATGTGATCAAGAAACGGGGGCTTAATTTTGATTATTTAATATTATTTGTAATGTTTAGTGTGATGGTATAATATGTGTTTTATGTGTGATCAAGAAATATATTTTATTTTGTTTGTGACATATTTAAAGCTGTGATTAGCTAGTGTCTTCCAAATTGTATAGCTTTCACATTTTGTGGTGTTTTACAATTCTGTTCAAGTCTGTACTGTAATAACATGTGGTCGTAATAGCGTGTATTATTTTGTTTGGTTGATTTTGCAGGTTGGGTTTCTGATGGCACAGTCTTATATTGACACTAGGAGACTCTTTGAGTGCAAAGATCATAAGTTAACCAAGTATATACCTGCATCTGCTATTCCACGTCTTTCCAATCTACATCGGAGAAAGATGTGTGATTGCATTTGCAAAGAGGCTGAACCCACAATGTTTTCCTTTTGGACTTGTGAAAACTTACCTAAAGCATATGAAAGGAGGAGGCAACTTGAAATCCTTTTTGTATTAGCTCCTCTACATGTGGTTAAGCCTTTTTGTGTTGGGTGCTTAATGGATGATGATCTCTCATCGGTGCATGATGATCTTACATCAATGCATTTGGATATACAATCCAAAGTCAAAATGTCGAAGACAGAGCAATCTTGTCTTATTACAGGACAGGTGTCAACTTTAACCTTTGATGAATGGCTTCCAACTTCGAATGTGCAAGATTTACCTTTGTTCTTCAGGTTAGAAACTTTGTATTTATGTAGTAAACAGAAGAGTTATTCTCTGATATTCACCATATACTTATATTTTATTGTTTTTTTTATGCAGATCTCTTTTTTCCACTGTGGGAAAGTTTCATCAAGCAAAGAAGTATTTTGGGAATATCAGGGCTGGCATACGCATCACCGATAACTGTCCAATATTTGTCCTCCCTGCCGCATTTGAAGGTATTCATAGTGAAATTATTAATTTGATATATCAAATTTAATAATATTGAATAATAATTTAAGTAATTTTAAGATTAAAACACTTGCAGAAGCGAAACTTGACGAGGGGATGAGGGCCGACCTTGGGGAACTTAATGAAATGTTGTTGGACTCTAAAATCGAGGGGGTTTCTGAAAGGGAGCTGTTTGATAGACTGTGCAAGAAATATACTCGAACTGTAAATGGAAGTTTCATATACAGCGGCCAATCTTTAAGGTAAGTCACCTCTGGGTCTCTATTTACTACATAACTATTAAACAAAATAGAAATTTAATAATTGCTGTCTTTCACATATCACATTAAATGTTTTGTTCACAAAAGCTAAAACCCAATTATGCTGGCTGGGGTTCACAATAGCATGGTTATGTCCCGCCGGTGTACACTAGCAGGATTATGTTTGTAGGAGGGGATCCTGGCCCAAGTAGATATTTTTTTAACATCAGATTAGTGTTGTTATAGTTGTTGTCCAGGGAAATTAAAAAAGAGGTAGGCTTGTTTTGTGCATTTATATCAGATCAACCATTAATTAGATACTTTACAATTAATAATACTCAATTATTTAGCTCTCCTGTATAATAAAAATTACAACTATTTTTCAACTTCTGCCTAATACTTGTCTTCTGTATATTCGAATTTCAACATATTCCTAGTTTGATGATGTAGATATTTATCAATAAATAGTTAAATACACTTATGTCTAAATAATATAGAACAACAAACTTTATTTCCTCGTCATAAGCAGAAGTGCACCTTAAACGGTCTACAAGGGAGGCGCTAGTTGAGTGTCGTCTTATCCATATTCTTTCCCAGATGAATTATATATCTTGATTTAGATCCAATAAATTCTTGATCTAGATCTAAGCTAACACAGTGAACATATCTAGAGATATCAGAAAAGAAAAATCTAAGCATAAACCCGTCCAGGCTAATAACACATTGGACGTTTCTAGATAGAATTTTTTTTATAGTGAATACGTGGAAGTATTTGACATGTTTAACTTTTTCAAGCTTAGGGGTTTAATGACATTTTAACACTTAATTATCTTGTTTAGAATTTCTAAACAAATTAATCAACTGGAGTGAATAAATTTCATTCAGATTATTAAGCAGAAATTGTTAATTAAATATGGGATACTTGTAGGAAGTATGTACATGTATCCATGCAATTTTCATTGCTTATTTGTAATATTAAAATCTTTTAGCTGTTAAGTAATTAGTGCCATATGTCAAACATTAATTTTGTATCTCATGTTGTGCTACTTAAGTAGCTGGTAGTTAAATTTTAGTGGAAATTTCATAAACGAGGTGCTAACATGATATAAAAGATTAGAGTGGATCAAAATTAAGATGTCAAACTGAGTTGAAACTAAGATTCATACCTTAGTTTATGTGATTTTCATTTTTTTTATTGATGTAAACTTGCTAATTGTATTTGTACCATGAAGCATTTGAATCACTTCTTTCCATTTAAAAAACAGGGGTTATCATGAAGCACCCCGTTAATATTAGAGGAGTTGAAAGTTATTTTACTTGGAGAAATGGAGAATTCTTCCACCCCCTTTATTAATTTATCAACTGAGATCTAGAATTTAGCCATAAGCGACCAACTCATTACACACAAGAAAGACACAACTACCTTTTTACTGAAAGCAGTAAAAACTAGATATACCAATAGTGACAAAGGCCTTGAATAATGTGCAAGATAAGCTGTAAACGAGTAATTGCTTATTCGATCTTTTTGTGCTAAAAAAAGTGGATGATAAGATTGTATTATTTTGTTAAACTTATTTCAGAATCGAGTAGCATTGTTTATAGCATTGATAGTCATTTTGGATATGTTGTTGAGGACTAGCCAATCATATTATTTACATTATGTATAAATTTATTGCGTCTCTCTTTGTTTCTACGTATGTTGATCTTTTTTCAGAGATGGATCATTTATAATCACACACTGCCCTGTGGTTTGGACCCCTACAAACAGATACGAATTCATTGGGAAATTAGGAAAATACAGAGATTTAAACAAGAGTTTTTATGATCTACTTACTAATGATGCCTCTGTTAAAACGATTCTCAATGTTGACTTCTGGACAAGGGTAGACACGGCTGAACCATCATCTTTAGCTTCCATGCTGAAACCGTTATATACATATGGCAAGAACTCGTTATATACAAATACGGAAGCCATACGTTCTTTTCACAAACATGCATATGACCGGAAAGCAGTACGTACAATGTTTTATTTTATGACAGTCTAATAATATAAAAACTTCTGGATGATGAGTTTACCGTACTTTTGTTTTCTTATAAATAGGATGAGTGTCCATCATGGTTGGATATGGAGAGAGTATTATACTCTGTCTTCCCAGAGGCGATTGCAAGCTTATTTGAGATGGCAATTGATCTACTGCATTTTTCAAGCAATTCAACAGTTATCACAAACACACAGTAATATTTCAACATTTTTGCATTAAAAATAGTAAATATATAATAAATATATATATCTGGACACATAGTAATCTATGATTTTCTCGAATTACAGGGATTCTATGCCTTCCATTGTAGAATTTCTGCAAGAGTGGACACCATAAGTTCGAGTTCTAGCTCAATATGTGTCGTCTAGACCTTTTTAAAATTCTGCCCACTTTGGTGATCTTGGCATACTTGGTAACAGCTTGCGATCAAGTGTGACAGATACTTTTGATTGTGGCAAAACTGATAGGAATGTGACACGAAGAGTGTAGACTGCACATAAATGTTAATTTTACATTGTTTTCCATTTCAGGTATCACTTTTCATATGGTTACTTAAAAACTTATAGAGAGCACTATACAGCAATTACCATTTACATTTTATTGCGATCCACTTGCTTTTGTACGAGTATTTGCTCCTCAATTTTAATTTAGTTTTTTTGGGGAGGGGACGGGAGGGGGTCTAAATTGTTTAGAAGTAGAGATTATTCCGCTCTTCAGTCTTACACATACTATTTACAATTTACATTCAGGTGGTAAACTTTTTTGAGCATAGCCGCTACTAGATGGCATATAAGGTTTGTACAGGCAACATTTGTCAATATGTTCAACGGTTTCAAAAGTAATGCACAGTTTGTACACATTACATGTTTTTTTTTTTTTTTAATTTCTGAGTTTAGTGTTTGCTGAGTTGTTAAAATGTGGTTTTTGAATCTGCTATTAAAATTGTAATGTTTGACCTCAGGATTACATGAAAATAGGGGATAAGAATGTGTTGTCTTTTGTAGTACCAAAAATTATATAATCGTACTTATATATATGGTAATTTATTATGATTTATTAGTTTATAACCCTGCATCGCACGGTTTTCTTTTTAAGATATTAGTACTGGCCAAAATAATTTATTTATGAAATTATAATGTTACTTGATTATTATTGGTGATAATAATTTATTTATTTATTTGACGTAAAAGATGTAAATTTTATTGATGAGCTAAATTAACTTGCGAAATAGACAAACTCAATAGGAACACGAACATCCCTCCCATCAAGAACTCGATCCCCATCAAGAACTCGATCGATCTGGAAAAGAATAAGACTGTCTTGCTATATAGTGAATAGTCTTATTAGCAGACCGCTTATCAAATGCGACAACGATGTTGTACTCCCCTAAACATACTTTGACATGTTTCAACGATCTTTCCGAACTGAGAAATCATTGGAACTTTGTTTCTAGTTACCTGAACTGTTACCAGGCAGTCAGACTATTTCCATCACCCTCATAGGTGGTCGGCCCATCGAATTCAGGAGCCCAAAAAATTAAGTTAACTCTTTTATTTATGAGGGGTGTTTTGGGAAAAATTTTTTTCAGAATAAGTCAACTTATTTTAAGACAAAGTTAGAGATTCCTAACTTTCCAACTTATTTTCCAACTTATTTTTGCAACTTATTGAATCTCAAACATATGTTAAATACTTGACCAAATATAAAATGAAATGCAAAAATAGGGGTATAATTTTTTTTATCAAAATATAAAAATTTTACCCAAAAATAAGTCCATAAATCCATAAAATAATGTATGCCAAACCGGCACTATATAGTACAAGTTTAGTTAAGATGTTTGTGCGGTATCAAAATCAAATTTACATTCTTATAAACTTAACAAATCTTTTAAATTTTGGGAAAAAGTTTAATCGATTTGGGCGAAAGTTTGATAAAATTTGAGGCCATGATGCAAAGTTATACTCCCTCTTTCTCATTCATTTTTATACGTTTTTTAGAGTGTCTGACGCGCATTTTAAGGTGCATAACTAGTATAGTTTCATAACTTATTTTACATTTTTTTTTATTTTTAAAAATAGGATTGTTCTATTTTTATACAAAAAAAAAAGAAAATTATAAAAATAAGTTATGTAACTATAGTAGTTAGGAGATTTAAAATGCGTGTCACGCCCCCGTCCCCCAATATATATAATCCGACAGAGGGAGTATGTTTTTTGCATCGGAGGTAAAAACAAATTATATCTTTTAAAGTAATCTCCGACTATTTTATACTTCCTCTGTCTCATCCATTTCTTTACAATTTCCTTTTTGGGACGTCCCACCAATTCTTTACATTACTAAAAATAGTAACTTTTAATAATAAAATATACTATTACATCCACTACTTCACTCCACTTTTTCAACACTTTACACTATTATACATTTATACCCACTACTTCACTTATTTTAACAATAAAATCACTATTACACCCATTACTTCATTTATTTTAACAATATTACACTCACTATTCTTGATCTCCGTACCGAACCCTCATGTTAAGAACCTCAGGGGATAGAGGGAGTACAAGTTAACAGAGTCAAGTCACTTTAAGATTAGTATGAGTATGTTGTCTTTGTTACTATAACAACCATCAATGCAAGTTTTTTTTTTTTTTTTACAAAATGCAAAGGATTATATTATTGAAACAAGCTAATAAAACAGCGGGACAAACCCCCGACTGTAGATACGACCAGGTTGAAAAAATAATAAATTGTTTCCAGATCGTGCAACAAACTGAACTAAAAAGTTCTTGAAGCTAAAAAACGAATTCGAAGATATTCGAAAAGATCCAAATTACACCAACATCCCTGAAGGCCGCGTTATTACAATTGACCACTTCACGTAAGATCCGTTGATACCCCAGTGTTCAGAATCCTCAGTTGTATAAACTAAGATCAGAGGAACGATCCTCCAGCTATCTACATGGCGGAAACCAGCTATAGACATGCCGGAAATGGAATTCCCCAAAGGATGATTAATACCCCAGCTATCTACATGCCGGATACCAGCTATAGACATGCCGAAAGTGAAAACCCCCAACAAATAATATTGAACAATCTTTGGTTGTAAGTGATGAGCTCTTGCAATAAACGTTAGCATCTCAGCTTCGATGCGAACTTTCCAGATCCCCCAAACAATCGACAAAATCATTCTCAGCAGGTCTGATCTATTGAAGATCTTCATTAAAACCAACACACCAAGCAAACTCTCACGAGGAGAGACAAACAACTCTCACAAAGAGAGACCAATAAACCCAATTAATGGGTAAAGCAAGTCAAAAAACTCACAATCCTCACAAAAGGAGGATGATTATTGAAGGAAATAAAAAACTGAACAGGAAAAGGGGCCTCCGGTCGGTGGATAAACCACCGCCGGAGGAGGAGAGGCTGGTGAAGATGAAGACGAAAGAGGAAGGCTGGAGAGAAAAGCTTCCCTTTCGAAAGGGAACCTTTACCATCAATGCAAGTTAGTAAAAAGAATAAAGTTAGTAAATTATATGTTGTATGTATTGTTTTATAAGCATAAAATTATGCAATTTTATGATTCTGTAGTGTGTTTGAGTAGGGTAATGTTGTTTACTATGTCAAGTTTTGTACTGATTTATTTAATTTAAAACCCCAATAATATAGAGTTTTATTTTTAATATATTTATAGAAAAAATTAAAAAGAGACCCCTTAAATATTTTTGTACTCCGTCTCAAAATTCTGGGGACCGACCCTGACCACCCTCAGTTGCTTTTCCTTCAACTAGCTCAGCGCTTCTTTTATGGCCATTGCGTCTGCCAGGAGTTACAACTCCTTGATGGAGTTTCGCTTTAGCCTGTACTAGATTGCCAGTTGAGTCTCTTAACGCAGAATATTCTTTAAAAATTGCAGAATACTCTTTAAAAATTGAAAAATACTCTTTAAAAATTGCAGAATACTCTTGTCCCTTAACGCAGAACACTCTTTAAAAATTGCAGTATCAACGTGATTCGGTTAAACCAGGTTTGGGGTATCATGCTGTGCAACATGAGAGGCAAGATGAACCTCGCAAAGACAAGGAAGAGCGAGCTGGAAGTATTCATGTAATCATTGGAGGCCCCCACATTGGAGGAGAAAGTAACAAAGCTAGGGAGAGATACGCACGCGAGGCCAAGGAGCGACCTCTCACTAATGTGTACCATCTACAAGAGCGACCCCCAAAGTTGTTCAAAGGTGAAGATACAAATATCATGTTTACTGAGGAAGATGCGAAGTGGGTTCACCATCCCCACTCTGATGCACTTGTGGTTCGAGTTCGCATTGGATCCCAGAACGTTTACAGGGTTCTTGTTGATAATGGGAGTGCTGTGAACATTCTTACTTATGAAGTCTACAAAAAGATGGGATATGTTGATAAGGATCTCATACCCACGGTGGGGCACCTTTATGGGTTCACTGGAGCATCTGTTAGTGTGAAGGGCCTCGTTCGGCTTCCCATTACTTTAGGGGATGAGCCCTGCATCACCACACAAATCGCTGACTTCATGGTAATAGATCAACCATCTGCTTACAATGCCATCGTGGGAAGGCCCATCCTAAAAGAAATGAGGGTGGTGACATCTATCTACCATCTCTCTATGAAGTTTCCCACCCCACATGGGGTCAGTTGTGTGAAAGGAATTCAACATGAATCTCGTGAATGTTACAACAATGCTTTAAAGGCAGCAGAAAAGGGGGGTGGCTCTATGTCAAGAAAAATGGAATGCAATATAATAGCAATTGAAGAACTCCCAGATAATTACTTTGAAGGCTTGGGTATATAGGTGGAACCAATCCCAGGGGCCCTCATGCTGGAGGCCTCGCAGCCTGTGTTGGTTCTCCAAGAGGGGATCGTTGAAGAGGTTAGTGATGATGAGGAGAGCCCAGAACAAGCTGCAGTGTGAGCCCGAAAGGGGAAGTGGGTTCGCAAGGAAACTTCAACTTTGGTAGACCTGCCTAATGGAATAACTCGGGAGACTACAATAATAGATGAATATGGTCATGTGGGAGCGATCCCAGCTACAGAAACAATGTCGGCTTTACCACAAAATGGAGTTGCGAGAAGGAGTGAAGCAGAATCTAACACGGCTCGCGGATTCGAGCTTGATTTGGATCCTCGCATCCCAGAATATGTTGAACGAGCCGGAGCCGTAGAAGATACCATCTCTATCCTGGTTGATGCCACAGATCCGTCCAAGGTA
The DNA here is from genome assembly GCA_037693485.1 of Kitagawia praeruptora. NCBI lineage: Eukaryota > Viridiplantae > Streptophyta > Magnoliopsida > Apiales > Apiaceae > Kitagawia > Kitagawia praeruptora. Next base: position 42,449,599 of record CM075351.1, read on the forward strand.
CTGAAGATCGGGTTGCAACTCGATCCTGGGTTTCGTGAGAGGCTTGTCAGTTTTCTAAAAGCCAATTTGGATGTGTTTGCTTGGTCCCATGAAGATATGATTGGAATTGATCCTAATGTTATGTGCCACAAGCTTAACTTGGATCCAAACAAAAAAGGAATAAGGCAAAAGAGGCGACCCATAAGTGGTGAGCGAGCCGAGGCACTTAAAGAGGAAGTTGACAAGCTCCTCGAGGTCGGCCTTGTTAGGGAATCTTTCTACCCTGACTGGCTGGCGAACCCTATTCTTGTGAAGAAGCCTAATGGAAAGTGGAGAACATGTGTGGATTTCACCGACCTCAATAAACACTGTCCCAAGGATAGTTTCTCACTCCCAAGGATCGATCAGTTGGTGGATTCAACAGCTGGGCACGCACTTCTTAGCTTTATGGATGGCTATTCGGGGTACAATCAGATACCAATGCATGGCCCTGACCAGGAACACACCTCGTTCATCACTGATAGGGGTCTCTACTGTTATATAGGAATGCCCTTCGGTCTTCTCAATGCTGGGGCCACTTATCAACGGCTCGTTAATATGATGTTCGAGAAACAAATTGGAAAAACAATGGAAGTGTACGTAGATGACATGCTGGTGAAATCTAAAGAAGCTGGGGATCACATCACTCACCTCGCAGAGATGTTTGACATACTGAGGAAGTACAGAATGAAGCTCAATCCCCAAAAGTGTGTGTTTGGGGTCGAATCTGGGAAATTTCTAGGGTTTATTGTCAACCACAGAGGCATCGAGGCCAACCCAGCAAAAATAAAGGCCTTAATGGAAATGAGATCACCCAGAAATGTGAAGGAGGTACAAAGCCTCACAGGAAGAAGAGATGCCCTTAACAGATTTGTTTCAAAATCATCGGACAAGTGCCAAGAGTTCTTCAAGGCAATCAAGAAGGTTGGAAAGGATTTTGAATGGACCCCGCAGTGCGAGGAGGCATTTCAAAAAATCAAGGGGCATTTGGGGTCGCCACCTCTGCTCTCCAAGTCTCATGAGGGAGAGACGTTCATTGTATACCTCGCGGTGTCAGAACATGCGATCAGTGCCGTTTTAGTTCGCGAGGAGGAAAAAGTACAATATCCTGTCTACTATGTTTGTCGAAGAATGTTAGATGCAGAGACTCGCTACACCAATATGGAGAAACTCGCCTATGCCCTGGTATTGGCATCGCGAAAATTGAGGCCATATTTTGAGGCTCATAAAATTGAGGTTCACACATCTTATCCTCTAAGGCAAGTGATGCACAAACCAGAAACATCATGAAGGCTTTTTAAGTGGACTGTGGAACTAAGTCAATTTGACATTGAATATAAGCCACGAGGGCCTCTAAAGGGTCAGGCCCTAGCAGATTTCATACTTGAGTTTCCTCCCTACATTGAACAAGGCACTTGGGCTCTCATACCGATCCCTGAAAAGGTCAGTAGCGAGGTCAAAATTGAAAATTCGGCCTCGTGGTGGGAACTTTATGTGGATGGTGCCTCTAATAAGGAAGGAGTTGGAGCAGGGATCGAACTTGTTACTCCCGAGGGTCGCAAGATACGCAGTGCAGTTCATTTCACGTTTGGAGCATCTAACAATGCAGCTGAATACGAGGCCCTGATCATTCACCTCAAACTTGCAATTGAGATGAAAATTGAAAATCTTAATGCATACAGTGATTCTATGCTGGTCACAGGCCACATTGGATGCGGTTGACAAGCCAGAGGGCCTCAAATCGAACTCTATCTGCGATGTGTGCAGAGATTGATGAAATCGTTCAAACAAGTCAAGGTGGAATTCATCAGGAGGGCAAAAAATCAAGGTGCTGATGCCCTAGCAAAATTGGGCTCGCATCGCGAAGCCACTTTACTTGGGGTTATACCATTGGAAATTCAAACTAAGCCTAGTGTCCCTGAAGAGTTTATTATGGAAGTCGCGAGCTCAGAACCAACATGGATAACCCCTATATGCTATATGGGAGTATGTGAAAAATGGGATAGTACCTCAGGATAAAAAGGAAACAAGGAAGGTCAAATATCAGGCTACTCGCTATGTTATCTATGATGAGGCTCTATATCGAAGAAGGTTCAACACTCCACTCTTAAGATGTGTAGATGGCGATGAATGTAACTATATCTTGAGGGAGGTCCATAAAGGTATATGTGGGAATCACTCGGGGGGTAGTTCGCTGGCCCAAAAGATTCTTCGTCAAGGTTATTTTTGGCCCACAATAAAAAAGGATGCATTTGAGTTCTCAAGGAAATGCGATGCCTGTCAGAGGATCGCTAACTTTAGCAATGCACCGGTCTCCCAACTCATTTCGCTCATGAGCCCATGGCCCTTCGCTATGTGGGGGATCGATCTAATTGGGAAACAATTTGACAGCAAGGAGATGAAAGGAATTCTGTGAAAATTTGGGGATCAAGAAAAGTTTTTCAGATGTTAGCCATCCTCAGACAAATGGCCAAACCGAGGCCATCAACAAGATAATCAAGCATACTTTAAAGGCAAATCTAGAAGAAAGAAAGGGTAATTGGCCTGAAGAATTACCAAGGGTCCTGTGGTCATACAACACGACCCCAAGGAGCACTACTGGAGAGACCCCATTTTCTCTAACCTATGGGTGCGAGGCCATGGTCCCAGTGGAGGTTGGTTCGGGATCGTTCATAAGGGAACATTATGACCCTGAGTCTAATGAAGTCAACCATAGGCTCTATCTGGATATGATTGAAGAAACAAGAAGCGAGGCCCAGCTACGCCTCGCAGCTTACCAACAAAGGACCGCAAGGTACTACAATGGAAAGGTCAAGGTGTGATCCCTACATACCGGTGACCTAGTACTCAGAAGGGTTATGCCTAACACTAGGGTCCCGGGACATGGAGTTTTTGGTGCTAATTGGGAAGGACCCTACAAAATCTATGCAACCCTCTGTCAGAGGGAACCTACTATCTCACTGATATGGAGGACAAAGTTATTCCGCGAGCCTGGAACGCGGAACACTTGAGAAAGTACTACCAGTAAAAGCTTTGTTTCTGGTAGTTTCTATCTATTACTACTACTTAGCATGAATAAATTCATACAAAGTATTGGGGGGTAGTGATCATATAGACACCTCCCCTTTATGATGTAATGACTCTAGGGCCTCGCCCCTACTTATCAACTTTAGGGCCTCGCCCCTACCTTGTATTATATGGAGACATTCTTACTTATCAACTTTAGGGCCTCGTCCCTATTTTGGCAATAAATGAGTTCGATTACATTCATTATTTAAAATTTTGCATTCAAACTTCATTTGTTTGTTTGTTAGAATTTCACATTTTAAAAGATTAGCTCAGCACAACAATGCGAGGCTACTCTTGTTCATCTTGCAACAATGCAACCCGCAGTGGTTCGCGTCTAGCGACCTCACAGGAACGGATCACACTTTATGCTACTTACAACAAGCAAAAGAACAATCGAGGAATTAAGTTACTGATGTAATAAAGGAAAATTTTCATACTAAGCTAATGAAGATACAACACTTCTACAAAGCAAATTAACATGGGAACAAAGACAGTTATATTGGAAACATTGATGGAATTAAAGTTAACATGGGTCGTTAAACGATCCCAAAAGACTTGCAGTTATCAGAGTTAATCAAAAATATGGTTACATCTTGCAAGGCATTAAAAGGGAGCCCGCATCCCAAATTCAAAGTTTCTTATAATTGCACAAAATTATGGAGCAGTCTTGTCTTGATTAGCTTTGGTATCCTCCTCAGCTAGCCTCGTCTCCTCTGCCAACCTAGCCTCATCTGCGAGCCTCGCCTCTTCAGCGGCATCCTCCTCTGCGATTTCTTGCTTAAGAAGTTCAGCATAGTCAGCATTACCTGGTCCAAGTTGATCCCAGTCAAAGTCAGGGATCGTTTGAATAAATCCCTTCATGAATGTGACTTGACCCTTGGCCAGGAATGTATCTTCAGCGGTGCATAATGCGGCCTTGGCAGTAGCCAAATCGCTCTCCAGTTTTGTGATTTGCTCATCTTTCTTCTTGGCTGCCTCTTCGCTGGACTGTTGCAGCTCCTTGAGAGATTTTTCAAATTCATTCCTTTCTCTGCGAGCAGCTTTTAGGTCCGTGCGGATCTGAGCGGTGTCTTGGGAGAGTTTCTTCTTGAAAGTCTCCTCCAGGGATCGTTTATCTTCAACCTTTTGGAACTCAAGTACCTGGTTTTTCTTGTTAAGTTGGAAAAAATTCTTGGTATGCGCAGCCTGGAGGATGAAAGCTTCTGCGAGGCACCTTGTCAGAGCATTGGCATTTTCCTCTGGGGTAGCCTTCCACCAGCTAGAAGTCTCAGCTTCCTTCGTATACTTCTCTCCCAACGCCACAAACAGATGCTGGGAGGGGGTAGCAGCAACGACCCCAGAAGGTAGTTGTGAAAGCCCATCTGTTTGTCCATCTTTTCTTGCCCGCTTGAGAGGGGTTTGTTCAACGAGGTCTAGGCTTTGATTTCCAGCGAGGCTGGTTTGAGGAGGCGGATCGTTAATCACCTTTTGCTGAGGAACTGTTGTTTTTGGAGCAGGAGCCTTTAGTGCAGAGGCTGCCTTCGAAACTGGATTTTTCTTGGCACCTGGTTGGAGGAAGGGAGGAATTTGACCAGTTTTGTTCGACATGTCTGTACAAAGAAAAGAATGAGTTAAAAACAGATTAGCGGGGTACAATAAAATATATGCGAAGACAAGAATGATGCATTTATATAAATATAAAGGTGGTGCGGTCCCTAGGTTCTATTGTTATTAGAGGTATACCCTCTTCTATTATATCTATATGGGAAGACGAGGCCTCCTCGTGTAATTTCCTCTTCCGCGAGGACCGCTTCGTGGATGACGGCCCCGCTTCAGGGGTGGACCCTACTCCCTCCTTGAGGAATCTACACTGAATCAGGTTTTCCAAGGAAAAAAGGGTCCTGACATTCCTCTCTTCCTGGGTGGATTTAGTCAGCACCTCATCGGCTCGTTTCTTTTCTTCACCTTTCAAAACGGTGCAAACTGGGCCAACTGCGATGCAAAAAGGGTTGTTAATTTTCATTATCATTTGAAAAGGCAAAAAAAGCACGATCTGAATAAAAATCTCACCAGGAAGATAGTTGAAACTCGTTTTGACTCGGGGAACCTCGTGAATATACAAGAACGGCTCCTTCAATGAGCCGGCATTACTTATAGCCCCAGGAAGGAGATTTTTCTTGTTGAACTCTGGCCATACGGAAAAGTAAACATATCCAAAATCCTTGGCCCCACATCGCTTCAATTGAAGGAAATAGCCCATAGTCCTTGCATCCATGGGTGGATATCCAAGTTTGTGATAAAGAATGTAAAGAGCGATCATGGCTCTGTACCCATTTGTGCTTATTTGGATAGGGGCCAGAAAATAGGTCTCACAAACGTCTTTAATGATGGGATGGAGGGGCGAGGAGACGCCTATCTTCATTAGAGGGACCGTCAATACCATCCTTGGGACTCTGCCACCATTCTCTTCATTGTTAAAGCGATAGCATCGCATTCTTCTCTTGGGAAGGATAATCTTGCCTTCAGGTCGGAATCTTTCGACCCCCTCCCTGATTGTCTTCTCTGTCAGGGTCGAAGACATATCTCTGCATGCAAGGATACAAGGCTCACCAGGCTATACCTTCGAGCCAGGCTCGATATCTTCAGGGCGAGGCCCGTTAACATATATAACTCCCTCTAGCTCTGGTTGAGGGGTTGGCACATAAGGCTCTGGCGACGCCTCAGGAATGTAATCATAATCCTTGAAGTTAACAACTCTTGACACCTCGTCAAGACCTCCGTCATCTGAGGAAGGCTCCTTATAGTCATCATCATCGTAGTCGGCCTCGTTGTCTGCTCCTCCTTCGATGTCATAATAGGCCTCGCCTAATGAGTCTACTGGAGAATCACTCAAGATAATGGGTGAATTGACTTGTGTAGGAGGCATTTTAGCAAGAATCTGTGCTACTTGCGAGCTGAACTCCTCTCCTTTTTTCTTTAATTCCTCCAACTCCCGTTTGGTATCTGTCATTTCGATCTCAGGCTCGTGTTGGGCTGGGAGAACATCTAAGGAACGGTCCCGCGAGCTCGAGGCTTGTTTTGTTCGTCATGAAATTAAGGGTACCTCTCTGGTATATTCTTCATTTGACCACAAGGGATCGAAGTATAACTTGAACGAGCTCTCGCAATATTGGCAGCTGCCGTTTCGCTAATACGTATGCTTGGGAGCGGAGATGGCGTTCTTGAGCTATCATCGTTCGACATCTGAAAAGAATGTGAAGAATTAAGTGTGTGCCCTTACAGAAATGAAAAGGGGAACAAAGAGAGAAAAGAATAATACGACAGAAGGGCTCTACGTGTCCTCACATCGCTCACGAGCTTTAAATGGGGTTGTTACTCTAATAAAGGAAGGAACGTGTTATGTTTTACTAACAAGGGATCAGTTCTCTATCTAAGCGAGGTTGGGGTGGCAAGGATAAATTAGTTATGTGGGATCGCAGTCAAATGGGGTCGCATCGCATACAATCAAAGTTATCTAAATATGCAAATATGATGAATATGAACAATTTAAATATCAAGAAAGGATGAAGACTCACTTTTCTGGAGAAAGGTTGAAGAAATCTGAAGAACTTGGAGATCGCTTGTGACTGAACTCGGAAAATTTCTTGCTTTTGATCCAGGAGCAAACTGACAGCACTTCGATAATGTGTTTGTGAGAATGAAAAAGGAAATGATTGTGACAGGAGTATATATAGCCATCAGGAGAGAGAAGGTCATGGGACACGTGTCAAGATATTAGCCGTTCAACACACATCTCGAGACATGACAACTGTAAAACCCTTTCCAATTCTTTAGGGGAGGTCGTGACCTTTTCAACGGTCGTTTTTATAATCAAATTGCAGCCTCACTTCGCGGTTTTGTACATCGAACTTTTGAGTCCACATCGCATTTTCAATGACAACATGGACTCGGGGGGTAGTTGTTATACCCAAATCTGGCATAATAGTTATCATGGTTTAATTGGCGGAATTAATGGTTTTATGGGCCTTGAAGATGGCAATTGGGTCACTAAATCCCACTATTGGAATCAGCCCAGCATAACTACAGGGCCACCTCGCACTCTATCAAATATAAGGGATCGCCTTGTTGACTTATCCCTCTCTGGGATCGCCTCTCATTGAGGTCGCTTCTACAAGCTGACATGGGATCGCTATCTCACTCTCTACTAGAAGGCTCATAGCTAGATCCCTCGAGGTCATATGAGTATTTATATATTTGGGTTCGCTTCGCATGACTCGATCCCTCGAGGTCGCATGCCGAGCCCGTATTGCTTCTTTACTAGCCTCGCTTGGATAGGTCACATCCTCGTCCATGCGAGACCATTGGTTTCCTTCTATAAACCATGGATCATGGATAGGTTCAATGACTCATTGTTATGTCAGCCCTAATCTAATGGGCTTGGGCCATTATACTGTTACATATTCTTAGTATGTTAAAAACTAAGAATATGAAATTTTAATTTGAATATGTTGACGGATATCGAACATTAATCCTTTGGTAAAATACTTTAAAAGAGAATATTTATTAATAATAAATCTGAAGGTTCTCCTGTATTTACCAAAAATTTAACGATAGTTACTTTTTTTATGGTTAAACCATTAATCAAATTATCCCCTAATTTACTTATTTAAGATTATAGCCCGTGCTACGCACACGGATAAATCATAAAATAATTCTATAAATATAAGAAAATGATTGGTTAATTAAAAAATTGTATATTTCTAATAATAATTGTGAAAAAAATTATATCAATGAAATAAAAGGTTATCTTTTTATTATTTTAACAAATATATTTAAAGATTATTTCAATTAAAATATTTTATTGTATAAATTGTATGATGATAGGCATTGAAGAACTTACCTGAATTAAAAGATAAATTCAATTTTTTATTAATGAGCTTACCATAAACATTATAATTGACATTAATGATATTAAATTTATATGTAGATTTTTCATAATTAAGAATGAGTTAAATAAATACCTGAATATTTACAAATCTAAATATGGATACCAAATTTGAAAAATGGATAGTCCATGGATCAATATATAGTTAAAAAGTTTAACCGAACCTACTGAAATTGAGGAAAGGATTATCCAGTAATTTATAATATATAAATAGTATGACATAGATAAGTAATGATCTTGACAAAAATGTAAGCTAACAACATATAACTTTGAACTATTACTTTAAAAAATTACAAGTCTAAATTCAATTAGGTAAAAGTTTATACTTTTGCTTGTGTATTTGAAATAAAATTAAATGGAAAAGCAAATCCTAGCAAAATGATATGGCTGGATTTAAAGTTCAAATCCATTTTTTTGAGGAGTTAGATTCTTTTTGCATTAATTGCAATTTAAAACATTATTTAGAGCATCCCAAATCATATTGGTTAAAATGATACTCTCGTCATTCCTCTCAATTTTTCACAATTTTTTTCATTAGTTTTAAGGTATATATAAAATATATATAAAGACAATTTTAAAAATGGGGTATGGAACTATACTTTATACACCTTAAAATGCGTGTCAACCAATAAAAAAATTGTAAAAAAATGAGAGGGACGGAAGGAGTATAAAATATTTATTATGTAAAATTCGTTGAATTTGTAAGGTGTTGTACTCCACTAAATTGACTATAATAATTGGTTATATTTTAAAAATAGTATGTTATTATTATTACAATTTTTTATAGATAGAATATATTATTTCAACATGAAAATAGATGACATGAGAGTTTTCACTACAGATTTCTAGAAACTCGACAAATTTAGCCAATATATATAGGTCAGCAAAAAGTTTAGATAATGGAAATAACCCATTAAATTGAAGAAATTTTCACATATATTTTATAATTTTGATTTATGATAAGTTATATACATTTATATCTAAAAATTTTATATGATTGAAGATGCTCTTACAATTTATTATTGAGCATACTTTTATAAGCATTAAAATTAGGGCTTTTTTCATAAATACCCCCAACATATAAATATTTTTGCAAACATACTGTTATTTTAAAGTTGTTTTTGTAAAAATACCATCTTTTGAAAAAAAAATACAAAAATACGGGGTGCAACTACATTCAACCAGATGCAACTGTTTTGACAATTTAGTAAAAATACTATCTTATTTGTAATGGCTGCGCATCAGGTTGCATTCAGTTGCATATACAACTAAATGCAACTAAAAATTGTAATTTGAATTTTCATTTTTTTTTACTAACTTCCAGATTTATATAAGGGCTGAGCATCATCAAAAAATGTAAATTTAACTTTTAGTTTTTAGTTGCATTCAGTTGCATATGCAACTGAATGCAACTAAAAATTATAATTTTCATTTTCATTTTTTTTACCAACTTCCAGATCTATATAAGGGCTGAGCATCATCAAAAAATGAGAATTTAACTTTTAGTTTTTAGTTGCATATGTGGTTGCGTTCAGTTGCATGTGGTTGCATTCAATTGCAACTGTTGCATTCAGATCTGTTATGAGTGCCCCTACGGGGTCGGTGGAGAACAGATCGGAGGTGGGAGGGAGGAGGGAAGAGGGCGGAGATGGGGGTGGAGGGCGGAGATGGAGGGAGGAGGGCGGCGGCGGTTGGCGGGGCTGGAGGGTGGGGTGGGTGAAGAAGAAGGAGAAGAATGGAGATTGGGGAAGAATGGGTGTAACACCCCAGTCCCATATCGAAGAGATTTGGGATTTCTGTTCAGTTTATAAGGCAAAGTACTATTACTAAGTGCACTAACAAATCATGATCTTTTGGGGGCCTGTGGTGGGCTTGTGGATTACCCAAGCTGTTGCATTTGGGCCAGTTTGCTTTGGCTTATTTTGGAATCGGGACTCGACCCGATTTTCGAAAAAGGCTCGGGATTTGACCCGGGTTGTCACATATGGTATCAGTGCCGACTTTCGAAAGTTTGATTCGTCAAGTTGCCGGAGGTGGGGACACGAAGGCTGGTGGTATTATCCCACAATGGACAGAGGTCCGGAGGTGGGGACACGAAGCCAGCCGGTATTATCCCACAATGGCTAGAGAGGAACGATCTTGGACCTATGGGATATCCGTTCAGGCCTGACGAGGACGTCAGGAGTTTAAGTGGGGGAGTTTGTAACACCCCAATCCCACATTGAGGAAATTTGGGACTTCTGTTCAGTTTATAAGGCAAAGTACTACTACTAAATGTACCAACAAATCATGATCTTTTGGGGGCCTGATGGGCTTGTGGATTACCCAAGTTATTTGGGCCAGTTTGCTTTGGATTTCGGATTCGGAATCGGGACTCGACCCGATTTTTGAAAAGGCTCGGGATTTGACCCGGGTTGTCACAATGAGGGTTGAAGAAGATGGGGTATATTTGCAATTAAGATAGTATAAGATAATATATTTGCAGTTAATTTGAAAAGATAGTATTTTTGCAATAACTAATTAAAAACCTAGTATATTAGTTAAATTCCCAACAAAATATTACACTTTATCACCCATAAATTTTTTGAAAATATTTTAATGAGTTCCCATGTAATTTAAAACTACAAAGGTGTCTTTCCAAAATTTATTCTATATTTCCTAAATAAAAATTTCCAAATCCGTATTTGCTTCATATAAACCTCTCAAAAAAATAATGTTATCTATCATAAAATATCCATGCAAATTAATTTCTCTCTCGTTCCATTTACTGCTCATCAGTGGGAAATTAATTTAGTTTAACCAAGTAAAAAAAGTTAGAACGTAAGAGGATCTTCAATGATACAAAATCCTTAGCTAAATCAATCTAGGTGGCATCTACGTGTCATTATTTGAATAATATGTAAAAAAATGTTACACTCCAATCTTGTAATCCCTTAGCAATAAATATAGATAATCATATTTGATTGGCTATATTTGTCGAACCAGTAAAATCCTTAGGTATAATTTACATTAACATAATTATGAATAACATCATTGGAGTACTCATCCCTTCCCTTAGCTAAAATTTTATATTATCACTATTTTATCATCTTTTAGCCAACTATTTTATATATTATCATTGGAAATGCTCTAAGTAGCTTTCATTATCAACAAAATGATTCCAATTATGTGCATAACGGATGAAAGACATTATCAACAAAATAAACATAAAGCCAAATTTCGAAATCGGCTCGGGATTTGACCCGGGTTGTCACATATGGTATCAGAGCCGACTTTCGAAAGTTTGATTCGTCAAGTTGCCGGAGGTGGGGACACGAAGGCTGGTGGTATTATCCCACAATGGACAGAGGTCCGGAGGTGGGGACATGAAGCCAGCCGGTATTATCCCACAATGGCGAGGAACGATCTTGGACCTATGGGATATCCGTTCAGGTCTGACGAGGACGTCAGGAGTTTAAGTGGGGGAGTTTGTAACACCCCAATCCCACATCGAGGAGATTTGGGACTTCTGTTCAGTTTATAAGGCAAAGTACTACTACTAAATGTACCAACAAATCATGATCTTTTGGGGGCCTGTGGTGGGCTTGTGGATTACCCAAGTTGTTGCATTTGGGCTAGTTTGCTTTGGATTTCGGATTCGGAATCGGGACTCGACCCGATTTTCGAAAAGACTCGGGATTTGACCCGGGTTGTCACAATGAGGATTGAAGAAGATGGGGTATATTTGAAATTAAGATATTATAAGATAATATATTTACAATTAATTTGAAAAAATAGTATTTTTGCAATAACTAATTAAAAACCTAATATATTTGTTAAATTCCCAACAAAATATTACACTTTATCACCCATAAATTTTTTGAAAATATTTTAATGAGTTCCCATGTAATTTAAAACTACAAAGGTGTCTTTCCAAAATTTATTCTATATTTCCTAAATAAAAATTTCCAAATCCGTATTTGCTTCATATAAACCTCAAAAAAATAATGTTATCTATCATAAAATATCCATGCAAATTAATTTCTCTCTCGTTCCATTTACTGCTCATCAGTGGGAAATTAATTTAGTTTAACCAAATAAAAAAAGTAAGAACGTAAGAGCATCTCCAATGATACCAAACCCTTAACTAAATCAATCTAGGTGGCATCTACGTGTCACTATTTAAAGAATATGTAAAAAATGTTACACTCCAACCTTGTAACCCCTTAGCAATAAATATAGATAATCATATTTGGTTAACTATATTTGTCGAACCAGTAAAATCCTTAGGTATAATTTACATTAGCATAATTATGCATAACATCATTGGAGTACTCATTCATTCCCTTAGCTAAAATTTTATATTATCACTATTTTATCATCTTTTAACCAACCATTTTACATATTATCATTGGAAATGCTCTAAGTAGCTTTCATTATCAACAAAATGATTGCAATTATGTGCATAACGGATGAAAGACATTATCAACAAAATAAACATAAAGCCAAATTTAATTACTACACCGGTGTGTTTATCGAAAATTTTAGTGGTTCGTTTACAAAAGGTAGAATCAGGTTATGCATGGTCATGTCCACGATGTTGCCCCCCAGTAAAATCCATTTTCATCATCAAATTAGTTATTAATGATTTAATTCCCTCTAACCAATCAGAAGTGCGCGTTGAACTAGATTCAAGGATGCTGCCTTCCTTGACTGTTTGACCAATTGGAACATCAAGATTCCGATTTATTCTAATCTGATTATCCAACCCTAATTAATCCTTCTACAGATACTAATCCATATAGTCTCCTATCACCCTCCCCATCTTACACCTCAGTCGGAGGCATCACCAAATATCATTAATTTCTGGTACGCAAACCAGCTCAACGGTTCTTCAAAGGTTAGTTTTACGGAAGCGTTTCTTCTACACCAATTCAAAAAGGGTTCTAGATTATTAATTGTTAAAATTCGATAATGACAATTTAGCTTTCTGTTATGGCATGAAATGTGTGATCATATTTGTGTGTATTATCGGCGAAACTAAAGTTTTTATTAATCCGAATTTCTTTACTTTATGATCTCAAATTTTGTGTACTTTGTAAGGTTCAATTTAGGATAATAAAATGCATGTTATTTATCATAGTAGAGGTAGGCTGTATGACTATCTAAGTTTTGTAATCGACCATTATAAAAATAAAATGTGTGTGTGTGTGTGTGTGTGTGTTTATACTTTATAGTGATAATGTGATCTTATTCTTATGCACAGTCCATCGTACCAGTTTGATAAATCCCTAATTCAACATAATAAAATTATGAATTTGCAGCACCAATGACTATCATGCCGAAGTATGGCGTCAATCATATGCATTTTACTTTCTCATACAATTTCAGTAGATATACCCGAGCTAAATTGTCGAATCTGTATTGTAGCCAAGAAGTGCAAACTTCAGTTTCCTGTTATTTAGGTACCTCTGAAGCTGCCACATTGTGAACCCTTTGGGAATTTACAAGATTGCTACTGATAAGTCATAACAAATGCATATCAACTCACTGTGAATGATCACAGTAGAACTTGGACGGTTCTGCAACCTACCAAACACCACATCACTTAGTATTCAAAGATTTTCATTATTATATCTTCAATCAATTACAATATACTCTATCAATCGTAGGTATTAATGAAAAAGAACTTTCTCTTCAATAATACTTTGTTTACAAACTTAACATCTAATTTAATTAGTTCATGAAAGCTCTTGTGCAATCAATTTCTCAACATACTGGAATAAGTAAGTAAAGCTAAACAATTCAAAGGAAACATAAACACTCGTTAGAGACAACTAAAGCCCCTCTTTCCAATCTACTGTATTTAGGGAGATTACTTGCAGCAACTCATGTTATCAACAGGCTTTCCTAATTCAGTTCTTAGATATGTTAGTCAATATTTGAAGTAATTGCACAAACCTCCTAGACATGATCAACATTATGATTTCAGGTGGTAAAACTCGTGTCTCCACATAATCCGATAAACTATTACTCAGGATTGCTAAAATCATTCTCGTTTCTTATCCTTTGAACCAAGAGGGGCTACCAATTATTTGACCCTTTTGACAAGAAGGTAGCCTGTAATTTTTTTCATGGGACACTGTTTCCTTCAAAGGAATTTCCAATGTCATTTTAAATTCCCTTCTTTTCCCCACCAGCTGATGTTTCTAATCATTACGGTAACACAACAAGTTTATATTTCACAACTGACCTTATGTCTTCGTTTCATGCAATTACTTTCTCCTTCATCTATTTCTGATCCTTCTGATCCTCACTATCCTTCTTTTCCATCCATCTCATGATTATTTCCAGGTTTGAACATCTCCTAGCTCGTCTTGATGAAGCATTTTCAGATTCTTACCAGGAAACCTTCTCAGCTTATTGTCTCATCAGTTCTTTTTATCTATTTTGGATTCACTATATGTTCTCTTACATCATCCTTACGACTCTATTAATACAATATTGACAATTTCTTTATCCTCATGTTCAAATTTTTTTTTTGTTCTGCTACTTCAATTCTTCATGAAACGGAATCCTGTGTTGTCCTGTTATCTATGTTGAAAACTGATATACACATAATTTTGTACACAAATATAAACACTCTATCCAATTAAAAAAATACAGGCATAACTATAAAATAAATTATAATCATAAGAAGGACCTGCATACATGTATATAAACATATACATAAGCATGATATAGAAAAACCTGGATATGTGATGATCAAGATGATGAAGATGTAATCCAAGTCCGAGTGTTCATTTATCTCCGTAAGACGATTTATGCCCCCTTTATGGTGCTCAAGATTCTGGACTTTCCTGTCACAGGATAAAATGGATTCGTCCTTTGCATATGAAGCACTTCAATCTGCAATGGCCCCGACGAACAAAATTCTAAAGGGGGTACCCTAATATTTTAACTTCTATCTAATTTTCTAACTAACATTTTGTTTCTCAACCCAAACAATACTCGTATAGACAACACTTGGCCAGAGAGTTGTCTGAACACCATTTGATTAGAAAGGAGAATGACTCTTCAACTTGAAAGGCCATAACTAAATTGAATAGTCACAACTCACAACAGTCCAGCACTTATTTAGGTTTCTCATTCAAACTCGATGGATAAATATCATTTTTTTTTCCAACATCCTGCTAGGCACGGCCTATTAAGAGGTCAAGTAAGCCTTCGCTTGGCCCCAGCATTTTATGGCCCCAAAACGTTTAGTATTATGGATTTATGTATCAATAAGTACATATTATTTTTATCATAATATGTTTATATACTCTAAAATTATTATTACTTTTCAGAAAAAATAGTCATGTCTTTTTTTTTTTTCGAAAAAAATATGGATAAACCAAAATACAAAAATCATAATTGTAGTTTCATACAGTTGAAGAGACTGATGCTGATTTGGTATTACATTAATATAAATAGAATCATAATTAATGTTTAAAAGGGTCTGCTGTTTATATTCTCTTAGGGCCTGAATTTGGGTAGAGATGGAAAAGCCCTGCTCTCAAGCTACTAATTTAAAAGGTATGGACTGATCAAAAGATTAGATTATCTAATATGTGTGCTAGGCTGCTAGCTACGAACAAATACCTAGAAACACTGAAGTCAACTGATTTCTTTGCATTTTGGTTAAAAAAAAGTTAGTCGCCGTAAGGTTGACAGAGTTAAGTACAAGGATGGTGGTAGTGCGGACAGATTGAATGTAGAACTTGTGGCTAATGGTTTCACTCAAAGACAGGAGAAGATTATCATTAGCACAGTTCTACTAATATGTAAACTTATCAAACCTCATCTTGCCGAGTCGGAGTAACATAAATTAATACTACATATTATGATACTTCTTCCTCAACTGTTACACAGTCACGGACATCTTTAAGTAGTATCTAAATGCTCATGTGTATTACTATCAAGAGCTTAAGCGAGATTTTTACAACTACGGCAGCAATTCTAATCTTCATCAACGACATATTGGTTACCGAGAATAGTCAAGTTGAATTGCATCTGCGGCAGGTCCTTGATTCAGTTTTTTGTAGCAAGGACTTGAGGCCTATGTTGTTTTATTCAGGTCTACTGGTACATAAAACTAATGTTGGCATCTACATCAACAAACAAAAGTTTGTTTTTTCTATGCTCGAGGAAACTTGTCTCATATATGCTAACATCTTGCCTGTTGACCAACCATAGCTTGAACAGTTGAACCTAATTATTTAATTTATTTAGAGAGTGCTTGACTTTTACATCTTTGTTCTTTAAGATTTTACCTCTAGCATTGAGGAATATGGTTGTTTTAACATTTAATTATAAGGCCAATGATTATTAACTTATGTTCATTTTGCAGGTTGTAATTCTGATGATGAATGACTATATTTTCACCAATGACCTCTGGTTATTTCAAGATCAACACTTGACTAATAATATTATTACGTCATCAAATAACTATAAAATTGATACGACCGATGCGCATCTTCTCCCACTTCACGGAAAGCTGTATGATATTGTTGGCCAGGAAGAAACTAGCAGAGAAGTTTCCTTTTTGACTTTTCAATATATCCACACGGCTTCTAATATGAGAAGACAACTGGACAGGCTTTTTACATTAGCTCCCCTGAATGTGGCTAGAACTTATTGTGTCTCGCCTATAAAAGCATTACAACCACCAACTCGTATGCTCATAGGATCAATTCAAATGGAAATACCAAGCACGCTGGAAACCGATAAACCTTGCCTTATGATAGAGCAAGTTTCAACTTTGACATTTGATGTTTGGCATCTAACTGCAAGCAAAGAAAATTTAACTTTGCTTTTCCGGTTAGAAGTTTTACATATCAATATTGACACAGTTGTGCTCTTAAAAAATACAAATTTATTAAATGTATATGATTTATTACTTTGTTTTGTCTAATATAGTTCTCTCTGTTCTGCCGTTGGAAAGTTTCATCAAGATGGGAAGTATTTTGGGAACATCAGAAAAGGCATACGCATCTCTGGTAACCATCCAATATTTGTATATCCTGCTGTTTTCGAAGGTATATTTATTGGTGTATGTGCGAATAATTATTTATTTCGTACGTGTGTGCACCTGTGTGTGTAAATTAACCTGTTACAAAATATTAAAATAATTGCACTTTTTTAGATACGAAGTGTGACCAAGGGATTCGGAATGACCTTCGAGAATTGCATGGAATGGTATTAGAATCAAGAATACCAGGAGTTCATGAAAAGAATCTATTTGATAAACTGTGTAACAAATATGTCGGAAATAATACTTACAGCTCTGAATCTTTAAGGTGCGTCATCATTGGTATTTTATATTGAGTTGAGAAAATGGAAGAGTTTGAAGATGATCTAAAAGAATGTATGACATCACAAATTGGTCCTGTTTTGTTTAAAAATTTTCTTGCCTTCTAGTAAAAATGCTCAATTGTAGTAGAGTTTGATTGTTTTAGTGTTTTTCTAATTCAGAAATCTAAACAAATTATTCAATATAGAGTTGAGAGCCATATTCTTATCCATGAAGCTTTTTTTTTTTCGGTTGCTAAATTACGTGAAGCGTTCTAATTGTCCTATTCCAAATACTCCCTCTGTATCTATTTAAGTTTCCTCTTTTGGATTGGGACACTGTTCATTATAAGCAGTTGATTATTAATTTACGCATAATTTATAAAATAAAATATAGTCATGAGTGATCTTGTTGGATTCGTATTTATGAGTACTTTAATACAGTGAAGTTTTTATATTTATTATTAATACGAAATTGAAGATATTAACGATTAAAAGTGTGCGTTGGCAAACGTGTCCAGGGAAAAGAGGAAACTTATTATGAAACGGAGGGAGTATAATACAAGGGATATCACGAAGCTCCACATTTTTTTCTTTATCTTCAAATAGTCGACCTTTGGAAATTTTCTTTTTCTTTCCTAACATTGATATTGATTAACTCATTTACACATAATAAAGACACAACTACCACTCAACTATAATGCTATATGACAGAAAATAGATATACGGGAAAAAAGAGTGTCTTAAACAGTAGATAGTTTTAAAGGATTGCTTGCTATACCTGTATTGGATCATTACATCTATCAATGGATTATTAATCTTATCTTGGACTGTTCGAGTCACGTTCTAAAGAGCATTCCTAAAAGCCAACTGCAAGTTGGGTATCATTAATAAGGACTACAGAATTTTATTGATTACAAATTTACAATATGCAGTGATATGAATTAATTTTCATTGATTTTACTTCTTGTTTTTTCAGAGAAGGATCATTTCTAATTACACATTGTCCAGTAGTTTGGACTGCTACAGATCGATACAACTTTATTAGGAAATTAGGAGAATACAAAAATATAAATAAGGACTTGTATAGAGATCTTACCACTGATCATGTCCTTGACCAAGCAATTCCAGTAGACTTCTGGACAAGGATTGAAAAACCTGTGTCGTCGTCTGCATTCAAGCTCAACGAAATATATAGGCATGGAAGGACCACAACATATACATCAACAGAATCCATACGATACTTCCATAGATGTGCATATGAGCATAACCTAGTAAGTAAGATGTTACATTACAATATTTCAAATATACAGTAAACTTCATTTGATGAATATATTGTCTTTTGTTTACTTTACTAAACTAGGCTGGATATCCATTAAGGCTGGACATGGAAAATCTACTATACTCTGTCTTCCCAGAAGCCCCTGCGGGCTTATATGAGATGATGATTAACAGAATCTGTTATCCAAGCAACCCGGCAGTCAACATACAGTAATATTTATATATCTTACTGAAAGTAAATGTATTGTAAATATTTACATCTAGACACATAAGCTATCAGTTTTCTTGAATTTCAGGGGTTCTATGTTGCCTTCAATCATAGAATTTCTCCAAAGTGGACCACACAAGTTTGACTTCTAGCTCATAATTTGGACCATTTTGATTTCGCATTAGTTTGCTGCAAACATAAGGATGTCAGGCTTGGTTCCAGGCAAACTCCTTTTGGGTGGGAGGGACGGACCTTAGCTTTACTGACGCATTCTGTTCCTTTGTAAAGCTTGTGAACAACGTTATCAATTGATGCAAAATTAGGTAATACTTCTAATTTATGGTATTCTGTGAAGAATGCATTATAAGTGTCTTTTTGACATTATAAACATGCGATAAAAAAAAAAGATTATAAACACAAAGTAGAATATGATAACTTCATTCATATAAATGTAATATCTAGACACGTAAAATAAAGTATCATCTTTGAATTTCAGGCTTCTGATTCTTGGATCATGAGGTTTCAAAAGATGAACCCCATAAGTTGACTTCTAACTAATAGATGTTGCTTAAACCTTTTGTTGTTTGGACCTCGTTCTTAGAGATGCACTGTTAGCAGCTTGCAACCAACACTTCAAGTGAGGCAATTCTGGATTTATGCTACTCACATGATCATTGCTAGTGACCCTTCTGTGTACAAGATAATAAATGATTGATTGCATTACGTTAGGTGTGGGCACTCAATATGAAAACAATGTACTACCATTACCATCCTGCAAGAATATTACATTCTTTTGCATATTGTTGCTCTTATACTAGCTTGAGTAAGAGTTATGATCCTTGACTGTGTGAGTATATAGCTTTACATAGTGTGTGTGGTAGAGAGGTGCAAAAAAAACAACATTGAATGCTTGGAGTAGAGGTGCACGGAATACGCGGATATGATTTCTTATGTTTACCAATTTCAACTTCAAAATTCAGGCTTAGTCCTTCACTAACTTGTGAAATGTGCAATGCCACAATAGATGAAACATTTTTCCCAACACTAGTCATTAAAGTTAAAGGGGCGTGCTTGTAATAAAAATGACAGCATTCAAAGCCTTCAAGTGCTTAATAAAAAACTTGCCCAAAAATAATCAATCTGCACTAACAATAGAATAGATTGAACTAAGCCAAGCCCAAGTTCCATATAGCTAGTAGTAAAGCAATTTATCCATCTTTTAGCACACGAAAGAAAAACAGCACAGGTTTATCGCATATGGCAGAATATGAGGGGAAATTATATCCTATTTACAGTATCTAGGAGGAAACTTGCCCTTTATTTCTGTTGTTCCCTCAAGATAATTATTTTGCTAGTTGCAACTTGTTTAAACTTATATAATTAAAGGACATCAAGGCTTTTTATCTGATGATGATACAATTAAAAAAGCAAACCAAGGAAATAAAAGGTATACCGTATATCTGTTTTCCTCTAGAACTGTGGATTTACTGTCATATGATCAAGCCACTTAACCTTGCTTGACCCTGCAGCTTAAGTAAAAAAATAAAAATAAAAATAAAAAAACTTTAATTTTAATATTTCAAAATTTTAAAATTGGCAACTGGCAAGTCTGTTAACTAATAACATTCACATGTGAAAAGCACAATCATTTTTACCTATCCTCTTTACTGTTAAAAAGATTGGGGTCTTTTTTAAATTAAGAATATAACCAATTTCATATCTATATATTGTCCACAATTATACAAATGGAGAGATAATCTTTCCCTGACAACCATTAAAAATTAAAGTGGCCCCTTTGCGACGTTGCTTTGTAGCTTATTTAATTTTAAAGAAAATAATATAAAACCTTTTTTACAGATAATAATATTTTAATAACATATTTCCTCACCTGGTGTTTGGGTAGCTTTCCCCAAAAGCTATAAATTGTAGTAGCTGTTTTTATGAAAATAAACCTGCATATCCCAAAATGTAGGGAAGGATCTGAGCAAACAATGCAAAACAGGCTCAAAGAGTTTTAAGCAAATACAAGGAAAGGGACTCTTTAATCAACTAAGAGTGTGCATAATAATCTATATAGTTATTAGTGGAAGAATGTTTCTTACATTGAGCGCAACGCCATTAGTATTGGTAGCCCAAAGCATGCAGAGGAAAACCCTTTCTTCAGGATTATCCTTAGCAACTAGACATTTGGTGCCTCCACTATTTCAGTTTGGAGGGACCTGAAAGAGTCCGGAACATACACCTTGAAGATCCTCATCTGTGTGGTGTCAAACCTGCAACCAAAATCATAGGTTCCCTTGGTTGAAAATCTGATTGTCCAAGTCATAGGCATAGATGTAACTCATGTCTAACACAAAAGATAGACCTGTCGTACAGTACACATACAGTTTAAGTAAATAACTTTTCTTGGCTATGGTAACTACAGCAGGAAAAATCCAGCCTCATTAAACGGGGGGTGGGGGGGTTAAATCGAGTTTAAGTTCGGGTTTGTTGGTTTCAGATTTTCTGACTTCCCGATACAATACATATTACACCGCAGAGCCCAAAGGAAAAGGTGATGCTCCAAAACTGACTTGGGCAAGATCCAAATGGACAGATTGTTTTCCTGGGACGCCTCTTCATTTGTTGTCTGCTGATATAGCAGTCACGGCAAAATTCATCTAAATGGTGTCATGATAATGGATAATGTTTCATGTTCTTCCTCACCTGTAAGGCTGTAACTACACATTTTTCTCCTTAATTGTTGCAAAACAAGGAGGTTTCATCAACATTTTTATGAAATTCAGTCCTAATAGGTACCAACACAATTTGAATTTTTATGCGTGGCCCTAAAATCCTAAAGAAAATAATTAGTGATTCGAAACATAATCAGAAGTAATAATGACAGGCGATTTGGAGTTTACCGTGTCTGTGCATTTGTGCATAATATATTCATTAATTCTGTATTCAGAGATTCCCCAAAAAAAAAAAGAATCACTTGTGAATGTACAAACCTCCTCCTATGTATATATATTCGATCTTCAATTTGCTATTAAACTGTACAAACCCTAGGAATACAATAATGTATGTACAAACCTTTTTACATACAAGTTATGTAAGCAACAAATTCGAAGAGACTACAACTACCAGAAGAGAAGATTGTCGGCAATGCTCTGGTTCTGATAACAAAAACACCTGGGGGCTGGGGCTGGATCGGTGCATAACAGTAACCTTTTGAGTTTAGTTGTAAAAACCAAAAACAAATCACTGTTTTCTTTGTTGAGGATAGGGGTGTCAATTTCGGGTAATGGGTCGGGTTTGTTGTATACGGTCTTATTTTTGGGTCAACCCGAACCCAACCCGAATCTGAAACGGGTTGAAAACTTCAACCCGAACCCGACCAGTTATGTACTCGGTCAACCCGAAAATGACCCATTTTGACCCGAAAATAATAAAAATAATTATTTTTATTTTATAAAATAATTTTAATTTAAAATATATTAAAAAAATAATATAGCAACTTAAAGAGATCAGATGTGAACTAAAATTATTTAAATAATATATAAATATATCACACATGTATACAATTATATAATGTAAATTTTAATATTATGTATAATATATTATATAAATTAATTTTTCGGGTCGGGTTCGGGTATTTTGGGTTAACCCGAACCCGAACCCGACCCGAAACTCAAAATACTCGACCCAAATTCATACTTTTCCGTGTCGGGTTCGTGTCGGGTTTCGGGTCGTGTCAAATTTTGACACCCCTAGTTGAGATTAGTTTTTTTTAGGTTACTTCACATAAATTTTTCGAGATAAAAAAAAGTTTTCGTATAAATATACGAGGGTGTTATTGTAATTATAGAAAGTTTTTAATTTCAGGAACTTTATTCTCTTCTTTTATAAAATGATGTTATCATTATTAGCAAAAACAAGATAAAAATAATGTTATCAAAAATTCATAATAGCTTTATATTTCGAATTGTTGTTAAAAAGTAACATAATCAGAGGAGCAAGGATGCCAAGGGAAGCAGAAGCTATAAGCATGAGGGAAGCATTGTCGTGGGTTAAGAACTGAAGGACTACACAGTGTGTGTTTGAGTCAGATTCGAGATGCTATTCATGGACTAGGTGGGAAGTCTTTGTTTGATACAATCGTAGATGATTGTAGTGAGTTAGTTAAACAATATGAAGAAGTGTTATTTGGGTTTGAACCGAGATTTGCGAATAGTGTGGCTCATGAGCTCGCTCGAGTTGCATGTTCTAGTTCAGGTCTAAGGGAGTGGTATGATGCTGCTCCTGAATTTATTTTGTGTAACCTTGAGATGGATTTATTAATATAAGCAAGTATGTTTGTTTAAAAAAAAAAGTAATGGCATGTGAAATAAGAGTATCTCCGACCATATATATATTAAAAAAAAATTCCGGTTCAATGAGTCATTTCTGTTGTCTAAAATTTTAGCCAGCCTAAACATCTTGATTAAATTTGTTGAACCTGTAGCGACCTGTAGCGAAATGACATGTCATCTATTTCCATGTTAGAAACAATATATTCTATTTTTAATAACTTGAAATGATAATAACATAATATTTTTTAAATATAGTCAATCATTATAGTCGACTCATTGAAGTACAACACCATACACATTCAATAAATTTTACATAATCATTATTTTATAACATTTTAGCTATTCATTTTAGCTAATATCGTTGGAGATGCTTTGAATGCTTTTGTTAAAATATGACATTTGTTTTAATATTTTTGATATATAGTAATATTTTGTTAAACTAACACTCGATATCACGATAAATTAATATTTTTAATGTAAATTTTACCTCAGATTAATTAATAATCTAGAAAAATTAATTGTTAACTCGAATAACTTGTAGAAGGGGGGGTTGAATACAAGTTATATAACCGTGTCTGATTTTTGCTTGATTATATGAACAAGAATAAACGAATGAATCAAACTCTGTTTGTATTAATAAGATCAAATACAAACTCTACCAAAGGTGTACAAATACCTTTAGCAGCTGCTGACAATACAAATCTCTCTCTCTGTTTGTTTCGAACTCTTGAATACAAACCTTATACAGAGCTACGCACTTACACTTGTTCGACTCTTTTTACAATGATATAGAGAGAGTATTTATAATGCTACCTATCAACTAATAACAGAAAGATATAATCTTTACATGACAATGTTCTGCCTTCTAGTCGATAGTTTCCATCAATAAAAAACTCTTTCCTTCATAATATCTTCTTGCTTGTTCTTCAAACAACGATCCTGTTTTATAGCACTTGCCAGTTTCTGTAGCATCCATAATGACATCATCAGTAACAAGACTGATATCAGGATCTGCACACTGCATCAGTATCTGATCAACCATCAGTATTGGACCATCATCAGGATTTGCTCTGTGTTCCTGACATGTAGTCTCCGATACACTGTTCATTCCTGACTAAACTATACAGATAACTGTCTTACACATAAATCCTATATACAGTGCTAAATCCTTTATAAGATCAGGATTACAAGAAGTATAATGTGTAAATTCTATTCTTAACATCACAACTTATGAATTATTCCTAACAATCTCCCCCTATTTATGCTTTAAAATCTGAAGCATAAATCTAAGTTGTGGATGTCAAAACATATAACAATACAACCAGAATAGAATTTATGAATGTAGAATTATGAAGTTAAGTACCTTCTTCTCAGATGTAGACATTTATCTAGTACTTAGAAGAAAGAATTTTAACTATTAATGCTGCTCTTCCTTTACCACTTCCTAGCTGAGATTCACCACTGTCACTCCTGGTTCTTCTTTTTACTTTTCTTTGTCTGCTCTTTATCTCCCCCAGCTTTATCTCCTCCAGTCTGGTGGTGTTGTTGTTGTCTTTGAATTACCTTTATCTCCCCCTTTTTGACATCAGCAACATTAATTCCAAGAGATTCAGAAACAGAACAAATGAGATTCATTAGAACTGCTTGATTTTCCATAATTGTGACTTGGTTATCTTCAAGTAATTGAAGTCTTGTTTGAATAGCAATTTGAGAATTCTGAATATCTTTCAAAACATCAGAATGAACTTCAATGTTGGAAGTGCTTCTAGTATCTTCAGTATCAGAATCAGAAAGAACTGTATCTTCAAGTCTTGTAAAAGAAGTTGCTTGAGTTGTATGATATTCAAGTAATAAAACCTGATTAGAAGTATCAACATCTTCATCTTTCTGATCTGGAACTTAAACATGATCATCATCTCCTTCACCAGTATTCTGTGTACTAACATCTTCAAATCCTGACTCCTCCTTAGAGTGATCAGATACCGTTGATGTCTCAATTCGAGCCGATATTGGAAGTACATACAAAGGAACACTAGGATCATTAGGAACTTCATCTGGTACATATGTATCAAGAGATTGCTTTATTCTGGCACCTCTTCTGTTAATGATTCCTGCAAGCCTCTCCTTTTGCTTCTGAGCTTTAACTTCTGGCTTTGCGTTGTGATGTGCTAGGTCATTCTTCTGATACATTTTGATGAAGGAATAAGTACCAGCATCCATATCCAAATTTTCAGACCAAGATTCAGGAAAAACCTGATCCCAGAAATCAAATGATGGTTTCCTAATTTTCTCTCCCTCACTATGGAGTTGATCATCCATACCCTCATTCTCACTTTGAATTACTAAAGTCAACACTCTTTCTACCTCACCTTTTGCCTGGTCAGGAGCCAGCCGCTCAAATTGTGGATCTAAGTCCATCTTTTCAAGTGTATCACTCAAATTTAGATAAGTGCTCTCATGACCTACAGAAAAATAGGGTTTAGAAGGAGTTTTTATACCTGAACTCACATGGAGAGAGGGTTCCTCATATGGCATGTGGCTTGAGGTTTTCTCCAAGGAGTGAGCTGCTATAGTCTCTGAACCCTTACAATCATCTTCTTTCCTTTCAGAAACTACAGGCTCCAGTATACCACTTTCAGGTTCTTTACTAGACTCTGATGTCTTCAGTAATACTTCATTAGACACCATAGTTAGTATATCACCGTCTTTAAGTGTTGTTTGCTGAGACACACCCTCAAGGTGGTTAGACTCTGACTGAACAAAATTTGTTTGATCTTCAGAAAAATCAACCAAAGTCATTCCTCCCATATCATAGGGTATCTCACTTGCATTCTCAGTCATCACAGAAGTCCTTTCAACATCAGCTATCACAGCTCCTGAGTCATCCTTCCTCTGACTAGATGGTTCTTGTGTTGCAGTGACTGTGATCTGATCTTTCCTACTATTCACCACTGGTGCAATAGTATCTTCTGTTGACTGCTTTCCTCTATCTACTTCCTCCAGTTGTTCACCTTGAGCTAAAGCATCTTCAATAATGACATCCTTGTCAAATAAATATGCATGAAGTGATTGAAGTGCAACATGCTTTGAGAGTCCAAATTTCTTGACTAATTGTCTTCTGACAGATACATAGAAATACATCTTCATTAAGTCAAGTCTTTGATGTAGAAGTCCATATTCATCTGGAAATAAAAGTTTTGGTACTCTTTCAACCAGAAAATCTAGAACAGGCCTTGACAACTTCACTTTGAGAGAAATTAGTCCCATAGCCAGTCTGTATGATAATGTAGTTTCCCATGAAGAATCAATATCCAGATCTCTCTTGTCAAATACTGACATAGATGTAGCTTGATTTGTAGAAACCTGCATGATATTAGTTGGACTAGACTCTGTGTGTGTAGGTGACAATTGAATCTTTCTCCTTGTTCTCCTGATATAGTGAGCAAAAGATTTATCCTGAGAAGACTCAAGAGGTGTAGACACAGAAGTGATCTTGGAATGAGATCTTTGTTCAATAGACACAGTCTTTTGAGAGACAGTATCCAGTAACTGTTTTCCCTTTTTAAGAACTACAGCCTTTTGAGAGACTGCAGCCTGGCTGTGACTAGGTTTTTTATCTCTTTGTGCTAACAAAGAAAGTTGAATTACAGCCTTCAATTCTGCTCTCTCAGCAAGAGCTAAATCATCATCTTCACTAGAATTACTACTACTACTTGATACAACAAATCTTCTCTTCCTTACAACTGATGTCTTTTGAGAAACACCAGAGGTTGGTTTCTTTGAAACAATAGGCTGTGGATCAAAATTTTGTTCTTGAATTGTTTCAGAGACTAAAATGTTTTGGGCTACTTGGGTAGACACAGGTGGGTTCTCCTCCATTTGAGATTCCTGAGCCATTTCACCACAAAAGAAAGAAGAATTGTAGAGAGTAGGAAGATGAGTTTTAAGAATTACCTGAACATGATGTGGATAATGAATTGCAGGTATTTCATCTAGATTCTTTTCATTGTCCTTCTTTGTAATATCAGAGAAAATTCTCTTTTGCTGTTCATAAGAAGAAACACAATGTTCTCTACCAAATCTAGCTTCAACATCAGGAATGAAATGGTTAACAAACATTTGCATAAATCTATGATAATAAACCATTTTCCTGTTTTGATCTCTTGACCCAAGTTTGATACTCATATGACTTAAGATAATATGACCAATGTTGATTACTCTGTCATAAAGCAAACTATAACCAATATGTGATGTAACAGAAGTAATTTGCTAAAAAGAACTACATTTGCCAGTAAAACATTTAGCAATTTGATCAAAGTAAAAAGACCATTCCTTTCTAAGAAAAGACCTATTCAACTGGCTCATGTTATCTAGAGGTCCACTATAACCTAATTCAGACAACATAGTTCTTATATTATCATCAGATGGTACATTCTCATAACTATCAGTAACAGGTAAGCAAAGTACTGAATTAAAAACAGATTCAGTAATGTCAAATGAATCTTGTCCTAAATGTAGAACAATCTTACCTGATTGACTCTGAGTAGAATCAATTACCTCAGCATTCTCCCAAGCTTGTGAAACAGCTACTTGATTAATTTGTGGAGATGCTGTCAATGCATAACTTAATGGTCCATACACCATAAAGTCCATGATTGGATGAAAATCAGATGACACTCCTTCCTTGTTGGTGATAGCTGCAACATGATTGTTTGTCATAAAATCAAAGTCACCAAACTTGAAGGCTACTGATTTAGGTAATCTTCTCTGAGCTGCCATTTTTTAATCTGAAAAGAACTTGAAAAATTCTTGAAATGGATTAGTGATTTTGAAAACTCAAGAGTGGTTTTTTGCTTTAGAGAATGTAAAATTAGAGAAAGCAATTACACGATTAGAGTTGCAAAACAAATATATTTCACAATTCTTTCAGACCACTATCCCACGTTGACACGTAGATTGACAGGTGTCAGTCCCTGAAAAATGCGGTTACCCATGATTTTTGGAAAATAAAATCCAAAATTGATTTTCATGAAATAAATCAGGGTATAAATAATCAATACTGATCAGCTTCCTTTTCCTGTTGACCTCTCATCAAAATAGTCACAAAATGCAATGTGATTTAAAAATATAATTTTCAAATCCTGATAATCACACATGAAATCCTGACCAATATCATCAGAGACTTAATATGGAGTTTCCACGTGGCATTCTTCTTTTATCTGAAAAAGAAATAGACAATTAATCTGAACAAAAATCAATTGGTTAGATATTTTCAATATTTCTTGAAAACAAGAAACACAGTCACATGCAATAATTAGCATTTGACTTCATTAAAACTTCCAAATGACTGTTCAGCTTCTCACGTCTTTCTTTAAAAGAAACAGACGCCTTATGCCATTCTCCATAATCCTTTCAATTTCTTTTCTTCTCAACAATGCTCCTCAAACCAAAATTCCCTTCAAACCCATTTTTCAGATTTTTCTCGATCGATGAACATCTTGTTCTTGATCATCTCTTTGAACAGACAACTCTTCTCATCGAACTAATCATGAATGGATTGGTTTTCGAAAATATCCAAAGGTTTCTCCTAGAACATCCATCTGTTGGATACAATCTTCCCCTAACCTCCTCAAAACTTGAGGATGAAGAATTTGGCCGAGAGTCTGAGGTTGATCTTGATGGGGATGCTATACATTTAAGTTAGCTGCTCTCATTCAAGTCGCCCAGACAAGGAATCCAAAACAAGGCTGTTCATCCCCTGATGAATTTCTTGAGATGCTCCTTGTCCTGTACCTCAGAGTTCACATCAATAGACAAGTGTAGAATTTTCAGTAGAAATTTAGACAAAAAGAAGTTGTATTTCATTTCCATGTAATGATTTCTATTAATGAAAATACAGTTTCTTGTTATCTGCTTGTCTTTTGATTATTGAATGATGTATAAATTATCAGTATGTAAATATTAAAACTTGCTGGCATAGACTTAACTCATCACAAAATCAGATTACTACACAAAGTAAACGTCAGGATCTGAAACAATTTTCATAATCCTGATACTGACACAATACTGATGACGTCAGCATCCTGATGACAAATCTAATCCTGATGATTATTAACAAGTCTATCATACTGAAATTTATCAAGGCAATGTGTTATAACTTAAGGATTTAACTATCAATTATAGATCCTGACAGGAATATCAAGTCTATAAGCTAAGAACAACATACCTTGCTACTTTTGCAGATGTTAAAGATCTAAAAATTTAACATTCCTAACTCACTTACTAATCTACTGAATGTAGTCTCATCAAGTGGTTTAGTTAGAATATCTGCAAGCTGTTTGTCAGTAGGAACAAAATGAAGTTCCACAGTACCATTCTCAATATGTTCTCTAATAAAATGATACCTGACATCAATGTGCTTAGTCCTTGAATGTTGAACTGGATTTTCTGCAATTTTAATAGCACTAGTATTATCACAAAACATAGGAATATTACTAAGTGTCATACCATAATCCATCAACTGATTTCTTATCCAAAGGAGCTGTGCACAACAACTGCCTGCTGCTATGTACTCAGCTTCTGCAGTTGAGGTTGAAACAGATTGTTGCTTCTTGCTTGCCCAAGAAATCAACCTATTTCCCAAGAATTGACATGTACCTGTAGTGCTTTTCCTGTCTATCTTACACCCTGCATATCAGAGTCTGAATAGCCAATTAAAAAGAAATCAGATTCTCTAGGATACCACAAACCAAGATTTGGAGTTCCTTTGAGATATCTAAAAATTCTCTTCAAAGCAATTAAATGAGATTCCTTAGGATCACTTTGGAATCTAGCACATAAACAGGTAGAAAACATTATATCTGGCCTACTTGCAGTTAGATATAACAATGAGCCTATCATGCCTCTATAACTAGTATTATCCACACTCTTTCCTTTAGGATCAGAGTCTAGTTTAGTGGCTGTTGCCATGGGTGTTTTTGCAACTGCACAGTCTTGAAAGTCAAACCTTTTTAAAAGATCTTTGATATACTTTGACTGATTAATGAAAATACCAGTCTCAGTCTGTTTGACCTGCAAGCCTAAGAAATAATTTAATTCACCCATCATGCTCATCTGATACTTAGACTGCATAAGCTTGCTAAACTTAGCACACAACTTTTCATTAGCAAAACCAAAAATAATATCATCAACATAAACTTGAACTAAAAGCAATTCACCTTTTATCTTTCTAAAGAATAGAGTTTTGTCAATTGTACCTCTTGTGAAACCATTTTCAAGAAGAAATTTAGACAAAGTCTCATACCATGCTCTTGGTGCCTGCTTTAGTCCATAGAGTGCCTTGTCAAGTTTGTAGACATGATTTGGAAACTTTGGATCAACAAATCCAGGTGGCTGTTCCACATACACTTCCTCATCAAGTTTGCCATTTAGAAAAGCACTCTTTACATCCATCTGGTATACCTTGAATTTTGAATGAGCTGCAAATGTAAGAAACATTCTGATTGCTTCCAATCTTGCTACAGGTGCAAAGGTCTCATCATAATCAATGCCTTCTTCCTGAGAATAACCCTTGGCTACCAGTCTTGCTTTGTTTCTTACAATCATACCAGATTCATCTAGCTTGTTTCTGAAAACCCATCTTGCACCAACAATAGATCTATCTTTAGGTCTTGGTACTAGTTTCCAGACTTTGTTTTTCTCAAACTCATTTAACTCCTCCTGCATTGCAATTACCCAATCAGGATCCTGTAAGGCTTCTTCAACCTTCTTAGGTTCATTCTTTGAGAGAAAGCAACTATACAAGCATTCATTTTGAATTGATCTTCTAGTTCGAACACCACTATTTGGATCACCAATTATCAAATCTTCAGTATGATCCTCTGTCCATTTTCTAATAGGTGGTAGATTAACTCTGCTAGTCTCTCCCCCTAAGTTAGTGGTCTCTCTTGTAGAAGAATTCTCTCTACCTTCAAAAACTCTCCTTTGATCAATAGAATCAGTAGATTCCATATTGCTGCTAGTTACTGATCTTTCCTCAGTAGACTCTGAAAGGTCAGTTCCTGATGGAATAGACTCTGAAACATCAATTCCTGATGGAATAGACTCTGAAAGACTAGTCTGCTCCTGATGATCACTATGTTCTCTTTGATTTATTTGCTCCCCCTCAACAGTAGCATTCCTTTGAGAAGCAATAGAAATTCCTTCTGGAGAACCTTCATCATCACTTGAGAGTATCTCAGAAATCTTCAGATTTTCAAATTCCAATTTGTCATGGCTTTCATCAGTTTGCAAAATTCCAAATTTCTTATCATCAAATGCAACATGAATTGATTCCATAACAATGTGAGTTCTGAGATTATAAACTTTGAAGGCCTTAGATGCTGAATATCCTAGAAAAACTACTTCATCCGATTTGGCTTCAAATTTTCCAAGATGTTCTAAATGAATTTTTAGGACATAGCATTTGCATCCAAAGATGTGAAAGTATTTCACACTTGGTTTCTTTCCTTTGATCATCTCATAGGGAGTTTTTCCATGACTATTTACCAAGGTACAATTTTGAGTGAAACATGCAGTGTTAATAGCTTCTGCCCAAAAGTAGGTTGGAAGTTTTGCATCTGCAAGCATGGTTCTTGCTGCCTCTATGAGAGTCCTGTTCTTTCTTTCCACTACACCATCTGCTGAGGTGTACCAGGTGTAGAAAACTGTTGAGTGATTCCATTGTCTGCACAAAACCCCTCCATTGTAGAATTCTTGAATTCTGTACCATTGTCACTTCTAAGTACCTTGACTTTGTACTCAGAGTTATTATGAATATTCTTGATAAGTTCAATGATTTGCTGAGGAGCTTCATCCTTCTTGTGTAGAAAGAACACCCATGTGAACCTTGTGAAATCATCCACCATAACTAGAGCATATCTTTTCTTGCTGATAGACATAATGTTTACTGGACCAAACAGATCAAGATGTAGCATGTGAAATGGTTCAGTAATTGAATTTTCAGTCTTGCTCTTGAAAGTGGTTCTTCTTTGCTTTCCAAGCTGACATGCATCACAAAGTCCATCTTGCACAAAATTTGCCTGTGGTAGGCCTCTCACCAAATTATGCTTAACAAGTTGATTAAGTTTCTTGAAATTAAGATGTGAGAGCTTCTTGTGCCAATTCCAGCTTTCGTCACTTGTTGCTTTACTGTAGAGACATCTAACAATTCCTTTAGATGTATCACTTAAGCTGGCTTCATATATGTCACCATGTCTTTGACCAGTTAGAACAATGTCTCCATTCTGCATATTCAAGATTTTGCATCCTTCTCTGTCAAAGATTGATTTGTAACCTTTATCACCCAGTTGACTTATGCTTAAAAGAGTATGTTTCAAGCCTTCAACCAGTGCTACATTTTCTATGATGACATTCCCAAAAACAATTGAGCCATATCCCAGAGTTTCTCCTTTGTTGCCATCTCCAAAAGATATTACTGGGCCAGCTTTCCTCTCAAACTTTGTAAGCAGGGACTTCTTTCCAGTCATATGTCCAGAGCATCCACTGTCCAAGATAATTGAATGCTTCTTTCCTGTGCCCTGCAAACAAAAAGTAACTAGTTAGAATTTTTTAGGACCCAACTTTGATTGGATCCTTTCTTACTAGATTTAGAAACAACAGGCTTTGAAGATTTTGCTTTTATTTTACCTGTTGCAGAGTCAACCTTAGACTCTAATTTCACAAACTGTTTGTGACTAGGAGTTTCAGATTTCAAAGAATAATAGTCATAATACAGTTCATGATATTCTCTACACATGTAAATGGAATGAAGTAAACTACCACAATGATAACAAGCTTTTTGTGGTTGGTATTGAATTTTCTGAGTCTTGGGGAATCTGGACTCAGTTTTCCAAGAAGGTTTTTGATTGCAGTCTAGGGCCAAATGATTATGATTTCCACACTTATAGCATTTTTTCCTAGGTGCATCAGGTACATTCTTGTAATTATTCTCTTTGTTAATACCTTCTTTTCCATTCCTATTTCTTTTTATCTTGCTAGACACTGAAAGACCATCTAATCTCTGTTTCAACTGAGACTTAGACAGAAACCCTATGTTTACATTCTTAGGTTTCTCTAACACTTTCTCATCTGAATTACTATTGTTAATCCTTTTGTGTACAACAGGGGTACCTTTTGAATCAACAAATTTAACATGATTAGGTTCAGAAATAATTTTCTTACCTTCAGATTTAAATGTGTTAGCTTCTATCTTACCATCATCACTGACAATAGCTACCTTTTCTTCTTGTCTAGCCTTATCAAAACCTAAACCATTAACCTTACCACGAATTCCACTTTCAAAGATTTCTATAGTCTTCTTACTGGAATTGTTAATGGTCTTAATCACATCTCTCTCTTCTTCTAGTTCTTTTCTGACATAGTCATAAGCCTCAAGAATAACACTATAATCATGCTTAGCTTTATCAGAACTTAACTTGTATTCTTCCATTTGAATTAATTCAGATTCAAGAAAATTATTTCTATCAACTAATTTATCATTCTTAACCTTAAGTTCATCTCTTTCACAAGTAAGAATTCTAAAATTAGTCATAAGATTCTTAAACTCAGCATGGATAGATCTAATTTCATCAGAATTTAAGCTATCAAATGAATCAAGAGAGTGAAGTGATACCTTAACAGAGGATGGAGAAGTTTTCTTTGGAGATCCAGGTTTGTCTGAACTATTGGCCATCAATGCAATGTTGTCATAATCCAATTCATCTTCGGAGTCACTGGAATCAGCCCAATCCTTCTGTGTGACCATAAGTGCATTACCCTTTCCTGAATTCCTAGGCTTCTTACACTCACTAGCAAAGTGTCCAAGCTCGCTGCAGTTAAAGCACTTGATCTTGGCCTTATCAAGCTTGACAATTGTACTTTTGCTTTTGTCACTCTTCTTCTCCTCCTTCTTTTGAAAAGATCCTTTGCTAAATCTTCTCCTGTTGAATCTTCCTTTCTTGAAAGCTTTAGCAAACATAGCAAAGAGTTCCTGCATCTCAGATTCAGAATCATTGTTGTCAGAGTCTATATAAGTAGTCTCTGACTCAGAACTTTCTTTGCTTTTCTTCTTCCTTGAATTCTTTACAGCAATCTCTTCATGCTGTTCTTCAGGAAGCTTCTTAATTTCAGATTGAGCAGTAAGTGCAATAGTCTTCATCTTTCCTTCACTCCTGCTCTTCTTCTGCTGCTTGTCAAGTTCATAAGCTCTCAATTTTCCATATACTGCCTCTAATGAAATCTCATCCAGATCATTAGCTTCCTCAATCGCAGATATCTTCTCATTGTAGAAATCAGGCAAAGCTTTCATGAACTTTGTATTCATATCCTCCAAGTCATAATATTTACCATGCATGGCCATCTCATTGATGAGTTTTGTAAACCTATCAAAGGTATCAGTAAGTGACTCACCAGACTTGGATTCAAAGTACTCATACTGTTGTATAAGTAATGTCCTCATATTCTTCCTGATAGGCTTAGTTCCTTCACAGTGAATCTTAAGATTGTCCCATATATCCTTAGCAGTTTTACAAGAGAGAACATAGTTAGTGAGAACAGAATCAAGACTATTGAATAATATGTTTCTCACTTTAGTGTCTTTAAGAACATTCTCCTTGTCCTTATCTGACCATTCAGATTTTGACTTCTCTGCTGTATGTTCTGGAACAACCACACCATCAACAGTTGCTTGTCCAACGACCTTTGTTGGAACAAAAGGTCCATCTCTGATTCTGTCAAGATAATCAGGATCTGTTGCTTCCAGATGATGTAACATCTTTACTTCCCATAGAGTATATTCGTTTCTCTTGAGCATAGGAATCTTAGTATTCCCATCCTTGTAACCAGACATGATTGCAGATCTTTATGATTATTCGAAATCAACCTGCTCTGATACCAATTGTTAACTCGAATAACTTGTAGAAGGGGGGGTTGAATACAAGTTATATAACCGTGTCTGATTTTTGCTTGATTATATGAACAAGAATAAACGAATGAATCAAACTCTGTTTGTATTAATAAGATCAAATACAAACTCTACCAAAGGTGTACAAATACCTTTAGCAGCTGCTGACAATACAAATCTCTCTCTCTGTTTGTTTCGAACTCTTGAATACAAACCTTATACAGAGCTACACACTTACACTTGTTCGACTCTTTTTACAATGATATAGAGAGAGTATTTATAATGCTACCTATCAACTAATAACAGAAAGATTTAATCTTTACATGACAATGTTCTACCTTCTAGTCGATAGTTTCCATCAATAAAAAACTCTTTCCTTCATAATATCTTCTTGCTTGTTCTTCAAACAACGATCCTGTTTTATAGCACTTGCCAGTTTCTGTAGCATCCATAATGACATCATCAGTAACAAGACTGATATCAGGATCTGCACACTGCATCAGTATCTGATCAACCATCAGTATTGGACCATCATCAGGATTTGCTATGTGTTCCTGACATGTAGTCTCCGATACACTGTTCATTCCTAACTAAACTATACAGATAACTGTCTTACACATAAATCCTATATACAGTGCAAAATCCTTTATAAGATCAGGATTACAAGAAGTATAATGTGTAAATTCTATTCTTAACATCACAACTTATGAATTATTCCTAACATTAATAAAATTTGTCGGCTTCAACAATCTATCTATACTTACTAAAAGTTTTGGTACCTATTTTTTTGGTTCTTCGTATTTTTACTTAATTACCTGTTAGGTCCAATATGTTTGTAGAAGGGGGGTTGAATACAAACAATATTGTATTATCGAAATTTGTTCGGTTAATTTTAACTTTAATCGAAACAAATTTGAATGGAATAAAAAAAAATAAAAGTTCAAGTTAAATATAACTTATATTTAACTTGAGGATTGTTACAATTACAGTATAGAAATAATATCAAGTTAATAAAAACAAATTAGAAAATTCGACATGAACTTTTCTAAATTTGTTAGTAAAAATCAATATATGAACTAAGAGTAAAAACTCGTTAGTAGTACAAGAACGATAAATATTCAAGTTCCAACGAATACAATATTACAAACAAGGATCTTAAGAATTTATGGAGAATTAAATGCTCTGGCAGGTTCTTCAATATGAGAGAGAGAGTTAGATGTCTGGTCTGTTCTATTTTTTAATATAATGATAAGGCCATTTGATTCATGGCCACCTCTGTCTTTATAACCTCCCGCCTCTTTTCTATTTTAATTCCACTTGAAAGACATCCACCAAGACAAACAATTTCAGCAAGACAAACTGTTAACCTTGGCAAGACATCCGGTATGACATGTCGGTGTATCGATCACCAAGACATTCGGTAAGACAAACTTGTCTTGACAACTTTTACATAGGCTTGGCAAGACATTCTCCAATACACTCAACAAGACATGTATTTAATTGTACTATCAAGACATTCGGTAAGAGAGAAGGTGTATGTCTTGTTAATTCATTTTTTTTGAATTAGATGATTTTGCTTTAATCATTTAACAAACTGAATTACTTTTTCTTAATTAATTATTCTTATTTAATTAATCTTATGATTAATTTAATAAACAAATTAATTCTCGATGAATTAATTTATTAATTAAATTGATGGTTGAAAGAAATTAAAAGTTTGATGGGGGACATATAGTGGTATAGGATGAGTAGCGAAGTCCTAGGTCGCTTGCTCTGATACCATGTTTGTGGTATATATTTCTCGTAAATAACACATCTGTGTCTACACTTAGACATACAACTTAAGTAGCAAAGGATACCCCCAAATATAAGAGGGGCATAATAGGTAATACACTTATTAGTATAAATACTATTCTAAAACATGGTCATCTATGGAATGTATAATATGCCCTCGTTTGCTGTTGTGCCTGGGATGTTTGGGGATCTAAGATTCCATCTGGACATAGACATGGGACTAGCGTTGCCTTTTGAAATAAAGAGAACTATGGTCTTGGAGAGGTAATTGATGTTTCTCCCCCACTCTCTCATGTTTATCATGTTAATTTAGATGATGCAGAAGTG
Source organism: Kitagawia praeruptora (assembly GCA_037693485.1). Classification (NCBI taxonomy): domain Eukaryota; kingdom Viridiplantae; phylum Streptophyta; class Magnoliopsida; order Apiales; family Apiaceae; genus Kitagawia; species Kitagawia praeruptora. The sequence goes on from CM075351.1 coordinate 42,486,807, forward strand.
ATGATGGGAGTTCATGATAACAATGTAAATGATGGAGCAGTGTTTGTGCATAATCATGAAGTGGTTAATCCTGTTCCTCCTGATGATCACTCTTAGTTCTTTCTAATGCTATGTCTGATAACACTGCTATTCATGTTGAAAATCTGGTTAATGTCAATGTGAATGTTAACATTAATGTTAATATAAACGTTAACATTAATATAAATGTGTTATCTAATGTGAATCCTAAGGGTTTTAATGTTGTTCCGTCTGAACGGAATTGGAAAGGCAAAGCAAAGTGTTGTCTAACTAACTATGCTTTCAATGAAGACGGGTTACTAAGCCAAAAGGCGATTGAACTCATTGAAAGTGGCTTCTTGCTCCCAATTTCTAAGTGTTTTGGAGATGTAGAGATTGATATGGAAAGAAAATTTTTTGAAGGGATGTATTTTCGTGAATACAGAAGGATAGATTTTATTATTATAAAAATATCATTTACATTTTATATTAGAAAACAACATAAGCTCAGGTAAGTGTCTTGAGTTTAAGTTTAACCTCAGGACTATATTTCTTTTATCTACTATTCACTTATTTTCTTTCTTATTTTTTTTTGAATAAAACCTACTTGCATTAATCAAACATTATCAAGTTGCAGTACATGATGAATAAAATCAGGCGGAATGACATGCCACTCCCCTATATTTGACATAGAATATGTAGCTTTAGCTAACGCATGAGCTACACTATTCGCATACCGATAAACAAATTCAACTAGCACGTGATCAATGTGCTTCATTAACTGGATATAATCCAAAACAATAGTACCAAACCATTACACGCAGCAACCAAGTTCTTCGAGTCCGTTTCAAAAATGCAATAAGTAATATTCATTCCTTTCACCCATGACATGGCCTCCTTCAACCCTATAGCCTCTGCCTCCTGTGCTTGCCAGGCCCCTTCAATCCTCCTACATCTTGCACTTAGAAACTGCCCATGCGTATCACGTAACACACTCCCTACACCAATGCTACCATCCGGAAATATTGCAGCATCAACGTTAATCTTCACCCATCCCGTTGGTGGTTTAGTCCATACTCTTACCCCTGCTGCAACTTGCATCTTTGCTTGTTTACCACTCTTCTGTGCCTCACGCCAATTCTGTAACAAATTCATAGCTGAAGCTCTAACCCCAAACGCAGATCCGTTTGCTTTCTCCCATACCCAATTATTACGTCTATTCCATAAACCCCCGCAGATCATTCATATTAAAACACACTGCTCTATTGTACATCCTTCAAACGCCTTCATCACAATCGAAGCTGCCGTATCACCTAGTAATGGCTATACATAGTGCTCTGCATACCAGAGCTGAACCACACTGTTCGAGCAAAGTCACACGCGAACAACACATGAGTATCAGTTTCTGCATTCCTATGGCACCACGGGCATTGTGCATCCACATTTACTTGTTTCATTTGTAACGCTTGCATAGTTGGTAAACAACCCCTGTAAACTCTCCAGAAGAAATTTATCACCTTCCCAGGCATTGTAAGAGACCACAACCGCTTCCAGAACTTTACATTCACCACACTACACTCAACTTGCAACCATCTATAACAACTTCGAACTGAAAAATGCCCATTTTCCTCCAGGAGCCAAAACCACGTGTCTTCACATTTATTCATAGGTATTGGAATTCTCTTGATAAGTTCCAAATCCCTTACACTACATAGATCACGAAGGATATCCATGTCCCAGCCTTTCCCTTCCATATCCATAAAACTTTGAACCTTACTATCCCGTAATTGATCTGGTATATACGAAGTTAGATATCCATTTTTTACATAAGGCAACCACTGCACACCCCATACAATTGTATTCACCCCATCTCCAATTTTTCTCCTGGTCCCTGTTTTAACAGCTTCTTGTGCGTTCATAATGCTTCGCCACACATAATTTGGATTCGCCCCCAACTGTGTACTCAGGAATTTTTTTCTTTCTTATTAAAATTCAAGAGTAATTAGTAAAATATAAATTACATGTCATTAAAAACTAATCACTAAATAACAATCCATAATGCATACTACCGATTTCTAAATGAGAAGTGCAATATTTATAAATTTATATATCTAGTAGTTAATAATCACTAATTGTAACAATAATTATAATTATAATAATTGGTCTATAATTTATATTTTATTATTGATTTCTATTTAATCAAGTATTTATATATTTTTGAAAAATTAATCATATACCGCGTGGATTTTTTTTTTAATTAGTACCGACAACATGCATACATAAATGTACTTTTTCTTAAATTAAAAAAAATGCAAAAATTACCTTTTTTTTTCTTTTTAAATTAATGTTTATAATTTAAGTTAAGATATCTATGGCTCAAACGGATTATTGAGGGTGAAAGTCGAAAATAAAAATTTTTTTATTCAAGAAACTGAAAATAACAAATTTTGGGGTGGGATGTGAAAAATGACGTTTTGGATACGAATTTACAATTTGGGTATCTGAAAACATAGTGACACGCATCTTGGAAATGCGTATCAGGTTCAGATACGTATTTCCAAAATGCGTATCTGGTCCTGATACACATTTCAAAGATGCGTATCACTATTTTTTTTTATTTATTTTTTCGTTTTTTACCCTACTGGGCCCATTGATACCCAAATTCAAAATGCATATTATATTAACCAAATTGAAAATACATATCCAAAACGTTATTTTTCGCACCCTACTTCAAAAAACGTTATTTTCATCATTTTTATCCAAAAAAATTGTTATTTTTAGCATTTATTCGATTATTGACCAGCAGCGTGATAAAAAGTGTATAAAAGGCGCGACGTTTTCCTGCTGTCTAGTGCTGCCTATACTGCAACGCCATGGATAACATAAATGCGCCCGTACAGATCACGTATCACAGGGGTAAAAGGGCGGGACACATCCACCACCGCCACGTTCCGTTCGACCGCTTTGATGAAATCAACTTGCATTTCTTTGTTAGAATATTCATTCAACAGGTAAGGTGGGGACATACAAGGATCTATCTAAATACATAAGCCTTATGTCATAAGGAGAGGATAATAATAATAATTAGCCCATACAAACAGTAGCTAGCGGCTTTGGGAGGAGGAGGCCATAGCCGAGCCCCCTCGACTACTCTTCATCTTTATCAGGTTACATTTGCTTACAAAATCCTCTTTCTTTTTCTTTTTTTAATATCAACTAATTTTCTTAGGTGATTGCGAAATTAGGGTTATGCTTAATTTTTATTTCTTGTGTATGCCTGATTTGGTTCGATAAACCTGAAATTATCTGGATTTTTACTTTGTTTAGTATTCTTGAATGAAATGGATGTGTGATAGTGTGAGTGTACATGTGTGTTTTCTGCTTGTGATTTAAATTTTTGAATCTTCTTCTTTTTTCTTTTTTTTTTCTTTTTTTGGTTTATAAAAGCCTAGTTTTAGAGCATCCGGTTATAATATGATTGAATCATTTAATTTTGATTGTGTTTATCTTAAATATTTATGATTGTATGATATTAGGTGTCATGGAATGAAATGTGGCTTCTAATCTGAGACATATCTTTTTAGGCAAATATGTGTAGGACTGCCATTACTTTCACATGTTGTTGTGTTATTAACTCAGGATTCAGTTAGTATGTACTATTAACACACGATCCTGGTAACTTGTGTACTTATTATCTTATTTGGTTCATTCTGCAGCTTGTAGTTTCGATGACGCAAACTAATCTTCTCACTGAGAGAGTCTTTTCGTGTAAAGATCACAATTTGATTAAGAAAATTACCATTTCGGATGGTACACGTCTCTCCAATTTACGTCATGGAGAGATGTTTCATTGTATTGGGAGGGAAGGTGAAACCACAGTGGCTTCCACTAATGTATCCTTTTTGACTTGTGACGACATCTCTGAAGTTTGTGAGACGAGGCGACAACTTGAAAGCCTTTATGCTGTAGCTTCTCTCAATGTGCCTAAGCCTTACTGTGTCGGGCGTTTAATGCATGCTAATCTTACATCAAAGCCTGTGGACATACCAGCACAAGTCATAATGACGAAAAGAGAGAATCCTTGCCTTGTAATGCAACAAGTTCCATCTAAAACTTATGATGATTGGCTTCCAACTGCAAGTGAACAAGATTTAACTTTGTTTTTCCGGTCAGAAGTTTTATATCCTTTTTCATATTTTTGTTTTATATGAAAAACTTACGCCCTTCAAGATATCTAATTTTTCTTTTAATACAGTTCTCTTTTATCGATTGTCGGAAAGTTTCATCAAGCAAGCAAGTGTTTTGGGAATATCAGGGCTGGCATACGCATCACTGGTAACTGTCCAATATTTGTGTTCCCTGCTGTGTTTGAAGGTATACATAGTGGAATTATATATTTTTCACGATAACTTTGGTTATCTTCATAAGGCAAAGCCTATATATTCATGCAAGTTAAGTTGTTTAAGAAATTAAAACGCTTGCAGAAGTGAAACTTGATGAGGGGATAAGGACTGACCTTGTGGAAATTCATAAAATGGTGTTGGGATCAGGAATCCAGGGGTTTTTTGAAAGGGAGCTGTTTGACAAACTTTGCAAGAAATTTACTGAAATTACAGATGGTAGTTTCACATACAATGGTAAATCTTTAAGGTACGTCACCTTTGCTATTTTATTCACCTTTAATTTTTTTTTTAAAATAGGGTCTCTTTTTTAGCTTCTACTCTGGTAGGTAAATTGAACCTGGTTATTAAATAGCTACTTAACGTAATAAATATTGATTATTCTAGTGATAGGCTTTTACTAGTAATTGATTTGATTACGAAAAGTACAACCTGATTTTGTTGGATGGGGTTGGTGTGTTCTGTAGTGTGGTTTTGTTAATTGGAAGGAGTCATGGCCCATTTAGATTTCTTGTGATAATCGGAGTAGTATTATTATAGTGGTTGTCCACCATACAAGAAAAAGTAAGCTTGCGTTATACATCTATTTTGCCTCACGAATCAAAAAAGTTGATGTAGGACTAAATTAAGAGAACTTGGGGGATGGAACCTATTAGAGATACACAGATGCATCCTCTGAATATTAAACAGTTCTTACTATTCAGCATGAGCAATATAATTGTCTGTAAGTACCAACTACATAATACGTGTTCATCATGTATTGCAATCCTAGAATATTACTTATACTAATTAGATAGTATAAATATTTAACTACAAATACTCTTATATCTGAATAATAATATAATAATTTACATTTAATGTAGTAATTACCTAGTTGGCCTCAGAAATGTACTTTAAAGTGTTCATTAGCAAAGTGATAGTTGATTGTTTGAAGAATATAAGGCAGATGCATATTCTGCACTCTGAAGTGTCTTTTAGGGAGGCACTAGTTGATTGTTTGACTAAAGTAAACCCTGCATATTCCTCTCCAGATGTATATCAAATAAATTTCTTTTTCTCAGTATAAGTGTTGTACAAAATGTTAAACTTGTTAAGATTTAGGGTTAAATGACATTTGAACACTTAATAATTTAATCAGAAATTTTGAACAAATTAATCAACTTGAGGCGAATAAAATTCAAATTTACTATTAAGCGCAAAATTATAGTCAAGATGGGATTCTAGATTAATAAAATTATATACATATCTTCATACAATTTGATTGCTTATTTTTATTGTTGAAATCTCATAGGAGAAAACTATTCATTAATACATGTCAAAAATGGTTTTATATATTGTGTAATGCTACTTAAATTTGGAACTCTGTAATTAAACTTAGTTGTACTTTTGACTTGTTAATTTTGCCAATTTTAACTTGAACTTGCATAGCCATGACACTAATTTAAAACCAGTGGTCATCGGAATAAAGTGCTTATCTTTGTTTTGATACCCATGTAGCTAGAAGTTATGGAGTTATTTAGTATATTTGATAATTGTAACAAAGATGCTATGTACTTGTGGTGACCATGGAGGCCCTAAATGTTTTTTTTCCTTTTAACCATTTGAAGCACCCCTTTCCATATTAGAATAGGGTTATCATGAAAGGTACTTTTTTCATGTTAGAAATATAAAAAGATGCTTGTACATGATTTGTAGTCCTTTTCTAGTATTAACACAGAGTTAGCCGTGATTGACTAAAACATAAAAAGTACAGAACTACCACATAGCTAAAAGCAGCGGCAATATTTTTCAATAATAAGAAAAATAGGATCCACACTTAGATGCTAGTGGAGCAGAAGATCTTTCTCACTCAGCGTTGAGCAGAAAATCGTGCATAGTATGCAGGTTAAGCTATAAAGAATTATTAGTTTTTTTTTCATCTTATCGTGCAATAGAAAACGGATGATCAACCTGTAAGTATTATTAATCTTGTTTTAGAATGGTGGAGTTGCGTCATCCATGCCATTGATAGCGATTTATAATATTATTGCTAAGGACTAACCATTTATATCATTCACATTATGCATTATATATTATATATATATAAATATTTTAATTTTTGTTTTACTTATTTTAATTTTTTTCCAGAGATGGATCATTCCTAATCACACATTGTCCCGTGGTTTGGACCCCTGAAGATAGATATGATTTCATTGGGAAATTAGGAAATTACAGAAAGTTGAACAAGTGTTTTTATGATCTATTTTTTGGAGTTCATGCCTTTGGTAAAGCAATTCCTGTTGACTTATGGACGAGAATAGACACAGCTGCACCTCCATCTTTAGCTTTCATTCTACAAGGAATCTATACAAGTGGCAAGAACACCCTATATACAAATACCGAAGCTATACGAATTTTTCACGAAAATGCATATGGCCTTAAACTAGTAAGTAAACTATTTTACATAATAATATGCTAAATGAATATAACAACTTCCATGAGATGAATTTCTTGTTCTTTTGTCTCTTTATATATAGGATGAATGTCCAACATGGTTGGATATGGAGAAAGTATTGTACTCTGTCTGTCCAGAGGCCCCCGCAGTTTTGTATGAGATGATAACTGACCTGCAACATTTTCAAAGCAACTCAGCAGTTATCATTAACAAAGAGTAATATTTAAATGACCTTTTTTTGATTCTGTATGAAATTATGATAATTTTACTTATTTAGCGCATATTAAACCTTGTCCTTAAATTTCAGGTGTTTGATCATGAAGTTTTTGCAAGATGGAACCTCTAAGTTTAACTTCTAGCTGATAAAATATTGTATACACCTTTTCCATTCTGTGCTCTCTTCGGTGATCTTGGCATATCTGGGTACCTGCTTTTGATTAAGGCTTGTGATCAATTGTTACACTTTTTATTGTGGCAATTAGGTAATATACTATGAATTTAAGTTACCCTGAAAATTCTACTCTCACGAGGTGTGTAAACATAACAAAAAGATTGTTACATTACATTTGAGCGGCTGCTCCTTAAATTTAACTATGATTTGCTCTTGGGCCTTGGGGTATCACCTCTGCATATGATTGCTTAAAAAGAGTACTCGACTCTACTTCCATATCAATGCACTTGTGGTTGCATTAGTCTGGGATTATGCTCCTTAGCTGCTGACGTTAAATCCCAACTAGTCATAGAGGGACACAATGATAATGGTCCTAGATCATTTAGGAGTATTTTTTTGTTAATTGCTTACATTTAGGTGGTAATTAATGTAATGAGGCAGCAGAACATAGCAACTTGATATAACAGCTACCTGGAAGTACACTTGGCAAGTGGCAAGGCAATACTTGCCAATGTGTGTTCAGCAGGTGAAGGTATACAGAAATTATGTGTTACATGTTTTATATTTCACTTCGATTTTCGCTGGAGTGAGTGTGGATTCTGAATCTACTCTTGTATGTTTTCAATATACAAATTGCCAATCATTATAGATATATGTATGTATTATGTACATGTGGTATATATATTGCTCAATGAAAAATGGCAATTATTGTTAGGAACTCGGTGTTTTGAGTACGTGAACCTTCGCAATGTTGGCATTAGAGTAGGGGATAAGAATGTGATGTCAATTTGGCTGAATACCCATGGTATATATGTTTGTGTTTGGTTGGGGATGGGGACAATGAAATAAATAAAATTAAAAGAAATTACTGCAGGTTAGAGAGAAGATTTGGAATAAAAATAAGATGGTATAAATTTGTTATAATAATAACTGTGCTCTCTCAAATCCCGATATTTGAATAGCTTAAACTGTTGTGAATGAATTTACCCATTTTAAATTTCAAATCTTATTTCATTTTCTCTCATTTCATTCATGCCAATCAAATACAACATTAGTGATTAATTTAATAATTCAATTAATAAGAAGTATTTGACAAAAAACAATTAATAAGAATTATAACTGAGAGAATTACCAAAATGTCTATTTTTTCTAAGTTTTTGCCCAAAATACTGATTTTGAAAAAAATGGCCCGAAATACCGACGGGATACGGAGTTTCGGCCTCCGTATTACCCTAATACGGTACACCGTGTACCGTGTTATGCATGATACGGAACACGGTCTTCCGTGTTATGCATGATACGGAACACGGTGTTCCGTGTTAGGTGGGTGCGCAACACTGTCACGGAACACCGCTTACCGTATCATGCATAACACGGAAGACGGAGCTCCGTATCATGCCCTGTTACGGAGGACGCTTCTCCGCATCACACCCCCTATCACGGTACACGATGTACCGTGTCCCGTCAGTAAAAAGGGCCATCCAGTTTCCCAGGTGATTATTTTGGACCTTCACCCAAACACTAATATATGGAATATAACATAATTCTACTACATGATTATTTTGATATATTACCTATTATATGCTTATCATATTGTGAATTTATTTTTTGTCATAATCATATTGTGAATTTAATCACTTATATCTATACTTACTATAACCAAAATATTAAAAGTTTTGCTACTGATTTTTTGGTACTTCGTATTTTTACTTAAATATCATTACTTATGTATTAGTTTGTTTTTACCTAAATACCTTTATCTATATTTATCTATACTATTATATTAAAATCAAAATATTGAAAACGAAAAGGATATACTCCCTCCGTCCCGGCCAAATCTTTACATTTGGTTTGGGTACGACGATCAATGATAGTGAGTGTAATATTGTTAAAATAAATGAAGTAGTGGGTGTAATAGTGATTTTATTGTTAAAATAAATGAAGTAGTGGGTGTAATAGTGTAAAGTGTTGAAAAAGTGGAATGAAGTAGTGGATGTAATAATGTATTTTATTGTTAAAAGTTACTATTTTTAGTAATTTAATGAATTGATAGGACGTCTCAAAAAGGAAAGTGTAAAGAAATGAGAGGGACATAGGGAATATAATTATAAATAACTAATCAATTACCTTTTTTTATATAAAGCATGTTACTTTTTATATTTTTTCAATAACTAATTCATTTCCTTTTTCAGGTAAAACTTACATGTTCTATTTAATAAAATATGGTAATTACTGATAACTTATCGATTACATTTTTTAGATAAAATGTATTATCTTTTCTATATTTTCTAATTAAAATTTCACTTTTTCTGAAAATTTCACGGGTACCATATATATAATTATTATAATTGAATTATATTATTAAAAAAATTTAAATATACTTAATTCGTATTTAAAATTATCAATACAAATTAATTAAAAATTATATAATATATTAAAAAATTCGTGCATTACACGGGTTCTAAACTATTACTCCCTCTATCTCATATTTCTTGTCTCGTTTGACTTTTACACGTATTTTAAGGTTCTTTGACCACATAGCTACATAAAATATTTTTTAATTTTTTTTGTGAATAAAAATTTAAATATTAAACTTTTATTCACAAAAAGAAAATTTTAAAAATAATTTGTGTAGCTATGCGATCAAAGCACCTTAAAATACGCGTAAAAGTCAAATAAGACAAGAATTATGGGACGAAGGGAGTATATATATAATTACACTATTATATATGTCTGGTAATTTATTCTTCTCTTTAGCTATATATTAATATATATATATATATATATATATATATAGAGTCCTACTCCACTACAAACTAAAATTAACTACAAACTAAAAACTAAACACTAATCCAATATTTCATGCTAATCTAATAATCAAACTAGGTGTACCCCAATACAAAAATTGCTTAAAATACTTGGCTCTATCCAACAAAAAAAAATCACTGTTCACGTGATGACGTGGCAGTGAATTTCACTGGTTAACGGTGCTTCACACCTTCTTGTACGGCGCTTCGCGCCTTTTTCATTCTAAAGTTGTAAGGAATGACAATTAATGGTAAAGGCAATAGACGATTGACGGGTGTGTCGAGGGCCTTCGGTCCTCATGACTACCTAACTCATCCGTTTACTGTCTTAAATGCTTCGCATTTCCACGGCAAGATTTTTTTTTTGTTGGATAGAGCCAATTATTTTAAGCATCTTTCGTGAAGGTACCCTTGGCGGGAACCTTAGAATAGATGAAATATAATTAATTTAGTGTTAGTTTGTTGATAGGGATCAGTCCATTATTAGTAGATATTATAGTATATTATTGAATGACTTTTTTTTTATCTTGTTGGACTTTTATTATTATTGGGTTTTATTATTAGCCCGCTTGTTTTGGGCTTTCGCTTGTAGGGTTTTATCACAAGATTATATATACCTGATGATTACACTTTATTATGGACGCTTTGATTATATCCTTTTTCTTGAGAATAATATTGATTGTTCTTGGGATATACATATAATCTCTGCTTTATTTATTGTTTTTACCCGCTGTCCTACATCAAATTGGCATCAGAGCCGAATTCCTACAATTTACTGTTCATCATCGATTTTACTGTTCACTGCCGTTTTTTACTGTTCATCGCCGATTTTACTGTTCATCACTGTTTTCACTGTTCAACGCTGCCGTCGAACGCCGCTGCTCATCGCCACTCGTGTTTGCTGCCTCTTTCTTGAACATATTCAGTTGCTTTCCAACTGATTTGTGTGTAAGAAACAAAAGGGTAACCCGTATCTCTCTATCTCATATATACATACACCCATTCATATATATACATCTTGTTCCCTATTTTATTTCATTTACCAGACCCCACTTTTAATCCGTAATACTTTTTAGCCCCATCTGTTTTATTTACTCATTTAAGTATTAGTTTGGTTCATTTAAAAAAAAAGATTTTCTGTTTAAAATATTAGGATCATTTCCCATATTATTAGAATATTTAATTCATAATATTAGTAGTTAATTCTCCTAGCGTATTTGTGTGGATTCATTTTCTTAGTTGCATAATTATTCCATATTAGTTGCATATTTTCTATCACGTTTATTATATTCATTTGAAATTAGTGATTATATTTGTCGTCGAGTTATAGTTTAATTGTTTAATTAATTGTTGTCATATCTCAGCTTCTGCATTTTGGTACATCATGGTAGGTACACGTAGTGGTAGTAACACAGACCCTCTTGAGCCGACTATGACTCAAATTTTACAGGGTATACAGACACTCACCACTAGAATGGAAGCCATGGATGCTAAGCTGGAAACTAAGCTTAATGAGGTACATGCTAGGATAGATACATTAGAACCAGTCATTGTTGAGAATCGAGAGAGAAATCGTGACGAAGAGGTGTTCGATCCACCTCCCCATCGGGAACGTGAGCACGTTTACAGGGATCATGAGAGGGATGAGGGGTACCGTAATTATAGGGACTATGATCGATACGATTATAGGCGACACGATGTGTCGAAGATTAAGGTAGATGCCCCTGAGTTTGATGGGAGGTTTGACCCAGATGCGTTCTCTGACTGGTTAGCCAGTATGGAGAAGTTCTTTGATTGGCATCAGATGAGTGATGAGTATAGGATTAGGTTTGCCAAGATGAAGCTTGTAAAGCAAGCTAACATCTTTTGGAGCAATGTCGAGAGAGATATCGAGCGTACGGGACAACCGCTTATTAGGCATTGGGTTGAGATGAAGATGCGCTTGTCTCGGTACTACCTGCCTAGGGGACATAAGGATAGCCTGGATAGGTTGATGGAGCAGTTTGATAACCTCTACTAGGGTACTATGCCTCTTGCTGAGTATATCAGCAAATTTCGGGAATTGCTCCATAGGTGTGATCTTAAGGAGGAGACTCGCATGACCCTCGTTAAGTTTCACAATAATATGCGACCAGAGCTTAGACAGCATGTGCTCATTAATCAGATGAACACGTTAGAGGATATTTTTCAGGTCGCATTAGAGCATGAGTATCGGTTGAAGGACCCCTCCCAGCAGAGGAGTGCTTCATACTCGAGTCAGACAGTGAGTCGGGCTGCACCCCAGAGTCGGACAGTTTCCGCATCTCAGGGGAGTACTAGATCTAGTAACAGTGTGAGTACCCCCATTAGACAGCTAGTAGGTACCTCCACTCTTAAGTGCTTCTATTGCCAGGAGCCAGGGCATAGATCATATGAGTGCCCGAAGAAGAATAAGAGTGTGACCCATATTGGAGCTATTCCAGAGGGAGAGGATGACATTCCCGTAGTTGATGAGTTTAGCTCACATGATGCATTGGACGACGAGGCTGAGCAGAGCCTAGAGATGGCAGGTCGTCAGTTGAGTGTCATGCGATGCATGTATACTCATGTGAGGGAGGAAGATTGGAGGAGGACTTCTATCTTCCATATCTTCAGCAGGGTTGGGGGAGTGTCGTCTAAGGTCATTATTGATGGGGGTAGCTGTCTTAATGTGGTTGCCGAGATCGCAGTTACGCGATTGAAGCTAAAGGCAGAACCACATCCACACCCTTATAGTGTTGCTTGGGTCAACAAGACGTCTATTCCTGTGACTCATAGATGTCTTGTACCGATCCACCTGGAGGGTTACGAGGAGAGTGTATGGTGTGATTTCCTCCCCATGGATGTTGCTCATATACTCCTAGGGCGACCTTGGTTATATGATCGCAGTGTGACACGCTATGGGAGGCAAAACACTTATGTGTTTATGCATAATGGGCAGAAGTCACTTTTCGACCTAGTAGGCCTCGTGAGATTCCCAGAAGTGAGGCGAAGGTCAACAGCGTACCTACACAACCAACTAAATCTCTCCATGTTTTGAAGAAGAATGAGTTTGAGAGATGTGCCTTAGAGTCTAAGGTTGTATATATGCTAGTTGCTAGAGAGGTGAGAGACACACCCGTAGAGAGAGGTACTGAGCTTCCTAGGGATGTTCAGCAGATTCTTGATGAGTTTGCAGATGTCATGCCCGATGAGCTACCCCAGGAATTGCCACCTCTTAGGGACATCCAGCACGCTATAGACTTAGTCCCTGGATCTTCATTACCTAACCTGCCGCATTATAGGATGAATCCTACTGAGCAGATGGAGATGCGGCGACAGGTTGAGGAGTTGTTGAGTAAGGGATTTGTGTGAGAGAGTCTTAGCCCTTGTGCTGTACCAGCCTTGTTCACACCAAAGGCTGATGGCAGTTTGAGGATGTGTTGTGATAGTCGAGCTATCAACAAGATCACCGTCAAGTATAGGTTCCCCATCCCTAGACTTGATGACATGCTAGATATGATTGTTGGAGCTCAGTTTTTCACAAAGATTGACTTACGGAGTGGATATCATCAGATTCGTATCCGGGAGGGAGATGAGTGGAAGACTACCTTTAAGACAGCGGATGGGCTTTATGAGTGGTTAGTCCTACCGTTTGGACTATCCAACGCCCCGAGCACGTTCATGAGGGTCATGAACCAAGTGCTTCGTCCCTTTATTGGTAGGTTTGTTGTCGTATATTTCGATGACATACTCATCTACAGCCCCACGCGTGAGGAGCACTTATCTCACTTGCGACAGGTTCTGGCAGCTCTTTTACATGAGAAGTTGTATGTGAACCTAAAGAAGTGCTCTTTTGTGCGTGACTCCGTGATATTCCTTGGATTTATCGTTTCCAAGGATGGGGTTTCTGCGGACCCTGAGAAGGTAAAGGCCATTGCAGAGTGGCCCGAACCTTCTACTATCCATGAGGTGCGTAGTTTCCATGGATTAGCTACCTTCTATAGGAGGTTTATTAGAGGCTTTAGTACCATTATGGCTCCCATTACTGATAGCATGAAGAAAGGGTAGTTTGTTTGGTCTAAGTCAGCTGCGAGGGCCTTTACCAAGGTGAAGGATAAGCTGACACATGCTCCAGTTCTTGCTTTGCCAGATTTTGGTAAGGTTTTTGAGGTAGCATGTGATGCCTCTGGTGTAGGTATAGGTGGAGTATTGAGTCAGGAGGGCCATCCTATAGCTTTTTTCAGAGAGAAGCTTAACGAGGCCAAAAAGAGATACACCACCTATGAGAGGGAGTTTTATGCTGTAGTGCAGGCTCTTAGGTATTGGCGACATTATTTGTTGCCTAAGGAGTTTGTGCTCTACTCCGATCACCAAGCATTACAGTATATTAACGCGCAGAAGAAGCTTAATCATCGACATGCTAAGTGGTTTGAGTTTGTTCAGGAGTATACCTTTGTGCTTAGGCATTGCAAAGGTAGCGAGAACAAAGTCGCTGATGCACTTAGTAGGGTATCCATTCTCCTTAACACTTTGAGTGTAGAGGTAGTCGGATTTACACATATGATCCAGGATTACCCTTTATGTCGAGATTTTGGAAAGATCTATGCTAGTTTTCAGGATCCTAACTCTCCACCTTCGAGAGAGTATTGTGTTCATGATGGATACTTGTTTCGAGGGGTTCGCTTGTGCATCCCTAGTACGTCTTTGAGGGATCATCTCGTGAGAGAGTTGCATGCGGGAGGGTTAGCTGGGCATTTTGGTCGAGATAAGACCATTGCGATTGTTGAGGATAGGTTTTATTGGCCTAGCTTGAAGAGGGATGTCACTCGTATAGTTGCAGGGTGCCGTACTTGTCAGACGGCCAAGGTTAGGAAACAGAATACGGGTTTATACACTCCTTTTCCGGTTCCTCATGCTCCTTGGGAGGACCTTAGTATGGATTTTGTATTAGGGTTGCATAGGACGCGTAGTGGGCATGACTCAGTCTTCCTTGTTGTGGATCGTTTTACTAGGATGGTTCACTTCATTCCTTGTAGTAAGACTGATGATGCTTCCCGTATTGCCTCCATCTTCTTTCGTGAGGTAGTTAGGATACATGGTGTCCCATTGACCATAGTTTCTGATAGAGATGTCAAGTTCGTGAGTTACTTCTGGAGGACTCTCTGGAAGTTACATGGGACTAGTCTCAAGTTTTCTACCGCCTATCATCCACAGACCGACGGACAGACTGAGGTCGTTAATAGAAGTCTAGGTGATTTGATTAGGTGTCTTGTAGGGGAACATGTGTCTAGTTGGGATAGGGTTTTACCTACAGCTGAGTTTGCCTATAACAGTTCTGTTAATAGGTCTACTGGGGTCAGTCCTTTCTAGGGATGGGAACGGGTCGGGTTCGGCTCGGGTTTTGCAAAATCCAAATCCAAATCCAAATATTTTCGGGTTTCGGGTTTCAGATCGTATCGGGTTTCGGATCCAAAACTCAATATCCAAATCCAAATCCGTCGGGTTTCGGATCGGATCGGGTTTTTTTCGGGTATTCAAAATTAAAAATAGTGTAAATAAATTGTTAACAAAAAAATAAAAAAAATTGTGTAAGTAAGTTAAAAAATACCGCTACATCCATGACAATTTATTATATATATAGTGTATGTATAATTTGTATTTATAATATACATTTATATATAATATATAATATATAATATATAATATATAAAATATAATAAATAAAAGTCGGGTATTTTTCGGGTTTCGGGTTCGGCTCGGGTTTTGATCGGGTTTCGGGTTTCGGATCGGGTTTTGGATCGGGTTTCATGAAATCCATATCCATATCCAAAATCTTTCGGGTTTAAAATTTAAATCCATATTCATATCCAAATCCAAAATATCGGGTTCGGATCGGATAAAAAATCGGATTTCGAATCGAGTATCCGTCGGATCGGATTTTTTTCCCATCCCTAGTCCTTTCGAGGCCTATATCGGCCGTAAACCTAGGAAACCCGTTGATTTGGTTCCACTTCCACCTGCATATAGGTCTAGCGAGTCTGCAGAGTCTTTTGCACGTCACATTCATGAGTTGCATGCTGAGATACGTCAGAAAATTAATTTGAGCAATGAAAATTATAGTCTGCTGTAGATGTTCATCGCAGGTTTCAGGAGTATAATGAGGGTGATCAGGTTATGTTGCGACACCGCACTGTGATAAGTGGATTTTATATCCACTTGGAGCGTTCCATATCGGCTTAAATTGATTGACTTGGTCTCAAATTTGTTGTATTTTTTATGTGTTTTGTGTAGTTGTGCAGGGTTATAGCTATTGGTTAGTGTTGGTGTTTCTAATCGATATTAGAGTGGAATTAAGCATTGGAATGAAGATTGGACACTTGTGTTGTGCTATCAAGGAGTTACATGTGTCTTAGTATTAAAGATGTTAGCTAATGCAAAAGAAACGGAGGAGAAAGGAGCAAATTTGTGTAAAATTCGGATTTTCTGGATAGGTTGCGCAGTCTTCACTGTTTTGACCATATCTGGAGTTCTAGAAGTCCGTTTTGGGCGGCTAGAACATTCCAGAATCAGATCAACACATGGAATTTGCAATTCTATTCTCATTCAAGAACGGAAATTGCCAATCTTCTATTCCAACTCTAAAAAGGCAATTTCTTGCTGGGCAAGAATTATAGAGCCTATATAAACACATCCTACCATTGTAATTAAAAATAACTATTACATATCAATTACTTAGGTTTATTTGTATATTTTCATACTTTGTTTTTATCATGGTTTCATCAGATCCCATGATGACGAGAGGTTCAATTATGAGCTAATCGTTGTCATGGGATTCTAACGGATTTATTTATGGAGCTTTAGTATCTTGATGCTTTATAGATCTGTGTGTGATGTATATCTGATATCCTCGTATGGTTGTGTTTCATGTATTTAGATGCGTAGCTAACATCTAATTTGTTAATCTCTTGTGAAGCGAGAGTGGATCTTGAGATTTAGAACTTGCCATGCTAGCATAGGATAGGTTGATGTTTTAACATCATGATTTGTAGCGTAAATAGAGATATTACGTTGCCCTATGTGATCTTTATGGATAACTTGCTCTTCAACCGTTATGTTTTCAAATTCTATAGACATATAGGGTCTAAGCATAATTGGTGTCTATTCATCTTCTATCTCTTTTGTGGATGTATGTTTAGTTTGGTATTCGTATACTGAGAGGTAGCGTATACTTGTTTCGTGTTATCCGATCAGATATCATAACCATTGCATATAGTGATTAAAGGCGTCAGATCTAAGCAAAGTATTTAATGAAGTTAGGATTCCATGTTTCCTCTTGCAGAAGTAATTTGATTCCAATTCTTGTTAGTTAGTTAATTCTTAGTTTGTTAATTTGTTTTTTTAGTTAATCAAAACCCAATTTGTTAATTGTCTTAGCAGTGAATAATAATCATACATTGTTGCATAGGTACATCTACTGAATTAAAACCATAACCAGATCTCTGTGGGAACGAACTTGACTTCTATCTGTATTACTTGTGACCACGTACGCTTGCGTGAATTAGTGCAAACAAGTTTTTGGCGCCGCTGCCGGGGATCATCGGTGTTTTATTTTTGGTTTATGTGCTTGTCAATAGTGGTCGTTAGAGTTCACTGACTCGGATTTCTTTTTCTCATCTATTCTTGTAGTTAGTTGGTGTTTCAGGTACTTGTCAGAGAGCGTTACGTTGAAGATGGATTTTCTAACTTACTATGGAGTTCAGCAAGTGGCTAGTGTTTGTGAGCTATGTGCGGGCGCACATGAGACGTATCAGTGCTGGAGCAACCAAGGTGGTATTCAACAGCCTCAGCCATGTGAGCGGTGTTTGGGCGTTCATGATCCCTCACAATATTTTTACTATGAAGGAGTTGATCTATATGTCAGTTATGAGGAACAACCATATTTTCAATACCATCCTCAACAGTACCAGCAAGATGTTCCAGATATGTCATATTTTTTTGGTAGTGAAGAGTTTCAACATCAGCAACCTATTCCTACTTTTCAGTCAGATGAGGTTAATGCTATGGAGGAGATTAGGATGCTTGCAAGAAGTTATGAGGAGTCTACCAAATCTATGGGGACACTAATTGCTCAAGTTTTGAGTGCCTTGGAACAAGAGAAACATCAATTCATACCAGAGGCAATTCCAGAAAATAACGGTGATTTGGAGCAAGGTACTGCATGCTTAATTGTGGAAGACAAATTCCAAGGCGAGGTGAGCATTCACAAGCCATGTGAGGAATTTGATCATTCTAGTATGGTGGATGATTTGGAAGGGGCACTATTTGAGACATACACTAGTGAGCTGCACAAATTTCAAGAATTGGTATGTGCGTACCAAGAGGACACTGATGAGCTACGCAAATTTCAAAAATTGGTATGTGTGTACCAAGAGGCTGAAGAACATGGGAAAGATGCAGGTCTTCTACTTGTCTCAGAATGTAAAGATGGAGGTAGCGCATTAGAGCCAATGGAGGAAGTTCTCTTTGAGGAACCAAAGGCTTCAGCAACTTACATTTACCCTCCTCCATTTTATTCAAGCGAAGCCCGCGAGTGTGTGTTGTTCTACAAATTGACAGATTTTGGGTCGACAGATGAAGGCATTGGAATAGGACATAGTTGTTACACGAATAGGCCAAGCGAGGAGAAAGGGCAGAAAGTGTGTCGCCGTGATGACGATGAAGTTTCACGAAGAGATGACCAGGCCAACTATTATCATCCTTAATGGAGGCTTGGACATAGTCAAGCTAATTGACTCTAAACAAGCGCTTCGTGGGAGGCAACCCACGCTTTTCGGCAATTTTATTTAGGTATGTTTTCTACTATCCCTTGTATTACTTTCATTCAATGTGGACATTGAATATTCTAAGTTTGGGGGTGGTTTGGGGGATAAGTAGTGTATAGTAGTTATTTGTGAGTCATTGTGTTCATGTAGGATTTCATGTTTTGCATATTAGTAGTAGTAAATTATACATTTATGTTCGTGTATCTACGTTTGTTTCATATAGGACATTCTGTTTTTATGTTTGTATATCATGTGAGTTCATAGTAGTTTGCATTTGCACCCATGCTTGATAGGAATTTTGTGTTGTTGACGCTTTTGATTGAGAAGTGATATGCTTTGTTCTTGTGCACACACATACACTAGTAAGTTGAAGCTAGTAGACTTATTGAATGTTGTAAGTGATTAGAAGGACATGAATATGTGCAAGATGATTTAGTTTGCATGCTTTGAATACAAGTCGGTGCGTTAGAGAGATTTTTTGCTTGGGATTGAGTATGTTTTTCCACCAAGTGAGTTTTTGAGCTATATTGCATATTTGTTGCAAATTTATTCGTTTGCTTGAGTGTCCACAGATTGTTTGCATTGCTAGCAATTGTTTGAGGTCTTTCTTGAAACGCATGACATTATTTGACGATTAAAATGATAAAGGCATTTAGGAGAATAACCGCATATTTTCCCATATTACCACACCATGTTTACATGATCAATTAGTTAACCCGTTGAGCTTAATCCTATTTTTCGGTGACATACCACATTACTTGCCTAGACCTTTTTCTTGTATTGGCCGTACATTAATTTGAACCCACATTGTCAAAGGCTAGTAGAGTGCTTAAGGGAGTAATAAGGCGTGCAAGGAGGGGTTTATTGTTGGTCATAATTTTGGGGGAATTATTGAAAATTGGGTTTGTAAAGACCTTTTGATGATCGTCATTGATGTATGTTGTGTTAAGAGTTAGATTGATACCAAATGTCAAGCATGCTTATGATTTTTTTGGAATTGAGTGATACACTTACCCTTATTCTTGAGTGAATATTCTTTTGTGAGTGGATTGTGAGTGTTTGCTTATTTTTGCGTATGAGATCCCGAGTTTTGTCTCAAAGATGTACTCTTGTAGGCTTAGCATGTTGTTAGTAGTATTTTTATGTGTTCGTTCGCAGGGAATGACTGAATGTAATATCAAGTTCAAGTATCTTATCTCTCACAATTTAGAAGTGTAAAAGAGTGTTTGGGTTGTTTATAAACTAAATTAAACTAATTATCAATCGAGAATAAAATATATGAGGAAAACAATCCAAGAACTGGGGTTCTTCACTTGGTTTCAATGCACATTCAATATCTATGTGACATCTACGTTCTTACTCTGCTGAAAACAATTCTTCTAAGGTTATAAAGTTCTCTTCCAAGAAACAATATAATGTCTACAACTACACCCTAATTGTCACTTCCGTGATACAATCAAAGTACAATCATAAACTATTACGCACCAAGAATTATAAGTCTCACAACTCTCCTATTAATCTTCCAATCAAATATTCGAGTTATGTCTGTTAAATCTTGTACTAAAATTGCAACTCCTCTTCCAAGTTATTACAATCCCTAAAATCCAATCAAAGGTTCATGACTCCCCTAATTGTGTTAAGCCCTCAATAACAGATCAGCAAAGCAAGAAAATCACAGATAATTAAACACACATGAATACTAAGGAATACTACCCAATCCTCAGATTAGAGAATTAGTTACACATGATTAAATTAACAAAACAATAATTAATAGAAGAAATCATAATTAGAAGAATATAGAAAAGAAACCTTTAATCTTCAATCTTCAATGAAAATAATTGTTCTCCAGAAAAATCCCTAAAAGCTGTGTACAAATTGTATCTCTCTAACGAACCACTTTTTTCCCATCCCTAGATGTGTTTATATAGATACTCCTAGTCTTGCCCAACAACCAATTGCCTTCTATTACAATTATAATTTAAAGAAGGTACCAAAACTGCCCAGAATACAATTAGAATTAGAAAAATGGCAAAACAGTAAATTCATGGCCTTTTTTTTATAAGAACACGTGCGCGACTTCATTCAGCACGTCCCTTGCACTTGTTTCCTATCCCAGGTTGTAGAAAATCTCTCAAGCTTCGCGTGGGCAGTAAGATCGCTGAAAACGGACTTCTAGAACTCCAGATATGACCAAAACAGTATAGGCTGCGCAGCCTTCTCGAAAAATCCGAATTTTAATCAATTAAATCTCCAAAAACGACAGAAGCATTGATATTCTTGCAAACCTGCACAACTAAGCAAAACACATCAAAACTATAACAAACTTGAGTCCAAAACAATCAATTTAAGCCAAACGGAGGCATTCCAAGTGGATATAAAATCCACTTATCAAACCCCCAAACTTAAACTGATGCTTGTCCTCAAGCATAAACAATTACAACTAACTAATTAGTACCACTTCCGTAGGTGATCACGGTTGCATTTGGCATATACAACAAGCCCTTTAAACCCCTAGGCAGCCCTAGTGGACGAGTAAGGTCTCGTGAGGGCCTATAGCGAATGTATCCACAAAATCCAATGCAATGCAATGCATGAATGCAACTAATATGAAAAATGCAAGATCCCCTTCAAACTCACCAAAACCAACTAACAAGCAAATATCTCAAAAAATGTAACAAATCCAAGCAGAGCTCGACTAAGTCCCCGTATACTAACAATACATGACAGAAACGTGCGTGTGTGCGATGCTCATCAGAAATACTCCCAACACTAGGTCAAAAATCATACCTATTCTTCGCCAAGACAATCACAGGTTTATAAATAAAATAGACTGTAGACACTTCATAACTTAGAAACACCTCCATCCTCATTCAAGTTAGCCAGGAATTCATGCTTTATTACTACACTACGACACATAATACCACAAACAACACGCATGCTTATTTAACCGTGCAATGAATGAGACCCCAAAAGGCTTATACAATAATACCCATGCAGCGAGTGTTAGGTCAGCAATCCCAAACCACAAGGCTTTAGGTTACTAGGACTAAGTCCCCTCAGACTTAATTACTCGAGTATTAAAGAGCTCACTCTGGTTAATTCTGCATTTAAACAATTAAACTATTGACTCGTTTTTTTTCTTTTTTTTTTCTTTTTTTTTTCTTTTTTTTTTTCTTCATGCAATCTGGAATGAGAATTCTCAATTCCAACCCTAGACTACTCATATAAATATGAGCTGGCTACTAGCCAATTGACACCTAGCCATTATTCAACAAATATTAACAACTAGCATGAAATCCCTGGTTTCCCCCAAACTTAGACTTTAGTGCTCCTACGCCATCAAGGGAATAACGAAAATTCTAAATATAATCAAGTGATTAAATCTCAAAACTCCAAACAAGCATGACCTCAACCTAGCCCAAAAGCAAACAATGAGACTGTGTAAAAGTTTTGTTCCCGTAACATGCAAGTCAATTCCTAGGAACTATAAATCAGCCCTCTACTCATCATCACCACACTCAATTAAAACATCTACCTATCAATCAGAATCAGCTCGTCCTAAGGGATCATGAAATATGCATGCCATGAAAATGCAACTAAATGAAAACTCACATGGTATACGAAAAATAAAAACAGAATGTCCTATATGAAACAAACGTAGATAACACAACATATATGCATGATTTACTACTAATAATATGCATTACTACTAATAATATGCAAAGCATGAAATCCTACATGAACACATAATACAACAACAACTACTAATCCCCCAAACCACCCCCAAACTTAAAATATTCAATGTCCGCATTGAATGGAAGTAAATACAAGGGATAGCAGAAAACATACCTACTCGTCCTCCTCCTCGGATGAATCTGGTGGAGGATACTGCGTACGAGCTCCATAGTCTGGCCACCTTGCCTGAACACTATAAAATCCAATGGACAAGAACACAAATTCGTAATAAAAATAAGATTAGAGAAAAAGATTTACCCAATACGAATCGAAGAGGTGAACTTGCAATTAATTCCTCTTTAGAATTGAATTTTTAGAGATTTAAAAAAGAATAGAAGAGGAATTGGATTTGTATGTATAGGTGGGTATATATAAAATAATAATAATAATAATAATAATAATAAATAATAATATGAATAATAATAATAATAATAATAATAATAATAATAATAATAGTAATAATAAATATAAATTAGAATAGATATAGGTTTAAAGATTTGAAGAAAAGATGGGGAGTTTTGGAATTGAAATAGGAAAAGAATTAGGTGTAAAGATGGGAGTATAAATAAGATTTGGGGTGAAAGAAATTTTTTTTTTTTTTTTTATATATAAACACAACAGCAAACACATGGACAGAATAGGTGAGAAGCGGGAAATTTTTTTTCTGAAATCTCCTGGAAGACGTGCACTTTGCGCGTGTGGACAGCAAATTGCTGTTAGTACAGACGCGCCACTGCAACTTGCGCGTCAGGGCCGCAAATTGCCCTTAGATCAGTGACGCATGCGCAAGTTGCGTTATACAACCGCAACCCGCGCCCAGAGCAGAAACACAGGAGCAAGTTGCGTTACAGACCTGCAAATTGCTCAAAATTCGATTTTTTTTATAACACTCAGATTTTTTTTTTCTACACTAATGCATGGGTTGCCTCCCACGAAGCGCTTCTTTAACGTCAATAGCTTGACGTTACTTCCTCAACTCATGGTGGTTTCAAAAGAATAACTGAACCATCTTCAACAGACAAACCATTCATACGAACGTTGACATCCGGTTTGCTTGATTTCCACAAATCTCTTCCATCAGATTTCAACTTGATTTTACTACCCAACGGCCAAATTTTCTTCTTTTTCTTCTTCACACCTCTAAGATGCTTCTTAGACTCAACCGGCTGAACAAAAATTTCTTCTTCCTTATCATCGATTTTCCACCTTTCTGCTTCCACAAAGTGTTCATTTTCGAGCTGCACAATATCATCTACTATGTCAACAGTAAAACAAGTTGCTCCAAAAGGAGTCATCTTCATTGCTTTGTTCAGATCAAATTCCACTTTGTCCTCGCCAACATTCAATGTCAATTTTCCAGCTTTTACATCAATTGTAGTGCCAGCAGTAACCAAGAATGGCCTTCCCAAGATAATGGGTATCTCGACATCTTCATCCATCTCTAACACCACAAAATCACAAGGTATGACAAATTTATCCACTTTGACAACCACATCTTCAATGACCCCCAATGGATACTTAACAGAACGATCCGCCAACTGAAGTGAAATCCGTGTCTTTTTAAGCTCTCCAAAACCAAGCCGTCTGCAAATTGAGTATGGCATCAAACTTACACTTGCCCCTAAATCACACAAGGCTTTCATGTTCTCCATCTTCCCAATAGTGCAAGGCAAAGAAAAACTTCCCGGATCTTTCAATTTCTGAGGAATGGCCTTTTGGATAACTGCACTGCATTCCGCATTATGAGTGATGGTTTCTGCATCCTCAAATTTCCTCTTCTTTGTCAACATCTCCTTAAGAAATTTAGCATAAAGTGGCATTTGATTCAAAGCTTCAGCCAAATGAATATTGACATGCAACTGCCGGAACATAGTCAAGAACTTCTCGTACTGCTTCTCTAACTGCCTGTTGTGAAGTCTCTGTGGAAATGGAATAGGAGGAACATAAGGTGGTGGAGGAACATACGGCTTTTCTGGTTCTTCTTCCTTCTTCTCTTCATCTACTTTCTCTGACTTTTCTGCATCAATCTCTACTATCTTATTTTCTTTTTCAGCATCCCTCTCTTTAGGCTCAAGAGCCTCAACCTTGGGCAACTCTTTTCCGCTCCTCAAAGTAATTGCTTTGCATTGTTCCTTACCAGTCTGGTCGGGTTGACTTGGAAGCGATCCTTGCTCACGAACACCCATTTTTGAGGCAATCTGTCCAATCTGTGTTTCTAGCATCTTTTGAGATGATGCCATCTGATCTATTCTTGATTCCATATTAGCCAATGCCCCAGAAGTTCCTTACATAATCTTATTCAGTGCAACCTCCCACTCAGCTGGTTCTTTCTTTGGCGGAGGTTGATACTGCTGATGTGCTTGATACGGTGGTCTTCCAAGTTATTACAATCCCTAAAATCCAATCAAAGGTTCATGACTCCCCTAATTGTGTTAAGCCCTCAATAACAGATCAGCAAAGCAAGAAAATCACAGATAATTAAACACACATGAATACCAAGGAATACTACCCAATTCTCAGATTAGAGAATTAGTTACACATGATTAAATTAACAAAACAAGAATTAATAGAAGAAATCATAATTAGAAGAATATAGAAAAGAAACCTTTAATCTTCAATCTTCAATGAAAATAATTGTTCTCCAGAAAAATCCTTAAAAGCTTGTGTACAAATTGTATCTCTCTAACGAACCACGTTTTTTCCCATCCCTAGATGTGTTTATATAGATACTCCTAGTCTTGCCCAACAACCAATTGCCTTCTATTACATTTATAATTTAAAGAAGGTACAAAAACTGCCAAGAATACAATTAGAATTAGAAAAAGGGCAAAACAGTAAATTCATGGCTTTTTTTTATAATAACACGTTCGCGACTTCATTCAGCACGTCCCTTGCACTTGTTTCCTATCCCAGGTTGTAGAAAATCTCTCAAGCTTCGCGTGGGCAGTAAGATCGCTGAAAACGGACTTCTAGAACTCCAGATATGGCCAAAACAGTATAAGCTGCGCAGCCTTCCCGAAAAATCCGAATTTTAATCAATTAAATCTCCAAAAACGACAGAAGCATTGATATTCTTGCAAACCTACACAACTAAGCAAAACACATCAAAACTATAACAAACTTGAGTCCAAAACAATCAATTTAAGCCGAACGGAGGCATTCCAAGTGGATATAAAATCCACTTATCACATGTTTACTAATTTATTCTTACATTTGACAAGGATTTGTGAGAACTTATGCATGTTCATTGAGTAGACTATGTGAATACTTGCACTTTCGACACCAAGACATTGCGTTATTACTTTGATTCTTAAGTTGATATGACATGAGTGGATTTGAAGGTATGGTTGGATATTAGTACTAGATTACTTGCATTTTCATTTAGTTGCATTCATGCATTGCATTCATTGGATTTTGTGGGTACATTCGCTATAGGCCCTCACGAGACCTTACTCGTCCACTAGGGCTGCCTAGGGGTTTAAAGGGCTTGTTGCATATGCCAAATGCAACCGTGATCACCTACGGAAGTGGTACTAGTTAGGTAGAGTTAGTTGTTTATGCTTGAGGACAAGCATCAGTTTAAGTTTGGGGGTGTGATAAGTGGATTTTATATCCACTTGGAGCGTTCTATATCGGCTTAAATTGATTGACTTGGTCTCAAGTTTGTTGTATTTTTGATGTGTTTTGTGTAGTTGTGCAGGGTTATAGCTATTGGTTAGTGTTGGTGTTTCTAATCGATATTAGAGTGGAGTTAAGCATTGGAATGAAGATTGGACACTTGTGTTGTGCTATCAAGGAGTTACATGTGTCTTGGTATTAAAGATGTTAGCTAATGCAAAAGAAATGGAGGAGAAAGGAGCAAATTTGTGTAAAATTCGGATTTTCTGGATAGGTTGCGCAGTCTTCACTGTTTTGACCATATCTGGAGTTCTAGAAGTCCGTTTTGGGCGGCTAGAACATTCCAGAATCAGATCAACACATGGAATTTGCAATTCTATTCTCATTCAAGAACGGAAATTGCCAATCTTCTATTCCAACTCTAAAAAGGCAATTTCTTGCTGGGCAAGAATTATAGAGCCTATATAAACACATCCTACCATTGTAATTAAAAATAACTATTACATATCAATTACTTAGGTTTATTTGTATATTTTCATACTTTGTTTTTATCATGGTTTCATCAGATCCCATGATGACGAGAGGTTCAATTATGAGCTAATCGTTGTCATGGGATTCTAACGGATTTATTTATGGAGCTTTAGTATCTTGATGCTTTATAGATCTGTGTGTGATGTATATCTGATATCCTCGTATGGTTGTGTTTCATGTATTTAGATGCGTAGCTAACATCTAATTTGTTAATCTCTTGTGAAGCGAGAGTGGATCTTGAGATTTAGAACTTGCCATGCTAGCATAGGATAGGTTGATGTTTTAACATCATGATTTGTAGCGTAAATAGAGATATTACGTTGCCCTATGTGATCTTTATGGATAACTTGCTCTTCAACCGTTATGTTTTCAAATTCTATAGACATATAGGGTCTAAGCATAATTGGTGTCTATTCATCTTCTATCTCTTTTGTGGATGTATGTTTAGTTTGGTATTCGTATACTGAGAGGTAGCGTATACTTGTTTCGTGTTATCCGATCAGATATCATAACCATTGCATATAGTGATTAAAGGCGTCAGATCTAAGCAAAGTATTTAATGAAGTTAGGATTCCATGTTTCCTCTTGCAGAAGTAATTTGATTCCAATTCTTGTTAGTTAGTTAATTCTTAGTTTGTTAATTTGTTTTTTTAGTTAATCAAAACCCAATTTGTTAATTGTCTTAGCAGTGAATAATAATCATACATTGTTGCATAGGTACATCTACTGAATTAAAACCATAACCAGATCTCTGTGGGAACGAACTTGACTTCTATCTGTATTACTTGTGACCACGTACGCTTGCGTGAATTAGTGCAAACACACTGAGAGGTTACCTCCTGGTGCTTGGAAGAAAGTGCATACTAAGAGGACGGGTCCATTTCGGATTCGTAAGAGAGTTGGTACTAATGCTTACGAGTTAGAACTTCCTAGTGGTATGGCTATTGGCCCTGTGTTTAATGTGGAAGATCTTACTCCTTTTCATGGACCTGCTGATATTTATTCATCCTCTTCACTTTCTTCACCTGATATTTCTTCACCTTCACCGTCTATTACTACACCAGTACCTTCTAGCTCTATTGATCCTATCTCTACCCCACCAGTACTTGTGCCCCCTGAACCCCCTTATGTTTCTTCACAGAAGACAGTTGATGTGCCTGTTGATGTTCTTGATGAGAGGTATGTGCCGACTCGGCGTGGTGGTGGTTATCATCAGTATTTGGTTCATTGGAGTGGCAGGTCAGAAGATGAGCGCACTTGGATCAGCGCTTCGGAGTTTCGCAGACTTGTTCCCGATCTTTTCCAGCGCTACACGGAGTTTAGTTCGACATAGTCGAACTTTTCTTAGCGGGAGAAAGTTGATAGGGATCAGTCCATTATTAGTAGATATTATAGTATATTATTGAATGACTTTTTTTTTTATCTTGTTGGACTTTTATTATTATTGGGTTTTATTATTAGCCCGCTTGTTTTGGGCTTTCGCTTGTAGGGTTTTATCACAGGATTATATATACCTGATGATTACACTTTATTATGGACGCTTTGATTATATCCTTTTTCTTGAGAATAATATTGATTGTTCTTGGGATATACATATAATCTCTGCTTTATTTATTGTTTTTACCCGCTGTCCTACGTCATTTGTAGTTTGTATTTAAGGATTGGTTTGTATTTGAGCAAAAGCCTATATATATATATATATATATATATATATATATATAATGTTAGTATTTTGTAAAGAATTTAAGAGATAGTTTGCAAGTTATTTGTTTCGTTAGTGTCTAGTAATTTAAATTTAAAAGCTTATGATGGAACTGTAATTGTAATGGGCTAACCCATTTATATCTATTTTAGTATCACAATATTTTATAATACAGTGTTTGTATTTCATTAAGTGTGTAGAGGTCACGATCTGCATAAGAATTAAAAAATGTGGTTGACTAAGAATTTTAAAAATTAATTCCACATTATGAAAATTAATATTTCAAATTTGTTAGTCACAGAGGCATGTCTGTATACATCTAATAACAAGCCTAACTGTTTGTAATGCTTTGCATTACCTACATGACCTCTTAACTGAGGGAACCTCTGGTTGTAGAGTTTCTACTTGTTCTGTACTTATAATAGGCACCAAATCCTAGTTGTGTAACTGTACTTATAGAGTTAAGAATAATGCTTGAAAGAAGTTCCAAGGTTCATGCCTCAATCAAGAAGATAAAGACTGTCAAATAATCACAGTTGGGATTTGAAGAAATGAAGAATTTGCCTAAGTACCAATTCGATAAGCATATTTGTCTATTCGAGAAGTCCAGCATTCGAGAAGTCAGGGATTCGATATCTCAAGACACTATTCGATATCTCTGAATACACTGTTCGATATCTCAGAGATTCGATATGTCTACTACTCTATTCGAGAACTCAAGAAGTCAACAAGTCAAAGTGGTATTCGAGTTCTCAAAGAGTCAACAAGTCAAAGTTCCATTCGATATCTCAAGGACTCAGAAAGCTATTCGATATCTCGAGGATTCGATAAGTCAAATGTTCTATTCGACAACTCAAGGAATCCTGATGGAAAAGAGCTATTCGAGAAGTGGTTCGATATGTCAATATAACAGTGTTCGAGAACTCAGAGTTATCGACCAAATCAATTCTAGTTCTCGAATCACTTACTTAGTCACTTCTCGAATACATTCTTGGAGACAAAATACTGAAGAAATTGTACAAGTCAGAAACCTGCAACAAGCCAATGCACTTTATGGACCACAATCTGTAACGTGCTCTGGAAAGCCTACAAGGAAGCTTGGAGAGATATAGAAGAGACAAAGGGCTAAAGAAGTGGATCTGAACAGGCTTTGCAAAGTCAAATCTGTAACCGTTTGGACACTTACTCAAATAGGATAGACAGACTAGAAAGTAAATTGTTTAGCTACCTCATTTGTTGTAAGTAGGTTGTATCCATGTTCTATAAGGATACAGCCTCACTTCCTTAGCAATCAACTTTTGTGAGTCAAGTTTTTCATACACTGTAAGCTATATCTCTCTGAGAAAAACGAAGCTGAGAATACTATTATTTGTATTCACAGATTGTAGCAACCTTTATCTAATAACACATTAGATTAAAGTGATATTGTGTCTTGTGTTGTTCTTTATCCGCACCTACACCTTGCACATACAAACACTTATCTGCTACATAGACTCGAGACAAGAAAAGTTCAAGAATCCATTCACCCCCTCTGTATTCTTTTACTTTATTCAATACTTAACAAGTGGTATCAGAGCGGGCTGTTTATTCATAAACAGAAAAATGATCATGAGTTCGAATACACCAAAGACTACATGAACGGTGAAAGTCCTTAAGTTTGACAAGGAAAATTACAACCTCTGGAAGATAAAGATGATGTTGTTCATCAAAGCCTCTCATCCTTTGTATCCTGAGATTCTCAAGAATGGTCCCTTTGTCCCACAACAAGAAATACCTGAAAAGACTGTTGGAACCACAACTGTTCCAAGATCTTATGAGGCCAAGGAACCATCCAAATGGACAGAATCAGAAAAGGAGAAGGTTGCTCTTGACAGTCACCTCATGTTGCTAATTATTGATTCCATGGATATGTCAATGTTTGCAAACATTGCATCATGCACATCTGCCAAAGAGATGTGAGATCACATTGAGGTGTTATGTGAAGGAACTGATGAGGTCAAGGAAAACAAGAAACAGATACTGGTCACACAGTATGAAGCTTTCATGGCACAGCCCAAGGAAAGCATTACTGAGATGTTTGAGAGATTTCACAAGCTAGTTACTGAGTTGCAGATGAATGGCAAGGTTTACAGCACCAAGGAGTTAAACATGAAGTTTCTGCTATCTTCACCAAACCATCTAGAGCAAAGGGTCATCTCTCTAAGGGAAAGAGATTTGAACAAAATCACTTATGATGTGCTCTATGGGGTTTTAAAGACTCATGAGCTTGAGTTGCTTCAGAAAAGGGCTATCCAAGCCAACCAAGGCAGAATGATAAACACATCATGTGCCTTGATTGTCAACAAATCTATTCAAGACCTAGAAGCATCTACAAGCCAGCTAAGGATAGAGGAGATAGTAGATGATGAGGAAACTGAAGCTGAGGTAAGTGAACCTGTTGAGGAGAAGGAAGAAGATGAGTTCTACACTCTTGAAGAACTAGATGGGATGGAAAACACTTCATATGCTTTTATGGCCAGAAAATTCCCAAACATCAGATTCAAGAGGAACCAACCCTTCAAACCTAAAACCCAAAACCATTCATTCAACAAGAGCAAGGCACCTGTGAAACCAAACAAGAATAAGTTCAAAACCAACCATGTGGATAGGTCATCTGTAAGGTGTTATAGATGCAATGACCTAGGGCATTTTTCCAGTGAATGCACAAATCCTAAAAAGAAGGATAGAGAGTTTCTTGAGCTCGAAGCTAAGTATGAGGCCCTTCTGAAAAAGCAGACACAAGGTAAGGCCTACATTGCTGAAGGGAAGTGTTAGGATGATTCTGATAGTGATGGAGAGGAACAAGAATTTTGCAACTATGCCTTGATGGCCAACTCCAAGGATGACACATCTCCATCAAGCTCTCAGGTACCATCTCTCACTACTATAGATATGTCTGTTTATGAGTATAAATGCATGATTGTTCAACTATCTGTTGAGATATTTAACATTCATACTAGTATGACTGCTGCTAATGAAGAAATTGCTAAACTGACTACTAGAAATGAAATGTTAACCAAAAAGAATGAGGAACTTGAGCTAACTGCTATGCAAGTAGAAAACCTTAAGAAAGAAGTTGAATACCTGCAGAATAAGGTTCTATGTGCTAGTCAAGTAGAAAAGGCTCTTAGGGATGAATTAGCTGAAAATGAATTCAAACTGAAAACATTTAAGAAATCATCTGGTCTAGTGCAATCCTACTGTGAGAAAATTCAAGCAAAACCCAAGGCTGCTATTGGACTTGATTATGACACTCTTAAACAGAGAAAAGGCTATGCTGTCATTGAAGACGACTCAGTTGTTCATGAGGAAGTGCCTCACATTTTGAAAAAGACTGAAAATCCAATTTTTAAGGAATCAACATTTGAAATTGATGAGGATGCCTTACTCATCAAACAAATGTTGAATGATGAGGATGAGGCACAATCCAATGAACAACAAGCATCCTCCAAGAGTGAGAGTGTCAAGTCAAAAGCCAAGGAGCCAGTAGTTGATAGGCCAAGTCCTAAGAAGTTTGTTAAGTTTGTTTCAGCTGGGAAGAGTGAATCAGAGAAGAAAGTGACTAAGAAGAAACAGAACAGAAATGGCAAGTTAGGGATTAACAAAGATAACAACTATGCTTATATGCCTAATGCTCCTAGGAAAACTTGTCAGAACTGTTTCAGTACCAATCATCTAACTCATGCATGCAAGAAACCTGTTGGTAGTGTGCCTTAGCCTTTCTATGATTGTTCTGTGCCTCTAAGACATAGAGATGCTCCATTTTGTGATAAATTTGACTGTATGCCATGCAACATGAATGTTATGACTAGTTGTTTCAATTTGAGAAGGCAATTCATTGATGGTTGTATCAGTCACAATTCTCACACACACTGCACAAGGTCAAAGTCTTCAAGTCCTCCTAAAGCTAGGAAGGTACTTCTGTCACCTAAGTCTGAAACCTCAGGTTCTAAGACTTCTAACAGTGACAAGAAGACTAATGCCAAGAAAGTTGACAAGCATGCTGTTTATGATAAAACTGTTTCTAAGTCACATGGACCCAAACTTGTTTGGGTACCAAAGGAGAAGTAATACCTTTATGTTTGTAGGGCAAAGAAAGTGAAAAGAAGGTCATGTGGATTTTGGACAGTGGATGCTCAAATCATATGACTGGTGATATGGCCCTGCTATCACAATATGAGGAAAAGGCCTGCCCAATGGTTGCTTTTGGAGATGACAGCATGGGTAACACATTGGGATATGGCAAGTTAAAAGTTGGAAATGTCATCATTGAAGATGTAGCACTGGTCAAGGGACTCAAGCATAATCTGCTAAGTGTTGGTCAGTTTACTGATAGAGGATTCAAGGTGAATTTTAACAAAGATGAATGTTTGATCACCCACAAGAAGACTGGTGATTTTGCTCTATCTGGAGTAAGGAAAGGAAGCCTGTTTGTAGCTAATATGGATTCTGCAAACAAGGACAAAATTTGTTGCTTTTACTCAAAAGCATCAAATGAAGATTGTTGGTTGTGGCACAAGAAACTATCACACCTGAACTTCAAAGCCATTAATTCTCTAGTCAAAAGAGAGTTAGTGAGAGGCATGCCCACACTTGAATTCTGTCAAGAAGGAGTGTGTGAGGCTTGTCAAAAAGGAAAGATGAAAAGATCAAGCCACAAGTCAAAGACAGTGACATCAATAACCAAGCCCCTACAACTCATTCATATGGATTTGTTTGGGCCTGTCAATATTATGTCACTAGGAAGAAAGAAGTATGCCTTGGTAATGGTTGATGACTTTACAAGGTATACATGGGTGGAATTTCTGGCATCAAAAGATGAGGCTCCACAAGTAATCATTGAGCACATAAAGAAAGTTGACAAGGAAGCAAAGGCCAACAATGCAAGTGTGATTGCACTGAGAAATGATAATGGAACAGAGTTCAGAAATGCCATACTTGAAGCATTTTGCAAAGAGAATGGTATTTCTCAGCAATTCTCAGCTCCAAGGACTCCACAACAGAATGGAGTTGTTGAGAGGAAGAATAGAACTCTAATTGAGGCTGCTAGAACAATGTTACTTGATGCAAAGATGCCTACATGTTTTTGGGCTGAGGCTGTAAGCACTACATGCTATATCCAGAACAGAACCCTCATCAACAAAAACACTGGAGGACACCTTACAACTTGATGACTAGAAAGAAGCCTACTCTAAAGTATGTCCATACTGTTGGAAGCAAATGCTTTGTATTGAAGGATAATTCTGAATATGTTGGAAAGTTTGATGCAAAGGCATTTGAAGGAATTTTTCTTGGCTACTCTATGGAGAGAATTGCATACAAAGTTTATGTCATCAGTCAAAAGAAGATTATGGAAAGCACAGATATGACATTTGATGACAGAAACTACTTGGACTAGAAGAAGCCAATGATGAAGATAAAGATCCATTAAGGTTTGATAATCTAGATGATTCTGATGAAGAGATTGGAACTGAAGTTGAGACTCAAGTTCAACAAACTCAAGTGAATGATGACACAAGAGAAGAATTAGTGCCAATCAATAGTGGAGAAACAAGCATCCAAGACACACCTATGAGTAGTGGCAACATCACAGGGGGAGGAAATGAGAATGATCAGGACTTGGATGATGAAACAACATCAAGAATAAGAAATCAGGCTGAGCATTCAAGGAAATGGGATAGATCACACACTGCAGAGCAAATCATTGGAGATCCTAATGCAGGAGTAAGGACTAGGAGAGCAACTCAGAATGAGTGCCTCTATGGATGTTTTCTATCTCAAGTTGAGCCTAAGAAACTTGATGATGCACTGTTGGATCCAGATTGGATTGTTGCCATGCAAGAGGAGCTGAATCAATTTGAAAGGAACAAAGTATGGGAACTTGTGCCTGCACCAAAGAATAGAACCATTGTTGGAACAAAATGGGTTCTGAAGAATAAGATGGATGAAGATGGTGTAATAGTAAGAAACAAAGCAAGGTTGGTTGCAAAAGGATACTCTCAACAGGAAGGCATTGATTATGATGAGACATTTGCCCCTGTTGCTAGATTGGAAGCCATCAGAATATTCTTGGCATTTGCTGCTCATTCAAACTTTAAAGTGTATCAAATGGATGTCAAAAGTGCATTTCTGAATGGAGAGTTGGAAGAAGAAGTTTATGTGCAACAACCACCTGGCTTTGAGGATCCACACTTCCCAGAATTTGTTTACAGACTGCTTAAGGCACTGTATGGACTTAAGCAGGCTCCAAGGGCATGGTATGATACTTGATCACAATTTCTTCTTGAGAATCAATTCACTAGAGGCACACTGGACAAGACACTGTTTTACAAGAAGCATGGTGATGATCTTATCCTAGTTCAGATCTATGTGGATGATATCATTTTTGGTTCTACAAATGAGAAGCTGTGTGAGAAATTTTCTAAACTCATGCAGAGCAGATATGAGATGAGTATGATGGGAGAGTTGACATTCTTTCTTGGGTTGCAAGTCAATCAAAGGAAGGATGGTATCTTTATCAGTCAGACCAAGTACATCAAGGATTTATTGAAGAAGTTTGACTTGGAAGATTGCTCACCTGCAAAGACACCCATGACCACTGCAACTAAGTTGGATGAAGATGCTAGAGGCAAGAAAGTAGATATCTCAGTCTACAGAGGCATGGTTGGTTCTCTACTCTATCTCACTGCAAGTAGGCCAGACATCATGTTTGCTACATGCTTGTGTGCAAGGTTTCAATCAAATCCAAAAGAATCACATTTGATTGCTATAAAAAAGATCTTTAAATATCTGAAGGGCACTCCAAACTTGGGTTTATGGTATCCTAAGGACACAGGGTTCAATCTGGTTGGTTATTCTGATGCTGATTATGCTGGATGCAGAGTGGATAGGAAAAGCACCTCAGGTAGCTGCCAGTTTCTTGGACAAAGGTTAGTCTCTTGGTATAGCAAGAAACAACAATCTGTGTCAACTTCTACAGCTGAGGCTGAATACATAGCTGCTGGAAGTTGCTGTGCTCAAGTGCTTTGGATTAGAAATCAACTTAGAGATTATGGACTTGTGTTGGAAAGAATTCCAATCATGTGTGACAACACAAGTGCAATCTCTATAGTTGCCAATCCTGTCAATCATTCTAGGACAAAGCACATTGACATCATATATCATTTCATTAGAGAACATGCAACTAATGGAACCATTGAGTTGCATTATATCTCTACAGATAAACAACTAGCTGATATATTCACTAAGCCATTAGATGAAGCCACCTTCACAAGGTTGGTTAGTGAGATTGGAATGCTGAATTCTTCAGATTCTGGCTAAGTGAATACAACATCTAGATTTCAGATTCTGGCTAAGTAAATACAACATCTAGATTGTTACAGCAGTAAACACATACTTTATCTAAATTCTCAATATTTTTGGAGTAAGTGTTGGCTGAAATATGATTTATAAATATTTCAAATCTGTTGCATATGTTGGAAAATCATATTTTTGTTAACTTGAAATTTCTATGAAATTTTGAGAAAATCACTGTTTAATTTGCTAGAATATTCTTGAGTGAATATGGCTGGTAAATTTTAAAAGATAGTGAAAATTGAGTTTCTATGAGTAAAAGGAATAGTTCGATAAGTCAGACTTCTCGAATGGCTCATTTCAGTGTTAGTGGTCGACTTCTCTAACAAGCCTATTCAGGACACTCTTGAGTTCTCGAATAGTATCTTTTAGAGAACTCGAACAGAGACATGAGTGAGTTCTCGAATAAGGTATTTAAGTTCTCTATTGATAGAGTTCTCGAATAGCATGTTTGAGTTCTCGAATCATTTGAAAAGGCTGATTTCTCGCTGAATTTTAACCGATTTTGGATTTTTATTCAAAATTCAGAATTACTCATAAAAACATATTTTACCTAATTTAGATTTATTTCTAAGTTAGATAACTGCCAGCTGTGAGTTTCAACCTGCTTGAGTTCTCGAATAAGTCTTTTCTTGAGTTATCGAATAGTTGTTTTCTACTTCTAGAATGCCTGACTTGTCGATACATGACATACATCTAATCGACAATTCAAGTACTTCATACTTATACAATTTCATATCTATTCGATTCATTTCATTCGATTTTTCAAGCATCTAAACTCCCAAAACCTCTGAAACCCTAACTGCAAACAGCTAAATTTCTTCTTTAACCTTCAATTTCTCCCCTCTCTCTTACACAAATGGCAACATTAAAGTTCAACACCAATTTCATTGCTCTAACTAGTGATGTTGAGGCACCCAATGCCAACTTCAAGTGCTTTGTGAAGTGGATGTCTGAATTATACATAACAAATGCTCTATCTGTTAACCCAACTCTGTATCTAGACATTCTAGAACAGTTCTGGAAGTCTGCTACAGTGGAGGTGGTGGCTCTTGACTCTGCAATAACCTCGTACATCATTTACTGCAAGATTCAAGACAAGAATATCACTATCACCACAGAAGATTTGAATGAAGCACTTGGGATGGGCACCAAACAAGAGGTGTATGACCCACTAGCTACAAATGCTGAATTGGAAGACTTCTTTGATTTCATCAAATATGCAGACAAAATCAGTCTTGGGCATCTGAATATGAAGCATTTGAGGAAGGAATGGAGCTATGTGTTTGCTACACTTCTTCAAGTCTTCACTGCAAGAAAATCCAGCTATGACCAAATCAGTACACCTGCACAGCAAATAGGCTATGCCTTAGCATATGGAAAGAAGATAGATGTTGGCCTTATCATTCTGCAGGAGTTGTATGGGAGACTTGGTAAGAACTCAGCCAAGAGAGGTAATGAAATTTTCTTCCCTCGTTTTATTCAATCTGTACTTAACTTCTTAGATAATAAATTGATTGAATTAGATGGGATGAATAAAAATAGAATAGGCTATCCTAAATCCATGACCAAACTCATTTTTGGTAATTTGCAGACTAGGAATTATGTGGATGTAAGACTGAACATAACTCCCCATATGGAGAGTTTGTTTAGGACTTACCCCCACAACATGCCAACATTTGACTCAGAGTCACAGTTAGCACAGCCCAAGCAAGTAGGACAAAATGCTAACCCAGGGCCTGCTAACCAACCCTCTCAACCAAATACTCTACCAAATAGTGAGCCAACTGCATCATCCTCTTAAAAGGGTGATGTTAGTAAAAAGAAGAGAAAGGAGATAGCCTCTGCACCTTTAACCATCTTGTCTGAAGCAGCATTGGCTGTAGAGTTAGAAAGTGAGGCACCTGAGTCACCCCTTATCAGGCCAAAGAAGAAGAAAACTAAAACCACCTCTTCAGTCACACAAATGGCTGAAGTTGTAAAATCAGGGGCAAACAGTTCACTAGATGTATCCTCTCAACAGGGTGCATCTATAGAATCAAGCATCCTCCCCAATGCACGTTTCTGTACAGAGTCAGCACATGGGAGTGATAAGGCTGGCACAACACTGAGTGGAGAGCACATCACAGTTGAAACTACCTCTATCTCTCAGGGGGAGTTGCCAAAATCTATTCCACAAGACACTTCTCTTCCAGAATCTACCACTCAAATTTCTTTGCAGCCTGCAACTCAAGAAATTGAGGAGCAAGGCATTGATAATCAAGAATTCTTTTCTCTTGATGAGCCAATGGATTCAAGTGACTTGGTGCATGACACCTTGTTCACCACCCGGGACCCACATTTAGATGGTGAGGGAATGCATGCTGGGGCATCTCCTAATGACACCATCACAAACATAGAGGTTCCACTAGTTTTCACTAGAGACTCTGTGCCTGTGCCAACTGCTGGTGTAACTCATCCCACTTCTGTGGAGACACCAGTAGTAGAGTCAATCCATCTGGTTACAGAAGTTGCATCTGTAACTGAGGAGTCTAGCTTGCCTAGCTCTAGCTCTGACTTTATGTCACAATGGCTGAAGCCTGTGCACCATGACAGTGCTTCAGGATCAGGGTCTGTTCCACAATAATTGACGATTGAAGCACTTCAAAGCTTAATTGTGGATCAGATCCCTGAGTTCACAAAGATTGCACAGCACCTCCTCACTGCCAACCTGCCCAATCCTGACTATGAAGCTATACTCTTGTGCCATAAAGAGGATGTGGAGCTACAGCAGGCCAAAATTATAGATGATACTGAGAGAGAAGGCAATGTAGATGCCTGGCTGCAAGGAAAATATGACATTCCTCTCTCAGAAGGCCTACAGTACCTCAGAGAGGAGTACATCACTTCACCAGGGTCCAATGCCAAATCTCTCACCCCTAGTGATGTGTATGAAGCAGTCAATGACAGTTACAAGGGAATTCTCAAGGATGCATACTACCATGGCAAGGGTCTAAAGACAGAAGTCACAGAAGTGTGTACAGCCACAACCAAGGAGGTGCATGAGATAAAAAAGGGCTTTTGATTCCAAATTCCCTCAACTGGAGACTGTGATCAAGGACATTCTAGCCTGCAAGTCTAGCTACACCAAAATGGACAATGGCTTGGCCATTCTCAAAGATACTGTCACAGGGCTGAGGCACAAATTTCAGAATCTCACTGATCAGACCACTGAGGCCAATGCCATGCTCAGGACACTATTTGCCAACCAGTATGGAGATAAGTTAGTCACTGATGTCCCAGTGCATGATTTGACTAGGTTTGAAGTGCAGAGACTTAAAGATCAATCCTTGTCTGGCTTCAAATCCACTGAATTATTCACGAAGGTAGATTCACTTGAGAAGGAGGTAGCCACTCTCACTCAGTCAAATGCTCATCTTACAGACAAGGTTGCACAGCTCACTGATCAGTTGGACACTCAAGCAACCACCACAGTTGATGTTCTTCTACATCAACAATCTATGTTGGCTGCTATGATGCAACATATGGGTTTCCCTCTCCCTGAAGAATCTTCCAACCCAAAGGTCACTTCTAAAGCCTCTGTGCCTGACAACAAGCCTAATGGGGAGAAGAGGGCAAGGAATTCAAATACAAAGGGGGAGAAACCTAAGGAAAAAGGTATAAAGTTAAGTGAGGGTGATCACCAAAGGGCCTCTAAATCTCTAACTCATGTGCCAGGCAAAGGCAAATCAAAGGTTGATGAGCCTCCATCTTCTCTGCTAGTGGTCACTCTACCAATTGTGCACATCACCACTCCTAATGGCCAAAAGCAGTCAATCACAACCACAGTGGTTGCAGGGAGCCCACAGTGGTTGCAGGGAGCATGCCATCTGACAACCTTCCCCTCTCTAAAGTTGAAAGTGTCAAACCTATGGAGGTTAAGGTGGTTACTGAGGCCAAGCTACAAGAAGTTGCAAACTCTAATGTCTATCATGATGATGCATTCTTGGAGTTTCTGAAAGTCTCAAGGGAACAGGCTGCAGACACCCAGATATATCTGAGGAGGCTGAGGGATCAGATTGACTACTTCACTGTGATACCTAGGAGGATCAATGGCTTATGGTACAAGGAAGTAATGATGGTGGCAAAATCAAGAACCCGGCATCTAGGCTACAACACTCTACAAACTTTGAAGCATTCTGAAATAGATGCATTGATCAAGCTGATTGAGAAGAAGAATTCAAATGAGAACAATAAGAGTCTATATGATGAGCTGAAGAATGGTCAACCTTCTAGGCTCCTAGAAGTGTTTAAGAAGCCATGGACAATTGTCTATCAAGCTGGCACCAGAATTGATGATATTAAACAACTGGTGATTCCTCATGATCTCAAAACTCAAAATCACAGACTTATTATTGCAATCACTGATCAACTTCAAAAGAAGGCTGGAGCAAGAAATGCAGAAGAAGTAGAGGCACTACACATCCTCAGATCCTTCATAGCAACTGGTGTAATTCCAGAGATTGCCAAGTCTTGGAAAGATAAGAATGACAAAGATGAGGATAGGAGTGATGGGAGGAAAAGACATCACAGGAGTGATAAGGGAGATGATGACAAGAAAAAGAAGAAAGAGGACAAAGAAAAGAAAGATGGCAGGGACCAAGGGAAAGTCTATGAGAGGACAAGTGTGAAACAGCAAGCCATAGGCATTGCTAACAGTAACCTCACCACTACACAAGACTCTAATTCCAGGGTGAATACTGTTAGTATTGACCTACAAAAGCCAAATTCCATGGCCTCTGCAAATGATTCACTACCTCAAGAAAAGGAGATGCTAATCAAGAAACCACTTGTGTATATCAAAAAGCATACTGCTAATGGTATACTACAATGGTCCAAAGACAAAGGTCTTAAATTTTTCTCAAGCAACAAAGGAAAGAAGCTGAAATGGAAGATGTCAACCAGAAGGGAAAGAAAGGTGAAAACATCTACATCTCAGGCACTCACAATCATTCCTGGACTAGACTTGCCCTGTCTCAACATAGACTATGATGAAGATGAGATAGCATATCAACTGGCTCAGAGAATCTATCATGTAGCTATAGTTGATGACTGCCTGGAGTTCAAATACACTGATGGGAGATTCAAAAGATTCAAGCAAGGCATGTGTGAACACTGGGCAAGTTACATGATCTACAAAGAATAATGGTGCTACTCAACCTTGAGAATGAAAAGGAGAGAAGGTGGAAAATTGAGATAGCTTATTTTATCAAGATGAAAAGAGATCATGAAGAAGAATTGAGAAAGAAGAATGAAGCCTTGAAGATAAAGAAAGAAGAAGAATTAGCTGCCCTAGAAGCCAAAGCTGAAGAATTGAGAGCTAAAGGGTTATGCAGAGTCAAGTATAATCCTTACATTGTGGAATACATGAAATATGGCAGAAATGTGAAGATTAGAATGGATTACATTCGCTCTTACTCTGAAGCCAAACTGAATGAAGTCATCAGAGACCTATCTGGCTCACCTCTCATTGAAGAACTCACTGCCATGGAAGACATCATCCAGGCAATGAGTGATGCAAAGAAAGCCAAGGAGGAAAAAGAAAAGGAAGATCTACAAGCCAAATCTCAAGGAAGAGAATCAAAGGAAAATGGCTAGTATTTCTTCATAACTGTGAGAATGCTTTCTTTGTAATAATATTCAATCAATTTCATACATGTACTTGTCAAGATTTATCTTTATGTATGATAGGCTTGTTATCAGACATGAAATTGTGACTAAGGGTCTTACTCACAATTTGGGGGAGATTGTTAGTCACAGAGGCATGTCTGTATACATCTAATAACAAACCTAACTGTTTGTAATGCTCTGCATTACCTACATGACCTCTTAACTGAGGGAACCTCTGGTTGTAGAGTTTCTACTTGTTCTGTACTTATAATAGGCACCAAATCCTAGTTGTGTAACTGTACTTATAGAGTCAAGAATAATGCTTGAAAGAAGTTCCAAGGTTCATGCCTCAAGCAAGAAGATAAAGACTGTCAAATAATCACAGTTGGGATTTGAAGAAATGAAGAATTTGCCTAAGTACCAATTCGAGAAGTATATTTGTCTATTCGAGAAGTCCAGCATTCGAGAAGTTAGGGATTCGATATCTCAAGACACTATTCGATATCTCTGAATACACTGTTCGATATCTCATTCGATATCTCAGAGATTTGATATGTCTACTACTCTATTCGAGAACTCAAGAAGTCAACAAGTCAAAGTGGTATTCGAGTTCTCAAAGAGTCAACAAGTCAAAGTTCCATTCGATATCTCAAGGACTCAGAAAGCTATTCGATATCTCGAGGATTCGATAAGTCAAATGTTCTATTCGACAACTCAAGGAATCCTGATGGAAAAGAGCTATTCAAGAAGTGGTTCGATATGTCAATATAACAGTGTTCGAGAACTCAGAGTTATCGACCAAGTCAATTCTAGTTCTCGAATCACTTACTTAGTCACTTCTCGAATACATTCTTGGAGACAAAATACTGAAGAAATTGTACAAGTCATAAACCTGCAACAAGCCAATGCACTTTATGGACCACAATCTGTAACGTGCTCTGGAAAGCCTACAAGGAAGCTTGGAGAGATATAGAAGAGACAAAGGGCTAAAGAAGTGGATCTGAACAGGCTTTGCAAAGTCAAATCTGTAACCGTTTGGACACTTACTCAAATAGGATAGACAGACTAGAAAGTAAATTGTTTAGCTACCTCATTTGTAGTAAGTAGGTTGTATCCATGTTCTATAAGGATACAGCCTCACTTCCTTAGTAATCAACTTTCGTGAGTCAAGTTTTTCATACACTGTAAGCTATATCTCTCTGAGAAAAACGAAGCTTGTATTCACAGATTGTAGCAACCATTATCTAATAACACATTAGATTAAAGTGATATTGTGTCTTGTGTTATTCTTTATCTGCACCTACACCTTGCACACACAAACACTTATCTGCTACATAGACTCGAGACAAGAAAAGTTCAAAAATCCATTCACCCCCTCTGTATTCTTTTACTGTATTCAATACTCAACAAAATTTATAATTATCTTTATCGAAAATAATGACCGCAATGAATCGCAACGCATTTTATAGTATAATTTATATGATTTTAAAATTTTGCCGTATGGTTACGGTTTAGAAATTTAAGCAAAGCGCATAAATGGTTTTAGGAAAAAATTGCATGTGCGATCAGCCGATCACCCCTAATTTTTGTTGCGAATTCTGAACTGATTTCCGGTTCAATTTTATCTATTTATTTATCAAATTTTCTAGTGTGTGTCCAAGGGCATATGCTAAGAATCCGTACTAGTTTAGTTATTAAATTTTGATTGGTGGAGATTTCATTAATAATGATGGATCCCCTGCATTCACATAAATATTCACCAATAAAAATTTGACAACTCATCAAGCACGGATTCTTAGCATGTATCCTGGGTACACACTAGATAAACCCTTTATTTATTTATTTATGGTTGGCGGTTCAGTTTTACTTTACAATTAGTCAAATCAAGCCCTGAACTCCCTGTCCCTTGCTTCAAACAACATTTTTACAGTACATGTTTGGTTGCAGTCTTGCATATATAGAGTCTCACTCTATGGAGAACCATCTTACGTGGAGAACCGTGGAGAATCATTTAAAATGCATTAAAATTGTCCTTTATATAAGGCCCATGGCGGGGCCCCTTTACAAAAAAGTCTTATAATTCTACCCTCTATCCATTTGTCAAAGAAAAAAAAAAGAAAAAAAAATTCACTGTTCACGTGATGACGTGGCAGTGGATTTCACTGGTTAACGGTGCTTCGCACCTTCTTGTACGGCGCTTCGCGCCTTTATCATTCTAAAGTTGTAAGGAATGGCAATCAATGGTAAAGGCAATAGACGATTGACGGGTGTGTGGAGAGCCTTCGGCCCTCATGACTAACTAACTCATCCGTTTACTGTCTTAAATGCTTCGCATTTCCACGACAAGTTTTTTTTTTTTTTTTTTTTTTTTTTTTTTTTTTTTTTATGGATAGAGCCAATTATTTTAAGCATTTTTTGTGAAGGTACCCTTGGCGGGGTCCTTATATATAAAGCAATTTTAATGTATTTTAAGTGGTTCTCCACGGTTCTCCACGTAACATGGTTCTCCATGGAACAATGGCCTGCATATATATTCTACCAAGTAAATGACTAAATGTTACGGAGTACGGAGTCTATGAGAAAAAAGTCCCGAGGTTATTCCAAGAGAGTTACCTGAGATTGCATTATAAACATATTTTGGTATTTTTGTAAATATTGATTTTTTTTTAAAAAAAAATCTGTAATTACAATTATATCTTCTTGCATTAATATGAAGAATCTTAGTTATCTCATGAAATTTTCCTGAGATAACCTCAGTCAAACCCATGTTATATATAATAGGAGATTTT
This sequence comes from Kitagawia praeruptora, assembly GCA_037693485.1. NCBI lineage: Eukaryota > Viridiplantae > Streptophyta > Magnoliopsida > Apiales > Apiaceae > Kitagawia > Kitagawia praeruptora. The sequence goes on from CM075351.1 coordinate 42,531,074, forward strand.
AGTAAGTACGGAGTAACATTATTGTTGGGGTGAGATTCAAATTATAAATCATAACATTTAACAGCATAATTAATATTTACGTAATTATAAAAATAAAAATGTAACAAAAGTTTATAAAGATGATTAATTACATAATTATATATGAAATTATGAAAATTATAAAAAAAATATAAAAATAATGTTAACTAACATTTATACAAAAATTAAAATTAAAAATAAAAAAAATTAAGGAAAAGAGTAACTCATTTAATAAGACTTTGAAAAAAATATAAGATTTAATGTAGTATAGTCGTTAAGATATGAATTTTATGGGAGTAGATCAATGGTTTGATTTATAATCCTAACATAAATTTTTCCATTTTTATGTAAATTATAAACAACTTACACTTTTATAAATTTATAATACATAAATAAATAATATAATTAATATATATTTAATCAAAATAAATAGGCGTAATAAAAATGAATGAATATATAAATATATAAAACTACGAAAATTTAGAAAAATGGAGTTATATAAATAATATAACTTAACATTTTTTTATTCAAAAATTAAAATTAATACGAAAATAAGTTAAGTGGTAAAATTCTATCTAATAATTTTTTAAGTTAATTATTGTGAAAATCTTTTTTTTTTTTGAAAAAATTGTATATGAATAATTTAACTTTCATTATCTTGTAAAAATAAATTATTTATTTTTGAAAAAGATATATGTTTATGTATATTTTTTCAAATAAGTAACTTATTTATGAGAAATACTGCCTCCTCCCTTTTTATTTGGCACATTTGCAAAAAATACACATATTAAGAAAGTTTTAATTATTTAATTTGTTTTTATGTTTATCCTTAATCTTAACATTAAATGATGAATTATGAATGTGTATATTAAATATAAAATCAAACATTGGTATTAGAAATAAAGGGGTATATAAGGAGAAATTGGTAAAAAAATGTATTGAAATAAGAAATGTGACAATTATTTAGGGATTTTTTTTTGTGTCGACTAAAAAGGGACGGAGGTATTAAGATTTTTCAAAACGGACTTTACGTGTAAATAAGGTTTTTCAAAAGGGGTGATAGTTAAAAATAACCATTTTTTAAAACTTCATCATGAAAATACCCATTTTAAAAGTGGATGGTTATTTATAACTGTTGGAATATCCATTTGTAAGTTGGGTATTTCATTTTATATAGGATACCCGTTTATAAGTTGGGCATCACAAATTTTTTATACTTTTAATTTTTTGGGATACCCATTTTTGAATTGGGTATCTTATAGAGATACCCATTTTTGAATTGGGTATCTTATACAAAATATTACGAGTTGGGTATCTCATCCAATAAAAATAACCGTACATTTTGAAAATTATTATTTTTATCGTTCTTAACTAAAAAATGATTATTTTTAACATTTTTTCTTCTAAAAGGGACTTTTATGTGTAAAGTTGCTTATTTCATCCGTCAATAGTTTGAATCGACCTAGTAGCTGAACTGATTAACGCTCTCACTTGCCAAAAGAAAGAGAAACCAATCGCCTGGCGGCTGCTATAAGATCTCCCTTTCTTCCCGATTTCTCTTTCTTTTTTTCTCAATTATATTTCAATATATTTAAACCCAGAAGGTGGAAGATATATATACACGACACATATTTTTGTATCTGTGTTTGCTTTTGAAGAAGTACCGATCTACATCTATATAGCATGGCGTCTCACATCTGGGTACCTTTTTCAACTTGAATTCTTTGTTTTCTGTATGAAATCTTGTTTATGTTATTGGCATATGTTAAAAGATAAATATATGATCTTCGTAAGGCCAATTTCTGACACAAGATTTTAGGAGAACTGGTCATGGTATCTGACTCTGGATGTGGGATCCTAATAATGGGCCTGTTACTTAGATGAAATCAACAAATCTTATACATTCCATTGATGAAACAAAGTCTATACAGAGAGATTCTCCAGAGAGATACAATCAAAGAGATATGAACAAGATGCTCTAAAACAGAAAAGAGAGAGAGAGTAGTTAAGAATCTGTTACAATATTAAGTCATCTCTCTTAACTCTATATTACAACTGATCTTGATATATATAGACTATGAAATATCCTACTGATAGTAACAGAATTTGACAGCTATGTCCAGCTCATCAATGTGACAAATAGGCTAACTAACTCTCCACATCAGCATCCTCCATATTGTCTTTATTCTGCAGTGTATCAGTTGTGTATGACTTAACATCCCCCCTCAAGTTAGGAGAGGCAAACAAATTAGTAACTCCTAACTTGGAAAGTAGTAGCAGCAACTGATAGGAAGGCAGTGCCTTAGTCAGAATATCAGCAGGTTGAACACTTGTGGACAAATGCAGCGGAGTAATAAGACCAGATTTGTACTTGTCTCGAACAATATGACAATCAATTTCTATGTGTTTCGTACGCTCATGAAACACAGGGTTTGATGTAATATGCAAAGCAGACTTATTGTCACAATACAAAGGAACAGGCAAGATAGTAGGACAGTGCAAGGCCTTAAGCAATGAATCGAGCCACATAATTTCACAACAGGTGTCCGCCATAGAACGATACTCGGCCTCTGCTGAGGAACGAGACACAGTAGATTGTTTCTTGCATTTCCAGGATACCAAGGAATCACCAAGCATAATGCAATACCCTGTAAGTGAACGCCTAGTTTCTGCACAACCCCCCCAGTCTGAGTCACTAAAAGCTCGAAGTTGCAGAGAATTTGCAGACTTTCGAGGGAAAAACAAACCTTGGCCAACTGTGCCTTTGACATATTTAACCATCTTATAAGCAGCTGTAAGGTGATCAACACGTGGAACAGAAATGAACTGAGATAACACATGAACTCCATATGACAAATCAGGCCTAGTGATTGTAAGATACAACAGGCGGCCTACTAAACGACGATAAATGGCAATATCAGCAAAGGAAAGAAGTTCAGACTCATTCTCAATCAACTTATGGTTTTGTTCAATTGGTACAACAGATGGTTTTACTGCAGATAAACCTGTATCAGCAAGGATGTCTAGAGCATACTTACGTTGATTAAGAAAAATACCAGTTGAGGAACGAGCAAGTTCTAGGCCAAGAAAATACTTCATATAACCAAGGTCCTTGATTTTAAACTGAGACTTTAAGAAAACCTTGAGTTGATCAATAAGACTAGCTGAACTTCCTGTGATAAGAATATCATCAACGTAGACAACAACAATCACACACTGAGAACCTTTGTGAAATGTAAATAAGCTGTGATCACAGGAAACCTGAATACAACCATACTTGATTAGTGCAGCAGCTAATTTTTCATTCCAAACTCTGGGGGCTTGTCTTAAACCGTAGATAGATTTCTTAAGTCGACACACAAACTCAGTGTTAGGAGGAAAAACCTGAGAAACAGATGACAGATGCTGAAAGCCAGGAGGTAACTTCATATAGATTTCTTCTTGTAGGTCACCATTTAGAAACGCATTATTGACGTCCATCTGGTGAATTTGCCAATCAAAATGAGCAGCTAATGCCACTACTACACGAACTGTTGTCATCTTAGCCACAGGGGCATAAGTTTCAAAGTAGTCAACACCAATGGTTTGTGTAAAACCTTTAGCAACCAAACGTGCTTTATATTTATCAATAGTGCCATCAGCAGTATACTTGACCTTGAACAACCACTTACAATCAACAATGTTCTTATCAGGAGGTTTGGGAACAATTTCCCAGGTATGATTGGTTTCCAAAGCAGTAATTTCAGCTATCATTGCATCAGACCAATGTTTATGACCAACTGCTTGTTTATAAGTATAAGGAACTGAAGCATTACTTATATTAGCTAGGTATTTGACATAAGGTTGTTGAAAAACATGATATGAGACATAATTGTGTAAAGGATAAGCACTGGTACACAAAGCAGTTGAGACTGATTTAGTAACCAAATCAGGAAGACCTGTATAGTCTTTATATTTTGTAGGTACTGTTTTGACTCGAGATGGCCTGTGAGATATAGGAGGAGAAGGAATGTGAACATGACCAGGTGAATCATTAGTAGCATTTGATGAGGATGGAGAGTCAACAGGATTATGAATATCTGAGTGACAATTAGGTGTATCAGACACAATCACTGTCATGTCTGCAAGAGGTGTATCACACAGAACTGAGGTAGAAGGGAACAAATCTGGTGAAATAGTACTTAATATACTATCCTGCTGAAAAGGATAAACATGCTCAATAAAAGTAACATCTCGAGAAATGTAGCATTTCTTAGTATCCAAATGCATAACTCTGTACCCTTTCTTACCAAAAGGATAGCCCAAAAAAATACACTTGAGGCCTCTAGGATTAAGTTTATCAGGTGCACTGGAAACATCAGCAACATAACAAAGGCAGCCAAACACTCTCAAATATGTGTAATCAGGTGGTTTATTAAACAGCAACTCATAGGGAGATTTAAACTGAAGTTGTTGAACTGGAAGCAAGTTAATCAAGTGAACTGCTGTGAGAACACAATCACCCCAAAAAGACTTAGGTAATCCAGCTTGCAGAATTAAAGATCGAGCAACACCAAGAATATGTTGATGTTTTCGTTCCACCACCCCGTTTTGTTGAGGTGTGTGTGGACAAGAAGTCTGATGGATAATACCAGTACTAGATAAAAATGACTGTAAGGTAGAGTTCAGAAACTCAGTGCCATTATCTGAGCGAATAGTTTTGATAGTTACATGAAAATGATTCTGAACAAACTTAACAAAATTTTGAAGCAATACAGGTACTTGAGATTTGTCAGTCAGCAAATACACCCAAGTACACTTAGAATAGTGTTCAACTATAGTAAGAAACTTATTACAAGTACCATGAGTACAATGTTTATAAGGTCCCCAAAGATCACAATGAACCAAATCAAACAGCTTATAACTAGTGTTCTCAGAATGAGTAAAAGGAAGTCTATGATGCTTAGCTCGAAGGCAAACATCACATGTAGTAAACAAAGAAGATCCTATAGTAGGAATAACAGATACTTTATTCAAGATAGTTGCAGCTGGATGGCCCAACCTGGCATGCCAGAGTTGTGCTTCAGATGAAGAAACAGCAGTATGAACATTAGTGCATTGAGGTTGAAACAATGAATGTGCAGAAGGAGCAATAAAGTTGTAGAGACCAGCATTGACTTTACCAATCTCTACCGTCTGCTTCAGGGAAAGGTCCTGTAGCAAACAAGAGTCATTGGAGAAAACAACAGATGAAGATGTTTGTGCTGTTAGTTTGGAAATTGAGATAAGATTACAATGAAACGAAGGCACACACAAAACTTCATATAAAGTAATTTGAGGAGTTATAGCAATTTCACCAATATGAGTGATTTTTGCAGTGTCACCATTAGGCATATGTAAATCAGATGTAAGTGAAGTATAGTTTTGTAAGAGCTGAACATTGGAAACTATGTGATCTGTAGCTCCAGAGTCCAATATCCATGTGATATTGGAATTAGTATGCACATTATATGCAGTGTGAGAAGAAGACACACTATGAACTTTACCTGATAATTGTGAACTAGCAGACCAGGTATTCATGGATTTCATACTATTTTGGATCATTCGAGCAAGTTGCTCACATTGAGCCTCAGAAAACTCAGAACTCATATTGTTAGTGGTTGAAGCATTGACATCACTTTGATCAGAATTCTTTAGAGACACTTGAGCAGCTTTCTTGACAAACGAATTAGTACCACCAGGTGCTCTGAGTTTAGGCTTAGGCTTGCCATGTAGTCGATGCCAGTCAGGATAGCCATGAAGAAAGAAACACTTTTCTTGAGAATGACCAGCATTATGACAATACTCACAATTAACATCTGAAACATTCTTCTTAAAATTGGAATTAGGCACATTCTTGACCTTATTACCATTAAACTTCACATTCATAGCAACATTTTCAGATACAACTGCAACAGGTGAAGCACGTTGATTTTCTTCTTGAAGTAACAGAGAATAGGCTTGATTCAAAGTAGGCAAAGGTTGCATCATAAGCATTTGACCTCTTATGCCAGTAAACATCTCGTTCAACCCCATCAAGAACTGGCTCAAACTGTTAATTTGTTCATAACTCTCAATTTTAACACTAACACCACACGTACATGAATTTTCTGCACAGATACACTTAGGTAGTGGAGCCAAAGCATTTAGTTCATCTGTAAGTGTTCTCATTTTAGTAAAATATGCAGTGATGGACATGGAACCTTGAGTAAGAGATGTAAGCTCTTTCTTAAGTTGAAATATACGAGGCACATTTCCTTGAGAAAATCTAATGGCTAGATCCTCCCAAATCTCTCTAGCAGTACTGAAATAGACAACACTGTCTCTGATTTCACTTGACATTGAATTAAGTAGCCAAGAAAGCACCATATCATTACATCGATGCCAAAACTCATACAAAGAAGACGTAGAAACAGGTTTTGGTAGAGATCCATCAATTAAACCAAGTTTATTTTTAGCAGATAACGCTAACTTTATAGATCGACTCCAATGCTGATAATTTTGTGCAGTTAATGATTGAGTAACAAGAGCTATACCAGGATTATCTGAACTCTGAAGGAAGTACGGATGAAAAGCATCAATAACAGAGACATTACTTGTAGATGGATTTGTTGTATTCGATGGATTCGCCATTGATCTGATTGAAGAAACTGCAGCAGAATATGATTGTCTCGGCATGAACACACAGATCTGAGCGAACTATTCAGAGATTATGATCGAGATTAGGCTCTGATACCATGTTACTTAGATGAAATCAACAAATCTTATACATTCCATTGATGAAACAAAGTCTATACAGAGAGATTCTCCAGAGAGATACAATCAAAGAGATATGAACAAGATGCTCTAAAACAGAAAAGAGAGAGAGAGTAGTTAAGAATCTGTTACAATATTAAGTCATCTCTCTTAACTCTATATTACAACTGATCTTGATATATATAGACTATGAAATATCCTACTGATAGTAACAGAATTTGACAGCTATGTCCAGCTCATCAATGTGACAAATAGGCTAACTAACTCTCCACATCAGCATCCTCCATATTGTCTTTATTCTGCAGTGTATCAGTTGTGTATGACTTAACAGGGCCTTCAAGTGAGGGGATGTTAAGGAAAATATACGATGCCGGTAAACTCAACTCCTAACATCTTAATGTTGTGTTTGGTTGGAGTGAATGAAATGGAATGGAATGAGATTTGAAGTATAAAATGAATGAATATTGATTTCTCATTCCATTCCATTCACCCCAACCAAACACAAAATAAGGTTTTAGGAGAATTAGGAGAACTGTAACTTTACAGCATATGTATCGAGTTTTGTATATCAGTGATGGGTTTGCAGCTGTGGAACTAAACTCTAAAGTTCTTGAATCTCGAAACTCGATTGTCATATTTTCTTTTTCTTTAAGCTCCGAAGAAAATTTCACTTGTTTCTAAAGTTGGGATGAAATAAATTTCAACAAATAATTTGTAACTTAAAACTGAGGTCGAGGTGCCCCTTAAATTCCCCCCCCCCTCCTCTTTATCCCAGTGACAGTTTTATAAATATACGGTGACCCCCAAAAACTTAAAAAATGACATTTTTCTTTTTGATCCCCCTAAAAATATATCTATGATGTCCGCCCCTAATCATAAATGGCATAAATTGTAAATTGGGAGAAAAATAATCAATGTATGTAGTTTGTTAAACACCAATACTGTGTAAATTAGCTATCTTGGATTTGAGATGACAAGAATTGGGCCGTCATTTCAAATTCTCCATTTTTTTTACTAATATTTTAATGTCTCGGATTTTCAAATGAAAATGAAATCCAAATCTAAATTCTTTTGGTTATCCAAACATAGTATTTGATCAAATCTAGAATTTCGAATAAAAACCAAGTTCCTAAACAGACCATTATGAAATTAGTGGGCCTTCTTTTTAGTTCCTAGGGTAGGATTCTAATTTATATCAATGATTCCATAATTATATTTCTGAAGATATTGAAACAAGAGAGATCTTTTTACCATTTTCATAGTGTTATTAAATTTTTTTTGACAGGATAGTGTTATCAATTTATTTTTTGACAGTTATGAAATAAAATGAAAAAAAGACACCAATACCTAAATTTTAGATTTACTCCTAAAGTCACTGTACATGTATTTATGTGAACTTAGTAACAATGGGTTCGCTACAGAATGTTGGATTTAATTAGTTGTGGGTTTATCTTGATTCTAATGTAGTTTACCTTTGTTTTTGGTCTGTGTATGCATTAAATTTTGTTGGTAGTGTGATTGAAATCTCATAAACATACAGATCTAAATTCTTCATCTCAAATAACTGACAGGGAAAATATGTAATTGTAGTGCTGTTCCAGGTAAAGTAAGAGAGAACATATGGCTAGGGAACTAAGCAAAGAAACATCTGTCGTGCTATATAATGGTCCGATTAATTTGAACTATGCTGTGACTTCGATATCAGCTGAAGCTACACATGAGGAGGTGCTAAAACAATCCCTTCGAAGTAAATCTCCTCCTGATAAAACAATCCGTGTACATGGATCTGCCATACTCAGTTTTGGAACATCACTTGTTTCTGTGGACACTTTGGTGTATTGTATCGGGGGCTCAAACAGTGATAGGTCCAGTGGTTTCTTAGCTAGCAAAGAGGTCAGAAGGTTTGACCCAAATAAACCAGAACTCGAACTTGATTTCAGTCTCCCACCAATGAATCAGGGTAGATTTTTTCCAGCTGTAGTTGCCATTGAAAAGAAAATATATGCATTTGGTGGACTGAGTCAAACAGATTCTAACGATGCTCCGTATGCCGAGTGCCTGGACACAAATATGCCTAAACATAGGCAGAAATGGAAGCCATTGACGGAACCCCCGTCCCGATTATCGTTAGACTTCCCCCCGTTTGCTATCCTTGTTGGCAGCTCTGACATCTGCATGGGTACTACCATCTTAATTGGCAGCCGACATGTCACCCAAGGCGCACTTCTCTATGGTGTGCAAAATGGGGTTTGGAAGGAGTACTGTTTTAACCCCTTATCTATGTCAACTATCCAGGTTTTAAAACCAGTTAGTGTTGTGTGGGAGAAGACTATCTATTGGGTTGATGAAAGATCCATATATGCCTATGACTTGGACAAAAACATTCTCTACGTGGGGTACACGGATGAGTCAGTGCTTTATGATTTCGATTGTGGGTTTGAAACTACACGTATGGGACCTGTTTTGATGCACTTGCAAGAGAACACTTTCTGTTGCTTTACAGTGTACGTTGAGGACCCATTAGGTCCTTCCAGAACTGGAGTAGTAGAGTGCACTAAATTCCGAGTCACCAAGGATAATCAAGAATCTGGTAATGCAGGGGTTCTGCATCTACATGCTCTGGGCTACCAATCTTATCGATGTAAAAAGATGTGCGAGTTGTCCGGTGTTTTGCGCATGTAAGGAGCTTTTATTCTATATTTTTCTGAAAATTAGATGACTTATAAAGCGAGACAAAGGATCCATTAGAGTGAGTTAGTAAACATAAGGGAATAATAGGATAAATATAATAAGTAAATGTATATATTCGTATAGTAATTTACAGTTTATGCTGAAGTAGTATAGTGTGCAGAAACTATCTGTTAAATTTATTTAATTTAAATTACATGTATTTCGTGCTTTTGAATCTATATTATAATAGGAAAGAGGGTTTGTAAAAGAATTATGCTTCTTTTACATAAGTGTTTCTAGCTAACAAATATTTCAAAATTGTTTTCTGACTTGGGCTGCAGTCAAACAAGACAAGATACAGAATGAAATGACACATAGGTAGACCGAAGTTATGGAGGAGGACGAATATATGGTAAACCTATCCTGCTTTGCTTCACTTTTTTATATTATCTGATAAGATTTTAATTTTTCTTAAAAAATATGCTTCAACAAGTTACAACCAAGTAATTTGTCCTTTAGGGCATGATTTCCCTCCTGTTCTGCAGATATGATGAACCTCTGCGGTCTTCATGTGCCAAGTGCTAAAAGATGGAGAATGTTCTTTTGTAGTAGCTTCTAATGTGGAAGTTGACCTGGTTTCGAACATTGAAATGCTTGGAAGATATATGTTTGTCCGTCTGCTAAGTTTTATTACTTTGTTATTACATGACTTTAGTTCAATCTATTCTACTATTATTATCATTATTATTGAAATGATTAATAGTAGTAAATAGTAGTAGTGTAGATTGTCATTTTAGGCCAAGCAAATTTGTTGTTAAGGATGTCAATCCTTCTACTTTTGAACGTCTTTATTTGCTAACCATGCCTTTAATAAGTGTCAAGTGGGTTTTTGTGTTTTAAGTGGAATTGTAAGACTACTAATGTCAGGTATTACTCTGTTTCGGCTGTATATGAAATTGGAATCAAAAAGCATAATAAAGTATACTTCAGGAATCGAATGAATAATATATTTTGCAATCCATGCAGCTCAACAGGTGGTCAACGAGAGTTTTGCAACATGGTTTGCCTTCAACTCAACTATCTTTGATATGTAGAGCCGTGCCATGTTGTCAAAGAGTACATTGTCCGTGCTGTCTAGACGTTTACAGTGTCACTGAAGCAACCCCAGGTCAAATTATACTTATTAGAAAATGTCTTTCAAAATTCAAGCTGAAGTAGATTTTTTTACACTCGCTGAATTTAAACTACTCGCTTGAATTGACTGAATTTTACATCTATGTATGTATACAAGGGGGAAGTCTTCAGTGAACAAAACAAATAAAAGTAAGAAGCTGAAATTCCCAATGCCGGGAGATCCATGTTCGTTGTATCAATTCCGAAGGCCTCCCCAAGCTGCTACATGTATACGCTTTCCAGTAACTAGTTGTGCAACAGTCGTCAAACCCACTAATATGTTAAGAGCAGTCCAAACAAAAACAATATATAGTACTATTGAAACGCTTGGGCAAGCATCAACTAATGATCTTGGATCAAGAACTAATTTCGTTTTTGGTTGGGAGGAATGGAATGAAATGAAATTCGAAGTATTAAATGATTAAATGTTTAATATTTTTATTTTTTAGTCTAATGCATTCCATTCTTAATCATCTAAATTATAATTTAAACATTCTAATTTGATTAGGGAAATTTAATTTTACCTACATTTTCTCAAAAATTTACTTTCAATTTTCATTAATTTCATCCATTTCATATTTTCACTTACCTTAATCAAACACAACACAAGGGATTAAGTAAAGTTCTAATTTTGCAAGCATCACCAATTCTTTCTATAAAAAGAATATTTCAAAAGCCTTTCAATGGCCTTCGTTCAAATCGCCATTAATCTGTTCATTTCTCTTTATTAACTCTGCTTTTCGAAGACACTTTCGAGGCTAACTACCCGACAGAATTTTGGTGGAATTTTAAACGGAAAAATTGGTGCACAATTTTCCAGGCACTTAGTAATCATGCCTACATAGCAACTCCAATACACTTATATATTTCGTTTAGGTGGACAATTTAAAGATTTTCAATGAAAATGAACTCTCCAATCATCTTTTTCGTCTTATATAATTTTTAGGGGAGAGAAAACTAATCCCAAAATAAGAGCATATCCAATGGTATTAGCTAAAAATTGTTGGCTAAATCAGATAAAATATTGATTATGTAAAATTTGCCGAACCTATAAATGTTGTGTTACAATGGTATATTGGCTATAATGTTTGGTTATATTGTAAATATAGCAGTTATTATTATTATTATTATTATTATTATTATTATTATTATTATTATTATTATTATTATTATTATTTCAGTTTGTTATAAATAGAGAATATTTTTATGAGATAAAATCATAAAAAATCTTCCTTACGGGCCTCTAGAGGTTGGCCAAATATAGCCAACGAAAACAGATTATCTAAATTTTTTGCTAAGGATAATGCCTCATTGGAGTGATTTTTATTTTTTTTACATAATCTTTATAAATTTTATCTATGATATTATTTATTTAATTTTAACTAAAGGATCTTCTCCATTGGAGATGCTATAAGGGAAGCAAAAAAAAAAATCTCCTATTTTTTTTACCTCACCTCCCACTTCAGTATCTCTCTTTATTTTCTTCTCCCGCCATTTATCTCTCTAAATTTTTTAGATGCTAATTAATTACTCCCTCTGTCCCTCTTATTTATTTACATGTTTGGCATGCATTTTAATGTGTATATAAAATATAGTTCAATAATATATTTTTAAAAATTTCTTTTTTTGAATAAAAGTTTAAACATTATATTTTTATTCAGAAGAAAAAAATTAAAAATAAATTATGAAACTATACTTTTTTAGAAGCATTAAAATGTGTGTCACGCCCCCGTCCCCCAATGTAAACAATTGAGGGAGACGTAGGGAGTACTATTTTTAAAAAAAAGGTTAGATAATCATTATTTTAATATATTTTAAAGATCCAAAATAAGAAATCCCAATGAAATTCTGAATTAAGCCATAAGTAACATATTGGTGTAAAATTTAAATTACCATCTATTTTTATGCTAAATTAAATTTATTTCATGTGAATATAAGTGATTAGGGTTGCACAAGGGTAGGGTTAGGGTTAGGGTTGAGTCGGATTTTCATCAAATCCCGATCCAATTCAATTAATTCGGTTTTATAAAAAATCAACCCATTAACTGAAAAAAAAATTTGTAACCCAACCTTAAATTTAATAATCGGAAGAACTTTGCAGAAAATTCCGCACATTGTAGAAAATGTTGCAAAAAGTGTTGCAGAATGTTACAGAAGCTAGAAAGTGTTGATGGAAATTTATAGAGTGGAGAAATTTGTAAAAAATATGTAAAAAATATACAAAATATGTAAAAAATATGCAAACTATTCTGTATTTTATGTAAACGGGTTGGGTTGGATTGAGTAAAGATTAAAATTTGTTAAACTCTTGTTAGGCAGCCGGCCTAGGTTATTTTCAAACTCATACCAAACTTCACCAACCCCCTCCCCCCACCTACTACATTTTTTCTCTTATAAATACCTCCCTCCCCATTCATTCTAAAATACACCAAAATTCTCTCTTCTCTCTCTATAGCTGCTAGATAGTCCGTCTAGTAGGGAAGCCGGTTTAGCCCGCTTTCAGGAAGTGTCGGGATAGAAGGTCCTCGTGCCTAAACTATTCCTTAGGGTACTTGGGTCTGACTGCAGCCATCGGAGGTGGTCCCGCTACATGGGTCTTTCTATCAGGTTGTGTGGCACTGTCCGGGTTGGGAGAGGGAGAGAAGGAAAGGTTGTCGGGAAACAGTGATAGGGGGAGGTTTTGAGATAAACACTTCAGTGAGTTGGGGATATACATAATAGGTATTGTAGGGTTGAATTTTTGTATGAAATTCAAGGGGCCGGATACCCGGATATTGTAATCTCTTTTATCTAGTGTGAAGTTGTTGCTCTTGTGGATGTAGGCTGGGCCGAACCACGTTAAATCTCTTGTCTCTTTTACTGTATTGTTGGTTTGTTGCTTCATTACTATCACGTATATTTGTGGGATCTAAGTGCACATATTTACCAAATCGCTTCCGCATTCGCAGGGAATCGGGAAGATTCCTAACAGTTGGTATCAGAGCTAGTTGTGTCTAAATTATTGGTGCCGAAGGAAAGTCGTTAAGAAAAGTGGTTGTCTAATTTGGCACCGTTTTGACGGAAGTGCTCCCATTGTTTCTTACACTTACCTTGCCAATTGATTTAGTTGTTTGGATTGGTTGTTGTGTGCAAACGGAGATCATGACAAGTATTAAAGGATTCACGGTGACTCCATATGATGGTAAAGGAAGTTTTACTCTTTGGCAGAGAAGGGTAAAGGATATCCTAACCCAACAGAAGCTAGCAAGGGCTTTAAAGGGGAAGGAGGGAAAACCAACAAAGATGAGCGATGAAGATTGGGAGGATGCTGAGTCGCAATGCATGAGTACCATCAGACTATGCATTGCTGATAACATTATCAATAATGTTGTTGACGAAAGCACGCCGAAGGAATTATGATCAAAGTTGGAGACATTGTATCTCGGGAAGAACTTGACTACAAAGTTAAATCTGAAGCGCGAGTTATACAAGCTGAAGATGGCAGCTCAAGGCAATGTTATTGAGCACATGAATGTGTTTAACGGTATTGTTGATCAACTTGAAAAGGTTGATGTAAAATTGGAGGAGGAAGATAAGGCCCTTATTCTTCTTACTTCACTTCCGGAGTCATTCGATCATTTGGTCACAACCATTTTGTACGGAAAGGACACGTTAAAAATGGAGGAGGTTCAGTCAGCACTTTTGTCAAATGCTGGAAGGAAGAACCAGGATGGTGACAAGGACGGAATGACAGTTTTGGCTTTGCGTAATCAAAATAATAGAGGAAGAGGTGCTGTGAGAGGATCTACCAATAGCAGGGGTAAATCCAGATATAGGGAAAAGGGCATGCAGTGCTTTGGTTGCAAGGAGTGGGGTCATATTAGGCCGAATTGTCCGCTTAATAAGGAGGATCCAGATGCATCATTGGCTGTGGTTACTCTCGATTGTGAAGATGTTTGCACCGTCTTCAATCGAGGCACTAGTTCTCCAGGAGAATGGATATTAGACTCAGGGTCATCTTACCATGTATGTGACACCCCCCAAATCCGGGGTCAGAAGATTTGGTTGTCACGCGAAAATCCTCAAAATAAAACATCTGGTTAATAATAATCATTCACTTATGATTGAGCAACACTGGAAATATAACATCTGTGACCCCAAACATACCAAGATCTTTTAAGGTTATAGGGCTAGAAACAAGAATCCAAATTCCATTAAATAAAAAAAATTCATTCTTAACAACATTCTCCTTGATCAAATCTTAAATCACTGGTGTAACTTCGATAAGAAGTACACCAGGCCAACTAGACTAGTACATAATAATAATAAATATTATAACTCAAATATATAAATAGATCTTACACTAAATCCAGAGATCCTGAGCCAAGTCATCTTCGAAATAGCATCACGCTTCTTCTCTTTCTGAGTTGTGCGGATACGTCTCGCCAAACTACCTTACTGAAATGTTAGAATTTACAACAGCAAGTATGAGCGAAAGAAATGCTCAGCAAGCGTATAAAATTTTTGATATAAAACCAGGATAAGTGGGGCATAAAAATTCAACTGAAATGTAAAACAGTTTATAGAGCAAACTGAATCAACAACTGTGATATAATTCAAACCATAACTGAAATCATTTGGCATGTCATAAAAATGAATCATCTGCCAATTCACAATATATAATAGCCATTCGGGCGATATGGATTGGATATATATATATATATATAACTGAACACCATTGCCCCCTGATCAGGTTCTAAGGCAATGGGACCCTCTATACTCCACCGGTATTCTCTTTTTTTTTCCGTGTGTGTATAGTCCGGATTTCTGGGGTACCCAAAATAGGCAAGTAATGTTAGCCTATAGGAAGATGGAATGGTTACCATATCCTCCTTAAATAATGCTGGACCATGACAGCAACCATGGCCTCCTACGCTTAACATATTGCTGGACCATGACATCAACCATGGCCTCCTACGCTTTATCAGTTTCCAATAAATATTGCTGGACCATGACAGCAACCATGGCCTCCTACGCTTTATCATTTTCCAATCCAATAGAGCAATTTCCGAATTCAACAGGAAATGCTTAGTTTTAAATACTGGTCACATCCTTATTATTTACTACGATAATAAGGATATGAAGAGTTTATCTTAAACAATTCCCCACATCAAAGGTACCAATATCAAGCAACTGTATTCGCACAAAAATATTTAAGAATCACGAATAGCTCTGAACAATAGCTATTCGTCATGATATGAATCAATGAAACATAAAATAAAAAGTGTTTAGGATGATTAAGAAAATACTTGCCTCTGGTCCTTAGCTGTTGCGCAAAGTCGAAGTAACACATCTATCTTCTTCTTCTATCTTACGGCATCACAATTTCTATTATAATCATTCGTTGGTTTGACGCTCTTGCGATTACCACGAGTCTGATCCGTTGACATCGAGCCCGCGCATCTACTTCAATATCTCTGTCGGAAGAAAATAATTGGAAATGTCCCCTTTGAACATAGACGTTTTCCCGGTGTTAAAACACCTCACAAGTAAACCATCAATTCCATAAACAATACTTTCATCTTCAACCTTCTTTATCACAATCCACAAACAATATTGTATCCATCTCCAACCTTCTTCATAACCCACAAAGAATATTTCATCCACCTCCAACTTCCTTTATTAAACATTTACTTATCTCCGCTGACAAACCTAAGTCAATATTCAACAATTAATCCTTGCGAAAATAAACGATATCACCATCGTTGCTAGTAAATTAAAGAAACCATCATCTACTCTTAATGACATCTTATAATATAACCCATATAAACAATTAAGCACACATTAAATATATATCGGTCACAACTCAATTTATAACCTAACCCTTGATACTTAATACCTTAATAATTCACATTACACGTAACGAGACTCAATAAGTAGATCACATAATCATATTAGGATTCATTATCACTGAACAATCTAACTAACACGACACGTAATATAAATTGAAATTCTTTTGGCAAAATATTTCGTCATCTATTGACAATATAGATTAAAAATTCTAAAGTCGACTCACTCTATTATTAGAAATATTTTTGATTAAATTTAAATGACTTAAATCATTTTTAGAAGTAAATCGAATAATTAAATCAAATTAAAATAATCAATTAATCCCCGGTTTAAACAAATAAATAATCCTCAAAACACAATTAATCCTAGAGATAAATTATAAATCCTCAAATTAAATACATATATATATGTCACGTAAATAATCAACACATAGCAGATACGCCTCACAAATAAAAGAGCACTCAAATTATTATTATAATATTTAAAAGTATTTTTAGAATAATTAAAAGAATTTTAAAAGATTTAAATACCCTTTTTGAATCAAAAACGATTTCTAATAAACCCTCTGAGTAATTATTGGATCTCCAAAATATTTTAACAAATATTTAATCCGGGTTTATAAATAATTTTAGAATTTTAAAACTATTTTTACCGTTCCCGGATTATTTTTTTAGGATTTAAAACAATTTCTTTCTATTTTAAATTACTTTTAAACAGAAAATTGGTTAATTAAAAATTAAATAATCCTAAATAAATTAATTAGAGTCAAGTAATAATTAATTAATGAGATTATCTAATAAATAATTACATTTATTAGATAATCAAATTAATTAAATCATTATTTGAGATTAATTAATATAATTAAAAGTATTTAATTCTTAATTATTTTTGAATTAAAATAAATAAATAAATAAAAGAAATTAAAAACAGAATTCAGAAATAAATTCTGAATTTACAAAACATTTTCAGAAAATAATTTTTTCCTGAATTTTATAACTAAATTCAGAATTATTTAATGATTTAAAAGTAATTAAAAGTAAATAAAAGTAAAAATAATTGGTAAAAAGTTGAAATCACTTTTCTTTTCACCACACTAACTGAAAAGGGATCAAAAACGGGTCATGGAAACGGGTCACGAAGAACGGATCCGGGTCGCCAAGAACAACCCGCCGGAAACTGGGTTTTCCAGAATCCGGCCGGCGTCCGGCCACCGGAAAACGACGGCAACATCATAAAACACGGCGCACACACTTGTTTCTACAGTCTAACACCTCTGATATCACTATCACATAACAACAACGTTGTTAAACCAATAATAATGATCGAAACTCGACCGAAAACGACCAACCGTGGCCATCTCCGGCGAGCTCGACCAAAACTCCGGTGAAACTCCGATTTGCTTAAATCGGGAACTAAACTCCACGTTTTATATACCAAAATGAAGCTAAGCACTTGTACAATCAAACCCCTAACCTCTTAAACACAACATATCATCACAAGGAACGGTATAATCCTTTGAAAATTCGGTTTAAAAACTTAATTCGTATATCACCAAATTGAACACAAACGTATCAATTGAATACATCAATTAACTCCCTAGGATCATGGGAAGCTATACAAACCATCAAAACAATCAACAAATCTCTTAAACAAAAAGCCCCAAATTTTGCACATAAACCCTAGAATTTCGAATTAAAACAGAAATTTGAATTCAACACATACACGCATATACACACCCACATATTCAGGTAGTACAGCATATGAGATTCAATTTGGTTATTCATATGAGAGATTTGGATCCCGAAATCACCTTCAAAAGTGAGTTTGATTCTCAAGAACACCAAGAACAAAGTTTCCAGAATTTCCCTGAAAATTAAATCAGAAAATCTGATTTTCTGATAATTTTAGTAAATAAAAATAATTTAACGGATATTTATATTAAATCAAAATTAATACCCCAAAAATATTTTTAACCCCTAATTAAACTTATTAAGCCTTAAAAATAATTTTTATGGGATAAAAATGTAAAAATTTTATTTTTAAACAAATATAATATAAATACCAAAATTCCCCAAAAATTACGAATATTACAAAAATTACAACATAATGCATTTTTAAACATCCTATTATTATAAAAAAATAATTTTTTTCAAAAACAAGGCCTCGAATTCAGTATAGGGGCTGGATCCGGAAATTAAAACGCGAAATAATTGTATTCTAAAAATTTAAAAATTACAGAAAAATAGAATAAAATATTCTATGATACACAGAAGTCACATAACACGTATGGGATAACTTTCTTATTTAATAAAAATCATAACGCGTTTAAATGCATTAAAAATAAACTAACACACATTAAAATCAACTAAAATTATATTTTAATATAATAAATTACACGTAATTTTCCGGGTCGTTACATTCTTCCCCCCTTATAAGGATTCCGTCCTCGGAATCAGCTAAGGCAACTAGTAGGGTTCCTTAACTCCTTCATTATCAATACTTGCTTTGCAAAACTGGGGATTATGTCCTTTCGTAAACAACTTTTCCAAAATCTCAATTCAACTATAGGATCTCTATCTGATACAGTCATTACTGGAGTCGTACAACCCATCGTTATTCTTTTCAAATATGGTTCGACCAACTTTCCATTAACATAATATCCTTGAAAGAGAGAGAGAGTGAACTGATTCCGTTGCGAATCTAATTTCTATCTGCGAATTTCGCTTATCCTGACCTGATTGGCATACCCTTGAAATTCAATAGAGATAACAAGAATCATGAAATTTTGAAGAGAACAGATTCCGAATCATAGCAAATGTCCCACAACTGTGGTTATGAATTTTATGAATTTTAAAGCAACCTGATTTGAAATAAGAGAATAACTGAGAGATCAATATGATCACATG
The DNA here is from genome assembly GCA_037693485.1 of Kitagawia praeruptora. NCBI lineage: Eukaryota > Viridiplantae > Streptophyta > Magnoliopsida > Apiales > Apiaceae > Kitagawia > Kitagawia praeruptora. Next base: position 42,550,444 of record CM075351.1, read on the forward strand.
AACCCGACGTTGTGTGTCTTACCTCCGACATTTACAAATAAAGGTGGCCAGCCTTCTTGTAATACACAACACACCAGTGATGGCGTCCCATCCAACTTCTATCACACAGACAGATATACCTGGTGTCCCCTATAATAGGGTTGTTCATCTCAATTGAAGTAGAGAAGTATGAAAGAAATTCCAAAGATGTTATTTTCCAAAAAGAAGAACTAGGAAGAAAGTACCGAACAAGTGGTACTATATTGCAAATAAAGTTATTAACCATTGGAAAAACCAAAAAAAGTTGAAAGTCTCAGAAATTTGAAAGTAGGTTTCATAATAACCTCTGAAACAATTGAAATCCCAAAATGGAGGTTGAACACAAGTGTCAAAATGTCATTGTTTAAAAGAGGGAATATGTCTTTTAACGAATACCTCTTTAGGAGGGAAATCAAAGTAATTCATAGAAAGGAAAGGTATTGCCAAGGTCTCTACTTATGCCTTCTTTGTCAGTTCCTTCGATAGCTCGTCATTCGATTTTAATCGTCTTCCTTTCCACGTTGTACCGAGATCGATATCGTTTGTCATCGTCAACTCGTAATAAATCTCTAAGATTCCACAATAGACATCTCCATTCGCAAGGCGGTCTATCCAGTTTAGCACAACTATCTCAAACGAGTACCCCAATCTTAACTTACTAATTGGTACTATATCCAATAGTCCAACACGAACTCTACATGAGCTCTGACGTTCCTTACTTAACTATACACACTCCTACACACTCTCGTTTCTAGTTTACTATAACCCTGCTCTGATACCAACTGTGACACCCCCCAAATCCGGGGTCAGAAGATTTGGTTGTCACGCGAAAATCCTCAAAATAAAACATCTGGTTAATAATAATCATTCACTTATGATTGAGCAACACTGGAAATATAACATCTGTGACCCCAAACATACCAAGATCTTTTAAGGTTATAGGGCTAGAAACAAGAATCCAAATTCCATTAAATAAAAAAAAATTCATTCTTAACAACATTCTCCTTGATCAAATCTTAAATCACTGGTGTAACTTCGATAAGAAGTACACCAGGCCAACTAGACTAGTACATAATAATAATAAATATTATAACTCAAATATATAAATAGATCTTACACTAAATCCAGAGATCCTGAGCCAAGTCATCTTCGAAATAGCATCACGCTTCTTCTCTTTCTGAGTTGTGCGGATACGTCTCGCCAAACTACCTTACTGAAATGTTAGAATTTACAACAGCAAGTATGAGCGAAAGAAATGCTCAGCAAGCGTATAAAATTTTTGATATAAAACCAGGATAAGTGGGGCATAAAAATTCAACTGAAATGTAAAACAGTTTATAGAGCAAACTGAATCAACAACTGTGATATAATTCAAACCATAACTGAAATCATTTGGCATGTCATAAAAATGAATCATCTGCCAATTCACAATATATAATAGCCATTCGGGCGATATGGATTGGATATATATATATATATATATAACTGAACACCATTGCCCCCTGATCAGGTTCTAAGGCAATGGGACCCTCTATACTCCACCGGTATTCTCTTTTTTTTTCCGTGTGTGTATAGTCCGGATTTCTGGGGTACCCAAAATAGGCAAGTAATGTTAGCCTATAGGAAGATGGAATGGTTACCATATCCTCCTTAAATAATGCTGGACCATGACAGCAACCATGGCCTCCTACGCTTAACATATTGCTGGACCATGACATCAACCATGGCCTCCTACGCTTTATCAGTTTCCAATAAATATTGCTGGACCATGACAGCAACCATGGCCTCCTACGCTTTATCATTTTCCAATCCAATAGAGCAATTTCCGAATTCAACAGGAAATGCTTAGTTTTAAATACTGGTCACATCCTTATTATTTACTACGATAATAAGGATATGAAGAGTTTATCTTAAACAATTCCCCACATCAAAGGTACCAATATCAAGCAACTGTATTCGCACAAAAATATTTAAGAATCACGAATAGCTCTGAACAATAGCTATTCGTCATGATATGAATCAATGAAACATAAAATAAAAAGTGTTTAGGATGATTAAGAAAATACTTGCCTCTGGTCCTTAGCTGTTGCGCAAAGTCGAAGTAACACATCTATCTTCTTCTTCTATCTTACGGCATCACAATTTCTATTATAATCATTCGTTGGTTTGACGCTCTTGCGATTACCACGAGTCTGATCCGTTGACATCGAGCCCGCGCATCTACTTCAATATCTCTGTCGGAAGAAAATAATTGGAAATGTCCCCTTTGAACATAGACGTTTTCCCGGTGTTAAAACACCTCACAAGTAAACCATCAATTCCATAAACAATACTTTCATCTTCAACCTTCTTTATCACAATCCACAAACAATATTGTATCCATCTCCAACCTTCTTCATAACCCACAAAGAATATTTCATCCACCTCCAACTTCCTTTATTAAACATTTACTTATCTCCGCTGACAAACCTAAGTCAATATTCAACAATTAATCCTTGCGAAAATAAACGATATCACCATCGTTGCTAGTAAATTAAAGAAACCATCATCTACTCTTAATGACATCTTATAATATAACCCATATAAACAATTAAGCACACATTAAATATATATCGGTCACAACTCAATTTATAACCTAACCCTTGATACTTAATACCTTAATAATTCACATTACACGTAACGAGACTCAATAAGTAGATCACATAATCATATTAGGATTCATTATCACTGAACAATCTAACTAACACGACACGTAATATAAATTGAAATTCTTTTGGCAAAATATTTCGTCATCTATTGACAATATAGATTAAAAATTCTAAAGTCGACTCACTCTATTATTAGAAATATTTTTGATTAAATTTAAATGACTTAAATCATTTTTAGAAGTAAATCGAATAATTAAATCAAATTAAAATAATCAATTAATCCCCGGTTTAAACAAATAAATAATCCTCAAAACACAATTAATCCTAGAGATAAATTATAAATCCTCAAATTAAATACATATATATATGTCACGTAAATAATCAACACATAGCAGATACGCCTCACAAATAAAAGAGCACTCAAATTATTATTATAATATTTAAAAGTATTTTTAGAATAATTAAAAGAATTTTAAAAGATTTAAATACCCTTTTTGAATCAAAAACGATTTCTAATAAACCCTCTGAGTAATTATTGGATCTCCAAAATATTTTAACAAATATTTAATCCGGGTTTATAAATAATTTTAGAATTTTAAAACTATTTTTACCGTTCCCGGATTATTTTTTTAGGATTTAAAACAATTTCTTTCTATTTTAAATTACTTTTAAACAGAAAATTGGTTAATTAAAAATTAAATAATCCTAAATAAATTAATTAGAGTCAAGTAATAATTAATTAATGAGATTATCTAATAAATAATTACATTTATTAGATAATCAAATTAATTAAATCATTATTTGAGATTAATTAATATAATTAAAAGTATTTAATTCTTAATTATTTTTGAATTAAAATAAATAAATAAATAAAAGAAATTAAAAACAGAATTCAGAAATAAATTCTGAATTTACAAAACATTTTCAGAAAATAATTTTTTCCTGAATTTTATAACTAAATTCAGAATTATTTAATGATTTAAAAGTAATTAAAAGTAAATAAAAGTAAAAATAATTGGTAAAAAGTTGAAATCACTTTTCTTTTCACCACACTAACTGAAAAGGGATCAAAAACGGGTCATGGAAACGGGTCACGAAGAACGGATCCGGGTCGCCAAGAACAACCCGCCGGAAACTGGGTTTTCCAGAATCCGGCCGGCGTCCGGCCACCGGAAAACGACGGCAACATCATAAAACACGGCGCACACACTTGTTTCTACAGTCTAACACCTCTGATATCACTATCACATAACAACAACGTTGTTAAACCAATAATAATGATCGAAACTCGACCGAAAACGACCAACCGTGGCCATCTCCGGCGAGCTCGACCAAAACTCCGGTGAAACTCCGATTTGCTTAAATCGGGAACTAAACTCCACGTTTTATATACCAAAATGAAGCTAAGCACTTGTACAATCAAACCCCTAACCTCTTAAACACAACATATCATCACAAGGAACGGTATAATCCTTTGAAAATTCGGTTTAAAAACTTAATTCGTATATCACCAAATTGAACACAAACGTATCAATTGAATACATCAATTAACTCCCTAGGATCATGGGAAGCTATACAAACCATCAAAACAATCAACAAATCTCTTAAACAAAAAGCCCCAAATTTTGCACATAAACCCTAGAATTTCGAATTAAAACAGAAATTTGAATTCAACACATACACGCATATACACACCCACATATTCAGGTAGTACAGCATATGAGATTCAATTTGGTTATTCATATGAGAGATTTGGATCCCGAAATCACCTTCAAAAGTGAGTTTGATTCTCAAGAACACCAAGAACAAAGTTTCCAGAATTTCCCTGAAAATTAAATCAGAAAATCTGATTTTCTGATAATTTTAGTAAATAAAAATAATTTAACGGATATTTATATTAAATCAAAATTAATACCCCAAAAATATTTTTAACCCCTAATTAAACTTATTAAGCCTTAAAAATAATTTTTATGGGATAAAAATGTAAAAATTTTATTTTTAAACAAATATAATATAAATACCAAAATTCCCCAAAAATTACGAATATTACAAAAATTACAACATAATGCATTTTTAAACATCCTATTATTATAAAAAAATAATTTTTTTCAAAAACAAGGCCTCGAATTCAGTATAGGGGCTGGATCCGGAAATTAAAACGCGAAATAATTGTATTCTAAAAATTTAAAAATTACAGAAAAATAGAATAAAATATTCTATGATACACAGAAGTCACATAACACGTATGGGATAACTTTCTTATTTAATAAAAATCATAACGCGTTTAAATGCATTAAAAATAAACTAACACACATTAAAATCAACTAAAATTATATTTTAATATAATAAATTACACGTAATTTTCCGGGTCGTTACAATGTATGTTCCGAGAGGGGGCATTTTGACAAATTCCAAGATACAAAGAATGAAACAGTTTCTTTGGCTGATGGATCTACTTGTGAGATCAAGGGGATTGGAATTGTGAAAATCAAAATGTTCGATGGAATAGTTCGCAGCTTGAACGGGGTAAGATATGTGCCTAAGCTGAGGAAGAATCTAATATCTATCGGTCGGTTAGCTTCAGAAGGCTACAGATGCTCTGTAGTAGGGGGAGCTATGAATATTAAAAGAGGCCGTGTGGTTCGGATAAAGGGAGAGCTACGTGGGGGAATATATCGTCTGATTAGTACGTGGCCAGAACGTACTGGAATTTCGAAAATCTGGTTATCTCGTGCACGAGGGAAGAGTGACTTGAAGGATACTGCTGCGGTTGTATTACCTTCCAGTCTAGACGATGGTGCAAAGACTGCTGGGATGGATGCCTGGTCGAAGGGCTTCCACGACATCAACGAGTAGTTGGTGTGTTGCAGCTGCATATGGGCATCGATCAACACGAATCAAGTGAGCAGTGAACCATGCAACAGATTGATTTGTTTGATATGCAGTTGGGGAGTAAATGAAAGATCGATGGTCACACTTGTGTGTGTGATGGTCACACTTGCGTGTGTGATGGACTACATATGGGATTGGCCGACGTGAATCAAGTGAGTATAGTGTATACAACAGATTGCTTCACATGTATGTAGTTGGACAAATAGAGGTCAATGGTACACTTGTGCGTATAGCAAGTGGGCATTCGAGAATGAATGTGCAAACTAGGGTATAGTTTGGAGTCTTGGACTCGGGGGGGGGGAGTTTTGTCATAGGGAATGATATGGATCGAGGAAAAGTTGGAGTTGTGCCAACAGGGCGCAGGTATGGAGTGCAAGTGAAGAGCTGTGAGTTTGGAAAGAGGGGGAGATTGTTAGGTAGCCGGTCTAGGTTATTTTCAAACTCATACCAAACTTCACCAACCCCCTCCCCCCACCTACTACATTTTTTCTCTTATAAATACCTCCCTCCCCATTCATTCTAAAATACACCAAAATTCTCTCTTCTCTCTCTATAGCTGCTAAATAGTCCGTCTAGTAGGGAAGCCGGTTTAGCCCGCTTTCAGGAAGTGTCGGGATAGAAGGTCCTCGTGCCTAAACTATTCCTTAGGGTACTTGGGTCTGACTGCAGCCATCGGAGGTGGTCCCGCTGCAGGGGTCTTTCTATCAGGTTGTGTGGCACTGTCCGGGTTGGGAGAGGGAGAGAAGGAAAGGTTGTCGGGAAACAGTGATAGGGGGAGGTTTTGAGATAAACACTTCAGTGAGTTGGGGATATACATAATAGGTATTGTAGGGTTGAATTTTTGTATGAAATTCAAGGGGCCGGATACCCGGATATTGTAATCTCTTTTATCTAGTGTGAAGTTGTTGCTCTTGTGGATGTAGGCTGGGCCGAACCACGTTAAATCTCTTGTCTCTTTTACTGTATTGTTGGTTTGTTGCTTCATTACTATCACGTATATTTGTGGGATCTAAGCGCACATATTTACCAAATCGCTTCCGCATTCGCAGGGAATCGGGAAGATTCCTAACAACTCTTACCCAACCCAATTAGTTTGGATTTTTAAAAAATTAACTCATTTAATTCACAGTTTTGAATGGTTCAATTTGATCAATTAAAAGAGGATCAGTTTGGATCGATTTTCAAAACCCATGTAGTCCTGTAAACCATAAGTGTAATTTTATTTCCTAAAGACAAGCTCGTGATTATAAGCTTTTCATAGCATTTTACTTCACTTGAAGTTGATTTCTATGTACTGATTACAGTAGACCATGCTGCTTGCTTTAAGTTCACAATGAAAACCTATTCAATGAAAGAAAACATATACTCCCTCCATCCTATTGATTTGTTATCATTTTAATCATTTTAAAATAGGGTGTCTGACACGCATTTTAAGGTAAATTTTTAGGATGGTTCCATAACTTATTTTTAAAATTTTCTTTTTGTATAACAATTCTATTTTTATACAATTTTTTTTAAAAAATAAGTTATAAAATTATCCTTTACATTTTTTTTTAAAAAATAAGTTATAAAATTATCCTTAAAATCCATATTAAAATGTGTGTCTGACAAAAAAAATTCAAATCAAAAGGACGGAAGGAGCAGCTAACAAGCTCAACTATTTGAAATCGTGATTATGGGATGAGAATTTGCATTGATTATAATTGTAGAAAAGTAGCAAAACTTAGGACAAGGAAGCTAAGAGAATATTGTAACTCACTGTTTGAAAACAGAGACATCCATGAAAGAAGTACAGAGTATCTCTGCAGTAAAGAACATTTCAGACCTCTAATGCAAATACTGCCTTATATTTAAAGGGTCCTGTTAACAACAGCCCTTAGGGCTATGTTTAAGGATTAATTTTTGCCATGTGGTGGATTTTTATTGGATGATTTATGTGAATGCATGGGGGCACATACTTTTTTGCAAGTGGGGCACAACCTTGAGCCAATTAAAAACTATCACATAACACCTTAACCATAGCCCTAAGGGCTGTGGTTAACATTTTCCATATTTAAAAACTGATTATTATTTTTTTTTTATCGTAGGCTATGCGAGAAGAAGAAAATAAAAGCCTACCCAGTTGCTAGTGATGTTTGTGATAATGATAGCCCAAGTGGCCATTTCTGAAATAAAAGGCGTACGTACTGGAGGTAGCTTGCTCTTGTCGAGAGGAGAATCAGATTTCCCAGCTTGGATTAATCGCAGTTCTGATATGCTAATAATCATAGAATTGCTACCTTGTGGATCATTTGTCACGCGAAACGCCCAGATAGTTAGCCATGGCAATCCCAGAGATGATAAGAGAAAGAAAAGACCAGATGATCCAATAACATTTCCAAGATGAAAGCCATTAGCCACCCATGGATAAACCGACAGCAGTTGCTTTTACATGGCTGGGAAACCACCTAAAGCATGAAGACAAAATAGAATTTATTTGCTTGATATGTTATGTCATGTCTGTTAGTTTAAATTGAAAGCTAGAAGAAGAACAAATGCTGAACTGATTTGTTTATTAACTAAGAACTTAATTGTTACAGCAAAAAGACTCTATGGAACTGGAAAACAGCACACTGGTGTGCACTACCCTAATATTCAGCAACTACTAAACCCACTAATCAATAACTGAATCTAAAATAGAGGACTCAAACAACCACGACTAAACAACCACAACTAATAGCTACTCCGTAGTTGACAATTCCTAAAGAATAGGACTTATTTCTGACTCAATAAAATAGAAAATATAATTATTTTAACAATGTCGACCTGAACTGTACATATACTACACGTATCGACTAAATTTCAGAATCAAGTTGGATCATTTAACTTTTCATATTTAATCATGCATTACCTTGATAACAGAGTGTTCATTGATGGTAATTGGTAAAGCTACTCCACCGGCCAATCGAGAGAAAGCAAAGGCCGGTGGTTGTGTGATTTGCAGCCCATAGTGTAAGTGGCCAAAGACTACAATGTTGGGCTTTCCAAGCAGGTCTTAACTCCACATTAGTATGATATCTCCACATTAGAATGATATTGTCTGCTTTGGGTTGGGTCGGCCCGTACGAATTTGTTTTTGGATAATTCTCAAAATGCCTCATATTAATGGAGTTAACTGGCTGATTATTAACTAGCAATCTGTCTCTCCCACAAACGATGTGGGACAACTCCTACCATACAAAGGCCACCCCCCAAGCAATCACTTTCCTGCCTCCATATTTGTCTACCAAGGTTCCTCGATTACTGATGAAAATATGTATCCCCAAAGAAATGAAGAATATTCACATAGCCGTCTGTGCGTCTGTTTAGAGTATGAGACCCTGTATATATTGACCGACAGTTTGCACTACCTGCATGTAACTTGGAATGGCTAAAGTTTAAAAAACTGATACTAGTAATTGCTCCCTGTATAATTATGTTTACTTGTCGAATCATTTCTAATCGATCTATTCCTTTTTCTATCTCTTGATAGCAAACACAGGTGAGAGTTGAGGAAGTGATCATGATATTTGATACATCTGTCGATTCCAAACTACATAAAGGCTTACATATGGCAGAGCTTTCTCAAGTCTCAACTCATGTTTAGCAGCCAAAAGTTTGCATTCCCTGGAACATTAGATCATGGCACAGAATAGATGCTTATTATAGAAGCTTCCCAATTTGGTTGAGATTCTGAGATTCGGAAAGGAACTAGTTTACACTTGATAGCACAAAACATACAAATGTGAAATGTCCTGCTATCGTAACAGAGACAGAGATTTTACCTTCGTAAGATCGGTTCCTAGTTAAAAAGGATTTTGATCAAAAAATTTCATGGCAAAGTGGGATTTGTTGCAATGCTGGTTTATGTTTTCTCCGGAGAGTTTTGTGTAGTGAATGTTTCGATTTTCTTTTTCTGCAAAGTGTTGTATGGGGAGCGACTAGTACATTTCCTATTAGTGAATAAGTGGTTTAATGTTATCACCGAATGGTGCTGTTGTTTAACTAATAGAGATAATTTGTGTGCGATCCTGACAAACACAGGATTTGGAAGTGTAAGATGCATGTTGATCATCCGAAGAATACCTTTACTTGTCACAGTGATACAGTCACTCACTGGAAAAAGTATAAAATGAATTACAAGACGTCAAGACAAAATGTATATACACCTATACAAGTTACATGCATTGACTTTAAGCCTCTAAATAATGAATCCAATTTGTTCCATAGATAAATACTACATATATATATTTTTTTGTATCCTGAGATTTGCCTAGAGATAAACTGTGAACTGAAGACGGTCACATTCTCGTCTTAAAGTTTTCGAAGCAATTCACTTCGCATTTGAAGAGGTATGAGTTGTTCTGTAATTTATGATATATATATGTGCTCGACTCTAAAAAACACGCTCTCCTGTAGCATAGAGATTCCAGAAGATGGCTGAAGCAAAGTACAGGCACGCTGTGACACTAAGGAATGCTTGAAAAGATCCGAGCCATTGCACAAAGTAACCTGTTCCAATGGTGCTGACTATTGCTGCCAATGTCCCGGCTGAGTTTGATATCCCTGTTGGCAGAATTTATAGCGAAATATAGTCATTACCAGCCAACTCACGAAATGCAAATTATTAGACAGTAGAGATTAAAAAAAAATCTGAGAACATACCATGTAGAAATCCTGCATACTGGGGTGCAATATCCTGGTCAAACAACGATGAAAACTATTTTAGATCATCAGCACTAGATGAAAAGTACACCACAGAAGAATTTTACGAAATTAAGGAAAATATGCAATGAAGGTTCTGTTAGTTCTGAATGCAGCGTCAGTAGTTCTTACCTGCATATTTAGCAGAAAGCCTGCTTGGCTAAAAGAGCTTAGGCTTAGAGCTATAGTCATCAATATGGATGCAACTATCGGTGTCTTGGCAAAGTTCAAACATAGTAATGCTATTCCAGGACCAATGAAGCCGATAGACTGCCATTAACAACATATCTTTGTTAATAATTTAACTCAGAACAAGAATGCTCTATCTGGTACGTTCTTAGCCAAAATTTACTCTAATGAAGTTACCTGCATAACTTTCCTAGTAAAAGTTATCGATTTTCCCGATTTAATTAAAGAATCTGACATTGCTCCAGCAATGTATCCTGAAATTGCCATTGTTCCCCATGGGACAGCACTAAACCCTGCTGCTTGCTTCAAGTTCACATTGAAAACCTATTTAATGAAACAAAACATTTATCAAAAAATTGCATCGATTTTAATCGGAGAAAAGTAAGAAAACTTAGGAAAAGGAAGCCAAGATGATATTTTAAGTTGTAACTCACTGTTTTAAAATACACAGGCATCCAAGAAAGAAGTACAAAGTATCCCTGCACAAAAAAAATCTTTCAGATCTACTAATGCAAACGCTGCCTTAAATTTAGAAGTTGAATTTTTTATTGAAAGCTATGTGAGAAGAAGAAAATAGAAGCTTACCCAGTTGTTAGTGATGTTTGCAATAATGATAGCCCACGTGGCCATTTTTGAAAATAAGAGGCGTACTGGAGGTAGCTTGCTCTTGTCGAGAGGAGAATCGGATTTCCCAGCTTGGATTAATCGCAGTTCTGATATGCTAATAGAATTGCTATCTTGTGGATCATTTGTCACGCGAAATGCCCAGATAGTTAGCCATAGCAGTCCTAGAGATGAGAAGAGAATGAAAGGACCAGATAATCCTACGGTTGACATAGCCAGAGGTGTAAGTAATAGGCCCATAACATTTCCAAGATGAAAGCCACCCATGGATAAACCAACAGCAGTTGCTCTTTCATGACTGGGAAACCACCTAAAGTATGAAGACAAATCAGTATTTGTTTGCTTCATATATTATGTTATTTATATGTCCAGCATTTGAGACTGGAACTGAACGTTTACTAAATGTATCAGACTAAGTTTCTAAATCAATTTGGGTTTAAATTTTCAAAATAAAAAATCACGCATTACCTTGATAAAAGAGTGTTCATTGATGGTAAAGCTACTCCTTCAGCCAATCCAAAGAAAGCCCTAACAGCTAAAAGGCTGAATGTTGAGTGACTTGCAGCCCATGGCGTAAGTAGTGTGGCCAAAGACCACAAGGCCACCCCCCAAGCAATCACTTTCTTGCCTCCATATTTGTCTACCAAGGCTCCTCCAATTACTGATGAAAATATGTATCCCCAGAGAAATGATGACTGTTCACAAGGTAAAAAGCAAACGAAACATACCATCAGCACTTTGGATGATCAAACAAATACCAAAGCGAAGGCTTCTAACCCTCCAATGCTGATTATATTCATTTTTAGTTAAAAGTGTAAAATCCTTGCAACATTATACTACATTTCCTTATTCCACCTTGTGATGAGCACATATAATAGTCTATTACATCTTTAAACATACCACCATTGCCATAGGTTTCATCTGGTCTATGTCTGTGAAATCGATGAAGAAAACAGCTATAATCATCTTTCATGTGTTATCATACATATTACTTTATCAGCAGCTGAAGAATTGTTTATCTTCCTACACATTTCTGGTGCACTGCATCAGAGCAAACAATAATTCTTCTTCTATGCACATTAGCCACCTTATAAAATGGTCACATTGTTACTTACTTTTTAGCAGCTGATAATTCAGATAAATCTAGAAACTTAACAAAACCCTCGGTTGTCTACACAATTAAAACAAGAGTAACTTTATTTGGGGGGGGGGGGGGTTTAGACTCATGGTTAGCTCAACTATCACAATTTTCATCTAATAAGTAATAGGGAAATGTTATTTCCAGAGCAATATTTGTAGCATATGCCCCTTACATTCACAAAGTGTTGCATATTGTGATACAATATGCAACAAATAGCTCTGGAAATAACATTTCCCTAAGTAATAACTTTACACTATTATTTTAATTATAAATATGATATGTTGGTAAGTCGAATCTCAAGTTTTGAAAATATGGTAACTTAACATGGTACGAGAGAACCCATAGGTCCTGAGTTCTAATCCTAACAACCCAAAATAATCGAATTTTTTTTGAGTCGGTGGCGCGAAATAGGCCTGTAATGATCCGCTGTTCAAACATGGGTAAGTCAAGTGAGGGACTAATTCACACACCTCACCAAACAAGTATCAACACACCTATACTAAGCACTAACAAGTAGAGTATTAACACATAAGCTTGTGTGTGAATGTGCTGTATTAGTACTAATTCACAAGTTTACCTGAACAATACCCAAGAAAGAGCTGCTCCAACCATGTTTAGCAGCAAGAGGAACAATAGCAACAGACATAACAACTCTATCTGCATTACACAAACTCATAACACATGCCATTAAACCTACCACCTTCAATCTCTCTGGTATTACAAATTTACCTTCCTCTCCTCTCCCACCTACCAATATTCCCCTCTCTATCCCCTCAGCAGTGCATCTCACCCCCACCCCTCTCTGCTTCTTCTCACCATTCTTCTTCAAAACACAACCACCATCATTTCTACTAATCCTTCTCTTATCCCCATTAAAAGATGCTAAATTTCCCAACTTTCTTTGAAAGTTGTGATCAAATCCTAAATGGGTCTTTCTAAAACTAACTAATCTTGATTGGGTATTGGAAAAATTTGACAAATGTATAGTAGAATTTGTGGGATTAACTGTGGCCATTTTAGCAGAAAAGAAACAGAGCAAGTTTCTAAAAACATGCACTCTTTCTATGTGTCATTGCAGTAGTATAGGTACAACTACTACAATTATATATACACAAGCAATGTTTTTATTTCAAGGGATGAATTTGTAGACAAGAATGAATAGTTTGAGTTGAATAAAATAGGGGGTTGGTAAGATGAGAGATTCAACTATTCAAGTACACTTCCTGATTCTTCAAACGTGATTTCATTACCTAATTTTTTTGTTGTCCGTTATAGTCATGAGTGGGACCCCTTACCATTTTGTAGAAAAATGTAGTACAACATATTTTGTTAGGTGAGTAGTTTGGTTGGTGAATTTACTTCATGAAATTTACCAAAGTTTCGCATTCTTCTCGAATATTATAAAAATGTTTAGAAAACCAAATTTCTAGTTAGACCAACTATTCCTTTTACAATCAAAAAACTAAAATAGATTACACTAAAATTTAACATACCAAATAGATGCACCGATTATGGTTATAACTTGAAGTTTTTAGTAATTTTTATAATTAAAAAATTCCTAAATTCGAAGAATCTAAGGTAGGTGTATTTAATCAAAATTTTGAAGATTTGTTTTTTGAATTTTAAAATTCAGGTTTCTTCATTTTGAATTTTAAATAATAAATTAAATCTGAAGGTATTCATTTAAAAATTTTAAAAAATTTCTAAAATCTTAGAATATTCAATCAAAATTTTAAAAATTACTTTAAAATCTGATGATATTCACTAAAGATTTGAAACAATCTTTTAAAATCTGATAATGTTCAAAAAGTCGTGAATTTTTTTAGATTCTAAAAATCTTAGATTTTCATGAATTTCTTATTTTTTTTATATATTTTGAAATTTGATCAAATTCTATAAAATTTTAAAAAATTCTACTAAATTAGCAAAATTTTACGTACATCTTAAAAATTCTCTATAAAATTAAAATTAATAATAATTTAAAAAAATCTATCAATTATTATCAATTTACTAAAATCTTTCCAAAACTGAATCGGATAAGCTTCCCTCAATTTTGTTGGATCACCTGCACGTAAACATATGTAGTTTGCCTTACACTCTTACATAAATACTTATAACCCGTACAACACGGTTCCTTTTTAATATCTACAATTATATTATTTTTATAAAATTTTATAAATTATTAACTTACATATCAAATTGGTGTTTAAAAATTAATATATATAAGATTTGACATATTCAATTTAATATTTGTACTCTATTTTGAATTTTAAAATTTGATTTGGACGTTTACAACCCACATGAAATTAACAAAATAATCTTTAAATTAATGATGTTTTGATATAATTAAATCTACACAGAAACAAAAAAGAGAAGAAATTGACGATTTTTTAAGTTGAAAATTATATTTGATTTATGAATTCTACTTATAATTCGTTTTGATTATCAAAATATCCTTATAATTATTTAAAGATAGTTCTACTCAAAATCAAATACAATTTTAATAATAAGTGTAAGAGATATTTTGTCCAAAATTTTGATAATCGGTAGTCTATTCCTCCGTACGACAAAATCACAAAGATCTTAAAATAAATAGATAAAAACCGTTGGATCTAGCATAAAAATTGTTTTATATTTTAATATGTTATAAACTAAAAAGTACTCCGTATATATATATTTATATAAGATAGATTTTGTCCTAAAAAAAATATAAGATAGATTTTGTCCAAAATTTTGATAATCGTCTATTCCTCCGGACGACAAAGATCTTAAAATAAATAGATGAAAATCGTTGGATTTAGCATAAAAAATGTTTTATATTTTAATATGTTATAAAATAAAAAGTAAATTTATATTGAAATACGAAAATGTATATGTCAATGATTTAAATCATATACAATTAGGTTTTCTACAATTGATAGCATTATCAATGTAGAACTTCTACATAGATTAGGATTAATGTAAAAATTCGTAATTATATTTTCTCTTGATATTCCGAGTGTTTCTATTTGAATAATAATTATTAAAGTATCACTAAATTAAAGATAATTTTATGAGATTCGCATGGATTGTGAAATCATTCAAATCTGATTTCTAGATCTCAAGATAGAGGCAAAATAGTAAATATGAATTTTTTAATATTAATAAATAAAAAATAAAATTCAATTCTAATACAACTTTTTTTAATTATATCCTTTTTAGAATATAATTTTCTTTTTAAAATTCAATTATAATACAATCTTTTTTAATTATATCCTTTTTAGATTATAATTTTCTTTTAAAATTCACTTCTAATACAACCTTTTCTAATTATATCTTTTTTAGATTATAATTTCTTTTTTATGTGATCTAATCTTGATCGTCTAGTTTCAATCCAACGGATCATATAATTTTGTTAGTACAGCGACCAGACCAAAAATTTGGATAAGATCCCTTTTATAAAGATATTTTTAAATTAAATTTAGTTTTAATGATGAAGAAGAAAAACAAATCGATGAAGAAAGGGTATTATAGTAAATTAACAAAGTGAAAATTATAAATAAATATATAAAGATATAATTTATAATCCAACGGATCATATGTTTTTTGGTAGTACAATGACGACGACCAAAAATTTGGATAAGATCTCAATTATGTTTATTATATATAAGGTATTAATTACTAGTATTATCTATCTTTACTAAATTATAATAAGTAAATTATGGAATAATTGTTTATAATTTGGTTCAATAATTCAATCATATAAATAATAATAATTGTTAAATTTTTAATAAATCGATAAAAATTGTTAGATCTTAAAGATATCATATTTGTGCTAATTAAATGAATACCCAAGTTTCGAATTCTATTAACAACAAATTAAAATTATGAATTCATATTATTATTTTTAAATAATACATGAATTTTTGACTAATATATATTAAATTAACATTAAAATAACTATTAAACTAAAAATTTAATTTCATCATTAAAAAATATTATATCATATTTTAAAAAAAAGCATACCACGGCTACTAAAATTAATACTTGAATGTCATATCAAATACGTTCCTACGCAGCAATTGCGTATCTCAACGTCTGCACAGTGCACACACACGAATTTGTACATAAATATTGGCTGTTCTGTTTCTATCACCTACCCTAATGCCAACCACCCCGTTGAACAATAAAAAATGGTACACAATTACACATTGTGCAACCGTCATCTCAATTCTCATCTAATCTTGGTTGGTGTTGTTGTTGGAGGAATTTTGTAACAACACGAAATCGGAGATTTGCTGAAATAGTAGAACGAATTGTATGAATGTGGGCTTGTTTTAGAGGATTTAGTGTTTATCAAAAAAGAGGGGCTGGACTTAGCAGCTGTCTTGATTTGTCTCGTGTATCAGATTGCATATGCCAAGATGCCTATGTACCTATGTTTATATAGGATCAAGCCCACGTAGTTCTGTGAAATTGATCTTATCCCGAGAGACTTAAGGGATAAGTTACGTTAATGTGGATAATGATTGATTTTATCTGATTTAATCTTATCGTTGTGATATTTCCTGATTTGAAGAATATCGTTTGGAGATATTTTCCGTTATTGATTGATTGAGATTGATTGTTTTCTCGTTTCAGAGAGTGGATAAAACTTAGCGGTTAAGCAATAACTATTAATCAGAATTAATCATTAGTAAATATTAGAAATTTGAGAGATTATTAGACGTGACAAAATTATGGCATAACAACTAGCCCCCAGTTCTTCAGTGTAGCTTGCTGCAGTGGAGAACTAAGAATTCTTCAAGCTTCCAAATTTCTTGAGTCGCTGAAAAAACTGAAAATAGATGATTAGAAAAACACTTCGAGCACCACTGTGCTCGTTAGGCGTATGCGGATGCAAGAGTGATAGCATGCGATGACCAGTATAAGATACATATTTGCCAAGGTTTCAAAGTGCGAGTATAAATAATATTTTTGAAATCCTTTGCGATCCTTGTTATCTAGTTAGGACCTTGACGCTTGTATATATCCCGAATTGACGTACACGCTTTTCAAGTGTCTGATGCAACCACACAAGGATGTGTCTGGCGGAGTCTTCAGTAGGAGATGTAGATGTAATTCTCGTGAACTTTGCACGCGCGCTGGCTGTGCATGTCTGAAATATATTTTGCATAGGGATGCCTTCCCACCCATGCGACCTTGAGCTCAAGATCTGGTCATGGGCCTTCAATAATAATCCAGAGGGTGCTGCACTTTACTAAGCGTGTAGGATTGCGGAATTTATAACTTGTCCAGGCTACCCTACTTGACAATTTAGTTCGCAAGTTTGGAAATATTTTTGACATATATGTACTATCACGACGATATATGAAAAATCTTTTGCAAATCCAAACGCAATAATAAATATGCTCTTTTTATAGTGTCGCGATATTTATTTTCTTCGAAAATAATGCTCCTTTTTGTAGAAAATCTTTTACGAAATTATACATCTCGTATATATAATTTTTCTTCAAAGCATGCAGCTCGTACGAGATTTTAAAACATATCCGCAATTCATCAATATGTAAATATCCACAATTAATCAGCATAAGTATCTCGTACGATATTTTTCAAATCGCAATAATTTTACAAGCATAAAAATATATTGCTCGCACGAATTTTCAATAATAAATATTTTTTTTGAAAAATATTTAAAAACATGATTATATGCATGCATGGTATAATAATTTATTTCAGAAAATTAAAAGATAAATCGAAAATTTATCTTTAATTTTGCAAATTCCAAATTTACTGATTCGTTATTGCTTCTTTTTTGTTTCCTGCCGTTGCTGCTATCTCCCATTCGTGAGCCGGGTTACACCTTGTTTTAGTTTAATTGTTTTTTTTTTCGTCACAGCCGCTGTTGCTTAAGTTTCTTGGCCTTTTATTTGTTTTGCACCATTTATATATTCTTCTGCTGTTGTTGTGTAGCACTGCCGTAGTCAATTTTCTTTTGTTGTCCGTCGCTGCCTTGATGACCCTGTTGCACTGTTCTTTCTTTTTCTTCGAAACAATAGTCCTCAGGTTGTTTTTCTTTTTTCTTTTTTGCCGTCGACCCTCTGTATGTGTTGATAAACCCAAAATCCCTCGTGAATTTATTTGTAATTATTCGTCCTCCTCGAATAATAAAAACTCCACTCCTTCTAGCACCAAATGTTGTTGGAGAAATTTCGTAACAATACGAAATCAGAGATTTGCTGAAATAGTAGAGCGAATTGTATGAATATGTGACTGTTTTAGAGGATTTAGTGTTTATCAAAAAAGAGGGGCTGGACTCAGCAGCTGTCTTGATTTGTCTCGTGTATCAGATTGCATATGCCTAGTACCTATGTTTATATAGGATCAAGTCCACGTAGTTCTGTGAAATTGATTGGTCTTATCCCGAGAGACTTAAGGAATAAGTTATGTTAATGTGGATAATGATTGATTTTATCTGATTTAATCTTATCGTTGTGATATCTTCCTGATTTGAAGAATATCATTTGGAGATATTTTCCGTTATTGATTGATTGAGATTGATTGTTTCCTTGTCTTAGAGAGAGGATAAAACTTAGCGGTTAAGCAATAACTATTAATCAGAATTAATAATTACTAGCTTAAAACCCGTGCGATGCACGGATTTTTTTAATATTATATTAAATTTTTTAATTATTTGAATTAATTTTTTTAAAACATGATTTTTAATTTTTAAATGAGATTATATGATGATAATTATATAAATGTTATTCGTGATAATTCTAGAAAATGGGGAATTTTAGTTAAAAATTTAGAAAAGATGATGGATTTTAGTTGAAAAAGATAATCGGTTAATTATAAGTAATTATAAAATTATTTTTTTATTAGATAGAATGCCCATGATATAATTGGAAAAATAGAGGATTTGGTTAGAGAAAATTAAAAAGGTAACATGTTTTAGGTGAAAAAGGTAATTGATTAGTTTATAGTAATTATAAGTTAATTATGTTATTTTACTAAATAAATTGCTTATAATGTTTTTAGAAAAAGAGAAATTATTGTTGCCCGTGATATTTCTAGGAAAAAAGGGATTTTAATTATAAAATATAGAAAAAATGATATGTTTTAACTGAAAAAGTTAATCGATTAATTATTATTATTATCATATTACTATTTTATTTCATATAATAGAACTGCCCTTAATATACTTGAAAAATGAGATATTTTAGTTAGAGAAATTAGAAAAGAAAACGGGAAAATTAAAAAGGTGACATGTTTTAGGTGAAAAAGGTAATTGATTAGTTTATACTAATTATAATTTAATTATGTTCAATTACTAATTAAAATTGCTCCTAGTGTTTTTTAGAAAATGAGAAATTAACGTTGTCCGTTATATTTCTAGAAAAAAAGGAAATTAATTAGAAAAAAATAGAAAGATGATATGTTTTAGTTGAAAAGATAATCGATTAATTATTAGTATTGCAGTGCACGGGTTTCTTGTATTATGTTATAAATTTTATTTAATATTAAAATTATGTTTTTATATAATCATTATTTTAATAATTTTTTTAATTTTAATTTGTTATAATTTAATATACTCATGTTTACAGATTATAATAATGTTTCCTTATTATAAACAACGTATATGATTTTTAATATATTTTATTAATAATTAAAAATTTTGGTGTGATATTTTCGAGTATATATTAATGATTGTAAGATTTGTTGTAAATTAAAAAGGTAACGTGTTTTAATTAGAAATATTAATAATTGAAAAATATGATACAATTGATCTTTTTAGGTGTTTATAAAAGGTAATATCTTCAACTGAAAGTAAATATGAAAAATGCAATCGACTAATTACCATTTACTATATTATATTGTTATTTATTTTAGGTGTTACATATTACTTGAAAATTATGGTGTGATATTTTCGGTTATATATTAATGATTGAAAGATTTATTTTAAATTAAAAAGGTAATGTGTTTTAGTTCGAAAGAAAATATTAATGATCGAAAGATATGATATGATTCATGTTTTTTATAAAATGTAATATCTTCAACAAAAAGTAAATATGAAAAAGACAATCGACTAATTACCGTTAATTTTATTATATTAATGTGATATTTTCGGGTATATATGAATGATTGTAAGATTTGTTTTAAATTAAAAAGATAACGTGTTTTAGTTCGAAAGGACATATTAATGATGGAAAGATATGATACGATTGGTGTTTTTAGGTGTTTATAAAAGGTAATATCTTGACTACTTACCATTAATTATATTATGTTATTCTTATTTTAGATTGTAAGATTTGTTTTAAATTAAAAAGGTAACGTCTTTTAGACTTTTAGTTCGAAAGGAAATATTAATGATGGAAATATATGATACAATTGATGTTTTAAGTTGTTTATAAAAGGTAGTATCTTGACTAATTATCATTAATTATATTATGTTATTACTTATTTTAGGTGTATTTTTTTTATAATGATGGGTAAATAATTAAATTCACGAAGTACCAAAAATAAGTACCAAAAAATAGGTACCAAAATTTTAATGTTTCAACTTTTATATAATAGTATAGATTTGTTTTAAATTAAAAGGTAACGTGTTTTAGTTCGAAAGGAAATATTAATGATGGAAAGAAATAATACGATTTACTCCCTCCGTCCCTTTTAATTCTTTACGTTTGCGGACCAGTTTTTGGCACGGATTTTAAGGTTTTATACAAAAAAATAAAATATCAAAAATAAGTTATAGAGGAGTATGTTTTTAGGTGTTTATAAAAGGTAATATCTTGACTAATTACCATTAATTATATTATGTTATTACTTATTTTAGATTGTAAGATTTGTTTTAAATTAAAAAGGTCCTATTTTTATACAAAAAAATAAAATATCAAAAATAAGTTATAGAGGAGTATGTTTTTAGGTGTTTATAAAAGGTATTATCTTGACTAATTACCATTAATTATATTATGTTATTACTTATTTTAGATTGTAATATTTGTTTTAAATTAAAAGGGTAACGTGTTTTAGACTTTTAGTTCGAAAGGAAATATTAATGATGGAAAGATGTGATACGATTGATGTTTTTAGTTGTTTATAAAAGGTAGTATCTTGACTAATTACAATTAATTATATTATGTTATTACTTATTTTAGGTGTATTTATTTTTTTTATAATGAAGGGTAAGTAAGTAAATTCACGAAGTACCAAAAAATAGGTACCAAAAAACATGTACCAAAACTTTTAATGTTTCGGTTTTTATATAATAGTATAGATTTTATTAATAATTGAAAAATATGGTACGATATTTTCGGATATATATATTAATGATTGTAAGATTAGTTTTAAATAAAAAAGGAAACGTATTTTAATTCGAAAGGAAATATTAATGATTGGAAGATATGATAAAAAGTAACATCTTCAACTAAAAGTAAATATGAAAAAGGCAATCGACTACTTAACATTAATTATATTATGTTAATATTTATTTTAGGTGTTTTAATATATATATTTCTTTATAATGAAGGGTAAATAAGTAAATTTACGAAGTACCAAAAAATAGGTACAAAAAAACTGGTACCAATTTATATAATCATTATTTTTTACATAATTTTTAATTTTAATTAATATAATTTAATATACATATGTTTACGGATTATACTAATGTTTCCTTATTATAAGCAAAGTATATTTTTTATATATTTTATTAATAATTGAAAAATATTGTATGATATTTTCGGGTGTATATTAATGATTGTAAGATTAGTTTTAAATCAAAAAGGAAACGTATTTTAATTCGAAAGGTAATATTAATGATTGGAAGATATGATAAAAGGTAACATCTTCAACTAAAAGTAAATATGAAAAAGGCAATCGACTAATTACCATTAATTATATTATGTTAAAATTTATTTTAGGTGTTTAATATATATTTTTCTTTATAATGAAGGTTACATAAGTAAATTCACGAAGTACCAAAAAATAGGTACCAAAAAATTGGTACAAAAAAACAGGTACCAAAACCAAAAAATAGGTATAAAAAAACTGGTACC
This sequence comes from Kitagawia praeruptora, assembly GCA_037693485.1. Lineage (NCBI taxonomy): Eukaryota > Viridiplantae > Streptophyta > Magnoliopsida > Apiales > Apiaceae > Kitagawia > Kitagawia praeruptora. The sequence continues at coordinate 42,572,715 of CM075351.1, forward strand.
AATTTATATAATCATTATTTTTTACATAATTTTTAATTTTAATTAATATAATTTAATGTACACATGTTTACGGATTATACTAATGTTTCCTTATTATAAGCAAAGTATATTTTTAATATATTTTATTAATAATTGAAAAATATTGTATGATATTTTCGGGTGTATATTAATGATTGTAAGATTAGTTTTAAATAAAAAAGAAAACGTATTTTAATTCGAAAGGTAATATTAATGATTGGAAGATATGATAAAAGGTAACATCTTCAACTAAAAGTAAATATGAAAAAGGTAATCGACTAATTACCATTAATTATATTATGTTAAAATTTATTTTAGGTGTTTAATATATATTTTTCTTTATAATGAAGGGTACATAAGTAAATTCACGAAGTACCAAAAAATAGGTACCAAAAAATTGGAACAAAAAAACAGGTACCAAAACTTTCAATGTTTCGGAATTTATATAATAGTATAGATTAAATATTAGAAATTTGGAAGATTATTAGACGTGCCAAAATTATGGCATAACATCTGTCAAATTGACGGTTTTTCATGTACATAATTCATACAATTTTCATTCATAACAAACATTAAACACTAGGTACGTTTATACTATATTATAATAATTAAAATTCCTCAAAAAAAATAATTAAAATATTAATGTAAAGCGTATTACCTTTTATATTTTTTTAATAATTAATCAATTTATTTTTTCAAATAAAACTTACATGTTCAATTTAATAAAATATTATAGTTATTAATAAATTATCGATTACCTTTTTTCAAATAACATATATGATCTTTTCTATATTTTCTAATTAAAATTTCACTTTTTTTTGATATATCACGGACACCATATATATAATTATTATAATAAAATTATATTATTTAAAAATTTTGAACCTTCGAAATTTGTATCTTAAAATTTTCAATATAAATTAATAAAAAATGGGTTTCATGTGCCTAAGTATGAACTCATGTTCTACCTGAGGTTAAAACAATTTCAAATTTTCAATACAAATTTAAAGGTATTTATGTAAATCACTGATAAAAATTTAATATTTATAAAAATGTCAATGCGGGCCCCTTACTTTATAATTACATACTCATTCTATCCCATTCATTCATTCATTAGGGGTATCAAATTTTGACACGACCCGAAACCCGATCCGAACCCAACCCGGAAAAGTACGACTTTGGGTCAAGTAATTTGAGTTTCGGGTTGGGTAAAAATTTACCCGAAATATTCGGGTCGGGTTCGGGTTGACCCAAAATACCCGAATTCGACCCGAAAATTTAATATATATAATAAATTATATAAATTTATCATATAAATATATATATGTGTGTGAAATATTTTCATATTATTCAAATAATTTAATTTTATATGTCATATAATAAATTACTAATACATATTTTAATATTATATATATATAAATTAATTAATATAAATAAAATTAATTATTTTTAATTATTTTCGAGTTAAAATGGGTCATTTTCGGGTTGATTAAGTACTAATAGGTCGGGTTCGGGTTGAACATTTTCAACCCATTTCGGGTTCGGGTCAACTCAAAAATAGGACCGGGTACAGCAAATCCAACCCGAACCCGACCCATTACCCGAAATTGACACCCATACCATTCATTTCTACCCTTACTATTTTGGGGTGTCCCATCATTTCTACCCATTTCAAAAATAGTAAAGTTTTAATAATAAAAAATAATATTACACCACTAACTTTCCTCCACTATCTCAAATCTATAATATAAAATAATATTACACCTACTACTTTTCTCCACTATCTCAAATTTGTTATTAAATATTGATAGGTTCCATCATTTTATATAATTTTCATCTAATTTTACTCATTTTTCATACATTTTCTTGATGATGATGGATAGAAATTAATGGGGACGGAGGAAGTATATGTTATAACATAACCTTAGGAGATCCATGAGGACACCCCCCCCCCTTTTTCTCATAAAAGAAGTATATGTTATAACCTAACCTTAGGAGATCCCTGAGGACACCCCCTTTTCTCATAAAAAATTATATAATATTAAAAAAAATCTGTGAAAGTGACTCCTAAGCTAGTTGTATTTTTTTTTTTTTTGAACAAATCGTACTTGCATTACTTAAAAATTATCACTCTCGAGTACATGATTAATAAAATAGGATGAGTGACAGACCACTCTCCATAGCCTGACATAGAATTAATGTAGCATTTGCAAGCAAAAGAACCACACAATTCGCAGACCAATAATTGAACTATTAGCACGTGATAATTGTGCTTTAAAGATTTTGTCCAAGAAATGGCTTCTTGACAACAGCTCACTCCAATCTGATATTTCCTCCAACCCTCAAGCAAATTCCGAACCCAGTGTTCAGAAGTCTCAGTTGCATAAACTATGGTTAGAGGAACGACAATCCAGCTATCTACATGCCGGATACCAGCTATAGACATGCCGAAAAAAGAAACCCCCAAAGGACGAGCAATACCCCAGCTATCTACATGCCGGATACCAGCTATAGACATGCCGAAAGTGAAGACCACCCACAGGTACAGAACAATCGATTGTGAGTTGTGAGCTCTTGCAATAATCGTCCGCATCCCAGCTTCGATGCAGACTTTCCAAATCTCGTGGACCTTCATCAAACCAAACAAGCCAAACAAACTCTCACAAGGAGAGACAAACAAACTCTCACAAGGAGAGACAAATAAACCCAATTAATGGGTAAACAACTCAAAAAACTCACAATCCTCACAGAAGGAGGATGATTATTGAAAGAAATAAAGAAATCAGACAAGAAAATGGGCCTCCGGTCGGTGGATAAACCACCGCCGGAGGAGAGACTGATGAACAAGAAGAGGAAGAAGAGATAGGGGGGAGAGAAAAAAAGTTTTTTCGGTAGCTAGTTGTATTTAATAAAATGAAAAGTGTTTAAAAAATATTCCATATTGGATAGACCAGTCAACAAACAAGCACCACTACCGCTACCTAATTCTTCAGGTATAATATTTGAATTCTAACAACAAAAAAGTTGACTAGAGTAAAAATTAGATGGAAATAAAATCACTTTCCCTTTCTTTCGACTGCTTCAATTACGTACCCTGTGCTCCAGATTTTAAAAAAGGAGAGAAGGGAAAAAAATGAAAGCAAACTATTGAACAAAAAAAAAAGTGTGCTCTCAAATTTTTTCATGAAAGAAAGGAAATGCTGAGGCGATTTCAACATGCATACACTTAGAAATAAACAATCTTTGAGAGAGATAAGTATCTATCAAATGCGTGTTTGAGAAGGCATATAACAAGAGATTTTCAAATGCCACCCCTCTGCTAGACTCGTGTATGGCCTCATTCCAAAGGACATGTATTTATGATTGTATATATGCTGAGGCGATTTGCAAGTCAAAAATATGAAGAAAACTTAAGTAAAGATCTGAAAATATGGTATAACGATCTGATAGTCAAGAACCGTATAAGCCAAGAAGGTTCCTCACACTACCAAGTAGAAACAATTTTAGTACTAATAGAGTATAGAAAGAGCAATGTAAAGCATGTAGTTGAAAAATGAGGGGAGAGATGACTTAAATGAAATGCCACTGCAAAAAAGGAGAGTTCCCCATCGGCAACCGCACTTCTCAACCCCATGTATTTCATAATAAACCTACAGGCATCACCAATATTTGAGGTATAAGTTGTATTGCTTTTTTCAGCTGGATGCAAAAGATGGAGTAAAGAACAAACCTTGCATGAGTGTACAAAAAAATCATCTGTGATGCAGTTAATTAGATATCACATCTTTACGACTACGTCTATAGCAGCTGCTTCTATCTCTGCGACTTCTCCTTAAATTTAGCGTATACACATCATTCACATCATCAACATCAATATCAATATCAACTTCTTTTGGTAATGACCTGGTCTGAGAACTCATTAATCTAGGGATAAAGACGTTAAAGTAATAACTAGTAATGTCTTCCTTGCACTTAAACGGGAAGGATTTCGTAGCATTCTGTACGAAATTAGACTTTCGTTTTGCTATCAAGTCAAAGCACTCTTGTTCCTTTACCGTCCATGACTTGGAAACTTCTTCCCCCATCTCGTCAAACTTCCAAATATGAAATAATGGGCCAAGATCAGATTGCAAAAGCCGTCTTTTCTCAAGAATATGGTGCCTGACACAGTTGGTCGATCCTGGGGAGGCACAAGAGCAGGAGCTTGGCCTCCCTTTACCAACTGCTCTTGATGTAGCTTTCACATTTTGCCTTTCGATTGGCCAAACTTTTGTGCCCAACCACCTTGAGTTATCAGAACCACCAATTACAGGTACCTCACTGGATGGTCCATTCCATTCAGGAATGTCAGCCTGAAAGTGATGCCCGACTGGAACAGCCATCCTCTCAAACTGATCACCAAAGAAATTGACTGACCTGTCTGATTGTGGAAGCGAAACATCATATCTGGATTCCTCCAAATTTGAGGAATTTGAACTGTCCTCCACAAGCAGTGATTCTGGTTCCTGGGAATTTATTTCGGGAGTAACAGGGTTTGAACCGTGGACGGCTCCAGTTATTTCAACTATTGGTTGATACCAGTCTCTGACATTATCCATAATAGGACTTACATAAGGTAGCCTCTCATAGTTATCCTCTGATGTTAATAAACTACCTGAACTAGGCGAGTTCAAGAGGATCCTTTTATGCAAGTTTTCAAAAGAATCAGTCATGTCATGCACAGAAAAAGCAGAAGAGGCTCGCAGCAATTGTTCTCTTCTAAATTTTGCTTTCCTTTGTTCATCACATAACTTTTGAGCCTCGCGTTTGAGATTATCTTTTAAGAACTGCTGCAGTTTTCGCTTTCTCTGAGGAAAAGATTTGGGAGGAGGAAACTTAATTTCGACTAGAAAAAACAGAAAACAAACGTATACATGCAAAAAGTTTGAAAAAAATGCCTATGATGCACATATCTATAATTTATTCTATAACCTATGAAAAGCATGCACTAAAGCAATTAGACGTGCATTGGTCAAGCAATCATTTTGCAATTAAAAAAACTCAACACTTATGGTATTGTATTGCTACCACTTACATGATATATAACAATAACTGAAATAATTATCATATTGATCTCCACTCCTAAAGTTAAACTAAAAATGTAAAACTACCAGTCAACTACGGCCATGTTTGATAAAACTGAACGAAAAATCATGTAGGGTTATATAAGCTATATGATCCAATTGAATTAGCGTCTGACTGGAATATGTGTTGATAACATACAACAAATTTGAGTGACAATAAACTTACCTCTTTACCCTGAAATTTGATTTATATCCTAAGCCACTGTACATTAATCATCCATTATCAATTTAAATGTGTAACACCCCAGTCCCACATCGAGTAGATTTGGGACTTCAGTTCACTTTAGACAAAGTATTACTACTAAGTGCACCAACAAATTATGATCTTTTGGGTCCCTGTGGGGGGGTTGTGGATTACTCAAGTTGGCAGCATTTGGGCCAACATACTTTGACTTATTTCCGATTCGGAATCAGGACTCGACTCAATTTTCGAAAAACACTCGGGATTTGACCCGGGTTGTCACATATGGTATCAGAGCCGACTCTTGAAAGCTTGATTCGTCAAGTTGTCGGAGGTAGGCTAGTGGTATTATCCCACAATGGACAGAGGTCCGGAGAGGAACGATCCGTAACCTATAGGCTATCCGTTCAGGCATGACGAGGACGTCAAAAGTTTAAGTGGGGGAGTTTGTTAAGATCCGTAACCTATGGGGCTATCCGTTCAGGCATGACGAGGACGTCAGAAGTTTAGGTGGGGGAGTTTGTAACGATCCGAAACCTATGGGGCTATCCGTTCAGGCATGAAGAGGACGTCAAAAGTTTAAGTGGGGGAGTTTGTAATACCCCAGTCCCACCAAGGTTGTTAAGTCAACAAGGCGAGCCTTCGAGTACCTTCAAATTGAAAAGTCGACAAGTCACCCGACTAGTCGTAAAAAGTCGACATACTTATATTTAGAGTAATTATAATATATAATATAGGTAACACACGTAAATTCCATATTTCAAATGAAAACTGATAGATAATAAGTTCAAGTACCCAAATTCAAGCATCTCTAAGCTAATAAAAACATAATTAAAGAGTGAAATCAACTAAACAAATTAACAAACAATTTTAATAAAATGTAATTTTAATTCTGTAATTTGCATTTTAAATGTGTATGAATTTGTAAATTTTAATAAAATCGATAACTTGGATTAAAAAAAAATTGATAAAACAAAAGGAAAAAGAAAATAAACTTTATAGTTTAAAAATAATGAAATAAATTTAAAGTTGTAAAAAAAAATATTTATGTGCAAAACAATAATAAAAGAGTAAAAGAAACGACAAATTTAAGTGAACATTTTTGTTGTATATCTATAATGAGAAGAAGAGTAGAAATAAATTAATATATATATTTTTTATTAAAAAGTAAAATAAGTACATATATATGTATGTAGTACATATACATACAAGCTTATGTATATTCAACAACGGGTAAAAAAAAAACAAATTGTGAAAGAAGAAGAGCCACCATCGAAGAAGACTAGAAGAGCCACCATCGGAGAGCTACCAGAGATGTCGTGGGAAGATGAGATGAAGTCGGTAGTAAATATGAGTTGAGATTTAAGTTTCAATCAAAAAAATGAGTAAGTTTTAGTTAAAACCCCTTAATTTTTCAATTTGGATCGGTTTTTAAGTCGGGTTTCGGGTCAGGTTCCGGGATCAGTCAGATACGGGTAAAATCCATGGACTTCAAACTCAACAAGTTACTAAAAAAAGCCAATATTGGTTTAATTAGTTGTCTTCGGCAACCTAAACCAAACTTAAATTTTGATACCGAAAAAGTAAAACAATTACTAACTTTGAGAGAACATTTGTGTTATCAAAGCGCCCAGTCCTATTCCCAAACTAGTAGGGGTTGTGCTCCTAGAGTTGAAAATGCTAGATGACCAATTCTATTGAAACGTTGAGGTGTTAGTACAAACCACTTAATAGATCTTATACTTTTGACACTCCCATTCACTGGCACGAATGCACCACCAAAACAATCACAAAAGGGGTCACAATCCTCATAAAGAGCACAATAACCTACTAAGGAGCACAATCTTACAAAAGAGCAATAAACAAACAAATGTGTTCGCAATATGAGAACACTAGGGATGGGAGAGTTTGAACTCCAGACCTAAGCTCCTATTAGTATGCTAGGTGATCAACACTTTCAAACCTTGTAGTGCTAGTAGAATTCACCAAGTGGAATTCATACTTCTGGCACAATATACCTCAATGATCGAATAAATTCATGCTAAGATTCTACTTGGCTTCTGCTCGAGTACTTGGCTTTGCATCACGTGAGTTATTTAATGATTTGCGCTTAGAGATGACAAAGTTTGAGCTCGTTTTTGGATCAGTTTTTAGGAAGATAAGGTGATGTAGGAGTACGAATTGGAAAAAAAGAAATAGAGTAAAAACAATTAAAGAAAAGTTTTGGTGTATTAATGATAGAATATCTAGAAGCCGCAGGGCGACAATCACTACCTTTAAAATTTCTTAACCGTGGAGGCTTTGTTTAGATCGCATCCAATAAAGAACAATCTCTTCCACGAGTTTCATAAATATATCACCAAACAAGGAAATGATATTTCGAAATAACTTGAAGACGCAAAAATAAAAGGGCTCGTAATAACATTGATTGTCTATTCTCACTAAAAGTTACATCCCCTTATATATTAGACGTAATGATATACACATCATGACATCAAGTGAGTTATTCACTGATTTGCTCTTAAAGATGAAAAGGTTCGTGTGTGTGTGTGTGTGTGTGTGTGTTTGGATCAGGTTAGGAAGGTAAGGTGATGCAGGAGTAAGAATCGGAAAAAATAAAATATGGAATAAAACAATTATAGAAAAGTTTTCGTGTATTAATGACAGAATATCCAGAAAGCTTCAGGGCAACATTAAAGAATCACTACCTTTAGAATTTTTTAACCGAGCATCCAATAAAGAACAATATGTTCTACTTCTAATAAACTGTTCCATGAGTTTCATAAATATCATCAAACAAGGAGATCATATTTGAAAGAAGTTAACACGTAAAAGTAAGAGGGCTTGTATTAACATTGATGGTCAATTCTCTTTGATTGTTCCACGAAGTCCACATATTGATGAAATTAAGCAAGAGCACGACCAGGAAAGTGGGATGTGCACGTAAAATATATGATCACTACATGCAGAGAAATGTTTCATTCAGGTGTTAACTTGACAGAAATGTACATTTTAACTAAAAACAAACTTCGGATTTTTTCTGAAATGAGAGAGAAATCTATTTCTCACAATTTCACTCCAGCTACTACTTAAATTAACTGAGAGCCATAGCAAAAGAAGTACGATAAGAGCAGATAACAGGAATACTTCAATGACCTTACCTGTGGAAAATCAGGATCCGTCCGAGACATTACTTCTCGCACTCGAAGAGTCTGATCCCACAGAGGTCTAAAGGAATCGATGGTAACTCCTGGTCTGCCATAATCCAGAGCCAGAGCTTTTAGCTTTGTAAGCATTTCTTTTTCTGTATATTTTCCGAAAACATATTTTTCCTTAACAGCCTCATCAACCCCAGAAAAAGAAGCTTTACACATTTTCTCATCTTTCTTGCCCATTTTTTAACAAACCCCAACAAATCTTAATCACAAAAACCACAGAATATCAAACCTGAAAGATACAACATGCAATGTCGATTAAACTTTGCACCACGATGAGGGGTACAGAAAACATAACAACATATTGCAAAACATCAAGCTACATATGCAAAATTCAATATCAATCAAATCTTTTACTACCACACAAATAGACATAACAAAAAACCCACAAAACTTAGAAATGTCACAAAATATTAAAGCAAACAGTGGTCAATTCAGCACAAAATAAGCATCACTACATCATATCCGATTAATATATATAGTTAGGACGAGAAATACATTTCAACTGGATAACCAACTCTATCAAACCCCAAAGCTATACTTATTCAAAAGATTATAGTCCTAAAATTATAATCCAAAATTTTAAAAACCATTACTATTAGCCCTTAAAATATAGTCCTTAATAGAGTTTAATCCCATGTTTATTTTGCTTGTAGTAAGGGATAGGACTATTTAATCCCCTGATTGACGAAGGTTTTATTAATTCCTTCTAACAAGTCAAATTTTATTCCTTCTCATCCCAGAGAATTATCTCAATTAAATTTCTGCAAAAGATTAAAAAATTTCGGGAAATATAATCAAATCCCAAACTTAATCTGCAAGTACACCACAAGGTATTTATAAATCAAACCAGAATAAGCATATTGAATATATCCCGCTCCAAGAGTTAAATTTGTGCAAACCTTACTTCATATGAAGGGTTTGATAAAATTGTTAGTAAAAGTCACTAAATACTATTACCATCTCTGCATCATGATACTATTAACACTCAGCATCCATCACATGATAGGATCACAACAACTACCCCACTAGAAACTTATCTCACCAATAAAAAATTAAAAAATGTAAATTTTCCACAGACTCCACACAACTGTTCTATCAAGTACTCCCTCCGATCCATTATATAAAGCATTTGACTTTTCTGCACGTAACTTTAGGTGCTTTGAATACATAGTTAAAATTATTATTTTTTAAAATTTTTTTTTCTAAATAAAAATTAAAATACTATATTTTTATTCAAAAAAAGAAAAATTAAAAAATAATTATTTTATCTATGTAGTCAAAGCACCTAAAGTTACGTGCAGAAAAGTCAAATACCTTATATAATGGACGGGAGGGAGTAATGTTTTTGGAAAAATATAGCCCCAAAATATGGGCACAAGTGATCTACTCTCAATCTCAACCTAAAAATGGGTTTCCAAGTAACAATATAATATATAAAATATGATCTTGGCAAGTCCTCATCCTACCACCGTGAACAATCAGAAACTTAACAAGTATCAGCGCTCTCTGCCAGGGTTGCACGAGTGGATAAGAGGCACAAATGGGTATGAATTTACTAGCTCAAGAATTCTACTAAATCCGAGCTCTGATACCACGTTAAATGACTAAGTACCCCAAAATCTTAAAATAATAATACAAGCCAGATCTTGTACTATTAAGACCAGCTATCTAACTTCATACCCATCTAACATAAACCATACTATTTTAAGCAATTCTTGCATAACAAAAACTCTACTCAAAACTAACCCACAATCAAAATAAGCTATAGATGAAGTATAGAGACAGAAATGTAAACTTGAAATGAGAATTTTAAGAATAAATCGACAAGATGTCAAGTTTTAACATAAATTTGTACTTTAAAAGGGATAACAACAGGGTGATAAAAACTCACAAGAAAAGCGGAGATGGGCTGTGAAAAGAGGTACAAAGAAATCTATGAGTATCGATGCGGACACAGTATACATACATAAGTACTGTAAGTCTGTATATATGTAGGTAGGGATGCCAGAAAAATCCGACCCGACCAGATCCATTTGGATATGGATTTATCATAACCCGATTTTTTGGATTTGGATCTGGATTTGGATATTATTTTTTGACCTGAAAGAGTTTGGATCTAGATCTGGATCTTGGTATTAGATAATTCGATCCGATATCCGACCCGGAATCCGAAACTCGATCCAAACCCGATCCGAACCCGATTAAAACCCAATATATATATATATATATATATATATATATATATATATATATATATATAGTATATTTTCGTACATTTAATATTAATTATTATTTATCACATCATTTTATATATTTGAGATACATATCAAACAAATAAACAAAATGATCAGCCACATATATATTTGAGATATCTTAAATAACGTGATATTATTTTTATTTAATCACAATCTTATTTTTTTCATTAAAATTCTAATATATATATATATATATATATTCTTTATTCTTCTTATAATTTTTAAATTTTATTTATAATATTCTATATTTTTTATGCAACTAAAATATTTTTATATTTTAAATTTTAAATATATTTATACTTTTATGTTTTGCTTAATGTGATTATTTTAATTTTTGAATTTTGAATTAAAAATCCGATTTAAACCCGAAGCCGATCGAAACCCGATAAAACCCGAAGATTTGGATTTTGATTTTCAAACCCGGATCCAGACCCGATCCGATCCGAAAACTTTGGATCTGGATTTGGATTTGGATTTGGCCAAACCCGATCCGACCCGTTGCCATCCCTATATGTAGGTCCTCTTTTTTGTTGGTTTGTGAATTTTTACCCTTAAAAATAAAAGATAATATTTTAAAAATCTTTTTTTAATAAAAACATGAGTATTTAATTTTTATTTAAAAAGATTTCAAAAGTATCATATATATATATATATATTAAAATGCATAGAATAATTAAAAAAAGAATAAAGCTAGTATATTTATATTATATTCTTGCCTTTTATGTGTAATAATAAATATAAAAAGAGATTTTATTCAAATATAAGTGATTAATTTTTACTCAGAAAAAAAAGTTAAAATATGATTTTGAAAGAATCTTTTATATGTATACTTAACATATATAGTCAAACAAATATAGTTGAATTCCTCCAAAATCATGTTGTTGTGATCATAATCAATTTAAAAGGTTATTATAAAAGTGATTTACATGTTAATATGGATTCCAACTCAGGGATCAAATTTTATTCTATTGAAATAAAAAATGTTAGAAAATCAAATAAAATTTTGAAAAATTGTATAAAATGCTATGTGTTTTGTTTTTAGAGCAAATTCATGTAATGTTATTCTTGGTTTTCTTGCTATATTGTAACACAAAATATTAAAAAACTCATCTATAGAGAGTTGTTATAATTGGAGGTAAATATGCATAAATACATACTTGGTTTTAAATTTGAAATCAAGAATGCATTTATACATCCATGCCACATCATCATTTAACCAATTATGAGTTAAATATTGGTGTACTTTATTTAAAAGTTAAGAAAGACAAACAAAAATTTAGTTAAATTTGAAACTATTTGGATGCAAAATGCAACTGGCATTGGAATTGGAATTCTTTTCCAACACCAAAAAACACTTTTTAGTTTCAAATCATATCAATAGTTAAAACTTTTTTGCATTTAGCATTAGATTTGCTCTTATAGGTTGTGTTGATGAGTGGATTTCGTAACAACTATGAGAGATTTATGGTGAGTTGTAAAGGTTAACGATCAGCTATTCTATGAAGAATAAAGGTTGTGTCTGTCGGGTGAGCTGTGCTTCCAACGATCTCAGGTTCTCTAAGAGATTGCTAGAATGCGTATGTCTCGATTCTCTCTTAAGTCGCCTACGTACCCTTTAAATAGGGATCGAGCTCACGTAGTTCTAATTCCATGCTAAGTCTGCTTGACCAACAATAAATCGAGGTTCTTATCCGAGTTAGTCTCTTTTTTCCTGTAGAGCCAACTACGAACAGGTTGTCTAAGTTGAGTAGAAATCATGCTCTAACTCAACTATAAGTTGTCTGTCTAGCTAATGCTTGCTCTATTAGAAGTAATCTAGGATCATCTGCGTCCTAGAAGTACATTCCAATAATCTTTTGGCTTACTTCTAGATCTTTCTATCTGTTGTCGTATGCTGTCTACGTTTAGGAACCTGTCTTCAAAATAGACATAATATTTACTAGACCAAATATTTCTAGATCTTCCTAGGAGCATATTTCTTCTTGCTGATTGACATAATATTTACTGGACCAAATAGATCAAGTTACAGCATGTGAAATGGTTTAATAATTGAGTTTTCTATTTTGCTCTTGAAAGCAGTTCTTTTCTATTTACCAAGTTGACCAGCATCATAAAGTCCATCTTGCACAAAATTCACACGCGGTAGGCCTCTCACTAGATTGTGCTTAACAAGGTACTCCCTCCGTCCCATTCATTTCTATACACTTTTTTTAAAGTGTCTGACACGCATTTTAAGGTGCATAACTAGTATAGTTCCATAACTTATTTTTGAAATTTTCTTTTTTTTTTTTGTATAAAAGTAGGATTGTTCTATTTTTATACAAAAAAAGAAAATTGTAAAAATAAGTTATGTAACTATAGTAGTTAGGAGCCTTAAAATGCGTGTCACGCCCCCGTCCCCCAATGTATAGAAATCACCGGGACGGAGGGAGTAGTTAATCTTTTTAAAGTTAAGATGGAGCTTCTTATGCCATTTCCAGCTTTCTTCATTTGATGCTTTATTATAAAGGCATTTGATAGTTCCAGTAATTTAATCACCCAAGCAAGCAATCATTTTGTGTTGCTCTTCTAGTTCGAACACCACTATTTGGATCACCAATAATCAAATCTTCAGTATGACTACTTGTCAAATTTCTACCATGAGGAAGATTTTTCCTGCTAGACTCTCTCCCTAAGTTGGTGGTATCTCTTATAGAAGAGTGTGCATTGCCTTCAAATTTCCCTATCTGCTCTGGATGAACTTTCAGGACACGACATTTACAACCAAAGATGTGAAAGTGTTTCACACTTGGTTTCTTTCCTTTGAACATCTCATAGGGAGCTTCTTCATGATTTTTCACTAAAGTGCAATTTTGAATGAAGCATGCAGTGTTGACAGCTTCTGCCCATCTGCAAGCAAGGTTCTTACCACCTCTATGAGAGTTCTGTTATTTCTTTCCACTATACCATTCTGTTCAGGTGTTCCAAGTGCAGAAAACTGTTTAATAATTCCAATCTCTGCACAATACTCCTCCATGATTGAGTTCTTGAATTATGTTTCATTGTCACTTCTCAGTACGTTGACTCTATATGTAGAGCTATTTTGAATATTCTTGATAACTTCAATGATCTACTGAGGAGTTTCATCTTTCTTGTGGATAAAGGAACACATATATTAACCTTGTATAGTCATCAACTATAAAAAGAGCATATTTCTTCTTGCTAATTGACATAATATTTATTAGACCAAATAGATCAAGATGCAGCATGTGAAATGGTTCAGTAATTGAGTTTTCTGTTTTGCTCTTGAAAGTAGTTCTTTTCTGTTTACCAAGTTGACAAACATCACAAAGTCCATCTTGCACACATGCGGTACGCCTCTCACTAGATTGTATAATTAGAGCCGGCAATTTCGTACACGACACGAAAACGACACGAAAATTACGGGTTTGGGTTGACCTTTGCGGTACACGAACACGAAAGTACACGAACACGAAAGTACACGGATGAATTTAGTGTCGGTTTTGGGTTTACCCTTAGTTACACGACACGAAACGAAAATACACGAAATAAATAAATAATTAAATAATTTTATTAAAATTATATGAATACATATTTTAAAATGATATTTTATATATTATTTTTACATAAAATAAATAAAAAATAGTTTCAAATTTTAGTTTCACAAGACTTAAGCACACTTCATTCCTTATGACAAATTACTTAAGACTCTACTAGTAAAAAATTAATATTTAAATATTTTTATTTTTATTCAAAATTACACGAAACACGACACGAAACGTACACGAAATAAAGGTACACGAACACGAAACGAAACGAATCCTTAACAGGTCGGTTTTGGATTTGGCATTACGTACACGAAACACGAAAGTACACGACACGAAAGTATACGAAACGAACGAATTGCCAGGTCTTTGTACTTAATAAGATGGTTAAACTTTTTAAAGTTAAGATGTGAGAGCTTTTTGTGTCATTTCCAGATTTCTTCATTTGATGCCTTATATAAAGACGTTTGATGGTTCCAGTAATTGAATCACCCAAACTGGCTTTATAGATGTTACCATGTCTTTGGCCAGTTAAAACGATGTCTCCATTCTTCATATTCATGATTTTTGCATCACTCACGGTCAAAGATAGATTGGTAACCTTCATCAGCTAGTTGACTTATGCTCAAAAGTGTGTGTTTCAAGCCCTCAACCACTGCTACATTCGCAATGATAACATTCCCAAGAATTATTGAGCCATATCCCAGAGTTTATACTTTGTTGCCATCTCCAAAAGATATTAATAATTTTAGATTTTATTATTGTAGAAATACTGATACTAAAAACATTGATTTTATACACTAAAATAATAAATAATAATATCAAACAAAATTATTTTTTCCTATTTTTCGTGTGCGTAGCACGTGCATATTCCCTAGTCATGTGCAATATTTGGTGTAGAACATATGCATGTACTGCGACCCTACATTTTAGTTTCATCTTCAAAATTCACAATAAATTGTTAATTTCCATTGTCCTAGTATCATTCATGCTAACAATTCTAGTTAAAAAAATTGCAGAACTTTGTGTCGAAATGTAGTACAGGCTTGTAAAAAAATTTTGAATGCAAAACATTGTGCAGGATGCTATGTAGAAAAAGGATGCTTGAATGACGATACAGTGAAGTTGTCTGTCTACAAGGGAATTATTGCTGGCACAATACAATTTTGTAATTTTTTTATCTAAAACAATGTGCAGTATATATTTAAGATATATTTTGGTTAGAAATGAGCATCTTTTTGTCAAAATTCAAAAAAATTATATATTTAAGATTATATTTTGGTTAGAAGTGATTTATTGACTTATTCTTTTCTTGTTAGGTTTTTTGGTGACTTGCAGTTTTAACAGGAACAAAGAAGTCTCAAAATGACTCATTTTTGACTTTCAAAAGGAAGTAATTAATGGAATATTCAAGGTGCAGAATAAAAGCGAAGGCAAGTCCTTGGCAAAAGAGAAGGCTAGTCTTTGACAATAACTAATGATAATGGGGACTCATAAAAGCAACAAGAAGTTCTAGTAGTCAATTTGTATAACGATGTATTAATGTTTTTGAGGGCACTCTTTTTCCCCCTTGAGTTTTTTTCCCATAGGGTTGGCTCTTGTGGGGTTTTAACGAGGCCCTTCTTTGTGGGGTTCTTCCTTTCAAACTTGAAGGTGTTATTGTCTAAACGTCCGGGGGCAACATGCGTGTCATTCGGTTAAATGATGAACTTTCTTGATCGAAAGAAACGCCTTATTAGAATATTGTATTCCCATACAATTCATTTATGAAATATATTTCATTTCTGACAAAAAAAAGTGCAGTATCCGACTATCCGAGAAAAGTTAATTATTATACCAGAATATACTGATTTCTTCAACAAAAAGTCCAATTTCATCTTCGAAATTACACTAAAATTGTTAATTTCTATTGTTCAAGTTTCGTGTATGCTAACAACTTCTTTCAAAAATAATAAACATCCATCGTCACTATCACTAAAAGTAATAAACATCCCATATGAAATTGTGTTAGTAAAATATTCAGTTATAATGAATGATGTGTTTGTTGGTTCCTTCGCTTTTTTGGTATAGATGAACTGAACAATTGCAAATCGGGTACAGCTACGTTCACACTTTCAAAAATGGTATAGGGCGCTACTTCAAGTGGCGACCCAGGAGAATTTGCCACTTGAAGTGGTGTGTACTCCTGGTTCGCCACTTGAAGTGGCGATCCTCTTAATTTTTTTCCTTTTTCTCTTTTATTCTTCCTGCAATGTAAACAAAGAAATACAAATATAATTCGGATCTCAAATATTTGACATTTTTGCCTTGATTTTTTTCTTAATACATGAGTATGGATTAATAATAAATTTGTAGTGAAAAAAATTGAAAATTTTTAATATAAAGTTGTGATTTTTTGAAATTGAAAGTAAAATAATCAATTTATATAAGTTAAGCCAAGAGCAATTTTCATGGATAGGAAAAACATTTTTTTTCCCATTTTTTGCTTCATACGAAAGTATGAACGTCCTACTTTGCTATGAGCCAAAAAAATTGAAAAATAAAATGTGTAAGTATTAATTTTTGGTCCAAATATGACAAGTACACTAAAAAAATTCTTAACAAAAACTTTGTGGAGACATGTTGAGGGGCCTAAAAAAACATAATTTTACAAGTTTTTTGTCGTTACTTTTATTTCACATTAAAGTATTAACGTCCTACTTTGGTGTTAGCCCAAAAAGATGAACAAATATAATGCACAACTATGTTTTCTTTAGGGCCGAAAATGACAAAAATTTCTCTCATACAATTCAATATGAGTTATACTCCTGGTGATATTTTCATATCAATGGGTAGAGAATGGTGATCATGTGATGATGATTTCTACTACCCACTCGATCTAAATTTACGTTACTCAACTATGTCAATAAGCACAATGTAGCAGGAGTGTTAATGGCGAACAAATTGCCTCTCTTACCAAAACAATGTGCTACATTCATGTCGCGTGACACTCCTTAACAACTGGAATTAGCGTAATTTCGTGCACGAGAGGAAGAAAATCGAACGAGATTACGGTTAAGCCGAAAGAGTCTACTAGATGTCCGTGATACGTATTTTGAAGAAGGCAACTTAAGACAAGCAAGGATATTTCAGCACTTCGAGGGTTTTTAGCAACTGCTTATTGCTTATCCACAGAGCTTTAAGTCCATTCAGGTGTGTTTGGGTATCAGCTTATTTTGTGGGCTTAAAGCCATTCCAAGCCCATAAGGAAAAAGCTAAGCGGAGGTACTTCTCAGCTTATTGCTTCTCACTTATGTATGTATAGAGTCTAGAGGGTGTAATAAAAGATTTGGCTTGCAAAAGTAAAAGCACCGCCTCGACTGCTACCACTGATAATTCATTGCAATATTTATTGGTAGGGACTTAATTATGTATTCTATACATAAATGCAAACCTGTTAGTCACAGAGACATGCCTGTTTACATCTAATAACAAGCCTAATTGTTTGTAATGCTTTGCATTACTTACATGACCTCTTAACTGAGGGAACCTCTAGTTGTAGAGTTTCTATTTCTTTTGTACTTGTAATAGGCATCAAATCCTAGTTGTGTAACTGTACTTATAAAGTCAAGAATAATGCTTGAAAGAAATTCCAAGGTTCATACCTCAAGCAAGAAGATAAAGACTGTCAAATAATCACAGTTGGGATTTGAAGAAATGAAGATTTTGCCTAAGTACCAATTTGAGAAGTACATTTGTCTGTTCGAGAAGTCTAGCGTTCGAGAAGTCAGAGATTCGATATCTGAGAAGACACTGTTCGATATCTCTGAATGAACTATTCGATATCTCAGAGATTCGACATGTCTAAATACTCTATTCGAGAACTCAAGAAGTCAACAAGTCAAAGTGGTATTTGAGTTCTCAAAGAGTCAACAAGTCAAAGTTCCATTCGATATCTCAAGGGCTCAGAAAGCTATTCGATATCTCAGGGATTCGACAAGTCAAGTGTTCTATTCGACAACTCAAGGAACCCTGGAGAAAAGTGTTATTCGAGAAGTGATTCGATATGTCAATCATATAGTATTCGAGAACTCAGAGTTATCTAATCCTAGTTCTCGAATCAATCACTTAGCCACTTCTCGAATACATTCTTGGAGACAAAATACTGAAGAAATTGTACAAGTCAGAAACCTGCAACAAGCCAATGCACTTTATGGACCACAATCTATAACGTGCTCTGGAAAGCCTACAAGGAAGTTTGGAGAGATATAGAAGAGACAAAGAGCTAAAGAAGTGGATCTGAACAGAACTTTGCAAAGTCAAATCTGTAGCCGTTTGGATGCTTACTCAAAAAGGATAGACATACAAGAAAGTAATTTATCCTGTAACCTTATTTGTAGTAAGTGAGTTGTATTCATGTTCTATAAGAATACAATCTCGCTTCTTTAGTTGATTAAGTTTTTCATACACATTGTAAGATATATCTCTCTGAGAAAAATGAAGCTGAGAATACTACCATTTGTATTCACAGATTGTAGCAAATCTTTATCTAATAAAATATTAGATTAAAGTGATATTGTGTCTTGTGTAGTTCTTTATCCGCACCTACATATTTGCACACACAAACACATATCTTGCTACACAGATTCAAGAACAAGAAAAAGTTCAAGAATCCATTCACCCCCCCTCTGTATTCTTTTGTTGTATTCAATACTCAACAAGTGGTATCAGAGCAGGCTGTTTATTCAAAAATAGAAAAACGATCATGAGTTCGAATACACCAAAGACCACAGGAACGGTGAAAGTCCCTAAGTTTGACAAAGAAAATTACAACCTCTGTAAGATAAATATGATGTTGTTCATCAAAGCCTCTCATCCTTTGTATCATGAGATTCTCAAGAATGGTCCCTTTGTTCCACAATAAGAGATACTTGAGAAGACTGTTGGAACCATAACTGTTCCAAGATCTTATATGGCCAAGGAACCATCTAAATGGACATAATCAAAAAAGGAGATGGTTGCTCTTGACAGTCACCTCATGTTGCTAATTATTGATTCCATGGATATGTCAATGTTTGCAAACATTGCATCGTGTACATCTGCCAAAGAAATGTGGGATCACATTGAGATGTTATGTGAAGGAACTGATGAGGTCAGGGAAAACAAGAAACAGATACTGGTCACACAGTATGAAGCTTTCATGGCACAGTCCAAGGAAAGCATCACTGAGATGTTTGAGAGATTTCACAAGCTAGTTACTGAGTTGCAGATGAATGACAAGGTTTACAGCACCAAGGAGTTGAATATGAAGTTTCTATTGTCTTCTCCAAACCACCTAGAGCAAAGGGTCATTTCTCTAAGGGAAAGAGATTTGAACAAAATCACATATGATGTGCTCTATGGGGTTTTAAAGACTCATGAGCTTGAGTTGCTTCAGAAGAGGGCTATCCAAGCCAACCAAGGTAGGTTGGTAAACACATCATGTGCCTTGATTGTCAACAAATCTATTCAAGACTTAGAAGCATCTACAAGTCAACTAAGGATAGAGGAGATAGTAGATGATGAAGAAATTGAAGCTGAGGTAAGTGAACCAGTTGAGGAGGAGGAAGAAAAGTTCTATACTCTTGAAGAACTAGTTGGAATGGAAAACACTTCATATGCTTTCATGGCCAGAAAATTTCCAAACATCAGATTCAAGAGGAACCAACCCTTCAAACCTAAAATCCAAAACCATTCATTCAACAAGAGCAAGGCACCTGTGAAAGCAAACAAGAATAAATTTAAAACTAGCCATGTGGATAGGTCATCTGTAAGGTGTTATAGATGCAATGACCTAGGGCATTTTGCCAGTGAATGCAAGAAGCCTAAAAAGAAGGATAAAGAGTTTCCAGAGCTTGAAGCTAAGTATGAGGCCCTTCTGAAAAAGCAGACACAAGGTAAGGCCTACATAGCTGAAGGGAAGTGTTGGGATGATTCTGATAGTGATGGAGAAGAGCAAGAATTTTGCAACTATGCCTTGATGGCCAATTCCAAGGATGACACATCTTCATCAGACTCTCAGGTACCATCTCTCACTACCATAGACATGTCTGTTTCTGAGTATAAGATGTAAGAACCCTAATTTTTGGTAATATTTTATTTTATTTAATATCTTGTGGCAATGTCAATATGGAACCTTTCTGGTCATCCCTGTGATTAATAGAATTGATTGTCTGAGAAACTGTGTTGTTGTATTCCCTATGTAAGATAAGAAGGGAGATTGTGAAGGCAGGAGTCTTATTGTTAGTGAGATTTATAAAACTTGGGATTTGAGAATGATTAGAGTGTTACAAGATTTATTAAGGATCATGACAGGGAATGATGGACATTAGAGGGATTTACACAATTAGTACTTAAGGAATTATAGGGGAAAATCTCTACGCGACAAAATATTATTACGAGAGATTAATTAAGATACGTTACGAATTAAAGATTAGATAATAAACATTGGTGGGAGAATAATAATACAAGGAGTAGTATTGCATGCAAGCCCATGCAACCAAGTAGTTAGAAACCAAGCCAACTAGTTAGCCATTGGAAGATGAATAGTAGTTGGTTGCTTGCTTTTTGAAAAAGGAGGAGACATGTAGTACAAGAGCCATACCTATAGCCATACCTAGTGTACCATGCTAATACATACACACTATGTATCACCCAACACTTTAACCTCAATTATTCAACCAACACACACCACAAAATATCAAACACAAAAAACTCTCTCCCCCCCCCCTTGTTATTTGCTCTCGGCCAAGCACAAAAAAGTGGGGAAGAAAAATTCTTTCTCCCACTTCTCATCACTCATAATTCATACCATAATTCCTAGGTCATCTACATCATCTAATCAAGGTATGCTAGCAATTTCACTTCATTTCATCCATCCAATTCCAAGATATAAAATGTTAAAGATTGGGTGAATAGTAACCATGTTTGATTTTCTTTTAGATCTTGGATTATAAGTGTTGTAGGAGATCATCTAAGGTGTTGTTGTGTTGTGAGAAGCTTACCCAAGGTCCCTAGGAGCTCAAGAAGGTATAAAATCACAAACCCTCTTGGTTATGTAGTATTTATAATGTTTAGTGGTAGATCCATGCATGTATGAGCTAATCTTGGTTGTATAAGTGTTGGATGACTTGGATCTTGAGTTTTTATGTTGAGATTGTGACTTTTATGATTATGGATAACTTATATATCACCATGAGTGTTATGAACCATGATTTGAGTGTATTAAGTGTTGGTTGTATGGTGGAATTGTGAAAAATGGTTGATCTAAGTGATTTGAGCTTGCTGATTTTATCCAGGAACATTGACCTGTATTGTGACACGATTTTGAACCCCCAAATGATGTCCCCTGATGTCCTACCTTATATTGATGGAAAGATAATTGAATGTAGTTTCTGGATATGTAAGGTTCATAGCTAGGTGATGTGTGGAGTTTTAGTTATGGCCGGAGAAGTGATTTTTGTTTCTGGACTATGGACTGCATAAAGTGACCCCCTTGTGAACCTTGTTTAAACACCTTAAAAATTATTTGGGATCATGGAAAAATTAGAGAAGCTAGGAAATACAGTGGTGAAGGCTACCCAAAAAGAATTGGATTAAAATATGAATTTTTGGATTTTATAAAAATGCTAGAGTAAAATTCGCGCAATGGAAAAAGGTCGATTAGTGGAACATTATTCTAGGGTTAATGGTTATGGTTCGAACATGGTAACTAAATTAAGTCGAGTAAGTGACGAGCGTAAACGAGTGATGTCATGGACCTATAGTGGGGCTAGGGAGTCATAAGACGAAGTCGTTAAGTTAATTTCGTACCCCCTTAAAACCCCGTAATTAGAGAGAAATTGTTAAGGTACTAACGAACGATTATTGTTTATGTATAGATCGTTCGAATACGCACGCTCGACCACCCCAACCAAACCAAGGCAAGTTTACTTTTCAAAACTTATACATATACAAGGATTTTCACTGTTGTGTTTGTAGTTTTCAATTATATCAAATGCTATGTTTATCGAAATATTGATGCAATTGAGATTGTATAAGTACATATATGCTTGTACCCCTTGAACTTAGATTAAAATGTTTTCTTCGGACAACGACTCTAGCAATAGAGGTCGTAGCGGTCCGTGTATATACCTATTGACCGGGGAGCGGTATATTATTATATCGTATCTAGATTGCGAAAACCCGAAGGGTCATTCGGGAAGTATCATATACTCAAGTATTATATTCATATCTTCGTAAATACTCGAAACCCTATCTTGGATTAAAAGTTTATTTTATTAAATAATTATTTTATTAATTATTAATATTAAATCTTAAAATATCATTAATAATTATTGTTCACTATTTTAAAAACAAAGTTAATCCAAGATACCTTTTAATACTTTCCAACTCGAACTTTTTCGAACTCAAAACATTTTCGAAAACCCCCGGTCAGGTTCTGCTTCTTGTATGATTTCAAGAATTATCGGTCGACTGAGGTCGAACCACAACTACTCTGTTTTCAATCAAAATCTGGTTTTTAAAAGAAAAAGAAAAAGGGGACTCTGGCAGGTGTGGGAATCGTTGACGAACGATTCCCGGGATGTGTAAGCGGCCGTGAGCCAGGCGGTCCATCAATTATTATTCCGGCCCAGGTGTTGCCGAAGGATGATTACGGATGTAGTTTTCATCGAGGGTGATTACGGATGTAGTTTTCACCCAAGGGTAGTTACGGATGTAGTTTCTATCCTTCTACTAGTAGAGAAGACCCGCGGATTATTGGACTTGGATGTGGCGACTGATCATCGTCAATCCTTGTCAGGTTTTTATGTTTTCTTCCAGTCCCATCCTCCACTTTGGAAAAATACTCAAACACTGCTTCTTGGGCCTAAGTGCCAAGTTGCCGATAGTGTGGTTTTTGATGAGAAAATATTGACATCGTGCAGTATCTGGAACTGCAAGATTTTCTATATAGATTGGCACGTGTTAGTGCACTCTTGCAATTGTTTCTAAGAATGAAATGTTTATGTATGAGAAACCTTCTAAGCTAATGGAAGGAAAGAGGTTTGCAATGATGTATTCTCTGTACAGTATGTTAATCGTAGCGTGTTTTGCCGAAAATGATATACTCATATGTATATATTTTCAAACTTAAGATATATCGAAATGGGAACCTTATAAGGGGTTCATATGTTATCCTAAAACTCCTTAGTGAGTATAAATGTTTTATTCAAACTCGGGCACATATATTGTCCAATTATGTTTTGAAATCTGAGATATATACCCATATAGTTGGGAATGTTTTCGAAATAAACCACATTATTATTTTACAAAATAGTGAACTTGCTGAGCATTATGTAGCTCATTCTTGCTTTATAAAAACTTTTCAGAGAGGGAAGAATTTGGCCGATTAACTCCGCACCAGCAGAAGAGGAGTAGAAGAATTACCCGGAGATGATTTAGTCCATGATAAATACTACAGAGTAGTCTGATAGGTTTTCAACTGTAATAGTAAGACTTGTCTTCAAGTGTAGTTGTATAAGTGGAATTACGTAAGACTCTGGATTGTACAGATGAATTGTAATATTTAGTGTTACTTTTGGTTATCGTTTCTGAGGCTCTAACTTGATTGTGTG
Source organism: Kitagawia praeruptora (assembly GCA_037693485.1). Taxonomy (NCBI): domain Eukaryota; kingdom Viridiplantae; phylum Streptophyta; class Magnoliopsida; order Apiales; family Apiaceae; genus Kitagawia; species Kitagawia praeruptora. The sequence goes on from CM075351.1 coordinate 42,596,690, forward strand.
TAAGATTGAGGTACGGATGGATGTATTGTTGAGTTGTAAAGTTAATACAGGTATGACATGGTTGGATTATGATGTGACGACCTGAATCTCTGACCTCAGATTTGGGGGCGTCACAGTAATGGTATCAGAGAGATAAGTTACAGTACTCAGAAACGAGAGTGTTGAGAGTTAAGTCTAAGTCGGAGAATGACGTAAGAGATTGTAGTAAACTTATTATTGGAGTACCAGAAGAAGTACCGGTGAGTAGAATAGACTGGAGTGTTTATTGGAGGTATTATACTAGGGTCGATAGAATCCTTAGAGACCTTCAAAATGATGAATAGAGGTTGAGAGTCGTACATGACCTATCATAAGTAATGATATAGGAAGCAGAGCGAAATCTCGAGAGCAGCTGAGGGAAAGGCGATATTGCCAATATGATCGGATGACTAGGCTGGCATGAATTTTATGGCCCATATTCCTCCACAGCTTAGGAGGCGGCATTTTAAGAATCAAGAAGTTTGGACTTCCCTACATAATTAGGAGTACTTAGTACTTGGATTAATGAAAGTCTTTTACTTTGGTTATAAGATCCGATTTTCGATAAGTAACGGGTTTCCCTGAAGGTCGGTCACTATGTTGTTGTGGATTCCATTACCCTTGATGGCGAATTTTACATGTGTTATACGAGAATGTTATCATAAGACGAGCGTGCTAGATAATTCCACGCATGATTCGGGCGCTAGAGCATGGTAGTTCAACTTAAAGAACAAACAAGTAGAATTAACAAAGGGACTCAAGTGAAGTTGAATATGGTTGCAACGAGCAATACAGTGATCTCAGAGTCTACCAAAAGAAGAGACCAGTGAGTCTATACTGGAATTCTTTGATAGAAATTTTAGCAGAGACTACGCATATATACTTGTAAACCTATATATTGTTGGTAACGTATGTTCACGTGCACACACACCGCCACTGAACCTATGGACTGCATTGAGATCCCTGAGAGATCTCTTTGATCTGTTCCCAGGGGGAACTGGCCACTTGTGATTCATGTCGGAAGGCATGAAGTAGGACCCTATGGACTTAGCAGGTGTCCCCGGAATGATGTGAAGCTTGGCCTTCAAGATAAAGCACGGAAATGACATATATATTTGTGAAACCCCAACTCGATAAATGACTTTAAGATGATGATTGAGAGACACACTAGTTGGTGTCTTGTATTACGAAGACGAAGAGATGGAGTTACCCTCATAGTGGTGATAATGAGATGCACAAATGATTATTAACTTATTTTGGTAACTACCGGCTGGTGCACTACTTCATTTTAAACTTTTCATTAACCATGTTACCTCGATTAGTTTATATCAGGTAATCCTTCTAGCTTTCTACTTCAAATTTGTGGAATAACAACCAGTGATATACTCTCCCTAAAGCAGGACTTATCCGAAGTAATTTTATTTGACCCATGAACATTCTATTCAAAAATTTATGATGACCTTGTTCGGCTCAGGCCTATTTACACTTTCTTTCAATTATCCAAGGAATGTTCCACGAATACTTCCTTAATTATTCGACAAATATTACTTAACGAATATTGATGTTTGATTGCTTCTTTCATACTTGCACTCTTCAGTTGAGCTCATAAATATTTAACAAATTACTGAGGACATGGATGATCTAATGTCCAGACATCCTTCATGAATTCTTTTCTTCTATTCAAGATGAGATTGTACATCGTACATTGAAATCATAGTAAGGATATCATTTTGATATTGGTATTCTAAATTTAATTCTACTGTAAGATCTGATAAAGCATGTGTACGGAGGCACCCTTGGGTGGACCGTTTCACTGGTAAGTAATATTTGATGAGAGGTTATCGATTGTTCCGATACCTAGAATATTTTCTTCAGATTTTATAGTTTTCTTTTTCAAACTTAATAACTTCTTATTTCCATTCATTGTCCAAGTAGCCTAAAGTTCTTCAGTGGCTACGATGTTGAAATTCCGTTCTAGCCAATTGAAACTGGCTAGTCGATATGTCAATATGAATGACTAGTTGATTGTTCTAACTAGTCAAAATTGTAATGTTGTGAAGAACACCTAGCTAATTGTCCTAGCTAGTGGTGATGTCTCAAACAGGTGAACTAGCAAATTTTGTCTAGCTAGTTGCTAGTGTTTCTTGAAAAGGACTAGTTATTGTTTCACTGGTCCAACTCCCAATTTAATTCATTCAGAAATTCCTCAATGCATTTTGCATATGGTAAAGTATGATAATGAAAGTTTTGACGAATAACTTGATTGAGACCTAGTGAGGTCGCCCACTCAACTTGAATTCTACCCATCTTCGTATCAGACTTTATATCACTTGAATATTTTATTCTTTCATTCATACAATGAGAATTCATTTGAAACCATTGATTACTTGAATGACAAACTACTTCAATCTTTAAATTGTCATGGAGTAGAATTGCTTTCTATTGGCTGACCTTCATCACTGCGACTTTAGATTTCCTCTTATTTTTCAAGAGGAAAAGTATTAACCAGATGTAAGAATTGTATAAAGACCGTCTTTATGACTTTTGTATCCAACAATCATTGCCCTCGTGCAACATTCTCTATGATATCACATTACAAGATTATCAGGACATGAAGGAATAAACCTTGTTGTATTCTTTTTGTCCATCCTTACATCTCCGAAAATCGAGACTCCTAGTATTTGGAACCATCAACATTCTTGGAACATCCAATGTGGAATTCTTATTGAAATTATCTATTGGACCTTGTTATTTTGAAACCATTCCTTTCAAAAGCGATTACTCTAGGGTGAACGGGAGGTACAATTGTGAACCGTTGCACCAATTTGAGATCAGAAACCAAATGTTGTAATTGTGCAGCCAGAGCGTTATGCCGAGTGATTATTTAAAGTAGGAATAACATGTCGGGGCATACCACAAGGACCTTTAATATTAGTGTGAGGAAGGTTATAAGAAATGATGAGGTGGTTGGGAGCACGCCCCTACCAACCGTCGTCAGGATGCTATATTAATGAATTCTGGAGTTACCAAGCCTTTTCCTGATCCAAGAAATTCAAATCGATTGCGATGTAAGACATATCCTTAGAGGAAACTAACATGGAAGTGAGATGGACAAGAAAGGAAGAAATATCGTGGCAAGAATGTGAAGCTTTACTTAGTTTAAAGGGATTGATGCATATAGAGAGGCATAAAGTTCAAAAGGCCCATAATAGCAAATGGATGCATGTATATGTGCCAATGATCCTTCGAGATTACCACCTAATCAAATTTATTGGGAATCGCAGCAGCATACAGGCCTCAGGCTGATTGGCGCCAGTTGTGAAAGAGGACGAGCGTATGACATCTTACCTATACCATCGAGAACTGAAACCCTTATCAGAAATGGAGGAATTGTGACTAGTTAAAGTGCGTAGTTGTTTTTCCAAAGATAAGGTTAAAGAGAAGGTTTCACCAACTCCCGATCGACCTCGGTACTGCACCAAAGTCGGCATTTCACATTATTGTAAACATTATAAATTCTGGTAGTATCATTGTGGATTGACTAGTGAGTCAGAAGCCCTGGTGGGTGTATAAATAAAGTTCTAAGAATGATATGAGAGATTAGTAACAACTTCGTCGTTAACTATACTTGATGATAAAAAGGGGACTTTGAGAGTCACGATGATGCGTTTTTTTTAAGAGTTTAAGAGGTATGCTGATGCAGTAGAAAGGGGATTAGTCATGATGGCGTTCACGCATAAAAATGAGACGTTAACTTTATGAGAAAAGTGTGAAAGTTTTCCACAAGTGCCATAAGTATATCTTCATATTAGAACTAAACATAAGAAAGAGAAGGTGACGAAAGGGAGCAGGGAGTATAATGGAGAAATTTGTTATTTCCCAGGAAAGGCCAGTGTGGTGGCCGATACCTATAGAAGGGATTATTCAAAATTGGAATTCAGTCAGTATTGACCAAGAAAATAGCGTATATACAATAAAGAATAATGTTAGAGGAAAATGACTAAATTATTGGGAAGGACAAAGATGTACGGAGAATTAAGAGAATGTTTGGCAAACGGATATGAAGGATTGTATTGGCAAGCTATTAACGTACAAACGCAACATGTCAAAAACAAAATGATAGAGATCTAGTGGATCAATTCCGCCCGTAGAAAATCTTGAACGTGGACAGAATTATAAGGAATTTTATGAGTAGGTCGCCGAAGACCGAGCCAAGAGATGGCCCTAGTTGATTTATAATTGCTGGACCAAGTGATTTACCTACGAGAGACTTTCCATTTAGAAGATTATCGATTTATATACGGAAGAGATGGTGGTGCAATATAAAACTTCTGCAGTGATTACGTCAGATAGAGACTTAAGGGAAGAAGAATTGTCCAGACGATCGAATTTATAATTAGCGTCGTGCCTTAGATTTCACGGGGCAGTCGAGAATAAAAACTTATCCATGAAACGAATGTTGTTATCACGATCGGCACCATGCGGACGTAAGGACGTCTCTTGTAAAGCGTACTACGAAAGAAGAAGTTTCGCTTTTCTTGCGTTACGAAGAAGTCAATGAACGAGGGATATAGTAGCTGAACTGGTTCGACGTATACCGAAGACTATAAAGTATCCATAGCAAGTGGTAACGACTGACGGGAGGCAACACATGCGTGCTAATCAAGCCAAGGAAAATGAGGAATACCGTGCGTATTAACGTTGTCTCAGATTATAGAACACGACCACAAAGTATTCACGGCCCAACGATACAAGGACTCAACACGGATACTATGAACAAGGTAGAAGAGGAACGTATAAGTAGTGGGATAGAAATTTTCATTCACAGAACAACCGATAAGAAATACAGGTCGAGGAGAGCATGCGTTGAAAAGCAACATTAAAGCATTGGTGAGACTGCAATAGCCCTAATTTTCATGAATATTCGAACCTGGATGAAAATTAATTTTATTGGTGGACGAGAAATTTTTGCAATCATGATATGTACGAATTATTAAATGAAGATTTCGAATTGATATTACGCCTTTACGGTGCAGACGAGTGTATGTAAAAGTCATTAGTTTTTTTTACGAAACCCATCATTTCGAATGGTCAAATTTCATGAGATATCTAAGGAGATCGTGGTAAGGCATGGGGTTCCTGTGAGCATTGTATCTGGTAGAGACCCAAGGTTCAACTCCAGGTTCTGGAGGAGTTTTCAGGATTGTGTGGGGACTAAGTTAAACATGAGTACTGCATACCATCCCCAAACAGACAAGAGAAACTATCGAGCTCATAAGAGGACGGCTGGTAGCGGCCCAAGACAGACAGAAGGAGTATGCGGACCAGTCCCGCAAGGATAAGGAATATGAGGTAGGAGAGTTTGTGATGTTAAAAGTATCCCCGTGGAAGGGATTGATGAGATTTGGTAAGAAGGGGAAACTAAGCCCGAGATTTATTGGACCTTTTGAGATCTTGAAACGAGTTGGAAAGTTAGCCTATGAATTGGCTTTACCTCCGAGCTTACAGCAAGTACATAATGTGTTTCATGTGTCCATGCTACGACCCTACCATACCGACTTCCGACATGTGATAGAACATGATCAAGTGGATCTGCAACCAGACTTAACATATGTGGAGCAACCCGTAGAAATTATGGATAGGAAAGAACAGGTGCTGAGGAATAAGGTTGTCAAACTAGTGAGAGTCTTGTGGAGGAACCAGAATGTCAAAGAATCAACATGGGAACTAGAAAGCGCAATGCGTGAAAAGCACTCCCAACTGTTTTCAACCTGATTCCGGGACGGAATCCTTTTAAGGAGGGGAGGCTGTAAGAACCCTAATTTTTGGTAATATTTTATTTTATTTAATATCTTGTGGCAATGTCAATATGGAACCTTTCTGGTCATCCCTGTGATTAATAGAATTGATTGTCTGAGAAACTGTGTTGTTGTATTCCCTATGTAAGATAAGAAGGGAGATTGTGAAGGCAGGAGTCTTATTGTTAGTGAGATTTATAAAACTTGGGATTTGAGAATGATTAGAGTGTTACAAGATTTATTAAGGATCATGACAGGGAATGATGGACATTAGAGGGATTTACACAATTAGTACTTAAGGAATTATAGGGGAAAATCTCTACGCGACAAAATATTATTACGAGAGATTAATTAAGATACGTTACGAATTAAAGATTAGATAATAAACATTGGTGGGAGAATAATAATACAAGGAGTAGTATTGCATGCAAGCCCATGCAACCAAGTAGTTAGAAACCAAGCCAACTAGTTAGCCATTGGAAGATGAATAGTAGTTGGTTGCTTGCTTTTTGAAAAAGGAGGAGACATGTAGTACAAGAGCCATACCTATAGCCATACCTAGTGTACCATGCTAATACATACACACTATGTATCACCCAACACTTTAACCTCAATTATTCAACCAACACACACCACAAAATATCAAACACAAAAAACTCTCTCCCCCCCCCTTGTTATTTGCTCTCGGCCAAGCACAAAAAAGTGGGGAAGAAAAATTCTTTCTCCCACTTCTCATCACTCATAATTCATACCATAATTCCTAGGTCATCTACATCATCTAATCAAGGTATGCTAGCAATTTCACTTCATTTCATCCATCCAATTCCAAGATATAAAATGTTAAAGATTGGGTGAATAGTAACCATGTTTGATTTTCTTTTAGATCTTGGATTATAAGTGTTGTAGGAGATCATCTAAGGTGTTGTTGTGTTGTGAGAAGCTTACCCAAGGTCCCTAGGAGCTCAAGAAGGTATAAAATCACAAACCCTCTTGGTTATGTAGTATTTATAATGTTTAGTGGTAGATCCATGCATGTATGAGCTAATCTTGGTTGTATAAGTGTTGGATGACTTGGATCTTGAGTTTTTATGTTGAGATTGTGACTTTTATGATTATGGATAACTTATATATCACCATGAGTGTTATGAACCATGATTTGAGTGTATTAAGTGTTGGTTGTATGGTGGAATTGTGAAAAATGGTTGATCTAAGTGATTTGAGCTTGCTGATTTTATCCAGGAACATTGACCTGTATTGTGACACGATTTTGAACCCCCAAATGATGTCCCCTGATGTCCTACCTTATATTGATGGAAAGATAATTGAATGTAGTTTCTGGATATGTAAGGTTCATAGCTAGGTGATGTGTGGAGTTTTAGTTATGGCCGGAGAAGTGATTTTTGTTTCTGGACTATGGACTGCATAAAGTGACCCCCTTGTGAACCTTGTTTAAACACCTTAAAAATTATTTGGGATCATGGAAAAATTAGAGAAGCTAGGAAATACAGTGGTGAAGGCTACCCAAAAAGAATTGGATTAAAATATGAATTTTTGGATTTTATAAAAATGCTAGAGTAAAATTCGCGCAATGGAAAAAGGTCGATTAGTGGAACATTATTCTAGGGTTAATGGTTATGGTTCGAACGTGGTAACTAAATTAAGTCGAGTAAGTGACGAGCGTAAACGAGTGATGTCATGGACCTATAGTGGGGCTAGGGAGTCATAAGACGAAGTCGTTAAGTTAATTTCGTACCCCCTTAAAACCCCGTAATTAGAGAGAAATTGTTAAGGTACTAACGAACGATTATTGTTTATGTATAGATCGTTCGAATACGCACGCTCGACCACCCCAACCAAACCAAGGCAAGTTTACTTTTCAAAACTTATACATATACAAGGATTTTCACTGTTGTGTTTGTAGTTTTCAATTATATCAAATGCTATGTTTATCGAAATATTGATGCAATTGAGATTGTATAAGTACATATATGCTTGTACCCCTTGAACTTAGATTAAAATGTTTTCTTCGGACAACGACTCTAGCAATAGAGGTCGTAGCGGTCCGTGTATATACCTATTGACCGGGGAGCGGTATATTATTATATCGTATCTAGATTGCGAAAACCCGAAGGGTCATTCGGGAAGTATCATATACTCAAGTATTATATTCATATCTTCGTAAATACTCGAAACCCTATCTTGGATTAAAAGTTTATTTTATTAAATAATTATTTTATTAATTATTAATATTAAATCTTAAAATATCATTAATAATTATTGTTCTCTATTTTAAAAACAAAGTTAATCCAAGATACCTTTTAATACTTTCCAACTCGAACTTTTTCGAACTCAAAACATTTTCGAAAACCCCCGGTCAGGTTCTGCTTCTTGTATGATTTCAAGAATTATCGGTCGACTGAGGTCGAACCACAACTACTCTGTTTTCAATCAAAATCTGGTTTTTAAAAGAAAAAGAAAAAGGGGACTCTGGCAGGTGTGGGAATCGTTGACGAACGATTCCCGGGATGTGTAAGCGGCCGTGAGCCAGGCGGTCCATCAATTATTATTCCGGCCCAGGTGTTGCCGAAGGATGATTACGGATGTAGTTTTCATCGAGGGTGATTACGGATGTAGTTTTCACCCAAGGGTAGTTACGGATGTAGTTTCTATCCTTCTATTAGTAGAGAAGACCTGCGGATTATTGGACTTGGATGTGGCGACTGATCATCGTCAATCCTTGTCAGGTTTTTATGTTTTCTTCCAGTCCCATCCTCCACTTTGGAAAAATACTCAAACACTGCTTCTTGGGCCTAAGTGCCAAGTTGCCGATAGTGTGGTTTTTGATGAGAAAATATTGACATCGTGCAGTATCTGGAACTGCAAGATTTTCTATATAGATTGGCACGTGTTAGTGCACTCTTGCAATTGTTTCTAAGAATGAAATGTTTATGTATGAGAAACCTTCTAAGCTAATGGAAGGAAAGAGGTTTGCAATGATGTATTCTCTGTACAGTATGTTAATCGTAGCGTGTTTTGCCGAAAATGATATACTCATATGTATATATTTTCAAACTTAAGATATATCGAAATGGGAACCTTATAAGGGGTTCATATGTTATCCTAAAACTCCTTAGTGAGTATAAATGTTTTATTAAAACTCGGGCACATATATTGTCCAATTATGTTTTGAAATCTGAGATATATACCCATATAGTTGGGAATGTTTTCGAAATAAACCACATTATTATTTTACAAAATAGTGAACTTGCTGAGCATTATGTAGCTCATTCTTGCTTTATAAAAACTTTTCAGAGAGGGAAGAATTTGGCCGATTAACTCCGCACCAGCAGAAGAGGAGTAGAAGAATTACCCGGAGATGATTTAGTCCATGATAAATACTACAGAGTAGTCTGATAGGTTTTCAACTGTAATAGTAAGACTTGTCTTCAAGTGTAGTTGTATAAGTGGAATTGCGTAAGACTCTGGATTGTACAGATGAATTGTAATATTTAGTGTTACTTTTGGTTATCGTTTCTGAGGCTCTAACTTGATTGTGTGTAAGATTGAGGTACGGATGGATGTATTGTTGAGTTGTAAAGTTAATACAGGTATGACATGGTTGGATTATGATGTGACGACCTGAATCTCTGACCTCAGATTTGGGGGCGTCACATAAGAGTATGATTGAACAACTATCTGTTGAAATGTTTAATATTCATACTAGTATGACTACTACTAATGAGGAAATTGCTAAACTGTCTACTAGAAATGAATTGTTAATAAAAAAGAATGAGGAACTTGAGCTAACTGCTATGCAAGTAGAAAACCTTAAGAAAGAAGTTGAATATTCTGCAGAATAAGGTTCTATATGCTAGTCAAGTTGAAAAGGCTCTTAGGGATGAACTAGCTGAAAATGAATTCAAACTAAAAACCTTTAAGAACTCATCTAGTATATAGCAATCCTATCATGAGAAAATTCAAGCTAAACCCAAGGCTGCTATTGGACTTGACTATGGCACTCTTAAACAGAGGAAAGACTATGTTGTCATTAAAGATGACATAGTTGTTCAGGAGGAAGTGCCTCACATTTTGAAAAAGGCTGAGACTCCAATTTTTAAAGAATCAACATTTGAGATTGATGAGGATGCCTTACTCATCAAGCAAATGTTGAATGATGAGGATGAGGCACAATCCAGTGAACAACAAGCATCCTCTAAGAGTGAGAGTGTCAAGCCAAAAGCCAAGGAGCCAGTAGGTGATAGGTCTAGACCTAAGAAGTTTGTTAAGTTTGTTTCAGCTGGGAAGAATGAATCTGAGAAGAAAGTGGCTAAGAAGAAACAGAACAGAAATGGCAAGCTAGGGATTAACAAAGATAATAACTATGCTTATATGCCTAATGCCCCTAGAAAAACTTGTCAGAATTGTTTCGGTACCAATCATTTAACTCATGCATGCAAGAAACCTGTTTGTAGTGTGCCCAAACCTTTCTATGATTGTTCTGTGCCTTTAAGACATAGAGATGCTCTATTTTGTGATAAATTTGACTGTATGCCATGCAATATGAATGTTATGACTAGTTGTTTCAATTTGAGAAGGCAATTCATTGATGGTTGTATCAGTCACAATTCTCACACACACTACACAAGGTTAAAGTCTTCAAGTCCTCCTAGAGCTAGGAAGGTACCTCTGTCACCTAAGTCTGAAACCTCAGGTTCTAAGACTTCTAACAGTGACAAGAAGACTAACACTAAGAAAGTTGATAAGCATGTTGTTTATGATAAAACTGTTTCTAAGTCACATGGACCCAAACTTGTTTGGGTACCAAAGAAGAAGTAATACCTTTGTGTTTGCAGGGCAAAGAAGGTCATGTGGATTTTGGACAGTGGATGCTCAAATCACATGACTGGTGATATGGCCCTGCTATCACAATATGAGGAGAAGGCTGGCCCAATGGTTGCTTTTGGAGATGACAGCATGGATAACACATTGGGATATGGCAAGTTGAAAGTTGGTAATGTCATCATTGAAGATGTAGCACTAGTCAAGGGACTCAAGCATAATCTGCTAAGTGTTGGTCAGTTTACTGATTGAGGATTCAAAGTGGATTTTGACAAAGATGAATGTTTGATCACTCACAAGAAGACTGGTGATTTTGCTCTATCTGGAGTAAGGAAAGGAAGTCTGTTTGTAGCCAATATGGACTCTGCAAACAAGGACAAAGTTTGTTGCTTCTACTCAAAAGCATCAAATGAAGATTGTTGGTTGTGGCACAAGAGGTTATCACACTTGAACTTCAAAGCCATTATTTCTCTAGTCAAAAGAGAGTTAGTGAGAGGCATGCCCACACTTGAATTCTGTCAAGAAGGAGTGTGTGAGGCTTGTCAAAGAGGAAAGATGAAAAGATCAAGCCACAAGTCAAAGACATTGACATCAATAACCAAGCCCCTGCAACTCATTCATATGGATTTGTTTGGGCCTGTCAATATTATGTCACTAGGTTGAAAGAAGTATGTCGTGGTGATGGTTGATGACTTTACAAGGTATACATGGGTGGAATTTCTAGCATCAAAAGATGAGACTCCACAAGTAATCATTGAGCACATAAAGAAAGTTGACAAGGAAGCAAAGGCCAACAATGCAATGTGATTGCATTGAGAAGTGATAATGGAACAGAGTTCATAAATGTCATACTTGAAACATTCTGCAAAGAGAATGGAATTTCTCAGCAATTCTCAGCTCCAAGGACTCCACAACAAAATGGAGTTGTTGAGAGAAAGAATAGAACTCTAATTGAGGCTGCTAGAACAATGTTGCTTGATGCAAAGATGCCTACATGTTTTTGGGCTGAGGCTGTGAGCACTGCATGCTATATCCAGAATAGAACCCTCATCAACAAAAACACTGGAAAGACACCTTACAATTTGATGACTGGAAAGAAGCCTACTCTAAAGTATGTTCATACTTTTGGAAGCAAATGCTTTGTATTGAAGGATAATTCAGAATATGTTGGAAAGTTTGATGCAAAGGCATTTGAAGGAATTTTCTTGGCTACTCTATGGAAAGAATTGCATACAAAGTTTATGTCATCAGTCAAAAAAAATTATGGAAAGCACATATGTGACATTTGATGACAGCAAACTAGCTGGATTAGAAGAAGCCAATGATGAAGATAAAAATCCATTAAAGTTTGATAATCTAGATGATTCTGATGAAGAGATTGAAACTGGAGTTGAAACTCAAGTGAATGATGATACAAGATAAGAATTTGTGCCAATCAATAGTGGAGAAACAAGCATCCAAGACACACCTGTAAATAGTGGCAACTTCACAGGGGGAGGAAATGAGAATGATCATGACTTGGATGATGAAGCAACATCAAGAATGAGAAATCAGACTGAGCATTCAAGGAAATGAGATAGATCACACACTGCAGAGCAAATTATTGGAGATCTAAATGTAGGAGTAAGGACTAGGAGAGCAACTCAAAATGAGTGTCTTTATGATTGTTTTCTATCTCAGATTGAGCCTAAAAAACTTGATGATGCACTGTTGGATCCAGATTGGATTATTGTCATGCAAGAGGAGCTGAATCAATTTGAAATAAATAAAGTATGGGAACTTGTGCCTACACCAAAGAACAGAACCATTGTTGGAACAAAATGGGTTCTTAAGAATAAGATGGATGAAGATGATGTAATAGTAAGAAACAAAGCAAGGTTGGTTGCAAAATGATACTCTCAACAAGAAGACATTGATTATGATGAGACATTTGCTCCTGTTGCAAGATTGGAAGCCATCAGAATATTCTTGGCATTTGATGCTCATTCAAACTTTAAAGTTTATCAAATGGATGTCAAGAGTGCATTTCTGAATGGAGAGTTGGAGGAAGAAGTTTATGTTCAACAACCACCTGGCTTTGAGGATCCACATTTTCCAGAATTTGTCTACAGATTACTTAAAGCATTGTATGGACTTAAGCAGGCTCCAAGGGCATGGTATGATACTTTATCACAATTTCTCCTTGAAAATCAAATCACTAGAGGCACATTGGACAAGACACTGTTTTACAAGAAACATGGTGATGATATTATCCTAGTTCAGATCTATGTGGATGATATTATATTTGGCTCTACAAATGAGAAGCTGTGTGAGAAATTCTCTAAACTCATGTAGAGCAGATATGAGATAAGTATGATTGGAGAGTTAACATTCTTTCTTGGATTGCAAGTTAGTCAAAGGAAGGATGACATTTTTATCAGTCAAACCAAGTACATCAAGGATTTATTGAAGAAGTTTGACTTAGAAGATTGCTCACCTGCAAAGACACCCATGGCCACTGCCACTAAATTGGATGAAGATGCTAAAGGCAAGAAAGTAGATATCTCAGTCTACAGAGGCATGGTTGGTTCTCTACTCTACCTCACTGCAAGTAGGCCATACATCATGTTTGCTACATGCCTGTGTGCAAGGTTTCAATCAAATCCAAAAGAGTCACATTTGATTGCTATAAAAAGGATCTTTAGATATCTGAAGGGCACTCCAAACTTGGGTTTATGGTATCCTAAGGACACAGGGTTCAATCTGGTTGGTTATTCTGATGCTGATTATGCTGGATGCAGAGTGTATAGGAAAAGCACCTCAGGTAGCTGCCAGTTTCTTGGACAAAGGTTAGTCTCTTGGTATAGCAAGAAACAACAATCTGTGTCAACTTCTACAGCTGAGGCTGAATACATAGCTGCTGGAAGTTGCTGTGCTCAAGTGCTTTGGATTAGAAATCAACTTAGAGATTATGGACTTGTGTTGGAAAAAATTCCAATCATGTGTGACAACACAAGTGCAATCTCTATAGTTGCCAATCCTGTCAATCATTCTAGGACAAAGCACATTGACATCAGATATCATTTTATTAGAGAACATGCAACTAATGGAACCATTGAGTTGCATTATGTCTCTACAGATAAACAACTAGCTAACATATTCACTAAGACATTAGATGAAACCACCTTCACAAGGTTGGTTAGTGAGATTGGAATGCTGAATTCTTCAGATTCTGGCTAAGTGAGTATATCACCTAGATTGTTGCAGCAGTAAACACTTACTTTATCTAAATTCTCAACATTTTTGGAGTAAGTGTTGGTTGAAATATGATTTATAAATATTTCGAATCTGTTGCATATGTGAGAAAATCATATTTTGTCAACTTAAAATTTCTACGAAATTTTGAGAAAATCACTATTTAATTTGTTAGAATGTTCTTTATAGAATATGTCTGGTGGATTTTTAAAGATAGTGAAAATTGATTTTTTATGAGTGAAAAGAACGTTTCGATAAGTCAGACTTCTCGAATGATCCATTTCTTGCTTATGCTCGACTTCTCTAACAAGTCTATTTAAGACACTCTTGAGTTCTCGAATAGAGTCTTTAGAGAAATCGAACAGAGAAATGCTTGAGTTCTCGAATAGAGTGTTTTAGTTCTCTAATGACTTCTCGAATACTATATTTGAGTTCTCGAATCATTTGAAAATGCTGAATTCTCGCTGAATCTTAACCGTTTTTGGATTTTTATTCAGAATTTTTAAATCACTCATATCAACATATTTTACCTAATTTAGAATTTATTTTAAGTTAGATAACTACCAGCTGTGAGTTTTCAACCTGCTTGAGATATCGATTAAGCCTTTCTTGACTTCTCGAATAGTTGTTTTCTACTTCTCGAATGCTTGACTTGTCGATACAAAACATATATCTAATCGACAATTCAAGTACTTCATACTTATACAATCCTACATCTATTCGATTCATTTCATTCGATTTCTCAAGCATCTAAACCTCCAAAACCTCTGAAAACCCTAATCTCTAAAGCTAAATTTTTTCTTCAACCTTTATTCTTTTCTCTCTCTTTTTGTGTATCAATGGCAACCGTGAAATTCAACACCAACTTTATCGCCTTAACCAGTGATGTTGAGGCACCTAATGCCAATTTCAAATGCTTTGTGAAGTGGATGTCTGAATCTTACATCAAGAATGCTCTGTCAACTAATCCTACCCTGTATCTAGACCTTCTAGAGCAATTCTGGAGTTCTGTTGTCTGTGAGACTAATGCACTTCAGGATGCCACTCTCACCTATACCATTTTCTGCAAAATCCAAGACAAGGACATCACTATTATTACTGAGGATGTGAATCAAGCTCTAGGATTGGGCTATCAAAACGAAGTATATGACCCACTAGCCACGAATGCTAAGTTGTTAGACTTCTTCGAATTCATCAGGTACTCAGATGAGATTAAGCTTGGGCATCTAACCAGGAAGAATCTCAGAAAGGAGTGGAGCTATGTGTTTGCTACTCTTCTTCAAGTCTTCACTGCCAGAAAGTCTAGCTATGATCAAATCAGTGCACCTGCACAGCAGATAGGCTATGCCTTAGCCTATGGTAGAAGGATAGATGTTGGACAACTTATTCTACAAGAGTTTTATGGGAGACTTGGTAAGAACTCAGCCAAGAGAGGTACTGACATTTTCTTCCCTCACTTTATTCAATCTGTACTTAATTTTAAAAAGAGTAAATTACATAGTGGTGGCTATACTTTACACCGATTTTCAAAAAAGTGGCCAGTCTTTCAATTTCTCAAATTAGTGGCCAACCTTTCACTTTGTCTTACAAAATAATGGTCAGTCTTTCAATTTCTCAAATTAGTGGCCAACATTTCACTCTGCGTTGTAAAAAAGTGGCCACTTTAGAGATAATTTGCCTACTATTAGCCACTTTTTTGAAAGGCAGAGTGAATGATTGGCCACTAATTTGAGAAATTGAAATACTGACCACTGTTTTGAAAGACAATGTGAAATGTTGGCCACTAATTTGAGAAATTGAAAGACTGACCACTTTTTTGAAAATCGGTGTAAAGTACGGCCACCACTCTATAATTTACTCTTTTAAAATGATAAATTGATTGAATTACCTGGGATAGATAGAAATAAAATAGGCTATCCTAAATCCATGACCAAACTCATTTTTGGTAATTTGGAGACTAGGACTGATGTGGATGTAAGACTTAACATAACTCCCCATATGGAGGATTTATTTAGGACTTACCCCTACAACATGCCAATATTTGACTTAAAGTCATAGTTAGCACAGCCCAAGCAAGTAGAACAAAATGCTAACCCAGGGCTTGCTAACCAACCACCTCAGCCAAACACTCTACCAAACACAGAGCCACCTACATCATCCTCTCAACAGGGTGGTGTTAGTAAAGAGGAGAAGAAGAGAAAATAGGTTACTTCTGCACCTTTAACCATCTTATCTGAAGCAGCATTGGCTGTAGAATTAGGTGAGCCAATGAACTCAAGTGACTTAGTGCATGACACTTTGCTCACCACCCAGGTACCACATTTAGATGGTGAGGGAATGCATGCTGGGGCATATCCTGATGATACCATCACAAACACAGAGGATTCACTAGTTTTACTAGAGACTCTGTGCCTGTGTCAACTACTATTGTAACCCATCCCACTCATGTGGAGACAACAGTAGTAGAGTCAATCCATCCGGTTACAGAAGTTGCATCTGTAACTGAGGAGTCTAGCTTGCCTAGCTCTAGCTCTGACTTTATGTCACAATGGCTGAAGCCTGTGCAACATGACAGTGCTTCAGGATCAGGATCTGTTCCACCACAATTCACGGTTGAAGCACTACAAAGCTTAGTTGTGGATCAGATTCCCGAGTTTGTAAAGATAGCTCAGAACCTTGTCACCTCAAACATGCCAAATCTAGACTATGAAGCAATTTTGCTACGTCACAGAGATGATGTGGAGCTACAAAAGGCCAAGATAATAGATGATTCTGAGAGAGATGGCAATGTAGATACCTGGCTGCAAGGGAAATATGACATTGCTCTCTCAGAAGGCCTCTAGTACCTCAGAGAAGAATACATCACATCACTAGGGTCCAATGCCAAATCTCTCACTCCTAGTGATGTCTATGAAGCAATGAATAACACCTATAAAGGAATTCTCAAAGCTGCACACTATCTTGGCAAGGGTCTCAAGACAGAAGTGAATGAAGTGTGTGCAGCTACAGTCAAAGAGGTGCAGAAAGTTAAAAGGGATTTTGATACCAAATTTCCCCAACTGGATAATGTTATCAAGGACGTTCAACTCTGCAAGTCTGAATGCATCAAGATGGACAACTCTATGCTGTTGGTCCAGGGGTCTGTCAAGATTATGGCTGCTCAGATGGCAAAATTATCAGATCAGACAACAAATGCCAATGCCATGCTGAGGACTATGTTCAAAAATCAATATGGAGATAAGCTAGTGACTGAGGTCCCTATGCATGAGATGACCAAATTTGAAGTGGAGAGATCGAAAGATCAATCACTATCTGGTTTTAAAGCCACTAAGTTGTTCACAAAGGTGGAATCTCTTGAACAGGAAGTGACCTCTCTCAAAAAGTCCAATGCTCAGCTATCAGACAAAGTTGCAACTCTTACTGAGCAGTTGAGCACTCAAGCCACCACCACAGCTGATGTTCTTCTGCATCAACAATTAATGTTGTCTGCAATGATGAAGCACATGGGTCTCCCTCTACCTGAAGAATCTTCAACCCCAAAGGTCACTCCTACAGCCTCTATGTCTGACAACAAGCCTAAGGGGGAGAAGAGAACATTAAGAAATTCAAATCCAAAGGGGGAGAAACCCCAAGCAAAAGGCATCAAGATAAATGAGGGTGGTCATCAAAGGGGTTCAAAATCTATAACTCATGTCTCAGGCAAAGGCAAATCTAAGGTTGATGAACCTCCATCTTCTCTGCCAGTGGTTACTCTACCAACTGTGCATGTCATTACTCCCAGTGGTCAGAAGCAATCTATCACAACTAAAGTGGTTGCAGGGAGCATGTCATCTGATAAACCTCCATCATCCAAATCTAAAAGTGCCAAGCCTGTAAAAGTAAAGGTGGTTACTGATGCCAAGCTACAAGAAATTGCAAATTCTAATGTCTACCATGATGATGAATTCTTGGAGTTTCTGAAAGTCTCAAGGGAACAGGCCAATGACACTCAACTATATCTAAGGAGCTTGAAGGATCAGATTGACTATCTCATTGTGATACTCAGAAAGATAGATGGATTATGGATCAAAGAGATAATGATGGTGTCCAAGTCCAAGATATGGCATCTAACCTACAAGACTCTACAAGCCCTAAAACACTCAGAGATAGATGCCCTAATTGAGCTTATTGAAAAGAGAAATGAGAACAATAAAAGTCTGTATGATGACCTGAGGAATGGTCAACCTTCAAGGCTGCTAGAAGTGATTAAGAAGCCATGGACAATCATCTATCAATCTGGCACCAAAATTGAAGACATTAAGCAATTGGTCATTCCCAATGATCTCACTCCTCGAAATCACAGACTTGTTATTACTATCATTGATCTACTACAGAAGAAAGTTGGAGTCAGAAATGCTGAAGAAGTAGAAGCAATGCACATTCTCAGATCTTTCATTGCAACTGGTGCAATTCCAGAAATGGCCCAACCTAGGAGGAATAAGGATGATGAAGATGAAAACAAAAGTGATGGGAGGAGAAGACATCACATGAGTGATAAGGGTGATGATAAAAATGAGAAGAAGAAAAAGGACAGCAAAGACAAGAAAGATGGTGATGACCAAGGTAAAGTCTATGGGAGAAAAATTGGAAAACAGCAAGGCTTAGGCATTGCTAGCAGTAAACTCACCACAACACAAGACTCTAAGTCTAGGGTGAATACTGTTAGTAATGACCTACCAAAATCTGATTCAATGGCTTCTACAACTGTTTTGCCACCTCAAGAAGAGAAGAGGATTCAAATCAAGAAACTAGGTGTATGTTTCCAAAAGTAAACTGCTAATGGAGTACTACAATGGTCTACAAGCAAAGGTCACAAGTTTCTGCCAAGTCACCAAGTGAAAAAGTTCAAATTCAAACAAGCTGCAAGAAGAGTGAAGCTACCCAAGTCTAGAGCCCTAACTATATATCCAGGACTGAAACTCCAACCACTTGATGAAAACTTTGATGAAGACCAATTGCAATATCTAAGAGCTCAAAGAATCTACTATACTGCCATTGTGAATGACTGTCTTGAGATCAAATATACTGATGGAAGGGAGAAGAAATTCAAACAAGGACAATGTCAAAATTGGGGCAAATTAGATGAAATAGAAAGAATCATTGCATTATTAGATTCTGAAGACAAAGTGGAGAGAATATGGAAGCTGAAGTTGATTGACTTTGTGAAGATGAAGAGAGACAAAAGGATTGTGTAGAGTTCAATAGGCTGGAAGCTGAAGCAGAAAAGCTAAGGGCAAAAGGATTGTGTAGAGTTCAATTCAATCCCTATGTGGTGAAGTATAGGAGAAGAAATGGAAATAATGTCAATATAAGAATGAACCTACTCAGTCACTATCCTGCCAACATTCTGAAACCAGTACTTGAAGATTTTAAAAACTCTATCATGCTTGAAGAATTGGATGCTTTGGCAGAGATCATAAAGGCCATGGATGAGAATGCAAGAAAGGAGAAAGAAAGAAAACATAAAGCATATGATGATCTACAAGCCAAAGCAATGGAGATGGAATCAAATGAGAATGGCTAGTATTTCACCATATTGTAAGATTACTCAACTTGTAATTTCATTCATGTTCTGAATCAAATTTCATACCTGTACTTTTCAAGTTTTATCTTTATGTATGTTAGGCTTGTTATCAGACAAGAAATTGTGACTAAGGGTCTCACTCATAATTTGGGGGAGATTGTTAGTCACAAAGGCATGCCTGTTTACATCTAATAACAAGACTAATTGTTTGTAATGCTTTGCATTACTAACATGACCTCTTAACTGAGAATACCTCTAGTTGTAGAGTTTCTATTTGTTTTGTACTTGTAATAGGCATCAAATCCTAGTTGTGTAACTGTACTTATAAAGTCAAGAATAATGCTTGAAAGAAGTTCCAAGGTTCATGCCTCAAGCAAGAAGATAAAGACTGTCAAATAATCACAGTTGAGATTTGAAGAAATGAAGAATTTGCCTAAGTACCAATTCGAGAAGTACATTTGTCTGTTCGAGAAGTCTAACGTTCGAGAAGTCAGAGATTCGATATTTGAGAAGACATTGTTCGATATCTCTGAATGAACTATTCGATGTCTCATTCGATATCTCAGAGATTCGACATGTCTAAATACTCTATTCGAGAACTCAAGAAGCCAACAAGTCAAAGTGGTATTCGAGTTCTCAAAGAGTCAACAAGTCAAAGTTCCATTCGATATCTGAAGGGCTCAGAAAGCTATTCGATATCTCAGGGATTCGATAAGTCAAGTGTTCTATTCGACAACTCAAGGAACCCTGGAGAAAAGTGTTATTCGAGAAGTGATTCGATATGTCAATCATACAGTATTCGAGAACTCAGAGTTATCTAATCCTAGTTCTCGAATCAATCACTTAGCCACTTCTCGAATACATTCTTGGAGACAAAATACTGAAGAAATTGTATAAGTCAGAAACCTGCAACAAGTCAATGCACTTTATGGACCACAATCTGTAACGTGCTTTGGAAAGCCTACAAGGAAGGTTGGAGAGATATAGAAGAGACAAAGAGCTAAAGAAGTGGATCTGAACAGAACTTTGCAAAGTCAAATATGTAGCCGTTTGGATGCTTACTCAAAAAGGATAGACATACAAGAAAGTAATTTATCCTGTAACCTTATTTGTAGTAAGTGAGTTGTATTCATGTTCTATAAGAATACAATCTCGTTTCTTTAGTTGATTAAGTTTTTCATACACATTGTAAGATATATCTCTCTGAGAAAAACGAAGCTGAGAATACTACCATTTGTATTCACAGATTGTAGCAAATCTTTATCTAATAAAATATTAGATTAAAGTGATATTGTGTCTTGTGTAGTTCTTTATCCGCACCTACATATTTGCACACACAAACACATATCTTGCTACACAGATTCAAGAACAAGAAAAAGTTCAAGAATCCATTCACCCCCGATGTATTCAATACTCAACAAAACCAAATTCTAAACGGACGATTACAATTAAAATTCCGGCCAAAAACAAGAATTCCGGCGAATAAAAAATACGCCCAGAAAAATGTATATCGATCCATATACAACGACCTATGCATATATGAAATCAAAAACAACAAACAACCCACCGAAATTCAATAATGAAATTTGTCGAAAAATAAAATTTACCGAAACTCGGTTTCGATGGCATAAAGATGTATAGGAGGAAGAGAGTAAGAGTTTGAATATTTATACGCTCGATTCGGGCTCGAGAAACATGAAGAATGAAGCTTTGATTGTGAAGAAGAGAGGAGAGAAAGAGACAGTAAAGAGAGGGATGAGAGGACGAATCTTTAATTATTTTTTTAAAATCAAAAGTTACTGTAAGTCATAATTTACCAAACACTATAATTAACTTTAAGCAAAATTATCCAAACACGCATATTCAACTTAAAGCAAAAAAATTTACTTTTAACTTACAGTTAATATACTACACTTTAAGCTTTAAGTAACTTATTTTAAGCTAATCCAAACGGCCTCTTCATCATGAGTCCTGATTATAACTCTGATTGTTATATGTCCGATGATGAATAAAGTTTATGCCAATGTAATTTTTCACGTACTTCCATGTAGTTGCATCAATATCATAGTGGAAAATGGTTTTATATATTAGTTGCATCAATTTACAAAGATTATGGTAGTATAATTTTTCATGTAATTTTGAAAGTAATTTTCAAGTTTACTTTCAATATCGTTGTAAACATGAGGTTTTATGAAAAAGAATTGCATCCATTTTAAATTATATATATTTAAGGAAGCGTACCAAGGTCAAACTTTGTATGATACAATTTTTTAAACAACAAAAATAAATATGAAAAAGTTAAATACTGAATCTAAAACAACGAATAAAAAATTACAAAGTTCATTAGAAATTCTTTAAAAACATCACACAAATGACATCAAACAAATTACCAAGTTGAAATAAAGATATTGAAAAAGCATCATGCTTGTAGTCCCGCGGGTCCTGGACATTTCGTATTCCTTTTTGTATGATCCTCTTGTTTGCAGACGTTGCATTTTTTCCCGGTACGAGAAGCATCCATCTCTGTTCGGATTCTGATCGATTTCCCCTTACCCCCGTGTTTCTTCTTTACATTCTTAATTTCCCAAACCGTTGCCAATTCCTTAGTAATTCATAGTTCCAAAGTTGAGTAAGTTGAAGTGGATATATTACCGGTCTCCACACCTTTTGCAATTGCTAGTTGTAATGGTAAGGCTTAATAAACTGGTGCTAGTTAAGTTTATTTTTCTTGCAACCCGCCACTACATGCGAACACGGTAAATAATGGATGGCCCATTTCCCGCATCCGCGTGTACAACTACGCTCGAATATGTTCACAACTTGGATGTTACCACATAGATATGTCTACCTTTTATAAACTACTGCCATATAAACTACTACCATACCTCCATTTAATTTATCACATAGAGTTAGAATATATATATATAACACATAGAGTCAGAATTTTACAGAGAATATTGGAGAGTTTTATTCAATGTTGTAGACATGATTGAATAAAAGGAGAATATTTTATTGTGGACAAAATTAATGGAACGGAGGAAGTAGTAAAACAATATAAATAACAATAACTAGCATGCCGGCTTGTCTAATTAAAACGTTTTGCCTTCACTATCATACTAAAATCGAAATATTGAAAATTTGTCGATTTGATTTTCAATTGGGCTTTCGGTCGATCATTACATTTAATAATAATAAGCTAATATAATTAAAAAAAGTAATTAACCATTTAGCCAAAAAAAAGTAAATAACCAATCGTCTTTTTTTAACTAAAACATATTAACTTTTCACTAAACATATTACTTTTTATTACACAAAAAAATATCAATTATATTATATTAATAATTACTAGTTGATCGTCTTTTCTACATAAAATAAGTTATTTCGTAATTAAAATATATTACATTTTATAAGAGCACCTAAAAATAATATCAATTAAATTATATCTTTCGATCACTAAAACATATCTAAAAATAACAAATTAAAATTTGTTAAACTTGTACGCTGTACGGGCAATATGCTACTCTATATATGAAATTTAAAAGATTAAAAATTTATTTGGTCTCATCGCATTCTCTGAATAATTTATTCAGCAAGTTCAATGAATTTTTGACCAATTTAACTTATGTTGTTCACATCTAGTCATGTTCATCACCTTTATCAATAATCTCTAATTTCCTTAACATATTTCAACATGTGTTTAGGTATTTATGTTTGATTCTCACTAATAGCACTAAACTTCCAGGATTGTGTCTAATGGCTTTCAAATGACATGAATTGTGTTGTCATTTCAAATGCTCGTACTTATAATTCAGCGTCTTGGATATCAAATCCAAATCCAAATCCAAATTTTTTAGTTTTCTAAACATGTCATTTGATCAAATCTGAAATTTCAAATGAATCCAACTTCCCAAACAAGCCATAAGCTTATTTTGGAAGGAAAGAAATTGAAATGGATAGATATGTTATTTTCTTTCGCTCTCTTACAAAGAAAGAAAAAAATGCATTATATCATCAACACTTTCCTCCAAAGAGCTAGAAGATTTGAAATGAAAGAGGAATTACAAACATACAAACATTCACTAATTCGAAAAAAAATGCATCCACTTTCCTCCAAAGAGCTAGAAGATTTGAAATGAAAGAGGAATTACAAACATACAAGCATTCACTAATTCTTTAGACTCTCAAAGATATGAAAAGAGAATGAAGTTTTAAGCACAAAAACATCCAATCATTTCTTTACATTGTGCTCTAGATATCTTAGTTGAAGAAGAGAAGCATCATAAAGATTTTGAATAACTTTCTATTGCATGCTCTAAAGTTTTCTTTTGAAGAGAAGATAATTTTGGAGAAAAAAATGTATAGAGGAAAACATTGGAAAGGTAAATGGGAGCCTCCGTCTCAATCTTCGCAATTTTAGGAAGAAACATTTATGGAGAAATTTTTGGAAAATTTCTTTCCCAATCTTTTATCTTCTCTAGTAAAAAACCTAAAAGGGAGAACAACTTGGAAGAAATTTTTCTTGACACTTCCTTTTCCTTTCTCTACTCTTCTCTCCAATTTCTAACTTCAACTTGGGAGCACATTGTTAGATACTAACAATGTTTCCTTTCTTTAAAAAACTTGCAAGCATGCCAATGAAAAATAAATCTTACCTTTCGTTCAACTTCATTTCCTTTACGCCCCAATATATAAAAAACTTCATTTCTTCTCATTTCTCTCCATTAAAAGCTAATGAACAAAGCATAACAATGAATTCGAACACATCATAACAATGAGTCCCTCAAGTTTAGTTTTTAAAGGAAAAAGAAAAGAAAGATGGAAAGACGAGAAAGAATCAAAGAGTCTTTCTTTCTCAAATTGTATTCCCAAGTCTTTTTTAGCAGCAAAATCCTTCTACAAATTAAAAACAAAAAAAAACAATAGAAATTTACTTCTTTTCTTCCAAAAACTTGGGAGCTCAAGGGCAACTAATTGATGGATCATAGAACTATCACATAAATCTCATCAATATATAAAGCCACACAAAACATCAAAATAAATCAATCCATACAAATTCAACACTAATGCCCCCAAATACCACAATTTCAAGAAGAAAAGAAACGATTGCCTCCAATACCACAATTTGAAAGATAAGTCCAAACACGAAATGCACATTTCAAACATGCATGCCTAATAAAATAAACATCATTAAAATAAGTTTTTTGGGAAGAAGCATCTATCAAACTTGAAAGGCAAATTTAAGAAATGCACGCATTTTGGAGATGTAAATCTCCAAAGAAATTTTCAAATAATTCTGACGTTAGACTTATGTATCACCTCATTCCAAATGATATATATGATGGGGTAATTCACAAGTTGAAAATGTGCATTTTATGTGGCATTGAGGGCTAAAACTCTAAATTGTGGTAGTTTAGGATAAAACTAATGGGGATTCGTGCTAGAGATGACTTAAAAACTTCAAATGACTTGTCTAAATTGGTGAATCAAGTACAAAGTTGAGTATAGAAGGAGAACACAAGTAACGATCTAAAATCATAGTACAAAGACATGATTGTCACGAACAGTTTTGCGAAGTCTGATTAGTCTATAATCAGCCAAGAAGCTTCCTCACACTTCCAAGTAGAAGAAATTTGAGTACTAAAAGAGTATAGCAAAGGCAATGTAAAGCATGTATCTGAAATATAGGGGATCATTTGAGAGTGAGGACTTCAATTTAGGCCACTGCAAAAAAGGAGAGTTCCACAACCACACTTGCCAACCCCATGTATTTGATAGATAAACCTACGGGCATCGACAATATTTGAGATATTAAGTTGTATATTCTATGTAGCTAGCTAGATGCAAAAGACGGATAGAGAACAAACCTTGCAAGAGCGTACATGGAAAAAATAATTGTGATGCAACTATCTAGATATAGGTATCACATCCTCACAACTGCATCCAGAACTGCTGCTTTTATCTGTGCGACTTCTCCTTATATTTAGTGTAAAGACATCATTCACATCATCGATATCGATATCAACTTCTTTTAGCAATGACCTGGTCTGAGAACTCATAAATCTAGGGATAAAGACGTTAAAGTAATAACTAGTGATGTCTTTCTTGCACTTGCGTAAGGATTTCATAGCATTCTGAAAGAAGTTCCATTTGCTAGACTTTCTTTTTGCTATCAAATCAAAGCTTTCTTGTTCCTTTACCGTCCATGACTCGGAAACTTCTTCCCCCATCTCATCAAACTTCCAAACGTAAAATAATGGGCCAAGATCAGATCGCAAAAGGCGCCTTTTCTCAAGAATATGGTGCCTCACGCAGTTGGTTGATCCTGGGGAGGCACAAGAGCAGGAGCTTGGCCTTCCTCTACCAACTGCTTCTGAAGCAACATCTTGCCTCTCGATTGGCCAAACTTTTGTGCCCAACCACCTTGAATTACCAGAATCACCATTTATAGATACCTCACCAGATGGTCCACACCATTCAGGAACGTCAGCCTGAAAGTGATGCCCAACTGGAACAGCCATCCTCTCAAACTGATTGAAAAGAAAATTGATTAACAGGTTTGATTGTGAAGGCGGACAATCATAACTGGATTCCTCCAATTTTGAGGAATTTGTACCGTCCTTCAAATGCAGTGATTCTGGTTCATGGATATGTTCGGAAGTAACAGGGTTTGAACCATGGACTGATCCAGTTATGTCAACTAAAAGAGATGTCATCCTGTCTGATTGGTACCAGTCTTTGGCATCATTCATATCGGAACTTACACAAGGTGGCCTCTCAAAATTTTCCTCTGATGTCAATAAACTATCTGAACTAAGCGAGCTTAAGCAGATTCCTTTGTGCAAGTTTTCATTAGAATCGGTCATATTATGCGCAGAAGAAGCAGAAGAGACTCGCAATACGTGCCCTCTAAATTTTGCTTCTATTTGTTCATCGCACAACTTTTGAGCCTCACGTTTGAGATTATCCTTTAGAAACTGCTGCAGTTTTCGCTTTCTCTGAGGAAGAGATTTGGGAGTTGGAAGCTTAATTTCGACTAGAAAGAACATAAAAGGAATGTACATGTGCAGAAAGTCTAAAAATTTTCCATGATGCATATATTTTATAGTTTATAGTCTAAAAAATATGAAAAGCGTACACTAATTAGCAACTAGACCTGTGTCAGTGAACAATTATTTAGTGAGACCATTAGTTTATCCATTACAATAAAACTTGAAAAACTGAAACAGAATGGGAGAAGCTGCAGAGGTAGTGTGAGGGTAATTGGAATAACACTCTATTCACTCTTTAGGCTTTGCAAAAAAGTGAAGGTCATATATATTAGTTACGAAAAAGGCGATATTGGTTTAGTTAATTGTCTCCAGCAACCTATACCTAACCTAAACTTTGTAATAGAAAAGGTAAAACAACCATTAACCTTGAGACTTGAGAGCCTATTTGTCCTATCAAAGCGCACAAGTCCTATTCCCAAACTACTAGGGGCTGTGCTGCTAGAAGTTGAAAAATGTTAGATGACCAACTCAACCAAAACATTGAGGTGTAAGTACAAACCACTTAAGAGATCTTATACTCTTAAGACTCCTGCTCATGAGTGGACCACCATAACAATCAGAATTGGGGTCACAATCCTACTGAAGAGCAAAATCTCACAAAGGAGCAAGCAACAAATAGTTTGCAATATAAGAACATTGCCGATAGGACAGTCAAAACTGGAGACCTGAGCTCTAATAGCATAATAGAGCATCTCCAAGTGTCTCACCATGTTAGCTTTTAAGTTAAGATTAGAGGGAGGATCAAAATGTTGCAAAGAGACTCTAAGTGCCTCCTTAAATCACTAAGAGCCTCATTTTCCTCCTCAGCGATAAACTTCTTTTGCTCCTAAGTTATATACTATAATAAATTAATTAAGACTCTCTTCCTCTCCACTTTCTTTCGTACTCTCATGAATTCAAATTCCTTTAAAAACATAAAATTTATAAGGTGTGGATATAAATAGCATTGTTGGAGATGAACACACACTAAACTACTAGGAGCCAATTATTTATAACATATTTAGAGAGTGAATTAAGAGCCTCTTCAAGATGATCAACACTTTTAAACCTTTAAAGTGCTAGTAGAATTCACTAAGTGGATCTTTTACTTCTAACTCTAACAGAATAACGATACCTCTAAGAACAAATGTGCCAAGTCTACTTGGCTACTAATCGTGTAATTTTATACGAATTCGAAACATGTTAGGATAAATCGAGATCAGGAGAGCCACTACCCTTATAAATTCTCAGCCGTAAAATAGTGAAATTTGTTTTGATCACAACTTATAACCAAAGAGCGATCTCAATTTTATTAGTTAAAGTCTGGAATTAATAAAAGAGCACCATCTCCTTATATGGATATTATTAATGATTTCCGCATCGCGCAAGTTACTGAATGATTTCGCATCAAGATGACAAAGTTTCTGGGTGTGTTTGGCTTAGGAATTAGGAAAATAAGGTGATGCACACCAAGAATTAGAAAAAAAATGAATTACGGAATGATAAGAATTAGAATATAGGTTTTAATGGTATAACGGCAGAAAGTCCAGAAGCCATACCGCTGCCTTCAGAATCTCTTTAACCACTGAAAATTTGTTAAGATCACAAAAAGATAAGAGCAGATAACAGGCATACTTCCACAAGCTTACCTGTGGAAATTCAGGATCAGTCCGAGACATGACTTCTCGCACTCGAAGAGTCTGATCCCACGGAGGTCTAACAGAATCACGAGTAACTCCTGGTTTGTCATGATTAAGAAACATTTCCTTTTCCACATATTTCCCAAAGACATTCTTTTCCTTAACAGCCTCATTAACCCCAAAAGAAGAAGCTTTGACCGATTTCTCATCCTTCTTACTCATATTTAACGAACCCCAACAAAGCTTAACCACAAAACCTCAAAATATTAAACCTGAGAAATACAACATCCAATGTCAATCAAACTTATAGTGCACAATATATAACATATCGTAGAATATCAAACTAAGAATTAAAAATCCAAAAACAAATATAGATAACAATAAACCAACAAACCTTACAAATGTCACAAAATATGAAAGCAAAGACTAATTAAATCACACATAAGTCATAACGTTGGGAAATAATATATGATCAAGACAAGTCCTGCCCCTAATCCTCCTAGTACCTTGAGATTTGTGGAGAACCAGTAACTTAACATGGCATCAAAGATCTGATCTTTGATCTCAAGTTCGATCCCAAGTAGGAAAACAAATTATTACGCCAAAGATGGGCGTCATGAAACACAGGGATATGCTTATTCAAAAGATTATAGTCACGGGATTATAATCCAAAGACCATATCACAGTCACCATTAGCCCTAGGATTGTAGTCCTTTATATATTCTAACCACGAGTTTATTTTGCTCACAATAAGGGATATGACGAGTTAATCCCCTGTATTACAAGAATTAAAGTTTATAATCAAATCCCAAACTTAATCTGTGAGTACAAACATAGCCTAAATGCGTTTAAATACCAAATCATACATACATTCCCGCCATGCTAGTAAAAGGTTGGAGAGAAGCAAGATGTACGCATCAAATTAAGGTGTTAATAAACTTGTAACAGAAGTCATTAAATAGGTGCAATACTATTATCACTTGACATCGATCGCATCATAGGATTAAAATAAAATCCACTAAGAAACACAATCTTACCAAGGGAGAACAAATAAATTTGCCCATACATCTTGTACCATTTGCACTTTCTACTTGAGTGATCCCCATTAAGAGGCACAAATGCATATTCCTTTTGTTAGAATAGTATATGAACTAATTGGGACCACCTTCTTAACACCTCAAAGTCTTCGACTTAAATGAGTTGATTACTTAACACCTATTAAAATAGGTAGACTTTAACTCAGGAGCAACAAAAGAAAACGAAGTTCTATTCAATTTAAAAATCATGGGGGTAAGAGTTTTAAAACTCGAGAATTTTACGGAATTCAATCTTTGATACCATGTTAAATGACCGGCTCAACCAACCCGTTACAATTTAAATTCATCCCATAAAACATGAACCTGACTATTTTGGGCAATTGTGGCATAGAAAAGTCTAAAAAAGTAACCCAAGATCATAATAAGCTATAGATGAAGTTTACAAAAGAAATGGAAACTTAAAATGAGGTAAAAATCTAAAACCAAACCCTGAATTTGAAAATCAGTAGGTTTAAATCAAGAAGATATGAATTTATCATAACATAGATTCGTAAATTTAGGGGAAAAAAAGGTGATAAAACTCGCAAGGAAAAAAGGGGGAGATGGGTTGTCAAGTATCCATAAAATAAAGTGTATGTATGTATCAACCGAGTGCGTGTATATGCGTGTGACAGAGAGACAGAGAGCGCATGTAGATTCAGATTGTGATGTTCAGCCCTAATTAAGGGCCATTTTTTTAAAAAGAGGAATTGAAATAATTAATAATAATAAGATATATTTTAATTTTTTATAATATTTAATGTATTAATCTAATTATAATTAAATATATGATTTAAGAATAATTTATAGTGATTAACAATGTTTAAGATAGGATCGGTTGCCTACGGAAAAATTTTTTGACTTACATATTTGATAAGTTATTTGCATTTAAATAGTTTTACTTGTAGTAACAAAAATAATTAAACAAATAAATTAAAATTTTATCAATGAGAGTCTCAAAACTTAAGCTTTCTTCCTTTTCATTAATTTGGTTTGTTGTTTTATCTCTTTGATTCAATTGATGTTTTGGGGATCTCAAACACCCACATCGAGGCTAGGTCGGTGGTAGAAATCACAAAAACTCACTTTTTTTTTGTCAGAAATAATTTTTTAATTAATGAATTGTATTAAAGTACAATATTCGTATAGCCGGAGAAACAGTTTCTTTCATTCAAGAAAATTTATCATCTAACCGAAAAGCACGCAAGTTGCTTCCGGACGCTTAAACAATATAATTTTAATGTCTGAATAAAAAATCCACCAAATATAACTCACAATAAAGCTCATTGTAAAACTCACCTTTTACAATGGAAGATTTTACATATTATTAGGGCATCTTTTCTCCAATTTCAATTGGTGCAACTTAAAGTTTTGAACATTGGACTATAACTGAAATTAATTGTCTGAAGATCAATTGTGATGCTATTGGTTTCAGGGACTCCAATTTCAATTGGTGCAACTTAAAGTTTTGAACATTGGACTACAACTAAATTAATTGTCTGAAGGTCAATTGTGATGCTACTGGCTTCAGGTATGGTGTAGGTTGGATTTTTCGGGAAGTCATTGTAATCTTTTTTAGTTCAAAGAATATTTATATTATGTATGATAAGCGATCTGAAAATAAAATGACTATTTGTTTAGCATGTTTATTTGTTTCTCAATCAGATTATATTGCCAGTTTGGAAGTTTGTCCCATCTGAGTCCAATCTTTTTCAATGAAATGCATAATATTTTGTCAAAAAATAGTTTTACTCATAAGTTTAGTTTGGTAAACTATCACGTAAAACTTATCAATTTTTCAATTAACTTAGGAAAAAAATTATTTACGATCAATTCTAGCGATGGTAGTTTCAGGTTTCGGATCATTTTTGTGTTTATGAACGGATCAATATCAGATCAAGTTAAAATATCCTAAAATCAACTGAAATTGAACACATAAGCGTTAAGGATTGAAAATTTTAATTAATGAATTATTTTGGGTCACTTTCGGTTTCGGGTTGACCAGATCGTGTTGGTTCATTTTCGAATTTTCTCTCACTAAATTAAGTAACGAATTAAATCGGGTCGGGTTCGATTCAGATTTCGAATTCAATATAAGTTAAAAATAGATTTATACTAAACAAATATATGAGAGTAGATCTCTAAGTTAGTATAAACTACAGGGTGTTCAACCATGAGCATCATAAACAAAAATCATAAGTTATAAATATCTTAAAGTCATTTACAATCAAATATGGAAAATTCTGTCAAATAGATCTACAAATAGACTTTGTAAAGAAAGAAGAATACCTTAGTTCTTCGTGAAAAGATGTTTGAGGGGATGTTCTATGTAGATCTGGAGAGAGATGGTGCTTTAATGGACAATTTTGATTTATATATCCATTGTATTATGTATATTGTGATAAATATATAAAGGGTAGATGGAAGATGGGTTAACTTTCTAGATTTAATCACAACCATCCATTACAAAAGACATGAGTACGATTGGATAACCCAAGTGATAAGAGTTTATCCTCTATTGTTTGGTTCGACTCTAAGACCATCTCCAACCCAACATCAAATTTGTACTTTTACATCATTTTGGTGTAAAATTCCTTTCCAACCCAACACTAAAACTTACACCATTTTGGTGTCACACCAAAATTTACACCAAATTTGATGTTACACCAAATTTTTAGAGTTTTTGTTAATCTCAACTTTGTCCTTGTCCTCCTTCCCTAAAACAAATTTGTTCCATATGTATCCAACCAACTTTATTACTTTTGTACCTTACTTTTATACATTAGCAATAAAATAACTTACATAGTACAAGAATGGTGTAAAATTTAGAGTAAATGGGTTGGAATTGAATTTGAAAATAGTGTAATTTTTACACCATTTTGGTGTAAAAATCACACCAAAATGGTGTGATGGGTTGAAAATGCTCTAACTCACCCGAATTTTTTTTCAAAACATATACTCAATTATAAGCTATAAACCTAAATATTTAAGAAAAATCCATTACAACAGTAAATGAATGTGATTTATACTTGTCTAAAATAATACATATCATGTTCTACGCATTTGTTTACATATTTGTTGGGTATTAAGATTAAGAAAATGTACAAAATAATAAAAAAAAAATGAGTGAAGTGGTGAAAATAATTAATATGAGATCATTAGATCTTACGGTTCTGATTTTTTACTAAAAATTTAATTTAATGATCATTATTCATAATATACGGATTTCTATTATGTTTTGTTTGTGATTAGAAGATATGTTGTGATATTTTTGGATAGATATTAATTATAGCATGATTATGTTTTAAATTAAAATTTAACGTGTTTTAATTATAAAAGAAATATTATTGATTGGAAGATATGATATTCAGATGTTTATAAAAAATAATATCATCAATTAAAAGTAATTTTTTTTTAATTTCTAATATTTAAGCTCCAAATCTTAATCTTTGTCGTGTAAGCACATAACATGAATCATAAAGTTACATATATAAAATTTATGGTTAATTGTGTAATTTGTATGTAAAAAAAGTTTAATGATAACTGTTAAGTTTATTTATTAATTTTTCTAAAAATATTATTAAAATAAAATCCTAAAATTTTGTATTATTGAAATGAAATGAACTAGTTCAATGATTCGTGCAGTACGGCTCGCTAAACAAATAGAGTATATAATTTATCAATTTGAAAGCAAGTGGCAATCAACTTTTATACGTGCAGTGTACTAGACTTTTTTAAGTCCTTATAAACTTATTTTCGGGTAAAAATTTCATATTTTGATAAAAAATTTTATACACTTATTTAATATATGTTTGAGATTCTATAAGCTGCAAAAAAAGTTATTTTTTTTTAAAAAAATTAGAAATCTCTAACTTTATCTTAAAATAAATTAACTTATTTTGTAAAAAAAGTTCCCCCAAACACCCCCGATATAGGATGGTTATCATTGCTCAGCCTTTTGGAAGGCAAGTACAAGTCCAAGCATTACAAAATTATAAACTTGTAAATGTTTATGAATTGAATAAATCTTGGCATACACACTAATTCACTACACAAACTCACTACCATTAATTTAGGGATGATTTATCACTACAATTACCTTATATATTTTTTATAAAAATAATTAAAATATTGAAGTGTGAATAATATTAAGGGATTGGGTCAACAATTCATCCCTAAATTAGTGGGAGTGAGTTTGTGTAATAAATTAGTGTGTATGCCAAGATTTACTCTTATGAATTTTTTTTTTTTTTTTTTGACAAAATGCAAGATCATTCCATTAACTTAAAAAAGTCTAGCCGGGACAAACCCCCAACTGACAATGCAATCAGGTTGATAAAACAATAAACGAGCTAAATAAATAGTCGCATTGTTTCCAGACTGCTTAACAAACTGAATCCTTAGATTCTTGAAACTAAAAAAAGTTACAATGGTATCCCGATCAATCCTACTAGCATCAGCCCTGAAATCCGTAGTAGCACAATTGACCCTCACATAAATGCGTACTGAAACCCAATGTTCCAAACCTTCAACTGAAGTTGGGGAAGCATAAATTCCCGAAACCGGAACAAACTTTAATTGTGAAAGGTGAGCTCTTGTGAATTCAACTACCAACTCAAGAATGCTCCAGCTATCTACATGCCGTAAAACAGCTATAGACATGCCGATACCCCAGCTATCTACATGCCAAAAATCATCTATAGACATGCCGCAAGTAGCATCGATGCAAGCTTTCAAGATTTCCCAAAATGCCAAATAAACCAATTTCAGTGGAGAACGCAACCAAACAACCAAAAACAAAACACAACCAAACATAAACTCCAAACAATTGGGGACGAAAAACAACCCAAAAAGATGGGTACGACAAAAGAGATCTCACCCAAAAAGGATTAGATCTCGATTTTATTGAAAATCAAGAACTAGAAAGAGATGGAGGAATCGGAATGGGAGGATGGGAGGGGGAAGACGGAGGAGATATGAAGAGATCGGAAGCAAAAGAGGGAGATGGGAGGCGGGAGGGGGGCGGTGGCTAGGATTATTACTGAGAGTCGACTCTCATTTGATTAATATATATGCTTGATAGTTCAACGTGAATCGGTTAATGACCAGAATACTCTTATGAATTTTATACTTATGAAACAATACAACAACATATAAACTATTAATTTTGTTTTTATAAAAACACATAACTTTGTCTTAAAATAAATTTACTTTTTTTGGAAAAAAAATTCCCCAAACACCATCAATATAGGATGGTTATCATTGCTCAGTCTTTTGGAAGGCAAGTACAAGTCCAAGCATTACAAAATTATAAACTTGTAAATGTTTATGAATTTTATACTTATGAAACAATACAACAACATATAAACTATTAATTTTGTTTTTATAAAAACACAGACTTAGTACGTTAACTTTGTTCTTATAAAAACACAGACTTAGTAAACGTACTAACGTAATCTTAAAGTGAGTAGATGCTATAAACTTATTTAATGAAAATAGTTCAAAAGATTGATGTAGTCTAAGATTATTATGAAAGATATAATATAATTTAATTCAGATGCGAAGAACATTTATAATTTGCACTAAGATTTCAAACTTTGTCAAACTCTCTTCTTATAACTTAACGATTACGACAATGAAAGTGGAGAAATATTAAGTTTATAAAGAAGCAATTGATTTCAATGTCTTACACATACTTAAACTTCTATATAAAGAACTGCACAATAATTTTGATCCTCTAATTACGATGGACTTAGTGCGATCACAGTCTGCACTGGGTTAGCACCACATATGCCCACAAATAGTACAACAAAAACCAAGGTTTTTTTGAAGTCATTGGCAAGGAGAGAAATAATATTGCAGAACACTACAATATACAAGGTTCGATTGGCATTACAACATTGAACACCGTTGTTTCCGGTGAATATCAACCTTTTTCGAACAAAATGCAATGTCCTCAAAGTAGTTCAATGCAAAATTCTGCATAACATTTATAAATAAAGATGGTTATAGAGAGAATGAGAGAACAAATCTTGTCCATTCATTTCTCTTTAACCTGTAGTGGCGAGAATCAAATTTTGTACGTTCATGAAAATTATCTATTACACCTATGTTGGTTAGGCATATTAGAGGAACTATCCTATGATATATTAGGGAAAATGTTATTTCCAGAGCACTTTTTTTTATTTCCAGAACTATGTGTCGCCTATTGTGTTAGAATATGCTACATATTGTGAATGCAGGGGAATATGCAACACATATTGCTCTGTTAATAAAAAAAAATTCCTCTAGAAATAACATTTCCCTATATTAGTCCTATTACGAGGATAGGGTTCTAATTTCATAATTATTTTCAGATTACTAATTTCATTTTCTATTTCAAAAGAAAATTTATTGTAAAAAGAAGGTTGCTCTTCTTTTATAGCTTCTAAATCCCAAATTAGGCATTTAGTTCCTGCTTTATTTCCAAAGGATACAGTATTTCTAGAAGTCTCTAAGAGATGATCTAGATTAGACATGTCAATCATGGCATTTCCTGTAATATTAACAAACCATGGTTTATCACTCATGATTTTTTTTTTTGAAAAATCGTACTTGCATTAAAATATCTCAAGGTTACAGATGATACAATCTCGAGCAGAAACATTCCACTCTGAAAGACCTGACATAGAATATGTCGCCCTCGTTGATAAATATAACATATCATTTAATCAAAATTGCTTAAATATAAAGAGAGTTTATATCAAATTTGTTGAATAGGGTTTTACCAGACTCCTCCAATAATCTTTATCTGTATAGAGATTATTGAACTTTAAAAAACTTCATTTTCTTGTCTAAATCTTCTGGTTATTATTTTTGGTCTTCAATCCTACGAGAGGCGTTTCCCTTACAGCCTTCTGCCTAGCGGTACTTCCTGTGCTCCACAGCGGACTCCAGAATAAGTCAAAATATAACCAAGATTTTTAAAGAAAAGACTTTTATTGATCAAGATAATTATACAGATACAGACTCATAATGGGTTTGTTTACACTCACAACCCCGAAGGTTTACACTCACAATCCCGAAGGATTTTACTCACTCATTCTAAACTCTTTGAATGCCTAGTATATAGTGTGTATGCTTTGCTTGATTCAAGATGATTTTATTCTAAACGTAACTCGCCTTTTATAAGCTTAAGGTCGAGGATCTGTACAAATATTCTTACGTAACTGCATGCGCAAGAGATTCGAGTGAAGAGATAAGATTCCTTATCTTGTTTGTTCTGTGCTTGAAAAGTAGATTCCCTATTTATTCCTCCATCATTCTTTTTCCTGATGCTTTATCATCTGGGGTAGTGCTGAGATTGCAATGTTGACATTCAAGCTGGATGCCAAATTCTTATCTCCTTTTGCTTTCTTTTGCAAAAAAGTTCTTGGTGGGAACCAACAACATCTTTGAGTAACAGCTGTCGTCTGAAGGCTACAATTTTGTTGTAATCTTCTTCGCTTAATCCCTTGTGTGAATAAGATGTCATTAAAGCATAAATCGTTGCAAGGTTAACTTTTAATTTATCTTCCTTCTTAGTGCTGAATATTTTATTGATTAAAATCAATAATTTCTACTCAGCAAATTCTTTTAAATCCTTTTTCTCCAGAGTAGGTGTCATGGCTTGACCTGGAGAATAGATTTTTTCTTTTGCAGAACCAACCTGAACGTAATGGAACGGTTGATTGGCTGGACAGTCATATTCTTCTTCATTTCCCCAACAAATAATTGTACTAGTTGTTTTAATGAAGATATCGACTTCTTGACCTTTAAGATAGTTTGTTTTGTATGTCGTAACTGCTTTTCTAAATTCCTTGGGGAATCTAGAGATTTCCAATAGATTATTGGCGGGATAAACTTGAGCTAATAATCCGTACTGATATGCTTCATACACCATCTCTGGGTCGGCATTTTGGATAGAAGTTGAAGTAACTAAATTCTTCTTTGTCTATAGTGAAGAAATGTTCATCAACGAACTCCTTTTTTGTGGCTGTTCTGCCATATTGGTAAAGATAGTTAAACCTCGACTAATGAGTTTCGATGGTATCTTCATCTGTTTCTATCAACGTTGGTTGTTGATTCTTTGGAATAGTCTCTAGCACTGTCTTGCTCGAGGATTCTTTCTTTTGAGTGACTGCACCTGCATAAGTTGGATGTAATGCTTCTACAGAACTTATCAACTCAAGTGGTGCTTTAAACTCTTGATTAGTATAGATATTTGCTGCAACTCTTGCTTTAGCGAAAGATTTATACTTTTTGTGCTTGACATTAGAGAAACCTTTAACTGCTTTCTCTGCTATCTCCCATGTGGTGTAATATATTCCTGCATTAGGACCACTGAACACAACATAATAGGCTTTAGAGCCTTTACATCCGGATGGGACTGCTGAAATTTGACTTTCAGTCTTGTTAGGGATTTGAATTCCCCCGTTAGGTCTTAAACTTAAATTTGAGGGTTTAACTAACGTTAAAGAGGTCTGTACCTCATTCTGAATTTTTAGCAAATTCACAGCCTTCAATGGATTTGTTGAATCTTTACCTGGAGCCGCTTGCTCAGGATTAGCCTATCTTGTTTCATTTCTAAAGAAGGTGATGAAATGACCTTTTGTCAGGAAATTCATTTTTCCCTACATTTTGGCTTTTCAGCAAAACCACGCCTTTCAACGGTGTTGATATGTCTTTACCATCTTCCGTTTGAGATGGACTAGCTCCTACTTTGCTTGTTTCCAAGGAAGGTGTAGAAATAACCTTTTGTTGTTCAGGAAGAGAGTACTTTCTTACAAATTTTAGCTCAGATTGAACTATATGATATTCATCGTTGAGAAGCTGGATCTCTTCTTCAAGAGAATGGATTTCTTCATTTCTAACGGTTCTATGGAAGAGTCCATAAATTTATCTCAGAAAGGAAGAGATTTGATCTATTGAAGGATCTTTATAGAGGATGTTTATGTTTGGTGTGATATCCAATTTGCTGAATTCCTCTTCTATTTATAGGCCTAGAATGCCTTGGATACCTGCAATAAGATGTGACATAAACCTGGAGAGTTTTCTGTGCCATACCTTTTACTTTTGTTGATATTCTTTGGTTAAGAAGTCGGCTAGACAATTATCAACTCCATCAAGGTGTTCAAGCTTGAAGCTGTATCTGGAAAACCAATGCTGCCAACGCACAAGTCTTCCTTGCATGTTATCTCCTTCGATCTTTAATTTAAGGAAATAAGTAAAATTCTTATTATCTATCCTGACAAGAAATTCAACAGGAGTTAGATAAATAGAGAATTTTGTAATAGCTCTTTTGATTGCCAAGTATTCTTTCTCATGAGAATGATATCTTGTTTCCGCGTCTTTAAAGCTTCCTGATGCATATCGACATATCAATCCCTTCTTGTCAGAATTAACTACTTTGAGAACTCCTCCCCAATGTTTATCAGAGGCATCCATCTCTACGATAAGCTTGTATTCTGGCTCTGGATGATAGAGCTTTGGAAAACTTACTAATTGCTTCTTTACTTTTTTAATGTAGGAAGTGTCAGAATCTATCCTTTTCCATGGATTTTCCTTCTTGAGCTTGGCCAGCAAAGGTGAACTTATAGCTGCAAGTTTAGGAATGTAGTCAGATGCATAAGTTAATATACCTAAAAACCTTTGCAACTGTTTTCTGTCTTCAATCTGATCTGGAAACTTATGAATATGTTCCAAAATATGATTCTGAGGACAGTGAGTTCCTTGATTAATTTCTAATCCTAAGAAATTAATATTTGTCTTGAAGAGCTGTGCCTTTTTCTTGGATAGGATTATACCAAGAGTTTCACATTTCTTTAGTACTGCCGCTAGATGTCTGAGGTTCCTGTTCATTGTTAGAGAATACAAGAATATCATCTACATAAATGCAACAAAACTTTTCAAAAGATCTAAGTGCGTTTTGCATGTCTTTAAAATATTGATGGAGCTTGTTTGAAACCAAATGTTAACACTCCACTGGTAATGTCCTTGGGAACATGTGAATGCTGTCAATAGTTGTGATTCTTCATCTAACAGTACCTGCCAGAATCCTGATTTATAGTCTAGTGAGCTAAACATTTTCTTACCTCTTATAAGGGTTAATAAACTATCCTTATTTGGTAAGTTATGACCATCTCCTATAGTAAGATCATTCATCTTTTTATAGTTGACAACCATTCTTTTCTTGTCTCGTCGTTTTACAGCTTCGTTTTCAACAAAATTGTAGCCTTCAGACGACAGTTGTTACTCAAAGATGCTGTTGGTTCCCACCAAGACCTCTTTTGCAAAAGAAAGCAAAAAGAGATGAGAAAATTTGGCATTTAGCTTGAATGTCAACATTGCAATCCTAGCACTACCCAGATGATAAAGCATCAGGAAAAAGAGTGATGGAGGAATAAAGAAGAGAGAATCTAGTTTTCAAGCATAGAACAGACAAGATAATTAAGAAATCTTATCTCTTCACTCGAATGTGCGACAATAATGTATATCTTGCGCATGCAGTTACGTAAGAATATTTGTACAAATCCTCGATCTTAAGCTTATATAAAGCGAGTTACGTTTAGAATAAAATCATCTTGAATCAAGCAGAGCATACAAACTATGTACTAGGCATTCAAAGAGTTTAGAATGAGTGAGTAAAACCCTTCGGGGTTGTGAGTGTAAACAGGCTCATAATGAGTGAGTAAAACCCTTCGGGGTTGTGAGTGTAAACAGGCTCATAATGAGTCTGTATCTGTATAATTATAATGATCAATAAAAAGTCTTTTTTTTTAAAAATCTTAGTTATATTTTGACTTATTCTGGAGTCCGCTTTGGAACACAGGAAGTACCGCTAGGCAGAAGACCGTAAGGGAAACGCCGCCCATAGGATTGAAAATGAAAAATAATAACCATAAGATTTAGACAAGAAAATGAAGTTTTTTAAAGATCAATAATCTCTATACAGATAAAGATCATTGGAGTAGTCTGGTAAATCTCATGACCTTATTCAACAAATTTTATATAAAATCTCTTTATATTTAAGCAATTTTGATTAAATGATATGCTACATTTATCAATCCGAATCATGAGTGATTAACCATGATTTGTTAATATTAAAGAAAATGCCATAATTGACATGTCTAACCTAAAATATGTAGATCATCTCTTAAAGACTTCTAGAAATACTGTTTCCCCTGGAAATCAAGCAGGAACTAAATGCCTAATTTGGGATTTAGAAGCTATAAAAGAAGAGCAACCTTCGTTTTACAATAAATTTTCTTATAAAATAGAAAATAAATTAGTAATCTGAAAAGAAAGTATGAAATTAGAACTCTATCCTCGTAATAGGACTAATATATCAGAGGATGGTTCCTCTAGTATGCCAGACTAACATAGGTCTAATAGATAACTATCATGGACGGTTAGAATTTGATCCTAGCCACTACAGGACAAAGAGAAATGAATGGACAAGATTTGTTCTCTCGTTCTCTCTATAATCATGTTCTCCTTGGAGCACTACCCTATATATATATATATATATATATATATAGGGGTTGATTCAAATGAGAACCATTATCTAAAAGAGAACCGGAGAACCACTGGATCCTACTGTAGAACATATTTTGTTTCGTAATAAAAATATAGTGCCCTGCTATTGAATTTCAAAATTATGCACATGAAATTAAAATTTCTACAATTGAACTTGCTTCTTTTTCAAAATTTTGCATATGACATTAAAAGTTCTACAACTGAACTTGCTTTTTCTACAAAGTTCTACGACTGAACTTACTTTTTTCAACAAATATTCTATTGCTGAACTTAAAGTTCCACTGTTGAACTTAAAGTTCCGCTGCTGAACTTATTAGAGTTCTCCGGTTCTCAGTTTAGTGTGGTTCTCCATAGAGCGTGACCCTATATATATATATATATTAACAAAAGATATAGTATGTACTAACAAAAGACATAGGTAGAGATGTGATCATTGTTTACTTGTTGACACAACAATATCAAGTTTTTGTCTTGTCCTTTCTTCACATCTTTTTTTTGCTCCTTTGGCTCCGTTCTTCTGTAGCTTCTGCATATCGTTCACGACGTCTCTTGTTACGTTCAAATTTTTATTTTTCATTTGTAGATCTTAATCTGGTGGACAAATCATAACTCAATTTTTAGGTTTTATCTATGTCTTGAAAAGTTTGTCTAATGATATTTTAATATCCGAATATTTTGACAACCTATTTTTACAGATTCACTTAAGTATTTTATTAAAAATATTTATGATTTAAAATAGTATTCATATGTCATTTTCACGACAAAACAAGATTTTATTAATTAATTTGTTATAAAAATATAATTATTTAAAATATCTTACTTGTATAAACAAATCATTTCTACAAGTAGACGAGATATTCTTATGTGTTTTTTTTTAAAAGCTATCAATGATTAATAATCATTTTTTGAGATTATATTAAGTGTTTTCTTAAAATTTGAGAATCATCAAAATGTAATATATATTCTACCACATTCTAATTTTATTAAATTGCAACAAATTCGATCATTTTGTACTACAAAATATTTTTTGTTTAGAAAAAAAATATATTAATTTATTGCTATGATATTGTTTTTGTTTTAAAAGTAATTAATATGAATATTCAAGATTCAAGAATGCGTGCCAGTATAAATTTTTAAATTGTTTTAATTATGGTAAATTAAGATCTATTTCCACATTATAGCATTGCTCCTTTAGCAATAAAAATGAAGTTAATTCTTTTCAATTAATAACTAAATTATCTAAGCCATCAGATCAAAACAATATTAATGGATATAGAAGTGGTCTCTCGGTTCTCTAACTACCCTAGGTACTCAAATGAGAATTAAATGAGAATTGGTGATTTACATCATTCATGTTAGTAACTTGACTGTTTATTATTGCAATTGTCACGGCACCGCCCCCTCCAACCCCAACCGCCACCTCCAACGACCCTGACCCCTTCCGACAATTGCCTACAACCCCCCCCCTCCCTCAAAAAAAAAATCACCACCAGTTCAATTATGATTTTCGTAAATTATTGGTGTTTTTATAGGATGGATGAAGGCGACTATCGAAAGCATGGTTAAAATGTGATGGTTGATGTGAGAAGTAGATGGTAATAAGATAACTGCAATGATAAACAATCAAATCACCAACATAAATGATATAAATTATCGTATCACATATAGTTCTTATTTGGGTAAGGCAAGGTATTTTAACTTAAATATCCTTAGTTATTTTTTATTTAGCTTCTATTTTCTTTAATAATTACATGCAATTCAATTTTATAATTACTAACTAATTAATTACCTTTTTTAATTAAAACACATTACATTTTCAATCTTTTCTAACTAAAATCTCTCATTTCCCAAAAATATCATGAGCCATTCTATTTAATAAAATAAAATAATAACATTATAATTAATAATAACTAACTGAATTATAATCTCTACTTTTCCAAAAATATCATGAATCTTTCTATTTAATTAAATAAAATATTAATATTATACTTTCTAATAACTTACTAATTACCTTTTTAAGCTAGAACACAATATTTTCTAAAAAAATGATGAACTACATATATCCATACTATTATATTAAAACCGAAATATTAAAAAAAATCAAAATTATTCAATTATTTGTATATTGTAAACCAAACCGATGAAAACCCAAACTTTCGCCTTTAAACAATTTGGTTCGATCAATTCGGATGAATTCAAAAAAGAATGCTTAACCCTGCGGAACTACTTGCTAATTTGTTTGAAAAGCGTTCTTCCTACATTTTGGAAAGATTTGTGAAAAGATCAAGAAACAATTGCTTTTTTGAAAAGTACCTTTGGCCTAAAAGCTATTTTTAGAGAAAGCAAGTCCCCATGCTTTTGAAAAAAAAGGCTACTAAGCAGTAGCTGATTTCAACATCAAAACTCATCAAAAACATTATTTTTAATATATTTTTACATCAAAACATGTACATATAAAAAATATTACCAAATAGTCTTCAGCTTTTTATAACACTTTTTTCACCAGCACTTTTTCTAACAGCACAACAATTTTTAATAGCAATCTCAAACAGAGCCTAATTCATGAAACATTTAACTATCATGAAATTGATTAATCTCATCAATAGATTCAACAACACAAGTCATCCAAATTAAATAATTTATCCAAAAAAATTCAGGAAAAATGCTCATAATAGTAAAATTTCACAATCATGAAAAGCACCTTTCAAACAAGCATACATAAGGAAATACACATCTTTGAGATAAGTCTATAAGAAATAAGTATCAATTAAATGTGTGTTTGAAACTATGTTACCCGGACGTAGAGATGCACAAAAAGCCCGAGCCTGAAAATCTGGCCCGACCCGATTCGGCAAAGCCCGGTCAAAGCCCGGCCCGGTCAAGCCCGGCCCGAGGGCCTTAAACGGTCCCTATATTTTTGGGC
This sequence comes from Kitagawia praeruptora, assembly GCA_037693485.1. Lineage (NCBI taxonomy): Eukaryota > Viridiplantae > Streptophyta > Magnoliopsida > Apiales > Apiaceae > Kitagawia > Kitagawia praeruptora. Next base: position 42,640,365 of record CM075351.1, read on the forward strand.
AAAGCTCGGCCCGGCCCGGCAAAATCCCGATCTTAGCCCAGTCTTTTAAAAAGCCCGGTCTTCGGTCCGGCCCGATTAAAAGCCCGGTTCGACCCAAAAAAGCCCGGGTAAAATTCGATTATTCTAGTATACTTACATAAATATTTATGTATTTACACTTCATACAAATATAAAAATAATTTAAGTACATATATATTTACATATTCATTATTAATAATAAGATTATTTATATGCATATATTACGATACATGAACGAAAACAAGTTAAGTACACGTGTAATCAATTAATATATCATCAAATCAAAAAGTAAATCGATAAATGTAATATTTGTATTGGCAATATATATTGTTTAACACATGTCTGCCATTATTACATAAAGAACATTCTTATATAACATAAAATCTCGATCCGATTTGATCCCGAAAAAAGCCCGATCCGGCCCGGCCGGCCCGGAAAAAAGCCCACCGCGGCCCGCTTCGAGGGCCTAAACAGGCTCACATTTTTCACAGAAGCCCAGCCCGGCCCGGCCCGGTCAAAGTCAAAGCCCGGGCCGGGTTTTGACCAAAAAGCCCGGGCTTTTCAAAGCCCGGTCAAAGCCCGGCCCGATGGGCCTTTTGTACATCTCTACCCGGATGCAGCCCGAAATGTCCAACATGGATACGTATCCAAGTGCTAGACACGGCGATATTTTGAAAAAAAATACATGTATTTGGCTTAAAATACCCATGTTCGAGTATTGATGTTCGAGTGTTGAGTGTCTGACACGTGTATTTGAAGCAAAATGAAGAATTGGAATTACATAGGTTTGACAAATACAAGTGTATAAAAGCAAGTTCAATGCAATGCTAAAATATGTGCTATTTCTATAATATAGCATCAATTATTGAACACAACTCTCCAATGCAATGCTATATATGGTTTTAAAATTGAAAAATGTTATCCTTGGTTCTAAACATGTAACCAAATATAGATGTTGCTATAATTGCCACATAAACATGCAAGTGACAAAATGATGAAAACTAAACAAAAAAAGTAACAATGACAAAACATATTTGAATCTAAAGTTGATGTAGTTGAAATATAGCTAAATTTAGTACCATTTGGTGTCATTTTAGAACTATGCATTGGATTATAAGTTTTATTTTAACATCAAAAACACTTTTTGATTTCATAATATAGCAATAGCTATACATATTTTACCACTAGCACTAGACATGCTCTAACACGTACTTCAGAGATGTGAACCTCCCAAGAAATTTTCAAATGATTCCTTTGTTAAACTTGTGTAGCATCTCATTCCAAATGATATGTATGTTAAGGTGATTCCCAACTTGAAAATGCAAATTCCGATTGGTATTGAGGGCAAAAACTTTAAATTGTGGTATAATAGGAATAAAAATTGAGGGCATTCTTGTAGAGATGACAGAAACCTCCGAATCACTTGTCCAACTTGGTAAATCGAGTATAAAGTTTAATATATTTAGAGAACATAAGTAAAGATCATGATAGTAACGAAGTTTCTTTGCCAAGGCTGTTTAGTCTATCTAATCAGCCATGAAGCTTCAACACACTTGCAATTAGGAACGATTTTAGTATTAAAAGAGTATAGCAAAAGCAAAAGCTTGTATTTGAAACATGAGGGTAGATGACTTTGTGAGGATGGACTTCAATAAAGGTCACTGCAAGAAAATGGAGAGTTCCACAACGGCAATCACACCTGCAATGTATTTGATAGATAAACCTACAGGCATCACCATTGAGATATTAAGCTGCATATTCTTTTTCAGCTGGATACAAAAGATGGGGTAGATAACAAACCTTGCAAGAGTGCCTAAGGAAAAATCAACCGTGACACAACTATCTAGATAACACATCTTTACCGCGTCTAGAAATGCTGCTTCTATCTTTGCAACTTCTCCTTATACACAGCTTATAGACATCATTCACATCATCGATATCAATCTCAACTTCTTTTAGTAATGACCTGGTCTGAGAACTCATGAATCTAGGGATGAAGACGTTAAAGTAATAACGAGTAATGTCGTTCTTGCACTTGGACGAGAAGGATTTCACAGCATTCTGTATGAAATTAGACTTTCTTTTTGCTATCAAGTCAAAGCTTTCTTGTTCCTTCACCGTCCATGACTTGGAAACTTCTTCCCCCATCTCATCAAACATCCAAATGTGAAATAATGGACCAAGATCAGATTGCATAAGGCGCCTTTTTTCAAGAATATGGTGCCTGACACAGTTGGTCGATCCTGGGGAGGCACAGGTGCAGGAGCTTGGCCTCCCTTTACCAACTGCTCTTAAAGTGGTTTTCACATTTTGCCTTTCGATTGGCCACACTTTTGTGCCCAACCACCTTGAGTTATTAGAATCCCTAATTACAGATACCTCACTGGATGGTCCCCGCCATTCAGAAACGTCAGCCTGAAAGTGATGCCCGACTGGAACAGCCATCCTCTCGAACTGATTGCAGAAAAAACTGATCGACATGTTTGATCGTGACGGTCGACAATCATATCTGGATTCCTCCAAGTTTGAGGAATATGAACCGCCCTCCAAATGCAGTGATTCTGGTTCCTGGATATCCATATGTTCAGGACTGACAGGGTTTGAACCATGGACTGATCCAGTAATGTCAACTAAAAGAGATGGCATCCTGTCTGATTGGTACCAATCTTTGGTACTATCCATAATGGAACTTACATAAGGTAGCCTCTTGAAATTATCATCTGATGTCAATAAACTACCTGAACTAGGCGCATTCAGGAGGATTCTTTTGTGCAAGCTTTCAATAGAATTAGTCACAGTATGCACACAAGAGGCGGAAGAGGCTCGCGATAACTGTCCACTTCTACATTTTGCTTCCCTTCGTTTATCGCATAAATTTTGAGCCTCGCGCTTGAAATTATCGTTTAAAAACTGTTGCAGTTTTCGCTTTCTCTGAGGAAGAGATTTGGGAGGAGGGAGCTTAATTTCGAATCGTAAGAACATAAAAGAGATGTACTCAAGTAAAAAATTTTAAAAACTGCTCGCGTTGCACATATTTGTAGTTTATCTTCTAAAACAGATAAAAAAACCAGAACTAAACTAAATAGACTTGCGTCAATCTAGTAGTCATTATAAAGAAGAAAAGACCACGGCACGTACACTATCGCTACTACTTGCATGATGACTTACTATAACTGAAACAGTTATCACATCAATCGCCGGATATATAAGTACTAATAAACTTAAGTTAAATGTTTAAAGTACAAGTAAATCAAGGCATGATAAAAAAAAATTGAGCAAATGAATGGCATAGGATTAAAGTAGTTGAACGATTTGATGATCATTGAATTAGTGTATATGACTGGAAGAATATGTTGTCTAATTAGATATCGATCATCTCGTATTACTAAATCTTCAAATTTTTCAACTTGACGGGGTTTCTGATACAAGGTTATTCTAATCTCATAACTGAGTCTCAATTAATAAATATGAGTTTGAGAGGGACTAAAAAAAATTGCTATGAATCTGAAAACGCCAATATGCATTGAGTGACCAATTCAATAATTGTGCACAACATGACAAAAGATGCGGAGCACAAAATCAAGAATTTAATTGTTAATTACTTTGTGTCTGATAGTGAAGATAATTTGTTGCAATTAATTTAGTAGTACAGGTATATTAGAATAAGATAATTATTCCTTTCATTAGATATATTTTCATTAGATATAGTACTATCTAATTACTCGATAGTGGCTTTATATTAGAATTAGTTTCCTTTTATTTAAGATCTTACTTGTTCACCGAGTATTAGAAATCTGTTTATGCAATTGTAATCATCATTCATCATCATTATTAAAGTTGAATAATTTTATTGAAAAATGGTTTTGACATAAATCTATAAATTATTTTGTTACCCTCCAATTCACTATAGTAGGCCATTATCCCTTCCTCTACCCTAATTAAAAAACTTGTCCTGCATCAACAAAACTAACAGGTTGGGCATGTAAAGAATGATAGCTAGACAAAAACTGAAAAAAATAATGGAATTTTAACAAATCAAAGATAAGTTTTGGGGGAATTGATGAAAGAAAATCTACTTGGGAGAACTATTAGACTTGCGATTTTCCAGTCAGATTATAGAAGAATTTGTTTATATCGCAACCTCCAACAAGCTCAATCTCAAAGTTATAAAGTAATATAAGCAAACAAGTCTAATTTATCTACCTTTTCTTTTTAGAATGTTGCTACATCGGACTTTAGGAGATTTGACGATCTATCTCTTCGGACACCATGTGACTTCATGTCCTCATAGTGGCTACAAATTTAAGTAACATTCAAACCTTTCCCAAATATCTTCTAACTACTACGCTTTTAATTACATGTACTCATGTGATGAGGTACATGAAATGATTCCGTGTTGTGTCCGGGTAAAAGCACATGAAAATACGAAACTACACAACACGAATACCAAGTGTACCAAGTATGAGCTTATGGGCAAATCAGCTTTAATCCTAGTTTTACATAGACTACTCATATCTTCCAACGTGAAATGTTATTTTTGAGTTAAGAAAATATTATCCATATATTCTTCGGCCAATAAATGAGGACGCAACAACATAAAAATTATATTTTCTGAATCCAATGTTGTGTAGGTGCTCACAACAAAATTATTTATTTTGTGTGACTGTTTTACAACAACCGCAGATTGGTAAAATTTAGGAAGAGTTTGGCCCGATTGTTTTACAATGAACGCAGATTGGTAAAATCTGGGAAGAGTCCGGCCGAGAGAATGTGTTGGGCATGTAAAACATATGTCAACTACACCAAGAGCAATGTTTTATTCAGGTGCAAACTAACAGATATATACATATATAAGAAACTTCTGATTTTGTCTCAAAAGAAAAATTAAGATACTAAACACGAGTTCAAAATGGGGAATGATATGTTTTAGCAGTTTCACTTTTCAGCTTTTAAATCAAATCAACTGGAAACAATAGCATATGCAAAGAGAAATAAGACAAGAGAAAATAAGAGGCATAATTACCCAGATCTTACCTGTGGAAAATTAGTCAGAGCCATGACTTCTCGTACTCGAAGGGTCTGATCCCACAAAGATCTAATGGAATTGGGGGTTACCCCTGGTTCACCATGATAAAGAGCTAGGGCTTTTAGCTTTGTCAACAATTCTTTTTCTGCATATTTCCCGAAGACATATTTCTCCTTAACAGCCTCATCAACCCCAGGAAAAGAAGCTTTACCCATTTTCTCATCCATGTTACTCATCTTTTACAAACCCGGTGGACCTTGAAACACAAAATCTCAAAATATCAAACCTGAAAAACAGAACATCCAATATCAGTTAAACTTTGAACCATCACATGAGAACACAAAACATAATAACATGTCATCGTGTATCAAACTTAATTTACAAATTCCAATACTGATAAAATCTTTCACTTCCACACATATACACATAACACAAAACCCACAAACCATACAAATATCACCAAATATCAACACAAAGACCGACTAATTCAACACAAATAGGTCTTAATAATAACTCAAAACAACAAAATTTCACCAAATATTAAGTGTGTGTGTGTGTGTATATATATATATATATATATATATAGTCAGGACAAGGAATAAAATTCTAGTAGATGACCAAGTCTATAGAAATCTATTGGTAGGTATTCTTACAAGTCTTCCACCTAACACCTTAAGTTTTATAAAGAACTGATAACTTAACATGCATTGTTGGGAGATCCTAATAAATCCACATGCTAAAACCTAACACCTACTAAGAGACACAAATCTCACAGGAGACCCAAATTATCCACAAATTATGTACTCAACACTCTTTTGGTACCATCGACACTCTCAGTGGAACACCCGAACAATCTTCCAAACTTAAACATTGTGTACCAAAGTTTTCGGTTCAAAAAATGAAGACAAGAGAAGGTGAAAGAAGCAACAAAAAATAAAAAACAATCTGTTGCGTGCTCCGATTTTTATAGTAAATTGGGGGAGAAAGTAATGCAAAAAAATTTGGATATCATTGAAAAGGATGGGTAAGAGTTTCTCTTACATCCCGTTCCACTTTTGGGAGTAAATATTTGGCGAGAAAGTCTCCTTTTCTGAGAAAACTTGAGGACCACAACTCGGAAAGAAAATTGGTCTCCCTCACTTTGCTTCTCACTCCTTTTTCGAAATAGAAAGCACAACATAAGAAACACAAATGCATAATCCGTTTAACAAACAAAGATGTGCAAAATAATTGGGGGTAATTGATTCAAGTTGGAGTGTTCTAACTCAATAACTGAGTCTGACACATAAAACTGAGCTCTGATACCATGTTAAATAATCAACTCGACCAAAATCTAAAGTGATTAGTTGAAACCAGATCTTGTACTAAAAGACCCACAATTATGTTTCATCACATATGCCTATCAAACATAAACCCAACTCAAAGTCATCGAAAAACTAACCCACAATCAGAATCAGCTATAGATGAAGTATAGTGACACAAACGTAAACTTAAAATGAGGTAATAATCAAAACCCAACTCCTGAAATTGAGATTCAGTAATAATAAACGAAGAAATGAAGTATACTTTTAAGGGGGAAAAAAGATAACATAGACTTGTAAATTAAAAGAAAAACAAAGTTGGCAAAACTCACAAGCAATAAAAGCGAAGGGTATGGATTGTGAATGGTTGAATAAAGTCCATTCATAATCGATGAGTATCTACGAGCAAGTATAGATTTATGTTTATATGTACAGAGATGTATATGTATATATATACACATAAAGGGAGAAAGAGTTGTAGTTGTGAGAGAGAGAGTGTGTGGGGGAGAGAGAGGAAAGCGTGTGTTGGGTATGTTTTTAAAAATATTTTATCTATTAATGGTTTCGATTGATTTATAAAATTCGATCAAATTTTAAATTTATTTTAAATTAATACATTAAGCTTATTTATTATTATTATATTTTTGAAATATATTCGATTAATGATTCTTGATTAATTTTCTTTTAATTAATTAATTCTTGAAGTCAAATTCCCATTTTCCACAACGTAATTTATTCATTTGTTTGTGTAAACTACACATTAGTTTTAGTATAGTGCAAATAAACATCACAAAAACGAGTTATTTGCCAAAAAAAACCATTCAACTTTTATTCGATTTGCAAAATAATTATTATGATTTTTCACTTACACTTTTAACTATTGATCTTTTAAAAATCATGCAAAAACTATATTACAAAATTAATCATGATTAAATTAGGTTGACGTGGCAAATTAATCACTTCGGTGATTAGTCCATATGTGACGGACTTGAATAATTATTTTTTGTTAATTTATCAAAGGGTAAAAAGTTTCTACCTGACACTGTAGGAAACTTTTCTATAGTGTCGGCTTAAAATCACGATTTTGCTGCACATATGATATGCAAACTGATCGTTGAGAGATGGAGAAAAATACAGTGAAGTCAGATTTTAAAAAAAAATCAGTAATTGACGGGAAAAATCAAATTAAAAATGTAGGAAATTTGGTGGGATTGTGTGTGTGAGGGTGTATTCGATTTGTATGTGGTGCCCCTAGCGGGGCCATTGGATTAGATTAATCTATGGCCCAGATTTAATTTAAGGCGATACTGTAGAAAAATTTCATATAGTGTCAGGTAGAAACTCTTTTTCCTTTATCAAAATAGCCATTGTACAAATAAATATGTGTTAATATAATCTTTATCTTAATTTTTATATTTCTTAATATAATCTTTGTCTTAATTTATATATTTCTTTAAACTGACATATTCATTGAACTCTAAATTGATTTACAAAAATAATACATTCAAAACCAGATTAACCAGACAAAATAGTACTACATAGTAGTCATGACATAAATTGATCCTTTAATTACATAAATTTCTTCAAATGTAGCCAACAAAAGAGTATTTTAGTTTCTAATTTAAAAACTTACAAGAGAATGACCGATAAGTGAAGGAAAACCCAATAAGTTTTTAGGTTATTTGTTAATTTGGGAATTTTTGTTACGTTATATTGAAATATGTATTTTTTAAAATGTTGAAGTGTATAATTTGCGCACACCATAGTAATTATCCTCTCTCCCTTCTACTCTAGCCTTCATTAAAGTTTTTTGAGGGGGCTTCCATCGGGTTTCACCGGTGGAAAGCCCCAATTCAATTTATTTTTCGTTTGTCTTGCTTTCTTTCCTTTCAATAAAGTTCCCAATTTATTTGGGTTCCAGTTATTCCCAATTTATTTGGGTTGTGTTTGTCTCTCCTTGTGAGAGTTTGGTTTTTGTTTGGATTGAATTTAGGAGTTTTCCATGGCCGAGGTTATAGATCGGCAAGTTTTTCATGATTTTGATTCAGAAATGAAGGCTACTATGGAATCGCATCTACGGTCGCCGGTTCAGAACAGTTCGATGATTGCACTAAAAACATGTATATATCAAATATCTTCAAATCGCTTGGTTGCCTTTAGAAAGGATTCAACACTTGGTTGCCTTTAGAAAGGATTCAACAGCGATCCCCTTAAGCGTCTGTCCTTGCGATTGTTTTTGTAGATGTCGTATGGCTTTTGATTAATGGATTGATTTCTTTTTGTTCAAAAAAAAAAAATTTGTTGAAGTGTATTTTTTGTTACGTCACATTGGAATTTTTGTTTTTGCCACGTGAGCTTTGAGTTGGCAATGATATGGCAAACAAGTGTCAAGCCAGGTTTCTAGTTAACTATGATTAAATTTTTCATGATCTATAAAAGGTCGATGGTTAAAAGTGTGAGTAAAAAATAATAATGATTATGTTGCAAATTGGAGAAAACTTGAATGAGTTTTTTGACATATAACTCTTACAAAAGTCAAAAACACTAATTTGCAAAATCCGACTATGGTTATGGTTGGATGTATAAATTTGTGATTTTGTTGATATACTTTTACGGTGTATAGTTATAAACATTAAATTTTTAGGAAAATTTCTCAATGATTATAAATATATGTTGACTTAAAATAGCTCTTGAAGATGGTATTAAGCTAAATTAATAATGGAAAAAAAATCAATGTTGATTTGTGAATTTATTAAATTTTTAAATATTTTATTATTTGTATGTAATTATTATAATTTTGAATTTATTTTTATTTTCATTTTCACTCTTTCAATAATGCTTTTAATTTATTTGATATCATTGGTAAAAAATTATTATATCTTCAGTCATATTAATTGATTACATGTGTTCTTTTTATATTTATAAAAATATTTTAATTTTATTAGTGAAAGTTTTTTTAATAATTCTTATTTATAATTTATTTATATTAACTAAAATTAACATATGTAATGTTTAATTATCTTTGTTATTTTTTGGGCTTTTTTCATAAATCTATAGGAAAAAGTAATTTTTTTCATATTTACTTTTGGTAAGAATAGTTATTTGCAATTTTACCAACCTAAGTTTCAAAATTGCAAAAAATACTATGTCCCCTTTTCCGTCCCCCATCCTTCCCCCGTCCTTCCTCACGTGTCTCACTCATTCCACCGCATGTGTCCTTTTTTTTTAAAGTGGGTGCTATTTTGGGTTGCATGGCCCCGCAGGGGAATATTCAACTGAATGCAACCACATTCAACTAAATGCAACTAAATTTCTGATTTCAAGTTCCATTTTTCAGTTGTCATTAATGACAACCGAAAAATGGAACTTGAAATCAGCAACTGTATGCAACCACATGCAACTACATCCACTGAATGTAATTTTCATTTTTCAGTTGCATTCAGATGAATATGCCCCTGCGGGGCCTTGCAACCCAAATCCACCAAAATCATCCCACCATTTTTCAAAAAAAAAAGTTGAATGTTGTTGCATTTGGTTGAATATTGCCCCTGGCGGGGCCTTGCAACCCAAATCCACCAAAATCACCCCACCTTAAAAAAAAAGTCGAATGTGGTTGCATTTGGTTGTATACTGCCCCTGGCGGGGCCTTGCAACCCAAATCCACCAAAATCACCCCACCTTAAAAAAAAATTGAATGTGGTTGCATTTGGTTGTATATTGCTCCTTGCGGGGCCTTGCAACCCAAATCCACCAAAATCACCCCACCTTAAAAAAAAGTTGAATGTGGTTGCATTTGGTTGAATGTGGTTAAATGTGGTTGCAACCAAAATATCACCCCACCTTAAAAAAAAAATCACAGGCAAATGGAATGGATGAGGTGACGTAAGGAATGAGGGAGGGAAAGGGGGACCTAGTATTTTTGCAATTTTGAAACTTAGGTTGGTAAAATTGCAATGAATTAAAGGAGATGGTATTTTTTGCAAATAGAAACTTTAAATCTAGTATTTTTGGTGAATACCCTTATTTTTTTTCACTTTTAATATTTATTTTTCTAGCTAATACTTGATGATCGATTATGTCATGTTAAACCTCATATACTATTACACCACTTTTACTACATCACACAAAACTTGATGATGACTAATAATCCTCGTGCACTTTGTGCAACTTTGACGATAAGTACCCTCCTAAACTAGAATTTTGTGAAACATACAACTATATCATTAATCCTCTTACTATAACACTTTGTAGCTATCTTCCTAAACTAGCACTTTATGAAACTTACAATCATATCACATCAATTATATTAACACTTTGTAGAATTTTTCTACACCAACTAGTTATATAGATTTAAACTTAGCAAATTAAAGTTAACTAATCATATACCAGACAAAGATTGTTGTAAGTAACTATGTATAGGAATAAAAGGTCAAAATATTTGATAAAATAAAAAATAATGTAAATTTATATAAGAAATTGCTAGAATCATATAAAACGTAAAATTTTATAAAAGTAAAATTGTACTTTACCAACTGTCACAAAACTGTCTTTCTATCTCGAATATCTCGCTTGTGATGCCTAATTAACGCCCAATGATGTTTACCTATTTCAGGCCAATCGTCGTTTACACCAAAGTTAGATCTAGAATGGACAAATAATATATGTAGATGATTGAATATAAACAACGAATACAATTGTTTGGGAACCACCCGTATCTTTTATTGTTTCACTATAACCCAAAAGTTGTAGGCGTTCGCTTGTTTACAATAATTATAACTATTTGCCCTAACAATCTGTTCCTATCACTAAATTGCTCTCAAGCATCTGATTCTCTCCATATTCTCTCCTCAATAATCATGTCATTCAACTTCTCTTTCGATGGACATTCTTGCATCAAGTGAGGCTCATTGTATATAAACAACCTTTAATGTTTACCTAATGTTTATCACCCTTAGATTTTTCCAGGCCACCACTATTTCACAAATTTACATTTCTCTTTATAATCTATAATTTAAACATTAAGTCATGTCCACACACACACACATATGAATATAATATACAATAGGTTTACACATAAAGAACAAAACAAAAACCCATTATTTATTATAATGATCAAGAAAGATCTTCAAATTTTTAATTGATAAGGTATATGTGCACACATATAGATATAAACATTATAGAGTTATATATAAATTACGAAAATAAAGAAAAATACCTTATATTATGATGATTAAAAGAGATCTTCAATTCTTCAATTGATATGTTGAGATCTTGAAAAGTTTTGCTTCAAAGAGATTTTTTTTTGTATGATAGTATAAGGGTACAATATATAGGTGAAGAGAGGATTCAATATAAACTAGATTTTAAAATATTTAATCTCACCCATTCACACAAAATAGAGATATTTTTTAGGTAGATGGTCTTTTTATGCCCATTAGAGATGTCATTGTATCTAATAATTTAGAGAATAAGGAATCTAAGACACATCTTAGGTAATTTTCTAAGATTTTAGTACAAACAATTAGAAGATCATTAAAATTTTGAATGAACCCTGATTTTACAAAAATACATATCCCATGTTTGCATATAAGGTTCCCTAATCTCAATAATTTATATGTTACTTATTGCTAGATCCAGTTTGGTATTATTGTTGCATACATCAGCAACAGTTTTTTTCTGAAAAGCCTTAAGCTACTTTCAGAAAGCGGGTTACTTCATACTTTTGGGGAAAAAATGATTTTCAACTTTTGCGACTAGTAATTATTGATTCCAACATAAAAACATTCCCAAAAACATCATTTTTTACATTATACTCCAAAATGTGCAAATTTCAAAAATATTACCAAATAGTTATCTGGTTTTCAAAACAACGCTTATTTTGTTAGCACTTTTTCTAACAACTCAACAATTTTTAATAGCAATTTGAAATAGAGTCTAAGTTGAGTATCCATATTTAAATTTAGATTATATTTTTTTTTATAGAACTTGACCCATTATATAATTTATTTTTGTAATTTTGTATCCATGTCGAGGTTAGTATTTGTTTCATATAATTATTTTAATCCATCTTTAATTAACAATAATATATTTGAATTCATTCTTCTATTATCTTTTGTAATATTTATGGAAATCCTAATAGATTATTTGAGCAATCTTTAAATTATATCCTTATATGTAATAAGCGTAAAAAGGATCTTATTCATAATTTTGATAACTGTACTACCAAAATAATCTAAACCATCGAATCTAATATTTTTAAAAATAGACGATCAAGATTATATCATATTAAAAAAGAAAATTATAATCTAAATAGAATATAATTAGAAAAGTTTGCATTAGAAGTGAATTTTAGAAAGAAAATTATAATCTGAAAAGGATATAATTAAAAAATGTTGTATTATAATTGAATTTTATTTATTTTTTTATTAGTATTAAAAAAATTCATATTCACTATTTGGGCTCTATCTTGAGATCTAGAAATACAATTTTACAATACATACGAAACTCATACAATTATCTTTAATTTAGTAATGATTTAATAATTATTATTAAAATGGAAACACTCAGAATCTCAAAAAAAAATTAATTACGAATTTTTGCATTAATCCTATTCAATCTAAAAGACTAACATTGATAATGCTATTCAATGTGGAAAACCTAATTATTTATTTATTTAAATCATTGACATACACATCTTTGTATTCAACAAATACACTTTTTAGTTTAACATATTAAAATATAAAATATTTTTTAATGCTAGATCCAACGGTTTTTATCTATTTACTTTAAGATCTAATGGTTCTTATTTATTTTGTCGTACAAGGGACCAGACTACTGATCAAAGTTTTGGACAAAATCTCTCATACACTTATTATTTAAATTGTATTTAATTGTTAGTAGAACTATTTTCAAATAATAATAGGGGTATTTTGATTATCGAAACGAATTATAAGTATAATTCATAAATCGAATAGAAATTTCAACGTAAAAAATCGTCAACTTCTTATCTATTTTTTTCCACGTAGGTTTAATTGGAAAATAATTGTTAAATCATCACTAAATTAAAGATTATTTTGTTAATTTTACGTGGGCTATAAAATCGTACAAATCAAATTTTAAGAATTCAAGATAAAGTACAAATATTAAATCGAATATGTAAAATCTTATAAAAATCAATTATTTAATAACAATTTGATATATAAATTAATAACATATAATATAATTATAAATATTAAAAAAGTAACCGTGCGTTGCACGAGTTATAAGCTAGTTTTGATAAATTCATTAATGCAATTTATCATACAAAATTTAATATCTTTTTGATAGTATTAAATCCAAAACTCAAATAGTTACTAAAAAAGATCTTAAAATAGTAAGATTTGTTCTTTCACAAATATATATTATTAATTTAAAATTTAATATAATAAGATAATTTAAATTTTGCTATTATCGTACATTGTGCTAATTATTTTTTATCATATATATATATATATATATATATAGGGTATGATTCAGGTGAGAACATGTATATGTTAGAGAACAATGAGAACACCACATTTCAAGCTATTCTAAAGGGGCCCGCCAGGGGCACCCAATACGAAAAAGTCTTATAATTCTACCCTTTATCCATTCATCAAACAAAAAAGTTTTAAAAAAAAATTAAAAATGATGACGTGGCACCAGTTTTTTTTAAAAATTTTTTGTTAATTTTTTTAAATTTTTTTATGAATGGATAGAGGGTAGAATTATAAGACTTTTTTGTGAAGGTGCCCCTAGCGAGGCCCTTTAAAATAGCTTGAAATGTGGTGAATATGTATGTTCTCACTGTTCTCACACTAACATGTGTTCTCACTGGAGCGTGACCCATATATATATATATATATAGGGAGGTGCTCAAATTAGACCCCTCTTATAATGAAACCCTCTCTTATAACGAGTCCCCCTCATATTTTATCTATTCTAAAGGGCCCCGTCAGGGACACCCAATACAAAAAAGTCTTATAATTATACCCTCTCTATTCATTCATAAAAAAAATGAAAAAAAATGAAAAAACTGCTAAAAAATGAAAAAAAAAACTGCTGCCACGTCATCATTTTTTTCCAAAATTTTTTTTTTATTTTTTTTATTTTTTTCTTTTCATAAATGGATAGAGTGTAGAATTATAATGCTTTTTCGTATTGGATGCTCCTGGCAGGGCCCTCTAAAATACAAGAAATATGAGGGGGACTCATTATAAGAGAGGGTCTCATTATAAGAGGGGTCTCATTTGAGCAGCCCCCTATATATATATATAGGGTAAGGTTCTAGGGAGAACCTTCTTATCAAGAGAACCAGGAGACCCAATCTAAGACCATTGATTATAACTAATATTTACTAATAAAAGATAATGGCATTTTTGTTAATCTTTTGAAGATTGGGGGCATTGACGATTGACTATTAATATAATATTGTTATATATGGAAACTACATCAATTAAATTTGATAGACAGTGATCACGATCCTCAATAAACATGGAAAGCTTCTTAAGATTGCTTAAAGTAAGACAATTATAATTTTTTGTTTACATATCAATATGTATTATTGATACATCACATACACGGCTTGAAGAAAAACCAGAAGATCAAGACAACAATGGAGATTGATAGAGATATCAATGGGTAACCGATTAAAACCTCGTCGTGATCTTTTTTTTTTTGTCCCGATTCTATAAACTTTAGTTATATGTGTTCTAATATACGTTCGTTGTTGTATTTAATGTTTTAGAATCGTTGTAACCAATACTAATGTTTAATTTTGGAGACGAGGTTTAAGTGAAGAAGTATGGTGAACAAGTGAAAGTTTGTCCCGATTCTTTGAGTTCTCTTATGTGTTTCGAAGATTACGGACTTGTTTTGCCTCTTCCTGGACAAACTTGTGTTATATTTAACTTGTGTTTTGCCTCTTCCTGGACAAACTATTTATCTATGTGTAGGTGGAATTTTGGAAAGAGGTCAAATTTAGAATTTTACGGACTTGTTCTACCTCTTCCTGGACAACTTGTGTTAATTTATATTGGTCAAAAAATGATTTGTGCTACAAATATATGGTCGATCAGATGGATTTTATATTTTGCAGGGAGATGGTGAGTTAAATTAATGATTGTACAACTATTTATCTATGTGTAGGTGGACTTTTTCAAAAAGGTCAAGTTAAGAATTTTAACGCTTTGTAACTTGTTCATTTTCATTTCTTTTAATTCTGAAAATTTGTAGCCAGTGAATTGTTATCATAGTAGAAGAGAGAAGGATTCCGGTTCTCATGAATGTGGCAAACAAGTCCTTGATAAACATCGACAAATTGATCACAAAAGATGCTATCGTATATTTGTATCTTACAAATGGCAGTTCAGAATGTTCGATTACAGAGGTTGATTTATTTGAGATTAGTGAAATTTTGCATGTTCGATTTAGTATTGATTCTAGTACTAGGTCATTCTAGTACTAGGTATGCATTTTTGGATGTAGGTGATCCTGGGAAGATGTCACGCATGGAATAAGAACTTGGTTACATTGAATGGCTTCTAAATACTGGAACAAAGTCTTGATGAAGACATGTGATTTACATTAGATTTCTCAATTTTCTCAATATTTTTTGTATTCAATTTAAGTAGTGATTTCGTATTGTTAATATGTTAGTAGCAATATTAGGTGGGCTTTGTGAGAGCCTTTCTTTGTATCAAGGCTGGTTAAGTGTATTAAATTTACTATTGATTTTTAGCTTATCTTAGAACAAAACATGGATTCATTTAAGTGTTTATAAAAGAACTAGCTTCAATACCCGTGCAAGGCACGGGATTGCTCTAATTTATGATAAAAATCATTTTTTTTCTTCATTGTGCGTTATGTTAATGCCCGATGTTTCAATACCAGTGGTGGCCATATTTTTCGCTCATTTTCAAAAAAGTGGTCAGATTTTCAATTTTGCAAAATGGTGGCCAGACTTACCTTTTTCCTTTCAAAAAGGTGGCTGCAGGCGATTTTCAATTTTTTGACAGGGGTAAAATGGGAAAAAATGCTAGAAATTCCAAAAATTGTCCACAAAAATTCCTAAATTAATATGTATCACCATATGATTGGTTATATTCGTAATAATAATAATAATGCCCCCCATGTATGCACATCAATTCACCAAAAAATCCACAAATATGAGTTGTCAAGATTTAATTATTCAATTTATGTGCATGCATGGGGGGCATTATTATTATTATTACGAATATAACCAATCATATGGTGACACATATTAATTTGGGGATTTTTTGGATAATTTTCGTGATTTTTAGCATTTTTTTTAGTAAAATAACATATTTTCCCATTTTATCCCTGCTAAATAAGCTGAAAATCGTCTCCAGCCACCGTTTTGAAAGGAAAAAGACAAGTCTGACCACTATTTTACAAAATTGAAAGTCCGGCCATTTTTTTGAAAATGAGTGTAAAATCTGGCCACTTTTTTCCAATTAACTCTTTTAGATATGCATTTTTTTTTTTTGAAATATGTATCAAAAGAGACTGATATTTTGTGTCTCTATCTTTTTATTGTTGTTTTTAGAGTGTTGATGCCTTTCTTGCGATTAGAGTTAGAAAAATGATTGACGAATGTACTTTCAATGTTTTTCATAAGTTTATTTGGATGATCATCTCTTAATATATATTAAACTGTTATATTTGCATATAATTATATATTATGGGATTATATGAATGTGACTTTTGATTTAATACTACTACTAAGTATTATTGAAGCTTCGAAAATTCGTTTATGGATTTATAAAATATGAATTCATAAAAATAAGGTTATTGTTATAGATGTTAAAGGTTCAGTTCTCACTTACGTGACACAATTTTAATATATCGTAGATCTTAATTTCAGATGACGCTATGGTTAATCATAACAAATTGAGAAACATAATGGTAAAATTTGATAGATTAAAATGTGACATATTGCCCTATCATAATTTATCATTTCATATCCACTAGTTACCTAGAGCCTCATATACTGTAATTACTACATGTCCGATTAATTATCTAGGATACATGCCTAGAATTTGATATAAAAAGTTTGACCATACACAAGTTATAAACGTGTTAGGTCATAATTAATATGCGTCGATCTAGTAGCCAACCCTCCCAAATTGCAATTCAAATCACATGTATCGATTAAGTATTCGAATCTCCCAAAATATCCGGGAGAAAGCGATGTGCCGGTCAGTTAGGACGGTAGTTTGAAAATATTGTAAAGAACGTATTTTCTAAAAAGACAAGCAATAACAAAAAAATAAGATCGTTCAGAATTTAAATGAGTACTAAGATTTTATTATCACATTTCTAATCCGAATATTATAATTGTATAATTATACAATATCTTTAATATTTTTTACATTTCTATTGGTGCTTTTATAAACAATTAGAATAATGGTGATTTGTTTCCGCAAAATACCCTTCAAATATTTTATTTAAGATCCTGTCACTTTTTTCAAATTTCGCATGAAATAAAATAATACAAATTTTATTAAAATGAAGTAGACATAGAGATTTTTGTATATATACAAATAATAATATGTAAAATTATAAAACAAATACTGATAAAAAAAACACATGATTGATAGGTAAATAAGGTAAATAATATAGGACAAAATATAGGACACTCTGACACTTGTGAATGTATCTAATGAATCATAAAATTTAATCAAATATACATGTAGTTGAATGGTCATAACGGTGAATTTGAATTCATGATTAGTAGATTCATTATGTCAAAGGTTCGATCGTCATCTATATCGTAATATTTTTTTTACTTGACTTGACAATATTTAGGGACATTTTTGTAAAATTAAATAAATTAAAATGTTGTGGTATGCATTTAAATATTTAGATTATTACGTGTTCATTAACCATTTTTTATAAAACATGTATTCAAATTTAATTAATTTATTATAATTATCTATGTATTGCAAATAATAATTATTAATATTATTTTATTAAATCGAATAATTTCAAAATATATAAGTTCACTAAATACCATATATCACTCATTTATACTAAACTATAACATAATAAAATATAAATATGTAAATGTAAAATGAAGAAAAATGATTAAAATATCTTAGAAATTAAAATACCAAAGATTCTTCATTCATCACCCAACATACATAGCATATTTTATGGCTTATAACACATGTGATGTGTTAGATAATAGATAATAGATTATTCAAACATCTTTAAATGGAACTTATTCTACTTAGTAAAAAAAATTAATCTAAATGGATTAAAATGTGACATGTTGTGGTATTATATATATAATAGATAATAGATAATAGATTATTCAAACATCTTTAAATGGAACTTATTCTACTTAGTACGTACGAAATAAGTAAGACACTTCCCATAATCTATAATCCTAAAAAATAACTTTACAAGATAAAATAACATATAATACACCAACATTCTCTTACGTGTTTCAAAAAACAAATAAGAGGATCTTTATGTATTTAAATACATTTATATTTTATTTAAAAATATTATCAAGAAAATAAATTATTATTCCAAAAATTAAGTAATACTATAAGATTCTTTTAGATGTTCGAAAAAGGCAATTGTAACGACTATATACAAGACTATACATTTTTTTTTTGAAATTAACTTATATAGTAAAATATAATATAATACACCAATATTCTTTTACGTGTTTCAAAAACATGTAAGAGAATCTTTGTGTGTTTAAATTCATTTATCTTTTATTTAAAAATAATACCAAAAAAATAAATTATTATTCCAAAATATAAGTAATATAATACTTTAAGATTCTTTTAGATGTTCGAAAACACAATTGTAATGACTATGTAGAAGACTATAATTTTTTTTTAAAATTAACTTATATAGTAAAATATCATATAATACACTAAGATTCTCTTACGTGTTTCAAAAACATATATGAGAATTTAACTTATATAGTAAAATATCATATAATACACCAAGATTCTCTTACGTGTTTCAAAACCATATATGAGAATTTAACTTATATAGTAAAATATCATATAATACACCAAGATTCTCTTACGTGTTTCAAAAACATATATGAGAATGTTTGTGTGTTTAAATACATTTATCTTTCATTTAAAAATAATACCAAAAAAATAAATTCTTATTCCAAAATATAAGTAATATAATACTTTAATATTCTTTTGGATGTTTGAAAAGGCAATTGTAACGACTATGTAACTCTCTTTTATATTTTTCTTGAAATTAACTTATATAGTAAAATATCATATAATACACCATGATTCTCTTATGTGTTTCAAAAACAGGTAATTCAAAAACACATAAGAGATTCTCTTACATGTTTCAAATACGTTTCTAGTTTTTCTAATAAAAAATTATTCATTTATTTTAAGATATGATAAGATTTTCGTATAAACAAATATACATATAATTAAAAAAACACATTAAAAAAACTTGGTGGATTACATTATATTTTTATACATTTTTAAAAAAGTATACATTTCTTTTGAAATTATATTACATATAAAAATTCATCTAATACACAAAATTTTACATTTTTCTTTTAAATAATTTTTAAACATTGTAAATAATAAATAAACATAAAAATAAATTAAAGGCAAAATTACATCATCAAAAATAATGAAAAATATAAAAAATTATTAAAATACTTAGTAAGAGAACATATAATACACCAAGATTCTCTTACGTGTTTCAAAAAACAAATAAGAGAATCTTTATATATTTAAATACATTTATCTTTTATTTAAAAATAAACCAAAAAAATAAATTATTATTCCAAAATTTAAGTAATACT
Organism: Kitagawia praeruptora; assembly: GCA_037693485.1. Classification (NCBI taxonomy): domain Eukaryota; kingdom Viridiplantae; phylum Streptophyta; class Magnoliopsida; order Apiales; family Apiaceae; genus Kitagawia; species Kitagawia praeruptora. Next base: position 42,660,556 of record CM075351.1, read on the forward strand.
ACAAGATTCTTTTAGATGTTCAAAAAGGCAATTGTAACGATTATGCAGAATACATGCACAAAATTTCAAAACATATTTTAGTTCAATAAAATATTTAGTAGAAACTTATCATAAATATTAATTAAAATAATATTACAATTTCATTGTAATTAACAAAATACCTAAGAGAATCTTGATATATTACACAATACTTTAATATATTTTGTTTTTTAAAAGAAAAATTGTACAATTTTTTTAGAATTAAGTTATAGAGTATATAGAAATCTTAGGTAATACACCAAGATTCTTTTACGTGTTTCAAATTGATATGTCAATTTTTTATTATATTTTCGAGATTCTTTCAATAATTATTTTAAAAGAATGCTATAAAAAATTCAATTTTAATTCAAAAAATATTCGATAGATTTTCTTAAATGTTGGATAAATTATTTATAGTGATGTACTTGTACATAACTATATTTGAAACTTATTTTACAATTTTGTTAAGTGTTTGAAAATTCTATTATCAAGTTATCAATATATTCTTAATGTCTGCTAGTATTACATTTTAAAAATTACTGTTTTTACCCTTCATTTTTTTAATCTTCTTTATTTCTTTCATGCCCTTTTTTGTCATTACACAGGAAAATTACAGCTTTTATCCTTTATGTTTTTAATCTTCTTTATTTCTTTGATGTCCCTTTTTGTCATTACACAATATTTGGAGCGACCCAATTTAGATTGGATCGACCCAAATCTCCTTTATTAATCAATTTCCTTTTTCAGGTTAAACATATTATCTTTTCTATTTTTCAATAACTAAATAATTTACTTCTTTGGTAAAATACAATATCTTTTACATTTTAGTAACTAAATAATTTACTTCTTTGGTAAAATACAATATCTTTTACATTTTATCTAACTAAAATTTCTCCATTTTTTAAAACTACGATCAATTTTGTATAATAAAATAACATAATTATTAGAGCTGGAAAAATAATCCGAAAAATTCGATATCCGTTCGAAATATCTGTATTCGTATTCGGGAAAAAGCGGATATTATCCGTATCCGGAGTCAACCGGATATTATCCGTATCTGAATCCGAGAGTTTAGGATACGGATATGGATACGGGTACATCCGTATCCGAAAATATCCGTATCCGAAAGTAATTATATATAATATATTTTTAATACATTTTTAATTTTTATCATTTACTCTTAAAAATAAAATATAATGAATTTAATATAAAATGAAATAAAAATTAGTCCAACACGTTCTAATTTCTAAAGGAGTATAGTCTATCTACCATAATTCTACCTAATTCACTATTTGTATAGTCTAAAGTAGTATGGTCTTTAATTATTTGTATATGGCATATAGTATATAGTTTTGTATACTATTTGTATATGCAAATTTGGATATGGTTTTTGTAATTTATAAATTAGAACCGAGTATCTCTTTAATATGTCTGTTTTTTTTCTGTTTTTGCAAAAAATGCCTGTTTTTTATAATAATGCAAATTTCAGAAAAAAAATTATTTTTTTGCAAAACGGATTCGGATCCGGATATTATCCGAATCCGGATAATATCTGCCGGATTCGGATTCGGGTAAAGTTTTGTCGGATATTCCCGGATTCGAATACGGATACGGATATGGTTGTAAAAAACGGATCCGGATTCGGATATGGCTGTATCCGTATTATCCGTTTTCCAGCCCTAATAATTATATTATAATTAGTATTAAATAATTAATTACCTTTTTGAGCCAAAATACGTTACCTTTTCTCTTTTCTCTAACTAAAATATCTCTTTTTCCAATTGTATCATGGACGGTTACCTTTTTCAAACACGTTACCTTTTTTCCCTTCTATTACGAAAATATCTCTTTTTCCAATTATATCACGGGATCCTTTATGTTTTTAATCTTCTTTATTTCTTTGATGTCCCTTTTTGTCATTACACAATATTTGGAGCGACCCAATTTAGATTGGATCGACCCAAATCTCCTTTATTAATCAATTTCTTTTTTCAGGTTAAACATATTATCTTTTCTATTTTTCAATAACTAAATAATTTACTTCTTTGGTAAAATACAATATCTTTTACATTTTAGTAACTAAATAATTTACTTCTTTGGTAAAATACAATATCTTTTACATTTTATCTAACTAAAATTTCTCCATTTTTTAAAACTACGATCAATTTTGTATAATAAAATAACATAATTATATTATAATTAGTATTAAATAATTAATTACCTTTTTGAGCCAAAATACGTTACCTTTTCTCTTTTCTCTAACTAAAATCTCTCTTTTTCCAATTGTATCATGGACGGTTACCTTTTTCAAACACGTTACCTTTTTTCCCTTCTATTACGAAAATATCTCTTTTTCCAATTATATCACGGGCGATTCGATTTAATAAAAAAAATAATAAAAATATTATAGTACTAATAATTAACTGATTACCTTTTCAACTAAAACGTATCATCTTTTATATTTTTGTAATTAAATTCCTTTTTTTCTAGAAATTTCAAGGACAACATTAATTTCTCATTTTCTAAAAACTATGAGCAATTTTATTTAGTAAAATAACAGAATTAAATTATAATTACTATAAACTAATCAATTACCTTTTTCACATAAATTATGTCATCTTTTTAATTTTCACGTTACCTTTCTATTTTTTAAAACTAAAATCTCTCTTTTTCTGATTTTATCACGGGCGGTTCTGTTTAATACAATAAACTAATAATATTATAATATTCATAATTAACCGATTGCATTTTTTATCTAAAACGTATCAATTTCTATTTAATGAAATAAAATATTAATTATATAAAAACTAATAATTAGCCGATTACCATTTTCAAGTAAAACCTATAATTTTTTTTATATTTTCTAACTAAAATCGCTCATTTTCTAGAAATATCACGGATAACATTTATATAATTATTATCAAATCTCATATAAAAATTTAAGCCTCCCAACTTTATATTTTAAAAAAATTAACTTAAATTAATGAAAAATTCATATAATATTAAAAAAATTCGTGCATCGCACGGGTTTTAAGCTTGTATAATAAAAATTCTTATACAACGAATAATATCCGTTAGATTTTTAGTTAAAAATTAGAACTGTTATATACTTATATAAAGGAGAAACGAGTGGAGGTAAAGTGGTGCCGGTCAAATAGCTCGGTTCTATTTTGTTAAATTTCTCAAAATTTTGAATTAATAATTCAAATGATTAAAAAAAATCTCAATTCCATTTTAAAACTTTACTAATAGAGGAAACTAAATATATAGTTTCATTATTTTTTACCTATAAAATTTTTACTAATGAAGTAAAGTAAATATCTAAATTGCATTTTAAATTTTTACTAATCGAGGAAACTAAATATACAATTTCAATATCCTTACCTTTAAAGTTTCATTTTAAAACATTGAAAGTTTGGTCGGTCGGTTAGTTGGTTGGTCGGTCGATCGGTACCTATTGTTTTTACTTAATTACCCTTACTTAATTATAAATAAAATTTCTCCTAATAACTAATCAATTTATGTTTTCAAGTAAAACATATTAAAATAATCAATTTCCTTCTAAAATACGTTACATTTTCTATTTTTTTAGCTAAAATCTCTTTTTTCCAATTAAATGACGCCTTTACTTAATTATAAATAAACAATTTCCCAATAACTAATCAATTTTTTTTTCAAGTTATTAAAATAATCAATTTTTTTTAAAAATGTTACCTTTTCTATTTCCTTTAGCTAAAATCTATAGTTTTCCAGTTATATGGCGCCGGTCGGTTGGTTGGTTGGTTGGTCGGTACCTATTGTTTTTACTTAATTACCCTTACTTAAATATAAATAAAATTTCTCCTAATAACTAATCAATTTCTGTTTTCAAGTAAAACATATTAAAATAATCAATTTCTCTAATCAATTTCCTTTTTAGGCTAAACATATTATCTTTTCTATTTTTCAATAACTAAATAATTTACTTCTTTGGTAAAATACAATATCTTTTACATTTTATCTAACTAAAATTTCTCCATTTTTTAAAACTACGATCAATTTTGTATAATAAAATAACATAATTATATTATAATTAGTATTAAATAATTAATTACCTTTTTGAGCCAAAATACGTTACCTTTTCTCTTTTCTCTAACTAAAATCTCTCCTTTTCCAATTGTATCATGGACGGTTACCTTTTTCAAACGCGTTACCTTTTTTCCCTTCTATTACGAAAATATCTCTTTTTCCAATTATATCACGGGCGATTCGATTTAATAAAAAAAATAATAAAAATATTATAGTACTAATAATTAACTGATTACCTTTTCAACTAAAACGTATCATCTTTTATATTTTTTCTAATTAAATTCCTTTTTTTCTAGAAATTTCAAGGGCAACATTAATTTCTCATTTTCTAAAAACTATGAGCAATTTTATTTAGTAAAATAACATAATTAAATTATAATTACTATAAACTAATCAATTACTTTTTTCACATAAATTATGTCATCTTTTTAATTTTCACGTTACCTTTCTATTTTTTAAAACTAAAATCTCTCTTTTTCTGATTTTATCACGGGTGGTTCTGTTTAATACAATAAACTAATAATATTATAATATTCATAATTAACCGATTGCATTTTTTATCTAAAACGTATCAATTTCTATTTAATGAAATAAAATATTAATTATATAAAAACTAATAATTAGCCGATTACCATTTTCAAGTAAAACCTATAATTTTTTTTATATTTTCTAACTAAAATCGCTCATTTTCTAGAAATATCACGGATAACATTTATATAATTATTATCAAATCTCATATAAAAATTTAAGCCTCCCAACTTTATATTTTAAAAAAATTAACTTAAATTAATGAAAAATTCATATAATATTAAAAAAATTCGTGCATCGCACGGGTTTTAAGCTTGTATAATAAAAATTCGTATACAACGAATAATATCCGTTAGATTTTTAGTTAAAAATTAGAACTGTTATATAGTTATATAAAGGAGAAACGAGTGGAGGTAAAGTGGTGCCGGTCAAATAGCTCGGTTCTATTTTGTTAAATTTCTCAAAATTTTGAATTAATAATTCAAATGATTAAAAAAAATCTCAATTCCATTTTAAAACTTTACTAATAGAGGAAACTAAATATATAGTTTCATTATTTTTTACCTATAAAATTTTTACTAATGAAGTAAAGTAAATATCTAAATTGCATTTTAAATTTTTACTAATCGAGGAAACTAAATATACAATTTCAATATCCTTACCTTTAAAGTTTCATTTTAAAACATTGAAAGTTTGGTCGGTCGGTTAGTTGGTTGGTCGGTCGATCGGTACCTATTGTTTTTACTTAATTACCCTTACTTAATTATAAATAAAATTTCTCCTAATAACTAATCAATTTATGTTTTCAAGTAAAACATATTAAAATAATCAATTTCCTTCTAAAATACGTTACATTTTCTATTTTTTTAGCTAAAATCTCTTTTTTCCAATTAAATGACGCCTTTACTTAATTATAAATAAACAATTTCCCAATAACTAATCAATTTTTTTTTCAAGTTATTAAAATAATCAATTTTTTTTTAAAAATGTTACCTTTTCTATTTCCTTTAGCTAAAATCTATAGTTTTCCAGTTATATGGCGCCGGTCGGTTGGTTGGTTGGTTGGTCGGTACCTATTGTTTTTACTTAATTACCCTTACTTAAATATAAATAAAATTTCTCCTAATAACTAATCAATTTCTGTTTTCAAGTAAAACATATTAAAATAATCAATTTCTCTAAATTGCATTTTAAATTTTTACTAATCGAGAAAACTAAATATACAACTTAATTGCATTTTAAATTTTATTAATAGTGGAAATTAAATATCACTAACAAAATATAATAAAAATTTGTATGCAACGAATAATATCCGTTAGATTTTTAGTTAAAAATTTGAACTATTATATAAATATATAAAGGAGATCCGAGGGGATTTAAACCTCTACTATTATCCTTCATTTTTTTATTAATAATATAATTAATGATAATTAGCCGATTGCCTTTTTCAATTAAAAGATGTTTACTTATAATTGATATGATATTACCTTTTATAAATACCTAAAATATCATATCTTCCAATCAATAATTTTTTTCTCTCTAATCAGCATTTGGAGCGATCCAATTGGATCAACCCAAATCTAAACCTCTACTATTATCCTTCATTTTTTTTATTAATAATATAATTAATGATAATTAGCTAATTGTCTTTTTCAATTAAAAGATGTTTACTTATAATTGATGATATTACATTTTATAAATACCTAAAATATCATATCTTCCAATCAATAATTTTTTTCTATTAATTAAAACACGTTGACTTTTAATTTAAAACATAATATTGCAATAATTAATACATACCCAAAAATATGACTTCATATCTTCTAACCACTAACAAAATATAACAAAAATTCGTATACAACGGATAATATCTGTTAGATTTTTAGTTAAAAATTAGAACTGTTAGATTCAATGATTAAATATATTACATGATTAAATTTATTTACTAATTGCATACCCAAAAATATGACATCATATCTTCTAACCACTAACAAAATATAATAAAAATTCGTATACAACGAATAATATCCATTAGAATTTTATTTAAAATTAGAACTGTTAGATCTAATGATTAAATATGTTACATGATTAAATTTATTTACTAAAATTTCTAGGTTCGAATTCTATCAACGATACTATTTTCCTTCATTTTCTTAATCTTCTTTATTTCTTTGATGCCCCTTTTTACACAACATTTGGAGCGACCCAAATTAGATTGGATCGACCCAAATCTAAACATATATTATTTTTTGTCATTACACAACATTTGGAGTAACCCAATTGGATCGACCCAAATCTAAACCTCTACTATAGTATTATCCTTTATTTATTTTTTTTATCTTTCTTTATTTCTTTGATTCTCTGTTTTGTCATTACTCAAATCTATCTATGTCATTTTTCACCTTGAAGTCCATTCCGCTCAAATCTTCACACTGCTGGATTTTGATGCATGTTTGCACTTTTCAGATTTGAAAGCTGGGTTTTTCACCAAATTAACATCTCAACCCCCTTAAGTAGGGTTAAGGTATGTGTACTAGACCTCTGTACGTGTCATATATGTTTGGTTCAAGTTTTCAGTTTGGCCATAAGAGTTAAGTTTTTATTGATTTCAAAATATTAAAAATTAGACAGGATAATATTTTTTTGGTTTTGATTTTGGTTTAGAATTTAAGAATTAAAGTTTTAATGAATTACCCGATGTTATAATAATATACAGGACACCAGAAAGGTACCTTTAAAATATTTGCTTGGCCTTTCAATTTTTTATTTTACATGTCGTAATAACAAAGGTAGTTGGAAAGATTACCAGTTAATAACATTGACACAGTACGAACCATGTTATTTGTAAATAATCTTGGGACTCAGTTTGATACTTATAGACATTATTTTGTTTTCAAGCAAGTTTATGTTCTTTATGAATTTGTTCAACTTAATGTTCATGGGGTAGACATGCTACGTACCAGAAGGTCTTATGGAATAGCATACATTTTATCGGATGTCTCCGAAGGGACTATGGAATAGCATACTTGGAAGCTCAGACCCACGTCACAAGCCTCACCCTCTGGGTCAGGTAACATTGCTCTTATTTATGGTCTAAATATCTTCTTTACTCGCGTTCAATTTCACTTCATATATGATCTCATATTTAGCACTTTCACTTGAGCTCCATATTAAAATATAAAAGCACTAACTTTTCCCTTTTTCAGTTTAGTTGGCTTTTTGAGAAAGAATAAGTAATGGAAAATGTGATTGTTATAATTTGTAATCATACATTATTTGAAGATAAAAGTGAATATGTGAGCTTCTTGCGGAGACCTGTGTTTTTGGTAAACAGTATTATCCTTCATTTTTTTAATCTTCTTTATTTATTTAATGCCCCTTTTTGTCATTACACAGCATTTGGAGCAACCCAATTTAGATTGGAACAAAAAATTCTAATATGATATTGTACTTATTTTCAGTAACGTTGTAGTACTACGATTGTACCTCCAGCAAAATAAGTAGTTTAAAAATATATTCAAATTCAAATTATTATATTCATTTCAATAAGAACATACTTTTAATATAATAAAGTCAGCCATGGTGAAAGACCTTATTTGAACATAAACAATAAATCTACTAGAATATTTATCTGATATTTTGGCTTGCTTATTTAATTGTATAATTTACTTATTTTTAATAAAAGAATCTATATTAATAATATATATACACTGTTTTTTCATACATGAATTTACTAATACAGTTTAATGGTCACGCTCTGGTGAGAATGAGAACAGTGGGAACACACATATTCAGTACATTTCAAGCTATTTTAAAGGGCCCCGCTAGGGGTATCTTCACAAAAAAAAGTCATAAAATTCTACCCTCTATCCATTCATAAAAAAATTAACAAAAAAATTAAAATGAGAACAGTGAGAACACACATATTCGCTACATTTCAAACTATTTTAAAGGGTCCCGCTAGGGGCATCTTCACATAAAAGTCTTATAATTCTACCCTCTATCCATTCATAAAAAAATTTAACAAAAAAAAATTAAAAATTGCTTGAAATGTGATCTCATTGTTCTCCAACATTTACACATTATATTAACTATGAGGTCTCATAGTTAATATAACATGTTCTTGATATTATATGAGGTTTAATGTTTTGGAGCCATTTAATGTTTTGGAGTCATTGGGGGTGAAGGAATTATCATTTCCGCATTTGAATAATGAAGACAATTTATTATTGTTTTCAATTAGAGAACAATATTTGTAAAAATATTTATTATTTTTATTGCAGATTTTGATGGATTAAATAAATTTTCAACATTGTTAAAATAGAATTTTAAGCTACTTTTTTATATAAATTTTAGCATATCATTATTTTATTAAATACTTATATAATTGTATATAATATCTTGCTAAGAATTGATTATTTATATAATTGCATACAATATCTTTTTAAAAATCAATCAAATTTGTTAAATTTTTGGTATTGTCAATTTAAATTAAGTAAGATATTTTAAGAAATCAATCAAATTTGTTAAATTTTTGGTATTATCATTTTAAATTAAATAAGAAGCCGTGTACGAAGTACGGGCAAAATGCTAGTATATACAAACTTTAGCCTTTAGGTAATGCACCAAGATTCTTTTACGTGTTTCAAATTAATATGTCAATTTTTTTTTATTATCTTTTCGAAATTCCTTTAGAGTACTTTACAAAATATCTAAGAGAATCTTGGTATATTACATAATTTTTCTTTATATGTATTTTTTTAAAAGAAAAATTATACATTTCTTTTAAAATTAAGTTATGTATAGAAATCTTAGTTAATACACCAAGATTCTTTTACGTGTTTCTAATCAATATGTCAATTTTTTTATTATATTTTCGAGAATCTTTTAAGAATTATTTTAGAAGACTTGCTGTAAAAAATTGAATTTTAATTTGAAAAAATAATCAATAGATTTTCTTAAATGTTTGAAAAAATATTAATAGTGATGTACCTGTACATAACTATATTCGAAACTTATTATAGATTAATTAAATATTTCAATAAAAAATTAATATTTTAAGAAATATTTATTTATAGTATTGGATAAATTATCATAGTATTGGAAAAATTATCATGTAATATCATTTTTTAATAAAAACAATTAGTATAACACCTTAGATTCTACTAGGTCTCTTGATACTTACTGGGAAACATTTTTATTTTGTAATTTTTGGCAATTTTTTATATTTTATTTAATCATTTCTTATTATTATTATTTTTAGTATTTTGACTACATATCATGTGTAAAAATTAAAAAAAATATTAAATTATAAAAATATTTACAAAATATTACACTCTAGATTAAACTAGGTGTCTTCATATTTTACGATTCGTGTTTGGAAATTCTATTAACTAATGTTAAAATTCTATTAAGTTATATATAGAAACGTTAGGTAACAAACCAAGATTATTTTACGTGTTTTAAATGAATTTGTCAATTTTTTTTATTATCTTTTCGAAATTTATTCAGAGTAATTAACAAAATACCTAAGTGAATCTCAGTATATTACATAATAATTCTATATATATATTTTTTCAAATAAAAATTATACATTTCTATAAAAATTAAGTTATATATAGAAATATGAGGTAATACACCAAGATTCTTTTACGTGTTTCAAATCAATATATCAGTTTTTTCATATTTTCGAGATTCTTTCTAGAATTATTTTAAAAGACATGCTATAAAAATTGAATTTTAATTCGAAAAAATATTTTATAGATTTTCTTAAATGTTGGATAAATTATTTATATTGCTGTACTTGTACATAACTATATTCGAAACTTATAGATCAATTAAATATTTTAATAAAAAATTAATATTTTAAGAAATATTTAATTATAGTATTGGATAAATTATCATGTACGTGAATTATTTTTAAATTATCTTGTAATATCATTTTTCAATAAAAACAATAAGTATAACACCTTAGATTCTACTAGGTCTTTTGATACTTATTGGGAAACAATTTCATTTTGTAATTTTTGACAATTTGTTTATATATTTACTCATCTTTAATTATTTTTTTTAATATTTTGACAACGTATCATATTAAAAAATTATAAAAAAGTTATTAAATTATAAAAAAATTATAAAATATTACACTCCAAATTCTACTAGGTGTCTTGATATTTTACAATTTTGTTAAGTGTTTGAAAATTCTATTATCAAGTTATATATAGAAACTTTAGGTAATGCACCAAGATTCTTTTACGTGTTTCAAATTAATATGTAAATTTTTTTTATTATCTTTTCGAAATTCTTTTAGAGTATTAATTAACAAAATACCTAAGAGAATCTTGGTATATTACATAATTTTTATTTATATTTATTGTTTTAAAAGGAAAATTATACATTTCTTTTAAAATTAAGTTATATATAGAAATCTTACGTAATACACCAAGATTCTTTTACGTGTTTCAAATCAATATGTCAATTTTTTATTATATTTTCGAGATTCTTTTTAGAATTATTTTAGAAAACTCTCTATAAAAATTGAATTTTAATTCGAAAAAATATTCTATAGATTTTCTTAAATGTTTGATAAATTATTTATAGTGTTGTACTTGTACATAACTATATTCGAAACTTGTTATAGATCAATAAAATATTTTTATAAAAAATTTAAATTTTAAGAAATATTTATTTGTAGTATTGGATAAATTATCATGTACATGAATTATTTATAGTGTTAGATAAATTATCATGTAATATCATTTTTCAATAAAAACAATTAGTATAACACCTTAGATTCTACTCTTTTGGTATTTATTTGGAAAAAATTTCATTTTGTAATTTTTGACAATTTGTTTATATATTTACTTATCTTCGATTATTTTTAAAAAAAATATTTTGAATACGTATCATGTTAAAAAATTATAAAAAGAAGTTATTAAATTATAAAAATAATTACAAAATCTTACACTCCAGATTCTACTAGGTGTCTTTATATTTTACGACTTTGTTAAGTATATTTTTAAAATTCTATTAAGTAATGTTAAAATTCTATCAAGTTATATGTGGAAACGTTAGGTAATACACCAAGATTCTTTTACGTGTTTCAAATCAATATGTTAATTTTTTTTATTATATTTTAGAAATTCTTTCAGCGTAGTTAACAAAATTCCTAAGAGAATCTTGGTATATTACATAAATTTTCTATATATTTAATTTTTTAAAAGAAAAATTATACATTTCTTTTAAAATTGAATTATATATAGAAATCTTAGGTATTACACCAAGATTCTTTTACGTGTTTCAAATCAATATGTCAATTTTTTATTATATTTTCGAGTATCTACTAGGTTTTTCGAGATTCTACTTGATTATATGAGTGAATATATATCTTTACAATTTAATATGATATATGATTATATTTGGTTCCTTTCATACAAAAATGTATTGTAAAGATTTTTGATGATATGCTTTGATTTGTTTCCTTTTGCAAAGTAGAAGGAGGGTGTAATATAAATCATTGATTAATTCCTAATAAATAGGTTTTCAATGTATTTTTTGGAAAGTCAATATAAATCAGATTGTACATACCTGGACCATTTAACATGATCGGAAATTTTGAAATTTTGAAGGAAACACAATTTTTTCCCTACATGTTCTATAACATGTTCTTTGGGAAAAAAAATAAAAAGTGAAAAATATTTTTATAGATTATGCCATTTTTCAACCAATATAAGTTTGTTTATTTGCTCATATTCATCATCAGATACTCATCAGGTTCGTGTCTTAATCAATTGAAACACTGAATAGAATCTTCGCTAACACAATTATTAGGCTAGCAAGAACACTGAGATCACCCATAATACTCTAGGGCTCGATTTGTAACATCCTAAAAAAACACTCATTTGATCACCCACAATACATTTCTTTTAAAATTAAGTTATATATAAAAACCTTAGGTAATACACCAAGATTCTTTTACGTGTTTCAAATCAATATGTCAATTTTTTTATATAGAAACCTTAGGTAATACACCAAGATTCGCTATGTTATATGAATTATTTTCTTGACTTGTTTTCTTTTAAAAGAGATGTATTAAATATGCTTTGATTTCTTTCCTTTTAACATACTTGTATATTATTTTTATGATGGCGCGAGATTCAATTAAGTATCTTTTGAAAAATATATTAATTACTTAAAATAGCATTCATGTGTGGTTATTATGACTCAATCAGATTCTCTTAAGTGTTTCACGAGATTTTCTTAAAATATGCTTGATTGTTTCTATATAAAAAATTGGATGATGTACAATGTAAATTATTGTCTAATATCAAATTATATTTTATGAAAGTCAACACAAATATGATATGATTGTTGAACGTAGTTGAGAATTTGATTGAGAATTTGAATATAGGGATCTTCGAAAATCTAAGCATATTTACATAAATTTATAATTGATTGTACTTGCTTAATTTGAGTTTATCTATAAATGCTAGCCAATAAATTAGAATGATCTGATTGATACACTAGTTAAGGAAATTTTTTTGATTGGTAAACCGTATTAATTGATATACACATCTTGTAAATTTAGTTGTCAAATTTGCCCTTTTGATTTAAAAAGAAAATAAAATTGATTTACATGAAAAATATTCTGACCATCGGATTATTTCTAAGATCAATGGTTGATTGGAGGGTCTTCTGGTTCTCTTCCTAAGGAGGGTTCTCTTTTGAACCTCCTCCTATATATATATATATATAGGGAGTTGCTCAAGAGAGAACCTATTTTTGGAGAAAACTAGGATACTTTTTATGTCCATTAATTTTTAATCAATCTAATGGTTGATATCATTTCATGAGAATTGCTTAAATTTAATTAAAAGGGTATAGTGGTAACTTTAAGAAAGTTTTGTATAACATAGTATCACTCTATCAGTATCGATCTATATAATAAATGCATATAACTATTTCCTAAAATCATCCTACAATCATGCATTTACGTAACTCTGTTTCAACCATGTCTTTCCATTTTTTTAATTCAAAAACCTTTCTTATTTCAAGTATTATGTCTTACTATTTAATTCAAGAATCACACTCATTTCAAATTATGTGCATTTATTTATTTAATAATAATTTACTTTAAATTTAATAACAACAAGATTACAAAACATAATATCCAATTAAAAATATCCAATCAAAATATCCAATTTAATTTCTTTCATGTGAATGCATGCATCAAATCAAATGTTTATAATCCTTATTCAAAAATATCCAATCTAATCAATGCAAAATCTTTCCTTAATTACGTGGTCTTTTTTTAAAAATATCCAATCGAATTTCTTTCATGTGATTACATCAAATCAGATGTATATAATCAACTTATAATATTCTCATATATAATAAATATAAAATAATATAACCTTTTATTGTAAAACTTAATTACAGCTTTTCTAAGGTGTTCTTTATAGTATTATTTAAGGTGTTCTCTAAAGTGTTCTTTAATTACGGGTTCTTTAAGATGTTCTGTAAAAATGCTAAATAAAGGACGTAGCATACTCAAATATCTCTCTCTCTATATATTGCTTATTCTAAAAATATATTAATGAAATATTTAATATAATTTTAATTGAATATACAATAGAACACCTCTATGTATTTAATTTTATTTTAAAAGTATTAATGAAATATTTAATACATTTTTTGTTGTATACATATAACACCCACAAAAACATCGAGTAGAACATCTACTAGAAAATTTCTACATATTAAATTTTATTAAAAATCTAAAATACATAGTAGAACACCTATTAGAATATTTCTATATAAAATTTAATTTTAGTTGAATATATAGAACACCTAGTAGAATACCAGCAGAACACTACAAGATAAGAAATATTTAATATATTTTTTGTTGTATACATATAACACCCACAAAAACATCGAGTAGAACATCTACTAGAAAATTTCTACATATTAAATTTTATTAAAAATCTAGAATACCTAGTAGAACACCTATTAGAATATTTCTATGTAAAATTTAATTTTAGTTGAATATATAGAATACCTAGTAGTAGAACACCAACAGAACACTACAAGATAAGAAATATTTAATATATTTTTTGTTGTATACATATAACACCCACAAAAACATCGAGTAGAAAATCTACTAGAAAATTTCTACATATTAAATTTTATTAAAAATCTAGAATACCTAGTAGAACACCTATTAGAATATTTCTATATAAAATTTAATTTTAGTTGAATATATAGAACACCTAGTAGAACACCAGCAGAACACTACAAGATAAGAAATATTTAATATAATTTCGGTTGAATAACACACCTAGCATATTTCTATGTATTTAGTTTTATTTTTCAAAGTATTAATGAAATATTTAAATTATTTCAGTTGTGTAACTACAACACCCATAGTATAATTACAAAAACATCTAGTAGAACACCAACTAGATATCTATCGAATCTTATTTAAAATATTTAATATAATTTCAATTGATTATAACAGAGGACACCAAGTAAAAAAAAATCTAAAATACCCCGTAGAATATATTCAACCAGGTATTGCAACACAACTTGTTAGTGTACACTTGTATAGAATTATTGTGATGGAAAGTAGAGCATCTACTAGAATATTTTTATATAAAATTTAATATAATTTAATTTTAGTTGAATATATAAAACACCTACTAAAATATATTTATACAATGAATCATTGAATTTTTTTCTAAAAATGTTAACGAAAACTTTAATGTAATTTTAGTTAAAGATATATAGAGAACACCTAGTAGAACACTCATAGAATACCTAGTTGAACACTCATAAGAACCACAATGTCTCTATATATTGAATTTTATTCCAAAAGTATATTAATGAAAAATTAAATAAAATTTTAGTTGAATATAGAGAACATCAATATAACACTTATTAGAACACCTAGTAGAATACCTCTATGTATTGAATTTTATAGTAATTTTTTTTTACAAAATAATGAATTTTATAGTTGAATATATACAACACCAAACACCAATAAAATGCTTACTAGAACATATAGTAGAACACCAACTAAAATATCTGAATCTTATTTGAAATATTTAATATAATATTAGTTGAATATAGAGGACAAAATTAAAAACAACCTAGTAGAACACCTACTATAATATCTTTATGTGTTGAATTTTATTGTAAAATATTATTGAAAAATTTAATATAATTTAAATTGATATTATCTATCAATTAAATCTTTTTCTAAAAATATTAACAAAAAAATTAATGTAATTTTAGTTAAAGATATAGAACACCTAATGTAATTATTAGAAATCTTGATAGAATCGTAAATTTAATATTTAATAAAATTAATTATATGAAATCTAATTAAAAAATGAAAGGAATATTTACAAAAAACACTAAATATAATATATTATTATTTATTTGATTAATAATTACTCTTCCATATTCAATTACTCAAATTTTTATTAATATTCTCTTGATATTCAATCCAATGAGTATTTTTAAAAAAATATGAAATATCTTAAGGAATCTTAAAAATAATTCTAATGAAATGAAACACCTTAAGAAATCTTCGTAAACATAAATCTTAATATGCTCTATGAGTTTACATTAATTGAAATGTTCTCTAGATTCTCCCTTATGTTCATCACGTTCTAGCTGCATAAAAAATATTTCTAATCTCATTTTGATATGATCATGTGTAGATATTGTCTACTATACAAAAATAAAAAGAATAATTATATGATATGATTGTATATATATATTGTTCACTTTCCAAAATTAAAAAGATTCTGATTGATAATGTAAATAACTCATATGGAATGAATCTTTTAATAAATCTTTTGAATTCAAATATAAAATGCATTTGCATCTAAACTTCAAGAAAATCACACAATTGCCATTATTCTCTTATTAAATAAAATATACAAAAATCTAAATAATCAACGGTCTAGAGGGTGTTCTCTAAGTTTCCTATCAAAAATGGTTTTCTCTAGATCCCTACCCCATATAATATATATATATATATATATATATATATATATATGTAGGATCTTACTCTAATAGAAACCAAATAAGAATAGAAACTAGAAACCAAATCCCAATACAATATTTCAAGCTAATCTAATAACCAAATTATGAGTACCCCAATACAAAAAACCTATAATAATCTACCCTCTATTTTAGCATAAAAAATAAATTAATTAAAAGTTATTGTTCACTGCTGACGTGGCAGTGACGTCAGCTGTGAACAATATTTTTTTTCCAAAACATTGGTGTTATAGGGAGAATATTGTATAACAATATTTGTGGAGGTTGCTGGATTTATGGAGCAAAATACGGATATTTTGCTATAAGAAAAATAGGGATTAGGGTTTGTGTGTATAGATGTGGTTGAACTTGATAGGTGACTTTCAGGGGTGAACTATTTTTCATCCCTACCAAGGTGCCTACGTACCGTATTTATAGGGATCAAGCCGTATGTAGTTCTTGGAAAACAAGTTACCTAGACGGGCTAGGGTTTTAAGAGATAAGTCACGGCCCAAGCCCATTCATTTAGGGCTGATGTGGCAATGAGTCATTGATCCTATCCATGATCCATAGTTTATAGAAGGAAACCGATGGTCTCGCATGGACGAGGATGTAACCTTGCAAGCGAAGCTAGTAGAGAAGCAGCATGGACTCGGCATGCGACCTCGAGGGATCGAGTCATGCGAAGTGGACCCAAGTATGTATAGATACTCATATGATCTCGAGGGATCTAGCTACGAGCCTTCTAGTAGAGAGTGAGATAGCGATCCCATGTCAGATTGTAGAAGCGACCTCAATGAGAGGCGATCCCAAAGAGGGATAAGTCAACGAGGCGATCCCTTATATTTGATGGAGAGCGAGGTGGCCCTGTAGTTATGCTGGGCTGATTCCAATAGTGGGCTTCAATGACCCAATCGCCATCTTCGAGGCCCATTGTAGATAATGAACCATTAATTCAGCTAATTAAATCATGATAATTATTATGCCAGATTTGGGCATAACAACTACCCCCCGAGTCCATGTTGTCATTGAAAATGCGATGTGGACTTGAAAATCAGACATATAGAACAGCGAAGCGAAGCTGTGATTGTGTTACAGATACGACTGTTGGAAATGTCGCGACTCCCCCCACAGAATTTGAAGGGGTTTGACAGTTGTCATGTCTCGAGATGCGTGTTGAACGGCTGAGATCTTGACACGTGTCCCATGACCCTCTCTCTCCTGATGGCTATATATATGCCTGTCACAATCATTTCCTTTTTCATTCTTACAGACACATTGTCGAAGTGCTGTCAGTTTGCTCCAAGATCAAAAGCAAGAAATTTTTCGAGTTAAGTCACAAGCAATCTCCAAGTTCTTCAGATTTCTTCAATCTTTCTCCAGAAAAGTGAGTCTTCATCCTTTCTTGATATTTAAATTGTTCATATTCATCATAATTGCATATTTAGATAACTTTGATTGTATGCGATGCGACCCCATTTGACTGCGATCCCACATAGCTAATTTATCCTTGCGACCCCAGCCTCGCTTAGATAGAGTACCGATCCCTTGTTAGTAAAACATAACACGTTCCTTCCTTCATTAGAATAACAATCCCATTTAGAGCTCGTGAGCGATGTAGGGACACATAGAGCCCTTCTATCGTATTATTCTTTTCTCCCTTTATTCCCTTTTGATTTCTGTAAGGGCACACACTTAATTCTTCACATTCTTTTCAGATGTCGAACGACGATAGCTCAAGGATGCCATCTCCACTCCCAAGCATGCATATTAGCAAGGCGGCAGCTGCTAATATTGCGAGAGCTACGAGCACGAGTGAGAGCTCGTTCAAGTTATACTTCGATCCCTTGTGGTCAAATGAAGAATATACCAGAGAGGTACCCTTAACTTCATGGCGAACAAAGCATGCCTCGAGCTTGCGAGATCGATCCCTAGATGTTCTCCCAGCCCAAGATGAGCCTCAGATTGAAATGACGGATACTGAACAAGAGATAGAAGCATTGAAGAGAAAGGGAGAGGAGTTTATCTCGCATGTAGCACAGATCCTTGCTAAAATGCCACCTACACAAGCCAATTCACCCATTGTCTTAAGTGATTCTCCAGTAGACTCATTAGGCGAGGCCTATTATGACATCGAAGGAGGGGCAGACAACGAAGCCAACTCCAATGATGATGATTATGAGGAGCCTTCATCAGATGACGGGGGTCTCGACGAGGTGGCCAGAGTTGTTAATTTCAAAGATTACAACTATATTCCCGAGGCATCGCCAGAGCCCTATGTGTCAACCCCTCAACCAGAGCTAGAGGGGGTTATATATGTTAACGGGCCCCGTCCTGAAGATATCGAGCCTGGCTCGAAGGTGAAGCCGGGTGAACCTCGCGTCCTCGCATGTCGAGACATGTCTTCCACTTTGACATAGAAGACAATTAGAGAAGGGGTCGAGAGATTCCGACCCGAAGGCAAGATTATCCTCCCCAAGAGAAGAATGCGATGCTATCGCTTCAATAACGAGGAGAATGGCGGAAGGGTTCCAAGGATGGTACTAACGATCCCTTTAATGAAAATTGGTGTCTCCTCACCTTTGCATCCTTTCATACGAGATGTCTGCGAGACTTATTTTCTAGCTCCCATTCAGATCAGTACAAACGGATATAGATCCATGATTGCCCTATACATTCTATACCACAAGCTTGGATACCCACCCATGGACGCAAGGACGATGGGTTACTTTCTTCAGCTTAAACGATGCGGAGTCAAAGACTTCGGCTACGTGTATTTCTCAATTTGGCCTGAGTTCAATAAGAAGAGTCTCCTGCCTGGAGGGATCAGTAATGCCGGTTCGTGGAAAGAACCATTTTTGTACATACACGAAGTTCCCAGAGTTAAGACAAGCTTTAACTATCTTCCTGGTGAGTTATTTATCCAAATTGTACTCCTTCATCCTCTCTAAACGTTATAAAAATTAACAACTATTTTGGCATCGCAGTTGGCCCGGTTCTCATTGTTCTCAAAGGCGACGAGAAGAAACGAGCCGATGAGGTGCTAACGAAATCGACCAAGGAAGAAAGAAACATTAGAACTCTAATGTCCTTAGAAAACTTGGTTGAATGTGGATTTCTGAAGGAGGGAGTAGGATCTACTCCTGAAGCGGGGCCTTCCACCGCGAAGCAGTCCTCGCGGAAGAGAAAGTTGCGAGAAGAGGCCTCCTCTTCTCATGTTGAATTAGTTAAAGATGAGGGTATTTCTTAACAGTGACACGATCCTTAATTGTTGTATATTGCATCACATATTTTCACACCTACATACATGCATGTAACTTGTCCCCGCATTTACTTTGTTGTACCTCGCTAATATGTTTTTAACTTGTCCTCTTTTCTTTGTACAGGCATGTCGAACAAAACCGGTCAAATTCCTCCCTTCCTCCAACCAGGTGCCAAGAAAAATCCAGCTTCGAAGGCAACCTCTGCACTAAAATCTCCTGCTCTTTCCAAACCAACGCCTCCTCAACAAAAGGTGATCAACGATCCGCCTCCTCAAACTAGCCTCGCTGGGAATCAAGTTCTAGACCTCGCTGAGCAGACCCCTCTCAAGCGGGCAAGAAAGGATGGACAATCAGACGGGCTTTCCCAACTACCCTCTGGGGTCGTTGCTGCTACCCCCTCTCAGCATCTGTTTGTTGCGTTGGTAGAGAAGTATACGAAGGAGGCTGAGACTTCCAGCTGGTGGAAAGCGACCCCAGAAGAAAATGCCAATGCTCTGACAAGGTGCCTCGCAGAAGCTTTCATACGCCAGGCTGCGCATACCAAGAATTTTTTCCAACTTGAAAAGAAGAACAAGGTACTTGAGTTCCAAAAGGTTGAGGATAAACGATCCCTGAAGGAGACTTTCAAGAAAAAACTCTCCCAAGACACTGCTCAGATCTGCACAGACCTAAAAGTTGCTCGTAGGGAAAGAAATGAATTTGAAAAATCTCTTAAGGAACTGCAGCAGTCCAGCGAGGAGGCTGCGAAGAAGAAAGATGAGGAGATCACAAAGCTTAAGAGCGATCTGGCTGCTACACAGGCTTCGCTGGCAACTGCTGAAGAGAAATTTCTGGCCAAGGGTCAAGTCACCTTTATGAAGGGATTCATTCGAACGATCCCCGACTTTGACTGGGATCAACTTGGACCAGGTAATGCTGACTATGTCGAGCTTCTCAAGCAAAAGATCGCATAGGAGGACGCCGCTGAAGAGGCGAAGCTTGCAGAGGAGGCCAGGTTGGCAGAGGAGGCAGCCAAAGCCAACCAAGACAAAACTGCTACTTGACTTGTAATATAATTTGCAATCTTAATTTGGGATGCGGGCTCCCTTTTAATGCCTCGCAAGTTGTAACAAAATTTTTTGCGCTGGTCCAAGAATCCTGAGATCGCATAGCGATCTGTTAACTTTATTCTGTGTTTCCAATATAATTGCCTTTGCTCCCATGTTAATTGTCTTCATAGTAGTGTTGTGTTTTTCATCAAATCTTCATGTAGATTGTCTTCGTTAGCTTAATATCTTCTTAAGTATAGATTGTCCTTTTGCTTAGATTCCTTTTGCTTGTAATAGGTAGCTTAAATTGCGATCCGTTCCCGTGAGATTGCTAGGTGCGAACTATTATGGGTCATATTATTGTAAGTAGTTTTGCTTTTCTCAGATATAGATTGTTGTCTGAATGGGAGCAGCCTCGCATTGTTGTGCTGAGCTAATCCTTCAAAATGTAAAATTCTAACAAACAAACAAGTGAAGTTTGAATGCAAAAATTTAAATAAACAATAATGAATGTAAACGAACTCATTTATTGCTATAGCAGGGACGAGGCCCTAAAAAATGTCTCCATATAATACAAGATAGGGGCGAGGCCCTAAAGCTGATAAGTAGGGGCGATGCCCTAATGTCATTACACAATAAAGGGGAGGTGTCTATATGATCACTACCCCACAATACTTTGTATGAATTTATTCATGCTGAGTAGTAGATAGAAACTACCAGAAGCGAAGCCTTTACTGAAAGTACTTTCTCAAGTGTTCCGCGTTCCAGGCTCGCGGAATAACATTGTCCTTCATGTCAGTGAGGTAATAAGTACCTTCTAACAAAGTTGCATAGATCTTGTAGGGTCCTTCCCAATTAGCACCGAAAACTCCATGACCCGGGACCCTAGTGTTAGGCATGACCCTTCTGAGTACTAGGTCGCCTGTACGTAGAGATCGCACCTTGACCTTTCCATTGTAGTACCTTGCGGTCCTTTGTTGGTAAGCTGCGAGGCGTAGCTGGGCCTCGCTTCTTGTTTCTTCAATCATATCCAAATAGAGCCTATGATTGACTTCATTAGACTCAGGGTCATAGTGTTCCCTTCTGAACGATCCCGAACCAACCTCCACTGGGACCATGGCCTTGCATCCATAGGTCAAAGAAAATGGAGTCTCTCTAGTAGTGGTCCTTGGGGTCGTGTTGTATGACCACAGGACCCTTGGTAATTCTTCAGGCCAATTACCCTTGCTTTCTTCCAGCTTCGCCTTTAAAGTGTGCTTGATTATTTTGTTGATAGCCTCAGTTTGGCCATTTGTCTGAGGATGGCTAACAGCTGAAAAACTTTTCTTGATCCCCAAATTCTCACAGAATTCCTTCATCTCCTTGCTGTCAAATTGTTTCCCATTATCTGATATGAGTTGATAAGGGATCCCATAGCGACACACGATTGCTTTGTATACAAAGTCCTTTAGCTTCTTGGCAGTGATTGTTGCAAGTGGCTCAGCCTCGGCCCACTTGGTGAAATAATCTACTGCCACCACTACGTACTTAACTCCCCCTTTAGCTTTGGGTAATTCCCCAATTAGATCAATACCCCACATAGCAAAGGGCCATGGGCTCGTGAGCGAAGTGAGTTGAGAGACCGGTGCATTGTTGAAGTTAGCGATCCTCTGACAGGCATCACATTTCCTGGAAAACTCAAATGCATCCCTTTTCAGTGTGGGCCAAAAATACCCTTGACGAAGTATCTTCTGAGCCAGCGAACTGCCCCTGAGTGATTTCCATATATACCTTCATGGACCTCTCTCAAGATATAGTTACATTCATCACCGTCTACACATCTTAGGAGTGGAGTGTTGAACCCTCTTCGATACAGGGCCTCGTCATAAATAACATAGCGAACGACCTGATATTTGACCTTCCTTGCTTCCTTTTTATCCTGAGGTAGTATTCCATTCTTCACATACTCCCATATAGGGGTCATCCATGTCAGTTCTGAGCTCGCGACTTCCATAATAAACTCTTCAGGGACATTAGGCTTGGTCTGAATTTCCAATGGTATAACCCCAAGTAAAGTGGCTTCGCGACGCGAGCCCAATTTTGCTAGGGCATCGGCACCTTGATTTTTTGCCCTCCTGATAAATTCCACCTTGACCTGTTTGAATAATTTCATCAATCTCTGCACACATCGCAGATAGAGCTCGATTTGGGGCCCCCTGGCCTGCCATCCGCATCCAATGTGACCCGTGACCAGCATAGAATCACTGTATGCATTAAGATTTTTAACTTTCATTTCAATTGCAAGTTTGAGACCAATAATCAGGGCCTCTTATTCAGCTGCATTGTTAGATGCTCCAAACGTGAAATGAACTGCACTGCTTATCTTGCGACCCTCAGGAGTAACAAGTTCGATCCCTGCTCCGGCTCCTTCCTTATTAGAGGCACCATCCACATAAAGTTCCCACCACGAGGCCGAATTTTCAGTTTTGACCTCACTACTGACCTTTTCAGGGATCGGTATGAGAGCCCAAGAGCCTTGCTCAATGTAAGGAGGAAACTCAAGTATGAAATCTGCTAGGGCCTGACCCTTTAGAGGCCCTCGCGGCTTATATTCAATGTCAAATTGACTTAGTTCCACAGTCCACTTCAAGAGCCTTCCTGATGTTTCTGGCTTGTGCATCACTTGCCTTAGAGGATAAGATGTGCGAACCTCAATTTTGTGAGCCTGAAAATATGGCCTCAATTTTCGCGATGCCAATACCAGGGCATAGGCGAGTTTCTCCATATTGGTGTAGCGAGTCTCTGCATCTAACATTCTTCGACTAACATAGTAGACAAGATATTGTACTTTTTCCTCCTCGCGAACTAAAACGACACTGATCGCATGTTTTGACACCGCGAGGTATACAATGAGTGTCTCTCCCTCACGAGGCTTGGAGAGCAGAGGTGGCGACCCCAAATGCTCCTTGATTTTTTGAAATGCCTCCTCGTACTGCGGGGTCCATTCAAAATCCTTTCCAACCTTCTTGATTGCCTTGAAGAACTCTTGGCATTTGTCCGATGATTTTGAAACAAATATGTTAAGGGCAGCTATTCTTCCTGTGAGGCTTTGTACCTCCTTCACATTTCTGGGCGATCTCATTTCCATTAAGGCCTTTATTTTTGCTGGGTTGGCCTCGATGCCTCTGTGGTTGACAATGAACCCTAGGAATTTCCCATATTCGACCCCAAACACACACTTTTGGGGGTTGAGCTTCATTCTGTACTTCCTTAGTATGTTAAACATCTCTGCGAGGTGGGTGATGTGATCCCTAGCTTCTTTAGATTTTACCAGCATGTCATCTACGTACACTTCCATTATTTTCCCAATTTGTTTCTCGAACATCATATTAATGAGCCGTTAATAAGTGGCCCCAGCATTGAGAAGACCGAAGAGCATCCCTATGTAACAGTAGAGACCCCTATCAGTGATGAACGAGGTGTGTTCCTGGTCAGGGCCATACATTGGTATTTGATTGTACCTTGAATAGGCATCCATAAAGCTAAGAAGTGCGTGCCCAGCTGTTGAATCCACCAACTGATCGATCCTTGGTAGTGGGAAACTATCCTTGGGATAGTGTTTGTTGAGGTCGGTAAAATCTACACATGTTCTCCACTTTCCATTGGGCTTCTTCACAAGAACAGGGCTCGCGAGCCAGTCAGGGTAGAAAGATTCCCTAACGAGGTCGACCTCGAGGAGTCTATCAACCTCTTCTTTAAGTGCCTCGGCTCGCTCACCACTTATGGGTCGCCTCTTTTGCCTCATTCCTTTTTTGTTTGGATCCAAGTTAAGCTTGTGGCACATAACATTAGGATCAATTCCAATCATATCTTCATGGGACCAGGCAAACACATCTAAATTGGCTTTCAGAAAATTGATAAGCCTCTCGCGAAGCTCAGGATTGAGTTGCGACCCGACCTTCAATACCTTGAACGGATCTTTGGCATCAACCAGGATAGAGATGGTATCTTCTGCAGCCCCGGCTCGTTCAACATATTCTGGGATGCGAGGATCCAAATCGAGCTCGAATCCGCAAGCCGTGCTGGACTCTGCTTCATTCCTCATCGCGACTCCATTTTGTGGTGAAGCCGACATTATTTCTGTAGCTGGGGTCGCTCCCACATGACCATATTCATCTATTATTGTAGTCTCCCGAGTTATTCCATTAGGCAGGTCCACCAAGGTTGAAGTTTCTTTGCGAACCCACTTCCCCTTTCGGGCTCGCACTGTAGCCTGTTCTGGGCTCTCCTCATTATCACTAGCCTCTTCGACGATCCCCTCTTGAAGAACTAACACAGGCTGCGAGGCCTCCAACATGAGGGCCCCTGGGATCGGTTCCACCTGAATACCCAAGCCTTCAAAGTAATCATCTGGGAGTTCCTCAATTGATATTATATTGCATTCCATTTTTCCTGACACAGAGCCACCTCCCTTTTCTGCTGCCTTTAAAGCATTGTTGTAACATTCACGAGATTCATGTTGAATTCCTTTTACACAACCAACTCCATGTGGGGTAGGAAACTTCATAGAGAGATGGTAGATAGTGTCACCACCCTCATTTCTTTTAGGATGGGCCTTCCCACGATGACATTGTAAGCAGATGGTTGATCTACTACCATGAAGTCAGCGATCTGTGTGGTGATGCAGGGCTCGTCCCCTAAAGTAATAGGAAGCCGAACGAGGCCCTTCACACTAACAGATGCTCTAGTGAACCCATAGAGATGCCCCACCGTGGGTATGAGATCCTTATCAACATATCCCATCTTTTTATAGACTTCATAAGTAAGAATGTTCACAGCACTCCCATTATCAACAAGGACCCTGTAAACGTTCTGGGATCCAATGCGAACTCGAACCACAAGTGCATCGGAGTGGGGATGATGAACCCACTTCGCATCTTCCTCAGTAAACATGATATTTGTATCTTTGCCTTTGAACAACTTTGGGGGTCGCTCTTGTAGATGGTGCACATTAGTGAGAGGTCGCTCCTTGGCCTCGCGTGCGTATCTCTCCCTAGCTTTGTTACTTTCTCCCCCAATGTGGGGGCCTCCAATGATTACATGAATACTTCCAGCTCGCTCTTCTTTGTCTTTGCGAGGTTCATCTTGCCTCTCATGTGGCACAGCATGATACCCCAAACCTGGTTTAACCGAATCATTTTGATGTTTCTTTACTTCACGAACCGCCCATTCAGTTAATTTTCCCTCTCGGATCAACTAATCAATTTGCTGCTTAAGCTGCCAACAATTGTTAGTATCATGCCTGGCTTGTTCATGGAAGGCACAATATTTGCTTGTGTCTGAAGTTCCTCTTGAACCCATTGGGGTGGGTCTCTTAAACACCCCTTTGTTTGCATTGACTGCATAGATGTGATCAATCGAGGCAACCAGAGGGACGAAATTGTCTTCGCTTCTTGTGGAGCGATCTCGAGGAGGGGATCGCCTTATGAAGTCACGATCCCTCCTCTTCGGGCTAGGGCTGCGATCCCGTCTTCGCCTTGGGCTCAGAGAATTCTTCCTTTTCACTCCCCTGCCTCCATTTCCACTGCTTCTCCTTTCACTATTTCTTTTGAGATCTGCTAGTGATTTCTCTACGCGCTTGAAGGGCTCAGCGACCCTGTGCAACTCCGAAAGTGTACCAGGGGTTTGCTCCTGTAGCTTCTCCCAGAATTTAGTTCCTTCCCTCACCCCAACAATAAGGAAATTCTTCATAGCCTCGTCATTTGCACCTCGCACGCGAGACACTTCAGCATTGAACCTCTTGAAGTAATCATGCAGAGTTTCTCCTTCCTTCTGCTTTATGTTTGCCAATGTGGACACGGGAGGTGCATAGAGCATTGAAGATTGGAACTGTTTGATGAAGATGTCCACGAACTGTTCCCAAGAATCTATGACAACTAGGGATCCTAGCTTTGAAAACCACTGCTAGGCACTTCCTCTTAGCGAAGCTGCAAACAACCTATACCTCGCCAACTGTGATACTTGATACACGTCCATCTCATTATTGAATCGAATAACGAACTCGGCTGGATCAGTCTCTCCATTATATGTCATGTCAGAGTGATGACCTCGAAACACTGCAGGTAGTGGAGCAGTGCGAATTTCATGAGTGAAGGGTGAGGAGGAGCCCATATTGCTGAAAATCCCTTTCTCATTATTCATCGCATCCAATCCCTTTTTCAACTCCTCTAGCTTATAATCCCCGATCCTGACCTCTTTGTCTCCATCCTTCTTTTCTCCAGTGCTCGCATGATGAGATTGAGTCTTTTTTGGGATGCTAGACTCTTCTTGATCATTTCTATGATCCTTCTTTTTACGTTCCTCCTCTCGGTGTTGGGACCGCTCGCGATCTCGATGAGACGGGGGTCTGTCATCGCGATGATGGGAGCGCTCACACTCTCGACTATGAGAGGGGGGTCTGTCATCGCGGCGATGTGACCGCTCGCGATCTCGACGATGAGATAAAGGTCGAGAAGAGCCTTTGCTTTTATTTTTAGATCCTCCATCCTTGTTAACTTTGAGCTTCACCAACTTGAGACGGAGATCGTGCTCACTGAGTTTCTTTCCAACTCGGTCAAAGACACTAACGGATCTTTCTTCAGATGAGGCGGGCTTCGCCTTCGACCCCTCCTTATCCATAGTAGCTTCCTCCTCGTTCCAGTCGGGGTTCGTTTGGTCTGTCACCACATCATCAAAGATTCAAAGTCCCCAATTAGCTTCTTGGTGGGGCCCTTGCTACTTTCTGCTTGATGAGTTCGATCCCCTGTCCTTGTATTCCTCTTGAAGCCTCTAGAACTATGTCGCTTCTCCATCTTAGCCACCTTTTCCTTTACCTCGATCATTTGATCACCGAGGCCTTTCAAAAATGACATGACTTCGCCAGTTAAAGCCACCGGTTGGACAGGAGGTGTTTGCTCCTTCTCAAACTCATCCTCGATCCCATCTTTACGCGTCTCGCTCTCTGGTGGATTCTTCTTCTGGAGGTCATCCTTATTTCTCCTATGCGATCCCGGAGTCTCTCCTTCCCCATTTTTCTTCTTGTGTGATTTAGTCATTGTTCTCCCAATCAATGACTAGACCCTCCTTCTAGCGCCAAATGTTATAGGGAGAATACACGTCCATCTCATTATTGAATCGAATAACGAACTCGGCTGGATCTGTCTCTCCATTATAGGTCATGTCAGAGTGATGACCTCAAAACACTGCATGTAGTGGAGCAGTGCGAATTTCATGAGTGAAGGGTGAGGAGGAGCCCATATTGCTGAAAATCCCTTTCTCATTATTCATCGCATCCAATGCCTTTTTCAACTCCTCCAGTTTATAATCCCCGATCCTGACCTCTTTGTCTCCATCCTTCTTTTCTTCAGTGCTCGCATGATGAGATTGAGTCTTTTTTGGGATGCTAGACTCTTCTTGATCATTTCTATGATCCTTCTTTTTACGTTCCTCCTCTCGGTGTTGGGACCGCTCGCGATCTCGATGAGACGGGGGCCTGTCATCGCGATGATGGGACCGCTCACGCTCTCGACGAGGAGAGGGGGGTCTGTCATCGCGGCGATGTGATCGCTCGCGATCTCGACGAGGAGACAAAGGTCGAGAAGAGCCTTTGCTTTTAGTTTTAGATCCTCCATCCTTGTTAACTTTGAGCTTCACCAACTTGAGACGGAGATCGTGCTCGCTGAGTTTCTTTCCAACTCGGTCAAAGACACTAACGGATCTTCCTTCAGATGAGGCGGGCTTCGCCTTCGACCCCTCCTTATCCATAGTAGCTTCCTCCTCGTTCTAGTCAGGGTTCGTTTGGTCTGTCACCACATCATCAAAGTCCCCAATTAGCTTCTTGGTGGGGCCCTTGCTACTTTCTGCTTGATGAGTTCGATCCCCTATCCTTGTATTCCTCTTGAAGCCTCTAGAACTATGTCGCTTCTCCATCTTAGCCACCTTTTCCTTTACCTCGATCATTTGATCACCGAGGTCTTTCAAAAATGACATGACTTCGCCAGTTAAAGCCACCGGTTGGACAGGAGGTGTTTGCTCCTTCTCAAACTCATCCTCGATCCCATCTTTACGCGCCTCGCTCTCTGATGGATTCTTCTTCTGGAGGTCATCCTTATTTCTCCTATGCGATCCCGGAGTCTCTCCTTCCCCATTTTTCTTCTTGTGTGATTTAGTCATTGTTCTCCCAATCAATGACTAGGCCCTCCTTCTAGTGCCAAATGTTATAAGGAGAATATTGTATAACAATATTTTTGGAGGTTGCTTGATTTATGGAGCAAAATACGTATATTTTGCTATAAGAAAAATAGGGATTAGGGTTTGTGTGTATAGATGTGGCTGAACTTGATAGGTGATTTTCAGGGGTGAACTGTTTCTCATCCCTACCAAGGTGCCTACGTACCCTATTTATAGGGATCAAGCCGTACGTAGTTCTTGGAAAACAAGTTACCTAGACGGGCAAGGGTTTTAAGAGATAAGTCACGGCCTAAGCCCATTAATTTAGGGCTGATGTGGCAATGAGTCATTGATCCTATCCATGATCCATAGTTTATAGAAGGAAACCGATGGTCTCGCATGGACGAGGATGTAACCTTGCAAGCAAAGCTAGTAGAGAAGCAGCATGGACTCGGCATGCGACCTCGAGGGATCGAGTCATGCGAAGCGGACCCAAGTATGTATAGATATTCATATGATCTCGAGGGATCTAGCTACGAGCCTTCTAGTAGAGAGTGAGATAGCGATCCCATGTCAGATTGTAGAAGCGACCTTAATGAGAGGCGATCCCAAAGAGGGATAAGTCAACGAGGCGATCCCTTATATTTGATGGAGAGCAAGGTGGCCCTGT
Source organism: Kitagawia praeruptora (assembly GCA_037693485.1). NCBI lineage: Eukaryota > Viridiplantae > Streptophyta > Magnoliopsida > Apiales > Apiaceae > Kitagawia > Kitagawia praeruptora. Next base: position 42,690,366 of record CM075351.1, read on the forward strand.
AGTTATGCTGGGCTGATTCCAATAGTGGGCTTCAATGACCCAATCGCCATCTTCGAGGCCCATTGTAGATAATGAACCATTAATTCAACTAATTAAATCATGATAATTATTATGCCAGATTTGGGCATAACAATTGGTGACTTAATTTATGACATTTTTTGTGAAAGTGCCCTTGGCGAAGCCCTTAGAATAGATAAAATATAATATATTTAGTATTGGTTTCTAGTTTTTATTCTAAGGGGGGTTTTCTATTTGATCACAAGCCTATATGTATATAGTAGGGTCTTAGAGCAAGTCCAATAGCTCCCTAGTTGATTCCTAAAAATATAATAAAATAATGGTTGCTAGTGATTTAGGAACCTTGTTTTGTACATCAACTCCAACAACATTCCCTATATTCATTATTTGTCATTATTATAATATAAATTTTGAATCTAACTACAAATGAGGGAGTGACAAGTAAGGAGAATTGGAGGGAAATGATTTTATTAGTAAAAAAAAAGTTAGGGATGGCTAGTGGTTCCCCAACAATAGGGAATGACTAAGGGTTCCTAGTGTTTTAGGGAACCACTAGCACACTGTTGGAGTGCTATTTTGAACTAAGTTCCCTAAATTTTAACTTAAGAACCATAATAGGGAAGTTGTTGGACTTGCTCTTAATCTAATAAAAACCACTCTTAGGCTAAAACCTAGAAGCTAAATAAAAAATTTCCTAAATCACGTCATATATAGCACATATGGTATGCAAACTGTTCATTGGGAGATGGAGAGAAATACAGTGAAATTAGATTTCAAACAAAAAGCTCACCGATTGACGGGAAAAATCAAAATAAAAATGGAGAAGATTAGGTGGAATTGTGTATTGAATTTGTGTGTGTTGCTTCTAGTGGGAGCATTGATGTGTCAAATTATACCTAACCGCAAGCGCACGGTGTCTATTGCTAGTACAAATGGCAAGCGGGTCGAATCCACAAGGAGACAGGTTCTACTAATTCCTTTTCAGTTATCGCTAATTGTTTCAGGGATAAACGAATATGTGAAATTATTAATTAACTAATTAAACTAAATTAACACTAATTAAACAGATGATAAACAAATTATTTAAAACCTAGGGCAATCAGGTCCACCATGCTTACACAATTGGCTCTTAAGCTAAAGCAATCAATGTGATCCTATAACTAGAGTATGTTAATATCTTTCAAGCATTAACACTCTCAAAACATTCAACACAATTAACCACTTTTAGTAATTCAATCAATCAGGTAATTAGAGTCAAGTTAATCTCTTCCAAGAATTAACGCTCTCAGAAATCCAATGATGCTTCCGCACTCAAATTCAATTCTGCTAATCGTATGTGTGCCTCTAGTAAGTAAATCTCTCGATCCATACCCCTATTTGCATATAATTAATCCATGATATTGGCCAATTACACAAATTAATGGTTAAAACATATCAATCAAAATTAACCATAACCAATCAAACCACTATGAAAATCATGCCAATATTAGTGCAAACATGGCTTCCCTTTAAGCCCTATAAATAACTACTCGCTAATAATTAAACAAGTAAAACAACTAGTAAAACAAGAAAACATAATTAAACTAATAAGAACAAAGAAAAGATTAAGAGAACAAAACCTTCAAACTTCAATGTTGTCACCCAAAAGAAGAGTCATGGTGTTTCTCTACATCTCCAACTAATAATACTAATCTACTCTAAACTATATTATCTGATCTAATATTACATCCTTTTCTCCCTCAATAATTTGTCCCAAGATGTGTTTATATAGCCTCTTGATTTAGCCTCCAAGCAATTGCCTTCTTAGAGTTGGAATAGAAGATGGCAAGTTTCCAACTTCAAATTGAATTTCTGGAAGCTGCTGGATTTTCTTGTAAAATTCGTAACTTATTTTCCTCCTCTGTTTCTGGGCTCTTCAAACTGGATTTTGCTTACTGGACCACCTCTGAATTGTAGATAATTCCACAAGCTTCGCGTGGACAGTAAGATCGTCAAATTCTGACTTCTGGAACTCAAGATATGGCCAAAACAGTGTAGCATGATAAGTGGATTTTATATCCACTTGGAACATTCTATATCGGCTTAAATTGATTGTTTTGGACTCAAGTTTGTGTTGTTTTGATGTGTTTTGTATAGTTGTGCAGGTTTGCAAGAATATCTAAGCTTTTGTCGTTTTTGGAGATTTAATTGATTAAAATTCGGATTTTCCGGGAAGGCTGCGCAGCTTATACTGTTTTGGCCATATCTGGAGTTCTAGAAGTCAGTTTTCAGCGATCTTACTGCCCACGCGAAGCCTGGGAGATTTTCTACAACTTGGGATAGGATTCCCACGAGCAAATTGCGCCGGGTAGGAGCAATCTGCGCGAAGAACAGACTGCTGGGCGCAAGTTGCCCCTGAAAAATTATAGTTTTTACTATTTTGGCCATATCTTGAGTTCTACAACTCCGTTTGGGGCCCGTAAGCAGTCCACGCGAAGATAACGGAATTCTCTATCATTCTAAAGTGGTCCAGATGTCCAATTACTACTGTAACGGTCCTGAAAAACTGAAGAAAAGTCAACTACGAATTTCCCTTTAAATCAGAAACAGTTTAGGAAACATACTTCTATTATAATTCTGATTTGGTATTTTCTTGCTGGGCAAGATTTGTAGAGCCTATTTAAACACATCCTACCATTGTAAATTATAACAATTCATAGCTAACAATTCATAGCTTGTAATCGTATCAAGGTACTTTCGATTTTCAATTCTTCAATATTATGTTTTCATTCATTATCATTATTATTGTGTTTTCTTTATTAAATATGCGTAACTAATTCTCTAATCTGAGGATTGGGTAGTATTCCTTGGTATTCATGTGTGTTTAATTATCTGTGATTTTCTTGCTTTGCTGATCTGTTATTGAGGGCTTAACACAATTAGAAGAGTAGCTAACTTTTGATTGTATTCTAGGGATTGTAATAACTTGGAAGAGGAGTTGCAATTTTAGTACATGATTTAACAGACATAACTCGAATATTTGATTGGAAGATTAATAGGAGAGTTGTGAGACTTATAATTCTTGGAGCTTAATAGTTTATGATTGTCTTTGATTGTATCACGGAAGTGACAATTAGGGTATATTTGTAGACATTATATTGTATCTTGGAAGAGAACATTATAACCTTAGAAGAATTGTTTTCAGCAGAGTAAGAACGTAGACATCACATAGATGTTGAATGTGCATTGAAACCAAGTGAAGAACCCCAATTCTTGGATTGTTTTCCTCATATATTTTATTCTCGTTTGATAATTAGTTTAATTTTGTTTAGTTTAATTTAGTTTATCAACACACCAAACATTCTTCTACACTTCTAAATTGTGAGAGATAAAAACTTGAACTTGATATTACAATTCAGTCCTTCCCTGAGAACGAACACACAAAAATACTACTAACAAATTGGCGCCGCTGCCGGGGAAGGCAGTATAGTTGAGTTTAGGTTAATTGTTTCTTATTGTTTAGATTTTATCTTTGTATATATTTTTCTTTTCTTTCTTTTTGTATTTCTTTCTTTGGTGTGTCTACAGGTTCTTTGAGGTAGACAACTTAAACAGGTTTTGAGGAGAGAGACTAGATGGAGTACAATTTTGGTTGGAACAACGCTCAGAATTTCTACAACAGTCAGGAACAATATCAAGATTTCAATCCTTACCCACAATTTAATGCTTATGAGGATTGTAATGCATATCAGGTGAATTCGTTCTATTCTGAGAACTCATTTTATGCTCCATATGCCCCTAGCAATGATTATTCATATTCGTTTGAAAATCAATATCATGATGATGTTTATCCATATATGTGTAATGATGTTGATACGAGTTTAACTCAGTCTAATCCTTCTTTACCTGCTGATTGGGAGATTGCGCTAAATAAAATGATTCAAGGAACTCAGTCTAATCCTCCTTTACTTTCTTTGGGAGTTTTTGATGAACCAACTTTAGAGATTGCTAGTGATAATGATATTCCATGTGATTCAATAGCTTGGTACGAGGAGAATGCTAAACTAAATAATTTTATTTGGGAAGTTCGAGCAGTGTGGTATGAAGGATGTTATCGAACTCCTCCTTGTGTCAATTTTCCTTTATGCCATGATTCTTGTTTAGCAATTGATGATAATGTTGTGTCTGATGAGTCTACTTGTGTAGTTGATAATTGTCCCATGCGCATTAATGATAATTTGAATGCAATTGAAATTTTACCAAATCTAGAAAATTTTGAGCTTAATACATTGGTAGACGAGATTAAAATTGATGAGTGTCCAATTATAGAAGAGAAGGAAGTTAAGATTGATGAAATTGAAAATCTTGCTTTGGAGTATAAGGATCCGATTTGGGAGGAGTATATGAGTCGTACTTATAATGATTATTCTGACGATTTTTCTAGCTATTTTGATGTTTCCAAGTCTCTTGAGCATGATAGGTTCTTGAAAGTTTTCGTACCTTTCAATGAATCTAAGGTTTATTTGCACAATATGCTTATATTAGAAATTCGTAGATATGTGCATCTGTTTGCTTTTTATCCTCATTAAAGTTTCCAGGTATAATCGGCGTCAAGCTATTGACGTTAAAGAAGCGCTTCGTGGGAGGCAACCCACGCTTTTCTGCAATTTTATTTAGGTATGATTTCTATTATCCCTTGTATTTACTTCCATTCAATGCGGACATTGAATATTTTAAGTTTGGGGGTGGTTTGAGGGATTAGTAAGTTGTTGTTGTATTATTTGTTCATGTAGGATTTCATGCTTTGCATATTAGTAGTAGTAAATTATGCATTTATGTTTGTGTTATCTACGTTTGTTTCATATAGGACATTCTATTTTTATGTTAGTATATCATGTGAGTTCATAATAGTTTGCATTTGCACCCATGCTTGATAGGAATTTTGTGTTGTTGACGCTTTTGATTGAGAAGTGATATGCTTTGTTCTTGTGCACACACATACACTAGTAAGTTGAAGCTAGTAGACTTATTGAATGTTGTAAGTGATTAGAAGGACATGAATATGTGCAAGATGATTTAGTTTGCATGCTTTGAATACAAGTTGGTGCGTTAGAGAGATTTTTGCTTGGGATTGAGTATGTTTTTCCACCAAGTGAGTTTTTGAGCCATATTGCATATTTTTTGCAATTTATTCGTTTGCTTGAGTGTCCACAGATTGTTTGCATTGCTAGCAGTTGTTTGAGGTCTTTCTTGAAACGCATGACATTATTTGACGATTAAAGTGATAAAGGCATTTAGGAATAACCGCATATTTTCCCATATTACCACACCATGTTTACATGATCAATTAGTTACCCATTGAGTTTAATCCTATTTTTCGGTGACATACCACATTACTTGCCTAGACCTTTTTCTTGTATTGGCCTTACATTAATTTGAACCCACATTGTCAAAGGCTAGTATAGTGCTTAAGGGAGTAATAAGGTGTGCAATGAGGGGTTTATTGTTGGTCATACTTTTGGGGAAAATATTGAGATTGGGTTTGGTTGTTTACTTGATAGTCGGCATATGTAATAAATTGGGGGATCATTGTTATTATTTATATTATTGTTTTATTTAGCTCTCGAGAAAAAAAAAAGAAAAAAAAAAGAAAAAAAAAAGAAAAAATATATTATGAGAGCAAGTTTGTGTTTGTTGTGATCCTACTTTAGTCGACTAGTTGAGTGTTCTTAGTAAAATTTATGTGGTGGGGAAAATAGAGTGTTGTGTATGATTTATTATGGTACTTACTAGCTTTTGACACTTCACCTGTTTTGGCTTATTTGACATACCTTGTCCCTAGACCACGTTACAACCCAATTAAAGACCTTTTGATTATCGTCATTGATGTATGTTGTGTTAAGAGTTAGATTGATACCAAATGTCAAGCATGTTTATGATTTTGTTGGAATTGAGTGATACACTTACCCTTGTTCTTGAGTGAATATTCTTTTGTGAGTGGATTGTGAGTGTTTGCTTGTTTTTTTTGCGTATGAGATCCCGAGTTTTGTCTCAAAGATGTGCTCTTGTAGGCTTAGCATGTTTACTAACTTATTCTTACACTTGACATGGGCTTGTGAGAACTTATGCATGTTCATTGAGTAGACTATGTGAATACTTGCACTTTCGACACCAAGACATTGCGTATTTACTTTGATTCTTAAGTTGATATGGCATGAGAGGATTTGAAGGTATGGTAGGCTAGATTAATTGCATTTTCATATTAGTTGCATTCATGCATTGCATTGCATTAGGTTAAATGGATTTTGTGGGTACATTCGCTATAGGCCTTCACGAGACCTTACTCGTCCACTAGGGCTGCCTAGGGGTTTAAAGGGCTTGTTGCATACGCCAAATGCAACCGTGATCACCTACGGAAGTGGTACTAGTTAGTTAGTTAGTTATAATTGTTTATGCTTGAGGACAAGCATCGGTTTAAGTTTGGGGGTGTTTGATAAGTGGATTTTATATCCACTTGGAACATTCTATATCGGCTTAAATTGATTGTTTTGGACTCAAGTTTGTGTTGTTTTGATGTGTTTTGTATAGTTGTGCAGGTTTGCAAGAATATCTAAGCTTTTGTCGTTTTTGGAGATTTAATTGATTAAAATTCGGATTTTCCGGGAAGGCTGCGCAGCTTATACTGTTTTGGCCATATCTGGAGTTCTAGAAGTCAGTTTTCAGCGATCTTACTGCCCACGCGAAGCCTGGGAGATTTTCTACAACTTGGGATAGGATTCCCACGAGCAAATTGCGCCGGGTAGGAGCAATCTGCGCGAAGAACAGACTGCTGGGCGCAAGTTGCCCCTGAAAAATTATAGTTTTTACTATTTTGGCCATATCTTGAGTTCTACAACTCCGTTTGGGGCCCGTAAGCAGTCCACGCGAAGATAACGGAATTCTCTATCATTCTAAAGTGGTCCAGATGTCCAATTACTACTGTAACGGTCCTGAAAAACTGAAGAAAAGTCAACTACGAATTTCCCTTTAAATCAGAAACAGTTTAGGAAACATACTTCTATTATAATTCTGATTTGGTATTTTCTTGCTGGGCAAGATTTGTAGAGCCTATTTAAACACATCCTACCATTGTAAATTATAACAATTCATAGCTAACAATTCATAGCTTGTAATCGTATCAAGGTACTTTCGATTTTCAATTCTTCAATATTATGTTTTCATTCATTATCATTATTATTGTGTTTTCTTTATTAAATATGCGTAACTAATTCTCTAATCTGAGGATTGGGTAGTATTCCTTGGTATTCATGTGTGTTTAATTATCTGTGATTTTCTTGCTTTGCTGATCTGTTATTGAGGGCTTAACACAATTAGAAGAGTAGCTAACTTTTGATTGTATTCTAGGGATTGTAATAACTTGGAAGAGGAGTTGCAATTTTAGTACATGATTTAACAGACATAACTCGAATATTTGATTGGAAGATTAATAGGAGAGTTGTGAGACTTATAATTCTTGGAGCTTAATAGTTTATGATTGTCTTTGATTGTATCACGGAAGTGACAATTAGGGTATATTTGTAGACATTATATTGTATCTTGGAAGAGAACATTATAACCTTAGAAGAATTGTTTTCAGCAGAGTAAGAACGTAGACATCACATAGATGTTGAATGTGCATTGAAACCAAGTGAAGAACCCCAATTCTTGGATTGTTTTCCTCATATATTTTATTCTCGTTTGATAATTAGTTTAATTTTGTTTAGTTTAATTTAGTTTATCAACACACCAAACATTCTTCTACACTTCTAAATTGTGAGAGATAAAAACTTGAACTTGATATTACAATTCAGTCCTTCCCTGAGAACGAACACACAAAAATACTACTAACATAGCACAGCCCGTGTAGCCCAATAATACGAATTTTCTCCTATTTTATCTCCAAAATAGCTCTTTTTGCTCCAAATCCTTCCAAGTCATGAATTCTTTATTTCCTACAATAAAACAATAAAATCTATTAAATAAAAATCCAAATCAGTGCAAAACACAATAAATACGAGAATAAAATCATCTAAAATATATATAAAAATATATTTTATCAAGCATTAGATTAAATTAAATATGTGGTTAAGATTAGTTTTTAATTTTCATTTTAAAATCGGTTTCTATTTGATCAAGTGTAATGCTATGTGCATGACACGTGGTAGAATCTCATATATTATAGATTGTTGTATAATTTGTTCCCAAAGTATAGTACCCATATTTAGGTTCATAGATCATCCATTCAGGTTTAGTATCCATATCCACGTTTAGGTCTATAAAAGATTCGTATGCAAATTTTACTTATTTTTAATCATAGAAAATCGAATCACAACTTTGATTGCCAGTAATGTTATTTATAATATTTATCATAAGTGTATTAATAATAATTTAAATTAAATTTTAAATTTGGATTAAGGAGCAAAAAAAAATATATATATTCATTTATATGTTAATTCGATTATTAAAATTTATATGAGATTATACGTTAAATTTGATGTTTCAATCTTGATTTTTAATAAAATTTGTGTAACTAAACTTCAAAATACTTTTTTTGATTTTTTTTAAAATTTGTGTAACTAATCATTTTTTTAATGAAAAGTAAAGTGTTTATCTAATAAAAGGATATTTTTGTAAATGTAGGAAGTGAAACTAGCATTGAGCTTAGTATTCACGAATACTTTGAAATTTGTACATCTCCGAAATATTCGTGGACATCCACAAACCCATATATATCTTCTTTATAATTTTATAAATTATGATACATGGATCATTAAATTTATTATTTTTTTTTCTAAAAGTATGTTTTATTAATTTTGGCGTATATATTACAATATTTTTTAATAAAAATCAACTTAGCTTGGAACTAGTATAAAATAAGATGGAAGATGTTATATAGAGGCGGGTAATATCATGATGATGTCGTAGTGGATCCGGGAATGACTTGGGTGGATTTGGGGATGTGCCTTGGATAATATCATGGTATGTCATATAGGGTTGAGGGATGTCATAGTAATGTAAGAATGAGAGTGGGTGATGTCATGTAGGAGAAAATCATGCTAGTATGGAGAACCACTTTAAATTAAAAATTTAAGAGCATTTCCAATGTGAAAAAATTATTAGCAATAATATCTGATGTGGCGCATAATCTTTCTATATATAATACGCCAACATGGTGAAAAATATTCTGAGATATTTTAATCTCATAAAAAGATGACTATGCCCTTTCAAACCCGATACGATAGATACACCCCTACGCATATGCCCTTCTGGTTGTGGAAATTCATCACAGGTGTGGATACATGCACAATCAGAGCATCCAATTTGAAATTGAGGTCAAGGGGTGGACATAAACAGTCCATTGAGGGGGGGTTTTGGAGGATTACGCGCTTAGGTCTGAGGAAACCGTTTCGTGCGCTGTGTGGGATAATTCCCGGTGGGTATGTCTACCCAGCCTAATCACGAGTTTGTTCCAGGTGATTTCACTTGCTTCACACCCTCCTGTAATATGCATTACTTTTTCCAAGCAATCAATTAGATTATAGCCATATTTTTTTGTACTGTTGGATTTTGAAATGGGCTGGTTAGGGTTTGTAGGAGAAGGTAAGGGGGTTGAGTTTAGGGTCCAAAGGAGTGAATTGAAATCTTCAATGTTGTTGTGATCAGAGGGAATTGGATAGAGGAGATTGAGAGATTTGGATATGTGAGTCTTCATTGATAATAAAAATGGTGGAGATATGAATTGGGTTTTTTCTTTGGGTCATTGTAGATGTTAGAAGATTTACATATGTCATCTCATCTGCAGGTGCAGATTGTTAGTCTTCAATCAAAATAGAATCTGCGATAAAAACTAAATCTAGCTTGTGCGAACAATTATGCTTAATGGACTGAAACTTTTAATATAAACCTTCCATTATGAGGATGGGAACTGATATGTCAATTTATAATTGATTATGCTGCAGTTGTTCCACGGTATCCTGCAATACATTACTTGGCTTATCAACTTAATATATAGAAATGAATTCAAGCTATCACTGCCCTCAAATAACATGCTTTGTATTTGTATCAGTACAATTGTACTCTCAAAAAAATTTGTTGCAACATTTTAATGAGGTGTAGCGTTATCTTATGCAACAACATAAGAGACCCTTTCAAGTCTGAAAAGAATTGTAGTGGAAAAATGCATACACTTCATAATTGATTTACACTCCAGGTAGATGATTCAATTAATGATCTCTGTAGACAAATCTACTTTCTTATCGAGCTTGCACAAGCAAATAAAGGAGCCCTAAAATTATATAAGCATTAAGAACCTGCAAATTCTTAATAAAATATCTTTAAAACTGCCAAAATAGAATTCATAAACATTGTAGCAGTAAAAGATGCAATTCAAAGAAAACCTTGAGGTATCTGAGAAGTCCTGTAAACATGTAATTACTGTCATTATCTTTCTAATAAAATTTCTGCTCTTGTATTGATCTGTTTTATAATTCTTGCTGCGTATGGAGCTTCCCATTTATAGAGGCTGTAAGGTGTAGGGTTTCAGCCAACCTAATCTCAAGCTGGACAGTAATGTATTGCCGTTTAAATGGCCAGGGTGATACAATAAAAGGGTCATGGACTGAAATTGATGCCCCAGCATTTTAGGAACTAATCTATTCCATAAATCTGAGCACATTATACCAGTAAATTATGGCCACATTCAGGTACTGTTTGCGTTATAATGTTTTTTGCTGTTTAAATAAGTCTAACAAGACATGAACCACTTTATTCCAAAGTTTTTATTCGGCCTATATATAAAAAAAATCCGGGTATTACTTGTTAAAAGTGGTAAACCAGTCAATATTGTGATGAGTTGAAAACCTTGCGGATCATATGTTGATGTAAAAACTCTGTGTGTAAATTGCATCATTTGTGCATAATCTACACATTATTCTGATATTAATTGATGTTCCAAGTATTTTCTTAGGTGTGATGTGGGTTCTTTTCCCTCTTACAGGTAGTTTGGATGGTTCTTTTTATGTTTACTAATTTAGATTATAATAAACTATATTATAAATTAAATTATTATAATTGAAAAATGAAAAAAGACAAAGTTATTATAGAAGTGATGTAAAATAAAATCTTTCTGGATGAGAGTTCTTAAAAGAATGGAAGAATTGTCATAGTAAAATTTACTTGCGAGCGCCTACCTTTTTCCCCTTTTGGATGTGGAGTCCTGGGACATTTAGAAAGAGACTGTGTGAATGTGGATGAGGAAAAGAAGAAGAGTCGCCTGGAGTGGCGGTTATGGCTCAAGGCAACTCCACGATTGTAAAACTAATGTTTCAAAAGTACCTACCTCACGATGACTTCAGTTTGAGTTCTATAGGCAAGTAAGGTACTTAGCACGATTATTTGTTCCGAGTATATGCCTGCTACCTAATTTATATAGAGTTGCTCATTTTCAGTCGAATTATTGTCTTCATCTTATATTATGAATAAGAAACCAATTACATCCAGCAGCCTAATTCTACTTAACCATTAAATTGGGTTCTGGAAAAGCCTTTAGGTTGTTTTGGCAGAGAGACTTCACAGAATCGTAGGGACCCTGCATTCTTTGGACAGGTCTACACGAATTTAAATTTTGTTTTATGATTCATATCTTAAGAGTTGCTCAGGTGCATTCAGTTTGTGGCTTTGTTGTATATATTTGAGATTGAGGACCCTGATCATTCATGACCGTTGTGTTAATTTTAAGGGCCTTTTTTTTTTTGCTTTTAGCCTCTAATGAATATCTTGGCATGGAACAACTCATATTGTATCATCAATATTTACCCCCAACAGCTTTGTGCCTTTTGTTGGGGTTTCTTCCTTCTGTTGCGTATTTTGTATGGATTGTCAATAACACTGTCAAGCATTTTAATGTTAAACCAGGGGACCGTCCTTCAAGATGGAGAGGGAGGCCTAGGGGCTCTATGAACAAATCAAATCTGGATCAACAGTCATTATCAATGTCGCGCTCAGGTGCCAGGCCAGCCCAAGGTAATGCCATAACTCACGAAAAGAATAATGAAAATGATGCCCGTTGAAATTATTAGTCCACACAAACAAACTCATGAAACCATGCAAGGCATGACTTACAAATACTTTAGTTTTGGTTTTACCTGAGATTGCGATGGGTGAGATTTTATTTCACGTCCCCAGCTGTCGCGCATCAACTTCAGCTCTGTGGCTTTTATGATAAACACTTTCAATTCTTTAATCAAACCTATAATCTATATATCCACCTAATATCCTCAAATACTATTTTCAGCTCCCAACTAAAAGTATAACTTGTAAATATTTTATGTGTATTATTTGCTAAATGATACGTTTGTATACACAACGGTGGCTGCCTCATATAGTCGAGGAAGTGCTTACCACTTTCAACGTACTTTCCGTAATATAAATTAATTATAGAGGGTTAAAGTGTGATTGGTTTTCAGGTTTATTTTAATTTGTGACCAATAAGCTACAGCATTTGGTTTTATTTATTTATATGTGTGTCTAATATCCAATCTTAAAACGTGAGTTGCCATGCTTCAAGCAAACATGGGTGAATGTGGTCAATCGTGATATTGGTTCGCACTACCTGCATTATTGCATATGTCTTCCGTACAAATTTTAAAACTAAATATTGTTTTGGTTATTAATTAAAAATCAGGGTGCTTAGAATGTTTTGTTGTCAATGGTGCTGCTTGGCTAATCATTTTTAATTATGAACATTGTAAAAGGTACATTTTTCCATACTTAAATTCTAGTGCATTAATAATTGGGAATGCAGTGCTCGCAAATATGTTGTGGCATAAAAATAGAAGTGGTTTAATTTTTTTATATGTGGGTCTAATATTCAATCTGAAAACGTGAGTTGCCATACTTTAAGCAAACATTAATTTAATTAGAGTTCTAAAAACCTTCCTCATACTACATTACTACAATTACTGCAAAGAAAATCATCAGGCAACTTTTATGCAGGACAATTATTGCCATGAAAATCAACAGGCAATCCTTTCAATTAGATTTTTGGACTCTCAGTCTCCCTTGATTTGAGTCGAGACTGTATATATGAGTATCAACCATGGTCTACTTTTTGGTATGGATAATATTTGCTCATGCGACACAGGGCACTTCTTTCCCCCTTCAATAGTTTTTTATTTTATCATTGTTTAATTTAATTTGGGTGTTCTGGTTGTGTCTACTTTTATATTGTGAGGACTCTCCTCGCATCTCTTACGGCTTACCAGCAGATATTTCATGTATGCATAGTGAATCAATTTTTTATTCTATTCTATTCATTTAATTTAATTTGTATATTTGTTGTGCTGCTAATTTGTTATACTGCTAATGCTAAATATATTGTTACCTTCTAACTTTTAAGTTACTGTCCTCCTGAGTATGCTGATTTTGATAACAAAATGTACACACTGCAGAGACCTGGTTAGTGTTCATCATATTCGTGTAGCATTGCAATGTGTGTCGCTTTAAAAAATTTAATTTGTAATGTATTTATGGACTATTATGAGTTGTATTATTAAAAAATCCAAGTTCTTTTCATGTTTTCCTTTATCTTTAAAAATCTTATTTGGATAAAATCTTAATTGGAGCTCTTAGCTCTCAAAAGTGTTGTATATGTACTCTTTGATGTGGGGCACTGTATAAATAACTGTAAAATTTAGAACAAACTGCGTCTCAATCACAGACTATGATATATAGTGTTATTTTCTTCCACTCTTTTGTTATTTCAGTGCATGAAATAAGCTTTAGCTAATTTGTGTTGCTACCCTAATCCAACAAAATGCAGGTGGCAGCAAAGACAAAAATTGCAGATTGAAATGTAAACACAACTCCGGCATTGACTGGTTTTGGTCTTGTGGCATGCACATCCATTAGTGATGTTATGTAACTCGAAGTTAATTATGCAGGTAGGTCACTATTTTCAGATATTTGCTGATTATATAAGATCCCTCTGAACATCTCTTTTTCAGTTAATAATTAAGGCCAGTGATTCTGGACACGGTGTATTGTGCTTTCTTTTCGTTGGTTCTACAGAGGTATAAATATTTTGTATGACTTTTTTGCTACTGTTTTGTAGATTACATTTGCTGATAATCAACTTAACATTTGTTTTCCATGTATCTTTTTTTCATGTGTCGATCCAAGCTATATTATAGTTTTGTGGACTTGACTTGGAAGATCCCTGTTCTCTTCCTTTTTTCTATATTAACTCGCTATTTTAAGTGTTATTTGGTGTTTGTTTTTGGTTCTGTTGAGTTATTGCAGGGCACAGAAGAACAACTGTTAGAACTGTCTTACAGATTCTTGGCATGCTTGGATTAGTCGGGCTGTCGTGGTGACCATTTTGCACCTCTTTACTTGGGGCAATGATGGGACAACTAAAAAAATTGCATATAGCCAGTATAACACTTCATTCAGCTTTGGTATTTATTCGATTCAACACTTTTCTGATAATTTATTATATACAGCTTTGTGATCCATAAATATGTAGATATGTCTCTTAATTTGGCAATCGATATAATGAAAATTGATTGTACTTCGTTAGACTTCACCATTTTATATCATTCTCAAGAGCTTATGCAGTTGGCCAGCACTTCATATTCAGTTTATCTGGGTTAAAAATGGCACACTGTGAGACGAGATAATGTTGTATGACATTGCTTCCACACACTAGGTGTGCAACTACTTGCTAAAGTGCTCTATGGTGCCTTATGCTACTTATATTTGAATGTTTTATGATGGTGTTTATATGTCTTTCATTCTTGGCCTCTTCAGTCATTTATTATTTTTTCTTTTACAACTTTTTGGATATGCGGGGTGCACATGTTTATCTTTTTGTTACTTCTGGAAGCTCAAATATTTATCACCCTTCTAATATATTGTTTAGTGGATGATATATAGAGACGAGAACCCATCTTCAACTATTAAATGATTACTGGAATTGATCAGCCTTGGAAAGTTGAGACGAGATTGTGAGTAAAACTTTTTGATGGTACTGATCACTTTAGCCGCATTAGCTCAAACTTAAACTATAGTTATAACAACTCTTAAATAGAAGTTCTAATTTAGTACTTCTCTTTAAGTTTGCAACTACAGTTGCTCGATCTTAAGCCTTCGTTCTATTAAATGGTGCAGGAGAATAAATATAGCTTCTAAACCATTGCTTCGTAACTCAAGGTACAATCATAGAAGACTAGAGGTTGTCGGGTATTAAAATTTTGATTAACAAATATTAGTAATGTTTTCATATGCATGAAATGTATAATATAATGTTAGCTATAAAAATTGAATGTTAAAGAGGCTGGTGTATTAGGAAATGCGCAGAAAGGAAACTAACACCATGCATCCCTTTTGCAAGGTTAGTCCCCTGAACTACTGCCACTTCTTTCCACTTCTTGGTATATTGCAAGTACCACATAAACTTGAAGCTTATGCAAACCATATTTTAATTTCAATACTATAGCTAATCGACTAAACAGGAGGATTTCTTTGTTCAATTAGTATGTCCTAGGCTATGACCATGCACCTATATTTTTTATTACTTTTTGAGTTATATTTAATTATTTTGATTTTCGATTATGTATATACTTTTTTAACAATTTTTTTACATTTTTTAATATCATGTGTATCGTTTACTTTTCAATATTTTTTTAATTATATCTAATTACTCTATTTTTTATTTTTATATATGTATTTATTCTTGTAATAATATTTTTGTTTAAATATCTTATGTACAGATGTTGTTATAATATAATTATATTAATTGTTTACTTGCACATTTATTTTGAATTACATGCAGAGGTATTAAAATCTTATTAATTAAATTATTTATTTATTACATTTTTAACTTTTATTTTATAGGAGTATTATCGTCAAAAAAAAATAAAATAGGAGTATTATTTATTTAACTTGTAAAATTTGTTTTAACTTTTAAACCTCCATTCAACTACAAGCCTGCTATTCATTATTCAAATTTCTCCCTATGTACTTTGATAATTTTTTCTACTTTTTAGAAATATTTTAATATCAACTAATTAAAATATCCTCACAAACTTTTTTAACAAAAAAGGACGTTGGCAGGTAATTGTAGAGATACCTATATATATGTTGGTCCAAACAACATAGCCCACTCTTGTAGTATATACGCAACGGGGTGCTTTAAATGGACAACTGCAAAAATATGTAGGATTTTGACATTTTCTTCTCCTTTATCTATACCACATGCTATGGAATATGACTTAACCAATAACACCCAATACCACATGCTATGGAATATGGCTTAATCAATAACACCCAAACCAAGCCAGCCATATTGTTTTTCTCACTTCAACCTTTATTCTGGTTTCTTCATCCATAACCAAGTAATGAATGACCATAGAACTTGCATAAAAAACTTTAAACATGTAATGGATGATTTCTATTGCTTAATGTTTATTAAAAAAATCCAAGTGGTGGATATGGTATTACTACATGTGGCTTGTGTTGTGCATTGTCTACGGATTAAAACTACTTTCACATTGCAGTGGCTTTAGTTGGTTTTACAATATTTTCCTCATTCTTGTGTGCTGACTGTCAAAACACTTTTGAACTTCTAAACAAGGTAAATGGATTGACGCGTTTGCAGAAGAAAAACAATAAATGTTGAATCTATGGAACTATCTATTTTGTTTTAAGGTATGAGTAGGAACGAACATTGGGCACTGATAATGAGAATGAGGCTTTGTAAAATTGTTGTAGATTTTTATTGATTTTTTTGTGCACATGAAGCTTTGTGAAACTGTTGTACATGTTTATGGATTAGAAAGATAGTAGTTGGATACTTAAATTTAAATCTATTATAACACTTAACTGGTATATAATAGAAGTGGTATATTGTATTTTAACTTGTAAAAAATGTTTTAATTTTTTTACCAATTCTCCAGATGTGTTTGATAATGTTTTCTACGTTTTAGAACTATACTATATAGTAGTAGAACCTTAATGCAAGGTGTAGAATGCCCTCTTATTCAAAATGATTTCTTTTTGCATTAAGGGAAGCTAATTTTACCTTCAACACCGTAATAACTCAAATGCTTTTTTTGCTCTTTTTAAGTTGAACAGACTTCTAGGGTTGATGAAATGATGAAACTAGCCAGGTGTGACGTGTGGAATAATGTCTATTCAAGTGTCAAATATAGCTACTTGGTGCTTATATTTCAAAATTGTGACAATCATAACTTCTTTACTCAATATTGTTTTAGTTTTATATTGTACCTCTCTGTTTTTTGTGCGTGTAACAAATCAGTTTGATGCTATTTGAATGAGCTTTTGTTAACTTGAGGTGGATTTGGATTTATTTTTGAGGTTTGTTATCTTTTTGTCCATATGAAAAATTGAGTTTGATGTCAATATTTTGTTGGATGCAAGTTTACAAATGACATTGAGGTTTAAGGATTAAACTGAAACTATACATGGCTGAAAAATTAAGTGATGGTCTTGTTTTGGTTTACTTGTATGGCTACCAGCTTTGACGTCATCTTTCTCGGACGGAGTTCTATAAATTGGAACCTAGAAGTGCTACTGGGAGACCATTGGTCTAACACCTTTGGTCCCAAATATGTAATACGCTGCTTTTTAGCTTTATACCTACAAAAAAAAAGTTTTTCCTTTTCATTTGTAAGAACATTTGTTATGTGAAGGTGATTCCTTGTACTATTTTTTGTCACAATGGTGAGTAACAACACAATATTGTATAGTATTAATGTATTTTATACATTCTTAGTAAAACTGGTTCGAGGAAGCATGTTTAATGAGCTATATTGGTTCTTGAATGAGGGGACGGAAAAGGGAGAAGTAAATAAGCTAAAGACAAAGAATCAAACAACAATATTTGTCTCGATATATTATACATGGTCTAGAATGATGCCCGTGCATTGCACGGGTTATTATGCTAGTATAGATAATATGTAAAAAAAATAGCATTCCAATGCATAATTCTCCTTAGCAAAATTAAAAATAATCAAAATTTATTGGCTATATTTGTCGGATTAAAATTCTCCTTACCAAAAATTATACACAATTGCCATTATAAATAAGTCCATTGGAGGTCCCCTTATTCCCCTTATGTAAAATTTTAACTATTTATTAGTTTAAATTTTTTTACCAACCATTATAGCCATTACCTTTGAAGATGCTCTAAAAGCCGATACATAACTAGTATTTAATACAAAAGATATACTAACCATATTTATACTATATATAAATTTATAAAATAAAAAAAAACAACAAAATTTGTATTGAATCTCTTTTAATTTTTTTTTTCAAAAATTTTAAAATTACACAATTTCATACTTCTAAAATCACATAACTAAATCAATAATCTAGATTTGATATCAACGATCTTTAAGTTTAAATTTAAGACATAAACAAGTTTAAATGTATAACTCTCAAATTTGATGTGCGAAACTTATTTAATTTAATAGAAATAAGTACATTCTATGTATTAATTTACGTATTTGTACTAAATGTTCTACACACGAATTTCTTAGATCTCCAAATTAACGTGCAAGTCATAAACAACTTCAAATAGATAACTTTCAAAATTCATGTGTAGAATTTATATAAGTTATTAGAAATAAGTACATTATACATATGAACTTACATATTTGCACTGCATGTTTTACATTTACTATTTCAATTCCATAACATTCAAAGTTCACGTGTTAAATTTTGAGGAGAATTAATATTGTGTCCAAGAAGACACGTAGATACGTAGAATGAAAAACATGTAAATATTGTGTATAAGGAAATTGTCACTCATTAATATTTGAATAATTCTAAATTAATTCAAATGCACATGATATTGTATAAATATTTTTTATAAGTTTAAAAATATTAAATTGAAATATTTATAAATGTGTTTTATGCAAAAATTCTAAAATAATATATAAAACTCCATTAAATCAATGTACTTATTTTATTAACATTGACATTTATTATTTTAGTTGTCACTATATTTTTTGCATAAAATTTTGTGTTTTCTATTATCAAATTTATATTTTCTATATTTTTCACTCTATTTATAATTATGTTTAACTACATAAATAATTTTATTATTTTTTTGGAAAATTTTAAAATAATATTTTTAAAATCCATTCTAATGTTTGCAATATGGCGCACTCCCTCCGTCCCCCTCATTTTTTTTACAATTTTATTTCATTGGTTGGCACACATTTTAAGATTTATGTAAAGTATAGTTACATGACTTACTTTCGAAATTTTCTTTTTTTTGGGAAAAAAAATTAAACATTAAATTTTTATATAGAAGAAAAAAATTAAAATAATTTATTGAACTACACTTTATATGAGTTTTAAAATACGTGTAAAACTCTCTATACCAAATGTAAAGAACCTAGTGGGGACAGAGGGTATAAAATTTAACAATTTTTGTAATTTTTTAAAATATTATTTAGATAGTACAATTACTAATAAAAATTTTAAAATAACGTGTTTGCCCTTAACGTCCAAACCACATTATCTTTTTTACTCCAATTATGTATAAAATATAATTTTTATTTATATTATTGTTGAAATCCATTAACTAAATATAAATATGATGCTAACTTAATATTGAGAAAATGACCAAAATATTGATTTTTTTAGATATTTTTGCCCAAAATAATTATAGTAAAAAATGTGACCCTATTTACCTACGGAATACGCGTTTTCGTGTGGCGTATCCCGCGGTTATTGTAGCATCCAGACTTCCCAAAAATTCTCACCAAATCAGAGCTCTCATCGCTGGCGATTTTCGTTCTCTCTCGTCGTCGACGTCCGATCTCACTCTCAGAACGTTTCCCATCCACCACAGCACTACCACATGATTGTCGACTCATCTACTACCTATTCCCCATATCAGTTTCTCTCATCGGGCCCCGTAGGGGCATGCATGAAGCTCATTGGAAACGCTCGAACTCGTCGAAATCGCGATTAGGATCAGATTGAGGTTTACAAATTCGGCATTACAAATGACAAATCGATGGTATAGGATTATTGAGGATGAGAAGGCGAATCCAATGATGTATATAACATAACTGAACAATTACGTGTGAGGGAGATCTGAGCTTGGTCGGAAAAACGATTAAAATCGCCAAAAAATCGTCGGCAAGTCGCGTTCTGGAAATAGTGAGGATGACGTCAAATACGTGACATTGTCTAGCGCAACCTTTGCATTTCACAGTGCACGATCAAACGAAACCACAATATACGGGAGACGGACCAGCGTATCACAATTCACAGGATACGGTACACGCAATAGCGTGTCCCATCGGTAGACAGGGTTCTTTTTTAGAAATCAATATTTTGAGTAAACACTATTTATTTTTGATTATTTAGGGTTTTCACCCCTTAATATTCTTGTCACTTAATTTAATTTCAAAAGAAGCATAGTGACAAAAATATTTAGAAAGGAGTATTTTTGTCATTTCACCGACCACACTTTCCCTACCACTCGTGCTAAAATTTGCGGGAAGTTACATTCAAAAATGTCATTACAATGACCAAAAAAAAAGATCACTCACTTGGCTTCCCTCCCATGGCAAATCTACCCAAAAACCTGACCCCAAAGCTCTTTCTCACTCTCCTCAAATCACAAAAAAACACAAACATTGCTCTCTCCCTCTTTTATTCCGCTACTTCACACCCACATTACTCCCACACACCCCCCATTTACAACCACATTCTTCGTCGTCTCTCGGAGCCAAAGCTCATGCCCCACATTTCTCGAATTATCGAAACCATTAAAACTAATCAGTGTCGTTGTTCGGAAGATGTGGCCTTGACTGTACTCAAGGCGTATGCCAAGAACTCCATGGTGGACAATGCACTCCATGTGTTTGATAAAATGTTTGAGAGTTTTGGGTGTGAGCCTGGGGTGCGGTCGTGTAATTGTATGTTGAATGCTTTTGTTGTGTCGGGTGAGTGGCGAAAAGCGGAGATGTTTTTTAGGTCATTTGAGGGGATGGGAGTGAAGGCGAATGCCGAGAGTTTTAATATTTTGATTAAGATGTTGTGTAAGAAAGGGGTGTTTGGGAAAGCGGTGGAGATGGTGGAGTGGATGTGGAGGGAAGGGGTGAGGCCGAATGTGGTTAGTTATGGGACGGTGATTAATGGGCTTGCGAAGAGTGGGGATTTGGAGGGTGCGGTTAAGGTGTTTGATGAAATGTTTGAAATAGGAGTTGAGGCGGATGTTATGTGTTATAATGTTTTGATTGATGGGTTTTTTAGGGAAGGGGATTTTTTGGGTGCGAAAGGGGTGTGGGAGAGGTTGATCGGAGGGAAGAGTGTTTATCCGAATGTTGTTACGTATAATGTTATGATAAGTGGGTTGTGTAAGTGTGGGAAGTTTGAGGAGGGTATGGAGATTTGGAATCGGATGAAGGAGAATGAACGGAAGGTTGATTTGTTTACGTATTGTAGTTTGATACATGGGTTGTGTCGGTCGGGGTATG
This sequence comes from Kitagawia praeruptora, assembly GCA_037693485.1. Lineage (NCBI taxonomy): Eukaryota > Viridiplantae > Streptophyta > Magnoliopsida > Apiales > Apiaceae > Kitagawia > Kitagawia praeruptora. The sequence goes on from CM075351.1 coordinate 42,711,923, forward strand.
TGGATGGAGCGGAGAGGGTTTATAAGGATATGATTGAGAGGGGCATTTGTCCTGATACGGTGGTGTGTAATGCGTTGCTTGATGGGTATTGTAGAGCAGGAAAATTGAAGGAAGGCTATGAGTTGTGGGATTTTATGGGGAGAGAGTTTTACAGAATATAGTTGGTTTCAATATTTTCGTGAAGGGGTTGTTTGAGAATGCAAAGGTGGAGGAAGTGATGCAGCTATGGCAAGTTTGGCGTGATAATAATCCTTTTGCTGCTGACTCGACAACTTATGGAATTCTGATTCACGGGTTTTGTAAGAATGGATACCTTAACAGGGCTTTGATGGTTCTAAAAGATGCAGAGGAGCGTGGAGATGATCTAGATATATATTCATACTCTTCAATGATCAATGGGTTATGTAATGAGGGCAGGTTAGATGAAGCATTGGCTATGATTGACCACATGGCTCTTCATAACTGCAAACCAAATGTTCATGTTTGCAATACACTGATTAAAGGTTTTATTCAAACATCAAAAATTGAGGATGCAATTCGTTTCTTTAGTGAAATGATCACTGAGGACTGTTATCCTAATCTGGTCACGTACAACACTCTTATTAATGGATTGTGCAGATTGGAACGTTTTGATGAATCATACCACCTTGTGAAGGAAATGCTCAGTAAAGGATGGAAGCCAGATATGGTCACATATAGTTTATTGATGAATGGTCTGTTTCAAGGCAGAAAAGTAGGCTCAGCTCTTTCTCTGTGGCAGGAAGTTGTAAATAAGGGTTTAAAGCCTGATGTGACTATGCACAACATCATAATTCATGGCCTCTGTTCTGCTGGCAAAGTTAAAGATGCGTTGCAACTATTTTTAACTATGACTCGATGGACTTGTTCCCCAAATCTTGTAACCCACAACACCCTAATGGATGGATTCTCTAAATCTGGCGACTATGAAAATGCATTAGTGGTTTGGGCCCGCATATTAAGAAGTGGGCTTCAGCCAGATATAGTCTCCTATAACATTATGCTTAAGGGGCTTTGTTCTTTATTACAGATGGTGATGTTAATCATTTATCTGCTTTGGTGTCATTGAAGAAACAACACAAGGCTACTATACAACATGCTCTAGCTCAGCAAGTAAATAAGGCTATTGCCAATACTGTGTGGACTTAGTCAAACTGTATGTGCCAGCTGGATGTAATAGGCGGGAATTTCTGTTAGGAGAGTTTGTCTGTTTGTGACTATAAATTCAGAACTTTGTATCTCATTTCATAACTTTGCAATACAGAATTCTATTGTTACATACATCTTGTTTTTCTTCATACAAATCTATACATACATACATCTGTTAGTTGAGTAGATTTATGCAAATCTATTATGGTATCAGAGCCATATCCATGATTGGATCGGTCTTTTACGTTTTGCGTTCCATTGCGATCTCTATTTCGTATTTGCGATCATAGTTCTTCGTTGTGTTTCTGGATCTAAGAGTTGATTGAGATCAATTCGAGCCCTAATTTCCAGGTTACATCGATTTCATTGAGTTTTTCATCGTGTTTTTGTCAATTACGTGCTAGAATTACGAAGATTTGTTGAAGATTTGAACAAATCTGCAATTATTGTACAAAATTGTTGCGATTTTCATCTGAAACCCTAGTTTTTTGTTCAAACATGATGCGTACAAGTTATGCTAATATGGTGAGAGGAAGTCCTTCTAGTGCTACTGTTGTTGATGATGATCATCATGATGTTGAAGATGAGTCGAATGAACAGGATAATGTGCAGTATAATCCAAATTCCATCGATAATAATATGCATCCTTTGTATATTCATAATCATGATCATCCAGGCCTAGTTTTAACTGCTAAGAAACTAGCTGGACCAGACAATTATGCTCTTTGGAGTCGTTCTATGCAGATAGCACTCAATGCTAGGAATAAGTTTGTGATTGTTAACGGCACGTTTGCTGAACCTGCACTGAATTCACCACTTCATGCTCAATGGGAAAGAGTCAATGATTTGATTATTACTTGGATTATGAATTCAGTTGTTGATGAAATAAGTGATGGATTGAATTATGTGACTACTGCTAGTGCTGTTTGGAATGAATTGAAGGAGCGATTTTCTGGTGTTAGTGGACACAGAGTTTTTCAGGTTATGAAAGACATTCATAGTCTTGAACAAGGGAATAGGTCTGTTGAAGTTTATTTTCACAAATTGAAAGGCTTATGGGATGAATATGCTATGTTGGAGCCTACAGTTACTTGTGTTTGTGCTGCACATCAAATAATGGTGGAAAGGGACCAGAAACGAAAATTGTTGTAGTTCTTAATGGGGTTACATGAAAGTAATGCTACTGTGAGAGGCCAGATTCTTATGATGAGTCCCCTGCCATCTGTTTCTCAAGCCTATGCTTATGTTAAGCAAGATGAGAAAGCTAGGCAAGGCTATCAACAGAGTGCAACTCAGATTAGTCCATTTGTTAATGCTTTGGTTTCTAATTCTGGTAATACTTCAACAGCAGTCTCTTTACCAGGAGTGAAGAAATCTGGTTCTTCCTTGAAGTGTAGTTACTGCAATTTTAATGGGCATACCAAGGAGAATTGTTACAAGATTATTGGATATCCTCCTAATTGGAAGAAGAAGAAGGATGCAGTAACACCTACACAGGCTGGTGGTTTCAGATCCTTGCCAACTCCTCCTAAAGCTAATGCCACTGTGTATCATTCTGATCAATCAGGAGACAAGATAAGTCAAATGCAGCAACAAATTGCTCAACTTAGCCAAATGATGACTTTCTTTGTTGGGACTGGTAAACCATCTAACAGTCCTGAAGACCATCTTGCAGGTATGGTTACTTCTAAAGTCAACTTAGTATCTTCTACTTGTTCACAATATGCTTGGTTAATTGATACTGGAGCCACAGACCACATGTGCTGCAATTTATCCATGCTTACAGAAGTGAGAAAATTGCATAATTATGTTAGTTTAGCTTTACCTAATGGGAGTAATATTTTGGTTGATACTGTTGGAACTTTTGTTATTCATCCTACCCTACATTTGGTAGATGTATTCTTTGTTCCTAGTTTGAACTACAATCTTTTATCTGTTTCTAAATGGGTAAAGCAGACAGGGGGTTTAGTCTCTTTTTTGCCTGATTCTTGTCAATTTCTTCTTCCTTCTGAGAAAAATGCTATAGCTACAGGTAAATTCATCGATGGCTTATATCATTTGGAATTTCAACCTGTTCATTCACCTTATGATACTGTTTCTTTTAGTTCAATCAATTCTGTTTTGTCTAAGAATCAGTTAAGTGCCTTATGGTATATGAGGCTTGGTCATGTATCTAGTCCAGTCTTGTCAAAAATTCCTGGGGTTAGTGATTCGGTGATAGTTGATCACAATCAGTTGTGCCCTATTTGTCCTTTGTCCAAACAAACAAATTTACCTTTTTCCTTTAAGTTCTAGCCGAGCTTCACATGCTTTTGATCTTATTCATGTCGATGTATGGGGGCCTTATGCTCATGAAACGCATAATGGTTGTCGTTTCTTTCTTACCATTGTTGATGATCTTACTCGAAATATTTGGACATATCTCCTTCCATCTAAACATCATGTTGTTTTTCAACTCAAGTCTTTCTTTGCTTTTGTTGAAAACCAATTTAGTACCACCATTAAGTGCTTTCGTAGTGATCATGGCACTGAATTTTCAACAAAGACTTTCTTACTTTCCTTCTTGACAAAGGGGTCGTTCAACAAGCCTCCTGTGTTAATACTCCTGCACAAAATGGCCGTGTAGAACGACGACATCGTCAGCTATTGTCTATAGCTCGTTCTCTGAGATTTCATTCTGGTTTACCTATCAAATTCTGGGGGAGTGTATTTTGACTGCTACATACATTATTAATCGACTTCCTACACCTGTCTTAGAGTTTAAAACTCCTTATAAATGTTTTCATCACTCATCTCCAGATTATAGTGAATTCAAGGTTTTTGGTTGTTTGTGTTTTGCATCAATACATGACCCAAACAAGTTTAGTCCTCGAGCTATTCGCTGTGTGTTTTTGGGGTATCCAAATGGACAAAAGGGTTTCAAACTACTCAATTTGGAAACCAAACAACAGTTTGTTTCTCGTCATGTGGTATTTCATGAGGTTGTGTTTCCATTTCACAATAATACTCATACTGCTCAACTTTCTGATCCTCATTTCTTACAACAATGGGTGGCTGATGAGCCTGTTGTGTCATCTGATATTACTCCACATTCGTCTGTTATAGACTCTACTAGTGTTCCTTTCGAAAATTCAGTCACTGTTGATACTCACGATGATAATCACGTCTCTATGGAACCTTTTGACAATACTGAGTCACATTCTTCTTGTCTTTGGGACAATCTACCACCAGATTGTGATACTCTTACAAATATGAGTTCTGATTTGGATTTATCAATTGCTTCTTCTGAACCTATTGTTCGTAAATCTAGTCGAGCACGTCAACATCCTCAATGGTGGGGTGATTATTTGGTTCCCAACAAATCTGGAGTTCCCTCTACAAATGTTATTGTTTCTTCTAAGTACCCTTTGATCAATTTGGTTTCAGCATCTTCTTTTTCCTCTGGCCATGCTGCTTTTCTTACTAAGTTAGTTCAAAATAAGGAACCAACTTCATTTGCTCAAGCTGTTAGTGATCCTTTGTGGGTAGAGGCCATGAACAAGGAGTTAGCTGCTCTTGAATCCAATAACAATTGGACTTTAGTGTCTTTGCCACCTGGAAAACAGACCGTTGGTTGCAGGTGGGTGTTTAAAATAAAGTATCGTGCCAATGGTGAAATTGATCGATACAAGGCACGTTTAGTTGCTAAGGGTTACACTCAGGAGCCTGGTGTCGATTTTCATGACACTTTCGCCCCTGTAGCTAAAGGTGTTACTGTCAAGTTAGTCATGGCTTTAGCAGCATCTCACAATTGGCCTCTCTTTCAGTTAGACATCAACAATGCATTTCTGCATGGTGATCTTACTGAAGAGGTTTATATGGATCTTCCTCTTGGTTACATGGTTGATTCTACTTTGCCTAATCTGGTTTGTCGATTGATTAAATCTATATATGGTTTACGTCAAGCTTCTAGAGAATGGAATAAGACGTTGTCTCAGTTCTTATTGACTCTGGGTTTTAAGAAGTCTTTGGCTGATTATTCTTTGTATACTCATCAACAGGGTTCTTCTTTTACTATTGTTGTTGTTTACGTTGATGATATTCTCTTGACTGGTAACCATGTTGCTTTTATTGAATCTGTTAAAACAGAGTTGCACAATAAGTTTAGTATCAAGGATTTGGGTCAAGCCAAATATTACCTTGGGTTAGAAATTTCCAGAAATGATACTGGCTTATTTCTTAGTCAGCAGAAGTTTGTTTTGGATATGCTTCATGCTACCAATCTTGTTGATTCCAAGCCTTTGTCTATTCCTTTGGACCAGAATATTAAGCTTTATGGTGATGTTAAATCTGGTGCTTTGGTCAAGAATCCTTCTTTATATCACAGTTTAGTTGGCAAATTGTTATATCTTACATTCACTCGACCTGATATCACTTATTCAGTGCATCTCCTTAGTCAATTTATGCAGTCCCCAAGAGTTAAACATTTTGATGCCTTGTTGCGTGTCTTGCGTTATCTCAAGTGCACAGCTGGTCTTGGTCTTCATTTTCCAGTCCACAATGAGCTTACTCTTCGTGGTTTTTGTGATAGTGATTGGGGGGGTTGTACTGTTACTGGGCGTTCTGTTACTGGTTTCTGTCTTCAGTTGGGATCTGCTCTAGTTTCTTGGCAAGCTAAGAAACAATCTGTTACTTCTCAAAGTACAGTTGAAGCTGAATATCATGCATTAGCATCTATTACAACTGAGATTATGTGGCTTCGTTATTTGCTAGCAGATCTTTGCATTCCTGTTACTAAACCTGTTGTTGTCTACTGTGATAACCAGGTTGTAGTTGATATTGCTAATAATCCAGTTCAACATGCTCGAACAAAGCATATTGAACTTTATTGTCATTTTATTCGAGAAAAGGTGGAGGCTGGCATCATTAGTCCACAAAAGATTTCTTCTAAAGAGCAATTAGCTGATATTCTTACCAAGGCTTTAGGTGGTACTGCTCACTGGTTTATCTGCTCCAAACTTGGTTTACACAATCCTTGTGTAACCTCCGTTTGTGGGGGGAGTATTACAGATGGTGATGTTAATCATTTAGCTGCTTTGGTGTCATTGAAGAAACAACACAAGGCTACTATACAACATGCTCTAGCTCAGCAAGTAAATAAGGCTATTGCCAATACTGTGTGGACTTAGTCAAACTGTATGTGCCAGCTGGATGTAATAGGCGGGAATTTCTGTTAGGAGAGTTTGTCTGTTTGTGACTATAAATTCAGAACTTTGTATCTCATTTCATAACTTGTTGTAGAATAGCAGATGCAGTTTGCTTCTTGGAATATGCTGTGGGTAAGGGAATACGCCCCACTATCATTACGTGGAATATACTTGTGCGATCAGTTATTAGTGGTGTTCCAACATAATACTGATATCTAATTCCAGAAGTGAGTTTTCTTTTGCTCTTTCTTGTGGTTTTAAGCCTAGGAATGTTAAAATGTATTAATATGTAAATATATATCAAGGGCAACTTATGTTTGTACTACTGTCTATGGGCCTAAGACCTTTTTATTCATCCTTTTAACTTTTTAGGTATACTAGCCGATAACCCGTGCGAAGCACGGATTGTGATAAATTATCTTAAATTCCTAATTTTTAACTTTTTTAAATGAATAAAATTTTGAAGCACCAAATTGTATATAATACTATATTCTCGACTTTTATTTCGATTGTTAGTTAATAGAAACCTAGTATATAACTTCAATAATAAATTAAATTAATATTTAATTTTTTTATTTTAATTAATTAAATTTATATAACTTATCTCTAGTAATATAAGAATAGTTATATTATTAATTGTATTTATTATTAATCTATTATAGATATATTTTAAATATTAATTAATGGAGTCCTAATTAGTCCTATATTCTCAACTTTTATTTCAATTTTTAGTTAATAGACTTCTAGTATATAACTTCATTATCAAATTAATATTTAATATTATGATTTTAATTAATAAAATTAATTAATATAGTGGCATACTGTTGTATACATGGCATATCGTGGTATACATTAATTAATTAATTAATTAATTGGCATACCGTATTTTAGTTCAAAGAGGACTTGTTTCATTAGTAGTTCTTATTCTTATTGGCCTTCTATAAACTTAAAAAATAGTTTTTAAAGTAAGATCAAATACTAAAATAAGTTTTTATTAATTAATTAATTAATTGGCATACCGTGCATACCGCGGTATACGCATACCATTTAAAGGGGTTTCTGCTTTTAATAAAGAGTATAGATTCAACCCAAGTTTGAGGATGGGAATGCAAAACTTTGTGTAGTTTTTCATTTAAGGCATTTTCCACATCTTTCACTCCTTGGAATTCTGTCTCACAAAGCATTCATTAAAAGTCCAAATATCAAGGTATCTGTTTATTTGAACTCGTTAAAAGGGTATTGTTTGGTTCATGGTGCAATACTTGATTTTCATTTTTTACTTTGATTTACACATTTATTTTTGTTGGTTTATGTATCTAGATATATATATGTTACTTTGATCACTCTTTGCAGCATATTGCTGCTTTCTAAATTTGCAATTTTGCATTTCCTTTTTTGTTGGTTTCCATGTTAAGTTGTGTTATTTACTTTTGTGCTTCTTGTGTTATTGTGTCTTATCAACGTGGAATGTTATGTGAATTAGATCATAATGAATTGGTATTTGAAGCGTGCTTTGAGTAAGAGATTGTTACTAGACAAGAGGCAGTTGACTGATCAACTAAACTAGCTTTATCACCCGTGCGAGGCACGGGCATGCTCTAGATGTGTGTCTTGACAAATATTTGGTTGCAGGAATGGTAATGCAATATATGTTATGTCATGAGTGCGAGACTTTTATGTAGCTCGTTGCTTAGTGTCATCTCCATTAGGCACGACACGAAGGCTATTCATTCACGATATTTGCCTACTTGCAGAGAACCTGAATGTGTACCAAGCCAAAAAGAATATATTATGCTTCATTTGGGTAAAGAAATGGGCATGGTTGTTTTGGGTAGAGAAATAGGGTTTGCCACAGTGCTCAAAATTCGTGTTATATGATGAACACGGATAGAGATGTCAAATCTGGTACCTAGACAAAATGAAGTAGAATCTCATATAATATACATTAAATCCAAGGCTCAAACTTATAAATAGCAGAAGCATTTCCTATCTCAAAGTAGTCTCGCTTTACTGTCCCTTGATTTGGAAGTTGAGTTTAGCTCCATAAAGCGTTCCTGGAATATTTTTCTTCAATAGTGGAATTGAAGGCTCTAACTGATTGTGGAAGAGAGAAATCGAAAATCTTGCATACAATTGATCTGCTCCTACTCTGGAAAGCTCAACATGGCCAAAGCTCTGGAGGTTCCATCTTCCTCTGTTCACCTAACTCTCTTGCTCTTTGAGCTTCCTCCACGCATCAATTGTGAAAGAAATTTCTAAAGACTTCAGATAAAGCAGAATACTAGTAACAGAATCTAGAATATAAGCATTGCATCATGACAACCACCTCTTCTCCACTTTCTTTCCTCACTTTCTCTGCTTACTCAAAGGCCTCATTTCTGATCTAAATCATTAAAAAACCATGTTAGCTAGACATAATGAAATTCATTAAAACACCATATTGGCTAGATACAGCAAGGGTAAATTGAGGAGCTAGATTGTACCTGTCTGTTAGTAAAAACTTTTTGCACAACTTGTTTTGCGTATTCTGAAACAGCGGCCATCTAGCCTAAGTGTGTAAAGTCTCACGCGGAGTCTATTATTTCATCCATATTATCTAATTTGACACTTATATATCCATATCAAGAATACTTTGTAACTATTAATAGCATTCTATTACGCCATTGTTGTCAGTACACATTAACAACATCCAATATACATTGCTATCTTGCATCTCAAGTCGAATTTTAATTCTAATGTATAAATGGTTTTACACAAAATTTTATAAAAATATGAAAGGCACCTAGTTGACAAGTGATCCTTGGATAATCTTATGTTGACTCAATTTGACCAGGCGTTACAACTTTAGTCTTCATGGTGGGCTCATTTTTTTCACTTCTAAATTTGACTTTTGCAATCAAGTAACAGGAAATGAGTACATTTGAAAATGTAAACATATCACAGTACATACCTCAGCTGCATAGGAAGATGCATGCTTTGGATGAAATCCTCATATGATGTGCCTCCAAGTCCCAACTTTTGCTCCAACTGATATTAAACAAGCAGATATAAGATTATGTTCTAGCCAAGTTGTAATTTTTATTTATGTAAAAAAAAAGGAGAAGGTACGCAATCCAAACAATATAGTATCTAACATAGTTCTTTCTTGTTTTGATATATGGAATATTTTGAGATCAGCCATTCTATTATGAATATAACATTACTATATGATTCTAAAAAATTTAATTTAGATACTTTAATACTACAAGAGGAGGTAAATGGACATGATGAATCCAGTGCTACATTTTTTGTTTGTTAGTTCTTATAATGATGGGCTCAATAGGCATTAGGATAATTAAAAGAAATGCAATTTGCAGTGAGTTCACTTATTTGCATGAGAACCATCATATGCTGATTCCCTGTTTTCAGTGGATTTGAACAAGTCAAGAAGCTCATGGGATCACTGAATGCCCAGCCCAGCTTGTAAGTCAAGTAAATGCCTAATGGCCAGGTCAAATAGTAGGTTTCGCTAAAATGCCCTTTTCAGATCCTATGATTGAACAAGTGGCGTTAAAAAAATCTTAGAACTACAGTTCCTAAATAAATTCTTGTTGTTTATTTGTTTCCTTAATGATTCAAGAAGCTACCAAAGATAATTTATTATATATTTATATGTGATTATTTATCTGACAAAAAAAAAATTGTTTATATGCATATGTACTGTGGATTTAGATAAAAGCCAAGCATAGGCAAAACATGCTTGTACCTTGAATATCAAACTTGAGCATTTGTATTAACAAACCATAGAAACTTTAAACATGCATAATGAACTTATATATGAAATAGTGTATGGTCAAAACTATAAGATATAAACTATGATTATATATAGGGAACAAAGAAGTATATGCGAAACAGAAAGAGCTGACCTTTTTTTGTCAGGAGATACTTTCTCGTAGATGAATATTAAAAAACATTATTTATGAAGTAAACTTGGGGTCTCATTAATGAATTTAATGCAGGAAAACTCACAGAAGGTGCTAGGAGGCCACCGAAAAGAATGATTCCAGCAATAAGAAAGAAGCAAGTGGCGTAGTATTGCTTCAGGTTTGCTGAGGTCTGCATGAAATTATATATTAGACACTCAATGGAGATCCAAAATTTAATTATAGGCTGAAATAGCAATGCCCATTGACTGTTCTAATGAATAAAAGCAGGAAAAAAAATGTATCAAAAAGCTGACATATTAAACTATCAATTGAAGACAGAAGGCTTACCAGAGGAGGCAAAAATGGGATAAAAGATGGAAAATTTGGAAGTTCAATTTCTGGCTCTTCATTCAAGATTCCAAGTTCTGCATTTTATCCTCTGCTGTATCCGCAACCGGCACAATTATTTACCTCTATATGTTAAATCTGAAAGTGAAATCTGATCACCTGTGAGCACGACAATCAACAACACAAGGGATCCAAAGCATGGAAAACATAAATGCATCATGCTAAATCAATTGACAATAAAAATAAATAAAAAATACGGGAGTGCTTAACATTGCATTCATTCAATTGGTTGATCCGTTGGTATCGAAATCTATACTCTTTATTAATGTGCAAAACCATGTTTTAATGGTAAGCAATAGTACCAAAGTACCAAAATACCAAATTTGGTTATCACTTAACCCAGGGTTCGATTCCTGACAACTACATAATTATACAAGATTTATTTATTTTAATTTTTTTTAACTTCACCTCGGGTTCGATTCCTTACAACTACATAATTATAAAGATTTATTTACTTTAGTTTTTTTAACTTTATCTCGGATTCGATTCTTTATAACTACATAATTAAATAGTGCATTAATATTAATATTTTAATCTCGGTTCAATCTATGCCCGTGCTTCTCACGGGTTATCAGCTACATGTATACATGTTTATACAAATGTAAATTTCTACATATTATTCCTTTGTAAGGGTGAGAGTGGGCGATCAAAAGCCAGAAGCTAGAAAAATGAAAGGGCATTTGGGTAGTAAAATTATGTTTAAATGGTTGCTGACGTGGAAGGATGAGCTGGAATAAAATGTTTCACTGAAGTAGTATGTTGCACACATGTAAACTTTACTTCGAATTTCCAAACACAGATCAAGCTGAAGATAAGGTTGTCGCTGACAGGCTTTCGCATAATAGGTAAGTTCTGGAAAATACCATGCAAATGTAATAAACTTACATATAATTCATCTTCTCAATGCGCTCAACGAAATAAAGAATGTACCATAACAAATATTAACTATGCTCATAAAACACAAAATTTACCAAGTGAAAGTGTGAAACGGATGAATTAGATGGTTCCCATAACATCTTGAAAGCAGGGCATAGTCACTCCCATCATTATTCCAAGATATCCTGGTAGATGAAGGAAGTACAAATAAAATTGCTGCTGAGATCTATATTTACAAGATGCTTACATATTCAAAGTCATTTACACTAAAACACAAACTATTTAGAATGGTATTAGTACTTGATAGAGAGACTTGTAAATTGTGTAAACCTGAAAGAAAATGAAATTATTAACCCAACTAATTACGTACCAAAAGAAAATAGTGGAGAAGTAAAGAACAATGATGAACTGAATAATCAAACGGAAGCAAACCAAACATCAAACACAAGGTGAGTATCCATGCAAGAAGTCATAAAAAATACACGAAATATTATTGTAAAATAGTGTTGTAGACTGTACCTATAGAATTATACTATATAAGGTGTGATATGAAGCTGGCGCTGAAAATGAACGCTGCATAAATAAGATTGCAGATATTTAGCTTGGAAAGATGGAACGTACATAATAGTAAAGAATTAATCAAACCTATAGACTGGCGAGCTTTGTAAAACTGACATGACATAAAAGATGGAAGCAAAGATGGCCATGTAAATAGATGCAAACCAAGTAATACACCTCTATTTTAATAACTTAACCGGAAGACAATCGTCACCAATTGCAGAGACTGACGACGATTGTAAATTCATTTAGACATTTGGCCAAACACCTAATCACATATCATTGATACATGCCTGACTGGTGCACGAAACACGGGAAAAGACGCCTCCTTTTTGGCATCTCCTTTGTTTCTACCACATATGTTCAACGATCTGGCTGTCTCGATGGTTTAGAGGACCATAAAAGATGAGGAGATGTAGAGGTGTTGCAATAATAGGTATATCGCATACATAGAGGTAGTGGATAACGAAATGCTAACGCCGTTATTAAATTGCTGATGGGGAATAAAATGATTCACGTGGGGGCATGTTGTAGTATTAGATATAGAATAGATTAGCAAACACTTGTGGGAAGTTTAGTCCAAAGTGTATGTGTCGAATATTTTTTTTTTGGAAGTTGTAATTCTACAAGTGAAACAAGAGATAGATTAAGGCATAACTAAGTCGCTACAGTGGTGGAACAGCTACTCCTATTAGACATCGTAGGTTGAAGAATTTTTATAGTATGGGGTCCAATTAGAGCATCTCCAAGGGTGAAATCTATACTTGTTAGCTATAATGCTTATCTAAATGGATTATACAATTTTTTTGCTAACAGTGCAGATATACACTCCAATGGTGTTATGTATAATTATGTTAAGCTAAAATTATACCTAAAAGCTTTTGTAGTTCAACAAATATATTGAATCATACATGGTTATCTATATTTTTTTTGCTAATGGGTGATGGTTGGAGTGCAATATTTTTTACATATCATCTAAAAGGGCCACCTAGATGACACATGGGATGACACATAGATATTTTAGCTAACAGTTTTCTACCCTTGGAGATGCTCTTAAGCATTGATTAAATTATGAGCATACATGTATCAAGATACACGTCTCGAAGTTTGCTTGCATGTTTTCAAGGGGAGGTCATATTAAGTTGAGCCTTTACTGCATGGGCTACATCTACGCCTAGATGAGATCACGAGATACCCTGGTGAAATTTGCTCGCATATTTTTGGGGGATTTCATATCGGAAGATGACAAGTTTTGATTGATAGTGGTAGGAATTCAAGTTGAGGGACGATTTACTGGAGGACATCTTGAATTCCTATACAAGCTAGATTCCTAATACCGTAATACGAGTCAAATTCTTTTCTATAATATTAACTAGTTGATAAAGCCGCGCTTCGCGGCGGCGTTACAATATTTTTAAAAAAATTCAATACATTTACGTTACATTATAATATTAATATTAAATTTTAATAATTAAATAATATTCTTTAATGAATCAAGAAAAAATTCTTGTTAAACACAATTTTTCGATTGAGCCGCTCTCTCATTAAAACCGAAATCCCATCTTTAACATATATAGTATAAAGACTTATATAATAATTTTTATCCATAAAATCGAACCGTAAAAATAAAAAAAATATGACATAAGTATCAAATTCTAATGGCTAATATAATCTTTTCTAATGAGCCGTCTACCCGTTAAATACGTTTCGAGCCACTCTTATTTGGAACCGAAATTCTAACTTTATTATATGAAGAGAGTAAATTCCAATTTTTATATTCTTTAAACTTTCTAATATTTATGGAATTTTAAAATATGAAAATACATCTTTTATTTTCTGTATATTATAGATATTCTTGTATTTATTTACAACTTCCGCATGAAAATGTCTTTCTGTTATGTTAATATATATATATATATATAAAAATACTAAGATTTTTCATTACGGGAATAATATAAAATTTATGGATATATTTTTATAATGCAAGTATAATTAACTTGTATAAAAAAGTTACAATAAAGGATTTCTAGGAAAAAAGATATATAATTTTTAAAAATTGTATAAGACGTCTCAACCGTCCTCGTATTCTACTTCCAATAAAACATTTTATTTTATGTATTCCTTATATATTCAAACATCTTTTATACGATCTTCTCTAATAAACCGCTTTCTCATTAAACACAGTTATTATTATTGATCCGCTAAAAATCTAACTTTTACATATATCACTTGTATGATAATATTTATCCATAAAAATCAAATCCTAAAAATAAAATAAAATTTATAACATCAATATACTATTTTAATAGTTTATACAATCTTTTATTGTAAGTCATCTTCCCGTTAAACATGTTTCAAGTCACTCTTATTTGGGATCAAAATTTCAACTTCATTACATATTATTGATAATACTTATCTCACACAACAACTTTTTTCTTGAAATCAAAATCTAAAAAATAAGGTGAATTCCAATTTATACTTTCGCTAAACTTTCTAAAATTTATGGAATTTTAAAAAATGAAAATACATCTTATTTTCTCTTTATATTATAGATACTCCTGTATTTATTTTATTCAAACATATTATATACGGTCTTCTCTAATGAACCGCTTTTTCGTTAAACACGTACGGTTATTACTATTGATCTGCTATCTCGTTAAGACCAAAAATCTAACTTTTACATATATCACTTGTATGATAATATTTATCCATAAAAATCAAATCCTAAAAATAAAATAAAATTTATAACATTAATATGATATTTTAATAGCTAATACAATATTTTATAGTGAGCCGTTTTCCCGTTAAACACATTTCGAGCCGCTCTCGTTTGGGATCGAAATTCTAACTTCATTACATATTATTGATGATGCTCATCTTACACAATAACTTTTTTTCTTTAAAATCAAAACATAAAAAATAAAGTAAATTCCAATTTTTACTTTCTCCAGACTTTCTAAAATTTATGGAGTTTTAGAAAATGAAAACGCATCTTATTTTTTCTTTATATTGTAGATACTCCTGTATTAATTTAGGATTCCTGCATGAGAATGTTATTTTATTATATTAACACATCAATGATTTTATTTTTAAATACGATGATTTTTTTATGACAATAGTATTGAATAAATTTTCCTAATAGAAGTATAATTAACTTATATGAAACGACATATTTAAAGAAGATCGTACTTTCTAAAAAATATTTATTTATATATCTTCACTAAATATTCAAACACTTATTCTACTTCTAACAGAACTTTTATTTATATGTTTTTTTCTATAAATTCGAACTCTTATTCTCTATAAATTCGAACTCCTATTCTACTTCGAATAGAACTTTTAATCATATGTCTAATAAATACTTATTCTAAATTCGAACTCTTCTTCTCTATAAATTCGAACACCTATTCTACTTCTAATATGTT
The DNA here is from genome assembly GCA_037693485.1 of Kitagawia praeruptora. Taxonomy (NCBI): domain Eukaryota; kingdom Viridiplantae; phylum Streptophyta; class Magnoliopsida; order Apiales; family Apiaceae; genus Kitagawia; species Kitagawia praeruptora. Next base: position 42,727,448 of record CM075351.1, read on the forward strand.
AAATGATATTTTTATATTTATTAGTGTTTAAATTCTAAAATTCTAGAAAATTAGAAAAATAGATTGAGACGATTTTAGAGCGCCACCTAAACTCCCGTGTACCCTCCTTTATATATATACTAGTCGATAAAGCCGCGCTTCGCGGCGGCGTTATAATATTTTTTTAAAAAAATTAATACATTTACGTTATATTATAATATTAATTTTAAATTTTAATAATTAAATATCCTTTTCTAATGAATCGATTTCTTGTTAAACACGATTCTTTCGATTGAGCCGCTCTCTCATTAAAATCAAAATCTCAACTTTAACATATATTATAAAGACTTATATAATATTTTTTATCCATAAAATCGAACAATAAAAAAAATTATGACATCAATATCAAATTCTAATAGCTAATACAATCTTTTCTAGTGAGTCGTCTTCTCTTTAAATACGTTTTGAGTCGCTCTTATTTGGAACCGAAATTCTAACTAATTATATAAAGAAAGTAAATTCCAATTTTTATATTTTTTAAACTTTCTAATATTTATAGAATTTTAAAAATGAAAATACATCTTATATTTTTTGTATATTATAGATATTCATGTACTTATTTACAACTTCTGCATGAGAATGTCTTTCTGTTATGTTAACATATAAAAAAATTAAATTCGAAGACTTTTCATTACGGGAATAATATTAAATTTATGGATATATTTTTCTAATGCAAGTATAATTAACTTTTATAAAAAAGATAAAATAAAGGATTTCTAGGAAAAAAGATATATAATTTTAAAAATCGTGTAAGACGTCTCCACCGTCCTCGTATTCTACTTCTAATAAAACATTTTTATTTTATGTATTCCTTATATATTCAAACATCTTTATACGGTCTTCTCTAATGAATCGCTTTCTCGTTAAACACGGTTATTACTATTTATATGCTCCCTAGTTAAGACCAAAAACCTAACTTTTACATGTATCACTTGTATGATAATGTTTATCCATAAAAATCAAATCCTAAAAATAAAATAAAATTTATAACATCAAAATGATATTTTAATAGCTAATACAATCTTTTATAGTGAGCCGTCTTCCCGTTAAACACGTTTCGAGCCGCTCTCGTTTGGTCGAAATTCCAAATTCATTACATATTATTATTGATACTTATCTTACACAACAACTTTTTTCCTTAAAATTAAAACCTAAAAAATAGAGTGAATTCCAATTTATACTTTATCTAGACTTTTTAAAATTTATGGAGTTTTAGAAAATGAAAGCACATCTTATTTTCTCTTTATATTATAGATACTCCTATTTTTATTTAGGATTCCTGCCTGAGAATGTTCTTTTATAATGTTAACACATCAATTCTTTTCTTTTAAATACGATGACTTTTTTTATGATAATAGTATTGGATTTATGAATAAATTTTCCTAATAGAAGTATAATTAACTTATATAAAAAAATATATAATTTAAGAAGATCGTACTTTCTATAAAATATTTAGTTATATGGATGCTCTATATATTCAAACACATATTCTACTTCTAATAGAACTTTTATTTATATGTTTTTCTATAAATTCGAACTCTTATTCTCTATAAATTCAAACTCCTATTCTACTTTCAATAGAATTTTTAATCGTATGCTTTATAAATACTTATTCTACTTCCAATAGAAACTTTTATTTATATGTTTTTTCTATAAATTTGAACTCTTATCTCTATAAATTCGAACTCCTATATTCTACTTTCAATAGAACTTTTAATCATATGCTTTATAAATACTTATTCTACTTACAATAGAACTTCTAATCATATGTCTTCCTATAAATTCGAACTCTTCACCACTATAAATTCGAACACCTATTCTACTTCTAATATGTTAAATGATATTTTAATATTTATAAGTGTTTAAAATTCTAAAATTCTAGAAAATTAGAAAAATAGATTGAGACGATCTTAGAGCGCCACCTAAACTCCCGCGTACCCTCCTTTATATATATATATTGATTTGTGTCCTATGTATTTTGGTTGGAATATTCAGTGGCATGATTCCCATTTAAGACATCGAGTATAGTAATCTATATATATTATAATGCCTGGAGATCGGAAATGCACCAGAACAGTTCAAGGTATTTTTCATGAATTTTCATTTTTTTGATTTTTTTTATTAAAATTCTTTTATTGCATTAAATAGCTATTAATGATATTTTAATTAGTCATTAATTACACCTATTAAACATATATTAAATTTACTCTATTTAATTTGTTTAAAAATTAGCAAACTTTAGTTGAACATTATAGTTATTTTTTCAATATTAAATATTAATTATAGGCAGCTGGTCCCTGACAATCGATTGTCAGGGACCGGTTATTTAACAATCACCTTCTAAACCGTTGGATCAACGATCCAACGGCCCCCCTGGATTACAAAAAAAATTCCCTTTCCGCGGAACGTTCCGCGGAAAATTTCCGCGGAGCGTTCTGCGGAAAATTTCCGAGGAACGTAAAATATTTTTTTTTTAATCTCAGCCGTTGGATCGTTGATCCAACGGCTTAGAAAGTGATTGTTAAATAACCGGTCCCTGACAAACGATTGTCAGGGACCGGGACCCTTAATTATATATGGTTATGTTTATTTTTAGTTAAAATGACGAATAACAATTGTTTATATTGCGTTATTTTTTATTCCCTATTCAAGATCACTATAATTTCTTTTCGGATGATTATAGGGTACACGACCTTAACTTCTCAAGCAATTTTTATTATCAATAATTGTGAAAATCGTAATAATTTATGGAAGTACAAGATATTTATCTAATATCTGGAATTGTATACAAACAGTACATATATATTTTCAATTTTGCACAAGAATAAATAATACATGAGTTATGATCAAATCGATTAAATTTAACAAATCCAGTCATTTATCGGAAGATAAAATTGATCTATATATATTATAATGCCTGAAGATCGGAAATGCACCAGAACAGTTCAAGGTATTTTTCTTGAATTTTCGTTTTTTTGATTTTTCTTATTAAAATTCTTTTTTTGCATTAAATAGCTATTAATGACATTTTAATTAGTCATTAATTACACCTATTAAACATATATTAAATTTACTCTATTTAATTTATTTAAAAATTAGCAAACTTTAGTTGAACATTATAGTTATTTTTTCAATATTAAATATTAGTTATATATGGTTATGTTTATTTTTAGTTAAAATGACGAATAACAATTGTTTATATTGTGTTATTTTTTATTCCCTATTCAAGATCACTATAATTTCTTTTCGGATGATTATACGGTACACGACCTTAACTTCTCAAGCAATTTTTATTATCAATAATTGTGAAAATCGTAATAAATTATGGAAGTACAAGATATTTATTTAATATCTGGAATTGTAAACAAATAGTACAGATAGATTTGGGTGATGGCCCTAAATGCCCACCTCCAAAAAAAAATGGTCCAAAATACCTATTTTCGGAACACATGGCCCTAAATACCCACGGGACACGCATGTGGGAAAGGAGTGTCCGAACACTCCTTTGACACATGCGTGTCCTTCACAAAACACGTTCTACAGGATCTGTGGCGGCCTGAGATACGCATTCTGTAAATGCGTGACACTAGATACGCATCTACAGAATGCGTATTCGAAGTCACTGTTCATCGTCCCCAGCCATGGTCGCCGTCTCTTTTTCCGATCAAAAACTTTGACCAAACACACCACAATCTACAAGCTTCTTCCAGTTACGTTCCACATACCAAAATGCTCGCCTCTCCCCCCTCTACAACCCTATAATTTTGGATTTTCGATTGTTTCACCGGATTCGAAACACCCAATTCGAGCTCCAACTCCGATCTACTTTTCCGACTAGCTCGTGTACGCCCCTGCGGGGCCAGAAAGCAACATACGAAGATGGTAAAATGTAGAGCGAGGCCTGGGCATCATTTTGATGTTCCCAGTGTTTGTGCAGGTGGCCTGAGCAGTTAGAACGGACACAGGCGATTGTTTGGGCGATTTTTGGTCGCCGGAGCTGAGATGCGTTTTCTGGCGAGATGACGTCGTCTGACATCATCACGCATCTTGCAGATGCGTTACCAGTGATACGCATTATCAGAATGCGTATCCCAGGACACGCATCTGTAAGATGCGTGAACCGTGGGTATTCAGGGCCATGACTTCCGATTTTCAGCATTTCGGGCCTTGGAGCTCCAAATGTCGGTATTTTGGGCATTTTCTCGATAGATTTTCAATTTTGCACATGAATAAATAATACATGAGTTATGATCAAATCGATTAAATTTAACAAATCCAGTCATTTATCGGAAGATAAAATTGATCTATATATATTATAATGCCTGGAGATCGGAAATGCACCAGAACAGTTCAAGGTATTTTTCTTGAATTTTCATTTTTTTTTATTTTTTTATTAAAATTCTTTTTTTTGCATTAAATAGCTATTAATGACATTTTAATTAGTCATTAATTACACCTATTAAACATATATTAAATTTATCCTATTTAATTTGTTTAAAAATTAGCAAACTTTAGTTGAACATTATAGTTATTTTTTCAATATTAAATATTAATTATATATAGTTATGTTTATTTTTAGTTAAAATGACGAATAACAATTGTTTATATTGCGTTATTTTTTATTCCCTATTCATGATCACTATAATTTCTTTTCGGATGATTATAGGGTACACGACATTAACTTCTCAAGCAATTTTTATTCTCAATAATTGTGAAAATCGTAATAAATTATGGAAGTACAAGATATTTATTTAATATCTGGAATTGTATACAAACAGTACATACAGATTTTCAATTTTGCACATAAATAAATAATACATGAGTTATGATCAAATCGATTAAATTTAACAAATCCAGTCATTTATCGGAAGATAAAATTGATCTATATATATTATAATGTCTGGAGATCGAAAATGCACCAGAACAGTTCAAGGTATTTTTCTTGAATTTTCATTTTTTTTATTTTTTTTATTAAAATTCTTTTTTTGCATTAAATAGCTATTAATGACATTTTAATTAGTCATTAATTACACCTATTAAGCATATATTAAATTTACTCTATTTAATTTGTTTAAAAATTAGCAAACTTTAGTTGAACATTATAGTTATTTTTTCAATATTAAATATTAATTATATATAGTTATGTTTATTTTTAGTTAAAATGACGAATAACAATTGTTTATATTGCGTTATTTTTTATTCCCAATTCAAGATCACTATAATTTCTTTTCGGATGATTATAGGGTACACGACCTTAACTTCTCAAGTAATTTTTATTATCAATAATTGTGAAAATCGTAATAAATAATGGAAGTACAAGATATTTATTTAATATCTGGAATTGTATACAAACAGTAAAGATAGATTTTCAATTTTGCACATGAATAAATAATACATGATTTTTTTCTTGATAAGCAGAAGTAACATTAGAAAAGCCTTAACGGCACTTACAAAAGATAGCTAAAAAGCTAGACAAACTTCTAGACCAAAAGCAAGATCTAGATACAGCTTGAAAGAACCAACTGGGCAAAGGCTACCTAAACATAGAAGATAATAAACTTATTTGAAAGCAAACAATTTGAGCCTGAACCAACCATCTATTAACCATCGGTAGCTATCACTCCCTCGATACTAGCTACATCGTTAGATGGACCACCCACTTCATAAGAAGAAAGCGGATAATCATACTGAAGACTCCGTGCTTGACTGAACAAGTGACAATCTAAAGATGGTGAAGAGCTTACATCCTCTAACAAAATGCCTTTGCCCTTATCTTGGTAGTTATGAGACAAAGGGACCTGCTGAGCCTCAGAATGAGAAGTATCGTTGATCACCACACCCCTGCCAAGCTGGGAGGGCAGTTGAGTAGCAGGTCCTGCAAATGGATCAAAACCATCCTGGGATTGAGAGTTAATCCAAGGGAACATGTTCAGTGACTGACCCATCTCTAAATTCATCTCTAAATAATACATGAGTTATGATCAAATCGATTAAATTTAACAAATCCAGTCATTTATCGGAAGATAAAATTGATCTATATATATTATAATGCCTGGAGATCGGAAATGCACCAGAACAGTTCAAGGTATTTTTCTTGAATTTTTATTTTTTTGATTTTTTTACTAAAATTCTTTTTTTGCATTAAATAGCTATTAATGACCTTTTAATTAGTCATTAATTACACCTATTAAACATATATTAAATTTACTCTATTTAATTTGTTTAAAAATTAGCAAACTTTAGTTGAACATTATAGTTATTTTTTCAATATTAAATATTAATTATATATAGTTATGTTTATTTTTAGTTAAAATGACGAATAACAATTGTTTATATTGCGTTATTTTTTATTCCCTATTCAAGATCACTATAATTTCTTTTCGGATGATTATAGGGTACACGACCTTAACTTCTCAAGCAATTTTTATTATCAATAATTGTGAAAATCGTAATAAATTATGGAAGTACAAGATATTTATTTAATATCTGGAATTGTATACAAACAGTACAGATATATTTTCAATTTTGCACATGAAAAAATAATACATGAGTTATGATCAAATCGATTAAATTTAACAAATCCAATCATTTATCGGAAGATAAAATTGATAAAAAAGCTAAACACCCATTGTTTCGTTATATTGTGTTGAAATAATTTTTTATTGTAATTAAACAAATTCTTATACTATTATTGAATATGTATATTATGAGAGGGCTATCGATTTTAAAAAAAACATTATTAACCAACTTCTCAAATAATCTTTATTATCAATGATTGTGGAATCGTAGTAAACTATGGAAGTACATGGATCTTTACTTAATATATGAAATTTGTAAACAAATCGTGCGCATACACACATGAGTTATGACCAAACTAATTAAATTGAACAAGCTCAACCATTTTATCGGAAGATTAAATTGATAAAAAAATTATATGCCCATTGCTTCATTATATTGTGTCAAAATAAATTAATATTCAAATTAAATAAATTCTTAAACTATTATTGAACATGTATATTATGAGAGGGGTGTCGGTATTAAAAAACCTTATTAAGTTGTATTCAATATTTGTAACTTTTGATTGTAAATATTACGTTTATATTGTAATTTTTATTTTTATATGTTTGTGATGTTTTTAAGATTATCAAAATTTTAGATATATATAATGAAAATATTTTTCCAATTAATAATTCATGTAAATTATTTTTAAATTAATTTTTAATAGAAAATTCATAAGAGACAAATTAATTTTTAAAAATAATAGAAATTAATTTATCTATTACAGTACTTTTATATAAAAATTTATTATAATAGCAGAAAACTGGAGAGACTTGCACTCAGAAGCTTCAAAATATTTTTCTTGAATTTTCACATTTTTATTTTTTATTAAAATAATTTTCTTGCATTTAATTAATAATTAATTATACCTATTAAATATATATTAAATACACTTTATTTCATATTTAATATAAAAGTTTAACAATTTTATTAGAACATTATTATTATTATTATTATTATTTTGTTATAAAATATTAATGATTTATATAAAAATACCATTATTTTAAGGTAAAACAATAAAATAAAATAATTTTTATCGTCATTTCTAAAATCATTGCAATTTTTTTGGCAATAATTAATAGACGATTTTAACTTTTCGATAAATTCGTAATCAATGATCGTGAGATTTCGATTAACATCCACAATTTAAATAAAACTAATATCGTAGAATTTACATTTATACCTGAACAAATTATACACGGGGTGTGACCAACTCGATTAAATTGAATCAAGTGGACCCTTTTTTTCGTCAATTAAATCAATAAAAAAATTACCCATTCGTTGTTTGCTTATTTTGTGTTGGAAAAATTAATATTCTAATTAAACACATTCTTATACTATTACTAATCAATTAATCATGCATGTATGTTATGAGATGGGAGACGGTGTTTAAAATCGTTAATTAGTTATATTTAATATTTACAAATTTTTATTATAAGAATTATGTTGACATTGTAGTTTGGTATGGAAAAAAGTAAAAGGTGTTTAAGGAGTTGTTTTTTGCTATTTTAAACAAATTCTCACTTTTTGAGCATTAAGTAAGGGTGTTATAAAACGAGCATCGGCTTTAAAAACAATAATATGTACAAATTTATTATAAAACTTAATAAAAGAATATTAGAATATGTGAGTATCACTTTGATGTGTCCATGAATTTAATTTTAATGTTACAAACAAAATAGTTCTTATAAAATGCTCTGAAAAATTAATTAAATGTAGAGATACGGGTGTCGGATCACTCCAAAAAAATATGAAGCATGACTTACAATATGCATTTGAATTTTGCTTTTTTCATCATAAAACCAAATATATCGACAAGTGAAATCAATCACACCTCTCATCACATTTACATTCTAATTCTTTTCATCGTACAATCAATTTTACTAACAAATAATTTAATATCAAATTAAGCAATCACGTCTTTTATGATGTCATCGACAATAGAAAAGATTCACAAATGTTATTTTTACTTATTCAATGTCAAACTTTGCAAATGTTTGTCAATATTGGATTTCAAAAGCATTTTTTATGCGACAAAATAGGTTCGTCAATATCTTCAAAATTATTATTATTATTAATATTCAAGAATTTAACTGAAACATAATAATAAATTTAACAAACAATAATGTTATGTGTATAATTTTTAAAAATATTTTCGTGCCGCGCGTAGCGCGGCTTTGTTACCTAGTTACTATTTATATAAGAGTAGAAAATAGTTTAGTATTAAAAGACTTTTGGATTCTATAAATACGGATGATTAAAGGGTTTTGAGGGTTTGTGAAAGGGGTCTCTCCACTGCTGTACTCTTGTATTATAGGGTTAGGGACGTGCTTGAGTCTAGTTGTCACTGAGCTACTCCATTCTTGTATCACATTTATATTAGTGGACTTACTTTTATAAAGAGGAGTTTCACGTGAAAGAATTTTATTAATTACCTTTGTACTTTTAGCGACGTCGAACATCTGTGGATTTGATCCTAACACAAACAGCTAATTCAGTAACATGTGTAATATCTTGTGATTTTTTTGAATAATAATAATAATAATAAAAGAATGATGGAAAAAAAGATTAAAAAATTATTAAAGACAAGGAATTAAAATTGAATTAGAAAAACGAGTCTAAAATATGGATGAGATTCTAAAAGATATAATATAATTTAATTTAGATGCGAAGAACATTTATTATTTGCACTAAGATTTCAAACTTTGTCAAACTCTCTTCTTATAACTTAACGATTACGACAATGAAAGTGGAGAAATATTAAGTTTATAAAGAAGCAATTGATTTCAATGTCTTACACATACTTAAACTTCTATATAAAGAACTGCACAATAATTTTGATCCTCTAATTACGATGGACTTAGTGCGATCACAGTCTGCACTGGGTTAGCACCACATATGCCCACAAATAGTACAAAAAAAACCAAGGTTTTTTTGAAGTCATTGGCAAGGAGATAAATAATATTGCAGAACACTACAATATACAAGGTTCGATTGGCATTACAACATTGAACACCGTTGTTTCCGGTGAATATCAACCTTTTTCGAACAAAATGCAATGTCCTCAAAGTAGTTCAATGCAAAATTATGCATAACATTTATAAATAAAGATGGTTATAGAGAGAATGAGAGAACAAATCTTGTCCATTCATTTCTCTTTATCCTGTAGTGGCGAAAATCAAATTTTGCACGTTCATGAAAATTATCTATTAGACCTATGTTGGTTAGGCATATTAGAGGAACTATCCTCTGATATATTAGTCCTATTACGAGGATAGGGTTCTAATTTCATAATTATTTTCAGATTACTAATTTCATTTTCTATTTTATAAGAAAATTTATTGTAAAAAGAAGGTTGCTCTTCTTTTATAGCTTCTAAATCCCAAATTAGGCATTTAGTTCCTACTTTATTTCCAAGGGATACCGTATTTCTAGAAGTCTCTAAGAGATGATCTAGATTAGACATGTCAATCATGACATTTCCTGTAATATTAACAAACCATGGTTTATCACTCATGATTCAGATTGATAAATATAACATATCATTTAATCAAAATTGCTTAAATATAAAGAGAGTTTATATCAAATTTGTTGAATAGGGTTTTACCAGACTCCTCCAATAATCTTTATCTGTATAGAGATTATTGAACTTTAAAAAACTTCATTTTCTTGTCTAAATTTTCTGGTTATTATTTTTGGTCTTCAATCCTACGAGAGGCGTTTCCCTTACAGCCTTCTGCCTAGCGGTACTTCTTGTGCTCCAAAGCCGACTCCAGAATAAGTCAAAATATAACTAAGATTTTTAAAGAAAAGACTTTTATTGATCAAGATAATTATACAGATACAAACTCATAATGGGTTTGTTTACACTCACAACCCCGAAGGTTTACACTCACAATCCCGAAGGGTTTTATTCACTCATTCTAAACTCTTTGAATGCCTAGTATATAGTGTGTATGCTTTGCTTGATTCAAGATGATTTTATTCTAAACGTAACTCACCTTTTATAAGCTTAAGGTCGAGGATCTGTACAAATATTCTTACGTAACTGCATGCGCAAGATATACATTATTGTCGCACATTCGAGTGAAGAGATAAGATTCCTTATCTTGTTTGTTCTGTGCTTGAAAAGTAGATTCCCTCTTTATTCCTCCATCATTCTTTTTCCTGATGCTTTATCATCTGGGGTAGTGATGGGATTGCAATGTTGACATTCAAGCTGGATGCCAAATTCTTATCTCCTTTTCTTTCTTTTGCAAAAAAGTTCTTGGTGGGAACCAACAGCATCTTTGAGTAACGGCTGTCGTCTGAAGGCTACAATTTTGTAGTAATCTTCTTCGCTTAATCCCTTGTGTGAATAAGATGTCATTAAAGCATAAATCGTTGCAAGGTTAACTTTTAATTTATCTTCCTTCTTAATGCTGAATATTTTATTGATTAAAATCAATAATTTCTACTCAGCAAATTCTCTTAAATCCTTTTTCTCCAGAGTAGGTGTCATGGCTTGACCTGGAGAATAGATTTTTTCTTTTGCAGAACCAACCTGAACGTAATGGAACGGTTGATTGGCTGGACAGTCATATTCTTCTTCATTTCCCCAACAAATAATTGTACTAGTTGTTTTAATGAAGATATCGACTTCTTGACCTTTAAGATAGTTTGTTTTGAATGTCGTAACTGCTTTTCTAAATTCCTTGGGGAATCTAGAGATTTCCAATAGATTATTGGCGGGATAAACTTGAGCTAATAATCCGTACTGATATGCTTCATACACCATCTCTGGGTCGGCATTTTGGATAGAAGTTGAAGTAACTAACATTCTTCTTTGTCTATAGTGAAGAAATGTTCATCAACGAACTCCTTTTTTGTGGCTGTTCTGCGATATTGGTAAAGATAGTTAAACCTCGACTAATGAGTTTCGATGGTATCTTCATCTGTTTCTATCAACGTTGGTTGTTGATTCTTTGGAATAGTCTCTAGCACTGTCTTGCTCGAGGATTCTTTCTTTTGAGTGACTACACCTGCATAAGTTGGCTGTAATGCTTCTACAGAACTTATCAACTCGAGTGGTGCTTTAAACTCTTGATTAGTACAGATATTTGTTGCAACTCTTGCTTTAGCGAAAGATTTATACTTTTTGTGCTTGACATTAGAGAAACCTTTAACTGCTTTCTCTGCTATCTCCCATGTGGTGTAATATATTCCTGCATTAGGACCATTGAACACAACATAATAGGCTTTAGAGCCTTTACATCCGGATGGGACAACTGAAATTTGACTTTCAGTCTTGTTAGGGATTTGAATTCCCCCGTTAGGTCTTAAACTTAAATTTGAGGGTTTAACTAACGTTAAAGAGGTCTGTACCTCATTCTGAATTTTTGGCAAATTCACAGCCTTCAACGGATTTGTTGAATCTTTACCTGGAGCCGTTTGCTCAGAATTAGCCTCATCTTGTTTCATTTCTAAAGAAGGTGATGAAATGACCTTTTGTCAGGAATTTCATTTTTCCCTACATTTTGGCTTTTCAGCAAAACCACACCTTTCAACGGTGTTGATATGTCTTTACCATCTTCCGTTTGAGATGGACTAGATCCTACTTTGCTTGTTTCCAAGGAAGGTGTAGAAATAACCTTTTGTTGTTCAGGAAGAGAGTACTTTCTTACAAATTTTAGCTCAGATTGAACTATATGATATTCATCGTTGAGAAGCTGGATCTTCTTCCAAGAGAATGGATTTCTTCAATTCTAACGGTTCTATGGAAGAGTCCATAAATTTATCTCAGAGAGGAAGAGATTTGTTCTATTGAAGGATCTTTATAGAGGATGTTTATGTTTGGTGTGATATCCAATTTGTTGAATTCCTCTTCTATTTATAGGCCTAGAATGCCTTGGATACCTGCAATAAGATGTGACATAAACCTGTAGAGTTTTCTGTGCCATACCTTTTACTTTTGTTGATATTCTTTGGTCAAGAAGTCGGCTAGACAATTATCAACTCCATCAAGGTGTTCAACCTTGAAGGTGTATCTGGAAAACCACTGCTGCCAACGCACAAGTCTTCCTTGCATGTTATCTCCTTCGATCTTTAATTTAAGGAAATAAGTAAAATTCTTATTATCTATCCTGACAAGAAATTCAACAGGAGTTAGATAAATAGAGAATTTTGTAATAGCTCTTTTGACTGCCAAGTATTCTTTCTCATGAGAATGATATCTTGTTTCCGCGTCTTTAAAGCTTCCTGATGCATATCGACATATCAATTCCTTCTTGTCAGAATCAACTGCTTTGAGAACTCCTCCCCAATGTTTATCAGAGGCATCCATCTCTACGATAAGCTTGTATTCTGGCTCTGGATGATATACCTAAAAACCTTTGCAACTGTTTTCTGTCTTCAATCTGATCTGGAAACTTATGAATATGTTCCAAAATATGATTCTGAGGACAGTGAGTTCCTTTATTAATTTCTAATTCTAAGAAATTAATATTTGTCTTGAAGAGCCGTGCCTTTTTCTTGGTAGGATTATACCAAGAGTTTCACATTTCTTTAGTACTACCGCCAGATGTCTGAGATGTTCATGTTCATTGTTAGAGAATACAAGAATATCATCTACATAAATGCAACAAAACTTTTCAAAAGATCTAAATGTGTTTTGCATATGTCTTTAAAATATTGATGGAGCTTGTTTGAAACCAAATGTTAACACTCCACTGGTAATGTCCTTGGGAACATGTGAATGCTGTCAATAGTTATGATTCTTCATCTAACAGTACCTGCCAGAATCCTAATTTATAGTCTAGTGAGCTAAACATTTTCTTACCTCTTATAAGGGTTAATAAACTATCCTTATTTGGTAAGTTATGACCATCTCCTATAGTAAGATCATTCATCTTTTTATAGTTGACAACCATTCTTTTCTTGTCTCGTCGTTTTACAGCTTCGTTTTCAACAAAATTGTAGCCTTCAGACGATAGTTGTTACTCAAAGATGCTGTTGGTTCCCACCAAGACCTCTTTTGCAAAAGAAAGCAAAAAGAGAAAAGAAAATTTGGCATCCAGCTTGAATGTCAACATTGCAATCCTAGCACTACCCCAGATGATAAAGCATCAGGAAAAAGAGTGATGGAGGAATAAAGAAGAGAGAATCTACTTTTCAAGCACAGAACAGACAAGATAATTAAGGAATCTTATCTCTTCACTCAAATGTGCGACAATAATGTATATATTGCGCATGCAGTTACGTAAGAATATTTGTACAAATCCTCGATCTTAAGCTTATAAAAGGCGAGTTACGTTTAGAATAAAATCATCTTGAATCAAGCAGAGCATACAAACTATATACTAGGCATTCAAAGAGTTTAGAATGAGTGAGTAAAACCCTTCGGGGTTGTGAGTGTAAACAGGTTCATAATGAGTCTGTATCTGTATAATTATAATGATCAATAAAAAGTCTTTTTCAAAAAAAATTCTTAGTTATATTTTGACTTACTCTGGAGTCCGCTTTGGAGCACAGGAAGTACCGCTTATAAGATTTAGACAAGAAAAGGAAGTTTTTTAAAGATCAATAATCTTTATACAGATAAAGATCATTGGAGTAGTCTGGTAAATCTCATGACCTTATTCAACAAATTTTATATAAACTCTCTTTATATTTAAGCAATTTTGATTAAATGATATGCTACATTTATCAATCTGAATCATGAGTGATTAACCATGATTTGTTAATATTAAAGAAAATGCCATAATTGACATGTCTAACCTAAAATATGTAGATCATCTCTTAGAGACTTCTAGAAATACTGTTTCCCCTGGAAATCAAGCAGGAACTAAATGCATAATTTAGGATTTAGATCTATAAAAGAAGAGCAACCTTCGTTTTACAATAAACTTTCTTATAAAATAGAAAATAAATTAGTAATCTGAAAAGAAATATGAAATTAGAACTCTATCCTCGTAATAGGACTAATATATCAGAGGATGTTCCTCTAGTATGCCACACCAACATAGGTCTAATAGATAACTATCATGAACGGTTAGAATTTGATCCTAGCCACTACAGGACAAAGAGAAATGAATGGACAAGATTTGTTCTCTCGTTCTCTTTATAACCATGTTCTCCTTGGATCGCTACCCTATATATATATATATATATATATATATATATATACAAAAGTTATAGTATGTATTAATAAAAGACATAGGTAGAGATGTGATCATTGTTTACTTGTTGACACAACAATATCAAGTTTTTGTCTTGTCCTTTCTTCACATCTTTTTTTTGCTCCTTTGGCTCCATTCTTCTGTAGCTTCTGCATATCGTTCACGACGTCTCTTGTTACGTTCAAATTTTTGTTTTTCATTTGTAGATCTTAATCTGGTGGACAAATCATAAATCAATTTTTAGGTTTTATCTATGTCTTGAAAAGTTTGTCTAATGATATTTTAATATCCGAATATTTTGACAACCTATTTTTACAGATTCTCTTAAGTATTTTATTAAAAATATTTATTATTTAAAATAGTATTCATATGTCATTTTCACGACAAAACAAGATTTTATTAATTAATTTGTTAAAAAATATAATTATTTAAAATATCTTACTTGTTCAAACAAATCATTTCTACAAGTAGACGAGATATTCTTATGTGTTTTTTTTAAAAGCTATCAATGATTAATAATCATTTCTTGAGATTATATTAAGTGTTTTCTTAAAATTTGAGAATCATTAAAATGTTATATATATTCTACCACATTCTAATTTTATTAAATTGCAACAAATTCGATCATTTTGTATTACAAAATATTTTTTGTTTACAAAAAATATATATAAATTTATTGTTATGATATTGTTTTTGTTTTCAAAGTAATTAATATGAATATTCAAGATTCAAGAATGCGTGCCAGTATAAATTTTTAAATTGTTTTAATTATGGTAAATTAAGATCTATTTCCACATTATAGCATTGCTCCTTTAGCAATAAAAATGAAGTTAATTCTTTTCAATTAATAACTAAATTATCTAAGCCATCAAATCAAAACAATATCAATGGATATAGAAGTGGTCTCTCGGTTCTCTCACTACCCTAGGTACTCAAATGAGAATTAAATGAGAATTGGTGATTTACATCATTCATGTTAGTAACTTGACTGTTTATTATTGCAACTGTCACGGCACCGCCCCCTCCAACGACCCCTTCCGACAATTGCCTACAACCCCCCTCCCCCCTAAAAAAAAATCACCACCAGTTCAATTATGATTTTCGTAAATTATTGGTGTTTTTATAGGATGGATGAAGGCGACTATCGAAAGCATGGTTAAAATGTGATGGTTGATGTGAGAAGTAGATGGTAATAAGATAATTGTAATGATAAACAATCAAATCACCAACATAAATGATATAAATTATCGTATCACATATAGTTCTTATTTGAGTAAGGCAAGGTATTTTAACTTAAATATCCTTAGTTATTTTTTATTTAGCTTCTATTTTCTTTTATAATTACAGGCAATTCTATTTTATAATTACTAACAACTAATTAATTATCTTTTTTATTTAAAACACATTACATTTTCAATCTTTTTTAACTAGAATCTCTCATTTCCCAAAAATATCATGAGTCATTCTATTTAATAAAATAAAATAATAATATTATAATTAATAATAACTAACTGAATTATAATCTCTACTTTCCCAAAAATATCATGAATCTTTCTATTTAATTAAATAAAATATTAATATTATAATTACTAATAACTTACTAATTACCTTTTTAAGCTAAAACACAATATTTTCTAACTAAAATCTCTCATTTTCTAAAAAAATGATGAGCTACATATATCCATACTATTATATTAAAACCGAAATATTAAAAATTTTGTCAAAATTATTCGATATTTGTATATTGTAAACCAAACTGATGAAAACCCAAACTTTCGCCTTTGAACAATTTGGTTCGATCAATTCGGATGAATTCAAAAAAGAATGCTTAACCCTGCGGAACTCCTTGCTAATTTGTTTGAAAAGCATTCTTCCTACATTTTGGAAAGATTTGTGAAAAGATCAAAAAACAGTTGCTTTTTTGAAAAGTACTTTTGGCCTAAAAACTGTTTTTAGAGAAAGTAGGTCCCCATGCTTTTGAAAAAAAGCTACTTTTCAGCTTTTGCGAAAAGCAGTAGCAGATTTTAACATCAAAACTCATCAAAAACATTATTTTTAATACATTTTTACATCGAAACATGTACATATAAAAAATATTACCAAATAGTCTTCAGCTTTTTATAACACTTTTTTCACCAGCACTTTTTCTAACGGCACAACAATTTTTAACAACAATCCCAAACAGAGCCTAATTCATGAAACATTTAACTATCATGAAATTGATTAATCTCATCAATAGATTCAACAACACAAGTCATCCACATTAAATAATTTATCCAAAAAAATTCAGGAAAAATGCTCATAATAGTAAAATTTCACAATCATGAAAATCACCTTTCAAACAAGCATACATAAGGAAATACACATCTTTGAGATAAGTCTATAAGAAATAAGTATCAATTAAATGTGTGTTTGAAACTATGTTACCCGGATGCAGCCCGAAATGTCCAACATGGATACGTATCCAAGTGCCAGACACGGCGATATTTTGAAAAAAAAAAAAATACATGTATTTGGCTTAAAATACCCATGTTCGAGTGTTGATGTCCGAGTGTTGAGTGTCTGACACGTGTATTTGAAGCAAAATGAAGAATTGGAATTACATAGGTTTGACAAATATAAGTGTATAAAAGCAGGTCCAATGCAATGCTAAAATATGTGCTATTTCTATAATATAGCATCAATTATTGAACACAACTCTCCAATGCAATGCTATATATGGTTTTAAAATTGAAAAATGTTATCCTTGGTTCTAAACATGTAACCAAATATAGATGTTGCTATAATTGCCACATAAACATGCAAGTGACAAAACGATGAAAATTGAACAAAAAAAGTAACAATGCCGACATATTTGAATCTAAAGTTGATGTAGTTGAAATATAGCTAAATTTAGTACCATTTGGTGTCATTTTAGAACTATGCATTGGATTATAAGTTTTATTTTAACATCAAAAACACTTTTTGATTTCATAATATAGCAATAGCTATACATATTTTACCACTAGCACTAGACATGCTCTAACACGTACTTCAGAGATGTGAACCTCCCAAGAAATTTTCAAATGATTCCTTTGTTAAACTTGTGTAGCATCTCATTCCAAATGATATGTATGTTAAGGTGATTCCCAACTTGAAAATGCAAATTCCGATTGGTATTGAGGGCAAAAACTTTAAATTGTGGTATAATAGGAATAAGAATTGAGGGCATTTGTTGTAGAGATGACAGAAACCTCCGAATCACTTGTCCAACTTGGTAAATCGAGTATAAAGTTTAATATATTTAGAGAACATAAGTAAAGATCATGATAGTAACGAAGTTTCTTTGCCAAGGCTGTTTAGTCTATCTAATCAGCCATGAAGCTTCAACACACTTGCAATTAGGAACGATTTTAGTATTAAAAGAGTATAGCAAAAGCAAAAGCTTGTATTTGAAACATGAGGGTAGATGACTTTGTGAGGATGGACTTCAATAAAGGTCACTGCAAGAAAATGGAGAGTTCCACAACGGCAATCACACCTGCAATGTATTTGATAGATGAACCTACAGGCATCACCATTGAGATATTAAGCTGCATATTCTTTTTCAGCTGGATACAAAAGATGGGGTAGAGAACAAACCTTGCAAGAGTGCCTAAGGAAAAATCAACCGTGACACAACTATCTAGATAACACATCTTTACCGCGTCTAGAAATGCTGTTTCTATCTTTGCAACTTCTCCTTATACACAGCTTATAGACATCATTCACATCATCGATATCAATCTCAACTTCTTTTAGTAATGACCTGGTCTGAGAACTCATGAATCTAGGGATGAAGACGTTAAAGTAATAACGAGTAATGTCGTTCTTGCACTTGGACGAGAAGGATTTCACAGCATTCTGTATGAAATTAGAATTTCTTTTTGCTATCAAGTCAAAGCTTTCTTGTTCCTTCACCGTCCATGACTTGGAAACTTCTTCCCCCATCTCATCAAACATCCAAATGTGAAATAATGGACCAAGATCAGATTGCATAAGGCGCCTTTTTTCAAGAATATGGTGCCTGACACAGTTGGTCGATCCTGGGGAGGCACAGGTGCAGGAGCTTGGCCTCCCTTTACCAACTGCTCTTAAAGTGGTTTTCACATTTTGCCTTTCGATTGGCCACACTTTTGTGCCCAACCACCTTGAGTTATTAGAATCCCTAATTACAGATACCTCACTGGATGGTCCCCGCCATTCAGAAACGTCAGCCTGAAAGTGATGCCCGACTGGAACAGCCATCCTCTCGAACTGATTGCAGAAAAAACTGATCGACATGTTTGATCGTGACGGTCGACAATCATATCTGGATTCCTCCAAGTTTGAGGAATATGAACCGCCCTCCAAATGCAGTGATTCTGGTTCCTGGATATCCATATGTTCAGGACTGACAGGGTTTGAACCATGGACTGATCCAGTAATGTCAACTAAAAGAGATGGCATCCTGTCTGATTGGTACCAATCTTTGGTACTATCCATAATGGAACTTACATTAGGTAGCCTCTTGAAATTATCATCTGATGTCAATAAACTACCTGAACTAGGCGCATTCAGGAGGATTCTTTTGTGCAAGCTTTCAATAGAATTAGTCACAGTATGCACACAAGAGGCGGAAGAGGCTCGCGATAACTGTCCACTTCTACATTTTGCTTCCCTTCGTTTATCGCATAAATTTTGAGCCTCGCGCTTGAAATTATCGTTTAAAAACTGTTGCAGTTTTCGCTTTCTCTGAGGAAGAGATTTGGGAGGAGGGAGCTTAATTTCGAATCGTAAGAACATAAAAGAGATGTACTCAAGTAAAAAAATTTAAAAACTGCTCGCGTTGCACATATTTGTAGTTTATCTTCTAAAACAGATAAAAAAAACCAGAACTAAACTAAATAGACTTACGTCAATCTAGTAGTCATTATAAAGAAGAAAAGACCACGGCACGTACACTATCGCTACTAGTTGCATGATGACTTACTATAACTGAAACAGTTATCACATCAATCGCCGGATATATAAGTACTAATAAACTTAAGTTAAATGTTTAAAGTCCAAGTAAATCAAGGCATGATAAAAAAAATTGAGCAAATGAATGGCATAGGATTAAAGTAGTTGAACGATTTGATGATTATTGAATTAGTGTATATGACTGGAAGAATATGTTGTCTAATTAGATATCGATCATCTCGTATTACTAAATCTTCAAATTTTTCAACTTGACGGGGTTTCTGATACAAGGTTATTCTAATCTCATAACTGAGTCTCAATTAATAAATATGAGTTTGAGAGGGACATAAAAAAAATTGCTATGAATCTGAAAACGCCAATATGCATTGAGTGACCAATTCAATAATTGTGCACAACATGACAAAAGATGTGGAGCACAAAATCAAGAATTTAATTGTTAATTACTTTGTGTCTGATAGTGAAGATAATTTGTTGCAATTAATTTAGTAGTACGGGTATATTAGAATAAGATAATTATTCCTTTCATTAGATATATTTTCATTAGATATAGTACTATCTAATTACTCGATAGTGGCTTTATATTAGAATTAGTTTCCTTTTATTTAAGATCTTACTTGTTCACCGAGTATTAGAAATTTGTTTATGCAATTGTAATCATCATTCATCATCATTATTAAAGTTAATTAATTTTATTGAAAAATGGTTTTGACATAAATCTATAAATTATTTTGTTACCCTCCAATTCACTATAGTAGGCCATTATCCCTTCCTCTACCCTAATTAAAAAACTTGTCCTGCATCAACAAAACTAACAGGTTGGGCATGTAAAGAATGATAGCTAGACAAAAACTGAAAAAAATAATGGAATTTTAACAAATCAAAGATAAGTTTTGGGGGAATTGATGAAAGAAAATCTACTTGGGAGAACTATTAGACTTGCGATTTTCCAGTCAGATTATAGAAGAATTTGTTTATATCGCAACTCCAACAAGCTCAATCTCAAAGTTATAAAGTAATATAAGCAAACAAGTCTAATTTATCTACCTTTTCTTTTTAGAATGTTGCTACATCGGACTTTAGGAGATTTGACGATCTATCTCTTCGGACACCATGTGACTTCATGTCCTCATAGTGGCTACAAATTTAAGTAACATTCAAACCTTTCCCAAATATCTTCTAACTACTACGCTTTTAATTACATGTACTCATGTGATGAGGTACATGAAATGATTCCGTGTTGTGTCCGGGTAAAAGCACATGAAAATACGAAACTACACAACACGAATACCAAGTGTACCAAGTATGAGCTTATGGGCAAATCAGCTTTAATCCTAGTTTTACATAGACTACTCATATCATCCAACGTGAAATGTTATTTTTGAGTTAAGAAAATATTATCCATATATTCTTCGGCCAATAAATGAGGACGCAACAACATAAAAATTATATTTTCTGAATCCAATGTTGTGTAGGTGCTCACAACAAAATTATTTATTTTGTGTGACTGTTTTACAACAACCACAGATTGGTAAAATTTAGGAAGAGTTTGGCCCGATTGTTTTACAATGAACGCAGATTGGTAAAATCTGGGAAGAGTCCGGCCGAGAGAATGTGTTGGGCATGTAAAACATATGTCAACTACACCAAGAGCAATGTTTTATTCAGGTGCAAACTAACAGATATATACATATATAAGAAACTTCTGATTTTGTCTCAAAAGAAAAATTAAGATACTAAACACGAGTTCAAAATGGGGAATGATATGTTTTAGCAGTTTCACTTTTCAGCTTTTAAATCAAATCAACTGGAAACAATAGCATATGCAAAGAGAAATAAGACGAGAAAATAAGAGGCATAATTACCCAGATCTTACCTGTGGAAAATTAGTCAGAGCCATGACTTCTCGTACTCGAAGGGTCTGATCCCACAAAGATCTAATGGAATTGGGGGTTACTCCTGGTTCATCATGATAAAGAGCTAGGGCTTTTAGCTTTGTCAACAATTCTTTTTCTGCATATTTCCCGAAGACATATTTCTCCTTAACAGCCTCATCAACCCCAGGAAAAGAAGCTTTACCCATTTTCTCATCCATGTTACTCATCTTTTACAAACCCGGTGTACCTTGAAACACAAAATCTCAAAATATCAAACCTGAAAAACAGAACATCCAATATCAGTTAAACTTTGAACCATCACATGAGAACACAAAACATAATAACATGTCATCGTGTATCAAACTTAATTTACAAATTCCAATACTGATAAAATCTTTCACTTCCACACATATACACATAACACAAAACCCACAAACCATACAAATATCACCAAATATCAACACAAAGACAGACTAATTCAACACAAATAGGTCTTAATAATAACTCAAAACAACAAAATTTCACCAAATATTAAGTGTGTGTGTGTGTGTATATATATATATATATATATATATATATATATATGGTCTTGTTCTAATAGAAAATAACTTAGAATAGAAACTAGAAACTAAACCTAAATTAAATATTTCAAGCTAATCTAATGACCAAATTAGGGGTACCCCAATACAAAAAACGTTTAAAATTATTGGCTCTATTCAACAAAATAATAATAAAAAAAGGTACTGTTCACGTGATGACGTGGCACGTGAACAGTAACTTTTTTATATTTTTGTTGAATAGAGCCAGGAATTTTATAAGTTTTTTGTGAAGGTGCCCCTAGCGGGGCCATTAAAATAAATGAAATATAATTTATTTAGTGTAGGTTTCTAGTTTCTATTCTAAGGTTGGTTTCTATTTGAACGCTAGCCTATATATATATATATATATATATATATATATATATATATATATATATATATATATATATATATATATATAGTCAGGACAAGGAATAAAATTCTAGTAGATGACCAAGTCTATATAAATCTATTGGTAGGTATTCTTACAAGTCTTCCACCTAACACCTTAAGTTTTATAAAGAACTGATAACTTAACATGCATTGTTGGGAGATCCTAATAAATCCACATGCTAACACCTAACACCTACTAAGAGACACAAATCTCACAGGAGACCCAAATTATCCACAAATTATGTACTCAACACTCTTTTGGTACCATCGACACTCTCAGTGGAACACCCGAACAATCTTCCAAACTTAAACATTGTGTACCAAAGTTTTCGGTTCAAAAAATGAAGACAAGAGAAGGTGAAAGAAGCAACAAAAAATAAAAAACAATCTGTTGCGTGCTCCGATTTTTATAGTAAATTGGGGGAGAAAGTAATGCAAAAAAATTTGGATATCATTGAAAAGGATGGGTAAGAGTTTCTCTTACATCCCGTTCCACTTTTGGGAGTAAATATTTGGGGAGAAAGTCTCCTTTTCTGAGAAAACTTGAGGACCACAACTCGGAAAGAAAATTGGTCTCCCTCACTTTGCTTCTCACTCCTTTTTCGAAATTGAAAGCACAACATAAGAAACACAAATGCATAATCCGTTTAACAAACAAAGATGTGCAAAATAATTGGGGGTAATTGATTCAAGTTGGAGTGTTCTAACTCAATAACTGAGTCTGACACATAAAACTGAGCTCTGATACCATGTTAAATAATCAACTCGACCAAAATCTAAAGTGATTAGTTGAAACCAGATCTTGTACTAAAAGACCCACAATTATGTTTCATCACATATGCCTATCAAACATAAACCCAACTCAAAGTCATCGAAAAACTAACCCACAATCAGAATCAGCTATAGATGAAGTATAGTGACACAAACGTAAACTTAAAATGAGGTAATAATCAAAACCCAACTCCTGAAATTGAGATTCAGTAATAATAAACGAAGAAATGAAGTATACTTTTAAGGGGGAAAAAAGATAACATAGACTTGTAAATTAAAAGAAAAACAAAGTTGGCAAAACTCACAAGCAATAAAAGCGAAGGGTATGGATTGTGAATGGTTGAATAAAGTCCATTCATAATCGATGAGTATCTACGAGCAAGTATAGATTTATGTTTATATGTACAGAGATGTATATGTATATATATACACATAAAGGGAGAAAGAGTTGTAGTTGTGAGAGAGAGAGTGTGTGGGGAGAGAGAGGAAAGCGTGTGTTGGGTATGTTTTTAAAAATATTTTATCTATTAATGGTTTCGATTGATTTATAAAATTCGATCAAATTTTAAATTTATTTTAAATTAATACATTAAGCTTATTTATTATTATTATATTTTTGAAATATATTCGATTAATGATTCTTGATTAATTTTCTTTTAATTAATTAATTCTTGAAGTCAAATTCCCATTTTCCACAACGTAATTTATTCATTTGTTTGTGTAAACTACACTTTAGTTATAGTATAGTGCAAATAAACATTACAAAAATGAGTTATTTGCCAAAAAAATCATTCAACTTTTATTCGATTTGCAAAATAATTATTATGATTTTTCACTCACACTTTTAACTATTGATCTTTTAAAAATCATGCAAAAACTATATTACAAAATTAATCATGATTAAATTAGGTTGACGTGGCAAATTAATCACTTCGGTGATTAGTCCATATGTGACGGACTTGAATAATTATTTTTTGTTAATTTATCAAAATAGCCATTGCACAAATAAATATGTGTTAATATAATCTTTATATTAATTTTTATATTTCTTAATATAATCTTTGTCTTAATTTATATATTTCTTTAAACTGACATATTCATTGAACTCTAAATTGATTTACAAAAATAATACATTCAAAACCAGATTAACCAGACAAAATAGTACTACATAGTAGTCATGACATAAATTGATCCTTTAATTACATAAATTTCTTCAAATATAGCCAACAAAAAGTATTTTAGTTTCTAATTTAAAAACTTACAAGAGAATGGGAGAATGGAGAGAGAATGACCGATAAGTGAAGGAAAACCCAATAAGTTTTTTAGTTTATTTGTTAATTTGGGAATTTTTGTTACGTTATATTGAAGTATGTATTTTTTAAAATGTTGAAGTGTATTTTTTGTTACGTCACATTGGAATTTTTGTTTTTGCCACGTGAGCTTTGAGTTGGCAATGATATGTGTTGTGCCCAAAATCTCCATGGGCTAGATTTAGGCCCATTAAGCTATAGGGTCCAATCTATATGAGGCATAAGATAGATCCAGTACAAGATATGAATACTAGACATGAAGAAATGAGCACTCACTAAGTAGACAGTCAAGAAGCTACAAGTATTATAAGGTTCCTGATGAACCGGAAGCTGAGTAGATTACGAATGGACCAGGTTCCTCCCTGCAGAAGAGTTCAAGACAGCCTAGCAGCAGTAGTGAAGACAGCAAGAGCATATGGGAACCACAAAGAGGCTCCCCGAACTAATATATTTGTTATTTGTGCAGGTACAGTTTCCTGTAGAGAGGTTCCTGAGAAACAGGTTCCTAGACAGAGGTTCCTGAGAACCAGGTTCCGAAATATAGGTTCCTGAGCACCAGGTTCCTGAGACATAGGTTCCTGAGCACCAGGTTCCTGAGCGTAACCAATCAGAAAGAGACCGAATTATTATTGGAGTGTAATTCTAGGGCGCAGTTGATCCTAGAATGCCTCTAATAGACATGAGAATTATAGTAGGGTACGAACTCGAGTTCTACTCTACTTAGCCAACTAGTTCATGAAAGGCTCTAAAGGAACCTGAGTCCTACACGAATTAGACAACCAAATACAGCTGGTCAAGCAGAATCAGCTTCGCATTAGAACTACGTGAGCTTGATCCCTATATAAACAAGGGTACGTAGGCACCTTGAGGGAACGGCTACAGATCTCGCTAATGGAACCTGCGATGATTCTCGTAACCTCTCAAGCTCAGCTCACCCCCACCAACAAATCACACCCAAATCACCAAAAAATAGCCAATTACATGTGTTACACTTGTAAATTCCAGTGGGCCTCCGAAAATCACGTTGATTACGAAAATCCTCCATCAACAATATGGCAAACAGGTGTCAAGCCAGGTTTCTAGTTAACTACGATTAAATTTTTCATGATCTATAAAAGGTCGATGGTTAAAAGTGTGAGTAAAAAATAATAATGATTATGTTGCAAATTGGAGAAAACTTGAATGAGTTTTTTGACATATAGCTCTTACAAAAGTCAAAAACACTAATTTGCAAAATCCGACTATGGTTATGGTTGGATGTATAAATTTGTGATTTTGTTGATATACTTTTACGGTGTATAGTTATAAACATTAAATTTTTAGGAAAATTTCTCAATGATTATAAATAAATGTTGACTTAAAAGGGTGATAGACAAAAATACCCGTTTTTTAGGTAACAGTAACAAAAATACCTGTTTTCAGAATTTTTGACAAAAATACCCGGTGGAATACGCATTTGTCAAATGGGTATCTTGGATACGCATTTGTCAAATGCGTATCCTTTACATTTTTTTAAATTCTCCTTGGTTTTCTTCCGGTTTGTATCAAGCACATGGCTCTCACAATTTTCCAAGGCAAGTGGACTCTGCATGTCTCCTGTGCATGTCCCCTGAAAGGCTGCAACAACCACGTGTGTCAGAGAGAGAGTACTATTTTCTAACAAATGCGCATTTATATAATGCGTATCCTTCTATTACCCAATCATATCATGCGTATTACTCAGAAAATATGAAGGATAAGCATTTGTCAAATGCGTATCTCAAATACTCATTTGACTAATGCGTATTGAAACGGGTATTTTTGTCAGTTTTTTCAAAATTGGGTAATTTCGTTACTATGACTTAAAAAACAGGTATTTTTGTCATTTTTTCGACTTAAAATAGCTCTTGAAGATGGTATTAAGCTAAATTAATAATGGAAAAAAATCAATGTTGATTTGTGAATTTATTAAATTTTTAAATATTTTATTATTTGTATGTAAATATTATAATTTTGAATTTATTTTTATTTTCATTTTCACTCTTTCAATAATGCTTTTAATTTATTTGATATCATTGGTAAAAAATTATTATATCTTCAGTCATATTAATTGATTACATGTGTTCCTTTTATATTTATAAAAATATTTTAATTTTATTAGTGAAAGTTTTTTTTAATAATTCTTATTTATAATTTATTTATATTAACTGAAATTAACATATGTAATGTTTAATTATCTTTGTTATTTTTTTCACTTTTAATATTTATTTTTCTAGCTAATACTTGATGATCGATTATGTCATGTTAAACCTCATATACTATTACACCACTTTTACTACATCACACAAAACTTGATGATGACTAATAATCCTCATGCACTTTGTGCAACTTTGACGATAAGTACCCTCCTAAACTAGAATTTTGTGAAACATACAACTATATCATTAATCCTCTTACGATAATATTTTGTAGCTATCTTCGTAAACTAGCACTTTATGAAACTTACAATCATATCACATCAATTATATTAACACTTTGTAGAATTTTTCTACACCAACTAGTTATATAGATATAAACTTAGCAAATTAAAGTTAACTAATCATATACCAGACAAAGATTGTTGTAAGTAACTATGTATAGGAATAAAAGGTCAAAATATTTGATAAAATAAAAAATAATGTAAATTCATATAAGAAATTGCTAGAATCATATAAAACGTAAAATTTTATAAAAGTAAAATTGTACTTTACCAACTGTCACAAAACTGTCTTTCTATCTCGAATATCGCGCTTGTGATGCCTAATTAACGCCCAATGATGTTTACCTATTTCAGGCCGATCGTCGCTTACACCAAAGTTAGATCTAGAATGGACAAATAATATATGTAGATGATTGAATATAAACAACGAACACAATTATTTGGGAACCACCCGTATCTTTTATTGTTTCATTATAACCCAAAAGTTGTAGGCGTTCGCTTGTTTACAATAATTATAACTATTTGCCCTAACAATCTGTTCCTATCACTAAATTGCTCTCAAGCATCTGATTCTCTCCATATTCTCTCCTCAATAATCATGTCATTCAACTTCTCTTTTGATGGACATTCTTACATCAAGTGAGGCTCATTGTATATAAATAGCCTCTAATTTTTACCTAATGTTTATCACCCTTAGATTTTTCCAAGCCACCACAATTTCACAAATTTACAATTCTCTTTATAATCTATAATTCTAAACATTAAGTCATGTCCACACACACACACAAATGAATATAATATACAATAGGTTTACACATAAAGAACAAGACAAAAACCCATTGTTTATTACAATGATCAAGAAAGATCTTTAAATTTTCAATTGATAAGGTATATGTGCACACATATAGATATAAACATTATAGAGTTATATATAAATTACGAAAATAAAGAAAAATACCTTATATTATGATGATTAAAAGAGATCTTCAATTCTTCAATTGATATGTTGAGATCTTGAAAAGTTTTGCTTCAAAGAGATTTTTTTTGTATGATAGTATAAGGGCACAATATATAGGTGAAGAAAGGATTCAATATAAACTAGATTTTAAAATATTTAATCTCAACCATTCACACAAAATATAGATATTTTTTTAGGTAGATGGTCTTTTTAGGCCCATTAGAGATGTCATTGTATTTAAAAATTTAGAGAATAAGGAATCTAAGACACATCTTAGGTAATTTTCTAAGATTTTAGTACAAACAATTAGAATATCATTAAAATTTTGAATGAACCCTGATTTTACAAAAATACATATCCCATGTTTGCATATAAGGTTCCCTAATCTCAATAATTTATATGTTACTCATTGCTAGATCCAGTTTGGTATTGTTGTTGCAGACATCAGCAACAGTTTTTTTCCTGAAAAGCCTTAAGCTACTTTCAGAAAGCGGGTTACTTCATACTTTTGGAAAAAAAATGATTTTCAACTTTTGCGACTAGTAATTATTGATTCCAACATAAAAACATCCACAAAAACATCATTTTTTTACATTATACTCCAAAATGTGCAAATTTCAAAAATATTACCAAATAGTTATCTGGTTTTCAAAACAACGCTTATTTTGTTAGCACTTTTTCTAACAACTCAACAATTTTTAATAGCAATCTGAAATAGAGTCTAAGTTGAGTATCCATATTTAGATTTAGATTATATTTTTTTAATAGAACTTGACCCATTATATAATTTATTTTTGTAATTTTGTATCCATGTCGAGGTTAGTATTTGTTTCATATAATTATTTTAATCCATCTTTAATTAATAATAATATATTTGAATTCATTCTTCTATTATCTTTTGTAATATTTATGGAAATCCTAATAGATTATTTGAGCAATATTTAAATTATATCCTTATATATAATAAGCGTAAAAGGGATCTTATTCATAATTTTGATAACTGTACTACCAAAATAATCTCAACCATCGAATCTAATATTTTTAAAAATAGACGATCAAGATTATATCATATTAAAAAAGAAAATTATAATCTAAATAGAATATAATTAGAAAAGTTTGCATTAGAAGCGAATTTTATAAAGAAAATTATAATCTGAAAATGATATAATTAAAAAATGTTGTATTATAATTGAATTTTATTTATTTTTTTATTAGTATTAAAAAATTCATATTCACTATATGGGCTCTATCTTGAGATCTAGAAATACAATTTTACAATACATACGAAACTCATACAATTATCTTTAATTTAGTAATGATTTAATAATTATTATTAAAATGGAAACACTCAGAATCTCAAAAAAAAAAAATTAATTACGAATTTTTGCATTAATCCTATTCAATCTAGAAGTTTAACATTGATAATGCTATTCAATGTGGAAAACCTATTTATATATTTATTTAAATCATTGACATACACCTCTTCGTATTTCAACAAATACACTTTTTAGTTTAACATATTAAAATATAAAATATTTTTTTATGCTAGATCCAACAGTTTTTATCTATTTACTTTAAGATCTAACGATTCTTATTTATTTTGTCGTACAGGGGACCAGACTACTGATCAAAGTTTTGGAGAAAATCTTTCATACACTTTTTATTTAAATTGTATTTAATTGTTAGTAGAACTATTTTCAAATAATAATATGGGTATTTTGATTATCGAAACGAATTATAAGTATAATTCATAAATTGAATAAAAATTTCAACGTAAAAAATTGTCAGTTTCTTATCTATTTTTTTCCACGTAGGTTTAATTGGAAAATAATTGTTAAATCATCATTAAATTAAAAATTATTTTGTTAATTTTACGTGGGCTATAAAATCGTACAAATCAAATTTGAAGAATTCAAGATAAAGTACAAATATTAAATCGAATATGTAAAATCTTATAAAAATCAATAATTTAATAACAATTTGATATATAAATTAATAACATATAATATAATTATAAATATTAAAAAAGTAACTGTGCGTTGCACGAGTTATAAGCTAGTTTTGATAAATTCATTAATGCAATTTATCATACAAAATTTAATATCTTTTTGATAGTATTAAATCCAAAACTCAAATAGTTACTAAAAAAGATCTTGAAATAGTAATATTGGTTCTTTCACAAATATATATTATTAATTTAAAATTTAATATAATAAGATAATTTAAATTTTGTTATTATCATACATTGTACTAATTATTTTTTATCATATATATATATATATATATATAGAGGTGCTCAAATGAGACCCCTCTTATAATGAAACTCTCTCTTATAATGAGTCCCCCTCATATTTTATCTATTCTAAAAGGCCCCGCCAGGGACACCATGTAATAACCCTAACTTTAGCAATGCTACAGTGATCACATGAATAGTAAATTTCGAGGATTTAGAGAAATGGTATGTAAGCACTCTATACTTGAAACAGAAAATGAGTAAACAGAAACCATATTAGTGATACACTATAAAAATAAGTGACTCGAAATGATGATAGATTTCAGAAATTCCTGAATATGGATTTTGAGGATTTTGATTTCGAATAAGCTTCTGTTGGATATTAAGGAGCATGGAAATATTGAAGGAAATTATATATTGAGGAATTAGTGAATTAGGGTAAACTAAGGGATTATTAAGTTAGGGAAATACCAAAGGAATTTGGATGGTTAAATGGTTTCAGAACCACTGAGATAATGAGGTATATTCGAAACGAATCACAATTAGACGAGTATGGAAACCAAACAACCAAGATTAGTAATATAACAAGGATATATATATCACATTACCATTTACCAAGATTGCTAGCATTATACTTAGAAAAGAAAAACAAAAAAAAAGATTATGAGGTCATTAGGTTGATGTCATCATCCACTAACTTGTTTTAAGGGGCAAATTAGTACTTTGGCATGGTTTTAACCACAAATATCTTACAAGCTTCCACAAGACTCTAGATTAACAAGTAATTAGCCAAGATAAGATCAAACAAACACAAAAATCTTCTCCCATCTTCATCTTTACTCCATTCGGCAAAAAAGAAAAAAAAAGAAGAAAATAAAAATCAAAACTCATGTTTTAGCCAACAACAAATCAAGAGGAAATTCATGGAGGATCTTGGAGGATAGATTAAGGCAAGCACAAAGTTTCAAGACCAACCATCATCATTTACATAGGTAATAAATTGATCAAAGTTGATGGATGAATAGTGATGAATAGTAGTTTTCAAGAACTAACATTGTTTTTATGGTTTCTTTAGTTGATTCAAGCTAGTATAAGGTTGTTTAAGGCTATCCCAAGGATTGTTAAGTGTTGTCAAAGCTTCAAGAAGGTATAAATGTCCTTACCCTTTCTTATTTATGATGGATATTGATTTGGTTAGTGATTAAGTGGTATAAATGTTAAGATCATGATGTTATATGTGTTTGTAAGTGATTAAAGTTGAATATGGAAAGGAGTATGTGCTTGTAACCATGGTTGGTAAGATGACCACATGGTGTAGGTGATGGTGTATAAGGTGGATGATTGATTTGGAGGAGTTGGATTTTGGAAAGTATGAAAATATAGCCGTTATAATGCCCGATTTTCGTTAAACCAAATACATGCCCTGTTTTTGGCACCCATAGTCACACGGTAGGTTTCTGTCCAGAGCACCGACTGATCATGAAAGGATACAGCTTAGTTCATAGATTGTTTTGATATAAGGTGCGTTAAAATCTGATGAACGGTTTAGGAGAAAAGTCAGTTTTAGTGAAAGACATTCGAAAACCGAGAAAACGTAATTGTGTCAACTTTGAGGCTAAAATTACCATACCTATACATTTTTAAAAGTCACGAAATTTTGGGATATGGTATTAGTGTGGTCAGAGAACCATTACCAATTGACCTTACATTAAAATTTGAAATCTATAATTTATAAGAATTTTTACAGTCAAGTGTGGTTATTAAGGGAAATGGTGGAATACACTAAAACTTTAATTGAGTTTAAAAAGGGTTAAGTTCTTGGAACTTTTGGTACGTAAAAGTTATGTCAAACATATGTTATGAGTCAAGGGTGTTATTGTGTTAGGTCCGGAATAACGTAGAAGGGGGGTTGAATACGTTATTTAAAAATATTTCGATTTTTGATGTGGATATGAAATCAAAAATACTAAATCGAAATAACACAATTGTGTGGGAAATATCTTTTAATAGATAAAACCCGGAGGTTTGTTACACAATCTAATCCTACGGATCAGTTACAAAATCAAACACTCCTAGGATAGTTTAGGCACGAGGACCTTCTACCCGACACTTCCTGAAAGCGGGCTAAGCCGGCTTTCCTACTAGATGGACTGTCTAGCAGCTTACACAGAGAAGATATAAGAGAGAGAAGAGAAAGTTGTGTGTTGAGGTGTGTTTTAAAATGAAATACAACAGGCCTATTTATAGGTTATAGAAAGTCACTATGCAGTTAATATACGTAACTGATTACGTATATTTAAACTGATGTTTTTCAAACCTGCCTACTGTCTGCAAACTCAATTTCAACACACTGCTTTTTCAATTTCAAAGTCTTACTTTGAATTTTTAATTCATGTGGGCCCCACATGTTTCTTACTTTAATGAATAGTTCTTTTGGGTACTATTCACATGAATAGTAACTTCGGTTACTATTCACCCGGTGTAAATAGTGATTTCGGTGAATAGTAATTCCGGTGTGAATAGTGATTTCGGTTACTATTCATGTGAATAGTGATTTTGGTTACTATTCATTTTCCTCTTATTTTTGACATCCTTAAATATTCAGCTTCTGAAATGGAGGATATCAACACTGCTCTCAATCATACCTCTTTAACAGTTTTTCTGAGTTAGATTAGGGATGGGCATCGGGGCATCGGGGCACTTCGGGGCCGGGGAGTGCTATCCCCGCCCCCATCCCCGAATTCAAACCCGATCCTCGTCCCCGGCCCGATCCCCGTCGGGGATTATTTTTTATTCCCCGTCCCCGGCCCGAACGGGTAACGGGGATCCCCGCGGGGAATCGGGGAATTTCATTTTAAACAATAAATAATATTTAAATAATATTAAACATTAACTATAGTTTGAAATAATTTTTTCTTGTGATATATAGCGAAATTAGCAACTATAACTAGATTACATGTTAAGATAAAAAAATATTACTTAAATAAACAATTATAAATAACATGG
This sequence comes from Kitagawia praeruptora, assembly GCA_037693485.1. NCBI lineage: Eukaryota > Viridiplantae > Streptophyta > Magnoliopsida > Apiales > Apiaceae > Kitagawia > Kitagawia praeruptora. The sequence continues at coordinate 42,760,762 of CM075351.1, forward strand.
AAATGAAGTTATTTAACTACTAGAAAGACAAACATATAAGATTAAAATATCATTTTGTTTCCAATATAAAGTATTGGAAATTCGTATATATTAATATATGATTAATAATATATATAGTTATATATATTTTAATGTGGTGAAATCGAGTCGGGGATTGAGAATCGGGGCGGGGTTCGGGGATCGGGCCGGGGAGACCTAGAATCCCGTCCCCGGCCCGCTCCCCGCTTTTTTTTTGAAAATTGTCCCCGCTCCCCGGCCCGTCCCCGAAAAAATCCCCGATTCCCCGCCCCGTTCGGTGCGGGGAACGGATCGGGATCGGGCGGGCCGGGGTGAATGCCCATCCCTAAGTTAGATACTTCGATTCCTTTGTGAAGATGTTGACGCCTAGTGCAACTGGTCTGGTTCACAGACGACTAACATTCACTCGTGGTCTTCATATCATGTCTTTTAAGAATACTGCCAAGAATTATGCAACCATAAAAACTTTATTACTGGAATCTTTTGGTCCTTCAACTGAATCATCTGTACATCTTATTTTGTCACTGAGGCTTGATCATTTTAATGAACTTCTTTCAGCGACTTGATCCTTGTTGGTGCCTGATCTTCAAATTTCACGATCCCTGTATAGAGTTTATTATTTATCTTTTATCCTAGTTGAGTTATATATGTCCTCTATTACATATTACATTTTTATGCTTTACAATCTCCCCCTATTTGATTGTCAGGGTTTGACAAACAAATTCCTAGAGGATAACTCAACTGATACAACAAAAAATAAAATACAAAGATAAATAATATAAAAGTACATTCTGGATCATATATTCATTTTCCAGATTTCCAAGTGCAAGACAATTGTTCCTCTAGACTGAACATATCTTCAAGTTTTCCTTTGCTTTCTTTTCACATAGCACTAATACTCCCATCAGCTTTTCCTTTCCCAAAATAACGTTAATTCCGTGTCAACAACCTTTTCTTTGCCCTTACGCCTAGTAGATTTTTCTTGGTCATCCACATTCTCCCCCTCAGTTGGGTTATCCTTCAGAGTAGTAGGATGTGGAGTTGGTAATTTAGACGAAGATGGTTTTGCCAAGGAGTTAATTGCATGACTAAACTGGGCTGCCATGGAACTTAATTGAACCTGGAATGCATCATGTTGAATAAGTTGCAAATTTTTGATTTCTGCAATGGACTTACAGATATTTGGCAACTCTTTCTCCAATTTTTGGACCCGTGTAATGAGTCTGCTGTATTCCTTTCTGGTTATAGGTGCATGTGGTTGAGTAGGTTGTTCACTCATACGTTCTGCTGGTGTTTCGCTCAACACTCTATATACACTCGGTTTAGTGGTTTGGGTTATACTTACATGTTCTGTTGGTGTTTCCCTCAACTCTCCTCTAGAGCTTCCACCGATATGTGTACCTGCAAATGAAATCATCCTAGCCCCTTTTTCAGAGGTCACGGATGGTGCAATGAAAGTTCGTGAGCTTCCGTCCTCGCGTGAAGCGAGTTGCCGAGTGCCGACCACTGGTAAAGAGTGGTAAATCTCGAAAGAGATCCAGAGATTTTCTTTCTGGGAGGTTAAACTTGAATCGATTAAATGGCACAAAACCCAAGTTTCCCTCGTACGTCTGTGAAGACATTTGGTTCATAAAAGAACCTCCTACCGATGGATCTTTCCGTAAAATGGAAGATTCACCAGCAGTTATTGAGGTAGTTAATTCCACCTCGGATACCTATGAAAGCATTTGATCTTTAGAAAGATCATCAACCACTCTTATGTTCCGTGAAATGGAACTCAAGATAGTTGCTCCCGTCAATTCAACCTTATTTACATTTTCACTCATTGGATAAGAAAGAATTGTTTCACTAACAGTTGCCGTTACCTCAGGTTTATTGGGTTTACCCCGTTTAGAATGAGGTAGAGCGGCTGATGTAACTAACTCCTTATGTGGTGCTGCTGAGGCACTATCTCCCTCAATAATGTGAATGACTGGTCGTTTAAGTGACAAATGAGGTGTAGGAGTTTGTTGTGTTTGTGTTTGCATTTGTAGAATGGGCTCTTCGACCTGTGTTAGAGTCGGTGGGATTTCCTGCTCTTGGTCGGGTAAGATGGCCACTGGGGGCTGTAGAAACTGTATTTCCTGTGACACAATAGGGAATACAGAGGTTGGAATAGCAGGGATTGAAATATTACCTTGTCGTATACCTGCTCTCACTGGTCGTGGTAACAACGGAAGTGGGACAGTCTTTAGATATTCAGTTAGGACTGTAGGCACATCCGTATATTTCTTTTTGCTTATGTAATTAATTACATTCGTCTTCATGGAAGAACATTCCACCTTTTGACCATTTTCCAAGCGTACCCTGTCTTCATCATTCAAAAACTCATTTAATATTAACTATAGAAACCTTGGATATAGACATTTGACATTTTGAGTCCGAACATCTCTTGTTCCCAAGCGTTTCATTTTTAAAATGATTTGACCAAGCACTATTTTTCCAAAATTAATCCTCAAATTATTGGCGACCGCATACCCTATTATTTGAATAAATTCAGGTATTCGATCTTGATTTGTTCTATCTGAGGAAAAAACATGGTTAAGAGTGTGAAAGAAGAAATTCCAATACTGGGTTAGAAACGTTCTAGATAGATTACCAGTGTTGAAATTGCCATCTTGGTACCTTATAAAGCGAAAGAACATTTCAATCTGTTCGGGTGTAGGATCAGAAAGGAGATTTTCCATAGGAAAATGAAGAATTCGATTAACATCTCGTTCAGTGACCCTAATCGACCTACCAAATATGTTAACTCGAATAACTTGTAGAAGGGGGGGTTGAATACAAGTTATATAATCGTGTCTGATTTTTGCTTGATTATATGAACAAGAATAAATGAATGAATCAAACTCTGTTTGTATTAATAAGATCAAATACAAACTCTACCAAAGGTGTACAATACCTTTAGCAGCTGCTGACAATACAAATATCTCTCTCTCTGTTTGTACTCTCGTATATTCACGATTACAAACCTCACGAACACTTTTTACAATGATATAGAGAGAGTATTTATAATGCTACCTATTAACTAATAACAGAAAGATATAATCTATACATGACAATGTTCTGTCTTCTAGTCGATAGTTTCCTTCAATAGAAAACTCTTTCCTTCATAATATCTTCTTGCTTGTTCTTCAAACAACGATCCTGTTTTATAGCACTTGCCAGTTTCTGTAGCATCCACAATGACATCATCAGTAACACGACTGATATCAGGATTTCATCTTGCATCATCAGTATCTGATCATCATCAGTATTAGACCGTCATCAGGATTTGTTCTTTGTTCCTGACATGTAGTCTCCGATACACTGTTCATTCCTGACTAAACTGTACAGATAACTGTTTTACACATAAATCCTATATATAGTGCTAAATCCTTTATAAGATCAGGATTACAAGAAGTATAATGTGTAAATTCTATTCTTAACATCACAACTTATGAATTATTCCTAACAATCTCCCCTATTTATGCTTTAAAATCTGAAGCATAAATCTAAGTTGTGGATGTCAAAATATATAACAATACAACCAGAATAGAATTTATGAATGTAGAATTATGAAGTTAAGTACCTCCTTCCCAGATGTAGACGTTTATCTAGTACTTAGAAGAAAGAATTTTAACTATTAATGCTGCTCTTCCTTTACCACTTCCTAGCTGAGATTCACCACTGTCACTCCTAGTTCTTCTTTTTACTTCCCTTCGTCTGCTCTTTATCTCCCCCAGTCTGGTGTTGTTGTCTTTGAATTGTCTTTATCTCCCCCTTTTTGACATCATCAATATTCATTCCAAGAGATTCAGAAACAGAACAAATGATATTCATCAGAACTGCTTGATTTTCCATAATTGTGACTTGGTTATCTTCAAGTGATTGAAGTCTTGTTTGCATAGCAATTTGAGAATTCTGAATATCTTTCAAAACATCAGAATGAACTTCAATGTTGGAAGTGCTTCTAGTATCTTCAGAATCAGAATCAGAAAGAACTGTATCTTCAAGTCTTGTAGAAGAAGTTGCTTGAGTTGTATGATATTCAAGTAATAAAACCTGATTAGAAGTATCAACATCTTCATCTTTTTGATCTGAAGCTGAAACATGATCATCATCTCCTTCACCAGTATTCTGTGTACTAACATCTTCAAATCCTGACTCCTCCTTAGAGTGATCAGAGACTGTAGATGTCTCAATTCTAGCTGATATTGGAAGTACATACAAAGGAACACTAGGATCATTAGGAACTTCATCTGGTACATATATATGAAGAGATTGCTTTATCCTGGCACCTCTTCTGTTAATGATTCCTGCAAGCCTCTCCTTTTGCTTCTGAGCTTTAACTTCTGGCTTTGCATTGTGATGTGCTAGGTCATTCTTCTGATACATCTTGATAAATGAATAAGTAACAGCATCCATACCAAGATTGTCAGACCAAGATTCAGGAAAAACCTGATCCCAGAAATCAAATGATGGTTTCCTAATTTTCTCTCCCTCACTATGGAGTTGATCATCCATACCCTCATTCTCACTTTGACTTACTAAAGTCAACACTCTTTCTACCTCACCTTTTGCCTGGTCAGGAGCCAGCCTCTCAGTTTGTGGATCTAAGTCCATCTTTTCAAGTGTATCACTCAAATTTGGATAAGTGCTCTCATGACCTACAGAAAAATAGAGTTTAGAAGGAGTTTTTATACCTGAACTCACATGGAGAGAGGGTTCCTCATATGGCAAGGGGCTTGAGGTTTTCTCCAAGGAGTGAGCTGCTATAGTCTCTGAACCCATACAATCATCTTCTTTCCTTCCAGAGACTACAGGCTCCAGTATACCACTTTCAGGTTCTTTACTAGACTCTGATGTCTTCAGCAATACTTCATTAGACACCACAGTTAGTACATCACCGTCTTTAAGTGTTGTTTGCTGAGACTCACCCTCAAGGTGGATAGACTCTGACTGAACAAAATTTGTTTGATCTTCAAGAAAACCAGTCAAAGTTATTCCTCCCATATCATAGGGTATCTCACTTGCATTCTCAGTCATCACAGAAGTCCTTTCAGCATCAGCTATCACAGCTCCTGAGTCATCCTTCCTCTGACTAGATGGTTCTTGTGTTGCAGTGACTGTGATCTGATCTTTCCTACTATTCACCACTGGTGCAATAGTATCTTCTATTGACTGCATTCCTCTATCTACTTCCTCCTGTTGTTCACCTTGAGCTGAGGCATCTTCAATAATGACATCTTTGTCAAATAAATATGCATGAAGTGATTGAAGTGCAACATGCTTCAAGAGTCCAAATTTCTTGACTAATTGTCTTCTGACAGATACATAGAAATACATCTTCATTAAGTCAAGTCTTTGATGTAGAAGTCCATATTCTTCTGGAAATAAAAGTTTTGGTACTCTTTCAACCAGAAAATCTAGAACAGGCCTTGACAACTTCACTTTGAGAGAAATTAGTCCCATAGCCAGTCTGTATGATAATGTAGTTTCCCATGAAGAATCAATATCCAGATCTCTATGGTCATTTGCTGACTTGATTGTAGCTTCATTTGTAGAGACCTGCATGATATTAGTTGGACTAGACTCTGTGTGTGTAGGTGACAATTGAATCTTCCTCCTTGTTCTCCTGGTATAGTGAGCAAAAGATTTATCCTGAGAAGACTCAAGAGGTGTAGACACAGAAGTGATCTTGGGATGAGATCTTTGTTCAATAGACACAGTCTTTTGAGAGACAGTATCCAGTAACTGTTTTCCCTTTTTAAGAACTACAGCCTTTTGGGAGACTGCAACCTGGCTGTGACTAGGTTTTTCATCTCTTTGTGCTAACAGAGAAAGTTGAATTGCAGCCTTCAATTCTGCTCTCTCAGCAAGAGTTAAATCATTATCATCTTCACCAGAATTACTACTACTTGACACAACAAATCTTCTCTTCCTTACAACTGATGTCTTTTGAGAAACACCAGAGGTTGGTTTCTTTGAAACAATAGGCTGTGGATCAAAATTTGGTTCTTGAATTGTTTCAGAGACTATAATGTTTTGGGCTACTTGGGTAGACACAGGTGGATTCTCCTCCAAATGAGAATCCTGAGCCATTTCACCACAAAAGAAAGAAGAATTGTAGAGAGTAGGAAGATGAGTTTTAAGAATTACCTGAAAATGATGTGGATAATGAATTGCAGGTATTTCATCTAGATTCTTTTCATTGTCCTTCTTTATAATGTCAGAGAAAATTCTCTTTTGCTATACATAAGAAGAAACACAATGTTCCCTACCAAATCTAGCTTCAACATCAGGAATAAAATGGTTAATAAACATTTGCATAAATCTATGATAATAAACCATTTTCCTGTTTTGATCTCTTAACCCAAGTTTAATACTTATCTGACTTAAGATAATGTGACCAATGTTAATTACTCTGTCATAAAGCAAACTATAAGCAATATGTGATGTAACAGAAGTAATTTGCTGAAAAGAACTACATTTACCAGTAAAACATTTAGCAATTTGATCAAAGAAGAAAGACCATTCCTTTCTAAGAAAAGACCTATTCAACTGGCTCATGTTGTCTAGAGGTCCACTATAACCTAATTCAGACAACATAGTTCTCACATTATCATCAGATGGTACATTCTCATAAATCAAACTAACAGGTAAGTGAAGTACTGAATTAACAACAGATTCAGTAATATCAAATGAGTCTTGTCCTAAGTGTAGAACAATCTTACCTGATTGACTCTGAGTAGAATCAATTACCTCAGCATTCTCCCAAGCTTGTGAAATAGCTTCTTGATTAATTTATGGAGATGCTGTCAATGCATAACTTAATGGTCCATTCGCCAGAAAGTCCATGATTGGATGAAAATCAGTTAATACTCCTTCCTTGTTGGTGATAGCTGCTACATGGTTGTTTGTCATAAAATCAAAGTCACCAAACTTGAAGGCTACTGATTTAGGTAATCTTCTCTGAGCTGCCATTTTTTATCTGAAAAGAACTTGAAAAATTCTTGAAATGGATTAGTGATTTTGAAAACTCAAGAGTGTTTTTGCTTTAGAGAATGTAAAATTAGAGAAAGCAATTACACGATTAGAGTTTCAAAACAAATATATTTCACAAATCTTTCAGACCACTATCCCACGTTGACACGTAGATTGACAGGTGTCAGTCCCTGAAAAATGCGGTTACCCACGATTTTTGGAAAATAAAATCCAAAATTGATTTTCATGAAATAAATCAGGGTATTATCAAGATAAAAATCAATACTGATCAGCTTCCTTTTCTTGTTGACCTCTCATCAAAAAAAATACAATGTGATTTAAAAATATGATAATTCTCAAATCCTGATGGTCACATATGAAATCCTGATCAATATCATCCTGATTTCAGAGACTTAATTGGAGTTTCCACGTGGCATTTTTCTTTTATCTGAAAAGAAATAAATAATTAAATTGAACAACAATCAATTGGTTAGATATATTCAATATTTCTTGAAAACAAGAAATACAGTCATATGCAATAATTAGCATCTGACTTCATTAAAACTTCAAAGTGACTGTTCAGCTTCTCACGTCTTTCTTTAAAAGAAACAGACGCCTTATGCCATTCTCCATAAACCTTTCAATTTCTGTTCTTCACAACAATGCTCCTCAAACCAAAATTCCATTCAAATCCATTCTTTAGATCTTTCACGGTAGATGAACATCCTGTTCTTGATCATCTCTTTGAAAAGATGACTCTTCTCATCGAACTAATCATGGATGGATTGGTTTCCGATAATATCCAGAGGTTTCTCCTAGAACATCCATCTGTTGGATACAATCTTCCCCTAACCTCCTCAAAACTTGAGGATGAAGAATTTGGCCGAGAGTCTGAGGTTGATCTTGATGGAGATGCTATTCATTTAAGTTAGCTACTCTCATTCAAGTCGCCCAGACAAGGAATCCAAGAGTAGATGAGGCTATTCAATCCCCTGATGGATTTCTTGAGATGCTCCTTGTCCTGTACCTCAAAATTCATATCAATAGACAAGTATAGGATTATCAGTAGAAGTTAGACAAAAAGATGTTGTATTTCATTTCCATATATGTAATGATTTCAATTAATGAAAATACAATTTCTTATTATCTACTTGTCTTTTGATTATGAATGATGTATAAATTATCAGTATGCAAATATTAAAACATGCTGGAATAGACTTAACACATCACAGAATTAGATTACTACACAAAGTAAACGTCAGGATTTGAAACAATTTTCACAATCCTGATAATGACACAATATTGATGACGTCAGCATCCTGATACAAATCTAATCCTGATGATTATTAACAAGTCTATCATACTGAAATTTATCAAGGCAAAGTGTTATAGCTAAAGCATTTAACAATCAAATATAGATCCTGACAAGAATATCAAGTCTATAAGCTAAAAACAACATACCTTGCTACTATTGCAGATTTTAAAGATCTAGAAATTTAACATTCCTAACTCACTTACTAATCTACTGAATGTAGTCTCATCAAGTGGTTTAGTTAGAATATCTGCAAGCTGTTTGTCAGTAGGAACAAAATGAAGTTCCACAGTACCATTCTCAATATGTTCTCTAATAAAATGATACCTGACATCAATGTGCTTAGTCCTTGAATGTTGAACTGGATTTTCTGCAATTTTAATAGCACTAGTATTATCACAAAACATAGGAATATTACTAAGTGTCATACCATAATCCATCAACTGATTTCTTATCCAAAGGAGCTGTGCACAACAACTTCCTGCTGCTATGTACTCAGCTTCTGCAGTTGAGGTTGAGACAGATTTTTGCTTCTTGCTTGCCCAAGAAATCAATCTGTTTCCCAAAAATTGACATGTACCTGTAGTGCTTTTCCTGTCTATTTTACACCCTGCATAATCAGAGTCTGAATAGCCAATTAGAAAGAAATCAGATTCTCTAGGGTACCACAAACCAAGATTTGGAGTTCCTTTGAGATATCTAAAAATTCTCTTCACAGCAATTAAATGAGATTTCTTAGGATCACTTTGGAATCTAGCACATAAACAGGTAGAAAACATTATATCTGGCCTACTTGCAGTTAGATATAACAATGAGCCTATCATGCCTCTATAACTAGTATTATCCACACTCTTCCCCTTAGGATCAGAGTCTAGTTTAGTGGTTGTTGCCATGGGTGTTTTTGCAACTGCACAGTCTTGAAAGTCAAACCTTCTTAAGAGATCTTTAATATACTTTGACTGATTAATGAAAATACCAGTCTCAGTCTGTTTGACCTGCAAGCCTAAGAAATAATTTAATTCACCCATCATGCTCATCTGATACTTAGACTGCATAAGCTTGCTAAACTTAGCACACAACTTTTCATTAGTAGAGCCAAAAATAATATCATCAACATAAACTTGAACTAAAAGCAATTCACCTTTTATCTTTCTAAAGAATAGAGTTTTGTCAATTGTACCTCTTGTGAAGCCATTTTCAAGAAGAAATTTAGACAAAGTCTCATACCATGCTCTTGGTGCCTGCTTTAGTCCATAGAGTGCCTTGTCAAGTTTGTAGACATGATTTGGAAATTTTGGATCAACAAATCCAGGTGGCTGTTCCACATACACTTCCTCATCAAGTTTGCCATTTAGAAAAGCACTCTTTATATCCATCTGGTATACCTTGAATTTTGAATGAGCTGCAAATGCAAGAAACATTCTGATTGCTTCTAATCTTGCTACAGGTGCAAAGGTCTCATCATAATCAATGCCTTCTTCCTGAGAATAACCCTTAGCCACCAGTCTTGCTTTGTTTCTTACAATCATACCAGATTCATCTAGCTTGTTCCTGAAAACCCATCTTGCACCAACAATAGATCTGTCTTTAGGTCTTGGTACCAGTTTCCAGACTTTGTTTCTCTCAAACTCATTTAACTCCTCCTGCATTGCAATTACCCAATCAGGATCCTGTAAGACTTCTTCAACCTTCTTAGGTTCATTCTTTGAGAGAAAGCAACTATACAAGCATTCATTTTGAATTGATCTTCTAGTTCGAACACCACTATTTGGATCACCAATAATCAAATTTTCAGCATGATCCTTGGTCCATTTTCTAACAGGTGGTAGATTGACTATGCTAGTCTCTCCCCCTAAGTTAGTGGTATCTCTTGTAGAAGAATTCTCTCGGCCTTCAATAACTCTCCTTTGATCAGTAGAATTAGTAGATTCCATATTGCTGCTAGTTACTGATCTTCCTTCAGTAGACTCTGAAAGATCAGTTCCTGATGGAGTAGACTCTGAATAGCTAGTCTGCTCCTGATGATCACTGTGTTCTCTTTAATTTATTTGCTCCCCCTCAACAGTAGCATTCCTTTGAGAAGCAATAGAAATTCCTTCTAGAGAACCTTCATCATCACTGGAGAGTATCTCAGAATTCTTCAGATTTTCAAATTCCAATTTGTCATGGCTTTCATCAGTTTGCAGAATTCCAAATTTCTTATCATCAAATGCAACATGAATTGATTCCATAACAATGTGAGTTCTGAGATTATAAACTTTGAAGGCCTTAGATGCTAAATATCCTAGAAAAATTGCTTCATCCGATTTGGCTTCAAATTTTCCAAGTTGTTCTGGATGAACTTTTAGGACATAGCATTTGCATCCAAAGATGTGAAAGTATTTCACACTTGGTTTCTTTCCTTTGATCATCTCATAGGGAGTTTTTCAATGACTATTTACCAAGGTACAGTTTTGAGTGAAACATGCAGTGTTAATAGCTTCTGCCCAAAAGTAGGTTGGGAGTTTTGCATCTGCAAGCATGGTTCTTGCTGCCTCTATGAGAGTCCTGTTCTTTCTTTCCTCTACACCATTCTGCTGAGGTGTACCAGGTGCAGAAAACTGTTGAGTGATTCCATTGTCTGCACAAAACCCCTCCATTGTAGAATTCTTGAATTATGTACCATTGTCACTCCTAAGTACTTTAACTTTGTACTCAGAGTTATTCTGAATATTCTTGACAAGTTCAATGATTTGTTGAGGAGCTTCATCCTTCTTGTGTAGAAAGAACACCCATGTAAACCTTGTGAAATCATCCACTATCACTAGATCATATCTTTTCTTGCTGATAGACATAATGTTTACTGGACCAAACAGATCAAGATGTAGCATGTGAAATGGTTCAGTAATCGAATTTTCAGTCTTGCTCTTGAAAGTGGTTCTTCTTTGCTTTCCAAGCTGACATGCATCACAAAGTCCATCTTGCACATAATTTGCCTGAGGTAGGCCTCTCACCAGATTGTGCTTAACAAGTTGATTAAGTTTCTTGAAGTTGAGATGTGAGAGCTTCTTGTGCCAATTCCAGCTTTCATCACTTGTTGCTTTGCTGTAGAGACATCTAACAATTCCTTTAGATGTATCACTTAAGCTGGCTTCATATATGTTACCATGTCTTTGACTAGTTAGAACAATGTCTCCATTCTGCATATTCAAGATTTTGCATCCTTCTTTGTCAAAGATTGATTTGTAACCTTTATCACCCAGTTGACTTATGCTTAAAAGAGTATGTTTCAAGCCTTCAACCAGTGCTACATTTTCTATGATGACATTCCCCAAAACAATTGAGCCATATCCTAGAGTTTCTCCTTTGTTGCCATCACCAAAAGATATTACTGGGCCAGCTTTCCTTTCAAACTTTGTAAGTAGGGACTTCTTTCCAGTCATATGTCCAGAGCATCCACTGTCCAAGATAATTGAATGCTTCTTTCCTGTGCCCTGCAAACAAAAAGTAACTAGTTAGAATTTTTTAGGACCCAACTTTGATTGGATCCTTTCTTACTAGATTTAAAAACAACAGGCTTTGAAGATTTTGCTTTTACTTTACCTGTTGCAGAGTCAACCTTAGACTCTGATTTCACAAACTGTTTGTGACTAGGAGTTTCAGATTTCAAAGATTAATAGTCATAATACAGTTCATGATATTATCTACACATGTAAATGGAATGAAGTAAACTACCACAATGATAACAAGCTTTTTGTGGTTGGTATTGAATTTTCTGAGTCTTGGGGAATCTGGACTCAGTTTTCCAAGAAGGTTTTTGATTGCAGTCTAGGGCCAAATGATTATGATTTCCACACTTATAGCATTTTTTCCTAGGTGCATCAGGTACATTCTTGTAATTATTCTCTTTGTTAATACCTTCTTTTCCATTCCTATTTCTTTTGATCTTGCTAGACTCTGAAAGATCATCTAATCTCTGTTTCAACTGAGACTTAGACAGAAACCCTATGTTTACATTCTTAGGTTTCTCTAACACTTTCTCATCTGAATTACTATTGTTAATCCTTTTGTGTACAACAGGGGTACCTTTTGAATCAACAAATTTAACATGATTAGGTTCAGAAACAATTTTCTTACCTTCAGATTTAGATGTGCTAGCTTCTACTTTACTATCATCATTGACAATAGCTAATTTTTCTTCTTGTCTAGCCTTATCAAAACCTAAACCATTAACCTTACCATGAATTTCATTTTCGATGATTTCTTGTGTCTTTTTACCAGAAATGTTAATGGTCTTAATCACATCTCTCTCTTCCTCTAGTTCTTTTCTGACATAGTCATAAGCCTCAAGAATAACACTATAATCATGCTTAGCTTTATCAGAACTTAACTTGTATTCTTCCATTTGAATTAACTCAGATTCAAGAAAATTATTTCTATCAACTAATTTATCATTCTTAACCTTAAGTTCATCTTTTTCACAAGTAAGAATTCTAAAACTAGTCATAAGATTCTTAAACTCAGCATGGATAGATCTAATTTCATCAGAATTTAAGCTATCAAATGAATCAAGAGAGTGAAGTGATACCTTAACAGAGGATGGAGAAGTTTTCTTTGGAGATCCAGGTTTGTCTGAACCATTTGCCATCAATGCAATGTTGTCATAATCCAATTCATCTTCAGAATCACTAGAATCAGCCCAATCCTTCTGTGTGACCATAAGTGCATTACCTTTTCCTGATTTCCTAGGCTTCTTACACTCACTAGCAAAGTGTCCAAGCTCGCTGCAATTAAAGCACTTGATCTTGGCCTTATCAAGCTTGATAATTGTACTTTTGCCTTTGTCACTCTTCTTCTCCTCCTTCTTTTGAAAAGGTCCTTTGCTAAATCTTCTCCTGTTAAATCTACCTTTCTTGAAAGCTTTAGCAAACATAGCAAAGAGTTCCTGCATCTCAGATTCAGAATCATTGTTGTCAGAGTCCATATCAGTAGTCTCTGACTCAGAACTTTCTTTGCTTTTCTTCTTCCTTGAATTCTTTACAGCAATCTCTTCATGCTGTTCTTCAGGAAGCTTCTTTACTTCAGATTGAGCAGTAAGTGTAATAGTCTTCATCTTTCCTTCACTCCTGCTCTTCTTCTGCTGCTTGTCAAGTTCATAAGCTCTCAATTTTCCATATACTGCCTCTAATGAAATCTCATCCAGATCATTAGCTTCTTCAATCGCAGATATCTTCTCATTGTAGAAATCAGGCAAAGCTTTCATGAACTTTGTATTCATATCCTCCAAGTCATAATATTTACCATGCATGGCCATCTCATTGATGAGTTTTGTAAACCTATCAAAGGTATCAATAAGTGACTCACCAGACTTGGATTCAAAGTACTCATACTGTTGTATAAGTAATGTCCTCATATTCTTCCTGATAGGCTTAGTTCCTTCACAGTGAACCTTAAGATTGTCCCAAATATCCTTAGCAGTTTTACAAGAGAGAACATAGTTAGTGAGAACAGAATCAAGACTATTGAATAATATGTTTCTCACTTTAGCATATTTAAGAACATTCTCCTTGTCCTTATCTGACCATTCAGATTTTGGCTTCTCTGCTGTATGTTCTGGAACAACCACACCATCAACAGTTGCTTGTCCAACGACCTTTGTTGGAACAAAAGGTCCATCTCTGATTCTACCAAGATAATCAGGATCTGTTGCTTCCAGATGATGCAACATCTTTACTTCCCATAGAGTATATTCGTTTCTCTTGAGCATAGGAATCTTAGTATTCCCATCCTTGTAACCAGACATGATTGCAGATCTTTATGATTATTCGAAATCAACCTGCTCTGATACCAATTGTTAACTCGAATAACTTGTAGAAGGGGGGGTTGAATACAAGTGTTAGTAGTATTTTTATGTGTTCGTTCGCAGGGAAGGACTGAATTTAATATCAAGTTCAAGTTTCTTATCTCTCACAATTTAGAAGTGTAAAAGAATGTTTGGGTTGTTTATAAACTAATTAAGACTAATTATAAATCGAGAATAAAATATATAAGGAAAACAATCCAAGAACTGGGGTTCTTCACTTGGTTTCAATGCACATTCAATATCCATGTGATGTCTATGTTCTTACTCTGCTGAAAACAATTCTTCTAAAGTTATACTGTACCCTCCCAGGCTACAATATAGTGCCTACAGCTACACCCTAATTGTCACTCCCGTGATACAATCAAAGTATATCTATAAACTGTTAAGTGCCAAGAATTATATGTCTCACAATTCTCCTATTAATCTCCCGATCTAATATTCAAATTATGTCTGTTAAATCATGTACTAAGATTGCAACTTCTCTCCCAAGCTTATTACAATCCCTAGAATACAATCAAAGGTTCATGACTCCCCTAATTGTGTTAAGATCTCATTAACAGATCAGCAAAGCAGAAAATCACATAATCAAGCATGCATGAATACCAAGGAATACTACCCAATCCTCAGATTAGAGAATTAGTTACGCATATTTAATAAAGAAAACATAATAATAATGATAATGAATGAAAACATAATATTGAAGAAAGAATTGAAGATTGAAAGTACCTTGATACGATTAAAAGCTATGAATTGTTATGATTTACAATGGTAGGATGTGTTTAAATAGGCTCTACAAATCTTGCCTAGCAAGAAATTGCCTTCTATTACAATTAGGATTTAAAGAAGGTACCCAAAACTGTCCAGAATACAATTAGAATTAGAAAAAGGGCAAAACAGTAAATTCTCGGCCTTCTTTTACAAGAACACGTGCGCGATTTAATGCAGCATATTTCTTGCACTTGTTTCCTATCCCAGGTTGTAGAAAATCTCTCAAGCTTCGCGTGGGCAGTAAGATCGCTGAAAACGGACTTCTAGAACTCCAGATATGGCCAAAACAGTATAAGTTGCGCAGCCTTCCCGGAAAATCCGAATTTTAATCAATTAAATCTCCAAAAACGATAGAAGCATCAACTTTAATCAACATTCTCGTAAATCTGCACAACTAAGCAAAACACATCAAAACTACACAAACTTGAGTCCAAAACAATCAATTTAAGCCGAACGGAGGCATTCCCAGTGGATATAAAATCCACTTATCAAACCCCCAAACTCAAACTGATGTTTGTCCTCAAGCATAAACAATTACAACTACCTAATTAGTACCACTTCCGTAGGTGATCACGGTTGCATTTGGCATATGCAACAAGTCCTTTAAACCCCTAGGCAGCCCTAGTGGACGAGTAAGGTCTCGTGAGGGCTTATAGCGAATGTACCCACAAAATCCATTTAACCTAATGCAATGCAATGCATGAATGCAACTAATATGAAAAATGCAAGATCCCCTTCAAACTCACCAAAACCAACTAACAAGCAAATATCTCAAAGAATGTAACAAATCCAAGCAGAGCTCGACTAAGTCCCCGTATACAAACAAATACATGAACAGAAACGTGCGTGTGTGCAATGCTCATCAGAAATACTCCCAAAACTAGGTCAAAAATCATACATGCTTTCCGTCAAGACAATCACAGGTTTATAAACAGAATAGACTGTAGACACTTCATAACCTAGGAACACCTCCACCCTTATCCAAGGTAGACAGAAACTCATGCTTTATTACTAAACTACGACACTATATACAATACGCATGCTTATTTAACCGTGCAATGAATGAGACCCCAAAAGGCTTATACAATAATACCCATGTAGCGAGTGTTAGGTCAGCAATCCCAAACCACAAGGGCTTTAGGTTACTAGGACTAAGTCCCCTCAGACTTAATTACTCGAGTATTAAAGAGCTCACTCTGGTTAATTTTGCATTAAACAATTAAACTCTTGACTCTTTTTTTTTTCATGCAATCTGGAATGAGAATTCTCAATTCCAACCCTAGACTACTCATATAAATATGAGCTGGCTACTAGCCAATTGACACCTAGCCATTATTCAACAAATATTAACAACTAGCATGAAATCCCTGGTTTCCCCCAAACTTAGACTTTAGTGTTCCTACGCTATAAAGGGAATAACGAAAATTCTAAATATAAACAAGTGATTAAATCTCAAAACATGCAACAGGCATGACCTCAACCTAGCCCAAAAGCAAACAATGAGACTGTGTAAAAGTTTTGTTCCCGTAACATGCAAGTCAATTCCTAGGAACTATAAATCAGCCCTCTACTCATCATCATCACACCCAAATCAACATCCACATATCAATCAGAATCAGCTCGTCCTAAAGGATCATGAAATATGCATGCCATGAAAATGCAACTAATATGACTCACATGGTATACGAAAATAAAACAAAATGTCCTATATGAACACACGTAGATAAAACGAACATAACAATCATGCATGAACTATCACTACTATGCAAACATGATATCCTATACGAACACAAAATACAACAATACATACAACTATTAATCCCCCAAATCACCCCCAAACTTAAAATATTCAATGCCCTCATTGAATGGAAGTAAATACAAGGGATAGTAGAACATACCTACTCATCCTCATCCTCCTCGTCCGAAGAATCAGGTGGAGGATACGGAGTCCGAGCTCCAAATATAGGCCACTGAACCGGAGTACTAGGTGACTGAAACTTCGCCTCCAAAGCTACACCCATATCCTCAGAATACTGACGACTGCTCACATGCATAGCATCCATTCGTCTAGTCATTCGACGAAAATAAGAATCAAATACCGATATATCCACCATACGCCGCTGAGAACCCGCCATAGCCACTCTCGGTGCCCTAGAAACCTGTGGCGGAGCGCCCGCTCCCTGACCACCAGCACCACCAACTATAAAACCGAGACCCCTAGGATGAGGAATGCCGCCCGACCACTCCCCCATCCGGTCTATAGAAACATCATTAATAGAACTCAGAGGTTTATACACCGGCTCACCTTCGTACCATTTAACCTTCGACGCATCACATAAGTACGCAATGATAGAAGCATAAGGAATACTGGCCGACGAATTACTTCCCACATATCGAAGAATGTTTTGATTAATAAGGTACCCTAGGTCAACATACTCGCCCTTGAGAATACCCCATAGTAGAATAGCTCTATCAACGGTAACTTCGGAAACATGGGATGATGGAAGGATACTAGAACTGATGAAATAGAACCATGCTCGTGCGAACTTAGACAATGATTGAGCCGGGAAAGTACACTTCTCGGTGGTACCTGCTCTACACTTCCATTCCGAACCCGGAATACATAGCTCATCAATAATCTCATTAAGATCAACATCATCTCTCGTCATTTTCCCCCAATCTGTAGCACCCCTAGGTTTAGGCGGTTGTCTAATCAAAGAACGAATCGCACGAGGCGAATAATCCACCTTCTGACCCCTAACAATCGTGGAGTTATTCCTTGCTATCGAAGCATTAGCATAAAACTCCCTAATCACATCCAACGGAGCCTCATTAGCAAATTCGCAAAATAACGTCCAACCCCGCTCATTAACCATCGCCACCATCTCCTCATTATTCCGAGGCACAAACCTCCTTTCCTGAATAACCCCCTTTTTAACTAACCATACATACTCCGCTTTAGCATCCTCATTCACAAATCTCTCCACTCCATCTCCCACAACATCATTCTCATTCAAAGATGGAGGAGCACTACTACCACTACCCATTAACCGTTGCCTTTTAGGAGCCATAATCAACAAATATCAAGCAAGGCACAATAATCTCCAAACAATTCACCAAATAAAGAACCCCCAAATTACACACCAAGAACCCTAGTTTGCAAAATTCATAAATTCAAATAAAAGATAAGATAGAATGTTACCCAATTGAATCAAAGAGGTGAACTTGCAAGATGAATCCAAAAAATTCGAATTTAATCCCCCTTGCACTTTGAATGGATGAAAGTTTAGAATTTTGGGGTTATATAGATGGGTTTTGTGTATGTATAGGTTTATATATATGTAGGAGATGTAAATAATTGATATGAAATTAGATGTAGAATAGGATTTGGGTGTGTTTAGAATTTGAATTTAGGTTAGAATAGGAGTTGGAGATGATAGGTTTAAGATTTGGATATGAATTAGAAATAGGATATGAGAATGAATAAAGGAGTGAATAAAATTGGGGTTTAAGGTACAAAAATTCGCACACTGCAGTGGAGGAGGGCGCTGACTGCGCTGGAAAGCCTGTTGCGCCATTTGAAGCAGCGTGTTAGGGCGCTGACAACGTTGGAGTGCAAGTTGCGCGGTTTGAATCTGCGTTACATGAAGCTGACAGCGCCGTGGGGCTGTTGGCGGGGTCCTGTCCTGCGTTACTCGGCGCTGGCAGCCTTGTGGCGCAGTCAGCGCGACACTGTTCTGATTTTTTTTTTCTTTTTTTTTTTTAAAGAAAGAAGTAAAAATCCTATGCTACACCAAGGTACAAAAATGCTTGGGTTGCCTCCCAAGAAGCGCTCGTTTAACGTCAATAGCTTGACATTACTTCCTCAACTCATAGCAGGGTCTTGGAGGTAAAGAATGCTCATTCCTTGCTCCACTGTTTCTCCAAGCAGGTATGGCTTAAGTCTCTGCCCGTTCACCTTGAATACATCCGACCCTTCTCTAATAATCTCACAAACCCCATTAGGATAGACCTTCACAATCTCAAAAGGTCCGGACCATCTTGATCTAAGCTTTCCAGGAAATAAACGGAGTCTTGAATTAAACAATAGAACATGTTGCCCAACCTCAAATTCCTTCTTCTGAATGTGCTTGTCATGCCACAATTTGGTCTTTTCCTTGTAGATACTAGCATTTTCATAAGATTGGAGCCTAATCTCCTCAAGCTCTCCAAGTTGAAGTAAACGCTTCTCTCCCGCAGATTTAAGATTAAAATTCAACTCTCTTGTAGCCCAAAATGCCTTATGCTGAAGTTCCACCGGCAAATGACATGGCTTCCCAAAGATCAACCTATATGGAGACATTCCAATAGGTGTTTTAAACGCCGTCCTATATGCCCAAAGTGCGTCATCAAGCTTTATTGACCAATCCTTTCTCGACATTGCCACTGTCTTCTCCAAAATTGACTTCAGCTCACGATTCGAAATCTCAACTTGTCCACTTGTTTGCGGATGATAAGGAGTTGCCACCTTTTGTGTCACACCATACTTTTTCAAAAGATCAGCCACCTGTTTATTGCAAAAGTGTGCACCTCCATCATTGATAATAGCCCTTGGCACTCCAAATCTAGTGAACACATGCTTCTTTAGGAACTTCTTCACCACTCTAGCATCATTAGTAGGAGATGCAATAGCTTCAACCCATTTAGAGACATAATCAACTCCCACCAAAATATACTGGTTCCCATAGGAAGATGGAAATGGACCCATGAAGTCCATCCCCCACACATCAAAAATCTCCACCTCAAGAATAGATTGTAAAGGCATCTCGTTCCTCCTCGAAATATTTCCAACTCATTGACATCTATCACACTTTGCCACAAAGTCTCTAGCATCCTGATGCATGGTTGGCCAATAAAATCCTGACTGCAAAACCTTCGCCACTGTCTTCATACTACTGTTATGACCTCCACACTCCAGAGAATGACAATGCCTGAAAATATGAGGAACTTCATCATGAGGTACGCATCTACGAAACATTCCATCAGCACACTCCCTGTAAAGTAATAGTTCCTCCTAATAGTAGTGCTTCGCATCATAAAAGAATTTCTTCTTTTGGTTATAAGAGAGATTATCTAGCACAACTCCTCCCACAATGTAATTCACAAAATCTGCATACCATGGTGTAGACAAGGACACACCTAGAAGCTGCTCTTCCGAAAATTTATCATTGATAGGTTTTTCACCTCCTACCTCTCCATCTCCTTGATCCAACCTAGATAAGTGATCAGCTACCAAGTTCTCGGACCCCTTCTTATCTCGAATCTCAAGATCAAATTCCTAGAGTAGGAGAATCCAACGAACTAGACGAGGCTTGGCATCCTTCTTTGTCATCAAGAAAGGAATCGCAGCATGATCTGAATAGACAATCACCTTAGACCCAACAAGATAGGATCTGAATTTATCAAGTGCAAACACCACTGCAAGTAGCTCTTTCTCCGTAGTGGAATAGTTGATTTGCGCATCATCAAGAGTCTTGCTTGCATAAGCTATCACATGCATATGCTTATCCTTCTTTTGCCCAAGAACAACACCCACAGCATAGTCACTAGCATCACACATAAGCTCAAATGGCAAGCTCCAATCGGGAGATGTAACTATGGGTGCAGAAGTAAGTTCCTTCTTCAGCTTGTTAAACGCAACAAGACAACTTTCATCAAAGTCAAAAATACGATCCTTTTCGAGAAGATTACAGAGAGGCCGAGCTAACTTGGAGAAATCCTTGATGAACCGTCGATAAAAACCAGCATGACCAAGAAAACTTCGAATTCCTTTCACAGATGAAGGTGGTGGCAATTTTTCAATAACTTCAATTTTTGCTCTATCGACCTCAATGCCTTTATTAGAGATTTTATGCCCAAGCACAATGCCCTCCTTCACCATAAAGTGACATTTTTCTCAATTAAGAACAAGATTAGTTTCAGTACATCTCTGCAACACCTTCGATAAACTGGCTAAACATGATTCAAAGGAAGAACCATACACCGTGAAGTCATCCATGAAGACCTCCATGTCTTTCCCTATAAAATCTGAGAATATGTGGTTCATGAGCCGTTGAAACGTCGAAGGACCATTACACAAACCAAAAGGAAGCCTCCGATAAGCAAAAGTACCATAAGGACAAGTAAAGGTGGTCTTCTCTTGATCTTCGGGTGCAATAGGAATCTGAAAGTAGCCCGAGAATCCATCCAGAAAGTTGTAATACTCATTACCTACCAACCTTTCGAGCATTTGATCAATGAATGGGAGGGGAAAGTGATCTTTGCGAGTAGCGTTATTCAACTTCCTATAATCAATGCAAACTCTCCAACCTGTTACTGTTCTTGTGGGAATTAATTCATTCTTCTCATTGTGAACAAAAGTCATCCCACCTTTCTTAGGCACAACATGAATAGGACTAACCCACTTACTGTGTGGAACCGAATATATGATGAAAGGCAGAGTGTATTAACTTGTAACACTATAACTTATGTAACTCAATTAAAAGAAAAGATACTTAACCAGAAGACAATCAAGAACAAGAAGTCACAAGAAATCAACACTAAATGAAGACAAGGTAATTGATACAATTGAACATGTTAACTATGATCAAGCCAAGAAGAAATCATTGAGAGAAGTTCAAGTCAAAGTTGTTCAGGCCTCAGTGATTTGAGAATTCGAGATTCAAGATCATAACTATCAGTATCAACAAGACCAATTGATTTCAAGTGAACAAGAAGGAAAGCAAATATTGGAAAGCCAAGTTACTAAGTGAATATGGTAATTTATTCAAGAAGCAGAAACACTATCAAGACTAGTCACTTATGAACCAGACCAGTGCATCAAGTGTCAGGACATTGATAGCAAGTTTATGTCAGTAATAAAGATCCATGTTCAAGAGCTTGTAGAAGAACAAAGAAGATATGAAGATATCACAAGCTCAAGATGTGCATTGAAGTTTCAAGTTGAAGACCAGAATATTTTCTAAGTACTAAATGTTCTAGATGGCTAAGTCGAAATTCCCAAGTAGAAGTTCTACTTAGAATTTCGAGATGGCTAAGTAGAAATTCTCAAGTAGAAGTTCTACTTAGAGTGCAGCTTCAACATGACACATGGCATCTTCTGATTGGCAGATTTCCAAGCTTTCAAGATAAGACAAGATTTATGTGGACATCATTGGGCCACGTACATCTTAGTCTTTGAAGACTACAGGTCATAGATTACATGTAGTATAAATAGAAGCACTTGTGTAATGTTTTAGTTAGTGAGCAATATTGAGAAAAACACAAGAGAAAGAGAGAGAGTATATTCACAGAGCTTAGAATCATTCACTTCTCTCTGAACTTCTGTTATACTTTGTAATGAATGTTGTAGCAACCTTTTCAAGTTATATATAAAGAAATATATTCCTTGAATCTGTGTGTTCATTTATTGCATCGTATTTATTGCTTCTCATAATCGAATAGTTGTATTCACCCCCCCTCTACAACACATTTGGACCTAACAATTGGTATCAGAGCGGATGTTTAACATACAAAACATAGATCCTTGTGTTTGGTAGAAGAATCGTGAGTTTTCATTTTCTAGATCTACTTTTCATTTTTTCGAAAAGTATGCTTTAATTCGTTTCCAGTGAAAACTCATCCGGGAAAAATTATTTAAATACTCCAGGTGTGATTATTTGGCTTGGGTGTATTTTAATTAATTTTTGTGAATTAATCTGGGTTCATTGATATTTGGTGTTCTTGAGTGTTCATCATCTGTTCGTGTCAAAGAAGATAACCCAACAACTTTTTGATCTCCTTTTTCAAACAAATAAGATAGTCAAAAAGGTGTTTTTGTACTTTTGATTTGATTATTATTCCTTGGCCGAAAGCAAAAGAAAGTGTACTCAGTGCTTAGCAAGTGGGTTAGTCACTTTCGGTGTGTAAAGTAATCAAAAGTCAAAAAGGTGATATTGTTTATTCAATATTAAAGTAATCTGCAGAAAAATTATTCTAAGGACAAAAGTTCTACATAGAATTTCTACTTGAGATTTTCTACATAGAATTTCGACTTGGACAATTTCTACTTGGTGAATTTCGACTTGGACAATTTCTACTTAAGAGAAATTTCGACTTGAGCAAAATTTCTACTTAGAGAAATTTCGACTTGGCAGAAGTTCTACATAGATATTCTACATAGCCTAGTCTTGGGTACTTAGAAATTTTTTAGTGACAAGATTTGAAATGGCTCCTAAAAATTCTTTCAAGATCCCAATGTTCAACCGAGATCACTATGAAGAATGGGTTTTCAGAATGAGACTCTACTTAGAGACTATTAACCCTGAGTATCTGGAAGTCCTTGAAAAGGGTAAATTTGTTCCAATGAAAGCTATTCCTGAGCGTACGGAAGGAGAGGAGGTTATACCTGCTCGGTCTGAGCCTAAAAAGGCAGCGGACTTTACGGATGCTGACAAGGAGCAAATAGCTTATGATACTTCTGTAAGACAAACCTTGATGGAATCTCTTGATCATGAAATGTTCAACATAGTCAAAGGTTTGAATACAGCAAAGAAGATTTGGGACAAGATAGAAGTTGTCATGGAAGGATCTGCAGAGGTCAGAAGCAACAAGACACTTATACTCAAGATGGAGTATGACACCTTTAGAATACGAAAAGGAGAAAGCATAACAGATGTCTACCTACGATTCAGTCAGTTGGTATTGGATTTGAATCTGAGAGGTGTTACTCTCCCCATGGTTGAAACCAATACAAGATATTTGAGGAACCAGCCAAAGAGCATTGAACATAGAGTCTACGCAATCAGAGAAACCAGAGATTTGCATACAACTTCTCTGGAAGAATATTATGGAATTCTGAAGACCTATGAGCTGGAAACTCTTCAAGATCAAGCATGGGACAATGATTCAAAGGGAAAAGAAACTGCATCAGGATTAGTTGCTGATGAGGAAGAGTCTAAGAAGGCAATGGTTGCAGCAAAGCCTAAATCATCACCTGCACCACATCAAGTTGATAATGATGACGAGTGTGCATCTAACAGTGATGATGACTACTTCACCCAAGAAGAGCTGGACAACATGGACGATAGTGTCGTGGCATACATGGCAAGGAAGTTCAGCAACATGAGATTTAGAAAGAGCAACCGACCACAGAGAAATTCTTCATCTTACTATCGGGCTGCTAAGGGTGGTGGTAGTTCATCAGGCTACAAAAGCAAAGGCAAGAGTACCAGCTACAAATCTCCGTTGGATTTCAAAATGAAGTTCAATTGCTATAATTGTGGTGAACCTGGACATTTTGCCTCGGACTGCAAAAAGCCTAAACAGACTTATCCAAAAGAGACATTTGAAGCCCTCAAAAGCAAGTATGAATCGCTGGTGAAAGAAAAACATGGTAAAAGAGCTTTAGTAGTAACAGAAGGAAGAGCTTGGGATGATTCAGATGAGGAAGATGTTACTCATGTAGCAAACTTTGCGCTCATGGCTGAGACATCAGAGGAACCAGAGGTACCTGTTCTAACCCTTAAAGTAGAAATGTCTATTGATGATTATAAGGAACAGAACGGCGCTCTTAGCGAAGAGATCTACATGTTGTGCAAAAGCCTAGACACTTCTCAAAATGAACAGAAAACACTTGTCGCCAAAAGCAGAATGCTTGAGGCAAAAGTGGAAGAGTTAGAGGCTGCTTGCACTGTAGATACTTCCCTAAGAGATTTTATTAAATCTTTGGAACACAAGCTCGTCCTTAAGGCAGAAATAGAATCATGTTTAAGGAGCAAACTAGCTGAGTTAGAAACTAAATGTGAAGCTTACAAACTAGCTGCTAGTAAAGTGTATGTAGATAATGACGTATTTAAGAAGATAACTGGAGTAGGTGTAGGACTTGATTATTCTAACCTTTCTAATAAAGAAGGGAAGAGACCTATTGACTCTAGTTCCAGTGACCTTAAAAATGAAATTCCTAGCATTTTTAAATCTTCTGTCAAACCCATCTACAAACACCTTGTTCCTAGAATAGAAGAAGAAGAGACTGAATTGATAGCTAGATATGAGATTGAGATGGAAGATCGTCAGAAAGCACAACCTATAACTCCTATTAAACAAGTTAAAATCAATTTCCCTAGTGATGAATCTAGACTAGGAATAGGAGCTAAGGCTGTGAAACAACAAGGGAAGAAAGGCATAAAAGAGGTTAAGGCTGAACGAATAAAGAAAGCATGTTATCACTGCAAATCTACTGAACATCTTTCTTATGCATGTAAAGCTAACATAAATGTTCCTGCTGCACATGCCATGCCTGTCACACATACAATGAATAATCTGCATCAGAATCATGCACAGTGTGGTCAACCTAATTGTATGCCATGCACTTTTAATGTCATGCAAACTTTTGTGAATTTAATGAATGCATCTAGCCAGTCATGCTCAAATACTGCTGCTAGTTCAAACAACAAAAAGAAGTTTGGGAGAGCCAAGACTGTCAGTCCTCCTAAAGTTAGGAGTGACAAACCTTCTCCTAGG
Organism: Kitagawia praeruptora; assembly: GCA_037693485.1. Classification (NCBI taxonomy): domain Eukaryota; kingdom Viridiplantae; phylum Streptophyta; class Magnoliopsida; order Apiales; family Apiaceae; genus Kitagawia; species Kitagawia praeruptora. The sequence continues at coordinate 42,786,246 of CM075351.1, forward strand.
ACTGATAAATATGTCAAGTCTGAGAAAGGAAAGGAGGAAGTCGAAAGCTCTAGTTATGTTAAGAAAAGTGCATCTCCTGTTGTTAAATCTGTTGATTCTAAATCTTATCGAAAAGCCGGGCCCAATCAAAGTTGGGTTCCGAAGAAAGTCTAATCAATCTGTCATTGCAGGGCATTAAGCAAAAGAGAAATAAAGTTATATGGGTGCTAGATAGTGGAGCATCGAGGCATATGACTGGAAATAAGTCCCTGCTTACAGAGTTGGTTATGAAAGCTGGCCCTTATGTTACCTTTGGAGATGACAGCATAGGTGTGACAAAGGGATATGGCAAACTGAAAACTGGCAATGTCATCATTGAAGATATTTCCTATGTTGAGGGATTAAAGCATAATTTGTTGAGTATCAGTCAATTCTGTGACAAAGGTTACGAAATTGTCTTCAACAAGAAAGGTGTATCAATCACTCACATCAAGGAAGGTTCATTGGCTTTGAGAGGAGTTCGAAAGGCAGATCTTTTTGTTGCAGACATGGATTCAGCAAATCAGAATGAAGTCACCTGTTTCTACAGCAAAGCTTCGGATGATGAAAGCTGGTTATGGCACAAAAAATTATCTCACTTAAACTTCAAAATGATGAATGCTCTCGCGAGGCGAGAATTGGTGAGAGATCTACCTCAAATGGAGTTCGCTCCGAAAGGACTCTGTGAAGCCTGTGAAATGGGAAAGTCGAAGCGAGCCTCGCATAAAAGCAAAGAAATTTCAAGTATCACTGAGCCTCTGCAACTTCTTCACATGGATTTGTTTGGCCCAGTGAATGTCCTATCTTTGTCTAGGAAAAGATATGCATTGGTAATCGTGGATGACTTCTCCAAGTATACATGGGTATTGTTCGCAATGACGAAAGACGAAGTACCTTTCTTAATCATTGATCACATCACTCAAATTGAGAATGTTTCAACACTTACTGTGAAGACGATTAGATCAGACAATGGCACTGAATTCAAAAACGCAGTGCTAAATGACTTCTGTGTATCTAAAGGAATACGTCGTCAGTACTCAGCCCCGAGAACTCCACAGCAAAATGGAGTAGTTGAAAGGAAGAATAGAACATTGGTTGAAGCAGCAAGAACTTTGTTGTGTGATTCGAAACTTCCTCTGTACTTCTGGGCAGAAGCAGTGAGTACCGTGTGTTACACTCAAAATCGATCCTTGATCATAAAAGTTAAAGAAAAGACACCATGTGAGTTAATGAACGGAAGAAGACCAACAATCAAATACTTTCATGTCTTCGGAGCAAAATGCTATGTACTTATAGATGATGAAAATCTAGGCAAGTTTGCAGCAAAAGCTCATGAAGGAATCTTTGTTGGTTACTCCACAGATGTGGTAGCAGCTTATAGGGTGTTCTTAGTGAATGATCGAAAAGTGACTGAAAGCTACAACGTCAGATTCGACGATACCAAACTCTCATCAATTTCAAGAGATTCTAGTGAACCTGAGTCCTTAAAATTTCAGAATCTGGACTTAGAAGAACTTGAAGATGAACCTGAGTTGGTTGTCCCATTAAATATTCCAAGTGTACATGAAGAACCTGAGTCTAGTGAACACGCTAATTCTACAAGATCAGGAGAGACTTCTTCAGTACGAACCGGCAACAACTCAGGGGGAGTAAATAGCAGCTCAAGGACTACTGTTCAAGGCTCGAGTCGAGTTGACTCTAGTTCTGTAGGAGCTGGCACTAACTCAGGGGGAGTTAGTGAAAGCATTCAAAGTAGTCAGCACCACAATTCAGAAAGTCATGCTGAATCATCAAGACAATTTCCAAGAGAACGAGTATGGAATAGAGACCATCCGTTTGAATTGATTATCGGTGATCCAGATGCTGGTGTGTCTACTAGAAGAAATGCAAGAGCTGACCTGGCTAATATTTGCTTATATTCTGGGTTCTTATCCAAGCTTGAACCTAAAGAAATAGAAGAAGCTCTTGGTGATGCTGATTGGGTGATTGCAATGCAAGAGGAACTCAATCAGTTTGAAAGGCAGAAAGTTTGGAAACTGGTACCCCGACCAAAGAACAAATCAGTAATTGGAGCAAGGTGGGTATTCAGAAATAAAATGGATGAAAACGGACTTGTAACACGAAACAAGGCTCGTTTGGTTGCAAAAGGTTATTCTCAGCGAGAAGGAATTGATTATGATGAGACCTATGCACCAGTTGCAAGACTTGAGGCAGTCAGGATGTTTTTGGCATTTGCAGCACATAAGAACTTCAAGGTTTTCCAGATGGATGTGAAAAGTGCCTTCCTGAACGGAGAGTTAGAAGAAGAAGTGTATCTGGAACAGCCGCCTGGCTTCATTGATCCAGAACTTGTAGATTTTGTGTATCTTCTCTTCAAATCTGTCTATGGCCTCAGGCAATCCCCAAGATGTTGGTATGAAACCCTATCTGTATTCTTAATTGAAAGTGGTTTTACTAGGGGAGTAATTGACAAAACATTGTTCTATAAGAATGTGAAGAATGATCTAATACTTGTTCAAGTCTATGTGGACGATATTATCTTCGGGTCATCGAATGAGCGCTTGTGCGAGAAATTTGCTAAGCTAATGCAAGACAAATACGAGATGAGCATGATGGGAGAGCTGTCCTTCTTCCTTGGGTTACAGATCAGTCAGAGAAAAGATGGTATCTTTATCTGTCAATCCAAGTACGTCAGAGATTTACTCAAGAAGTACAATCTAGAAGATGCATCAGCAGCCAAGACTCCCATGGCAACAGCCACGAAGCTTGATGAAGACAAAACAGGTAAACCAGTTGACATCACAAGCTATCGAGGTATGATTGGCTCACTTCTCTATTTAACTGCAAGTAGACCCGATATAATGTTCGCGACTTGTTTATGTGCAAGGTTCCAAGCGGATCCTAGAGAATCACATCTCATAGCCGTCAAAAGAATTTTTAGGTATCTCAAGGGCACACCAAATCTAGGAATTTGGTACCCAAGAGATACAGGTTTTAATCTAATTGGCTATACGGATTCAGACTATGCAGGTTGCAGGATTGATAGGAAAAGCACATCTGGTGCTTGTCAATTTCTTGGCAGAAGATTGGTGTCCTGGCAAAGTAAAAAGCAACATACAGTATCTACTTCTACTGCTGAAGCTGAGTACATTGCTGCTGGAAGCTGTGTATCTCAAATACTGTGGATGAGGAACCAATTGAAGGATTATGGCATGGAGCACAAGAAAATTCCAATTATGTGTGACAACACAAGTGCCATTGCCATAACCAACAATCCTGTAGATCACTCAAGAACCAAGCACATCGACATCAGGTATCACTTCATAAGAGAACATGTCGAGGAGGGGACTGTGGAGCTACATTTTGTGCCCACAATGCAACAAATTGCAGATATATTCACCAAACCTCTTGATGAAGTAACATTCAATAGGTTGGTTGGTGAATTGGGAATGCTTAACACAAGTTAGTAAAGCCTTCTATCTGTAAAATCCATTGTTATGTTTGTATATGCAAGCTATTTAATCATTATGTGTTTAGACTTTAAAATGCCTAATTAATGATTATTATAGGGTGCATATAGTGTGATTTTGCATGAATTCAGTGTGTTTTAAGTGTCTTTTATAGCACAAATATTTGAATTTATGCTTGTTAGGTTGCATGAACATAGGGGGAGTTAAATTCATAATATTCTAAATATTGCATGATTTTTAGATGAATTTACCTGTGTTTTTCATGTAATTAGAGGCCTTAGAATTATCAAGGAATGTTTTAATTATGTCATATATTAAAATCCTTGAATTGATATTTATATTAATTTGACAAAATTAATTGTTGAGTTTTTCAAAGAAAAAATTGTCAAATTATTCTAAGTATCTTCAAAATTTCGAGTTAATCATTATCTCGAAACTCATCTTGAAATTCTAGTTGAATTTCGAATTGAGCTTCCAGAGTGAAGTTTTGAAAATTCTAAGTCTGGGAAGAATTTCGAGTTAGTGTCTATCTCGAACTTCATCTCGAAATTCGACTTAGAGTTCGAGTTCGAGTTACCAGTGTGCCTAGTTATCCTCAAAATATTCGAGATACAGCCTATCTCGAACTCTATCTCGAAATTGAGATGAGATTTCCAATTTTGGGGATATTTTTAAATAAATTGAGAATAACTTCGAGTTAACCTCTATCTCGAAGTTCAACTCGAAGTTCGACTTAGAGTTTGACTTAGAGTTTGGGAGAATTCTCAATTAGTTAAGGGGATTTTTCGAGTTAACTCCTAACTCGAAATTTATCTCGAAATTCGACTTAGAATTTCGAGATAGATTTCCTTTGTGGTTTGTGCTGTACATGATATTTAAGTCAAATGGTTTAAGTTTTTCGAGTTAAAAGCTATCTCGAAATCTATCTCGAAGTTCGACTTAAAATCTTCGAGATAGACTTCGAGATAGACTTCGAGATAGGATTTCGACTTGAGTTCTCCCTGTATGTACTTAGAGTTTTCATGATTTTTAACAGGGACACTTTGGTCATTTCACATTAATGTATATATATATACCTCTCTAACTCGATCTTTTCTTTCACTTTTACCTAGTTCAGTTTTACAGCCGCACATATACATACAGGCGATTTCATATTCTCAACCATTGATTCGTAATTTTTGTGACAAATCTCATACGGACAACGAATTGATGCCCATTTTTAGACTGCTATAACCTGTGTGTCATCTTTAATCACTGTTTTTGTGTGTTTGTGTAACGATTCATTTCTCTTGAGATATATACACACGTATATATACACACAATTTCACAGATCTGTTCAAAAACGATTTTACACACACATACTTCACTGTTAAAGCAGATTTAATTAGTGGTTTGAAACTTGCCTTTCATTGACTGTTGATTGGAGCCCGTAGTTTGATTTTTCAAAAAGGAACTTTTGTGTTCTTGAAAAATTAAAAGGGACATTACGGTTAATTCAACAATTAATTGTTTTTCGAAAATTAGAATTAAAATTCAAATTTTTCTTTAAAGAAAAACTTTTAATTAAAATGGCTCACCAATTTTCACTTGCCAAAAACAATTTTTATAATATTTCTACGGAAATTGGTGATCAACTCCCACGCTTTAAGTCTTGGATACGATTTCTCAATTTGTATTCCAAAGCTAGCGATGCTTTTACTGCTAAACCTACACTAGTGCATGATGCTTTACAGCAATTATGGACTAGTGCGGTTTCTTTTGGGAGCAAATCAACCCCCTTTGGTTTCAGGTTTACCTTAGCGGGTCAGGAATATGAGGTGACTGAACAAATTGTCAACAAGGTTCTGGGATTCCCCATTAAAGATGCTTATGATTCAGAACCTACAGCTGCAGAACGCCTCAAATTCTTTGAAGAAATAGGGTGTTATCCTCCGACTGGCCGGATCACTGGAAACATCCAAAAACAATTTCTTCATGTGGAATGGAATTACTTTTTCGAGGCCATCACAAGATGTTTTCGGGCACGAGAAAGCGATTACCATCAAATTTCCATTCCCATGCAAAACCTCGGAATTGCCCTAGCAAGAGAGCTGGATATCAATTATGGACGAATAGTTCTCTCTGAGATAGTGGCTGTGATGGGATCTCCTGCAAGCAGAGACCTCAACACCACAGATGTTGTCTGCTGGTTTCCTCGGTTCTTACAGATGCTGATTAATCATTTAGTACCGAAGGATGCTCTTGCTGTTAGACGGAGTTTTGCCAGTGGTCCATCATCTGCACCGCTAGGGATGGGCACTAAGTCACTTTCAACAGTTGAAAATCAGGATAAACATCATGGAAAACCGATGTCTATTCCTGATACCTTACAAAAGTGGCTTACATATGATGAGGGGGTTACCACTTTGATGGAATTCTCGCAAGCTTCATCACATGCTCAGAATCGGTCTGCTCATGCTGAGGCATTTGAAGCGATTCCTGATGAACAAAGCGGAGACGAACAAGGTAATGAATCAGGTAATCTCTCTCGACATTCTACTCATTCCTCTTCCTATGTTTCTGATTCCCAGACCCAAGAGACTGCTAGCCCGCAGGATCTATCCCAGGGTGAGAGCTATATTTCTAATTCCTTGTCACCTAAGTCACCGGAATCTAAACAGCCAGCACATATAGATGTAGGAAATGATGAGGAGAGTGACCCCGAAGAGCAGCCTCTTACTCGAAAGAAAGCCAAAATTTCTCATGCTGCTACTTCTAAACCTCAGTCAAACCCTAGAGTGTCACACGCAACCACTCCACCTCACGAGAGTGGTTCACCCCTTGAACAATCTGCACATAGGGATTTTGATTTTGATGATGAGTATGTACCTCTTGAAGATGCTGTTACTTCAAAAGGATATGAAGCTTTAAAAACTTCAGCCGTACCTTCACCGGTACGTACTGATGCTACAAAGAGGATCGGTTCTGATGTCGTACAAGAACACTTTGTAGCCTCTCAGCCTGAGATTCCAACTCAGGAACAAACAGCAATTGATCCCATAACTGCAAATTATATTTCTTATCAAGTTTCTGCAGGTACTTCTTCATATTTTGGATCAATTATTGAAGACATACACGAGCGTGAGACAGGGAGTGTGTGTGAGAGGTTAGGGAGAGAGGGACCTTCATTTTTAAGGCCCGAAACCGAGCGCCAAATACCAACAGAACGAGAATTAGAGCGAGGTCACCTAAACCAAACACCGTCCCTTAATTCTGAAAATCTTGAATCTCGTTTGTCTTTTATGGAAAATCAAATGAAGGAGTTTGGGCAGTCAATGGGGCAGTTAGGGATGAATGTTGGAAATAATCAAAGGGCACTTGACGACTACGCAGCACGAATGGCAATTCAAGCTTCAGCTTTTACTGTTTTGACAAATCAGGTAAATGACATGGGCCATGCTGCTGGTGTCTTGGGAAACACCCTGAATGACAGGATGGGGGCAATGGAGCTTACAATGGATACTCTGGCTGTGGAGATAAGCAGAGTTATGTTCGCAATCAGAAGTTTTGTGCCCCAGGAATGTTTCGCGCCGCAACAACCTCCCCCCGATGCTGGTACAGGTGGTGCTAGTGGAGTAGGAGCCTATGGTTCCGGGTTTGAAGATTTTGATACAGCTGGTGGATCTGGAGACCAGGGTGGAGTTCAGGATAACTCACCTAAGGGGGAGAGTATAAAGGAGACGAGACAGCCCGGAGTTCAAATCGAAGAAATTCAAGAACATGCTGATCTTGTCAGAGAAATTGAAGTTGAGCCGTCTGTTGAAGAAGAGGCTCTGAGGAGGAAAAAGGGTAAGGCAATAATGGTTGAGCAAGATGAACCATTCATTGACCTAAGTCATCAAGAAAAAGTACAGGAGGTAATTGATTCAGATTCTGATATGGAAGACGCACCTTTGAAACATGCTATAAAGAGATCATTGAAAGATCAAGGTGGCGGTGCTGGGATGTCTGTCGGAAAGCCTGAAGAAATTACTGTTGATGAAGAAACCCTTGAAGCTCAACAGTTAGCCTTAGATCAAGCTGAGTACTTTAAAATGAAGGCAATGCAAGATCGTGCTGCGTTTCAGGAAAAGAAAGCGGAGCTACAAGGGAAGCAGTACGATTATGAGCTTGCAAGGCTAGCTGATCCTCAAATTAATCTGGATAATAGAAGGATAGGACAGAAATGGGATGACGCAAGGAAGATATTGATGGGACCATGTACAAAAGGAGATCATAACAAGGAAGCAGATGATCTGTTCTACAACCTAAATTTGCAGAATCCAATGGCTGCTGACTACATAAATGCTTTAAAGAGATTAATTTCTAAAGTCAGGGTTGGATACAATTCAACGCAAAAGGAGTGGCAGGTTATTTTGTCTTTCACAGAAGGAGTCCCAATGTCTTTCATGTATGTGGATGACCAATTCATGACGAAAAGATCTGCATCAGAGTTGTTCTTGCTAGCAACAAAAATTCAATACTCTCATTCTGAGAATCTAAGCATTCTGTATAGGGATTAGTTAATGCGGCTAGCAGAGGACAAGGGTCCAGAATTCTCAGCATATCCAAATGTTGTCCGGATGGTGGTTGACAGTAAATTGAAGAGGGTGAGCCTGGAGGAAAAGGACTTAATGGAACTTTCAGTGGAATCTCTTAAGGCCGTCTGTAGACAAATGATGAGTAAGGGATTCGCTTCTGTGCTTAAAGATAAATCAGTGAAGACCATTGAAAGTGTCATACTAAAGAAGAGCAATGAGGTGTGGAAGTGTGATGTCATTGCTCCAAACCCTCTTGATAATGTGAAGATTGAACCAGAGCTGATAGAGAGGAATTGGAATATTCTTCAAGCAATGAAGAATGTTGATGAAGCTCTGAATCTTCCTACTGGAGAACTGGAACAAGGAGAGATAAGGGAGGCAGTTGGTGTTCCAGGAAGAGACAGTGTATACTGGATACACTCTTTTGTTGATAATACAGCTGATGCCTTAGTATTCATAGATGCAGACCAGAATCAAACATTCTTGCATATGAGTAAACAATGGCTGCTGCAGACTCAAGATGCTGCATTTCTGGAGAAAGTGTTATATTTGTTCAAATGGGAAGATGTGGAAGTTAAGTATGTGACAGAAAAGCAGAGACTCGTGAGTTACCTATCTGATGTAGTAGTGGAAAAGAAGCGATTGGAGCGAGATGCGGCTAGTGTCCACAATACTAACCGTGTCATAGGCTATCCCAAAATGATCTATTGTCAGTTTAAAGCTGATAAAACTCATAGGAAACCTCGGCTTATAATGAAGAAATTTGAGGAAATTCCAGAGATCAGGACTACTCAGGAGGTGGACAAACTCAGAAGGCTTTTCAAACATCCTTACCCAGAACCCAGGAACCCTCTAGAGATGGAAGCAGTAAGTTTGTTGAATACTAGGTGGACGCAACTTCATAATCCAGTATATAAGAAACAAAAGCAGCAGGAGGAGAAGCGCAGAAGGCAAAAAGAAGAAAAGGACCAAGCTGCTGAAGCTAGGAAGAGGAAACGGAATTAGGGTTAAAGGTCAGAGTGGTGTGAACTTGAAGTTGGAAAAACTTCATGTCTTTCGGTTGCTTTAACTCACTTGAGGAAAATTCATCTTAGAATGAATCCAATAAGGTGATATAAGTTTGACTAAAAGATATGAAATAATCCAGGTGATAGGAATCATTCAAATGATCTTTAATTCGAACCGAGGTTCGAATTCTGTTTCTAGTTTAAGTTCTTTGTATTGTTTTCAAGTACTTTTCAATTGTATATTTTTTCAAGAATGTAATGTTAATTATCTTTTCTCGTCTCATTGTTTAGTTGAGTTATCCTTCATTAATTTGAATGTCATTGTTAGACAATCAAATTGGGGGAGATTGAAAGGCAGAGTGTATTAACTTGTAACACTATAACTTATGTAACTCAATTAAAAGAAAAGATACTTAACCAGAAGACAATCAAGAACAAGAAGTCACAAGAAATCAACACTAAATGAAGACAAGGTAATTGATACAATTGAACATGTTAACTATGATCAAGCCAAGAAGAAATCATTGAGAGAAGTTCAAGTCAAAGTTGTTCAGACCTCAGTGATTTGAGAATTCGAGATTCAAGATCATAACTATCAGTATCAACAAGACCAATTGATTTCAAGTGAACAAGAAGGAAAGCAAATATTGGAAAGCCAAGTTACTAAGTGAATATGGTAATTTATTCAAGAAGCAGAAACACTATCAAGACTAGTCACTTATGAACCAGACCAGTGCATCAAGTGTCAGGACATTGATAGCAAGTTTATGTCAGTAATAAAGATCCATGTTCAAGAGCTTGTAGAAGAACAAAGAAGATATGAAGATATCACAAGCTCAAGATGTGCATTGAAGTTTCAAGTTGAAGACCAGAATATTTTCTAAGTACTAAATGTTCTAGATGGCTAAGTCGAAATTCCCAAGTAGAAGTTCTACTTAGAATTTCGAGATGGCTAAGTAGAAATTCTCAAGTAGAAGTTCTACTTAGAGTGCAGCTTCAACATGACACATGGCATCTTCTGATTGGCAGATTTCCAAGCTTTCAAGATAAGACAAGATTTATGTGGACATCATTGGGCCACGTACATCTTAGTCTTTGAAGACTACAGGTCATAGATTACATGTAGTATAAATAGAAGCACTTGTGTAATGTTTTAGTTAGTGAGCAATATTGAGAAAAACACAAGAGAAAGAGAGAGAGTATATTCACAGAGCTTAGAATCATTCACTTCTCTCTGAACTTCTGTTATACTTTGTAATGAATGTTGTAGCAACCTTTTCAAGTTATATATAAAGAAATATATTCCTTGAATCTGTGTGTTCATTTATTGCATCGTATTTATTGCTTCTCATAATCGAATAGTTGTATTCACCCCCCCTCTACAACACATTTGGACCTAACATATGATACCAGCATCCAGCAACTTAGTGATTTCTTTCTTCACCACCTCTTGCAAATTCGGATTCAATCTTCTTTGTCCCTCAATCACAGGCTTATGATCATCTTCTAAGGCAATTCTATGCATGCAAAGAGCAGGGCTAATTCCCTTGATATCTTGAATTGTCCAACCAATAGCTGATTTATATTGCCGAAGAACATGTAATAATTTTTCTAGCTCATCATCACTAAGCAAGGCAGAAACTACCACAGGATACGTATCATTAGGACCAAGAAAGGCATACCTCAAATTAGCAGGTAGAGGTTTAAGTTCCACCTGTGGTGCCTCTGAAAGTGTAAAAACCATCTCAACTTCTGTGTCTCGAACAACAAGTGCTTCTTCTTCTAATACATCATCTAACACCCGTTCTGCTCCCATGAAGTGTTCATTTTCTAGCTGCACAATTTCATCAACTCTGTCAACAGTAAAACAAGTTGCTCCAAAAGGAGGCATCTTCATTGCTTTGTTTAGATCAAATTCCACTTTGTCCTCGCCAACATTCAATGTCAATTTTCCAGCTTTAACATCGATAGTAGTGCCAGCAGTAGCCAAGAATGGCCTTCCCAAGATAATGGGTATCTCGACATCTTCATCCATCTCTAACACCACAAAATCACAAGGTATGACAAATTTATCCACTTTGACTACCACATCCTCAACGACCCCCAACGGATATTTAACAGAACGATCCGCTAACTGAAGTGAAATCCGTGTCTTTTTAAGCTCTCCAAGACCAAGCCGTTTGCAAATTGAGTATGGCATCAAACTCACACTTGCCCCTAAATCACACAAGGCTTTCATGTTCTCCATCTTCCCAATAGTGCAAGGCAAAGAAAAGCTTCCCGGATCTTTCAATTTCTGAGGAATGGCCTTTTGGATGACTGCACTGCATTCAGCATTGAGAGTAATGGTTTCTGCATCCTCCAATTTCCTCTTCTTTGTCAACATCTCCTTAAGAAATTTAGCATAGAGTGGAATTTGATTCAAAGCTTCAGCCAAAGGAATATTGACATGCAACTGCCGGAACATAGTCAAAAACTTCTTGTACTGCTTCTCTAACTGTCTGTTGTGAAGTCTCTATGGAAATGGAATAGGAGGAACATACGGTGGTGGAGGAACATATGGCTTTTCTGGTTCTTCTTCCTTCTTCACTTCATCTACTTTCTCTGACTTTTCTGCATCGATCTCTACTATCTCACTTTCTTTTTCAGCATCCTTCTCTTTAGGCTCAAGAACCTCAACCTCGGGCAACTCTTTCCCGCTCCTCAAAGTAATTGCTTTGCATTGCTCTTTACCAGTCTGGTCGGGTTGACTAGGAAGTGATCCTTGCTCACAAACACCCATCTTGGAGGCAATCTGTCCAATCTGTGTTTCTAGCATCTTTTGAGATGATGCCATCTGCTCTATTCTTGATTCCATATTAGCCAATGCCCTAGAAGTTCCTTGCATAATCTTATTTAGTGCAACCTCCCAATCAGCTGGTTCTTTCTTTGGTGGAGGTTGATACTGCTGCTGTGCTTGATATGGTGGTCGTGACTGAAAACCAGAAGGTTGATTCTGCCTTGGAAATGAATAAGAAGGATTAGCCGCATGATTATTACTGTAAGAAAGATTGTTGTTTGGCCTTTGATTTGGATTGTAATAGGAGTTATTCTGAACAGGCCACGGCTGTCTTCCCTGAATGAAAGATGCTTCTTCTGGAAATTGTTGCACATAAGAGTTCTGGCTAGCACCATAATCATTATACCCCTCCATAGGTGAAGAAATAGCATTCACATTTGCTCTTTGTCCTCGCACCTCCTGAGTTAGAGTATCCAACTTCTGAGCCAGCATGTTGATCATCTCAGAGTCTTGTGCTGCTTTAGCTGAGCTTGTCCCACTAGGTGCCCATGAATAGTTATTAGATGCCAATTCCTCAAGAAGTGCTTTAGCCTGTGTAGTTGGTGCCTTCTTGAAATTTCCACCAGCAGCCACATCCAAACTCAAACGAATATCCGCATTCATGGCCCCATAAAAAGTACTAATGATCTGCCAATCTTCCAAGCCGTGATGTGGACACTTCCTCAATAGTGCCTTGAATCTCTCCCATGCCTGATATAGACCTTCACCCGGTTGTGCTTTGAAACTCATAATCATAGTCCTCAATTGTTGCGTCTTGTTAGAAGGATAATATTTGGACAAGAATGCAGTAGAAAGACCATCCCATGTAGCAACCGTAGTGTTTGGAAGTTGTTGAAACCATTCCAAAGCTCTTCCCTTAATAGAGTAGGGAAACATATGGAGACGAATCTTGTCACTCGTAACACCATTGATTCTGAATGAGCCACACATCTGCACGAAACGCTCTAGATGTCTGTGTGGATCCTCTAGTTCAATGTCTCCTTCAAAAGCTTGATTGCTGATCATCTGAATTAAGCTTGGATTAATGTTGAATTGGGTTGCACCAATCTCTGGAGTTTTGTACATGCAATTGGCAGGATTAGGTGTCTCATGGTCCCAAATAGAAGTATCATCAACATTATCATTAACAACAGCTTGAACTGTCGGCTCTCCCATCTTAGCTTTCTCTTTTCTGATCTTTCTCAAAGTACGCTCGATTTCAGGGTCAAATTCCAACTTTCTAGCGCAAGATGCACGTCGCATACACCTGAAAATCACCAACAAAACAACTTGTGGAACCAATTAAAATCTAAACAATAAGAAACAATTAACCTAAACTCAAATATACTGCCTTCCCCGGCAGCGGCGCCAATTTGTTAGTAGTATTTTTATGTGTTCGTTCGCAGGGAAAGACTGAATTTAATATCAAGTTCAAGTTTCTTATCTCTCACAATTTAGAAGTGTAAAAGAATGTTTGGGTTGTTTATAAACTAATTAAGACTAATTATAAATCGAGAATAAAATATATAAGGAAAACAATCCAAGAACTGGGGTTCTTCACTTGGTTTCAATGCACATTCAATATCCATGTGATGTCTATGTTCTTACTCTGCTGAAAACAATTCTTCTAAAGTTATACTGTACCCTCCCAGGCTACAATATAGTGCCTACAGCTACACCCTAATTGTCACTCCCGTGATACAATCAAAGTATATCTATAAACTGTTAAGTGCCAAGAATTATATGTCTCACAATTCTCCTATTAATCTCCCGATCTAATATTCAAATTATGTCTGTTAAATCATGTACTAAGATTGCAACTTCTCTCCCAAGCTTATTACAATCCCTAGAATACAATCAAAGGTTCATGACTCCCCTAATTGTGTTAAGATCTCATTAACAGATCAGCAAAGCAGAAAATCACATAATCAAGCATGCATGAATACCAAGGAATACTACCCAATCCTCAGATTAGAGAATTAGTTACGCATATTTAATAAAGAAAACATAATAATAATGATAATGAATGAAAACATAATATTGAAGAAAGAATTGAAGATTGAAAGTACCTTGATACGATTAAAAGCTATGAATTGTTATGATTTACAATGGTAAGATGTGTTTAAATAGGCTCTACAAATCTTGCCTAGCAAGAAATTGCCTTCTATTACAATTAGGATTTAAAGAAGGTACCCAAAACTGTCCAGAATACAATTAGAATTAGAAAAAGGGCAAAACAGTAAATTCCCAGCCTTCTTTTACAAGAACACGTGCGCGATTTAATGCAGCATATTTCTTGCACTTGTTTCCTATCCCAGGTTGTAGAAAATCTCTCAAGCTTCGCGTGGGCAGTAAGATCGCTGAAAACGGACTTCTAGAACTCCAGATATGGCCAAAACAGTATAAGCTGCGCAGCCTTCCCGGAAAATCCGAATTTTAATCAATTAAATCTCCAAAAACGATAGAAGCATCAACTTTAATCAACATTCTCGTAAATCTGCACAACTAAGCAAAACACATCAAAACTACACAAACTTGAGTCCAAAACAATCAATTTAAGCCGAACGGAGGCATTCCCAGTGGATATAAAATCCACTTATCAACAAGTTATATAATCGTGTCTGATTTTTGCTTGATTATATGAACAAGAATAAACGAATGAATCAAACTCTGTTTGTATTAATAAGATCAAATACAAACTCTACCAAAGGTGTACAATACCTTTAGCAGCTGCTGACAATACAAATCTCTCTCTCTCTCTGTTTGTACTCTCGTATATTCACGATTACAAACCTCACGAACACTTTTTACAATGATATAGAGAGAGTATTTATAATGCTACCTATCAACTAATAACAGAAAGATATAATCTATACATGACAATGTTCTGTCTTCTAGTCGATAGTTTCCTTCAATAGAAAACTCTTTCGTTCATAATATCTTCTTGCTTGTTCTTCAAACAACGATCCTGTTTTATAGCACTTGCCAGTTTCTGTAGCATCCACAATGACATCATCAGTAACACGACTGATATCAGGATTTCATCTTGCATCATCAGTATCTGATCATCATCAGTATTAGACCGTCATCAGGATTTGTTCTTTGTTCCTGACATGTAGTCTCCGATACACTATTCATTCCTGACTAAACTGTACAGATAACTGTTTTACACATAAATCCTATATATAGTGCTAAATCCTTTATAAGATCAGGATTACAAGAAGTATAATGTGTAAATTCTATTCTTAACATCACAACTTATGAATTATTCCTAACAAAATAGTCGATATGTGAATGCACACCCGTCCTATCCAGAAATGTTAACCGCACTGCAATATAGTTCACACAATGCATCATGGTTAAGTTGCACCTGTGTAACTAAAGCATAGCGGATTAATGAATGTTCATTCAGAAATTGTGTCCAAGCCCGAAATTGCTCATCCTGAATGGTTTCGATTTGCTGAATGGAAATAGGATTAACTTTAGCAATTAAAAAGTTTCCCTGCAATGCCATTTTCAAAACTTTGAGGAAATTCAAAAACAAGGGTTAGTGCGTATAACAAGAATATGAAATCCGCTCTAAAAACCACCAGCTAGATTGTGAGATCTTTCCGATCAAAGCTTGAAATATTCAGCAATTGTGTGTGTATGCTATGTATATCTGAAAAATGATGATGTTAAACACAAACAAAAACTCATCATTTATAAGGTTTCAAGTATTAGTGGGTTAGGTGTAATAGTGACAGGTTATGTTTGAAAAATAACACCGCTCAATAATTTCTCACCTAACTACCTAATTAGCCGAAAAAACATCTTATCACCGAAACCTGTCGGCCGAAAAAACATCTTATCGCCGAAACCTATCAGCCTATACACATACACATATTTAATACTTCTAATTATTATGGATTTAAAAATAATCACACAGTAAATCAAGAATTAATCCACAATAATCAGATAAACTCACAATTAAATAGACATAAAATTAACAAAATATCATTAATTGATATATGTCAATAAGATATTTATTTAATTATGCTACAATTAACTCAATTATTTACTAACTAATTACCATAAAATATAGCATTTATAAGTGTGGTAATTAATATAGAGATAACTATAGTATGAGGACTGGATGCAAATAAATTCACAAGTTCTAAACATATGGACATTTAAAATACATGTGAACTTATAACAAATTGCAGTTATTGATTATCCAAAATTAATTAGACAGATTTAACATCCCAAGTTCACCAACTAACCTGGAGAAAGTGGATTCATCCAGTGGTTTAGTAAAGATGTCTGCAATTTGTTGATCTGTGGGAACAAAATATAATACCACAGTTCCATTCATGACATGCTCTCGTAAGAAATGATACCTGATATCAATGTGCTTAGTCCTGGTGTGTTGAACTGGATTGTTGCCAATGGCAATGGCACTCGTGTTGTCACATAGAATTGGAATTTTGTCCAACATGAGTCCATAGTCCTGAAGTTGATTCCTCATCCACAAGATCTGAGCACAACAACTACCTACCGCAATGTATTCTGCTTCGGCTGTCGAGGTAGATACTGAGTGTTACTTCTTGATGTACCAAGATACCAACCTTCTTCCTAGAAACTGACAGCTTCCAGAAGTACTTTTCTGATCAATCTTACAACCTGCGAAGTCAGAATCTGTATAGCCAATTAGGTCAAAACCTGTTCCTTTAGGATACCAAATCCCAAGATTGGGGGTTCCCTTAAGGTATCTGAAAATACGTTTAACAGCTATAAGATGTGACTCTTTAGGGTTAGCCTGGAATCTAGCACATAGACAAGTTGCGAACATAATATCTGGTCTACTAGCAGTTAAGTACAAGAGAAAGCCGATCATACCTCGATATTTCGTGATGTCAACTGACTTACCAGATTTATCTTCATCAAGCTTGACTGCAGTTGGCATCGGGGTCTTGGCAGTAGCTGCTTCTTCCATCCCATACTTCTTCAGAAGATCCTTTATGTATTTTGATTAGCAGATGAAAATACCATCAGGCTTCTGAACAACTTGAAGTCCAAGGAAGAAGGACAACTCACCCATCATGCTCATCTCGTACCTACTCTGCATTAGCTTAGCAAATCTCTTGCATAGCAAATCATTAGTAGAACCAAATATTATATCATCCACATATACTTGCACCAGAATTATATCATTTTTATGCTTTTTATGAAAGAGAGTTTTGTCGATGATACCTCTTGTAAAACCATTTTCAAGTAAGAACTTGGAGAGAGTATCATACCATGTTCGAGGGGCTTGCTTGAGACCATAGAGAGCTTTGAAGAGAAAGTACACAAAACCTTCAAATTCCTTGTCTTCGAACCCAGGGGGTTGTTCAACATAGACTTCTTGCTCTAGATCTCCGTTCAAAAATGCACTCTTCACATCCATCTGAAAAACCTTAAAGTTGGAGTGTGCAGCAAATGCTAAGAACATCCTGATTGCTTCAAGCCTTGCAACTGGAGCATAGGTTTCATCATAATCAATTCCCTCTTCTTGAGAGTAACCCTTTGCTACCAATCGAGCCTTATTCCTCGTAACAATACCATTTTCATCCAGTTTATTTCTAAACACCCATCTAGTGCCAATTACAGATTTACCTTTTGGTCTTGGCACCAGCTTCCATACTTTCTACCTTTTGAACTGATTGAGTTCTTCCTGCATTGCAGTTACCCAATCTGGATCATCAAGAGCTTCATCAACCTTTTTAGGTTCAACTTGAGATAAAAAATCCTGCGAAATTGCATTCATTCTGTGTTGCTCTTCTAGTCTGTACACCCGTGTCCGGTTCACCAATGATCTGTTCAAAGGGATGCGCTCTACTCCATACCCTTTGTCTCGGCAGATTTGATCTGGATGATTCCCCAAGTTCATAATTGTGTTGAGTTTGATGACTAGTAGATCCAAAATCATTGTTTGCTCCCCCTGAGCTGTTGCTTTCAAAGTTTGATGAATCAGAGTTTAATGAATCAGCAGATGCATTCTTTGATGTTTCTTCACTAGTTTGGGGTTCATTTTCATCGTTCACTTGCTCCCCGTCAACATGTACTGCTGTCTGATCTACTGGTATAGATTGAACAATAGAGTCTGAAAGAATATCAGAATTTTGTAGATCAGCATTTATGTCTTCATTCTCAAATCTTAGCTGGTCATGTTCATCAAAATCTTCAAGTCCTGTTATCTTTTTATCATCAAAAGACACATGGATAGATTCCATGACCACTTTTGTTCTCAGATTGTAGACTCTGAATGCTTTTATGGATAGTGGGTATCCAACAAAGATTCCTTCATCAGCTTTTAAATCAAATTTGGAAAGCTGTTCTGGATGAGTCTTAAGAACAAAACACTTACATCCAAACACGTGAAAGTACTTCAGGTTCAGCTTCTTATTTTTCACCATCTCATATGGTGTTTTACCATGCTTGTTTATGAGTGTAGCATTCTGTGTGAAACAAGCAGCTTGCACAGCTTCAGCCCAGAAGTAAGTTGGCAGCTTTGCTTCATCAAGCATGGTCCTTGCAGCTTCTATGAGAGTCCTGTTCTTTCTCTCTACTACTCCATTTTGTTGTGGAGTTCCAGGTGCAGAGAATTCTTGCTTTATTCCATTTTCTTTACAAAACTCTTCCATGACTGCATTCTTGAACTCAGTGCCATTATCACTCCTTATGATTTTCACTGTATGCTTAGATCCTTTGTCCAGTTGACTGACATGCTCTGTTAAGATTGATGCAGTTTCTTCTTTCTTGTGCATGAAATATACCCATGTATATCTGGTGTATTCATCAATAATAACCAAAGCATATCTTTTCTTTCCAACAGACATTATATTTACTGGACCAAATAAATCAACATGCAATAAGTGATATGGCTCAAGAATTGAGGATTCAGTCTTACTTTTGAATGAAGTTTTCCTTTGTTTTGCCTTTTGACATGAGTCACATAGGCCATCTGGAGTAAAAACTGATTTGGGCAATCCTCTCACAAGATCTTTCTTCACTAGCTCATTAATGCTGTTGAAATTCAGATGAGAAAGTCTCTTGTGCCAATCCCAGCTTTCTTCAATTGATGCTCTACTCAGTAGACAGATTGCAGAGCCATCAGAGTTTGTTGAAAGCTTGGCTTCATAAATGTTACCATGTCTGTATCCCTTCAGAACAACTTTTCCTGTAGATTTGCTTACAACTTCTCCGTGTTCTTCAAAGAAATCCACATGATAACCTCTGTCACAGATTTGACTCACACTTAGTAGATTATGTTTGAGTCCTGAGACTAGAGCTACAGATTCAATGATGACATTCCCAAGTTTGATATTGCCATATCCCAGAGTCCTTCCTATGTTGCCATCTCCATAAGAAACACTTGGGCCAGCTTTCTCCACAAATTTTGATAGCAGGGCTTTATTTCCAGTCATGTGTCCTGAGCATCCACTGTCCAGAACAAGGATATTTTTCCTGTTACCCTGCAATCACAAAACCACTAATGATTAGTTTTAAGGACCCAGACTTGCTTGGATCCTTTGGCCTTATTAAGTTTGTTAGCTTTTGTAGCAGAAGTCTTATCAGAGTTTGTGCTAACATTCTTTTTATCAAAATTTATACATGTAGAATCAATCTTGAATTTATTCAAAGAGGGTTTAATTTCATAATAATCATAATACAAATTATGATACTCTTTGCATGTATAAATAGAATGCCAAATATTGCCACAGTGAAAACAAGGATTCTGTGGCTTAAACCTAACTGAACCACTCTTAACTCCTGACTTAGAAGGTATAGAGTTTATATTTTTATTCTTCCTGCAAAAAGTAGCAAGATGGTTAGGATTTCCACAGTTGTAACATTTCTTCTTAGGAGCATTGGGAATAGGCATATAGTTGTTGCTTTTATTGATGCCTACCTTTCCATTTCTGTTTTTCCTAGGTTCTTTTACCTTGTTCACTTTTTTTAACTCCTTCAGCTTGTGTTTAAGCTGTTTCTGAAACATTAAACTAATATTTACTGATTTGACTTCATCCTGTTTGGGTTTGTCAGATTTTGGTACAAACCTCATATGATTAAGTTTGGGTTTTGGAGCCTTTTTAGTAAATACAGGTTTAGAGGTCTCAGCTTCTAGGTTGGCAGTTTTCTTTTTATCAGTGTAACCTAGACCTTCTTTCCAACAATCATTCTCTATGATAATCTGAGTATTTTTACCAGAGTTAGTCCAAGTTTTAATAATGTTTCTTTCTTTAGCAAGTTCAGATTCAAGATAAGCATGTCTTTTCAATAATTCAGTTTTAACAAAAATAGCATCATCTCTTTCTTTCTGAATTTTTAACATTTGGACTAATTCTAATTCTAGATAGTCATTTCTCTTTCTAAGGTCTAGACTTTCAGATTTTATTCTTTCATTTTCTAAAGTCTGATCTCTGTAGCTAACATGCAAGTTTTTAAGAAAGATTCTTAACTCAGATATATCAGTAGTATCAAAAGCTAGAGTAGAGTGAGGTACCTTGGTTTCAGTAGCTTCAGAGATACTATCAGCATTTGCCATCAAGGCATAGTTCACCTCATCTTCAGAGTCTGAAGTGTCAGCCCAGTCCTTCTTCTTTGTGATGTAAGCTTGACCTTTATTAGCTTTGGCTTTCTTGCATTCAGGTGCAAAATGTCCTTTCTCACCACAATTATAGCATTTGATTTTGGACTTGTCCACTTTCCCAGACCTGCCTTCCTCTCCCTCAACTTTTCTGAAATTCTTCTTTTCGAAATTTGAATCTCTTCGTGTGAACTTATTTCTTTTCCCGAAGTTCTTGTAAGCCATCTTCTTGAAGCTTCTTACCATCAGGGCTGCAAGTTGTTTCATCTCAGCATCACTGCCATCATCATCATAGTCTGTGAGATTGTTAGAGTTTGAGTCATCATCAGAGTTTGATGACTCAGTATCAGACTTTGTAATAAGAACCTTTCTGTTGGATTGACTCTTTTTCACAGCAACTTCTTTAGAAGTTTTCTCCTCAGCTTTAAGAGCAATTGACTTAGACTTCCCTCCATGCCTCTTGCTTCTTTGTTCCATCTCAAGCTCATGAGTTTTGAGCATTCCATAGATTTCATCAAGAGACATGTCTTGCAGATCATGATTGTCTCTGATGGTAGTGGCCTTTAAATCTCACTTCTCAGGAAGAGCCAACAAGAATTTCAGATTGGAGTCTTCAAGATCATACTCTTTATCTACCAGTGACAGATCATTCAGCAATTTCAGGAATCTGTCATATATATCTGTTAATGACTCATCAGTATTTGAGTCAAAGTGCTCGTACTCCTGTGTGAGTATTGTTCTCCTGTTCTTTTTGATGGCTTTGGTTCCTTGACATCTGACTTCCAAAGCATCCCAAATCTCCTTAGCAGTTTTGCATCCAATGACCCTGTTAGACATAACATTGTCAAGGGCGTTATGTAATAAATGCCTTACCTTGGCATCTTTGCTAATAGAGGAGGTATCTTCAGGGGTGTAGTCTTTCTTCTCCTTTGGAATCGTTTTTTGTTCCTCTCCAGCAACAGCAATAGACAATTTGGTAGGCTTATGTGGACCATCATGGATTCTGTCTAAGTACTCTGGATCTGTAGCCTTCAGAAACATTTCCATCTTCACCTTCCATATGGGATATTCTGATGCCCTGAGTATTGGAACTCTAATTGATTCATATCTGCTTGTTGTTGGAGTTTGTATTTTCTCTATCATGATTGTATAGCTTTTTGGATCTTAACTGTTGTATAATAACAGAGTGGCTCTGATGCCAATTATTAGGTCCGGAATAACGTAGAAGGGGGGTTGAATACGTTATTTAAAAATATTTCGATTTTTGATGTGGATATGAAATCAAAAATACTAAATCGAAATAACACAACTGTGTGGGAAATATCTTTTAATAGATAAAACCCGGAGGTTTGTTACACAATCTAATCCTACGGATCAGCTACAAAATCAAACACTCCTAGGATAGTTTAGGCACGAGGACCTTCTACCCGACACTTCCTGAAAGCGGGCTAAGCCGGCTTTCCTACTAGATGGACTGTCTAGCAGCTTACACAGAGAAGATATAAGAGAGAGAAGAGAAAGTTGTGTGTTGAGGTGTGTTTTAAAATGAAATACAACAGGCCTATTTATAGGTTATAGAAAGTCATTATGCAGTTAATATACGTAACTGATTACGTATATTTAAACTGATGTTTTTCAAACCTGCCTACTGTCTGAAAACTCAATTTCAACACACTGCTTTTTCAATTTCAAAGTCTTACTTTGAATTTTTAATTCATGTGGGCCCCACATGTTTCTTACTTTAATGAATAGTACTTTTGGGTACTATTCACATGAATAGTAACTTCGGTTACTATTCACCCGGTGTAAATAGTGATTTTTGTGAATAGTAATTTCGGTGTGAATAGTGATTCCGGTTACTATTCATGTGAATAGTGATTTCGGTTACTATTCATTTTCCTCTTATTTTTGACATCCTTAAATATTCAGCTTCTGAAATGGAGGATATCAACACTGCTCTCAATCATACCTCTTTAACAGTTTTTCTGAGTTAGATACTTCGATTCCTTTGTGAAGATGTTGACGCCTAGTGCAACTGGTCTGGTTCACAGACGACTAACATTCACTCGTGGTCTTCGTATCATGTCTTTTAAGAATACTGCCAAGAATTGTGCAACCATAAAAACTTTATTACTGGAATCTTTTGGTCCTTCAACTGAATCATCTGTACATCTTATTGTGTCACTGAGGCCTGATCATTTTAATGAACTTCTTTCAGCGACTTGATCCTTGTTGGTGCTTGATCTTCAAATTTCACGATCCCTGTATAGAGTTTATTATTTATCTTTTATCCTAGTTGAGTTATATATGTCCTCTATTACATATTACATTTTTATGCTTTACATATTGTATAAGGATTAAGTGATTAAGAGGGATATATATACTAACGGTGATCCTTTTGTTTCTATAGAGGCGGGAGACGAACTCAGGATCATACCTTCAGAACACCGAGATCGAGGCAAGATTTCTTCTATCTTTATTTGGAAAATTATTTACCTTTAAATAAGATGATTTCATGGAATATATATGTGGTTACATTGTTATTATATTGTTAAGAAATTATTTCCTGATTTTGGAAATCTAAGAGAAGTGGATATGGATTGTGAATAAAGTGATCATGCTTTATGTTTAAAAAGAGATATGAAGGAATGGTATCAGTTATTATCTAGGGTTATATGATTTATAATATTATGTTAAAAATATTCTTTTTAAATATGGAGATTTAATAAGTATTAATTTACTATTATCTACTATTTTTAAAAGTAGATGGAATATTTACATATATAAGAGTACTAGATTTCACTGAATACAGAAAAGGTGTCTGAGTCATAAACAAGGTATTATGACATATGATATAAGTGATGGTATATGTGATCGAAAGCGAAGATGTGAAAAGAACTGTGAATGGAAAGGTGAATGTGAAATGGTAACAGATATATATATAATAATATTTTGTTAAAAGGGGGATGTAGCAGTAGAGCCTTCCTCCAGGGGGATGTAGCAGAAGAGCCTTCCTCCAAGGTTAACACTCAATATTATTTCGGCCCAAGAGTTGCCGAATGAGGATGTAGCAGATAGAGCCTTCCTCCAGGAGGATGTAGCAGATAGAGCCTTCCTCCAGGGATGATGTAAGCAGATAGAGCCTTCATTCCTTCTACCGGTAGTAAACAGAGAGCGGATACAATTAGGCGACTGATCATCGTCCTAATGTATCTGGCGCTATCAGATATTTCCAAACTTAAAAGAAAGAATTGAAAATGATTTTCAGATTTCTATACTAAAAACAGAAAAATGATACGAAATGTTGAATCATGATTACTGATGAAGAGAAACTGATATTATAAAACTATATACTTCTTTTCGTGCAAAGAGAGTTGGAAAGTATATATATTGAATGAAAATAAAATTTCTTTACATAATAACTAAAATTGGTTATGTCTAATATATATATATAATGGTTTATTTTTCCTTTGATGCTAGTTGATGGAATTGATCTTGCTGAGCTATTTTAGCTCATTCTTTCTACTTATATATATAACAGCTAGGTATGCCAATACTCCGCCGTACGCCCCGCAAGAGGGTAAGGGAAAGACGGCCTTTTGAGAGCACGCTGGCACCGATTCCTGAGGTAGCATAGAGGCAGACGGGTCCTGGTAGACTTATGTATAATTAAGTGTGTAAGCATGAAATAAACTTTTGATTGTTGAAATGCTTCATGTCGAAGTATTATTCAACAATGTATTTAAGTATGATCCCGGTTTGTAATAACTCCTTTAAACTCTAAACTCTTAATATCGTGGATGTTGTTCTCTGAGCATATGACTGGTGTGTGTGATAATATTTAAGTGTGGGGTCTATTGTTTGAGTTTTATTATGCATTTATATTCCAGCTGCAAAGAGAAGAATATTAATAAAGGGAAATTGGTCCGTGATGGCCTGTATTCATGACCCCGGATTTGGGGCTGTCACAGTTTGGTATCAGAGCCAGGTTCATAATGCTCAGGAACAAGAGTAATAATAATAAATGTATTAGTATTAACATAAAAGATTTGAACTCTCATCGAGTTCAGGGGTGGTATATCGCATGTAGCATTCATTTTACGCATATATTATAATTTTATAGATTGTTACTAATAGAATTTTATGTTTTATTATAGGGAGCGGAGATGGGTGAGCCGAGTCAGGACCCCCAGTGGCTAGGACTGTCAGAGCAGGAGATTATAGACTTACAGCTAGTAGGTGTAGAGGTTCCAGAGTATGATGTCACTGACCTCAGGAGGAGAGTTCGCGCGGAGGCCATGGAGAGATATGAGATTAGAGTGAGACTTGAGGAGGCAGAGGAGCTCAGATAGAGAGATGCCATGGTTGTGGTACCATGCACCGGTAGACCCTATGTAGGATCTGATGGGGCAGGTCCTTCCCGAGTGAGGTCAGACATTCCAGAGGAGGAGATGCCATTGCGTAAGAGGCCTAGGTTATCGGTTATAGCTGAGGAGCAGACTGAGTGGAGAGATATCCACATGATTCCTACTCCTGTCCCAGTGCCATCACCAGTTCCATCCCCTCTACCGAGCCCTGATCCTTTGGAGGATCCAGCAGAGCAGTTCACTCCACCGGGACACTTTATTTTCTCAGAGGATGAGGTGGAGGAGGACCCTTCTGAGGATGCAGATACCGAGCCAGTCCCTCCATCTCCACCAGTAGTTGCACCTCCACCTGTAGATGCACCTCCCCCAGCTGCTATACCCCCTCGGGAGACACCCATACTGGCAGGTGTTCCACTTCCAGCTATTTTATTGTCAGAGTGCTTTGTCTTACAGGGCCAGTTGAAGGAGTCCCGTAGGACTATAGATACACTTTTGCAGAGATCGGATAGAGGGAGGGGAGGTACTATTCCTGATGGTTTGTCTTTGGGCTTAGTTAGTATTGAGTTGCGAGCACTCGGTGATATTAGGAGGTTGTTGGGAGACAGGGGAGACCCAGCATGGAGAGCTCAGATAGTAGACACAGTCACCTCTATGGTAGTGCAGGTCAGGGATGTGGTCAGAGCGGCGTTACCGTGAGTCAGAGTAGTAGTCTTAGTCACTAATCAGACTAGTCATCTTATTGATGTCATTTTGGGGATTAGTTTAGTTGGTTACTGTCTTAATCCCAGTCTGATTAGAGGACAGTTAGTAGTACTTTTGTTATAGCGGATTAGTATGTACGGATATGCTTTTGGGGTTTCGAACCTTGTACTTTATGATGTATATATTAGCTAGTAGTGAAGGATGTATCCACAAGTTGTAAAATATTTATGTGAATTAATGAAGTTTAAGTATTTTGTCTAATATTATCGTATTTTGATAATAAATGTTGGGATTCGAAAATATTAATGTATGTCAGGTGATTGACTTAAATGAAAAGGTTATCATGCTAAAGGTGATATGCTTACTTGTTAAAGTTGTAATATAACTAGATACTAACTGCGTGAAGTTAAAATGTTGTAATGAATAAATGAGTTAACTAATGATATAATTGTGTATATAGAAATAATGGATATTTTACCCTAAATTGGGTAATTAATGAAGAATATTGTTATATACAGAATCATGCCGCCTAAGCGTAACAATAGAACAAATGCAAGGGAAAACGAGAGAGATGAAGGAAGTCGAAATAGACAGAATGAAAATGCTCATAATGAACAAGATCATGAGAAAGAAGAAGATGAATCAACTGAACAACAAGGAAATCAGGGTGGTGATCCCTTTAACCAATTTATGGAACTATTAAGGCATAATTTAGCTAATCCACAGAATCCTCAACAACAACCTATTCTTCCCAATCAGACAGCTAACTCTTTTCGTGCCTTTAAGTCATTAAAACCCCCAGAGTTTGAGGGAACTGCTAACCTAGTAGTAGCCAGAGCCTGGTTAAAAGAGATGGAGAAAGCTTTCGAGATATTGTGGATAGAGGAGGATCAGAAAACTATCTTTGCAACATATCTCTTAAAGGGAGAGGCAAATTATTGGTGGGAAGCCAAGAAGAATCTGGAAGGTGCGGGAGTGATAACCTGGGAGCGTTTCACTAGGGTGTTTCTAGACAAATATTCCCCTAGGTACTTGGAAAACCAAATGGAAATAAAATTTTTGGAGTTAAAGCAGGATAACCTAATAGTGGCAGAATATGAAACTAAGTTTACTGAACTGTCTAGGTTTGTTCCAGAATTTGTGCGTACTGAGGAACAACGAGCAAAAAGGTTCCAGCAGGGATTGAAACCATGGCTACGGACGAGAGTGGCACCATTTGAGTTAACTGATTATGCTGCGGTAGTTCAAAAAGCATCTATTATAGAAGCTGAGAGTGAGCAAAACCAAATAGGTCGAGAGAATAAGAAAAGAAAATTTGAGGGCCAGAAAGGGGGTTCAAGTGAAGGAAGTTACTTTAGCAAGGTGGGTAAAGGACAAAAACCTCAGTTTGTGGGAAAGTCAGGGAGTAACAAGGCTGTTAGTGAGACTGTGAATCAAGGTGGTAAGTCCTCAGGAACTTTTCAGTCTAATCAATCGCGACCACCATTATCAGATTGCAGCACGTGTGGTAGGAAGCATATCGGAGAGTGTAGAATGTTGGGAATAACTTGCTTTAAGTGCGGACAGAAGGGACACTATCATAACCAGTGCCCAATAACTGATCAGAGTGGAGTCAAGTGTTACTAGTGTGGAAAACTAGGACACTTTGCTAGAGATTGCCGTTCCGGTGGGTCATCTGCGCCGGGACAAAGTATGACTGTTTCAAATAGACCTACTGCCAGGGTGTATAATATGACTTTAGGAGAAGCGTTGAAAAAGCTGGATACAGATGCAGGTAAAATGTTTCTTTTATTATTTAACCTTCTAAGTGTAAATGTTTGATTAGGAATCAATTTGGTCAATGAATGGTGTATGAAGGTTGACAATCTAGATAAGGAAAATCAGTATCTGTTAGGGGTCAGAAAATTCTATGAAAAGAAGAATAAGAGTATTTTAGGAAAAACACAAACTTGTTTAGGTACGAACAAGAAATATATATTATAGGTGGTATTTTCTTACAATTGTTTCAAGAAATCTTATTCTAGTAAAATTTCTAGAGGATTTTACAGAGACAAGATATAATAAGATTGTAGTGTTCATCTTTTATGTCATGATAGAGATCAAAATATAGATAAACCATAGTGAGATACACTACCATTCAGGGGAGGCCAATGTGGTGGCCGATACCCTTAGCCAAAAGAGGGATGAGAGATGAGATAATATAGAATGACTGGAAACATGAGGAAATTTGCAAGATAAAGATAGTGAAAGCACTACTATTGATAAGCTAAATGGCATCTTGATGAATGACAAGCAAGATTATGTTGGTGTATTTTGTGCAAACAAGATAGAGATATTATGAAAGAAAAAGGATAGAGAAAGTGGTGTAGAAGTCAGAAGTGTGGATGAAAAAGGTATCTATGGACATTTTCAATGTGATTCCGGGACGGAATCCTTTTAAGGGGGGAAGGATGTAATAACCCTAACTTTAGCAATGCTACAGTGATCACATGAATAGTAAATTTCGAGAATTTAGAGAAATTGTATGTAAGCACTCTAGACTTGAAACAGAAAATGAGTAAACAGAAACCATATTAGTGATACACTATAAAAATAAGTGACTCGAAATGACGATAGATTTCAGAAATTCCTGAATATGGATTTTGAGGATTTTGATTTCGAATAAGCTTCTGTTGGATATTAAGGAGCATGGAAATATTGAAGGAAATTATATATTGAGGAATTAGTGAATTAGGGTAAACTAAGGGATTATTAAGTTAGGGAAATACCAAAGGAATTTGGATGGTTAAATGGTTTCAGAACCACTGAGATAATGAGGTATATTCGAA
Organism: Kitagawia praeruptora; assembly: GCA_037693485.1. Lineage (NCBI taxonomy): Eukaryota > Viridiplantae > Streptophyta > Magnoliopsida > Apiales > Apiaceae > Kitagawia > Kitagawia praeruptora. The sequence goes on from CM075351.1 coordinate 42,814,626, forward strand.
ACGAATCACAATTAGACGAGTATGGAAACCAAACAACCAAGATTAGTAATATAACAAGGATATATATATCACATTACCATTTACCAAGATTGCTAGCATTATACTTAGAAAAGAAAAACAAAAAAAAAAGATTATGAGGTCATTAGGTTGATGTCATCATCCACTGACTTGTTTTAAGGGGCAAATTAGTACTTTGGCATGGTTTTAACCACAAATATCTTACAAGCTTCCACAAGACTCTAGATTAACAAGTAATTAGCCAAGATAAGATCAAACAAACACAAAAATCTTCTCCCATCTTCATCTTTACTCCATTCGGAAAAAAAGGAAAAAAAAGAAGAAAATAAAAATCAAAACTCAAGTTTTAGCCAACAACAAATCAAGAGGAAATTCTTGGAGGATCTTGGAGGATAGATTAAGACAAGCACAAAGTTTCAAGACCAACCATCATCATTTACATAGGTAATAAATTGATCAAAGTTGATGGATGAATAGTGATGAATAGTAGTTTTCAAGAACTAACATTGTTTTTATGGTTTCTTTAGTTGATTCAAGCTAGTATAAGGTTGTTTAAGGCTATCCCAAGGATTGTTAAGTGTTTTCAAAGCTTCAAGAAGGTATAAATGTCCTTACCCTTTCTTATTTATGATGGATATTGATTTGGTTAGTGATTAAGTGGTATAAATGTTAAGATCATGATGTTATATGTGTTTGTAAGTGATTAAAGTTGAATATGGAAAGGAGTATGTGCTTGTAACCATGGTTGGTAAGATGACCACATGGTGTAGGTGATGGTGTATAAGGTGGATGATTGATTTGGAGGAGTTGGATTTTGGAAAGTATGAAAATATAGCCGTTATAATGCCCGATTTTCGTTAAACCAAATAGATGCCCTGTTTTTGGCACCCATAGTCACACGGTAGGTTCCTGTCCAGAGCACCGACTGATCATGAAAGGATAGAGCTTAGTTCATAGATTGTTTTGATATAAGGTGCGTTAAAATCTGATGAACGGTTTAGGAGAAAAGTCAGTTTTAGTGAAAGACGTTCGAAAACCGAGAAAACGTAATTGTGTCAACTTTGAGGCTAAAATTACCATACCTATACATTTTTAAAAGTCACGAAATTTTGGGATATGGTATTAGTGTGGTCAGAGAACCATTACCAATTGACCTTACATTAAAATTTGAAATCTATAATTTATAAGAATTTTTACAGTCAAGTGTGGTTATTAAGGGAAATGGTGGAATACACTAAAACTTTAATTGAGTTTACAAAGGGTTAAGTTCTTGGAACTTTTGGTGCGTAAAAGTTATGTCAAACATATGTTATGAATCAAGGGTGTTATTGTATAAGGATTAAGTGATTAAGAGGGATATATATACTAACGGTGATCTTTTCGTTTCTATAGAGGCGGGAGACGAACTCAGGATCATACCTTCAGAACACCGAGATCGAGGCAAGATTTCTTCTATCTTTATTTGGAAAATTATTTACCTTTAAATAAGATGATTTCATGGAATATATATGTGGTTACATTGTTATTATATTGTTAAGAAATTATTTCCTGATTTTGGAAATCTAAGAGAAGTGGATATGGATTGTGAATAAAGTGATCATGCTTTATGTTTAAAAAGGGATATGAAGGAATGGTATCAGTTATTATCTAGGGTTATATGATTTATAATATTATGTTAAAAATATTTTTTTTAAATATGGAGATTTAATAAGTATTAATTTACTATTATCTACTATTTTTAAAAGTAGATGGAATATTTACATATATAAGAGTACTAGATTTCACTGAATACAGAAAAGGTGTCTGAGTCATAAACAAGGTATTATGACATATGATATAAGTGATGGTATATGTGATCGAAAGAGAAGATGTGAAAAGAACTGTGAATGGAAAGGTGAATGTGAAATGGTAACAGATATATATATATATAATAATATTTTGTTAAAAGGGGGATGTAGCAGTAGAGCCTTCCTCCAGGGGGATGTAGCAGAAGAGCCTTCCTCCAGGGATAACACTCAATATTATTTCGGCCCAAGAGTTGCCGAAGGAGGATGTAGCAGATAGAGCCTTCCTCCAGGAGGATGTAGCAGATAGAGCCTTCCTTCAGGAATGATGTAAGCAGATAGAGCCTTCATTCCTTCTACCAGTAGTAAACAGAGAGCGGATACAATTAGGTGACTGATCATCGTCCTAATGTATCTGGCGCTATCAGATATTTCCAAACTTGAAAGAAAGAATTGAAAATGATTTTCAGATTTCTATACTGAAAACAGAAAAATGATACGAAATGTTGAATCATGATTACTGATGAAGAGAAACTGATATTATAAAACTATATACTTCTTTTCGTGCAAAGAGAGTTGGAAAGTATATATATTGAATGAAAATAAAATTTCTTTACATAATAACTAAAATTGGTTGTGTCTAATATATATATATAATGGTTTATTTTTCCTTTGATGCAAGTTGATGGAATTGATCTTGCTGAGCTATTTTAGCTCATTCTTTCTACTTATGTATATAACAGCTAGGTATGCCAATACTCCGCCGTACGCCCCGCAAGAGGGTAAGGGAAAGACGACCTTTTGAGAGCACGCTGGCACCGATTCCTGAGGTAGTATAGAGGCAGACGGGTCCTGGTAGACTTATGTATAATTAAGTGTGTAAGCATGAAATAAACTTTTGATTGTTGAAATGCTTCATGTCGAAGTATTATTCAACAATGTATTTAAGTATGATCCCGGTTTGTAATAACTTCTTTAAACTCTAAACTCTTAATATCGTGGATGTTGTTCTCTGAGCATATGACTGGTGTGTGTGATAATATTTAAGTGTGGGGTCTATTGTGTGAGTTTTATTATGCATTTATATTCCAGCTGCAAAGAGAAGAATATTAATAAAGGGAAATTGGTCCGTGACGGCCTGTATTCATGGCCCCGGATTTGGGGCTGTCACAGTTTGGTATCAGAGCCAGGTTCATAATGCTCAGGAACAAGAGTAATAATAATAAATGTATTAGTATTAACATAAAAGATTTGAACTCTCATCGAGTTCAGGGGTGGTATATCGCATGTAGCATTCATTTTACGCATATATTATAATTTTATAGATTGTTACTAATAGAATTTTATGTTTTACTCTAATAAAAACCAAATAAGAATAGAAACTAGAAACCAAATCCCAATACAATATTTCAAGCTAATATAATAACCAAATTATGAGTTCACCAATACAAAAAACATATAATAATCTACCCTCTATTTAGTTTAAAAAATAAATTAATTAAAAGTTATTGTTCACTGCTGACGTGGCAGTGACGTCAGCAGTGAACGATATTTTTTTTTCTAAACATTGGTGACTTAATTTATGACATTTTTTGTGAAAGTGCCCTTGGCGAAGCCCTTAGAATAGATGAAATATAATATATTTAGTATTGGTTTCTAGTTTTTATTGTAAGGGGGTTTTCTATTTGATCACAAGCCTATATGTATATAGTAGGGTCTTAGAGCAAGTCCAATAGCTCCCTAGTTGATTCCTAAAAATATAATAAAATAATGGTTGTTAGTGATTTAGGAACCTTGTTTTGTACATCAACTCCAACAACATTCCCGATATTCATTCTTTGTCATTATTATAATATAAATTTTGAAACTAACTACAAATGAGGGAGTGACAAGTAAGGAGAATTGAAGGGAAATGATTTTATTAGTAATAAAAAAAGTCAGGGATGGCTAGTGGTTCCCGAACAATAGGGAATGACTAAGGGTTCCTAGTGTTTTAGGGGACACACTGTTGGAGTGCTATTTTGGACTAAGTTCCCTAAATTTTAACTTAAGAACCATAATAGGGAAGCTGTTGGACTTGCTCTTAATCTAATAAAAACCACTCTTAGGCTAAAACCTAGAAGCTAAATAAAAAATTTCCTAAATCGCGTCATATATAGCACATATGGTATGCAAACTGTTCATTGGGAGATGGAGAGAAATACAGTGAAATTAGATTTCAAATAAAAAGCTCACCGAATGACGGGAAAAATCAAAATAGAAATGGAGAGGATTAGGTGGAATTGTGTATTGAATTTGTGTGTGTTGCTTCTAGCGGGAGCATTAGATTAAATTAAATATGTGGTTAAGATTAGCTTTTAATTTTCATTTTAAAATCGGTTTCTATTTGATCAAGTGTAATGCTATGTGCATGACACGTGGTAGAATCTCATATATTATAGATTGTTGTATAATTTGTTCCCAAAGTATGGTACCCATATTTAGGTTCATAGATCATCCATTCAGGTTTAGTATCCATATCCACGTTTAGGTCTATAAAAGATTCGTATGCAAATTTTACTTATTTTTAATCATAGAAAATTGAATCACAACTTTGATTGCCAGTAATGTTATTTATAATATTTATCATAAGTGTATTCATAATAATTTAAATTAAATTTTAAATTTGGATTAAGGAGCAAAAAAATACATATATTCACTTATATGTTAATTCGATTATTAAAATTTATATGAGATTATACGTTAAATTTGATGTTTCAATCTTGATTTTTAATAAAATTTGTGAAACTAATCTTGAAAATACTTTTTTTTGAATTTTGATTTTTTTTAAAATTTGTGTAACTAATCATTTTTTTAATGAAAAGTAAAGTGTATATCTAATAAAAGGATATTTTTATAAATGTAGGAAGTGAAACTAGCATCGAGCTTAGTATTCACGAATACTTTGAAATTTGTACATCTCCGAAATGTTCGTGGACATCCACAAACCTATATATATCTTCTTTATAATTTTATAAATTATGATACATGGATCATTAATTTATTTATTTTTTTCTAAAAGTATGCTTTATTAATTTTGACGTATGTATTACAATATTTTTAATAAAAATTAACTTAGCTTGGAACTAGTATAAAATAAGATGGAAGATGTTATATAGAGGCGGGTAATATCATGATGATGTCGTAGTGGATCCGGGAATGACTTGGGTGGATTTGGGGATGTGCCTTGGATAATATCATGGTATGTCATATAGGGTTGAGGGATGTCATAGTAATGTAAGAATGGGAGTGGGTGATGTCATGTAGGGGAAAATCATGCTAGTATGGAGAACCACTTTAAATTAAAAATCTAAGAGCATTTCCAATGTGAAAAAACCATTAGCAATAATATCTGATGTGGCGCATAATATAGATAATATGTAAAAAAAATAGCATTCCAATGCATAATTCTCCTTAGCAAAATTAAAGATAATCAAAATTTATTGGTTATATTTGTCGGATCAAAATCCTCCTTAGAGCATCTTCAATGGTATTAGTTAAAAATGGTTGGCTAAATCAGATAAAATATCGATTATGTAAAATTTGTCGAATCTGTAAGAAGTTGTGCTCCAATGGTATATTGGCTATAATGTTGTATATATTGTAAATATATTATGTTATTATTATTTCAGGTTGTTATTAATAGAATCTATTCTTTTTAAGGTAATAGATCATGTAAAATCTTCCTTACAGGTCACTAGAGGTTGACCAAATATAGCCAACGAAAAGTGATTATCTAAATTTTTTGCTAACAGTAATGTTCCATTGGAGTGATTTTTTTTTTTTTTTACATAATTTCTATAAAATTTATTTATGGTAATATATTTATGATTTTAGCTAAGGGGTCTTCTCCATTGGAGATGCTCTTAGCAAAAATTATACACAATTGCCATTATAAATAAGTCCATTGGAGGTTCCATTATTTCCCTTATGTAAAATTTTAACTATTTATTAATTTAAATTTTTTTACCAACCATTATAGCCATTACCTTTGAAGATGCTCTAAAAGCCGATACATAACTAGTATTTAATACAAAAGATATACTAACCATATTTATACTATATATAAATTTATAAAATAAAAAAAGAAAGAAAACAACAAAATTTGTATTGAATCTCTTTTAATTTTTTTTTTCTCAAAAATTTTAAAATTACACAATTTCATACTTCTAAAATCACATAACTAAATCAATAATCTAGATTTGATATCAGCGATCTTTAAGTTTAAATTTAAGACATAAACAAGTTTAAATGTATAACTCTCAAATTTGATGTGCGAAACTTATTTAATTTAATAGAAATAAGTACAGTCTATGTACTAATTTACATATCCATTATATCTATTATAGGCCAATATGGGTTTTGTGCCTATTTAGTAAATTACAAATTTGTCCTTACATTTATATTAATGTTAAAAAAATTGTAGTTCGAAGGAATTGAACCCATGACCTTTCAACAACTGTAAATTTATGTTTACATGTCCAACCACTAGACCAAATCACTTTTTTGTGAAACATTTGAAACTCATTCACTACATCATGCTCAAATAACCACCTATTAGCAATATTTATTTTATAACCTTCCAACAACTGTAACTTTATGTTTACATATCCAACCACTAGACAAAATCACTTTTTTTTTGGAACATTTTAAACTCATTCACTACATGCTCAAATAACCACTAATTAGCAATATTTATTTTATAATTTATTCAGGATAAAAGTGCCCACATAATTTTACTAATTTTAATAAGTTGAATTTTGATAAGAATTAAAACAATGACATTCATATACTCATAAATTTATGCTCACGTTTATTTTTATGATTTATTAGGGATAGAATCGTTCAAATATTTTCACATATAATAGTAAAAAATGGTAGTCGGGGAGGGAAAATATAGATTGACAAAGATGATGTCGTCAAAGTCAATTAAGAAAGGTATTGAGTGGCTGAAAATTGGTAAAAAAAAAATCAAAGTGAGGAGGTAGGTGACGAAAAATAAGTAGAAGTCTATCTCAACTAGGTAAACGGGCGGAAGTGAAAATAGATCTATAAAAATTTATTACAATATTTCTCTCTTTTAACAATTATGTCTATATATTAGTCAAATAGCCAGAATATGTTTATTATTAAATTGTTACAAAAAATGATGAATGAAGTGTATAACATATTTTTACTCGATATCAGTAGATTTATTAGGGATAAAATCGTTAAAATATTTTCACATATAATAGTAAAAAATGGTAGTCGGGGAGGGAAAATATAGATTCACAAAGATGATGTCATCAAAGTCAATTAAGAAAGGTACTGCGAAAATTGGTCAAAAAAATCAAAGTGAGGAGGTAGGTGACGAAAAATAAGTAGACGTCTATCTCAAGTAGGTAAACGGACGGAAGTGAAAATAAATCTATAAAAATTTATTACAATATTTCTCTCTTTTAACAATTATGTCTATATATTAGTCAAATAGCCAGAATATGTTTATTATTAAATTGTTACAAAAAAGGAGGAATGAAGTGTATAACATATTTTTACTCGATAAGAGTATAATATTTTATTTTAAGTATGAAAGGTACTGAGTGGCCGAAAATTGGTCAAAAAAAATCTAAGTGAGGAGGTAGGTGACGAAAAATAAGTAGAAGTTTATCTCAAGTAGGTAAACGGGCGAAAGTGAAAATAGATCCATAAAAATTTATTTCAATATTTCTCTCTTTTAAAAATTATGTCTATATATTAGTCAAATAACCAGAATATGTTTATTATTAAATTGTTGCAAAAATTGATGAATGAAGTGTATAACATATTTTTACTCGATATCATTATAATATTTTATTTTAAGTATGAAAGGTACTGAGGTGGCCGAAAATTGGTAAAAAAAAAATCAAAGTGAGGAGGTAGGTGACCGAAAATTAGTAGAAGTTTATCTCAAGTAGGTAAACGTGCGGAAGTGAAAATAGGTATATCAAAATTTATTACAATATTTCTCTTTTAACAATTATGTCTATATTAGTCGAATGACCAGAATATGTTTATTATTAAATTAATACAAGAAATGATAAATGAGGTGTTAAACATATTTTTACTAAGCCAATTAAAGAAGAAACTTACAACAACTTTTTAAAAATCATTTACTACATGCACAAATAATTCGCATGCTCTACTTTATTTAATATTTATTTTGTGATTTAATCAAGTTAAAATTATTAAAATGAATTGTACAGTTGTCTGCCTATTATGTTTAGTACAGGTGACTTTTAAAAATCATTTACTACATGCACAAATAATATGCATGCTTTACTATATTTAATATTTATTTTGAGATTTAATCAAGTTAAAATTATCAAAATGAATTGTGTTGTGTTTAGTACAGACCAAAATGATTTTTCGACGAGAACTCTTATACTAATTTAAAACATTATTTTGTGATCAATTAAGTAATTTACATGTGAGATATAAACATTGTATTAATTTTTTAATTAAATAAAAGAACTGTAGTTGGGTTAGAAAACGATATTATAAATTAGTTCGTAGATTCAATACAAATAATTATGAGATTAAGATCTATACCTATATTAATGAAAGATAGATATTTAAAAAGGGTATACTAAATTGTATAAAATACACAAATTATAATTATCGATTAGTTGAATTTAAGGACTGTAAAAATGATTGAATTTAAAAAGATAAATTCAAAAAATAACTAATTAGATTGTATTTAAAAGAAATTCAAAATTAAGGTCACTAAAAGTGTTTTTAAAAAAAGACTACATGTAATGTACGTATACACAATTATATAATTGTTAGTAGTTACTTATGAAGCTTTTATATATAATACATAAAAAAATCATTGATCATGTATTTCATATTAACAATCAATATGCAAGAAAATACTATATAAAAGTTGTGTGTTTCTCGATGGATACATCACTATCAATACCACCATTAACAACACATCGCTAACACCACTACCACCATCACTACCATACCACCACAATACCGTCACTATCACACAACAACACTAGAATCACGAGCAAAATCACTAAAACTTTTAACGCAATCACATCAACACCACCCTTTGCACTACAAAAAAAAATCAAAATGAAAGCAAAATTACTCTACTTTCAACTTGAATCACCAAAAACTGAACCCAAATCACTAAAATTTTAAATGCAAATTACCAAAATTTCTAAAATTTGAAATTCTGATAGTGTTCGGAGGTGCTGGTGTTGATGGTCGGTAGTAAAGTGGGTGAAAACGACATCGATGGAGCTCTATAAACTCGGATCTTATGTGAGAGGACAACAAACGAGATGAATGAGCTAGCGGAGTAGGGTGGTTGGAATTCGATGATAAACGTGTTCGCAAGTTATTTTTAGAGTGTTGGTCGATTTGATGACACGAAGAAATGGTTAAGTGAGGAAGGTGTATAGATGTATACACACAATGTATACAAGTGGAGAAGAGGTGGTGATGACATTGTTGTATTATCGAAGATGGTGTAAAAAAATCTTCAAAAATAGTAGAGGTGGAAGGGTAAAGTTGGAGATATAGGTTACATTTGAATGTGCACCACCACTTACACCACCAAAATCAAAGCAGAATCAAAGAAAATTCAACTTGAATCACCAAAATTATACTAAAAGTTTTGAATACAAATTACCAAAAATTTCCAAATATGAAATTTTGATAGTATTCGAAGGAGTTGGTGATGGCATTGATGGTGGTAGAGTGGGTGAGAACGACATCGGCGGGGATTTATAAACTCATTTATATTGTTAGAAGATGAAAAATGGAATGAATAAACTATCGAATGTAGGGTCGGGAATGTGGTTGGAACTCGGTGATAAAAATGCTCATAAATTATTGCTAGAGTGATGATCGATTTGGTGACACGAATGAATGATTGAGTGAGAATGGTGTATATATGCACACATTATACATTTGAGCATGAGATTAGTTCTCAGTCCTCATTATAATCCTCATTATAATATGAGTTATCATTTGAGCACTTTCCTATATATGTCTATACGTGAGTCTCCTAAGTCAAGGATAAATTTTTCAAAATACTTATTGTTCTGTATTTCTAAACTAATTTTTTTAATTTATTTATAAAAATGCATACGAATTCTTAAGTGTAAGTAAAATATTACGATAATATCTGAAATTCAGGTAAGAAATTCGACTACTATTAATCTTCATAAAATATATATTTGATTAAATATATCACACTAATAACGTATAATATTTCAAAAATTATGAAATTACGAGTCATTTACTTCAAAAATAAAAAAAATGAATTACAAGAATTTAAATGGTGCCCGTGCTTTGCACGGGCTTTCATACTAGTTTGTACTAAATATTCTACACACGAATTTCCTAGATCTCCAAATTAACGTGCAAGTCATAAACAACTTTAAATAGATAACTTTCAAAATTCATGTGTAGAATTTATATAATTTATTAGAAATAAGTACATTATACATATGAACTTACATATTTGCACGACATGTTTTATATTTACTATTTCAATTCCATAACATTCAAAGTTCACGTGTTAAATTTTGAGAAGAATTAATATTGTGTCCAAGAAGACACGTAGATACGTAGAATGAAAAACATGTAAATATTGTGTATAAGGAAATTGTCACTCATTAATATTTGAATAATTCTAAATTAATTCAAATGCACATGATGTTGTATAAATATTTTTTATAAGTTTAAAAATATTAAATTGAAATATTTATAAATGTGTTTTATGCAAAAATTCTAAAATAATATATAAAACTCCATTAAATCAATGTACTTATTTTATTAACATTGACATTTATTATTTTAGTTGTCACTATATTTTTTGCATAAAATTTTGTGTTTTCTATTATCAAATTTATATTTTCTATATTTTTCACTCTATTTATAATTATGTTTAACTACATAATTAATTTTATTATTTTTTTGGAAAATTTTAAAATAATATTTTTAAAATCCATTCTAATGTTTGCAATATGGTGCACTCCCTCCGTCCCCCTCATTTTTTTACAGTTTTATTTCATTGGTTGGCACACATTTTAAGATTTATGTAAAGTATAGTTACATGACTTACTTTCGAAATTTTTTTTTTTTGGAAAAAAAATTTAAACATTAAATTTTTATATAGAAGAAAAAAATTAAAATAATTTATTGAACTATACTTTATATGAGTTTTAAAATACATGTAAAACTCTTTGTACCAAATGTAAAGAACCTAGTGGGGACAGAGGGTATAAAATTTAACAATTTTTGTAATTTTTTAAAATATTATTTAGATAATACAATTACTAATAAAAATTTTAAAATAACGTGTTTGCCCTTAACGTCCAAACAACATTATCTTTTTTACTCCAATTATGTATAAAATATAATTTTTATTTATATTATTGTTGAAATACATTAACTAAATATAAATATGATGCTAACTTAATATCGAGAAAATGACCAAAATATTGATTATTTAAATATTTTTGCCCAAAATAATTATAGTAAAAAATGTGACCCCATTTATCGACGGAATACGCGTTTTCGTGTGGCGTATCCCGCGGTTATTGTAGCATCCAGACTTCCCAAAAATTCTCACCAAATCAGAGCTCTCAGCGTTGGCGATTTTCGTTCTCTCTCGTCGTCGACGTCCGATCTCACTCTCAGAACGCTTCCTATCCACCACAGCACTACCACATGATTGTCGACTCATCTACTTCCTATTCCCCATATCAGTTTCTCTCATCGGGCCCCGCAGGGGCATGCATGAAGCTCATTGGAAACGCTCGAACTCGTCGGAATCGCGATTAGGATCAGATTGAGGTTTACAAATCTGGCATTACAAATGACAAATCGATGGTATAGGATTATTGAGGATGAGAAGGCGAATCCAATGATGTATATAACTGGACAATTACGTGTGAGGGAGATCTGAGCTTGGCCGGAAAAACGATTAAAATCGCCAAAAAATCGTCGGTGAGTCGCGTTCTGGAAATAGTGTGGATGACGTCAGATACGTGACATTGTCTAGCGCAACCTTTGCATTTCACGATGCACGATCAAATGAAACCATAATATACGGGAGACGGACGGCGTATCACAATTCACAGGATACGGTACACGCAATAGCATGTCCCATCGATAGATAGGGTTCTTTTTTAGAAATCTTTTGAGTAAATACTATTTATTTTTGATTATTTAGGGTTTTCACCCCTTTATATTCTTGTCACTTAATTTAATTTCAAAAGAAGCATAGTGACAAAAATAGCATTTTTGTCATTTCACCGACCATACTTTCCCTACCACTCGTGCTAAAATTTGCGGGAAGTTACATTCAAAAATGTCATTACAATGACCAAAAAAAAAGAAAAGAAAAGATCACTCACTTGACTTCCCTCCCATGGCAAATCTACCCAAAAACCTGACCCCAAAGCTCTTTCTCACTCTCCTCAAATCACAAAAAAACACAAACATTGCTCTCTCCCTCTTTTATTCCGCTACTTCACACCCACATTACTCCCACACACCCCCCATTTACCACCACATTCTCCGTCGTCTCTCGGAGCCAAAGCTCATGCCCCACATTTCTCGAATTATCGAAACCATTAAAACTAATCAGTGTCGTTGTTCGGAAGATGTGGCCTTGACTGTACTCAAGGCGTATGCCAAGAACTCCATGGTGGACAATGCACTCCATGTGTTTGATAAAATGTTTGAGAGTTTTGGGTGTGAGCCTGGGGTGCGGTCGTGTAATTGTATGTTGAATGCTTTTGTTGTGTCGGGTGAGTGGCGAAAAGCGGAGATGTTTTTTAGGTCGTTTGAGGGGATGGGAGTGAAGGCGAATGCCGAGAGTTTTAATATTTTGATTAAGATGTTGTGTAAGAAAGGGGTGTTTGGGAAAGCGGTGGAGATGGTGGAGTGGATGTGGAGGGAAGGGGTGAGGCCGAATGTGGTTAGTTATGGGACGGTGATTAATGGGCTTGCGAAGAGTGGGGATTTGGAGGGTGCGGTTAAGGTGTTTGATGAAATGTTTGAAAGAGGAGTTGAGGCGGATGTTATGTGTTATAATGTTTTGATTGATGGGTTTTTTAGGAAAGGGGATTTTTTGGGTGCGAAAGGGGTGTGGGAGAGGTTGATCGGAGGGAAGAGTGTTTATCCGAATGTTGTTACGTATAATGTTATGATAAGTGGGTTGTGTAAGTGTGGGAAGTTTGAGGAGGGTATGGAGATTTGGAATCGGATGAAGGAGAATGAACGGGAGGTTGATTTGTTTACGTATTGTAGTTTGATACATGGGTTGTGTCGGTCGGGGTATGTGGATGGAGCGGAGAGGGTTTATAAGGATATGATTGAGAGGGGCGTTTGTCCTGATACGGTGGTGTGTAATGCGTTGCTTGATGGGTATTGTAGAGCAGGAAAATCGAAGGAAGGCTATGAGTTGTGGGATTTTATGGGGAGAGAGTGTTTACAGAATATAGTTGGTTTCAATATTTTCGTGAAGGGGTTGTTTGAGAATGCAAAGGTGGAGGAAGTGATGCAGCTATGGCAAGTTTGGCGTGATAATAATCCTTTTGCTGCTGACTCGACAACTTATGGAATTCTGATTCACGGGTTTTGTAAGAATGGATACCTTAACAGGGCTTTGATGGTTCTAAAAGATGCAGAGGAGCGTGGAGATGATCTAGATATATATTCATACTCTTCAATGATCAATGGGTTATGTAATGAGGGCAGGTTAGATGAAGCATTGGCTATGATTGACCACATGGCTCTTCATAACTGCAAACCAAATGTTCATGTTTGCAATACACTGATTAAAGGTTTTATTCAAACATCAAAAATTGAGGATGCAATTCGTTTCTTTAGTGAAATGATCACTGAGGACTGTTATCCTAATCTGGTCACGTACAACACTCTTATTAACGGATTGTGCAGATTGGAACGTTTTGATGAATCATACCACCTTGTGAAGGAAATGCTCAGTAAAGGATGGAAGCCAGATATGGTCACATATAGTTTATTGATGAATGGTCTGTTTCAAGGCAGAAAAGTAGACTCAGCTCTTTCTCTGTGGCAGGAAGTTGTAAATAAGGGTTTAAAGCCTGATGTGACTATGCACAACATCATAATTCATGGCCTCTGTTCTGCTGGCAAAGTTAAAGATGCGTTGCAACTATTTTTAACTATGACTCGATGGACTTGTTCCCCAAATCTTGTAACCCACAACACCCTAATGGATGGATTCTCTAAATCTGGCGACTGTGAAAATGCATTAGTGGTTTGGGCCCGCATATTAAGAAGTGGGCTTCAGCCAGATATAGTCTCCTATAACATTATGCTTAAGGGGCTTTGTTCTTGTTGTAGAATAGCAGATGCAGTTTGCTTCTTGGAATATGCCGTGGGTAAGGGAATACGCCCCACTATCATTACGTGGAATATACTTGTGCGATCAGTTATCAGTGGTGTTCCAACATAATACTGATATCTAATTCCAGAAGTGAGTTTTCTTTTGCTCTTTCTTGTGGTTTTAAGCCTAGGAATGTTAAAATGTATTAATATGTAAATATATATCAAGGGCAACTTATGTTTGTACTACTGTCTATGGGCCTAAGACCTTTTTTATTCATCCTTTTAACTTTTTAGGTATATTCAACCCAAGTTTGAGGATGGGAATGCAAAACTTTGTGTAGTTTTTCATTTAAGGCATTTTCCACATCTTTCACTCCTTGGAATTCTGTCTCACAAAGCATTCATTAAAAGTCCAAATATCAAGGTATCTGTTTATTTGAACTCGTTAAAAGGGTATTGTTTGGTTCATGGTGCAATACTTGATTTTCATTTTTTTACTTTGATTTACACGTTTATTTTTGTTGGTTTATGTATCTAGATATATATGTTACTTTGATCACTCTTTGCAGCATATTGCTGCTTTCTAAATTTGCATTTCCTTTTTTGTTGGTTTCCATGTTAAGTTGTGTTATTTACTTTTGTGCTTCTTGTGTTATTGTGTCTTATCAACGTGGAATGTTATGTGAATTAGATCATAATGAATTGGTATTTGAAGCGTGCTTTGAGTAAGAGATTGTTACTAGACAAGAGGCAGTTGACTGATCAACTAAATTAGCAAACACTTGTGGGAAGTTTAGTCCAAAGTGTATGTGTCGAATATTTTTTTTTTGGAAGTTGTAATTCTACAAGTGAAACAAGAGATAGATTAAGGCATAACTAAGTCGCTACAGTGGTGGAACAGCTACTCCTATTAGACATCGTAGGTTGAAGAATCTTTATAGTATGGGGTCCAATTAAGCATTGATTAAATTATGAGCATACATGTATCAAGATACACGTCTCGAAGTTTGCTTGCATGTTTTCAAGGGGAGGTCATATTAAGTTGAGCCTCTACTGCATGGGCTACATCTACGCCTAGATGAGATCACGAGATACCCTGGTGAAATTTGCTCGCATATTTTTGGGGGATTTCATATCGGAAGATGACAAGTTTTGATTGATAGTGGTAGGAATTCAAGTTGAGGGACGATTTACTGGAGGACATCTTGAATTCCTATACAAGCTAGATTCCTAATACGAGTCAAATTCTTTTCTATAATATTAATTTGCGTCCTATGTATTTTGGTTGGAATATTCAGTGGCATGATTCCCATTTAAGACATCGAGTATAGTAATTACTATTTATATAAGAGTAGAAAATAGTTTAGTATTAAAAGACTTTTGGATTCTATAAATACGGATGATTAAAGGGTTTTGAGGGTTTGTGAAAGGGGTCTCTCCACTGCTGTACTCTTGTATTATAGGGTTAGGGACGTGCTTGAGTCTAGTTGTCACTGAGCTACTCCATTCTTGTATCACATTTATATTAGTGGACTTACTTTTATAAAGAGGAGTTTCACGTGAAAGAGTTTTATTAATTACCTTTGTACTTTTAGCGACGTCGAACATCTGTGGATTTGATCCTAACACAAACAGCTAATTCAGTAACATGTGTAATATCTCGTGATTTTTTTGAATAATAATAATAAAAGAATGATGGAAAAAAGATTAAAAAATTATTAAAGACAAGGAATTAAAATTGAATTAGAAAAACGAGTCTAAAATATGGATGAGATTCTAAAATTAGGATGATTAATAAAATTGGATTTAGAGTTTTAAATGACGATTTATTAGATTAATATTAATTAGAATATTCTAGAAATCTTTTTGTACAAGTTATCTTAAGATTCGTTATTATCGGAAAGAAACATAAAAATATTTTAGAAAATCGTTATCTTTTTATTTAAGTTATTTGCGTGGATTAGAATATTATTTTTTAGGTATTACTTGGAGAGGTCGTAGAAATATAAGAGGCAATTTTTAGAATTACCTTTATTAAATTAGGGTTTCGGTGTCTATATAAGAAACCCTTTAAAATACAACTGAGGTCGTACAGATTGTGACCAACACGAGGTACGGTTTCTTTATTCTTCACGTCCGATTGCTACTTCATTACGTGAATTGTGATTTGTGAACCAACATGTATGACCAAATTATGTTACCATATGTGTTTTAATTACATTCCACATAATATGTATAGTTAATTGGGATGGGTTAAAGCATGTTAAACTTAGAATAAGTGAGGTTATAATTGCACTTTGCCGTATTATTTGTGTTAACTGCTATGTGGGTACATGCAGTAGTTTCATATTATTCCCATGTCGTTGGTTGGTTCTTTTAACTTAAAATGCTAGCATGAACCATTAAGCCATCAAGGGGTGTACCTCTTTTTGACATATTAAAAGTGAGTTAATCTTTCTGTTAAAGTTGATGATAGTTTTAATATTAAATTGCATGCTTTTTGGTTTAATCGTTTTTATTCGTTAGATATGTATTAATTCAAGTATTATGTTAGTACTTTATTAAATTTTGGAAACTTGAAATTCAAATAGCATGCTAGTAAATTTTAACTAATATAATTAATTCCCCAGAAGTGTAGATTCAGAGCATTAAATATAAATAATTAGATACTATTTTGACATTCGAATGCTACATGCCATGGTGTACTGAAATGATGATTCCATGTTTAGCAATTTAATTTACAATATAAATTACTATGTTTGCATTCTGGCCGTGTGTACAATGATGGGATTTAAGGCGTAGTTTACCTTATTTGAATATTTATGATAATTAACTGTTGTTATACAATTTTAAGTGGGTGTATGTTTGTTGTGTAAGTCAGTGTTTATTAGAAGTAGTGATTAATTGTTTTCTTATTTTATTACTTACTCCCTCCGTCCCAACCAAATGTTTACATTTGGTTTGGGCACGGAGACCAAGGAAAAATATAAAGAAGGAGGAGAGAAGTAGGAAAAATGAGTAAAGTGGTGGGACCCATCATTATATAAAGTATAAAATGAGTTAGTGGAGAAAATTAGTGGATGTAGTTGATTTTTATATTATAAAACTTTACTATTTTAGGAAAGTTTAGAAATGTAAAGAATTGGATGGGACATCCCAAAAAGGAAAGTGTAAACAAATGGATGGGACAGAGGGAGTAAAATTTTAGGATTTGATCGTGTATAATATTTAGCGTTTGGTCGCTTTTGAGGTAAGTACCTTTTGACTTACTTTAATTTTTGGAAAATATATTTGATTTTTGTGATTTTCAAATTTTCGTATAAGATATAAGAATTTGGTTTTGAATTGTATAAGATATAAGTATTTGAATTTTAGAAACCTAGTCTCTACGTTTCGAACCCGTTCATTATTTACGCTATAGTTCCGGAACTAGCCTTAGATACCCTTAGTAGGAGCACAAGTGTGCAAGTTTAGACACCTATTAAGGACGCGTAATTATTGAACTTTAGATGTCGATCACTGGCAAAGTGTGACATATAAGAATAAGAATAAGATTAGATCGATGCTGGTCACTAGCAAAGTGTGGTCGTAAATCAAGACTGTGGTATCTATAAGAATTTTGTTTTTGTTTTTAAATTCTGATTTAAAAAAAAAAAACTTTGGGTTGAATCATTTTTCGCAAAAGGTTTTCGAAAATTATTATTTTCTTGAGAAAATATGTTTTATTAAAACGCCCACTGATTTTAAGAATATTTGTAAGTCAATCTGTTACTTGCTGAGCTTTTTAGCTCACTCTTTTATAATATTTCAGGTTCGAATATTGTGTAAGTTTATTGAGATCAACGTGGATGTGAACTTGTGAATTTCGTGCCACGTGATTGCTGTAATTTATTGGATAAGATTTAATATGCTGTTAGATAAATTTTATTAATCGCAAGATGTTGATTATTGAATTTGTAGAGCTTCGCCTTAAATTTTAACGAGCTATCTGCCAACAAATCCATTCAACTTTTCTCGATTTTGCATAATAACCATTATAGTTTTTGTCACCATTTTAACCATCTACCTTTCTAAAATTATGCATAATTTGCCAAAAATAATCATAATGGTGACAAAAAATAACCAAAATAACCCATTGAATTTAATCGAATTTGTAAAATTTTGCATAATTCTAGAAAGGTAGATGGTTAAAATGGTGACAAAAAAACCATAATGGTTATTGTGCAAAATTGAGAAAAGTTCAATGGGTTTTTTGGCAGGTAGCTCAATTTTAATTGTTTAGATTATTGTTTTTACCGCTACTTTGACTTTTATGAATTTTTTGATTTGTTAAATAAAAGAAACTATTTTATGTAAGTTTTGTAATTAGAAATAATAGTCCGAAAATTCGGGCTGTTACAACATGATTTATTATTGTAGACACGCCACAACCTTTTTTTTTGGAAAGCTATGTAGCTGTACCTTATTAGTTATATACTTATATTTCTGTTAGTTATTTTCTATTTTGTACTCTGAAATATGTGAAACACTCAAAAAAATTATATTTTATCTGCTACTTTTGGGTTTGTTATTACCCCTGCAGGAGAAGATTTTTAGAGCACCCACTGCCAAGTTCTGCTTCTTGCTATTTTAGAAGTCTAGGGTGCAAGTCACAGAATTTGTAAGAAATAAGATCCCATTGAAGCTATATTGTTGTCTTTCTTGCGCTTCATCCAATTTCCTTGGGTTAAGTAGCACCATCTCAAGAAAACTTGTCGACTTAATTGATGGCGATCAAACTACCCGACTTTCAGTCTTCTAGTTAGGTGAAGTACTCGTATGTTCGAAGTCTCAATCTTCCTCTTCTCTGCTTATGGAGTTGAATCACGGGTAAAGCATCTTATATGGCTATTTCTCCACCGCTGATTAGGCAATTATAGAAAAGATGCTGCCAAAGAATTTTGCTTCGGTTATGCCTCATGCAACATACATATCTATTGACATCTTGCTAAAAATCTATTTATTGTGGGCAATACTGCCATAGTTCAAATAATTGGACATGATTTTGTTTTACCAACCTCATAGAAATTGGTATGCAGTTTTTGTTCATTAACTATTTACAGTAAGAATTAAGATGGAGCATCATAGTATCTGGGGATTTGGTGATTGCAGAAATATCACTGAGCATGGATGATGATGCAAAAGCAAGGTTGCTTGATTTATCAGTCCCAAGTAGTAAAAATATCACTTGGGGTTACTGATCATGCAATATTCGTATGAACTTTAAATCTCAATGCTTATGATTAAGTAATTTGAGGAAGATTGAATCGATTGATTGTCACTCTTTATCTTCCCTGGTTTTTGCTTCGGGTTTTAATTTATTCTGATAGTATGATTTGCTCAGATGACTTGAGAAAGCACCCACAAACTAGGGCTTCGTTACGATGAGATCAAGGAGTAAACAATCTTAGTACTAACAGACTGATTCGTGCAAGGTAAATGTTCCTACCAGGTCTTTTTTCTGGCACCTTGCTGATTTATCTTATATATTCAGCAGATACCTCATTTCTCATTCTCAATTAGATCATGCAATAATCAGATTCAAATTCCTCCAACAATTAATTATCCCAATGCCATGGTTCAATCCTGCAGGCTTTGAGGGATATGACTTCATGATGGTTACCAGTTAAGTAAGAAATAGTGTCATAGCGCCAAGTTGTACCAAATGGCATTGAAGGAATCGAGTATTGGAGGGGATTTTTTTCCGGCAGTTCTCACCCTTGCAGGAGAAGATTGTAGAGCACTACACACTGGGTGCCACTCGTTCTAAAAGCTAGTTTAGGAAAGGTCCTTTGTGCATGTCAAAGCACAAATACAAGATGACTCCATCTAGTTTCTTCAGACTAGTGTATCACAGCTAATAGCCTAATACAAATTCGTCTAGTGCAAAAAGGTACTGACAACCAATCAACTCATAGTTTTCCTATTTTACCAACACTTAGTAATAGTATAAGAGAGACTTGGTTTTTTTTTGGGGGGGGTAGACAAATTCATATTAATTTAGTTATTAATTAAACAAATCCGTATAAATAATACAGTAGCATCTATAGAGAGTAAAGTAGTAGTATGCAAGTAATTGGACATTTCCCATTGTCTGCTAAGTAGAATTTGAAAACGAGAATCATCTTTAAAAGGGAAGTTTTCGAAGCCTAGAAGTAGAAGACACCGTAGCACTTGTTTCTTCAAGTGCTTTAAGAGCATCTTCTCACTTGTTTCTTCGCCTTTTGGAAAGAGTTGCTAAATTAGGCGGAGTTCTTTAAGAGCATCTTCTCCTATCTGATCAAATTCAGAATTCGCTTCTTGAGCAAACTGAGATCAATAGCTTGATCGATTATTTTAAACTTCAAATAATTTCTAAAGGAGAAGTTTTTTAAGTAACTAACCAGAATTAGAATACGCCCGCAGTTGTTTCGTCGAGTTCTTTTAGAGCATCATTTCCTATATGTGATTAAATTCAGCATTCGCTTCTTCAGCAATCTGAGATGATTAGCTCGACCGATTATTCAAAATCCAATTATCTTTAAAAGGAAACAAGGAAACAAAGAAAATTTAATTTCCATTTCAGTCTTAAATGCTGAGTGCAGCAGGGTTGGGTCTAGTTGCTAGAGATCATAACGGAATGCTTATTCAAGCGAAAACTATCCTATGTGCTAGTCCATTTGCCCCAGTCCTGGCAGAAGCAATGTCAGTAAAGGAAGCTCTAAGTTGGATAGATATGATGCAGTGGACTAAGGGTAGTCTGGTTTCGGATTGCTTGGTCGTGGTGCAAGCAATTAGAAGCAAAACACCCATGAGATCGCAGTTTGGAAAAGTCATTGAAGAGTGTCGAAGCTATCTCCGGAGATTGAACAATATTTCTTTGTATCATGTTAAGCGATCTGCAAATATGGTTGCCCATCAGCTTGCTAGGGAGTCATATAATTACCCAGATTGTATCTTTAGTAAGGACTCAATTCTGAGTTCGGTTCAAGATTGTATTGAGTTGGATTTGATGCATTTATAAAATTTCCCAGCTTTTCGTCAAAAAAAAAAAAAAATGCTGAGAAACTGAGATGGAAGAGCTGGCAAAAATTGTTTATAGTAATTATTAATGTAACTAAAAATCTTTTTCAAAATAAGAAACTGAAAGTCCAATCATCAAGAATGGGCCTGAAAGTATGAGCAGGGACTGGAGGGACTGGTCCTGTAACCGCACTATCTAAGACTGCTAGGTCCAGACATCCAGTTGTCCTTGAATCATATTTCATGTTAAACTTAACATTTAAGAAACCTTTACTGTGCATATTGTATCTTGATAGTACAATTCAGCTACGTGAAGGTAAGTTTTGTCAAAAAAAAAAAGATAGCTAACTCTCGGAATTCGGCAAGTACGACCATATCAGCAACAAAAATTTAACTAGCTATGTGTTTTGAATTCAGGAACGGGAGTCTTGTGCACTATACGGCCATTCAAATCAAACTAGCACATGGAAGAGGGTGAAATGACTGATATCCCTCCCTCTTTTGGGCAAGAGTTACAGTAATAAGTTGGTGAGTGGTTAAAACAGTGGATAGCATCTCGTTATGGTCAAATCACCGTTATCAAAACAACTTGATCAAGTCATAGTGATGATCTAAATGAAATTACATAGAAAGGGAAAGATGATAAGTTGTTAGATGTGCATATTTTAGTTATACCCACCGTTTGGTTTGGTAAAACAACTGTACAGAGCGTAACTTTGCTTTCAAACAAGGTGTTTTGTGTTCTGAACTAGCTTGCATGCAGCAGCCTTCCAGTTTTGCAAATAAAAAACCGTGTTCTTATCAAAATAATACTACTGTAGTACTGCTTATTATAAGCTAAAAATGTAATATTCATTCTTAGATGATTCCGGACGAGTGAGAATCGAACCCAACTGAGATGGATTCAGAATAAGTCTTTACTACTAGACCATCCCATCACCTTCTTGGTAAACAGTATGCTCAAGTAAATATTAGTAACAGCTAGTGCACTCTAATCTGTTTTCTTTCTTTTTTTTTTTTTTTTGGATAATGGTCTCCAATAACAAAATTTAAATACTTAAACGCTAACACACGTAGTTCCCTGCTGAGTTCTGAACTCTCAGCTTCTTGTTAACCTCACACACTCATCCTTCGCAAAGTGTCGAACCCTCAACCTTCTATTACAAACAAGAAATGAATAAGCTAGAATAAATCGGCACTCTAATAGTCGCATTTACTTCAGTTGCATAAAATGACATCAAGACAATAGCCTTTTTCTGATATAGTACTTTTGTGCATGCATGTTCCTTAATGTTTTAAGCTGAACAAACCTAGGGTTATTGAATGTGTAGCTAAATGACATAAAATCATGTTATGGTTGTATATTTTAACAGAAACCTAGAAATTTATTATGAAATCCACATAACTGGGGGTTAAGCGGATGCAATTAGCGCAAAGCTGATTATGTTAACTGCTAATACTTTGTGTGACATATAAGATATCACAGTGAAGACTAATTTCCCCTTGATTCTCTTGCTTTTTTGTTAAGAAAAAATTAATCCACCTAACTGATGATAACTACATTGCAGCAATGACTTCAGTCGTCTGCAGGTATAAAGGTGGAGCTGACCGGCCAGTCATTCTTCACAGCAACAAGCCCTAGCTAGCTACATTAGACCTTCATCAAACTCATAGAGACCAAACAAATTTGTTCATATAAGTCACGGAAGAAGAAAGATGGAGTCTTGGGTCCGAGTTTCAATCCTTTTTGCATGCTTCCTTCCCCTGTTAGTGGAATCAAGAGTTCGCCATTACAAGTTCGATGTAAGTACACTTTTTCAGAATATTAATAAATAGGGTGGCAATCACAAATTCGATCCAAGTACAATCTTGCATCTTGTAACACTTGATTATAAACCAAAATATATTGGGTAAGAGGCCCATCACAGTGGTTGAAAGAAGTCAAATAACTCTCATTTAAAGGATCAGAGTTTCTAAATCAGTTTTATCCAACTATCGAAGAAACACTAAACATGAACAAGTGCATATGCATGCAAATGTTTTTTAAACAATGTAGGAATCAACATACACACCAATTTAAATTTCTAAACCTTTTGGTTGGTGGATTACATTTGAAGGTGTCAACGAGGAATACCAAACGGTTGTGTTCTAGCAAGCCAATTGTGATAGTTAACGACCGCTTTCCAGGCCCTACTCTTTATGCCAGAGAAGGCGACACAGTCCTCATTAACGTGGTTAATCATGTCAGATACAATGTTTCCATACATTGGTAAGGTTTTACAATTACTATAATTCTCACGCTGTCTGTGCCATTCATTTTCACTCCTGAAGCAGACACATACATTACCTTGCTTGTTTATATATTAGGCCAATACTGACAGCAGTGCTACATTTTACATATAAATTTATCTTAATTGTTATCATTTTTGTGAATTGCAGGCATGGCATTAGACAACTGAGAACAGGGTGGGCAGATGGACCAGCATACATCACACAATGCCCTATTCAGCCAGGACAAAATTATGTTTACAATTTTACTATTACAGGCCAACGGGGTACACTTTTGTGGCATGCACATATTCTATGGCTACGTGCGACAGTTCATGGTGCCATTGTAATCCACCCTAAGCTTGGCGTCCCTTACCCATTTCCGAAACCCCACAGAGAAATTGTTGTAGTTCTAGGTAACACTAAATGTTCTAAAGTCTAAAAGCTTAATATGTTTGATGTGAGACATTGCTATATAATTACTGAATTCACTTGTCTTTGTAGGTGAATGGTGGAAATCAGACACTGAAAATGTGATCAATCAAGCTCTAAAATCAGGTTTAGCACCAAATGTCTCGGATGCTCATACAATTAACGGTCTGCCAGGATCAGTCTCGGGTTGTGCAACACAGAATGCATTCCAACTGAGTGTTGATAGTGGAAAATCTTACATGTTGCGAATCGTTAATGCTGCACTTAATGAAGAACTCTTCTTTAAGATTGCAGGACACAAGCTAACTGTGGTTGAAGTGGACGCTACATATGTAAAGCCATTCAAAACAGATACAATCCTGATTGCCCCAGGCCAAACCACCAATGTTATAGTTGATGCAGATCAAAACTCTGGCAAATACCTTGTCGCCGTTTCACCATTTATGGATTCTCCAATAGCTGTTGACAATGTGACAGCAACAGCAACTTTACATTATACTGGAACACTTGCAAATACCCCAACTACTTTCACAAAGTCACCACCACAAAATGCCACCCCCATTGCTGAAAACTTTATACAGTCACTTCGAAGCTTAAATTCGAAATCTTTTCCAGCCAAAGTACCACTGACAGTTGATCAATCCCTTTTTTTCACAGTTGGATTAGGAATAAATCCTTGTCCTAGTTGTAAAGCTGGTAATGGAAGCAGAGTAGTGGCTGATATAAACAATGTGACATTTGTCATGCCTACTACAGCTCTTCTTCAAGCACATTACTTCAAAACTAGTGGCGTTTTTACAACTGATTTTCCAGCAAATCCACCTTTTGTTTACAATTATACAGGCACTCCACCAGCAAATTTAGGAACCACAAGTGGTACAAAAGTCTACAGGCTACCTTACAATGCCACAGTTCAAATTGTTCTCCAAGACACCAGTGTCATTTCACCGGAGAATCATCCTATTCATCTTCATGGATTCAATTTCTTTGTAGTTGGCAGAGGACTCGGAAACTTTAATGCGAAGAAAGATCCAAAGAATTTCAACCTTGTTGATCCTGTTGAAAGGAACACAGTTGGTGTACCATCTGGTGGATGGACAGCTATTAGATTTCGGGCAGATAATCCAGGTAC
Source organism: Kitagawia praeruptora (assembly GCA_037693485.1). Taxonomy (NCBI): domain Eukaryota; kingdom Viridiplantae; phylum Streptophyta; class Magnoliopsida; order Apiales; family Apiaceae; genus Kitagawia; species Kitagawia praeruptora. The sequence continues at coordinate 42,839,700 of CM075351.1, forward strand.
TTTAACAATGTCTATCATTGTGACATATTTAGAGAAAATAAACACTTGATAAGAGGAACTAATGAGATATTGTTCTGTAATTGCAGGAGTTTGGTTCATGCATTGCCACTTGGAAGTACACACCACATGGGGACTAAAAATGGCATTCTTGGTGGACAATGGAAAGGGTCCAAATGAGTCAATTTTGCCACCTCCAAAAGATCTTCCAAAGTGTTAATGCAAATCAACATCCATGTACACTTATGGAAAAGGCAGATCATGAATTTAAAGATGTGAAAATGAAAGGGAGCACAACTATATGACCCTTCAAAAATCAAGAGAAAAAAACATGTGTGGTGAGATCTAGTTATTCTGAAGCATATTAAACCTTAATCAAACATTTTTGAATAGTTCTATCAGCAGGACAACACTTACAAGCATATTTTTAATTTGAGATCATCCTTTTTAATGTTAGTAAAAGTTCATAGTTCATTCATGTTGCAAAATACTCCACTGAAATTTTTTGACATATCAAAATTGAGCTTTAAGAAGCAGCGTTTAGTTCTATTTTTGTTTAAATGGCATTTTTATCTTCTCTGTTCTTTCCATTTTCTGAGAAAAGAACTTATATTCCGAATGATGTCTGTGCCATTTTGTTTCTCACATTGGTCATATTTACGATAGAATACGAGAAAGGTCACAACAAGTAAACACTTGATCATCACGACAAGATCGACCTCTTGGTCAACACTACAGTTTATATTCGTAACTCAGTCCAAACTAAATTACTACTCTCTCAAAGAAAAGGAAGAGAATGTGCACCATGTCTATTATCTCTTGTGATAGCACATAACAGTAATCTATACAAACAGATAGTTGTGAGTTTGGTATCTTTCATTGAGGCAGCTTGATGCCTTACAAATTAGAAATAAATGGAAGTCTTCTCCTACACCTAGAGTGTTGTAGACTATTGGTAGATGAGTAGCATTATTGGCATTTGGTGGCAATTCAATGCATTACTACTTGCACAAGTGCCCCACATGAGCTCATTCACTTAACCATCTGCATTTTTATGGAAACAAGGTAGGGAAAGGAATCTTTCCACTTGTGGAAAGTGTTACTTTATTTTAATCTTCCTTTCCATTTCCAACATATACCATTGAAACCAGAGTTGGGAACACCAATGAGCATTTCCTTTAACAATACTACAACATGAACTATTTCTGTAATAATTTTATCTTTCCAAAGCAAACACTGTTTGTACATGGGCAATAATATGAATAAACTGTACAACATGTTCTTTCTAGTTTTGCAGCCTCTTTGTAATATTGAAAGTTCAGCTTAAGTGGAGACATGCACGTATATTTGGTTTATGCAATTCGATTATTTTCAAAAGATAGATTATGAATTGCCGGCTTTAGACAATGATCTTAGTTTGAACCATTGTCTCAAACAGCATTCACAATCAAACCAAAGATATTCACTATGTTTCATTCGATAGTAGGTCTAGAGGGTGCGAACTATGCACTTATCTGAATCTTACCATAGATCATAGAGAGGCTGTTTCCATGAACACAATCACTTCTATGACTCCCGAGTATAAGCGCACCACCTCTATGTAGGCATCTCGTACCATTAAAACATCATTTTCCATAACCGTAATCCTAAAAGAGTAACCACATTTAATTAAACACTAATGCACATCTTATGTAGACAAATAGTCAATCCATGTGAATTGTTGTGTAATTCCAGCTGCAAGTTTCTGGCTTTTGTTTGATTTGTTATCTTAATATCCCTCAGTAAGCCCGCCAAAGTAATTTTAAAAACCGAAATAATCAAACAAAATCACAGAAAATTAAATATGTTGCAAGCTTACTTACAGTAACAATAAACAAGTACAACTAGGAAGGGAACAATTGTATATTTTAAAATTTGTTTGTCTCCTTCACAGAAAAGCCATTGATATCAACAAGAGTTAATTGCATTTTGCATCCCCTAGCTTTAGTTCATTTTCAATTATGTATATGTAGTTTCATAAATTGCACTTTGCATCCCCAAATTTTAAATGATAAGTCAAATCACAATCCCTTATACATTTTCTATCAAAAATAACATTGCTTTTAACGAATATATTAACAAATGCGATATAAAATATTGTAATGATGATATAAATTATAGATTTTAAACATGTAACTAATTTTACACTTTAAAATTCTTTAAATTATAATTTTTTGACCATTAATCAATTATATTATATTTACAAAAAATTAAACTAATATGTTTCCATTAAATAAAGTTGTGACTATTATGATATATGATACGTATAAAATCATTAAAATATATTTGTACCATCTTAAAATATAAATTATATAATCACTACACAATTTTATATCGCATTTGTCAATACAACCGTTAAAAGAAATATTATTTTAATTGATAGAAAACGTATAAGGGATTGTGATTTGACCTATAATTTAAAGTTAGGGGATGCAAAGTGCAATTTATTAAACTACATATACATAATTGAAATTGGAGTAAAGATAGGGGATGCAAAATGCATTTAACTCTATCAACAATAATAACTTAAAATAAGTTTTAGGTGTAGCCGTGTAGACAACTACTACAGTACTCCCTCTGTCTCTTAATATGTTTCCTGTTTACTAAATCGGGAAAATCAAAATATCCTTCCTGTTTCTATTTTAAGCCATAAACAATAATATTCAATACTCACTACTCCACCCACTATTCCTTAAAAACAATATTTAATACTCACTACTCCACCCACTACTCATTAAAAACAATATTCAATACCCACTACTCCACCTACTACTCCTTAAAAACAATATTCAATACCCACTACTCCATAAAAAATAATATTCAATACCCACTACTCCTTAAAAACAATATTCAATACCCACTTTTTCTTAAAACCCGTGTTTTTACCAAATGAGAAACATATAATGGCACGGACGGAGTACTAAACTACAAACAATAATTTCCAATTTTTCAACATCTGAAAGCTCTGTCTTTCAGTTTTCTGAGTTATAATAATCTAAAAAGAACAAATCTGAAAAGACTATTTGCCAAGAAACAGAGATTGAATAGAGCAACTTGCATTTATAATACAAATGCATTTATTCTTATTGACTACCAATTCGTACATTAAACCACAATATTATAGTGGCATTCTTTACCTAATCCAAAGTTCATTAACATTAAATTATGATAATTAAGTATGAGACATATCTTAAGTCTTAACTTTTCTCATACTTAGCAGAGTTTAAGGATAGAATCTTGTTAGGATGAAGACTAATCAAGTAATCATGCAAACCTTTCTATTCTATTTCCGAAATTATAACAAATATTCTTAATATTAATATGTGACCCGTTTATCTATGCTGCATGCCTGAATCAAGCCTTAATATGGTTTGAAGAACACTACTGTAATAATCAGATTAATTAGTAAGATAGTAGAACTTACTCAAGATCACGAGCTTTTTTCGAAACTTCAAATTCGAAGAACACCCATTTGGACATTTGCCATTAAGTGAAGTAAAGGAGCAGCATGGGCACTAAAATGTAAACAATTATTGGAATGTACAGTCAAAACATTTGGAATAAGTGAGAAGAAAAGGCATAGTAGGCTTTCTAGAAAATAGAATTATTGAGATAGCTAGCAAAAATGCAGATGTGCAGAAGCAATTAATCCTAGTTTAAGATTACTAAAACTGTCAATTTAATTTTTGTAATTTGTTGAATATATGATATGATCCTGGTAAACCTCCTTCCCTAAAAGTTTTAGAAGAACCGGTAACTTAACATAAGGGTAACCATATATAAACTTCATTATTAAAAACTTGATCATAGAGCACACATTGGCACATGTTTTTGCATCAAGGATAGTGACTGACATAATGCTGTCAAATCGGAGAAATGTATAAAAAGAGCATTTTTTTTCTTTGAAGAAACGGAGGAAATATTTGTGTACATCTTATGTTCTCCGAACCATTCTCTACAAGCGAAAAATAATAAAATAATTGGTAGGTTTGGTTATATAATAATTCGCAGGGGGAGTTTACAGCTAAAAACTCAACTCCACCATCACCCTAAACTCTTATATTCTTTTGTTTAAAATTACAAAAATAGTCATAGCATTCATATACTCATATGCATAATGCACCTAATGCAGCATTGACAGATTGTCCCTTTGGCTTTTCATTGGGCAGCTATGTGTCTGAATGATTATGTTATTTTTAGTTTTTGCACATTTCCCCAAAACAACATCTTAGCCAATCACAACTCAACACCCATGATCTTGCAAAGCTCTCCTTTCACTAGTAATATTTGTGGTTCTGTAGATCTCTTCCTCTCATAAACAAGTACAATTTGCTGACAAACTTGGATTTACATTTACTCTCCTTGTCATACACTTTCTTTGTTCACTGTTTTTTTAACAGTTAAGGTTCTCTATATGAGGGTGTTTGGCTTAACTTAAAAATTGTTACTTATCACTTAAAGTGCTACTTACTCACTTTAAGTGAAAAGTGATATTTTTCACTTAAAGTTAGGTGTATCTGTTTGGCTAATTCCACTTAAAGTAAATTTATTTTTAAAAAATTAATTAAAAAAAAAAGAAATTTACATTTTTTTGAAAGTGTAAAATACAAATATATGCAAAGAATACAATACAAGTTAAAAGGTGACTCAAATACATAAAAATTGATATGAGAAAAAAAATAAGTGGAAAAAAAGTACCTCCAAGGTACTTTTTTTTTTTGAACTAAAACTAACTTTAAGTGGAAAAATTTAAGGTTAGACAAACAGCACGAAATCACTTTAAGTAGATAAAAAAAAAATTTAAGGGGGGCCAAACGGGCTCTATATCATGCAGCTTTCTCTTGTATGTTTCACTGATTGACTAACTAATACTCCACTAGCATTACTTCTTTCAGTCTCTTAACTGTTTTCTTTCTGATTCTTGAGATTTGTGGCTTTTAGATCTGCTTTATGCATTGATGATGTTTTATCATTCACAACCAAGATCTTATTTTTCTGTACTTTGTTGAGGTTGGGAAAGGTAGGTCTATTCTAGCTTCCAATATCATGCATATGAAATCTTTTTAAGTATTGTTGTGTATTCAAACTATTTTCTTTAAAACCTCTAGTTCTTCTCCATTTTGTCTCTGCAGTAAAGACACAAAGTGTAATAATACAAGTGACCTCTTTTCTGTGGCATTTTAGCCATGTCCACTTATGTTCAACATTCGTATCCTAATCATAGAACAATGAATCAAGGAATGGAAATTCTCTCAAGGGCTAATTCAAATTGGTTGTTCGAAATCAAGGAGACGAAATGGACAGCGGAAGAAAACAAGCAATTTGAGAATGCATTAGCTTTATTTGATAAGGATACTCCAGATAGATGGTACAATGTAGCATCCATGATCCCAGGCAAAACGGTGAACGATGTAATCAAACAGTACAAAGAATTGGAAGAAGATGTTAGTGTTATAGAGGCTGGACTGATTCCAGTTCCAGGGTATGCAAGTGATCAGTCTTTTGAACTAGAGTGGATCAACAATCATGGCTTTGATGGGCTGAAACAGTTTTATATTCCAGGCGGAAAGCGAAACTCGTCAGGTCGGCTTTCTGATCAAGAAAGGAAGAAAGGTGTGCCATGGACAGAGGAAGAGCACAGGTACCTAGTGTTTTTTATCAGAGTCTTAATCCCCTATTTTAGTAATCAAATTAGTTTAGTTAGATATTAAATTTACATGTGCCGGCTTTTAAATTTTTAAGAGATAGTTTATTATCCATAATCATTGACTTTAAGACAATGGATCTATGTTTAGCTTTAAGCATATTGGTCTAGCGAATTGGTCCATTTTATTATATAGCACACACAGTTTAAAGGAAAGAATACTCTACAATATCTGAGTTTTAATTACTTGTCTGTATTTATGTAAGAATAATTTTGATGTTTCATTTTCATGACTAAATTCAGGCAATTTCTACTGGGGCTTAAAAAGTATGGTAAAGGGGACTGGAGAAACATTTCTCGAAATTTCGTAACTTCTAGAACACCTACACAAGTTGCTAGTCATGCTCAGAAGTATTTCATCAGACAACTTTCTGGAGGCAAAGATAAGAGAAGATCAAGCATTCATGATATCACAACAGTCAACATCGATGCCAAACCAGCATCATTAATGAACATTAAACCTCCTTCGCCCGATAAATTTATTGCAGCCATGCAGCAGCCTCAACAAAATCCCAGCAGAACTGGAATGGAGAAAGCATTATACAACTGGAACATGCAAAGTGAAGGATCAATCATGGCTTTCGACATGCCCAATACCACGAAGATTGGACATTTAAATGGAAACTCTACTTATGAACTACCGATGCCTGGACATAATCTGCAAAGAAACTTTCTCCAAGGACATCAGCCTGGTTTAAACAATGCAGTCTCCTGGACTCAACCCCAATAACCAAGATAATTTTTCTAAACAGCACAAATCGTTTTTCTTCAAATTTTGAAGTGTACGTTAAGCCAATTATATATGGACTTTGTGTTATTCCTTGCCTTAATAGATTGGGTATTTTGAAGAGCCCTTTTATTACTGGGAGAACCTATATACAAGTCCGTTCTATGAAAGCTAATATACCTGTTGATCTGAATATGGCACTGAGAAATCTTCTATGGTCTTCAATTATGCAGTGCAGTCTTTATTAGTTCTAGTATTTTATCTTCATCCTAGGACATGAAGTATATATCACCTCGTGGTATTGTTATTTAATTCGAGCGATTACTCTTGAATTATTTTAAAGAAAACACATTTTATGAACCTATGTAGAGAAAACACTTTCCCAAGGGGGAAATAGACAACGGACCTAGCTGTGGTTGCTATACACATGTTTTCTTTAGACCTTAGTAAGCTGGTACACAGAATTATTTTGTTTGGAATTCTCAAGCATAATTGGCCATATCATTTGATGCTTAGTCCAAATTTGCCGAGTCAGAGTGCACTCTTCGTGGTGAAAATGCTTTTGTTGATATGCTTGTTTCACACCCCATTTCAAATACTGGAATAGGAATTGAGCTCCCATTTCAACTAAAGAATTTTCAATGTTCCTTCAAATCTAATCCCAAATCCCGGATTAGTAAGTTAAGATTCTTGGTCACTTATAATTTCAGGTTTCAAGCTCTCATAAGTTAGACACCTGTTACTAGTATATATCACTGTGGCAGTGGCAATAGACATATGATAGATAAAAGCGGCAAGAAGAAAACAAACAGAGGCGAAATTTCTTTGTATGTCAGCGACAGAACAAACAACAAAACTTTCGCATCTAATCCACCTAAGAGCTTACACATATTTTCTTATACAACGAAACTTCAACTACAGGGAATATTTTCTTATACAAGTTCCTTATCTTTTAGATAATGCTTTTAAGTCCAATCAATAATAGTATCACATATTCACATTGTTGCAGTTCTACATGCTTTGGGAAGACAACAGTCCACTTCTGAAATTCAAACAAAAATCCATATAGAATCCGCTAAATGCTTAAACTAAAAAAGCAAGAATCTTCGTCACACTTGGTTATTTATATGCTTTCTATTTGGTTACCCTGTTCACATAGAAAGGTTAAGCGTATCTTATCTTCTCAAAGTCCTTATCTTCCCCAATAGATTAAATCGTGTTCTAAGATTCTGCTTTCACAAACAATATTCAGGTTTTATGTTGAGACAATTAACTTCTATTGCTATTCATGTTTGTTTTGAAATACTTGTATCGTTTTCCAGTTGCAAACACTAGGAGGCATAATGATCGTTTCCAACTAATTACTAATCTTTATTGCTAGATGTGTCTGGCGATTCTTAGGACACTGATAGAGAGCTTAAAAAGTCAATGCAGTAGTCAATTTCTAGCCAATTGTTGTTAATCAAATGACAAAGATGTCCTACTTTATCTCTTCTTCTTTTTAACTTTTCTAATTACCACATTTCTGCAAGTTGCAGAAGAAGCACTTTGGCTACTTTATTCTGATGTGATATTCCCCTGTAACTTAGACCAACTACCTCTAACATTCATATCCATCATCCATGTTCCTTAAATGTTGATACCTTTCTTACAAAAAAACTTAAAGAAGAAGATTTACATAACTATATCCAAGTGTGTTTCTTTAAAGTTATAAAAAGCACATGGTAATGAGAATTTGTTTTAATATTACTCGAACAAGATTCAAACCCCATACCATTCTAATTTCTGTAACTTTTTTACGGAACGTTAATCTATGGTTGCCCGTCCTTAATTATAGTTTGAACATATCTTAGCGATTCATGTATTCTAAATTTAAATGATAAACAAATAATTACTTTTTTCCAAATATGAATAAAATAATTGTTGGTCAAATAAACTTATCAATGTAGTAAAAAAATAAAAACTTATGAGTTTAGCAGTATATTTGCTTGATCAACAAATATGTGAGAACAAAGTTGCTGTGGAGCCATGGGTCGAAAAGAAGAGTGAATCTAAGGATGTGATAGATAATACTAATTGTTCAATGTAAAATTCCAAACAACTTGCACCTTAAAAAAGTAATTATGGTCCAATCCTGTCTCGATTTTTCAAGGCGTCTAAACTAAAGTATACATGAATAATTTACCATCAAAAGTTTGACTACTGTCTGGATTAGAAATTGACATTCGCAGAAATGAAAACCATGCACATCACGTTTAGATAAATCCTAGCCCTAATTTGGATCAGGTTAGCATAAACATCATGCTACAGTAATACAAAACAAAAATGAATAACTGACAAAGAAAGTTCAACAACTATTAGTTCATACATATATTTAAAGAGAACAGGGAACCAAGATATTGCAGGAAACCATACCAATTTGTTAGAAGTTGGACATGTAATCGATCATTGCAAACTCATGTTACAAGACATGCCTGGGGTGTGTGTTCGTCATATTCGAAGACAAGCAAACGGGATGGCTCATGGCTTAGCAAAAATTCCTTGTTTGATGAATTGTTTTGTTGTATTTACGTCTCCTCCTACTCATTTGTTGGAGACTTATCTGCGTGATTTTTCAAATTAATGAAAGAAGTTTGTTTGTTGTCATAAAAAAAAAAAAAAAGAGAACAGGGAACTAAGATATATTTTAGGTATCATTGTAAGATATTATACAAAATTTTGGTTAATTAATTAATTGTAAAATCTTATGTGCCCTGCGGAACCTACTCATACATGATCAAAACTACATAGTTTTATTTTAAAACATTTAGAATCTTAAAGATGATATCTAAGATACATCTTGGATTTCTTTTTCTCATATTTAAAAGTTGCAAAAAAAAAAAAAAGAAAGAAGAAGAAGAATTATACCTGTTAAAGTGGTGACTAAATCCAAGCTGCATATTTGTGGAAAGTGAGGACCGATCTTAAAAACTTGATGCATTAACATTTAGAGCGGGCCTCTACCTAAATGTATTTTGGAAAAAACAAAAAACAAAAGCAGTTGGGCCGTATGGGTGGACAAATGATTGTTTGAAGGGCTTTTGTATCAGTGGCCCTAGACAAAATAGTTATAAGTCCTTGGCATATCAGAAATCAGAATCATCTAGAGATGCACAAAAGGCCCATCAGGCCGGGTTTTGATCGGGCTTTCTTTTTGGTCAAAGTTCGGCCCGGGCTTTGACTTTGACTGGGCCGGGCCGGACCGGGCTTCTGTGAAAAATGTGAGCCCATTTAGGCCCTCGAAGCGGGCCGCGGTGGGCTTTTTTTCGGGCCTGAAGCGGGCCGGGCCGGATCGGGCTTTTTCCGGGATCAAATCGGATCGAGATTTTATGTTACATAAGAATGTTCTTAATGTAATAATGGCAGACATGTGTTAAAAAATCTACTTTGCCGATACAAATATTACATTTATCGATTTACTTTTTGATTTGATGATATATTAATTGATTACACGTGTACCTAACTTGTTTTCGTTCATGTATCATAATATATGCATATAAATAATCTTATTATTAATAATGAATATGTAAATATATATGTACTTAAATTATTTTTATATTTGTAGGAAGTGTAAATACATAAATATTTATGTAAGTATACTAGAATAATCGAATTTTACCCGGACTTTTTCGGGCCGAACCGGGCTTTTAATCGGGTCGGGCCGAAGACCGGGCTTTTTAAAAGACCGGGCTTTTGCCGGGTCGGGCTTTGCCCAAAAATATAGGGACCGTTTAAGGCCCTCGGGCCGGGCTTGACCGGGTTGGGCTTGACCGGGCCGGGCTTTGACCGGGTTTTGCCGGATCGGGCCGGTCCAGATTTTCGAGCTCGAGCTTTTTGTGCATCTCTAGAATCATCAGATTATATGTTACCTGAATAAGAAAATAGTACTGTGTACATGATATCTTATTATGATTAATAACTAGCCCTTTAGCCCCCGTAAGATAAATTGTTATTTTTTTAAAAGTATATGATGTATGATAAATGAGTTATATGATTAGGGATGGATATTTCACCTGTTCCGATTTGATCCCCTCTTCATTTGAATCAGGAATTTGGGAATTTTACAAATTTAGGAGGGGAAGGGATAGTATTTTGTAAAAAGATGGGGACCACGACGGGGAATCGATGACTAGGAGATCCTGAATTTATTGCTTTTTAAAAATATAGTATACATATGTATATAATTAAATTATTTTAAGTAAATATATTTTTATATATTATTAATGTTCAAAATTTTTAAATCATTTTATAGATTAGAAATTTTAATATCAAAATTTAATTTAATTATATCTTTTTGTATAAATAAGTATTAATTCGAAATGTTTTTTATAATAGGTTATTGAATTTAAAATATATATTATATTTATGATTTAGCAAATTAATTTTATAATAAAATTTACTAAAAACTGTTTAATTTTTTTTAAAACGGGGATCCCCGTTCCCATTCGGGACGGTAATCGGGGAGCAAACCATTCCCCGTTCGGGGATCGGGTATGGGTTCGGAGGTCAGGGGTAGGGATAGCACTCCGATCCCCAAAGTGACCCGCATCCCTATATATGATCGTTGATCTGTTGTGTGATTAATGATTTACTGGCTTGTTTAAGTGTTATTCTTATATGTACTAGGATTCAATGTTTGTAATATTATTTTGTGTGTTTGCCTATGAAAAATGTGATTGATGAATTTTACGACAGTTAATGTTAATAAAATTTTGTATTATACTTATATACATATAAAGTTTTTTTTTTCATTGATTTGAATTTATTTGCATCATGAAATCTAATATACTTAAAGTATGACAAAAGGTATATATACTTTGCTGTATTGAAGTTATGGATGATTACAATGCACATGCATATTTGATATATAATTTTTTTCTGTAATGTTTTTATAATATTTAATTCATAAATAATTACAAAAGATCTAAAAAATAGTATAATGAGATATGGTATAAGTTAGCGAACATTATCATATATAATTATATATCCACATGAATGTATGCATATATGTATGTATACATGTATGTTTATATAAATATTCATATTAATTATAAAACAATTAAAAGATTGAAATAAGTGAAAGATTAATAAATTATATAACATTAATGTATGTATACAAGTATGTATGATTAATAATTATACATTAATGAATATTAGATATTAATATGTATGTATAATTAATAATTATACATTAATATATTAGACATTGATATATATGTAATAAATCTGTTAATGTTAAAAGATCAAAATACTAAAAACATATAATAAAGACAAGAATAAAATAGTCCATAAATTAAATTGCTTAACAAACTCCTTTACTGTTATATTAGTGTTATATTAGATATAATATAGATAAATTATTTATTTTGTTATTTCTTTGCACTCACCTTCCTAAGTACACCTGCAAAGGATATTTTCACTATAAACTCGAACATCAATGTGATACCTAGCCCTAAATATTTAGGAGAAAATGACCAAAATAACATAAAAACACAACCCACCTGCCCAAAATACCCATTGGCACGCGGAGTGCCCGAAATAACCAGGGGACCTCGCATTTGCGGTGTGCGTACATGTAACACGCATTTTTCGTATGCGCATCTGGGGTAACGCATCTCCCAGATGCGCAATGACGTCATATGACGTCATTATCTTACTTGAAGCTCCGGCGTCTCGGTCACCTCAAAATCGTCTCCCTCCGTTCTACACCCTACGACAACTTCCACCAAAACTGAAGACACCAAAAAGATGCACACAACTTCCTCTCCAATTAACAATCTTCATATGTTGATATCTGGCCCCGCAGGGGCGTGCACGAATCAATCGGAAAACTAGATCGGAAAAAATGTTCAAATTGGGTATTTCGATTCCGGCAAAACAAACGAAAATCGAATGGTATAGACATGTAGAGGGTGAAAAGGCGAACATTTTGGTATATAATATGCTAATGATCGATGCTTGTAAAGTACTGAACGTATTGGTCAAAGTTTTGCTCGAAAAATCGACTCCGACGCGAGTTGAAGACGATGAACAGTCATTAGTGGTACGCATGTTGTACATGCGTATCTCAAGCCACGCATATACAACATGCGCATCCCAGTTACTTTTCACGTTCACAGAATTTGTGAACGTGATTTTAACAGACTCCATGCAGTGTGCATATGCGTATCCTCCCTATCCTTGTACGCACAGCGCAAATGCGTAGTCATTTGGTCATTTTGGAATCAATTTTTGTGCGTGGTCATTTTGGGCAATGTCCCCTGAAAATTCGTTATTGAGGGCTTTCACCCAATATTTAGTTGGTAAGATTTGATTGGATATGTATTTTGAAAACATATTTTTTTTTTAAATTAAAAAATAACACTTGACATTTGACAATAATTTCGTAGTCCCTCACATTACTCTTTTGACACAAATTTTTTAATTTCAGGGGTATAAAATATTTCTTTTCGTTATAGAAGTGAACTTTTTGTTATTCATTAAAATTTAAAAGGCTATTGAGATTCTCAATATCTTCCTTTGATAATAAGATATAAAAACTTGTATCCTTAACCAAAATTGTTGGTAGATAAAAAGTTAAAATGGCTTATCTAATACGTGTTCATAAACACATAATAAGAGTTTAATTAATATTTTTTTGATTAGTATTATTTTAATTAATAAATAGATCCTTTATATGTAAAAAATTTTACCCAATTAAAATTAATCAAACTTATAAAAAATAATTATTAAAATGTGTTTATAACCACATACTTCAAAAATCTAAGTTAAAATTATGTAATCTGCGAAACATCTTCTTGGATAATTATAATAAATACAGGGATTTTTGTCGGAACGAAAATGACACGGAAAGGCCATACATTAATTAGTACTCCCTCTGTCCCATCCATTTTTTTACAATTTCCTTTTTGGGCTGTCCCACCATTTCTTTACATTACCCAAAATAGTAAGTTTTAACACTATTACACCCACTACTTCACTTATTTTAACAATACTTTACACTATTTCACCCACTACTTAACTTATTTTAACAATAAAATCACTATTACACTCACTACTTCACTTATTTTAACAATAAAATCACTATTACACCCACTACCTCATTTATTTTAACAATATTACACTCACTTTACACCCACTATCCTTGACCTCCGTGCTCAGCCGCCATGTAAAGAACTGGCTGGGACGGAGGGAGTACAGTATTAGAAAAAGGCTCTCATTCTGGTGCAACCGGTTGCCAAGTACTGTTTAACCAACACAAGGTTTCAGAATCGTTGGATAAAAAAAAATTCACACCGTATCGCAAAAACTTTCCGCGGTACGGAGAAATTATCAAAATGCCCCATGTTTTCACATAAAAAATCTATTGTTCACCGTACCGCAGAAACTTTCTGCGATACGTGAACAGTGGGGACATTTTGATAATTTTTCCATACCATAGAAAATTTCTGCGATACGATACGATTTTTTTTTAAATCAGAGCCGTTATCCAACGACTCTGAAACCTTCTCTTGTATAAACAGTCTGGTGCTTGCACCAGACCGACCCCTTAGAAAAATTACCCTACTTGACTAAAGTCTACACATGTCAATTTGATTACTCAATTAGACTAATATTAACATAGGTCATAGTCTTTTTGTCCACATGCTCTAATGCATTGAACCAAAAATCTCTAGTGTAGTGAATGTAGTTTAGAAATATGTTATCAGGAGATAAGGTGATATGTAATATAGACTTGATAGAATAGTTTTTATACTGCTGATTTAGATATTTGATAATCTAGTTCTTGTTGTAGAAAAATTAAGATAAGTAATTATTAATATTGACTATGTACAGTTAGGGATCCGTTCCCTAGCAAACATTTGCTAGGGAACTGTTTCACAACATATGGCTTCCGGATCGTTAATTCAACGGTCCTGATTTAAAAAAAAAAATATTACATCGTATCGTAGAAATTTTCCATGGTACGGAAAAATTACAAAAATGCTCTTACTATTCATGTACGGTGAACAATAGATTTTTGATGTGAAAATAGGGGGACATTTTTGTAATTACCCCGTACCGCGGAAAGTTTCTACGGTACGGTGTAATTTTTTTTTTAAACCCCAGCCGTTGGATCGTTGATCCAACGGCTGGAACACCATATGTTACGAAACAGTAATATAGCAAATGTTTGCCAGTAATCGTTCACCGTACAATTATACACTATTGGTGCTTATCTATACTATTATATTAAAGTCGAAATATTGAAAGTTTTGGTTTTCGGTTTGGTTATCCTATTTAATAAAATAAAATTTTGGTTTTCGGTTTGGTAATCCAATTTATTAAAATAAATAATAACATAATATAACTAATGGTAATTAACCAATTGCCTTTTTCAAATTTACTTTTAGTTGAATATATTGCCTTTTATAAACACCTAAAAAATCAATTGTATCAAATCTTTCAATCATTAATATTTTCTTTCTAATTAAAACATGTTACCATTTTGATTTAAAATTAATCTTATAATCATTAATATATACCCGAAAATATGGTCGAAAATATCACATCATATTTTCTAATTATTAATAAAATATATTATAAATCCATATACATTATTTATAATAGAGAAACATTAGTATAATTCATAAACATTATTATGTTAAATTATGATTATATAAAAATATTATTGTAATATTAAATAAAATTTATAACATAATAAAAGAAACCCGTGCATCGCACGGGTATTGAAAGTTTGTCGGTTCGATTTACAGCACGGTCATCCTAATTATTAAAATAAATAGTAAAATAATATAATTAGTGATAATTAGACGATTGCCTTTTTTAAATTAAAAGAGGTTTACTTTTAACTGATGGATGACATTACTATTTATAAACACCTAAAATATCGAATATTCCAATCAATAATATTTCTTTCTAAATAAACATGTTAACTTTTAATTTAAATATAATCTTACAAATATACCCAAAAATATAACACTATATCGTCTAATCACTAACAAAATATAATAGAAATCTGTATAAAACAAACACTGATCGTTAGATTTTTAATAAAAAATCAGAACCGTTAGATCTAATGATTAGATATATTATATGTTTAAATTTATTTACTAAAATTTCAAGGTTCGAATTCTGTCAACGACAAATTTTTTAAAAAAATTTATAATATAAGTTTTGAACCGCATAATTTTGCAATCGTTAATGTATACCTAAAAATATTACACCATTTTGCTGTTAGATGTTTAGTAATTAATAACAACCATTAGATGTAATTATAAGGCATATTTTATGATTAAAGTACTTTACTAAAAATTCAAGTTTCGAATCCCGTCAACGACATATTTAACTTAAAATTCTATAATTTAAGTTTTAAATCATTCATATTATTAACTAAATTTATATTAAATTATATTAAAATAATATTAAAATAACTTTCACAAAATAATTATGGGTGTATGACCAGACTACCCACTTTTTAATTACAACTGCCCAAAATACCATTATTCAAAACCGTCCGCCCTTTTTACCCACGGGCCGCGCAATCTGACAATGCGTACATGCTATACGCATTTTGACAATGCGTAGTCAATGACCACACATTCCGATGATGCGAACTCTTTGTAAATTCAGTTCACACAATAATCAACAGCAACCACGAATACGCATTCCAAAAATGCGTGAAAGTGAATACGCATCTTCAGAATGCGTATTGGACACTGTTCATCGCCACTTCTCAGAGCTCACGACTTCTGGCGACAAGGCGATTCCGATCGGAATTTTCGATCAATCCGTTCTCTCTCAGACGACACTTTCCCATCACGTAGTACATACCATTCGATTCACCTCTAAAGCCTCTACAACCCTGTACCAGTTATTTTCAATTTGTAATCCCGAATTTTGAAAACCCAAAATACAATTCCGTCGAGCTCGATGTTTCCGACGAGCTTAGTTCATGCCCCTGCGGGGCCAGATCTAGACAACTAGATTAGGGGAAATGGAGAGGAGGATGTGACGATCATTTTGATGTATTCAGAGAGCGTGGTCGATGAGAAATAAGAGAGACACGAGAGACGAGAGAGAGACGAGAGAGCCATTGAATCGCCGGCGAGAGCTCCGAGAACGAGAGAGAAGAGAAATGCAGAAAATGACGTCAAATGACGTCAATACGCATCACCGAAATGCGTAACTTGTAATACGCAAGATCCAAATGCGTATTCCGAACAACGCATCTGTCAGATGCGTACTCCGTGGTTAAAAAAGACGGACAACTTTGGATATCGGTATTTTGGGCAGTGGGTAGGGGAAAAGTGGGTATTTTGGGCAATTTCTCAATAATTATTATATAGAAACATAACTATAGCATAAAATAAAATTTATAACATATTAAAAGAAACCCGTTCGGTTTGGTTATCCTAATTATTAAAATAGATAATAAAATTATTATATTACAAAAACAATTTAAAAAGCTAATTATTAATGTTAACGTAATTATATTCCGATTAAAATTCCTTCAGCCACATGGAGGTCTTCTGCTCTGCTCCAACAACTCAATTACCCATTTTCTTTAAAGATTTTACTTCTAATTAAAACACTTTACCTTTTAATTTAAAACTAATCTTACAATAATTAATATATATCCAAAATATCACACTATATCTTTTTGTCATTATTTTTAGTAGTATTTTTTTTAATTAAAACACGTTACTTTTTAATTTAAAACTAATTTTGCAATCACTAATATATACACCCAAAAATATCACACCATATATTCAAATAATTATTTTTAGTAATAAATAAGAATCGTTAGATCTAATAATAAGATATATTATAATTACTTAACTAAAAATCAAAGTTCGAACCCGTCAACAATATTTTTAATTTAGAATTTTACAATATAAATTATTAAAAATAATGATTATATAAAAACATAATTATAATGTTAAATAAATTTTATAACAAATAAAAAAACCCATACTTCACACGGGTTATTAGAGCATCTCCAATGGCGTTAGCTAAAAATGATTGGCTAAATCTATACTATTATATAAAAGCCGAAACATTAAAAGTTTGGTTCAACGGTACCTATTGAATTTACCTAATTACCCTTACTCAATTACATATCTATTAACTAATCAATTTCCTTTTTCAAGTTACGCATATTATCTTTTCTATTTTTATGAACTAAATAATTTCCTTTTCCAAGTAAAATACAATATCTTTTATATTTTATCTAACTAAAATTTCTCCTTTTCCAAGTAAAATACAATATCTTTTATATTTTATCTAACTAAAATTTCTCATTTATTAATCAATTTCCTTTTTCAGTTTAAACATATAACCTTTTCTATTTTTCAATAACTAAATAATTTCCTTTTTCATTTAAAATAGAATATCTTTTACATTTTATCTAACTAAAATTTTTCCTTTTTAAAAACACTACGAGCAATTTTGTTTAAAAAAAATAACTTAATTATATATAATTGCTATTAACTAATCAATTACCTTTTTCAGTCAAAACACGTTACCTTTTCTCTTTTCTCTAACTAAATCTCACTTTTTCCAATTATATTATGGATGGTTACCTTTTTCAGCAAAACACATTACCTTTTTTCTTTCTTCTTACTAAAACCTCTATTTTTCTAATTATATTACAAGCATTTCTATTTAATAATAAAAAAATAATAATATAATACTAATAATTAACCAATTACCATTTCAACTAAAAATAACATAATTATATATAATTCTTATTAACTAATCAATTACCTTTTTCAGTCAAAACACGTTACCTTTTCTCTTTTCTCTAACTAAAATCTCTCTTTTTCCAATTATATCATGGACGGTTACTTTTTTTCAGCAAAACACGTTACCTTTTTTCTTTTTTCTTACTAAAACCTCCACTTTCTATTTTTCAATAACTAAATAATTTCCTTTTTCATTTAAAATAGAATATCTTTTACATTTTATCTAACTAAAATTTTTCCTTTTTAAAAACACTACGAGCAATTTTGTTTAAAAAAAATAACTTAATTATATATAATTGCTATTAACTAATCAATTACCTTTTTCAGTCAAAACACGTTACCTTTTCTCTAACTAAATCTCTCTTTTTCCAATTATATTATGGATGGTTACCTTTTTCAGCAAAACACATTACCTTTTTTCTTTCTTCTTACTAAAACCTCCATTTTTCTAATTATATTACAGGCATTTCTATTTAATAAAATAATAATAATAATATTATAATACTAATAATTAACCAATTACCATTTCAGCTAAAAATAACATAATTATATATAATTCTTATTAACTAATCAATTACCTTTTTCAGTCAAAACACGTTACCTTTTCTCTTTTCTCTAACTAAAATCTCTCTTTTTCCAATTATATCATGGACGGTTACTTTTTTTAAGCAAAACACGTTACCTTTTTTCTTACTAAAACCTCCACTTTTCTAATTATATTACAGGCGTTTCTATTTAATACAAATAAAATAATAATATTATAATACTAATAATTAACCGATTATCTTTTCAGCTAAAATATATCATATTTTCTATTTTTTCTAATTACATTCCCTTTTTTTCTAGAAATATAACGGGTAGCGTTAATTTCTCATTTTCTAAAAACTATGAACAATTTTATTTCGTAAAATAACATAATTAAATTATAATTACTATAAACTAATCAATTACTTTTTTCACATAAATCATGCACGTTACCTTTCTATTTTCTCTAACTAATTTTTTTTAATTATATCAGGGACGGTTATATGTAATAAAATAAACTAATAATATTATAATATTTTTGATTAACCGATTAGCTTTTTCAGCTAAAACATATCATCTTTTCTATATTTTCTAACAAAATCCCTTTTATAATAGAAATACCACGGACAGTATTATTTTCTCATTTTCTAAAAACATTACGAGCAATTGTATTTAGTAAAATAACGTAATTCAATTATAATTACTATAAACTAATCAATTACTTTTTTCACCTAGAACATATAATATTTTTAATTTTCACTAACTAAATTCTCTATTTTTCTAATCATACCACGAACATTCTATTTAATAAAATGAAATAATAATTTTATAATTACTAATAATTAATTGATTATTCTTTTTAACTAAAAGCTATCATCTTTTCTATATTTTCTAACTAAATCCCTCCTTTTCTAGAAATATCACGAATAACATTTATATAATTATTATCAAATCATCTCATATAAAAAAGTAAGCCTCCAAAATTCATATTTTAAAAAAATTAATTTTAATTAATGAATTTTTTATATAATATAAAAAAAATCCGTGCATCGCACGGGTTTTAGGCTAGTTACATAAAATATTGATTATGTAAAATTTGTCGAACCTGTAAGACATTGTGTTCCGAGGGTATTGGCTATAATGATTGGCTATATTTTAAAAATGGTATCTTATTAATATTTCAAGTTGTTATTAATGGAATATATAATTTTAATATAGAAATAAGTGATGTGGCAATTCACTACAGGTCTCCAGAGGTTCGACAAATATAGCCAACATCAAGAGATTATCTATAATTATAGATAACAGTTTTGTCCCATTGGAGTGTAATTTTTTTTACACATTCTTTATAATTCTTATTTATGATAATTAATTTTAAATTTTGGCCAAGGGATCTCTCCCATTGGAGATGCTCTTATAAGCTAGTATATACAATGCATGAATCTTTTAACTAGTTGGCTAGTTGCCATGCGGCCCCTGCTTTGTCTTCTAAGATCAATCACCTAAACAAACGGCATGTATGTACGATACGACACCCAAATGTTAAATAAAAGTTGACTAATCTATTTTATTGCTTAAAATGTATCGTAGACTTGTAGTATCAGAATACATATCAATTCGGGCATACAACCAAAAGTTTAAACAGAGCCTATTGTATAGTACAGTAGTAATCAAGATGAGTGTTGATTCCCATTTTTACGTTAGAGTTCTAGTTGCCTTTTTCATTTTTTATTTTTCAAATTTTCATTTTCTTCATCGATTAAGTTCCTTTCGTTTTTTCATCCTCTTTTCTATTTACTAGTTTTTCTTTAATAAAATTGAACTTTTGATCCAAAAATTTCGAATAAACATCATTTTTGGGTAAGATCTAATTCTTTTTAGGGTGAGATCTTGTTAGGTGTCTTATTATCAAAGTTGTACCTTGTTATCAAGATTATTAGTGGTTATTCATCTTTTTGGGATGTTAGAGTATTACCCCTTAACTAAAATCATACATATAATATCATAAATAAAATTTATAAAAATTATGTAAAAAATTACTTCAATGAGGCATTATCCTTAGCAAAAAATTTAGATATTCTGTTTTCGTTGGCTTAAGGTCTGCAAATTTTACATGATCAATTATCTTATAAAAATAAATTCTATTTATAACAAGCTGAAATAATAATAACATACTATAAATACAATATAATATCAAACATTATAGGCAATATACCATCAGAGCACATCTTACAAGTTCAACAATTTTTACATAATCAATATTTTATCTGATTAGTTAGCCAACCATATTTTAGCCAATATCATTGGAGATGCTCTTGGTATGTTATTTTTATGTATTTGTGTGTCTTATACTCTTATTACTAGTTTTGGTGGTTCCCTTGAGAATGATTTATAAAGTATTTTGGGAGATCTATAGTGCTCGCATCAAATTTGGGATGGTGGTGGATATCGCAAGAGCTCACCTTTCACAGCAAAAGATTGTTCATATTTTGGCGACATTTGTTCCTCCAATATCAGTTGATGTAACTGAAAGTTCTGAGTATTGGGCTACATGTGCCATTTATGTCAAGGTCAATTGTGATGCTACTAATTTCAGGATTAATGTAGGTTGGATTGCTCGAGATGTCATTGTAATCTTTTTTAGTTCAAAGAATTTGGATATTCTGTATGTTACTCCCTCCGTCCTTTCCATTTCTTTATACTTTTTTTCCACTTTTTGGCACGCATTTTAAGATGAATTTTAAGGATAGTTCCATAACTTATTTTTAAACTTTTCTTTTTTTGTATAAAAATAGGATTGATCTATTTTTATACAAAAAAAGAAAATTCTAAAAATAAGTTATGCAACTATTCTTAAAATCCACCTTAAAATGCGTGTCAAACACCCTCTTTTGAAATGATAAGAAATGGAAAGGACGGAGGGAGTAATTATATACTCCCTCCGTCCCAATGAGATGTTAACATTTGCTTTTTGCACGGAAACCAAGATAGTTGGTGTAATATTATTAAAATAAATGAAGTACTGGGTGTAATAGTGATTTTATTGTTAAAATAAGTTAAGTAGTGGGTGTAATAGTGATTTTATAGTTAAAATAAGTTAAGTAGTGGGTGTTATAGTGTAAAGTATTGTTAAAATAAGTGAAGTAGTGGGTGTAAACCGTGTAATAGTGTTAAAACTTACTATTTTAGGAAATGTTAACAATCTATTGGACATTCCAAAATAGAAAATGTTAACAATCTATTGAGACAGAGAGGGAGTATTTGTTTAGTTCATTTTTTTTGTTTCCCAATCAGGTTATATTGTGAGATCGGGGTTTATCTCCACTCTCATCTTTAATTATTTATCAAAAAAAATCAAAATACATATCATGTTATTAAATTTATAACCAAACCTACTCAGAATAGAGTCAAAAAAATATGATGCATGTAGATCATAATCCTATAGGGGCGGATGTACATGCAAAGTCTTGATCCCCTCAATTTTGAGAGCTGGGATCCTCTGTCCCCTTCCTCCGTGTCTCCTTTGTGTCCCCTGTTGTTTTTAATACAAAAAAAATGTTCTTGTGGAGCCCATTTTTATTATTTATTAAAATGGGCCCCGCAGGGGCACTCTTTTTGTACTAAAAAGAGCAGGGGACACAAGGGGGACACGGAAGAAGGGGACAGAGGCTCCGGACCCCAATTTTGAGTTTGCTACTTAAATGGTATGAACAACTGTTTAGCGCCAGTTTAGGTTAACTTAAAAATGTTGCTCGGTAATCCCACGTCAATTATTCTGGGTTATTTGAAGGAGAGGATGAGGCAGAAAATTCAAAGATGGGAAGGTAAATTTGTCTCCAAACCAGGAAAAGAAATACTAATAAAATCAGTAGCTCAGCCGCTACCAAATTATGCAATGAATGTTTTTCTTCTTCCGTTGGAGATGTGTAAAGAGATGGAGCAATTGATGTGTAGATATTGGTGGAGTTCTGGTTCAGAAAATAGAGGGATTCATTGGAAAAGTTGGAATAGAATGGCGCAGCATAAATCTCGAGGAGGGATGGGGTTTAGGAACTTGAGGGATTTTAACCTATGTCTTCTTAGTAAACAAGGTTGGCGCTTGCAATGTCAGTCAGAGTCATTAGTGGGTCGGATATTTAAAGCTCGGTATTATGCTTCAGGTGACTTTATGAGTGCTGAGCTAGGGAGTAATCCGAGTTTCGTCTGGCGAAGTGTTTTTGAGGCGAAGGAAATAGTTAAACAGGGTGCTTGTCGTAGGGTAGGTAATGGGGCAGAGATAGATATTGTGAATGATCCTTGGTTACCTTGTGATATTAATCCACATGTTACATCTGTCCATCCGTCGCTAGTAGGTAATAAGGTGGCTTCGCTCATGGAAATCGATAGATTGGCCTGGGATGTTGACTTGGTGCGTGATTTGTTCAATGAACGGGATGCTGATCTTATTCTTAGCATTACCCTTAATTCGAGTCGTATTAAGGACACGTGGTATTGGTCCTTGGAGAAGTCAGGTCAGTTTTCGGTCAAAAGTGCGTATAGGCATCTGCAAATTAGTAAGGAGGATGGGGGAGGTACATTCAATACTGATTTCTGGAAGAAAATGTGGAAAATTAGAGTACCTCCGAAAGTCAAGGATATGCTGTGGCACGCTTCTTCTAATTGTCTCCCTACCAAAGTTCAACTCCGTTCCAGACATGTGAATGTTAGTGCAAACTGCCCACTCTGTCAAACTCAAAGGGAGACCATTTCTCATTGTTTGGTGGAATGTTCCTATGCTAAAGCTTGTTGGAACAAGTTATTTGCAGGAATTGATACAACTGTGGCAGGTTGGAGGATAAGTTGAAGGTCTTCGATGGTGAGCAAAGGAAGATGGTAGCAATGGTGTGTTGGGCTTTATGGAAGTCAAGAAACGATCTGGTATGGAATAATAAGGGCAGTAGTATTGACACGGTTGTAGCCTTGGCCCAGACTTCTCTTGAAAACTGGACAAGATGTCAAAATAGGACTATAGTCCCAACTGCAGCTTTTTTATCAGAAGTAGATGGTCGTGAACAATGGGAGAAACCTGTGGGGGAGGTGATCAAAATTAATGTCGATGCGGCTCTGTTTGCTGAGACGGGATACTATAGTTTCGCCTGTATTGCTAGAGATAACAGGGGGCTTATGTTGGAGGCAATTACCAGCTGTCGTGTGGGTAGATTGAATCCGGAAATGGTAGAGGCGATGGGGGTACGAGAAGCATTGAGCTGGGTAAAGAGGAATTCGTGGCGTAAGGTGGTGTTAGAGACTGACAGCCTCACGGTCGTGCAGTCTATTCGAAGTCCAGTTAACATGCTGTCTTATTTTGGGTGTTTGATAAATGATTGTAAGGACCTGCTTCAAGGTCTGCCTGAAGTTTCTTTGATTTTCGTTAGACGGTCTGCTAATAGTGTTGCTCATTTCCTTGCAAGGGCTTCCTATTACGTTGCTGATCGTAGTTTTAGGAGTGATAATATTCCTCCTGAACTTCTTGATGTAATCATGAAGGATTGCTAATATAATTTTCTTCTTTTCAAAAAAAAAATGTTGCTTAAAACTTAAACTTAAAGTGTTGTGCTTTAAGTAAAATGTAATAATTTTAACTTTAAGTGAAGTGTATTTATTTTGCTAATTTTATTTAAAGTAAATTTATTCTTATAAAAATTGATTAAAAAAGAAGTTTTTTTTAAACATAATAGAAAAGTATAAAATACAAATATATGAAAAAAATATAATACGAGTTAAAAGATGACTCAAATACAAAAAAATTGATATGAGAATAAAAAATAAGATAAAAAGTATTTGGAAGGTACTTAAATTTTTTGAACTAAAACTAACTTTAAGTTGAAAATTTAAAATGCAGACATAAACAACTTGTTTTCATTTTAAGTGGACAAAAATAATATAAGGAAACCCAAACATGCTCTTAGTGCCCCCATTAAAAAATCACAAGTGCCCCACTAATTCATCAAAAAAAGAAAAAAGATTAACACAAGGAATGGTTAACCTGTTATTACAAAGAAAAAAGAAACACATACATAACTTATTATTGAGTAAATTACAGTTTGCATCAAATATCTTTGGAACTTTTGTCATAATGGTCTTAAACTTAGTTTCCTGGCAATTTACACTCCAAACTTAAGGTATCATTTCGATTTGCACCCTGTTGATCACTTTCCATCCAATATCGCCGTTGACATTAAAAATCAGAGGGTAATATTGTCATAAAATTAAATTTAAATGGATATAAAGGGGTTGCAGTACATACGTATTTTACTTTCAAAAAAATACAAATTTTTCAATACAATAGTGATCTTCATATAATATATTTTGCAAAATAATAATTTTTATAATATTTTGAATCTTCATAGAATTTCCCTCTACTACTAATTTTTTTTACTAATTTACTTTCTAAGCTAATTAAGTTATCCGATCATTAAATTTTCTAAAAATATCACAATTTGTTTGACAATGTATTTTCCTTTTATGCTTCAAGATGCAGGGTAACCAAAAAACTTAAAGAAAATAGGCATGATAATTCGTTCTTTTCGTGTTATTTAGTATTTTGTGTACCTGAATATTAAACTCAAACATGACCCATTTAAGATTCATGTACTTTCGAATACCTTTGTGTCATGTACTTTTCGTATTGTGTTTTCACGTAATTTTAAATGAATAAATAAATAAAATATTTAAATATTAATATTTTCGGTGAAATTATATATATATATATATATATATATATATATATATATATATATATATATATATATATATATAGGGTTGGACTCCATAGCAAACACCTTATATAACAAACAACAAAGAACACCTCATATCTAATAGATCCATTGCCCCTGGCGGGGCTACCCAATACAAAAAATTCTTATTTTTTTAGGCTCTATCCATCCAGCAAAAAAAAAAATTTAAAATTTACTGTTCATCGATGACGTCATCAGTGACGTCATCATGAACAGTAAAATTTTCAATTTTTTTTTTGCTGGATGGATAGAGCCTAAAAAAATAAGAACTTTTTGTGTTGGGTGCCCCTGGCGGGGCCAATGGATCTATTGGAATAAATGATTTTATAGTGTTCTTTATTGTTTGTTATATAAGAGTGTTCTTTATGGAGCAAAGGCCTATATATATATATATATCCCAATACAAAAAGTTCTTATTTTTTTAGGCTCTATCCATCCAACAAAAAAAAAATTGAAAATTTATTGTTCATCGATGACGTCACTGATGACGTCATCATGACGTCATCGATGAACAGTAAATTTTCAATTTTTTTTTTTTGCTGGATGGATAGAGCCTAAAAAAATAAGAACTTTTTGTATTGGGTGGCCCCGCCAGGGGCAATGGATCTATTAGATATGAGGTGTTCTTTGTTGTTTGTTATATAAGGTGTTTGCTATGGAGTCCAACCCTATATATATATATATATATATATATATATATATATATATATATATATATATAGGCCATTGTTCCATGGAGAACCATCTTACGTGGAGAACCACTTAAAATACATTATAATTACTTTATATATAAGGGCCCCGCAGGGGCATCTTCACAAAAAAGTCTTATAATTCTATACTCTATCTATTTATAAAAAAAAATTACAAAAAAATTTTTTTTTAAAAAAATTTCAAAAAATGATGACGTGGCAACATTTTTTTAAATTTTTTTAAAAAAATTTTTTTAAATTTTTTTTTTGATGAATGGATAGAGGGTAGAATTATAAGACTTTTATGTGAAGGGGCCCCGCCAGGGGCCTTATATAAAGGACTATTTTAATGCATTTTAAGTGATTCTCCACGGTTCTCCACGTAAGATGGTTCTCCCTAGAGTGGGACTCTATATATATATTCACATCATATTTACAAACAACATTATAAAATATAATTATGTATAATACTATAAATAAATATTACATTTTTTAATATAAGTATAAATATGTCTTATATAAATATGTATAATAATTATGAACAGATACTCATTGTAAAAGGTTATAAGCCAAAATATTCAAAAAAAAAATTGTCTTATAAAAATATAAATATTTATATGTATATTTATTTATTTCGTGTTTTTCGTGTCGTGACCTAAAAGGTAAATACAAAATCAATACTAAATTTTGATTGTATATTTTCGTGTTTAAATACTAAATTTTTGTATCATTCCGTATCATACTTTTTTATCGTGTGGTTAAATTAACGGGTCTAGAGAAAACCCACCTTTATCATAAAATCATCTGCATGAAACAATTTACATTTCGTAACGTACATTAATCATAAATTATGTCATGACAGGTATCTAATGATCGTGCTTAACATACATAATTAACAACAAATATTCTTGGTATATTTCGTACATTTTTATAAAAATTAAATAAAATAATATTACATATCAAATTAGTTTTCAAAAATCGTTCCCAAATGATGTGATAAAATTTACACAGCATAATTAATGAAAATTTTTAACTAAAATGATTGATGTAAATGTAAGATCCACATTATTATAACTAATTAAATTAATCTACTTATCATTTGAAATTTCTTTTGGAATCAATTCAAAATACCTAATATTTTCCAAAATAAAGAAAAACATAATATATTTTAATCAAACCACAACACTAATGATAGAAGCACTAACGGAGAATTATGATAATACTAATTTGATAGTTCTGTATGATTAGGGTTAAATAATTTTTCCGACATTTTTATACTATGTAAATCAATTTGGGGATAAATTAATACTTAAGGCCGTAATAACAATATTATCCTCTAATTTTTAACGTTAACGGCGAGATTGGATGGAAAGTGGTAACGAGGTGTAAACCGAAACGAGATTTTAAGTTTGGAATGTAAATTGTCAGGAAGCTAAGTTTGAGTTCATTATGACAAAAACCCCAAAGATATTGGATGCAAACTGTAATTTACACTAATTTATTTCTAAACATATAATAAATATATTTTTAAAAAAGAAAATATTAGCAAATGAATACATAAATAATGTAATATTTTGAGAAATTGCCCAAACTACACCACTTTTCTGTGCAAGTTGCCCGAAATACCCGTTTTCAATATGTTCCGCCCTTTTTGACCACTGAGTACGCATGATTTTGCTGCGTATACTAGGATACGCATTACCCATTTGCGTATCGGCTGTCACGCATCTGCCAGATGCGTACTGACGTCATTAATTCATAAACGCTGTCGGAGCTCAGACGAGCACAAAATCGCCACAGAATCGCCTCTTTCCGTTCGTCAAATTCCGGCAATCTCCACAACATCTGAGGATATAAACATGATGCCCAGGCCTGCATCTACATCATTCCATATTCCGTTGTTGAGTTCTGGCCCCACAGGGGCGTGCACAGACAGATCTGGTAAGTCGATCGGAAAATGAGCTCGATTTGGGAATTTTAAATCTGGCGAACCAAACGGTAAACTAAGACTATAGGATTGTAGAGGAGAACAATACGATCATTTTGGTACATAGTATGTGACTCCTCGATGCGTAGAAAACGTGCACGAACCGATTGAAAAAAATGAAGAAAAAACGTCCGGCGGGGGAGAGAAGACGATGAACAGTGAACACATACGCATGTGTATCATGCGTATCTCTAAACAGACAATTCGAAAATGCGTTTTCTTTGTTACTGTTCACAGCTCAGAATTTCAATTTTGCAAAGTGTACGCGTTGTGTAGATGCGTGGCCGTGGACTACGCAATTTCAGCATTCGTATACCCTATACGCATGTGTGTAATGCGTGGTCCGTGGGTAAAAAGGGCGGACACTTCCAGCGGTGGGTATTTTGGGCGGTAAGAATTAATTTGTGGGTAGTTTGGTTTTTCACCCTAATATTTTTGCAAGAACATTGTTTTTATTATTTTATTTTTTATATGGTGATTCTCGTAAATTTATTTCCTAGATTCGTCACTGTACATAATAAAAATAAAGATTGTTTTCGTGAAAACACTCGACTTAGTACAGGAAAGAATAGTAAGTAATATATATTCGTATATAAGCATATCAAGATCAAATAATATACAAATATACATATAATAATTATTATAAAATACGAAAGTTTGATAATGCATATCTTTTACTAGATGAAAATCTAGTACATGCATGTGGCACTATCAAAATAATTGAAATTTTACCGGTTCTTCTTTTGAACCCCTGAATCTAGTAGTAACATAAAACTCAAGAAATAATCAATAAATTTATGAAAATTAACAAATTTTATATTAATAAATTTATAAAAATTTACAAATACAAAAATGAGATGAGCTAGCATTCAAAGTCTTATTTTTAACTGGGTTGGTTAAAATAATATGTTAAATTAACATGAAATAATGTGAAAAGGTTGACAATAAATTTATGTAAAATTTATATGACTGAAACGATTTTATAATTTATACAATTTTTATATAATATTTATAATGTAGGATGCTTTTGTTAGGATTTTGTTCACTACAACACAACAGGGCTAAATTCAACTAAATAAATTCGACCGCGGCCCGTTCCGATGGCATTCCGTTGAATTTAGTAGTGCCGGCTAAATTCGACCGCATCAGGTCGCATTGAACCACTAAATTCGACCAAAATGGTCCGGCCAGTCGAATTTATCCATTCGGCAAAGCTACGAGGGAAATTTCCCGCTTTTTTTCGTTACACGCGGCTAAATTCGACCAAACGCAGTCGGTCCAAAAAAAGAGCGGGAACCTAAAAAGGGAATTTTTTTTACGAATTCTCTATTTTCCCCCCCATAAGGCTAAATTCGACCGAAGGCAGTTGGTCCAAAAAAGAGCGGGAAACCTAAAGAGGGAATTTTTCCCAAAATATACGAATATTCTATTTTCCCCCCGTAAGGCTAAATTCGACCGCTTGCGGTTGAATATAGGCGTGCTAAATTCAACCAATAATAGTTGAATGTACGCTTACTAAATGCGACTATATTCCGTTGAATTTAGGCGTTCTAAATTTAACTGAAAATGGTTGAATTTAGCCTTCTTGTTTTGGAAACCCTACTTCCTCCTTCCTTTGCAGTAGCCGATTTCTTTGTTTTTTCCCCCTTTCACCATTATCTTTTTTTCTTCCATCAATTTTTGTTCATGTGAACATACAAAATCTTCAAGTAAGTGTTTCTTTTTTTGCATTTTTTCCATTTGTACTTTATTGTATTATAAATTTTACTTTTTTGTTTTAATTAGTGTTGTTATGATAATTTGTTTTAATATGTGTTGATATATATGTATGAATTTTATGTGTTTAAATGTGTTGCTAAAAATATTATGATTGTTGTTTGTCCACAATAGAATTATAATGAGTGAAATATGTTAATAAAACTTGAGATATTATTAGTTCTTAAGGATTGTATTGACAATTTATTTTATTTATTGCATTTGCCTTATATGTATGAATGTTTAATTTGTAGATGGCATTTGATCGTAGTTGGATTGGTCGTAATCGATATAATGAGGCAAAATACTTAACGGAAGAGTACAAAATTGGTGTCGATAGTTTCATTAAATTTGCTATGGATCATCTTGAAGAAGAAGACAATGGCCTTATAAGATGTCCATGTAAAGAATGTGGAAATCAATACTATAAGAATCCTAGTACCGTGAAAGTTGATTTGTATCGACATGGTATCATGCAATGGTATACTAGATGGGATT
This sequence comes from Kitagawia praeruptora, assembly GCA_037693485.1. NCBI lineage: Eukaryota > Viridiplantae > Streptophyta > Magnoliopsida > Apiales > Apiaceae > Kitagawia > Kitagawia praeruptora. The sequence continues at coordinate 42,870,183 of CM075351.1, forward strand.
GTCATGGAGAGAATGATACACCTCGGGTGGAAGTTGGAACATCTTCCAACTACAGAGATGATGATATGTATGATGCATATGATGATGATTTTGAGGATTGTGAGGATTTCGAGGAAGAACCCAACGCTTCGGCAAAAATTTTTTATGAAAGGGTGAACAGTGCTTCCGAACCAATTTATCCAAACAATGCCAATTTTACAGCATTGGAATATGTAATGGAGTTGCTTTCTTGGAAAAACAAGCATAATTGTAGTAACAATGCTTTTGATGAGTTGCTTCACCTCATTGGATTAGTATTGCCCGATGATCATAAGTTGCCCGAAAAGTACTATACTGCGCGGAAGATGATTAAAGGGTTGCACATGGAGTATGAAAAGATTGATGCTTGCGAGAATGATTGTATGTTATACTACAAGGAAAATGGCAACAAGACACATTGCGATGTATGCAAAAAAGACAGATACAAAGTGCAAAAAGATCCTAAAAAACAAAAGATCCCCCAAAAGATCTTGCGTTACTTTCCAATCACCGTGAGATTGCAACGTTTATTCATGGCCGAGAAGACTGCAAAATATATGAGATGGCACCACGATAGAGTTGTGGTTGAAGGTCAGCTAAGTCACCCAGCAGATGGAGATGAATGGAAACAATTTGATCGTAGGTTTCCAAGATTTTCAAAGGATGTTCGTAATGTTAGACTTGGACTATCTACTGATGGATTTGACCCCTTTCGTGATGCACATGCTAGGGACTATACAGTATGGCCGGTGATTGTTTTTGTGTACAATCTTCCCCCATCTATGTGTACTAAGGCTCCATACATGTTCATGCCTCTTCTTATTCCTGGACCGACGGATCCGTCAAAAGACTTACATGTTTATCTTAGACCACTCATTGATGAATTGAAAGTGTTGTGGCATACTGGGGTGGAAACATATGATAGGTTCTCGCGTACAAATTTTATGATGAAGGCGGCACTTTTATGGACAGTTAGCGACTTTCCTGCACTTGCCATGCTTAGCGGGTGGTCCACCAAGGGTAAGTTAGCATGTCATGTTTGTATGGGAGAGGTAAAAGCTAAACAACTCAAACATGGTGGCAAACCTACTTTTTATGGCACTGCTCGATATTTTTTGGAACCAGATGATCCCTTAAGACGGAGTACGAGGTTTGGAAGTGTTGAGACACGATCAGTGTGTGCTCGTCATTCAGGATTGCTCGCGAAGAACATGTGTGAGCAGATACAGTTTCCCCCTCCGGGAAAGTCATCGAAGAGAAAACCGAAGGATTATGGCGTGACACATCATTGGACTCACTATTCTCCATTTTTTGAGCTTCCATATTGGGAGACACTAAGCCTTCGTCACAACATTGACATTATGCACACCGAAAAGAATGTCTTTGACAACATATTCTACACAATTCTTGGTGATGCGAACAAGTCCAAGGATAACACAAAAGCAAGAAAGGATTGTGAAGAATTACGTGTACACCGTGAGTTGTGGATTCAAGGTGTTGACATGAAACCAAATGCACCATATGTTCTTTCGAGGGAACAAGTTCACAAGTTGTACAAATGGATTGAAGCACTGAAACTTCCAGATGGGTATGCCTCAAATATATCTAGATGTGTGAACTGGAAGACAAATTGCATTCGCGGGATGAAATCACATGACTGTCACGTCTTCATGCAAAAATTGTTGCCTATCGTTTGTCGTGATCTACTTCCGAAGCATGTAGCGGATCCTATCATTGAGTTGTGCAATTTCTTCCAAGATTTATGCTCGTCGAATCTCAGGTACACGGATTTGCAAAAGATGGAGAAAGATATAGTGAAGATAATGTCAAAGTTTGAAACTGTCTTCATTCCAGGTTTGTTTGATCCGATGGAGCATTTGCCACTACATTTAGCTACCGAGTGTAAGTTAGGTGGCCCGGCTAATTTTCGTTGGATGTATTTTGTTGAAAGATACTTGCACAATTTGAAATTGAAAGTTGGAAACAAAGCTCGCGCGGAGGGTTCGATGGCACAACGCTACATTGAGGAGGAATGTGTACACTTTTGCTCGTTGTTTTTCGATTCCAAAACTGAAATAATGCATAAGAAATTACGTCGAAACGAGGCACCTCAAATGTTTCATGATGTCGATTTGTTAGAAGTGTACACATATCCGACACATCCTATTCTACGGAGTAGAGATAGAATCTTGACTAGTGATGAACATGAACTCGTGGCATACTATGTTCTCATTAATTCGCCGGAAGTTGGAAAGTACTTACGGTAAGATTTTTTTAAGTCATTTTCATTTCAAATAAAAATAGTAATTTAGTTCATGATTTAAATTTTTGTTTTTCAACTTGATTATGTAGTGGATTTCAAAGATTGGTACAAGAACAATTCACACATCTCAATGATGAGGAAAAGGAACAATTTCAAAAGAAACAATTTAGAGATTGGTTCGAAAGAAGGGTATGTGTTTCATTTTTTACATAAATAGATGTGCACACACATTTACTTATTATGTTTCTCACATATTGTTTTAGGTACAAGATGATGAAGAGCTTAAGAAGAAATTTATAGACATAATAAGAGGTCCGATTTTTAAGGTGGAGTCTTATAAATCGTGCAAATGCAATGGTTACAAATTTGATTGCATAAATGCTAATGAGCTCACTTCACCAAATTCCGGTGTAGTTGTCATTGGTGAGAAAATTTATTTATTTTCAACATCTAAGTTGTATTTTTTTCTTCATTATTTGTTCACAAATATTTTACATTTATAATTGTAGGGACTTCTTACAAAGAAAGTCATGGAAACTATTATGGAAAAATAGAAGAAATTTTAAAACTCTTCTATCGCAATGGACATGAAGTGATCGTCTTCAAATGTCATTGGTTTGATCATACGACACATGTTAAAGTTGATAGACACCGAATAACAACCGTGGATGTCAAGTCAAAGCTAAATGCCGATGATGTTTTTGTGTTGGCTAGCCAAGCCCATCAAGTTTACTATGCACCAAATATCTCGAATGCAAAATCATCATGGTACACGGTTCTAACAACAAAGAGTCGACAAGTTGATGAAAGTATGCACAATCAAGAAAAGACCAAAATCAATGATGATGCTTTACAAAATGAGCTATCAAATGCTTCATCATCACACGTCGAAAGAACTATTATTCATGATCCCTTAAATTTTTTCGTTGACTTGAGGATGTTCGAAAATGATTACTCGATCCATAACAATGACGAAGAAGAAGGTCAAAAAGAAAATGAAGAAGACAAAAATGAGGACGAAGATGAAGACGAATTAAGTGATAATGATGATTTAGTGTAATTTATCAATTAAATATGTACTAAAATAATTATTTTGTTCTAGTTTTTTTTAGTATAATTTATCAATTTTATTTAAATTGTGATTTTAGTTGTGTGTATTTTTTGGACGAATTGATTTTGGTTGTGTTATACCTAGTAATTTAGTGCAGTAGGTTTTGTAAAATTTCGGTTCATTAAATTGGATCGGTTTCGGTCGAAAAAGAGCACACGGCTAAATTCAACCGATTTCAGTCTAGAGCTAGTGCACGGCTAAATTCGACTAAATGCAGTCTTATTTATTAATTCGACTAAATTAATATACTCCGTACTCGCGTGCTCTCTCTTTTTCCCTCTTTTTCCCTCTTTTCCCATCGCACAATTAGCCGATTAGGGTTGCCGCTCAACTGCTCAAGACTTTGCCGCTCAAGAATTAGGGTTTGCCGCTCAAGAATCCGAAATTCAATGGCTAATCAGACTGCAATGGTTCTATCGAAGGGTTCAATGGCTCATCAGACTTCAATGGCTCAATCGAAGGGTTCAATGGCTGCTGAAGAAGCTCAGAATATCTCGATTGATATTTTCAGACTGACTAGAAGCTCCCAGGTTGTTTTCTCTCTTCACCTTTGATAAATTATGGGTTTTTATATGGCTGAATCAGTCTAATTCTTCTCAAACTGAAAATCTGAGTTTTGTTTATATGTGTCTGTCTTTATATGTCTCTGTCTCTGTCTTTATATGCGTTTATATGTGTTTTTCGCTTGTTTATATGTCTTGTTTATATATCTTTATATGTTTTTCGCTTGTCTTTATATGTCTTGTTTATATGTTTATATGTCTTTATATGCGTTTATATGTGTTTTTCGCTTGTTCATATGCTTCGCTTGTCTCTGTCTTTATATGTGTTTTTCGTCTAATTTTTTTGTGGGTTTGTTGAGAAAACTCTATGTTTATATGTTTATATGTTGAGATTAGCACAATTAAGATTTTTCCACTAGTAAAGATGCCATGTGTTTTTCCTCTGTTTTTAGAGAAAGAGATTTAATGGATTTTGCTATCCATAAGAAACCGACAAAATGTAGTAGCTTAGTTTGAGGTTTTGATTTAGTTTGAGCTTTGAAGTGATTAAATCTAAGAAAACACTGATTAAATTAGCCCTTTTTATATTATTGTTTGTTTTATAGGTGACATGGGCCGGTCCACATTCAAAGAAGGGAAACAAGGGTAACAATCAAAGGACCAGTGGAGTGGGTGATGAAGAAAGTCTTATTGAAGGGAACCAGGCCAGAGAAATTAGCCAGAAAGTTATCTTTGAGAGGAAAAGGCGCAACTGTTGTGAAGGGGACTACCCGAAGAAACCACCCCATAATGCAAGGCCAATCGTTTACTTTCTGAATAACCAAAAAGGGTATGTTAGTTCATAAAAGTTCACCTTAAGGTTTGTCATTTTTACCGTACGTAGAAAAGTTCACCTTAAGGCCAACTACTTGCTTTCACTTATATTTTATCCCTGTCAATATATAGTTATCCAACATAGTAGGTTATAAGTTATTTTTATCAACTTATTATATCACTTTTATAAATTATACATGTGTTACATGTGTTCACACTTAACCCTTAAGATAGTCGTTAAATTTAAGCCGCTTATATAATTGTTCACGTTTCTTTATTTTAATTCAATTTGTATCTTGTAACAGTTTCAGAGATGCTAAACCCAAGAAAACTCTAGGTTACATTGTTCGTATGAAATGGGATGAACATACGATCTTTACAAAGGGTGCTAACCGTGAAGCTTTCTTCAACACTTGTATCAACTGTTTTAAAGTAAGCAAAAAACATAGTTTTTTTTTTTCAGTCTATTACCTTGCTTGAGTGTATTATGTAATCGGTAGAAAAGTGAATATTAATTTTCTTTTAATACTATGCAACCTGGTTTGGCAGGATTATTATGCTTATCCCAAGGGTTGCATACCAGAAGAGGGGGATAGAGTAGTGAGAGCCCATCTGAAAAGAAATTGGAAGTATTATACTGGTTGTGAGAGGACCCGACTTGTGAAGTTGGTGAACACTTGTTTGGATGCTGGATATGCAGAGAAGGATATTGACATTACTATAATTAAGCCTCACTACTTCTCCCAAAAAGTATGGAATTCTTTCTGCGAGTATTGGGGAACACCACAATTTAAAACTATGTCTGTTAATGGCAAGCTAGCCCGAAGAATGGTGGAATTTACTTCCCGCAGTGGGGCCAAACCATATGATCAAAGACGGGAGGTATGATTCTCTGGAGTAAATAGATTAATCAGTCTTCATTTTCATATTAAATTGTTTATTGCCTGATTTGGTGTCTATTTTTCATATGATATGATAGGAAATAGATGAAGAGAGAGAGGCGAAAGGGGAATTACCTATCCTGGATGATGAATTTTTGACTATGGTGTACGACCCCACTGACCCTGCTGTGAAAGAGCTACAGGTTTGTGTTCTGGCATCACTTATTAAATTCAAATTTCTTATGTAAGTGGTAACATGCGTTGTTATTAAAGGCGTGAGAATCAGAAAATGTGTCACTACTGTTAGATTATCACTACTGTTAGAACTTAAAACTACTCATTTAGCAGTTTTCTTGTTAGATAATGACCTGAAAATCATGAAGTGGATTAGAAATGGTGGAAAGATAAGCTATTTCACTGACATTGATGTTTTCTAGGCAAAAAAGAATGTGTGGGGTTTTATTGTTTCACTGACATTATTAATGTTTGATCTTTCGTATTAGTACATGATTTTGCTTAGTTTTCTGTTCTTTTATGTATGAGCAGCCTCTTAATTAATCTCCTGGATTTTTTGAAAATCGAGAAACTTACTAGGTCAAATTTTGTGTACATGTTAGAGATTCATTTGTTGTAATTACTTAATAGCATTGAATGCTGCTTGTTCTTTATGGTTTATTTGTTGTAATTACTTAATATCATTGATGATCATATTTATAATTTTGCAATTTGACTTCACATATTGCAGGAAAAGATGAAAAAGGCGCGAGCTGAGTTGGAAGCTGATCTTAACTTGCTAAATTCACCTACTGATGAACCGCCATCCCCCCGTACCCAAAGGGAAATTCAGCGAATTAGGGACATTACTGTGACAGTTGAGGCTAGAGCCCCGAAGAAGGGGAAGGTAATCCTTCATCCCCAAGAAACCTTGGCGGAGCTTATGGGAGGAAAGGAGGCACTGCGATTGATCAACAAACGAAAAGCAGAAGAGTCGTCAACTGTGATTGGTGTTCCGGACGACATTTACTCAATGATGTCTATGATCTTAGATCAGGTGACACAGATGGTTCGTTCCTTACCAGAACATGAGGTGCAGCAATCCATTTTGGACGAGGAGGTGCGTAACTTAGCCACTGCTGCATTTCCGGACCCGAGTCAGCGTTCAATGCACAACCATTATATTCGGGCAGCAAGTGGAATGCTTCGCCAGATCGTGAAGGACAGTGATAGGATCATTGCAGAGGTAACATACTTTTTAGGCAAATATTTCTACTATAATATTTCTACTATAAGTTGTGTACGTATGCTTTTGTTTAGTTGATTAAAACTTAATCAGGGGTCTGCAGTGTGTACATTGCCAACTAAAATAAACTTAAGAGAGACTTTAGCCGGTCGTTTGTCCTTGCATGTCGTTTGTTCTTTGTTTTGGCTTCTATTATGGAATCCGCCAACTTTTCATAATGAGATACATTATTGAGAGAATCATGTTTTCCTGACTGCTGTTGTGTAAGGTACTGATTTGGTTTGTTGTATTCCGTTGAGTAGTGTATCCTTAAATGAGTGTTGGTAAGTTATGACTGTCCTGAAATCTTAAGGTGTAAATCGATTAAAATGTGTAACATAATCATGATTTTGTGTTAATCCTCTACAAGTAAGTCCATGACACTATTCTTTCACGTTTCATGAAAATATATGCCTAGTGTTGATCTGTCAATTTGTTGAGCTTTTTGGCAGTAGTCATGTCTTTCAAGTGTTGTAGGCATCTACTCCTTTCTAACAATTTCTTTACCTATTGTAACTTCTACTGGTACAGGCAAGACAGGTTCATCCTGATAAAAATCCAAATGACCCCCAGGCAGCTGAGAGATTTCAGGCAAGTCTGTTCCTTCCTTGGGCAAATAGTGTTTTGCTAATGTAGATAAAATAAACTTTAAGTCTCTCGTAACTTGTGTGATGTGATTCGCTTTTTTAAGAGGTAAAAATTCTGGCCTGGTTAAATAGCACTGCTTTCGGTCGAATTTAGCCGGTCGATTTTATTTAAATTCGACTGAATTGTTAAAACTGACCGCTTATATTTCGGTCGTAACAGTCTATAAGGCATTTGTATTTTGTGCTGATATGTGCATAATGTTTATACTTTTTTTATGTGTATTTATGCATGCTGTTTTGCTCTGATTGTTGTAATGTCTAATATATTGGTCTGATATGCGCACAAACTGATTTTAATCGCATTACGTGGTCTGATATGCTTGTTGCGTGTAGGAGACTCGGCCAAAGAAGGTGCCAAAGAAGTCTGTGGTGGAGGGCATCAATGAAGATCCAGGCAACAATGAAGATGAAGATCTAGAAGCATACATGTTTCCTCTGGTTTAGCCTTTAGGCCTTTGGACATTAGCCTAATGTGAACTGTTTTAGAACTAGCCACTGGAAAAACCAGCCTTTGGACACTGCTTTAGACTCTTTTGTTAAAATGTAGTAGTTTTGTAGTCTGGAAATTCTGATGGCTTCTCTTTTGATAAGATTTGCATGTAGTTAATGGGCTTTTTCCAAACTTAATTATGGTTTTATTTTTTTGTGGTATTTTTTTTGGGTATTTTCTGAATGCATGTTTTGGGGATGATGAATGTCTTTCATACAGGTGTTAATTGTGTTTTGGCCACCTAGTTTTGGTTACAGGTAGCTGGGTAAAAATGTGCATGAGAATGATTTTTGGTCTGGCAAATTCGACCAAAACCGGTTGAATAGAAAAGGATAATAAGTTCGACTAAAATAGATTGAAAACAAATTAGACAGACACAGGTTGAATTTAGTAGTTGGGCGGGAAATTCAAGTTTTTTGGAGCAAGATTTGAATTTCGAAAGAAAAAGGCATATAAAAACAAACAACCGCATTCGGTCGAATTTAGCAGGCTAACCGGTCGAATTTAGCCGGTCGAATTTAGCCGCTTCCCCCCTAAATTCGACTAAACTGGTAAATTCGACGCCTTCAAAAACGACCGGCTTGTTTTCAGTCGAATTTAGTCTTTTAACAACTGTTTCCGGTCGAATTTAGCTAAATTCAACCGATTTTTAGCGGTCGAATTTAGCCTTCTTTGCTGTAGTGGTTTTACAGAAAATGCTCCAAGAGATGGCGATATTATATTGTCAATGGTAAAACCGGATTTACAAAACAAGACAATTTAAATAGATAACACACTTAGATTATTGTAAATTATGAAGTGGCTGGGCCAAGTATGTTAATTAACGATCTTATCCACATGATTGATGAACATTCGTAACTACATAAATGTCCGGATTATAAACATAATACAAGAAATTGACACCCACATATACACACACAAAAATGTACTAAATCTTAACTGGAATTGTCGAATTCGGCAGTAGGATCCATACACCAAAATTAATAACTAATTTAGTCCGGCATATATGGAAGTATATACACCTAGGACTTATGTCGTTTTTAACTCAACCCCTTCATGTTTCTTCACAATAATGAAAACTGGCAGTAGCAGCTAGCTAGCATACTGGCGTTTTGCGTAACATTTGCTAGAGACGTGTTGAATTTATGTGTCAAGAGACACCATGGATGAGCCGGTCTATACATGTTTGAGAGCTGTTTTTATTTTTTGTCCGACCAAAAAGTTTTATTAATTAAGACACTGCCCTACTTGTAGGTCATTAATGTACATCTCTAACGGAAAATAAATAAATTAAGAACATAACTTAACCGGGTCATGTTTAGGTATAAAATTTACTAAAAGGTTTAATTTCCGAACACTTTTTTTTTTGGAAAATGCTAGGTACCCCAAATTGGTACCCCAAATTCCTTTCCCAAATGACATGGCAAGTAATTATTGGTTATAATTGTAATGGGCCCGCCAGGGCCATCCAATTAAAATATTCTAAAATGCCATTTAATTAATGCCACATCATTTGGTGTCAAAATTTGGTACCCAATTTGGGGTCTGTAGCATTACTCTTTTTTTTTTTTGACAAAATGCAAAATCATTCCATTAAATTAAACAAGTCTAGTCGGGACAAACCCCCAACTGACAATGCAATCAGGTTGATAAACAATAAAACGAGCTAAGTAAATAGCCGCATTGTTTTCAAACTGCTTAACAAACTGAATCCATAGATTCTTGAAACTAAAAAAAGTTACAATGGTATCCCGATCAATCTTACTAGCATCAGCCCTGAATTCTAGTAGCACAATTAACCCTCAAAGGTGAGTTCTTGTGAATTCCACTACCATTTCAACAATACTCCAGCTATCTACCTGCCGTAAAACAGTTATAGACCTGCCGATACCCCAGCTATCTACATGCCAAAAATAAGCTATAGACATGCCGCAAGTAGCATCGATGCAAGCTTTCAAGATTTCCCAAAATGCCAAATAAACCAATTTCAGTGGAGAACGTAATCAAACAACCCAAAATAAAACACAACCAAGCATAATTTCCGAACACTTTTAGAGACTAGAAAGCAAGCTATTCCACTCGTGTATATACGACGTTGTTTTAGTAGAAATGCTGTTTACCGATCTTCCTGTAACCCCGAGCCTGGATCTTCTGTTTTCCTTCTGCATGTCCCTTTTCTGTGTCCATGCTCGTCAGAGACACTCTAATACAAAAAGAGCAGGGACACATAATGGAGCATGGATAAAGGGACAGAGGATCCGGACTCTATATTTTTATGTTAATTTAAAGAATATTTTTATTCATCAATTTCTCAAATATTTGAATTGAATATGTGTGTGCAATTTCTTTTTACATGTCTAAAAAAAATGTTAATCCTCAATTGAGTAAATTTATTTTTCTAGATTTTAAGAAAATTGAGTGTTAGTTTCTTTTGTTGGTTTTTTTTTAATTTTTTGCATTAAGGTGCTTTACATGTCCTGCTTGATCAAATTGTTTCTCCTAGTTTCACATGCATGAACTACTATTTTTGATTGATTTAGAGTAACTTGAAAAGATTATAATTTTCTTCTTTTATAATGCATGTCTGTCAAGCATTTTATTTGTATTTTGTAGTTTTAATTATTTGGTGTACAAATCGTTTGAACTATTGAGTTATGTTATAATCATTATGTATGTGACTTTCTATTTTGTTCTGGACCTTATGATTTTTATTAAAACATAATTTCTAACAATTAGAGTATTTATTAGTTACAACAATTTTATCATCTACTCCCTCCGTCCCATCCATTTCTTTACATAAAAAACTGCGTAACTGACACGCATTTTAAGGTGCATTTTAAGGATAGTTCTATAACTTATTTTTAATATTTTCTTTTTTTGTATAAAAATAGAACAATCCTATTTTTATACAAAAAAAAGAAAATATCAAAAATAAGTTATAAAAATATCCTTAAAATGCACCTTAAAATCCGTGCCGAAAATTGGTCCGCAAATATAAACTATCATATAAAACAGAGGGAGTATATTTTAGCCGGCCATATTTTCATGCCAAGACTCATCCCCTAACCTTCCAAATCATTTTAGTTTGGGTAGAATTTTTTACCTACTCAACCACAGCTGTTCACCTTATTTTGAGCTAACCAAACTTTTTTTTTTATATAATTAAACACAGGCACATACCTGAAATCGAATTCTTGACATCTCTTAAAAAAAATCAAGACTTCATCCACTACACCAAATCTTTGTTGGCACCTTACCAAACTTTTGTTACCACATATTTACTTCTTTTCAAGAATTCTTGTATTTTTTATCTTGAGGAAGTTGTGGGTTTATTTTGGCATAAACATAGGATGATAGGAATGGTACAAGGAGTATAGGCTTGGAGGTGATTTTGATTGATTTTTGGTTCATGGTTAACAAAGTAGTCTAATTTTCTCAATATGTGTTCTGATTCCCACTCCAATCTATGCCGAGAGCTTTGTCATGGATTTATAAGCTCAATTACTTAATCATTTGTTTGTGATTCTAATGTTATTGTGTAAGTTTTCTATCCGAATTTTATGATTATTTCATAATTATATTTAAATGTTTAATATTCTAATATTATATTTGATTATGTTTCCACTTTATTTTATTGATATGAAATTTTGGGTCAAGTGCAATTATTTGATGATTATGATTTTAATAAAAATATGAGTTTTGAGACCCCAGTTTAATCTATGATTTATGATATGAACCTCTTAATATCTGCGCATAATTCCGGAACTAAATTCTGATACCGTTTTAAGTTGCACTTAATTAGGTGCAACTTCTGATATCTTAGTAAGGGACACAATTCTAAATTCTGGACCGCATCACAATTTATAGCGACTTCTGAAGTTCTGGACCATGTCACCGATTTGTAGTGAGCGTAGTTTAGACTGGTGGTTAAAAAGTTATCATTTCATGAGTTATGAATTTTCTAAAAATAATTATATTTATACAATATTTTATTTATTGTTTTTGACCCACTGATTTGTTTGGTTAATTTACTTGCTGGGCTTTTTAGCTTATTTCTTTATTTTTTTCAGGTTATGTTCGGTTCGTTAAAATTGCGAGAAGATTGAAGTTATATTATGGTTAGTTGCGCTTATCTGTTATCGGTTATAATAAAATTGTAATAGTTTTGTAATTGGAATTTCATTTTTAAATTTGAATTGTTTAATTGGTTCAAATTAACATTCTGAAAAAATGCGGGATGTTACCCTTCATATTCTCATATTCTAATATACAAAAATTGGATACCAAAATACACAAACGAAATTGAATATTAAAATAAGTTCTCACGGCATGGTGTTGACACAAAATTATGATTGATTTTAATTGATCATCAATTTGTAAACGTAGGGCACACGTTGCGAGGAGCTCACAAATTTAAATAAATTAGATTTACAAAAATGGATGTTCCCAAAGGTTAGGATTTAGGAACTATAATCCATGTGATAAAAATTTGGACGAAAATGGATGTCCGCAAATCCATGTGAGGGGATTTCAGACCCTAATTCATTTGATTCAGTATATTTTGATTTATTTTGAATTCGAAAATACAGCAATAGTAAATCATGATTTTATGATGAGCTTGCGAACTGTTCAAATTGTTGGATTTGGATTAATGTAATTTAACTTATTTTGAATTTGAAATTGGAACTTGATCCAATTTTTCAATTTTTGAAAATATTCGAAATTTGATTCAATTATCACTTATGTTATCAAAATCGATTCTCAAAAGTTTGATTTCTCAAGTTGTTGGAGGTGAAAACACGAATACACTGACAAAGATCCGGTAATTGGAACACGAAATTGATTGATATTATATGTTCAAGTGTGACGAGATCGTCAAAAATTTAAGTGTGAGAATTATATATTAACATTCATGTCCCATATTGAAAAAAAATTAAGCTTTAGTTCAATTCATAAGATAAAATTTTGTTACTAAATATATCAATGAATCATAATTTTTTGAGGATCTGTGTCGAAATTTGACCTTCATTATCATCTTCTTTATGTGAGATTGTAGACGTAGATTTAACTAACTAACGAGAATGAAAAAATAGGTGAAAGGCAGACGTGGAGAAACTAGGAACAAGCAATATAGGAGGCCGACGAAATGTATAGACGTACAGCCAACTTGAAGTTGTCTGTTTAACTAACAAAGAAAAACAAGGTTGAAACAAACACTTGGGAAACCCATGCTTTCATGCCTCTTCATATTTATGCATGGTGCATGTATGTTGAAGCACATTCATTACCAAACTCCAACATTATTCAGTTGTCCATACAGAGACTACTGTCTTTATTTCTATATGCTATAACTTTATTCTTAATTTTTCGTTGATAGTTGTAAGTTGTGGAGTGGAGCCCCTTTAATCAATTAGGAATCTTCATCTTCATATATACACTTGTAGTTTTGCATGATTATTCAAATGATTTTAGTATAAACTTAATTATGAGTTGTGCTAGATTTGACATACATGTAAAAATGCATGATGCAACTATTTAGCTAACTGTTAGCTAATTAGCTTTTGATTAATATTCTTAGAGAAATGTTAGAATTCTCAAAATTATGAAATTATATACAATAATCAATTTGCAAAATCTAATTGGATAGACATTTGATATTTATGAACAATTTTGGAATAGATTTTAAGAACCCTAGCATTGTTCCTACTTTTCTGTTAATTATTAGATTAATCTCTAATCTAACATGCATTAATGTTAAAAAATTAGTACTAATCATGATTGATTAATTTAGCAAGAAGCCAGGAAATGACTTGTGTATGTATATATGTCACCAGCTGGCTAGTAGTACTGGTGTGGTAGCCTAGCTAATTTAGTTGTATATGTACAGATTCTTGAAAATATTTTAAGCTTTTGGTGCCATTTTCTTTTTGTCCTCTTTGTTGGAGTCCATATGGAAGATGGGGGCTTTCCAAGTCGAGAGGGGACATCCTCAATAGTGTAGAGATTAGCATAATAAAGAGAGATGAGATAGGTGGTTTCTGTTGCTCTTTGAAAAGTTTCCAACTTATCCTCTACCGTTGTAGTGCGAGCGAGGTTATTTTTGTATACTCGCTCATTTCTATGGTAGGCCAGCACAAGATGAAGGCCCCGTTTGCCTCACCCTTTTTCTAGGGTTTATGGACTTATTTTCGGGTAAAAATTTTATATTTTGATAGTTTTTTATTATAGAAGTATTTAATGTATGTTTGAGATTTAATAAGTTGCAAAAATAAGTTGAAAAATAAGTTGCAAAGTTAGGAATCTCTAACTTTGTCTTAAAATAAGTTGAATTATTCTCGAAAAAAGTACCCCCAAACACCCCCAAGACTTTAGTTTGGATCTAAATTGTTTCATTTTCGAAAATTATTTGATAAAAATATTAGTCAATCAATCTCTAAATTTTAATTATTATTCCTTTTATCTTACTAGGTTCTTTACAATTGGGATTGAGGATTTTACACGTATTTTAAAATTCGTATAAGTATAGTTACATAAATTATTTTATTTTTTTGAGTTTTAAATAAAAATTAATGTTTAAATTTTATAAAGAAATTTTTTAAAAATAAGCTATGAAATTATACTTTATATATACCTTAAAATATGTATTAATTAATAAAAAATGTAAAAAAAATGAGAGATACTATTCCCTCCGTCCCATCCATTTGTTTACACTTTTTTGTCACTTTCTGGCATACATTTTAAGCTAGATTTTAAGGATAGTTTCATAACTTATTTTTAAATTTTTCTTTTTTTTGTATAAAAATAGAATTGTTCTATTTTTATACAAAAAAAGAAACTTTAAAAAATAAATTATGGAACTATCCTTAAAATCTAACTTAAAATGCGTATCGACACCATATTTTTAAACGATAACAAATGGACGGGACATGAACGGGACGAGGGAGTATAATTTACAATGATTATACACAATTTGAGGTAACAGGTGAAGCATATTTCGGCACGTGTTTGATTTGATAACATCAAGTGGAAAGTAGAAAATGTAAAGTGCTTACTTAATCCTTTGATTATCTTACAAAACATCACTTGTATTTAGTGATGTTTATTTAAGAAGTTGTAATTTATTCTAGGGAAATGATAAATTCAGAGCTTATATTTAACTTCAGAGCAACATTTTTTAAAAAGCCCAATTTACCCTTAATGTAATAACATATGTATGTAGGCATAAAGTACGTATTTGTCCCAATTTCTAATCTAGCCCTAATTTCTATCATAATTTGTAAACACAATCACACCTCACAGTCATAGTGACCGTATTTGGCATGGAGGATGAATTTCAAGAAACTCAAATGTCCTCTGACAATTCATCTTTTAAAGGTAATTTTACAACTTTCACTTCTTATACTTATAACAAGTTTGAATTATTTTTGATTTAATGTAATGGTTGCTTATTTTCAGAATTCGATTCGAAAGATTATGGATTGCTACACTCCATGTCTAGTAGAAGAGGAGAACATTGTTTCAGATCCTTATAATTTATCCGAAGACTTCTCGCGAAATTCATATGTTAATGTAAGTAACCTTTTATTGTATTTTTTTGAATGTTTATTTTGTGTAATATTTCTTTAATCATGTCTGACTCATTCTTTTATTCTTGGTCCCAGAATGAGGAGAGACTTGATTTCTTCGATCTTTAGAGACATGGCATAAAACTGGCCTAGTTGTGAAAACTGAAGCATTGTGATTTTGTAGAAAAGTGGCATCTGATCATATTATCATATAGATGTGGATGTCTTAATATTTTTATGAATTGTTTAGAACAATTAATTTTGGACCAGTGGTTAATTCATATATTATTCCTAGAAAGTGTAATGCCCAGGTGCTATTAGTTTTGTATGGTCTGGACCTCTTAGTTTTGTAATCATCTGCTTTGGCTCTGGAATTAATATAGCATGCTCTGGAAGTTAATGTTAAGGATAATATGGTAATTACAATATACATTGCTCTGGAAGTTAAAAATGAGATATGGATTTAGCATTTCCCTTTATTCTATTCCGCTATCTTTTAAATGAAAGAATCATAAGCATATTTAGTGAACAAAATTAATGTTCAAATCTATATCTATACTATATTATAAATTCCGAAACATTAAAAGTTTGGTTCAACGGTACCTGTTGAATTTACCTAATTACCCTTGCACCTAATTAATATTAATATTATTAATTTATTACCAATTTCAATTTTTACTCAAATCAACTAAACAAAACCACCTATTTATAATTTTTACCACACCAGTACATTATCAACCCACCCATCGGACCATCGGCCGTCTTCATCCGGACAGCAATCTTCATCCAAACGTTTACCAAACTATTCTGACATCCTCCGACACCTTAGCCAGCATTAGCTATTCTTCCCAATCCCCAATTCCAGCCGTGATTAAGGAGATCAGAAAGTTTCCTGGTTGTTTTAAAATAGTTTTCTTGCAATCTTAAAAATAGCCACTTTTTAATTTCAACCATTTTTTATTTATTTTACCTTAATTTATTAAATGATTTATTAAATGAAGTTAAATGTCATTTAAGTGTGGTAAATGTCATTTAAGTATTCTTTTTGTACATGGGGCATTGACATCTTCTTAATTATCTCTCTCTTTTATTTTCTTTTGCAGATTCATGATAACATTAATCTCTTTTGCCAAGCTCGAAACACCATTGAAACAATCCTAAATTATATATGCTTATTATTTCCGTCTCCAAGAAGTAATCTCCTTATCTTACATTCTAAACAGCCTTGTATGATGTTCATTGTCCCGCTCTTGACCCTTCTTGCAATCCTAAAAATAGGATTTAAAATCATTTTTTAATTAAAATCATTTTTTTTTTATTTTACCTTGATTTTTTAAATTAAATAATTTAATGTATTGGCTACTCTTGAGGTCCAAGAGAAGGTAAATGCTATTTAAGTATGGTAAATGACATTCTTGAGGTCCAAGGAGTCAGACGGTGCTTTCATTCACTATATATATATATAGATTGGTTAACATAAAAATCTCCACAATCATTTTGGTTAAACTTTCTATATATATATATATATATATATATATATATATATATATATATATATATAATAATAGGAGGAGATCAGAGAGTTGAGGTGGAAGTCTATAAACATTTTAAAACAACTTCTTTATTTTCTTATTCGCTGAATTCCCAGGAAGGTAGCGCGCGAGCATTCAGGACATCGAACCCCGGCTGAAACTTTATTTTCGTTATTTTATGTATTGTTTTTGCACCAATGTATAACATCCATCTTCCATCTTAACAAAAAGGAGCTACAAATATATTTGTACATTAAGTGTGATATCAAGGTCACTATCATTTGGTTAGTATTTACGAAACTAAACAGCTCAAACTTCCTGTCTTTTGCACCATAAATAACTATATAAAGACATTTCACTGTTTTCATTATTTTTTGTGTAGCTTCATGATAGTATTATTTTTTGAATAATTAAATCGATAATACTAATTAACTTTTATGACAAAATATACTACTTAACATAAAACAATTATTTGAATTTATTTATAATTAATTTTCATATTAAGAAGTTTTTATTTGATGTTAGGATAGTATTCAACTATTCATCTACTAATGTTTATACATTCTAATAAAAAATTATTAAGGAATGCAAATTGGAAAATAATTACAAGAAGGCTAGAAAGGTCCCAAAAACTCGACTAATTTTGGCAGGAGCACAACATCCAGCGTCATGAGCCCATGACCACCCACTTAAATACTGAGACTGGAAATGAACATGGGATATTGGAAAGGTAAACCCCTACAGGCCTAAAGTCCAAGTCTCAATCAGCTAAGCATATTAAATATATGTTTATTTTATTATTTTTTTTATGAAAATTTTTCAAACATTATGTTAGCATTATAATAATTATTTTCTTATAAAATAATAATTATTTTCTTATAAAATAATAATTATTTAAATAAAAGTAAGATTATTATGACACAAAATGGCGACTTAAAATTAATTATGTTGTGCCATTTTTTATTTGCAATTCAAGATCACCGCATTTTTTTCGGGCAATAATACGATAGACACTCTTAACTTTTCAAAAAATTTGGAATCGTGATAAGTTACGGAAATATGTACATTTTTTTTATTAACAATTAGAATTTGTAAACAAATATATGTTTATTTTATTTTATTTTTATGATTTTTTTTTAACATTATGTTAGCATTATAATAATTATTTCTTATAAAATAATAATTATTTAAATAAAAGTAAGATTATTATGACACAAAATGGTGACTTAAAATTAATTATGTTGTGCCAGTTTTTATTTGCAATTCAAGATCATCGCATTTTTTCCCGACAACCCTTAACTTTTCACAAAATTTGGAATCGTGATAAGTTACGGAAATATGTACATTTTTTGATTAATATTTAGAATTTGTAAACATATAACATCGGCAACGAGTTTTACTTTGCACATGGACAAATTACACAAATAAATATCGGTAGGTTTTGCTTTTGTATATTAAAAAAATTACACATAGAATTTGACCAATTTGATTAAAAACCAATCCGAACCTTTTCTCAGTTGGTTAAATCGATTAAAAAAATACTAGACATATATCTGTTGTTCCATTATATTGTGCCAGATTAAATTAATATTCTAATTAAATGAACTTTTACACTATTACTCATTTGAGAGGGGTATCGGCTTTTTAAAATGTTATATTATAACCAGGAGATCACAGAGGATTTCACTTAGAAGCTTCAAAGTATTTTTCTTGATTTTTCACATTTTTGATTTTTAATTAAAATAATTTTATTACATTTGATTGCATTTTAATTAGTCATTAATTGTACCTAATAAACTTATATTAAATACACTTTATTTTACTTTTAATTTAAAATTTTAGCAATCTTTGTTAGAACATTATAATCTATTATTATATTAATATAAAATATTAATTATCTATCTAAAAGTACAATTAGTTCACGGTAAAACAATAAAATAAAATTATTTATATCGTCCATTTCTAATCCTTATTCAAAACTGATGTCGGCAATAATAAATTGACGATTTTAACTTTTTGATTAATTCGTAATCAGTGACCATGAGAATTTTGACAAGATACGAAAGTATATAAATTTTCCAATTAACATCCACAATTTAAATTGTTAGAAATGATTAATGAGAACAGTGTTTGGAAGCTATAGTGACAAAACAGAGTTTAGCTGGAAGCAGTCAGAGTTTAGTTAAACACTGACTGGAAGCGCAACAGAGGTTGTTAAACTCTGTAGCGGTATTGTCTGAAGAGTCAACAGTGTTTAAAGGTTGATGCAAGATAAATATGGAAGCAATATCTTTGAAGATTGGAAAGTTGTCAAAGAGATTGAGTTGACTTGGAAGACTGGAGCAATCGTGATTGATATCAATTGTATAGCTTGATTATAGGAGAATCAGTTACTGATTGTACGAAGCTGTATGTTCTATAAATACAGTTAGGTTAACCCTAGAAGGGTAGTCGAACATTGAGAAATTCATTGATTATAACCTAAGCAGCTCTCTGTGATATTTACATCACTGAGAGAGGAATTGTTAATTCCAAACAGTTTTTAATTGTTAAACAGTGTGTTCTTGTTAAGTTACTCATACAGTATTTGATTGCTTTTTGTGTATTCGACCTAACAAGTGGTATCAGAGCCTAATCTGTTACTTTATTACAGTTAAAGATCCAAACACAATAGTAATCAATGGCAGAGATACCTCCACCATCTGAGAAAGTCCCTACTACTGTTAGTAGGTATGAAACAATAAGGGTTCCAATACTTAGGCCATCAGAGTATGCAATCTGGAAGGTAAAAATGACCATGTTTCTGGAAGCCACAGATCCAGAATACCTTGATAGAATTTATGAAGGTCCTCACAAACCTACAAAGTTATCTGCTGCTGCTGCTGGTGAGAAATCAAAGGTCATTCCAAAAGAAAAGAAAGATCTAACTGCTGAGGATCTTTCATCTATTGCAAAGGATGCAAAAGTGAGACATTTACTTCACAGTGCATTAGACAATGTTATGTCTAACAAAGTGATTAACTGCACATCAGCAAAGGAAATATGGGATGCACTTGAGGTTAGGTGTCAAGGAACTCCTGCAATCAAGAAAAACAGAAGAAACATACTCACTCAGGAGTATGAGCACTTTGAGGCAAAGTCTGATGAAACCATGACAGAAACATTTGACAGATTCTGTAAACTGCTCAATGATTTGTCATTGGTTAACAAAGAGTATGATTTAGAAGACTCAAATCTCAAGTTTCTTCTTTCTCTACCTGAAAAGTGGGATGTGAAAACAACCACTATAAGAGATAATTATGAACTTGGTGAAACAGAGATTGATGAAATTTATGGGCTGCTCAAAACCCATGAATTGGAATTGGAGCAGAGAAACAAAAGATCAAGTAGAAAGTCAAAGTCTGTTGCTCTTAAGGTTGAGGAGAAACCATCAAAGAAAGAGGCATCAAGGAGAAAGGCAAAAGGGAAAGCCTTAGTCATACATTCAGAGAATGAGTCATCAAACACTGATGTTGACTCAAACACAGATGAATCATCTGATTCTGAAGATGATGAGGAGATGATGCAAATGGCTGCATTGATGGTAAAGACCTTCAAGAAGATGGGATACAAGAACTTCAAGAAGGGAAAGAGATTCTCCAGGGACTACTCAAAGTCTGACAGGAAGAATTTCAAGAAATCTGAGGGAAAGGACTTCAAATCTGGTAAGAAAGATAAGTCTGAGATTCAATGCTACAAGTGTAAGGAGATGGGTCACTATGCTCCTGAGTGCAAGAAGGGTAAAACTGAGAAGGCACTCTACACCAAAGGCAGAGATTGGGCAGACACTTCAGATTCAGATGAGGAAGTCAACTATGCTCTCATGGCTACTACTCAGACTGAAAATGATGATCTTAAGGTACCTCCAACTACCTATGCTTATAACACTGATAATATAACTGAATTGAGAATCTATCTTAAAGCATTGCATATCAGTTATAGGGATCAGACTTTAGAAAATGAGAGGATAAAGACTGAGTGCTCTCAACTCAAAGAAAGAAATAAACTTGTTGAGGAACAGCTAGAGAACATGAATAAAATTCAAAAAGAGAGAGATGATGCAGTGTTTATTGAACAGGAGTTGCTAGGTAAGTATAAGCAACTAGAATCTGAATTGGAGGATACTAAACACATCATTAAAACTTGGACACACTCTGGTAAAGACACTCAAGAAGTGTTTCAGTCAGATACAGTAGGTCTAGGTTACTCTGAGGGAGATGAACTAAGATTTGAAAATCAGGTAAAAGTTAGACCACATCGTTCATCTGAAGGTAATGTCATGGGAACAGGTGGACCTAAGACTGAAGCACAGAAAAAGGCTGTTAAAGAGTCATATGCTAAAACTTTTGTTAAAGAGGCTAACATTGGTTTAATGACAGATAAACAACTCAAGCATAAGCTTAAGGAGATAAAATCTGTCAACAAACAGAGATTGCCTAAGAAAAACAAAAATGGAAAGGTAGGCATAACATCAGGAATTAAGCCAATGCTTGCTTCATTAGCTCCTAGAAAAACATGCTTTAATTGTGGTAGCACTAATCATCTTGCAAGTTTCTGCAGTAAGAATAAGAACATTAATTCTTTACCCTCTAAAACTGCAGTGAAGAGTGATTATGTGAGAACATGACCACAGACTTTATGTAAACACTTTGGAAGTACATGGCATTCTATTTACACTTGCAGAAATTATCATGCTATTTACTATAATTACTATGAACCCAAACCAAATTTGAAATGGGTTAAAGTAAACTCTGCAAATGTAAACTCTGAAAAAGTTAGCTTAAACTCTGATAATGTGAATTCCGCTGCAAAAGCTAACAGAATTAAGAAAGCCAAAGGATCCAAGCAAGTCTGGATCCTTAAAACTAATAATCAGTGATTGTTTGTGATTGCAGGGCAACAGGGTTAGTACCCTAGTCGTGGACAGTGGATGTTCAGGACACATGACAGGAAATAAAGCCCTGCTATCAGAGTTTGAGGAGAAGGCTGGCCCAGAAGTTTCCTATGGAGATGGCAACATAGGACATACACTGGGATATGGCAATATTAATCTTGGAAATGTCATCATCACAAATGTAGCTCTGGTTCCAGGACTCAAGCATGATCTGCTATCTGTGAGTCAAATCTGTGACAGAGGATATCATGTAGATTTTCAACCTGAATATTGTCAAGTGATCAGCAAATCTACAGGGAAAGTTGCTCTAGTTGGAAACAGACACAATAACATATATGAAATTAATTTGTCAACAAACTCTGATGGCAAAGCAGTGTGTCTGTCAACAAGAATGTCCAGTGAGGAGAGTTGGAAGTGGCACAAGAAACTCTCTCATTTGAATCTGAACAACATCAATGAGCTAATAAAGAATGATCTTGTGAGAGGTCTACCAAAGTCCTTGTTGAATGTAGAAGGACTGTGTGATTCTTGTCAAAAGGCTAAACAGAGAAAAGCCTCCTTCAAAAGCAAATCTGAGTCTTCAATTGTTGATCCTTATCATCTACTACATGTTGATCTTTTTGGTCCAGTGAATGTGATGTCTCTTGGAAAGAAGAAATATGCTCTAGTCATTGTTGATGAATATACCAGGTACACATGGGTATATTTTCTTGCAAAGAAGGATGAAACTGCATTAACACTGACAGAACATATATTACAACTGGAAAAAGGGTCAGAAAATCAAGTGAAGATAATCAGAAGTGACAATGGAACTGAGTTCAGGAATTCATCAATGGAAGAATTTTGCAAGAGTAAAGGGATAAAACAAGAGTTTTCTGCACCTGGCACTCCACAACAAAATGGTGTAGTGGAGAGGAAGAACAGAACCTTGATAGAAGCTGCCAGAACCATGCTAGATGAAGCAAAGTTGCCAACATATTTCTGGGCAGAAGCAGTTCAAACTGCTTGTTTTACTCAAAATGCAACACTGATCAACAAGCATGGTAAAACACCATATGAAATGGTGAAGAAGAAGAAGCCAAATCTAAAATATTTTCATATTTTTGGATGCAAATGCTTTGTGTTGAAGACTCATCCTGAACAGTTGACCAAATTTGACCTAAAGGCAGATGAAGGAATTTTTGTTGGCTATCCACTGTCAACAAAGGCATTCAGAGTTTATAATATGAGAACTAGAGTGATCATGGAATCAATTCATGTGTCATTTGATGACAAGAAAATAACTGGACTTGAAGAAGTAAATGAACATGATCAACTCCACTTTGAAAATGAAGATTTATTCTCTGAAAAAGTAAACTCTGATCAGACTGATTTGACAAACTCTGTTGATCTAAACTCTGAACCTCTACTGGTAAATACTGAAGAAACTCTTCAATCAGAAACAAGGGAAGAACCAGTTGAGGGGGAGCATGAAGAATCACATCAAAGTGATAATTTAAACACTGAAAGTGACTCAGTTGATGATTCTGAATCAAACTCTGTTGATTCAAACTCTGTTGATAATTCTGAAAAGTCACATTCAGGGGGAGCATCAGAAAATGAAGAAAGGCACCAAGAAAATCAGGAGAGCATGGATCAAGGGGGAGGATCACATGATGACAGAAGCAATCTGCCTTCTGCAAGAAAATGGACTAAATCTCACACACCTGATTTGATTATTGGTGATCCTGATGCAAAAGTAAGGACAAGAAGTGCAACAACAAATGAATGTCTGTTTCATGCATTCTTGTCACAAACTGAGCCAAAGAAAGTGGAAGAAGCTCTTAAAGATGCTGATTGGATAACAGCAATGCAAGAAGAGCTAAATGAATTTGAAAGAAATGAAGTGTGGACACTTGTACCAAGGCCCAAGAACAGATCCATTGTTGGTACTAAATGGGTTTTCAGGAATAAAACTGACAGTGAGGGTGTTATCACAAGGAACAAGGCAAGACTGGTTGCAAAAGGCTACTCACAACAAGAAGGAATAGACTATGATGAAACATTTGCTCCAGTAGCAAGATTGGAGGCAATCAGAATCTTTCTTGCATATGCCTCTCACATGAAATTCAAAGTGTTTCAGATGGATGTAAAAAGTGCATTTTTGAATGGAAAACTTGAAGAAGAAGTGTTTGTGGAACAACCACCAGGTTTTGTAGATCCAAAATATCCAGACTATGTCTACAGATTAGACAAGGCACTCTATGGACTTAAGCAGGCACCAAGGGCATGGTATGAAACCCTTGCCAAATTTCTACTAGAAAGTGGATTTCACAGAGGTACTATTGACAAAACTCTGTTTTACTTCCAAACTGGTAGTGACTTGCTTTTAGTTCAGATATATGTAGATGACATCATTTTTGGATCTACTAATGATAAACTCTGTAAGAAGTTTGCCAAACTCATGCAGTCAAGATATCAAATGAGTATGATGGGAGAGCTTAGTTATTTTCTAGGCCTACAGGTGAAGCAAACATATGATGGAATTTTTATAAATCAAGCAAAATATACCAGAAACCTTCTCAAGAAATTTGGTATGCTTGATTGTTCATCTGCAACAACTCCCATGGCAACTGCAACAAAATTGGACAAAGATGCAGGGTCATCAGTAGATGTGACAAGTTACAGAGGAATGATTGGTTCTTTACTCTATTTGACAGCTAGCAGCCTAGCAGACCTGATATCATGTATGCAACTTGTTTGTGTGCAAGATTCCAGGCAGATCCAAGAGAACCACATTTAACAGCAGTAAAGAGGATATTTAAGTACCTCAAGGGCACTATAACTTTGGGGCTGTGGTATCCAAGAGAATCAGAGTTTAAACTTCTTGGTTACTCTGATGGAGACTTTGCTGGATGTAAGTGTTGTGGGAGGATTTTAGCACAACAAATTATGAGGCCTCGTGCTGGAATAGCGCCAATAATCAAGGAATCGTACAACCACCCGGAAAGGCTCGTGGTTGAAGATCAATGGCTAGTCGCCCGGGAAGGCACACGACTAGGGTTACCGAAGAACACGGAATGTGGTTCCTCGGAAGGATCGGACTGAATCTACGGGATGAGAGCTCAAGGACCAAATGTTGGCCAGCCAAGAACCCTAATTTGACTGTGTCACACAAGAGTGCACGTGCTCTAGCTACTCAAGGAGTGTAAAGTGTCGAAGAAGATCCCGTAAACTGCCTACATACCACTATTTATAGTGGATCAAGCCCGAATGTAGTTCTTGAATGATATGATTGTTTGTTCATGATGAGTTATCCTCTCTCCAGTGGGATAATGACTGTTATTTCTGATAATAATCGAGTGTGATGTATGAAATCAGGTTACCAAGCAGTTTAGGTAACATAGAATGATTATCTCTTATATTTATCATGATTTTGTATCATTTATCAAGTATATATGACATATATCCTCAAATAACTGAATGTTTATCTGTTTGAGAGTGTTTTTAGATGATATAGACGTGTTCCTAAAAAATAGGGGGCGTGCCTTATCTGTATTGGCAGCCTAATCAGGCTTCCGGCGGAAGCTGGGGGTACCGCCCGGTAGCCTGGCTCCGGTACCCCCTCCGGTAACCCCTATCACGGGAGCTACTCTGGAAGCTCTACTGGATGTCTGGTAATGGTTATAGGTTATCCTCAAGGGGATGCCTTGAGACCCTTAGCCATGTGTTCCCGTGCTGCAGCGTACATGGTAACCCCTAGGGCTACCGTAGGCCTCCGGAAACCTGACAAATTACTCATTCTCTTCATGGACCTGGACCCTAATCCTCTAGTGGGCCTAAATCTAACCCATGCGAGATTTTGGGCACAACAACTACCCCCCGGTTCCCTGAAGTACTGTGTGCAAGGGGAACCTTATTATCCACGGGGGTGCCGGTTGCTAAGGAAATTCGTCTTTTTGCTATCTTGATAAATTAACACTACATGTCAATATCGGAAACTCTTAATCATGAAGTTGGGGCTAATTCTGATGTTTATAATTGGTAGCTCTTGTAATTGTGCTACATAAGCTCTAATCAGAATAAAAACGGAAGCTTAGTATTTTTACTCGTTTAAGGATAGATTAATCATTTTAATTCCTTGGAAATAAAATGATAACTATCAAGGAGGAAAAAATAAGCTAGGACTCTACCGCTTTTACATAGATAAACTGAAAAAATCAGCTATTTTCCAAGCAAGGGACGTTTCCCACTCCACCTCGTTTTCTGTGCCACATTCATTAATCAAGGGGGTCACGCCTCTTTTCTTCTATTCTCATATATCTACATTATTAACCTTTCACTTTTCTTTCTACCACTCATCATATTCTCTTCCGAGTACGCAAAGGTTTTCGAGATTTTCCCGACGAGGCTTCCGGCGAAGGCTACAGTGTTTTTACACTCTTCTTTTCGACTTTATCCAGGTATACTTCTGAATTTCTTAACCTGCCTGTATTCAATCTTTTGGTGATTATGCGTATGACTGATACACACATATTGAACTCTGGACACATCATTACATGTCCTTGAATCGATAGTGGGTTCCGTATTCTAGGAGATATTGCATGTCAATTATTTCGATTCATTTGAACCTTTTCATGTTCATCCATTGATTCTTGTTGTATTCTTCAACTGTTGACCCTGTTTTGGGTAGATCTGACTAGTTGAACTTTTATAAAGAATTGTATGTGTAAATCTTCTTGCTCATAGTGCATGCATCAAAGGGATTTAGGGCGATTTGTATTCCGGTTGCCCCCTTTAATCATTTTTCTAGATGCTCATGGCATGATCGATGCTTGTTCTCATTGACTTGTGTTGTTTTAGACTTGTACTGTTAAGCTAATACTTGGGGATTATTGGTAGGGGTGTGACCATAGTGCCTTAGAAAGATTCCCGTGGTTCCTATTTTATTCCGGTAACCTCAGTGTCATCACATTAGGTTGCCGTGTCGATGACTATTTTCACACCCTAGCTCCCTTCTGGCTTGGCCATTTTTGCATATTCTGGGTGTCCCTTTGGTTGGGCGTCAGAAACATTGCCCAACTTTAAGTCATCCCACTTCAAGTCCCTTTGTTAACCTGCTTCCTATTTGTGGTTGCAGATGTCTCTTTCATCGGCATCGAGGGAGTCCTCCCGGTGTTCCGGATATTTATCACCCGTGTCTGGGGAACCGTCTGATTCGGGGTCAACCCATCTGAATAATCTTTTGCTTTCCCAGCCCCTGCTTGAATCAAAACCATCAATTAGCTCCAGGACACGTTCCCAGGTAGAAGTAATAGATCCCTTGTCTGCTGAGATTGTCAGCCGGTATCCTAGCCTTTCCCTGGAGGCCGGTTCATCGAATTCGGACGGTGGAGAGGCAGAAAGGATTGATGTTAGTTCCAACACTGATGAAGGGGAAAAAACTATAAATGATCTCTGGCTGGGTGGTGAACAACCGTTCTTCAGCAATGATGTTGTGACGAAAAGGAATGATAATGCTGAGACGCCGTTGGTGGCAGAGGTTGAGCGAAAGCCCCATGTTCCTGGAGGTTTTGTTCCTTCTTGTGAGGATACAGATTCGTCCATGAATGCTGACAGACTTGCGAGGTTGAAGGAATCATGCAATCCAGGGTGCGACCTGGTGGTACCTAGCGCCGGTGAGAGGTGCCACAGGTTTGACAACTTTGAACCTGACCAGGCTATACCCAATGCAGTACTGTCTGCATCCTTTTTCAAGCTGGGATTCTCTATGCCGATGCATCCGTTTTTTGTTGACATGCTGAACTTCTATGAGATAGCTCCTATGCAACTGTCACCTAATTCCTTCAGGGTGGCGGCATGTATGTTTATCCTCTACGATCAAACCTTTTCTGTCCCTCTTACCCCTAGGGAATTGGGGTACTTTTATCAACTAAAGGGTGTAGGAAGGAAGATAGGTATTTTTTACCTCACCTCCTGGAATGACAGACAAGGGAGATGTATTAAGGGAAATAAGCGAGGAATGTATGACTGGATGGAAATGTTTTTGTATTGTTATGCTTGTGAAGATATGAGGTAAGAGTGGAATTTGACTCCGGGTAAGCATCCGGTACCCTCGTTCATTATTGGTAACCTTTATTTGGTTAATTTTCTACATAGCTCCTACCCCCTTTTTACTATCTATTATCTCATTTAGGGATCCCATCGCAAACTCTGCTCGAGGGGGCTGAGGCAAGGAGAGCCGAAAAGATCATGAGGTTGGCTGCTAGTTTAGGAGATGGCGAGAGTCTGTTAACTCCGGAAACCTTAGTGAGGTTGGGATTTATGAGACCCCTGGCTCCCTCTCCCCCTGCCCAGGGGGGGGAGGTTGAGGAAGGATTGGAAGGAGAGCCTAGACCTCAGGGTACTGACAGGAAGCGTGGAAAGAGAGATGGGGCTTCCACTGACTTATCTCCCGGTACCCCAGGCTACCGCTCCCTATACCTTTTTCTTACATTCGCACTAAACATGTCATGTTCTTTTGTTCATAGATACTCGTTATTAATGGTGTTTCTATTGCTTTTCTCATGTGTATGCTTCGAAACTGTATAGTACTTGTTGCATTTTTCTTACTCATGTTACCATATGCATCCGGGAATCAGGCTCCGGTAACCCTACTGGTAACCTGATATTTCCTCATACAGTTTATGTGTTACAGTTACTAATATTTCCAACGTTCCATCATTTCAGGTATGTCAGGATCTGTGCCATCCTTTATCAAACCATCTGATAAATATGAAGATTTATTTCCTGAAGACGATTTGCTCACGATGGAAACCCCTATTGCCGCTACTCCGATTTCCAGGGTCCCAACTCCTGTACCCATTAAGGTTGAGCTTTCAGCTACTGAAAAACGCAGATTATCTCAAGCTTCAGGGAGTTTCAAGACTACCCCAGAAACTCGATCCTCGAAGAGAGTTAGGATATCTCAGCAAGATGCGCCTGTAGGTGAAGTGGAGCAGTTCTATCAGATGTCTGGGGGCCAGATTCCCATGGAGACAATTGCTGGGTGGGTTAAACAGAAAACCTCTGATGCTGCGAGATCCATGCTGTTTTCAGCGGGCGAGAGCTTCTTTCATCAACTTAGGCTTTCCAATCAAATGGACCTGGCTACCCGTGGCGATATGAGGCTCCGAGAGGAAATCAAGCAATTGAAGTTAGATATGCAAGCTGCGGAAAGTGAGAAGAAGAAGATGTCTGAGGCTGGTAAGAGGTTGAAGGGTGAGATTTCAGCTGTCACAAAGGAGAAAGAAAAACTGGGAAAGCTGGTTTATGAGCAAGATAGAGATAAGGAGAAGATGGTGGTAGCCCATGCTACCGAAGTTGCGGAGCTGCAGCTACAAGTGGATACCCTCCAGGCCTCTGTAAAGAAGTTAAAAGAGGTGCTTCCCGAGAGGTATCAGTTGGGATTTGCTAAGGGGGTCCAAGACTACATGAAATCTACTTGGGAGGTGATGCCAAATTTGGATTGGGCCCTTCTGGGCGAGGATGCCGTGAAGCAGGTAGAGAAGTTTAAAGAAGAAACTATCAAATCTCCGACTTCTGCCGCGAAGGTGACTCCCAAGCCAGCCGATATTCCGAAAGACATGGTTAAGGATACTCAGGATACCAGGGTTGATGCTCCCGCAGGTGCGGTCGAGGTGGCTCCAGGTGATTCCGCTAGAAAGGTGGACCCTGTTGAGGATTCCCCTAACTCCGAGGCTTCTAAAAATCCCTCATCCTCTTAAATCATCTTTTTCCAATTATTTTGACCTTTTACTATGCCAGTTTTCGAACTTGTGTTCTTTTAAAAGGGGGTGGGCTCCTATAACGCTCCACGTATGTAATGGTTTAGTCGTTTAACTCTATTCGCTTTATGGCCTTGGGCCTAGTACTTTTTAATCCTCTTTCGTAATGCATGTTTACCTTATTATCTGGTTTTTATGCAGTAGGTATAATTGTCATATTATTTCTGGTTATACAACGAGAACTAACCTGGACTTAATAATCCTTAATCATAGAACCTCCGTAGCACTCATTCTCTAGGGTACCAATATGCTAAGTAAGAAAGGTATTACGATAACTTAAAACAGGGCATAACTAAACGCCACCATCGACTTCTATCTGGTAGAATGACTCCCCTGACTAATCTTAAAACAAGTTTGTACAAGTTCTCAGAGGATACATGTCATATATATGTTGATTAAATAGATATTAGATCATGAATCAAGATAAGAACGATAGAAGGGTATCGCAGTGTAGAAGAGTACAAGAGTAAATATGGCAACACATACCTGGATAGGTGGCCATAGAACTGATAGACTACTTGTACCTTTGTCTGTTTGGTTGTCACTGTGGGTGTGGGGGTACCGTCCGGTATCCCTATAGCATTTGGAAGCCCGAAGGCAGGAACCCGACTCCGGGAGCCCCGTGGCCGGTAGCCCCTATCCGGTAGCCTGGGTACCGGAGGCTTAGCCTGGAAACCTTTGTTCCGGGAGTCCCAGTCATTTTAATAAATCATGTGTGGTGATGCCATGTAGGCCAATCCTGCAAAGATGTCTTGTAATGAAGGGATCCAAGTGGGTCGACCAGGGTACCACACGAGCCCAAGCAATGAAGGGAACCATGTATGCCGAACAGGGTTCCATACACGCCCTGATAACCAAGTAAGCCATGTGAACCACTCAAGGTTCCGTACATGTCTGGTATTGAAGGGTTCCAGGTGTGTCAATCAGGTTACCACACAAACCCAAGTAATGAAGGGAACCATGTATGCCGAACAGGGTTCCATACATGCCCTGATAACCAAGTAAGCCATGTGAACCACTCAAGGTTCCGTACATGTCTGGTATTGAAGGGTTCCAAGTGTGCCAATCAGGTTACCACACAAGCCCAAGTAATGAAGGGAACCATGTATGCCGAACAGGGTTCCATACATGCCCTGATAACCAAGTAAGCCATGTGAACCACTCAAGGTTCCGTACATGTTTGGTATTGAAGGGTTCCAGGTGTGCCAATCAGGTTACCACACAAGCCCAAGTAATGAAGGGAACCATGTATGCCGAACAGGGTTCCATACATGCCCTGATAACCAAGTAAGCCATGTGAACCACTCAAGGTTCCGTACATGTCTGGTATTGAAGGGTTCCAAGTGTGCCAATCAGGTTACCACACAAGCCCAAGTAATGAAGGGAACCATGTATGCCGAACAGGGTTCCATACATGCCCTGATAACCAAGTAAGCCATGTGAACCACTCAAGGTTCCGTACATGTCTGGAAATGGCAAAATTTTGAAATTCTGATAATTTCAACCTGTTAAGCTGAGAGGTGTATCCACTACTACCCCCCTAGTTCTGGATGGTAGCCTAGCTGCCATGTAGAACTATGCTTGTAGGTCTTACATATATTTCTGAAAATGGTAAATGTAAAAGAAAACAATCAACTTCTACTTTTACTGAAAATCAAATAGTACGAATACATCAAATTTCATCCAGACGGGGTGTGCATCCACTACCCCCCGGGCATCTATTGAAAATCATGAAATCCTAAGAACTGAAAGGGAAATGACGCAACCACAACTAGTAGGTTGCCTTTATTCATCCTAAGCCTGAAAGAGGCCTACGTTTGTTCTGAAAAGAGTCTTACTGATAGTACTTTTTTAGGTGCTCGGCATTCCAAGCACGGGGGATAGTGTTCCCATCCATGTCTTCAAGGTGGTAAGTGCCTTCCCAAAAGATAGACTTTATTTTGTAAGGCCCTTCCCAGTTTGCTCCAAAGGCTCCGTGCCCTGGAACCCGCATATTGGGCATCATTCTTCTCAGTACTAGGTCGCCAACCTTGAGGGGTCGAGGGCGTACCTTGTTGTTATAGTATTTGCGGGTCCTCTGTTGGTAAGCCGCAAGTTTCAGCTGGGCGGTAGCCCGGTTTTCCTCTACCATGTCCAGGGCCAACCTCTGATGTATTTCATTTGATTCTTGACTGAAATTATCCCTCCGGTAGGACCCTGTCCCGACTTCCACTGGGACCATAGCTTCGCAGCCATAGGTTAGAACAAAGGGAGACTCTCCGGTTGTGGTCCTGGGAGTGGTGTTGTAAGACCACAAGACCATCGGAAGCTCCTCTGGCCAATTTCCCTTTTTATCTTCCAACTTGGCTTTCAGAGTGTGCTTGATGATTTTATTCACAGCTTCCGTCTGCCCATTGCTTTGGGGGTGGCAAACGGCTGAAAAATCTTTCTTTATTTCCAAGTCCTCACATAGACTTCTCATTTCTCTACTATCAAATTGCTTGCCATTGTCTGGGATTAGCTTGTACGGTACCCCGTATCTACATATAATGGCTCGCTTAACAAATTCCTTCAGCTTACCAGCAGTGATGGTAGCTAGGGGTTCCGCCTCTGCCCACTTGGTAAAGTAGTCAACGGCTACCACGGCATATTTCACACCACCTCTGCCTTTGGGAAGCTCCCCAATCAGGTCAATCCCCCATATTGCAAAGGGCCAAGGGCTTCCAATGGGTCTTAGTTCCACAGCTGGGTTGCTATTGAAGTTAGCAAATCTTTGGCATTGATCACAAGCTTTAACAAAGTCATAAGCATCAGTTTTCATGGTGGGCCAGTAATAGCCCTGTCGGAGAATTTTGTGGGCCAGGGAGGTACCCCCCGA
Organism: Kitagawia praeruptora; assembly: GCA_037693485.1. Lineage (NCBI taxonomy): Eukaryota > Viridiplantae > Streptophyta > Magnoliopsida > Apiales > Apiaceae > Kitagawia > Kitagawia praeruptora. The sequence goes on from CM075351.1 coordinate 42,902,880, forward strand.
GTGGTTGCCACAAATGCCTTCATGAATTTCCCTTAGGATGTATTCACATTCATTTCCAGATATGCACTTAAGTAGAGGTTGATTAAATCCCCTCTTGTATAGGATGCCATCATAGATCACATAACGGGCAGCCTTATATTTGAGTTTCCGAGCTTCATCTTTGTCCTTCGGAAGTGTCCCCTTGGTGATATACTCACGTATCGGGGTTGTCCATTGGCTTTCCATTGAGGAATCTATTTCCATGGTCTCCTCTCGATGGATACTTGGTTGGAGTTGCACTTCAAGGGGTATTACCCCTAACAGGACAGCTTCTTTTTGGGATCCCAACTTGGCAAGGGCATCAGCATTGGCATTTTCCACCCTTGGGATTTGATTTAGATTTAGCAATTTGAACCTACTGATAAGTTCTTGGGCATACTTCATGTAGAGTTCAGTGCGGGGGCCTCGACTCTGGAAGCTTCCTTTAATTTGCCACACAATCAACATGGAGTCACTAAACACATTTAGGTATTCTACCTTCATTTCCAGAGCCAGTTTCAAGCCAGCAATCAGGGCCTCATACTCTGCATCATTGTTGGTAGCCCTGAAGCCAAAGTGTATGGCACTCTGAATTCGGTGTCCCTCTGGGCTTACCAACTCTATTCCTGCACCTCCCCCATTATTATTTACTGCACCATCAACATACAGGTTCCACCATAATTGGGGGCTTTCGGCATCCCCTTCGGTAAATGGGGATACCGGGGTAGAATCTTCTCCGGTAACCTCAAAATCAGGAGGAAACTCCAGTAAGAAATCGGCCAGTGCTTGGCCTTTGATAGCAGTTCGGGGTTTGTAATCTATTTCAAACTGTCCTAGCTCGACAGCCCATTTCATCATTCTACCGGAGGCTTCCGGCTTGTGCATCACTTGCCTCAGCGGGAAGGATGTTCTGACTTCAATTTTATGGGCCTGAAAGTAAGGCCTTAGCTTCCTGGAAGCCAATATTAGAGCATATGCTAGCTTTTCCATGCTGGGATACCGGGTTTCCGCATCCAGCAGCCTTTTGCTCACATAGTATACCGGGTATTGTACTTGTTCTTCCTCCCGAATCAACACAGCACTTATAGAGTATTCCGAGACAGCTAAATATAGAATGAGTACCTCACCTTCCAAGGGTTTGGAGAGCAATGGTGGGCTTCCCAGCTGTGCTTTTAGTTTCTTGAAGGCTTCCTCACATACCGGGGTCCACTCAAAGTTTTGACCCTTCTTGATAGCCTTGAAAAACTCCTTGCATTTGTCGGAAGACCGAGATACGAATCTATTTAGGGCTGCTACCCTTCCGGTAAGCCCTTGGACTTCTTTTACATTCCTTGGGGACCTCAGTTCCAGCAATGCTTTGATCTTGGCAGGGTTTGCCTCAATCCCTCTGTGGTTCACAATGAATCCAAGAAATTTTCCAGACTCCACTCCAAAAACACACTTTTGGGGGTTCAGCTTCATCCGGTACTTCCTTAGGATATCAAACATCTCAGATAGGTGCAACACATGGTCGGCTGCCACCTTTGATTTGACCAACATATCATCAACATAGACTTCCATAGTCTTACCAATCTGTTCCTTAAACATCATGTTTACCAGTCTCTGATAGGTAGCCCCGGCATTCAATAGCCCAAACGGCATCCCCACATAACAGTACAGCCTGAAGGAATTTACGGACGAGCGGAAGCGCGGTATAAGAATTATTCCGTAAAAACCATGTATCGTGCATATAGAAAATCATATAAAAATGAAAGACCGGAGGAATCGTAACCATACCTTGAAAAATCGAAGCTTTATAATATATGGTTGCTAGCAGTTGCTTCTCAGAGTGTGAAGCACTCTACCGGTATCCACCAAGAGTAATCTTCGATGAAGCTTTTTATAAAACAAGCTTTTATAAAAATGGTGTCTTGTTCTTTTGAGAGAGAGAGATGAAGAAGAAGAGAGGTGGCAACTAGGTTTTCACAAAACCACTTTTTTGCATACTAAACACCTCTCATCTCTTTCTATTTATAGGGCACATGTAGGTTTTTATTATAATTAATATATCATATATATTATTATATAAATCCCACAAAATGTTTAAATAATAATTAAACTATTTTAATCATTATTAAAAACAACTTCTCTCTCAAAATACCTTCATCAATAAATCAATCTTTTTATGGTGTGACCCTGTAGGTTCAATATTAAGCCGGTAGTAGAAATAAATAATAATAATAAACATTTTATTTATTATTTATATGAATTCTAATAATTCATTAAATATAATTAACTGATTAATTATATTTATTCTACATCGTGAGTGATGCTTCTCAACATATCGCGACTATCCGGATAATATGAATTCACTGCTTAGAATACCAAGAACCTGTCAGTGACTAGTTACCGTACAATCAATTCCTTCTACCCTACAATATCCCGATTAAATACAAGGCATGGAACTCGTGTCAAGCCTATCAAATTTAATCATATGATTTCTTATTCATAATGCAAAGTTCATATTAATGCAAATTAGAAACTCCTTTCCAATTTCATACACTCTGGCCAGAGATTCCGGAACTAGCATCATAAGAATAGCATAGGATATTCTCTTCCTTACTAGAAGGGGTAGATCCTTTATTGATCGTTAACTATCTCCATACACAAATCCCTATGCCCAGAATAGACCTAATGGATGTCCTTGAGACTAAGGACTAAACCAAAGCATAGTTCATTATATACAAGATTACTCTAACGATCTCAAGTCTAAGGACACTTGTACAACTATCACTCAGTGAACAACTATCGACACGTGAGTAAACTCCATTAGTTGTTCAACTTATCGAGTCATGTTCAGTGAAATTATTCCTTAATAAGCACCTACATACTAGCTATAGTGTCACCACACAAATGCCTATGAGAACAGACATCCTCCTGAAAGGAGCAAGCATAGTATGTACCAATCTTTGCGGATTCACTAACTTCCAATTAGTTATCCTATGATCAGGAACTGTTTAGGTCTAGAGTTATCATCTTCTAGATCTCACTATTATAATCTCATTATAATTCTAGAAGCTTTACTTTAAACCATGGAATATCTTATTTAATACACTTTAAATAGATAAAGCCCGTAATAAAAACAAATAAGTCTTTTATTAATGTTAATGAAATCAAATAAGAGTACAAGAAAGTTCTTCCTAAATCATCATGCATGATTGGATTTTAGGACAAACTCTTTCAATCTCCCACTTGTACTAAAGCCAATCACTCTGGTATCTAATACCCATTCACTCATTATGACGATCGAAGTGAATCTGAGATTGCGGCTTAATGAGTGGGTCTGCTATGTTGTTATGTATGTCAACTTTCTCAATGTTGACATTTCTACTTTCAATGATTTCCTTAATCAAAAGAAAGCACCACAAAACAGTTTTGCAGCGTCACTTGCAACTATAAACTCTGCTTCCGCTGTTGAGTCAACCGTGTAGGCTGTTTGGAACTCTTCCAACTAATCGCTCCACCCTTCAGAGTAAACACGTACCCTAACATGGATTTGCTATCATCACTTTCTGATTGAAAACTAGAGTCAGTATAACCCTCTATTTTCAACTCAGATCCACCAAAAACAAGAAAAATATCCTTAGTCCTTCGCAAGTACTTAAGGATGTTCTTCACTGCTTTCCAGTGGTCTTCACCTGGATCAGACTGATATCTGCTCGTCAAACTAATTGAATGAGCATTATCATGCCTAGTACATAACATCGCGTACATGATAGATCCTATTGCTGAAGCATAAGGAATCTTACTCATACGCTCTCTTTCCTTACGTGTCTTAGGAGACATCTTCTCGGAAAGGGATACTCCATGGCTCATCGATATGAGACCTATCGTGGAGTTTTCATGCTAAACCTTTTAAGCACTTTCTCGATGTATGTACCTTGGGTAAGACCTATAATTCTTCTCGATCTATCTCTATAGATCTTCATACCAAGAATCTAGGATGTCTTTCCCAAGTCCTTCATAGTGAAGCTCTTCGATAGCCACACTTTGACTGATTGTAGCATCGATATATCATTTCCTATAGAAGTATGTCATCCACATACAACACAAGAAATGTTACCGCGCTCCCACTAACCTTCTTGTAAACACATGGTTCATCTATGTTTTTGATAAAATCAAACTCTTTGATTGTCTCATCAAAATGGATGTTCCATCTACGAGAAACTTGCTTCAATCCATATATGGATCGCAAGCAAAATCCGAATTGATTTGAGTAGGGCTACATGCAAAAAGTTTCATCAAAGTCAATCCTTTGCCTTTGTCTGAATCATTTGCCATGAGCCTGGCCTTATAGGTCTCCACCTGGCCATATACTTCAATCTTTCTCTTGTATACCCTTTAGCACCTAATAAGTCTAACGTCCTCAGGTGCTTCAACCAAGGTCCATACTTGGTTGGCATACATAGAATCCATTTCGGATTTCATGGCACTCTGCCATTTCTCTGAGTCAACACTATGCCACATAAGGTTGTTTAGTTTGAACAAGTGTTTCCTCTTGAACCGTAGTAGTTTGTGTTTCATGAACTTCTTTAAGTTCAATCTTGCTCCCACTGTTCCCTTCAATGATAAACTATTTTCTAAGAAGGCAGCATGTCTGGAGACAAACACCCTATGATCGGTGTAAAAGTGATACCCTAAAATCTCTTTAGGATATCCCACAAAACTACATTTTACGGATCGAGATTCCAGCTTATCATGGTCAACTTTCTTGACATAAGCTGGACATCCCCAAATCTTAACATGTTTAAGACTCGATTTCCTTTCTTTCCATATCTCATATGGAGTTTGAGGAACAGATTTGGAAAGCACCTTATTCAGTAAATATGCTGAGGTTTCCAATTCATAACCCTAAAGTGATACTGGAAGATCTGCATAGCTCATCGTGGATCGAACCATGTCTAACAAAGTTCAATTTCTCCTTTCAGATACTCCACTCAACTATGGAGTGTCCGGATGAGTCCACTGGGAGACTATACTATTTTCTTTGAGATAATCTAGAAACACACCACTCAAGTATTCATCTCATCGATCTGATCGAAGAGCTCTAATACCATGTTTGGTTTATTTCTCTACTTCATAACTGTATTCTTTGAACTTTTCAAAGGCTTCAGATTTGTATTTCATCAAATACATATATCTAAATCTAGATCAATTATCTATGAAAGTCACGAAGTATTAAAATCCTGCCATGGCTTGCGTAGACATTTGTCCACATACATCTATGTGTACCAATACCATCAACTCTCTAACGCTCTCTCCATGTCCACTAAATGGAGATTTGGTCATTTTACCCAATAGACAAGACATGCATGTAGGATATGATTCAAAATCAAAGGGTTCCAGTAACCTTCCCTTATGCAATGTCCGAAGTCTATTTTCACTAATATGACCAAGTCTGTAGTGCCATAAGTAGGTAGGATTTTCATCATCCCTTTTTTTTTTTTTTTTTTTTCTTTGTTTAATATGAAGTAAGACATATTCTATGTCACATACATACAGACCATTATTTAAAGTTCCACTACCATAAAGAACATTATCTCTGAGGATTGGATGTTTAATATTCTGAATAATAAATGAAAATCCATCAAAGTCTAACATTGGAATAGAAATAATATTCCTCACAATCGAGGGAACCAAAATAACAGTTATTTAAAATAATAGTCTTGCCCGTAGGCATATGTAAATCAAACGACCCTACAGCTATGGCAGCAACTCTTGCTCCATTGCCCATCCGTAGAATCGCCTTCTCTTCCCCAAGAGCCCTACTTCTCCTTAGTCCTCGCAACGAATTGCAAATGTGAGAACCATAAGTAGTATCTAATACCTAAGTAGAAGTTTGATTTAGTGACATGTTTACTTCAATCATAAACATATCTGAATCAGAAACGGTAGTCTTACTAGCCTTCTTCACGTTCAGTTCTGCAAGGTAAACCTTACAGTTCCTCTTCCAGTGCCTCACCTTGTTACAGTGAAAACAAACAGCATATCCCAGCTTCTTAGCCCTTGAGAACTTTTCTCAAGCTTCGAAGCTAGTTAGCATAGTTGGGACCAGTCAATATCTTAGTATGCTACGGAGTGATTGTGCAGAAGACCTAGTGTATATATATCTATATATATTAAGTCTGCAATACACATAACAACACTTAGCAAATATTCAATTTCATTATTAAAACACTATATGAATCGGGTCTTTATTCATAAGTGGCTCCCACTAGTTTATCTAATTTATACAACCCCCTAAGTGAATAAATAAGCATTCAAAATGCTAGTTGGAATAGGGATCCTACATTCCATCACACAACCCCGGCTGTGGCACGAAACGCCATGTGATGTTCAATAGGCAGACAACTCTTGTCAATTACATCTCATGTTATTCCCTAATAAAACTTTAGCCTCTTGAATAATTGAGTCACGGCTGTGGCACGACAAACTCAATATTCTAAGTCAAGTCTAACCCAACATTCTGTACAATTGAATCAGTCTCCAATAGCCCACGGCTGTGGCACGTAACGACAATTAGATTCTAATTCATTGTACACATCTCTATGTAATAGACAAGTATTTCTTATTTCGAAATCAAAGCCCTCGGCTGTGGCACGAAACGACAGTGACTCAAAATGAGACCTACTTTCTACCATGTTGGAAGGCTATGACCGACACAAGCCCGTTGTGTCATTGGCCAATTACTACTTGATATTTATAAAAGAGGTTTTTTTTTTTTTTTAAGGTCACGAAACATTTTCGTATAAACCTATAAGTCTAACGTGTTTTAAGTTTAATAGATAATCTAAATCTATAACAAAAACACGAAAAATCAATATTATTAGTCAAGTCTAATCCAACATTTTGTACAATTAAATTAGATTCCAATAGCCCACGGCTGTAGCACGTAACGACCACTAAAATCTAATTTTGTACACATCTAATGTAACAGACAAGTATTTTCATGTTGATCGGTAACAAAGTCCTCGGCTGTAGCACGAAACGACAATGCACCGAAAACAAGAAATACTTTCTGTCATGTTGGAAGACCATAACCGACACAAAACTTTTTGTTCCTATGGCGGATTACAACTTGACATATATAATACATAGATCTCATCTTCTCTGTTATTAACCAATAATTAAAACTCTTTTAATTATTAATTCTATTTCTAAACTCTTTAGAAAATTAATCTCTCCCTTAATATAATTTCATAAATTAAATAAATAATTAATAATATTAAGATCACATCTTAATTATTTTATAATAAATTAAATCTCATTTAATCAATTAATAAAATTGCCAACTAATTATTATTTCATAAATAAATAATTATCAGCTATTATTAATTAACTAATATTATTTAACAATCATAATCATATTATAAAGAGATTCTCTTCTTCAATTAAATATTTCAAATCAATAATCGATAATCGGATGATTCCCAGATCGGGGGGAGCATTGTCAAGAGGCGTCACTTAATACCCTTTTCTTACAGATCAAAATCTGTTTTTGACAGAATCATCCTTTCTCTCAATATTGAAAATTCATATTTAATTACGTGTTTCAAAAACACAAAAATCTCATGATTGTATTCATAATATTATTATTAAGGCAAGAAACGATTCCTATTTCTAGATTTTCTAGCGCACGCCTTATTTTGATTTAAGTTCACCTAAATCTATCATCTCATGGTAAACATAGGCATATATCTCATATATAAACATAAATAAAAAAGTAAGCATGCAAGCAATATCATGTCACACATTGATATAATGATGTATGGATTTATTATAGCATTTAAAAGCAATTTAAAACAATTAAAACATGCTTTAAAACACTTCCGGGAATATAAATATTTCAAAAATATTATATAAAAAATATTTGACCACTCCATTAGATCCGTCTCGGAAATACGAATCCAACGATATATTGCACGCCCAAAACGGAGTTACGAAACTCCAAGAAAATCAAATTTAATGAGACAGAAGGGCTGTAACGCATTTCTGGAATGCGTTACAACCATTTAATTCAATTCAATTCGGTAACGCATGTCGCTACTGCGCGACAACCTATAACGCATTTCATAAATGCGTAACACCCCTTTTCCGTAGTTGGCCAACACGCGCGAGACAGCGACTGATCAGCAGAAGAATTTTTTTTTTTTTTTTTTAATTGCGTTGAAAAGCCGACCGTTGCAACTCATGTGTGTTAACTGCTGCTATTACTATACCACAAAAAACTGCCGAGTAAACCAAATTGTAACATCCACTTTTAATACTAATAACTATTATTATTATTATTTTAATTTTACTATTAATAAATTAATTAACAATTAATTAATAAATTAATAAAAAATTAAAATAATATGATTTCTGAAATCAAACAGCAGCAACAATTACAAGGTAGCTATGGTGTTCTTGTGCAAATTTTAATGTCATATCATTCACATGCATGATTATTTTATGAATTTTAATCAAAACAATTTTAAAAAATTCATAACAAATAATCTACACATCACAAAATTATGAAAAAAATATCTAGATGATCCATAACACTTATAGAACCCAGATCAATGGTCAAAACTTCATGCAAATATTATTTTGAATTAATTCATAATTAAATCTAAATAATCTTGCAAAAATCATAATAAATCCATACATGCATAAAAAAATCTGAAATTTTTATATGAATCTCTACATGCAAGAACCTGTCTCTGATGCCATTGAAGGAATTTACGGACGAGCGGAAGCGCGGTATAAGAATTATTCCGTAAAAACCATGTATCGTGCATATAGAAAATCATATAAAAATGAAAGACCGGAGGAATCGTAACCATACCTTGAAAAATCGAAGCTTTATAATATATGGTTGCTAGCAGTTGCTTCTCAGAGTGTGAAGCACTCTACCGGTATCCACCAAGAGTAATCTTCGATGAAGCTTTTTATAAAACAAGCTTTTATAAAAATGGTGTCTTGTTCTTTTGAGAGAGAGAGATGAAGAAGAAGAGAGGTGGCAACTAGGTTTTCACAAAACCACTTTTTTGCATACTAAACACCTCTCATCTCTTTCTATTTATAGGGCACATGTAGGTTTTTATTATAATTAATATATCATATATATTATTATATAAATCCCACAAAATGTTTAAATAATAATTAAACTATTTTAATCATTATTAAAAACAACTTCTCTCTCAAAATACCTTCATCAATAAATCAATCTTTTTATGGTGTGACCCTGTAGGTTCAATATTAAGCCGGTAGTAGAAATAAATAATAATAATAAACATTTTATTTATTATTTATATGAATTCTAATAATTCATTAAATATAATTAACTGATTAATTATATTTATTCTACATCGTGAGTGATGCTTCTCAACATATCGCGACTATCCGGATAATATGAATTCACTGCTTAGAATACCAAGAACCTGTCAGTGACTAGTTACCGTACAATCAATTCCTTCTACCCTACAATATCCCGATTAAATACAAGGCATGGAACTCGTGTCAAGCCTATCAAATTTAATCATATGATTTCTTATTCATAATGCAAAGTTCATATTAATGCAAATTAGAAACTCCTTTCCAATTTCATACACTCTGGCCAGAGATTCCGGAACTAGCATCATAAGAATAGCATAGGATATTCTCTTCCTTACTAGAAGGGGTAGATCCTTTATTGATCGTTAACTATCTCCATACACAAATCCCTATGCCCAGAATAGACCTAATGGATGTCCTTGAGACTAAGGACTAAACCAAAGCATAGTTCATTATATACAAGATTACTCTAACGATCTCAAGTCTAAGGACACTTGTACAACTATCACTCAGTGAACAACTATCGACACGTGAGTAAACTCCATTAGTTGTTCAACTTATCGAGTCATGTTCAGTGAAATTATTCCTTAATAAGCACCTACATACTAGCTATAGTGTCACCACACAAATGCCTATGAGAACAGACATCCTCCTGAAAGGAGCAAGCATAGTATGTACCAATCTTTGCGGATTCACTAACTTCCAATTAGTTATCCTATGATCAGGAACTGTTTAGGTCTAGAGTTATCATCTTCTAGATCTCACTATTATAATCTCATTATAATTCTAGAAGCTTTACTTTAAACCATGGAATATCTTATTTAATACACTTTAAATAGATAAAGCCCGTAATAAAAACAAATAAGTCTTTTATTAATGTTAATGAAATCAAATAAGAGTACAAGAAAGTTCTTCCTAAATCATCATGCATGATTGGATTTTAGGACAAACTCTTTCACAGCCCCCTATCAGTTATGAAGCTGGTATGTTCCTGGTCCGGTTCAAACATTGGTATCTGGTTATATCCGGAGTAGGCATCCATGAAACTTAGCAAAGCATGGCCTGCCGTGGCATCCACTAGCTGATCAATTCTGGGTAGCGGGAAGCTATCCTTAGGGCATGCCTTGTTAAGATCAGTAAAGTCAACACATGTCCTCCATTTCCCATTAGGCTTCCGGACCAGTACTGGGTTTGCTAGCCATGTTGGATAGAAGGATTCTTTGATCAAACCAGCCTTCAATAACCGGTCTACTTCTTCCTGGAGGGCGGTAGCCCTTTCACCACTGACAGGCCTTCTCTTCTGCCGGATACCCCTTCTCTCAGGGTCGATGTTCAAATGATGGCACATGACTTTCGGGTCAATCCCCACCATGTCAGAATGACACCATGCAAACACATCAAGGTTGCTTTTAAGGAAAGCAGTCAACCTTTCTCTTGTATTTTTATCTAGCTGTTGCCCAATTTTCAAGATTTTACTAGGATCTTCAGCATCCACTAGTATAGGGATAGTATCCTCGGCAGCCCCTGCCTTCTCCAGGGTACCGGGCATCCTGGGATCAATGTCAATCTCAACCGGGAGTCCTCTTTCCGCTCCCTGGCTCTCATTCTCTAGCATTGCTCCATCTAGATCATCATCTGAGGCACTTTTTACCATGCCTTCCAGTGAAATGCTATGAATTTCCTCATTTTTTTCGGCAGCTTCCAACAACAAGCTTTGTGGTGGTACCACCCCTCGAAATTTTGGAACCTCTTCAGTAGGTTCATCTGGCAATTCCACTATCATGATGGCATTACACGATGCTCTTTCAAACTTCTGTGGCTCAAGCCCATGGCTTCTCATTAAGGCTTCTCCATCAGCCTTTTCTTCAATTTGAATAGGTTTGTCTGCCCTCTCGGCAGCCTGCACAGCTCTGTTATAGCATTCCCTTGACTCATGTTGACATCCTTTCACACACCCAATGCCATTTGGTGTAGGAAACTTCATTGAAAAGTGGTATATTGAGGTTACCACCCTCATGTCTTTCAATACTGGTCTACCGAGAATTGCATTGTGGGATATGTCTTCATTTACCACCATGAATTCTGCCATTTGGGTGGCCTTGCAGGGATCCACACCCAATGTCAAGGGTAATTTGACCCTGCCCATGATTTGGACTGGGTTACCGGTAAACCCATATAGCTCATTATTGGTAGGCAGTAACTCTTTGTCCAAAAGTCCCAATTTCTGAAATGTGGTATATGCCAAGATATTTACTGAGCTTCCATTATCAACCAGCACTCTGTGCACATTCATTCCACCAATATTCACGGTTACCACCAAAGCATCATTATGAGGGTGGTGAACCCACTTGGCATCCTCCTCGGTAAAGGAAATATCAGCGGTTTCCCCTTTAAACAGCTTAGGGGGCCTTTCTGCAAGGTGGAACACATTAGTTAGGGGTTTGTCCCTGGCTTCCCGGGCATACCTATCTCTGGCATTCCGACTGGCACCCCCCAAATAAGGGCCGCCAAAGATGGTATGGATGCTATTAGCTCGGGTAGTCCTTTCTTGGTTTCCAGGAGCCCTGTCCTTGTTATCTCTACCTTCTTTATATTTCTTAGCCTCTTGGGCTACAAATTCAGTCAGGTATCCACCTCTAATCAACTCTTCAATTTGATCTTTCAAATGCCTGCAATCAGCAGTCTCGTGTCCATTCACTTCGTGGAATGCACAGTACTTTCCTTGATCTTTCACTCCTGGGGGCCCTGCCCGGTAGGGCCTCCAGAATAGCCCATTCTTCTCATTCACTTCGAGAATATGACTGATTGGGACAGTCAAAGGAGTATACTCTGAGTATTTCTGAAAATTCGCCTTTGAAGTGAGTCTGTCCTTGGCGGAAATTCTATCCTTAGTTGCATTAACAGCAATAGGGGCAGTCTTGTCATCATACCGGGGGGCTCCTAAGCCGGCGGTACCACTCCCGGAAGCCCTCTTGTTCGAATCCCTTTTAGGGCTGTAAGAACGATTTCTTTTGTTCCTGTTCCAACCTCGGGAACTGGAATCTTTGGACAATTTTGCCATGGATTCCTCAATCACTTTATGGCGTTCTGCTTGTTGGTAAAATTCCGCCAGGGTTCCGGGCTCCTCGGTTTGCAATTCCTTCCAAAACTCGGTTCCAGGTCTTACCCCGGCTATCAGGAAGTTCTTCAGAGTTTCATCAGAGGCCTTCTTCACTTTTGGCACTTGCTCATTAAATCTTTTGAAATACTGTCTTAGAGACTCGTGAGTTTCTTGCTTGATATTAGCCAGAGTATTCACCGGTGGGGCGTAGGCCACGGTAGCCCTAAATTGAGAGATAAACTGATCTCCCATCCTCCTCCAGGATTTGATAGACCCTTCGGCTAGCCTCTTGAACCATTGGTGGGCATTTCCGGTCAGGGTAGATGCCAATAGCCTACACCTTGCTAAGTCCTCCACCTGGTATACATCCATTTCTGTATTAAAACGGCTCAAGTATTCAACTGGATCTGAGTTTCCATTGAATTTCAAGTCAGTATTCATCTTAAAGAACCTTGGCAAGGCTGCCTTTTTCACTTTCACAGAAAAGGGGGAACCGGCAGTGATACCGGACTTAAACTTTTTCTCCTCCTTGATCTTTTCCAAGGCTTTTTTCCAGTCAGACATCCTGAACTGTCCATTTTCACCATCTGAAAGCGTATCACTTTCAGAATCATCATCTTCATTGGCTGTCTTGCTTCTTCTAGGGATTGAACTTTGATGGGAGCCGGAATCCTGATCAGTACCCTCACCGGTAGGGACTCCGGTAGAGCGGGATCTCCTGTTTCTATGCCAAGAAGAGTGACTGCTTTGCCTATAATTCCTTCTGCCATCAGATCTGGATCTCCTGGAAATGCTTTTTGGGGGTACCGTTTGGGACCTCTCTCGGCGTTCTCGGGAACCCTGAATTGTGGAATCCCCATTGCCATCTCTCCGATCTTTGCTTCCAGTGTGAATCAGCTTGTGACGAAGGTCTTTGTTAGTCAGTTTTTTGCCAACTCGATCAAAAACACTTAGACTTCTGGTGGGTGAACCTTCGGCACCCTGGGTTTCCGGGACATCAGATCGGTCACCCTCATATTCTTCTTCCACAGGCTCTTCTGCGTCTTCTTCAGATGGGACATGATCAGTGTTGTCCTCAATATTGTCCTCAGACTCAAAGTTCAGCCTTGTCGGAGTCACATTCTTCTTTTTTGACTTCGACTTGCACTTCCTTTGCCATTTTTTCATTTTTTCGGAACCTTTTTCCAAGTTGTTGACTCTTTCATTCATCGTCTTCAGATAGTTCATGATGTCCTTGTTACTAACATCATCACCACCTTTGTTTCGTCCATTACCATCCTGAGACGGTGTTTTATCACTTTCAGAATTGTCACTCGCCATATCTCCTCCAAATGACGATTTTTGAGGCCCCTCCTTCGGGCGCCAATTGTTGTGGGAGGATTTTAGCACAACAAATTATGAGGCCTCGTGCTGGAATAGCGCCAATAATCAAGGAATCGTACAACCACCCGGAAAGGCTCGTGGTTGAAGATCAATGGCTAGTCGCCCGGGAAGGCACACGACTAGGGTTACCGAAGAACACGGAATGTGGTTCCTCGGAAGGATCGGACTGAATCTACGGGATGAGAGCTCAAGGACCAAATGTTGGCCAGCCAAGAACCCTAATTTGACTGTGTCACACAAGAGTGCACGTGCTCTAGCTACTCAAGGAGTGTAAAGTGTCGAAGAAGATCCCGTAAACTGCCTACATACCACTATTTATAGTGGATCAAGCCCGAATGTAGTTCTTGAATGATATGATTGTTTGTTCATGATGAGTTATCCTCTCTCCAGTGGGATAATGACTGTTATTTCTGATAATAATCGAGTGTGATGTATGAAATCAGGTTACCAAGCAGTTTAGGTAACATAGAATGATTATCTCTTATATTTATCATGATTTTGTATCATTTATCAAGTATATATGACATATATCCTCAAATAACTGAATGTTTATCTGTTTGAGAGTGTTTTTAGATGATATAGACGTGTTCCTAAAAAATAGGGGGCGTGCCTTATCTGTATTGGCAGCCTAATCAGGCTTCCGGCGGAAGCTGGGGGTACCGCCCGGTAGCCTGGCTCCGGTACCCCCTCCGGTAACCCCTATCACGGGAGCTACTCTGGAAGCTCTACTGGATGTCTGGTAATGGTTATAGGTTATCCTCAAGGGGATGCCTTGAGACCCTTAGCCATGTGTTCCCGTGCTGCAGCGTACATGGTAACCCCTAGGGCTACCGTAGGCCTCCGGAAACCTGACAAATTACTCATTCTCTTCATGGACCTGGACCTTAATCCTCTAGTGGGCCTAAATCTAACCCATGCGAGATTTTGGGCACAACAGTAAGATAGACAGAAAAAGCACCAGTGGAAGTTGTCAATTTCTGGGTGACAGACTTGTTTCCTGGTACAGCAAGAAACAGAAGTCAATATCTACATCTACAGCTGAAGCAGAGTATATTGCTGCTGGTAGCTGCTGTGCACAGATTTTATGGATGAAGAATCAACTGCTGGATTATGGATTAAGGTATACCAAGATACCTATTTACTGTGATAATCAAAGTGCTATTGCAATGACAGGTAATCCAGTACAACATTCAATGACAAAGCACATCAGCATAAGGTATCACTTCATCAGAGAGCATGTAGAGGAAGGCAACATTGAGCTTCACTTTGTGTCTACAGAACAACAACTTGCAGATATCTTCACCAAGCCATTGAGTGAAGCTACATTTACAAGACTGGTCAATGAACTAGGAATGGTCTCTAGTTTTGACTAGAGATGTTGGTTAGACTCAAAAACTTATTGCTCATGTTTTCTGTAAATTGTTAAGTGCTATGTGAACCTTAGTATTAAACTCTGTTATGCATGCTTATGTTTAAACCTTGTTAAACTCTGTCAGCATGTCTGTCTGTTAAACACTGTTAATATGTTGGATACACTCAGCGAATTCAGAATTGATTATTATCTGAATGAAAACACCAATGAAGAAAAATGTATGAAGCATGATTCTCAGTAAATAAATCATGATTCTTTCTGAGTCACTGGAATCTAATCAGATTTTGTGCAGTAAATCAACACAGCATGATACTGTTTCATATTTATAGCATCTCTTAGTTTATTCAGTCCTAAACTCTGAGTCTATGAATATTGTGTGCATTGCCTCTCATAAATAATTTTGGTTATTGATGAACTCTAAACTCTGATAAGTGACATTCTGTTTCCAAAGGTATGGTTCTTGATGATTCCTTGTTTGTACTTGTGAAAATCATAAAACTTGAGATGGGTCATTGATTAGTTTGGTGAGTTCAGAATCATGTCTACACCCTGTGAGAGTTTGAGTCAAATCAGTGATTGATACATTTTCTATCAATCAGTATTTATTGTTGTGTGATATTCATCAGGAAGTATGTTTCTCTAGATCTTGTATTAAACCATTTTGAGATTACATGATATGTGTGTGCATGAAAATGATAAAGGCAATAGGATTCACCATTTCTTCAAACACTGTTCAAAATTCTTTTGAACTTTGTTCAAACACTGTATATACACTGTTCATAATTTCAATCCTTAGTAAACCCCTTTGAGCCTTATTAACTGCTCATTTTTCTTATACTCTGAAGTGTTAAGAGCAGTTATATTTTCTTCTCTCAAGCAGATGAGTGTTTCTCAAGAAAAGAAAAGTTTACTCAGTATATATGCTAAATAAAAAAAAAAAAAGGCATATATACTGATCTTGTACAAATATGTACTAACATTGTGACTGAACACTTTGTTCTATTAAAATGTTCAGCTTGAAGTCACTCATGAATAAAACATCTCTTTTCATCTGGTTGATCTTACTCTATTTAAACCCTGAATAAAGTCCTTTTGATTTGTGAATACATGTATTCAAAGTAGTGTAGAATTGGTGGACATTCAAGCATATGGTAGATTCTGCTATTTCTGATTGAATGTGAGTATAAACACTTCACCTAAACACTTGTGTGTTTGAGAGTTTGTGAGATTATCCAGATCATGACTGTTATTCACTGAATGATGCTCTGATTTCTATCTCTTGATCTTCTTGTCTTCAAAGACTGTGTGCTTACTTGGATAATCATGGACATCAAAGGGAATAGAAGTTTTCAGATTTCTGTATTACAGTAACTACAGAGTTTAGCATTCATCAAACAATCAGTGTTTACTATGAGAGTTTGTGCATTCAGTGTTTATTGATTCTTGTTATGGATTTTATGAAATATTAGATGCTCTAAAAATTGATTTTAGTAAACTCTGCTTCACACACACTGATATTCACAACTGTGCAATTTTTTGAAAGGGTTTTAGTGATAAAGTTGGAAAATTGATAAACACTGTTGAGTTGTGTTAAGTACTCTAAGGTACAGTTTCATTTAGGTGATTTGACTATTTTGGAGTAATTGAGGTAGTTGACAACTGTTAAATAGTGTAAGTGTCGTGATTATAGGAATGACAGCGGTAATTATTAAGTGATCCATTGGTTGTTTGACACGTGTCCCATGATAGTGTCCCACTCACACATTACTCTACAACAGTTGCGCGTTTTTATTAAATAAACGATTGAGTTTTAATTTTACTCTAATCGTCTTTAGTCTCTCACTCCATATCGATTCACATTCACCCACTCACAATTACTTGCATAATCATTCACTTTCAAAATTCTCATATACTCTTCTTCACATTTTGGTAAACACTTACCGTACATCTTCTTTCTAAATCTCTTCGTATCATATCTTACTAATGGCAACTAAAGCGTTTGATGCAGCAGGGTTAGTTTTTCTTCCTAGTAACTATGTAGCACCACTGGAGACTGTAAATGCTCCAGAGGCGTTTCATATGTTCCAAAATTTCTTGAAAGACTCTGAAATAGGGAAGGCTTTAACTGCACCACCAATGTTATCTGCATCACAAATTGCTGCTTTCTGGACAAACTCTGTATATGATGATGGAGAAGAGTCTGGAACTCCTACAATTACTTTCACTCATGATGAATCAGAGTATATCATTACTCCAACTACGGTTAGGGATGCTCTGGATTTTGAGACACACACTTCTTACAGTGTTGTTGGTCATGATCGCTTGAGGACAATGTTGGAGCAAATTGGATGTGCAGGAAACTTGAATAAGATAGGGTCTTTGAGACGGCCAAGTTTGAGAAAGGAATGGAGTTTCTTCTTTGATTGCATCACAAGAGCTTTTGGAAAGAAGACAACAAACTGGGATGCACTTCCTCTTGACACTCTCCAAATTGGTCATGCTCTATTATATGGAGGTAATTTTGATTTTGGTAGACTAGTGCTAATGAACTTGGGAGAACGTTTGTCTGAGACTACTACTGTCTATTTTGCTCGTTTTTGTCAATTGCTATTTACTGCCTGTGTGCCTAACATTCCAATTGATGAAGCTGATGTTATTCAGCCTTTTCAAGTTGCTAAAAGAATGTTTTCTGATTTGACAAACAAAGATGTTACTAAACAGCAAATACCAGATATGTTTATGCCTTTAGCCTTACAGAACTATGTACACCAACCACAAGACTCTCAATCACCACAACAAATACCTGAACCAATAGACACCATAAACTCTGAACCAACACCCACAACCACTGCACCTACTACATCTCATCAACCACAACCAGAAACCTTAAACTCTTCACCAATAAACTCTTCACCCATAAACTCTCCAATAATAAACTCTTCACCATTAAACACTGAACCATTAAACACTGAAACCTTAAACTCTGAGCCAGCATCTACTGAAAAATCCAAAACCAAGCCAAAAAGAAAGAAACACACTGCCCAAAACACTAAACACTCAAAGGCTAAACAGACACTACCTGGAGCTGTTTATACAAGAAGGAAGAAACAAAAGGCAAACAGACCTTCACTTTCACCACCAAGAGAGAGCTCAAGTGAAGATGAAGAGGAGATTGTAGTGCCTCCAATCAAGAAGAGGAGATTAATTCTTTCTGATTCAGATGAAGAGAATCATGTTGAAGCTCCAGAGGTGGTTTCACAGCAACCACCTACTGTTGAGGTTACAGTGAATGTTGAAATACCTGCAGAGGTTGAAATGCCTGCAGAGGATATTGTGGCTGACAAAGTTGAAATACCTGCAGAGGTTGAAATGCCTGCAGAGGATAATGTTAATGTTGAAATACCTACAGAGGATACAATGCCTGTAGAAGAGGATCACAGAGATGGTTTTTCACCAGTGCATGAGGTTATTGATTCAATTCTTGATCCTATCTCACCTGTTGATCATGTTGAAGCTCCTGGTGTAGCTGATGAGCCTGCAGTAAATGTTCCTGAAGCTGCAGCATCACACACAGAGTTGGTATCTACTGCTTCTCCTATTGCAGACAAAGGTGATGAAGTTGATCAGGCAACTAAGATAATTTCTGAATCCATACCTGTTGAAGCTGCAAAGGTAAACTCTGTTGCAGAGCCTGTGCAACATGAGGTGACTGTTGTGCCCAAAATATCCATGGGCTAGATTTAGGCCCATTAGGCTTAAGGATCCAATCCGTATGAGTAATATGGGTTATGATTGAGGTCCCTTAAGTTAAATGGGGCTAAATAGCATGTGAAATGGATCTAAACAGGTTCAGGTTCCCGAAGAGACAGGTTCCCGAAAGACAGCTTCCTGTAGACAGCTTCCCGAGAAACAGGTTCCTGCAGACAGGTTCCTGAGAGACAGCTTCCTGTACGAGAACAGATTTATTCCAGCAGAATTCTAGTATGATTAAGCCTCCTATTCTTTAGGAGCAAGTCATGAACATCAACTCCTTATTGGAATGTATTCCTTGGGCGCAGATGATCCTTGAATACATCTAATAGGACGAGAACTTGTAAACATACTCCTAGTCGGACTAGAACTTGAGTTCTATTCGACTTAGGTCGCCTATTCGTGGCTGAAATCTGGAGAAAAGGAGTTCCCCACGAATTAGGAACCTAGTTTATTGCCGCCTAACCAGACTTCTAGTCTAAAAAGAACTACGTGAACTTGATCCCTATATAAGCAAGGGTACGTAGGCACCTTGAGAACATGTTTTTACAAGCCTCGCAATACACCTACGAGATTCTTGAGAACACACGACACAAGCCTCAAGGGAACTCGGGAGATTCTTGTAAACGCTCTCGAGCTCAGTTCAACCCCCACAAAAAACCTCCATTCTCCATAGATTAGTTGATCGTTAGCCTTTATAACTCACCATAAACCTCTCAAAAGTTGTTACGAAATCCACTCATCAACATTGGCGCTAGAAGGAGGGCAGAGTTATCATCTTAAGAGTGGAAAGATGGCAGGCAGTTCTAATAGCGAAGCAACACAATCTGTAGAGAAAGATCAAACCCCAAAAACGAAGAAGATTAATCATGCTGACATCCTAGAGCATCTAAAGTCGATTGAAAAGAGGCTTACAACCCTCGAACAAATAACACCAAAGAAGAAGAAGAAGTCGAAGTTAGCAACTGGTAAGAAGGGTAAAAAAGCTAAGATTAATCCCAAGCAGTTAGGCGTCGATGAAGAAGAACGTGAAGAAAAGGCTGAGGAAAAGATCGAAGATCCAAAGAAAGATATTGAAGGTGAAGAAGATGGTGAACCGAAGGATAAACAACCTCCTGTTAAGGAACCTTCCATCGAGATAATTAAAGATGATTCAAGTTCAGTCGAGATCGCGAACGATTCGTGTATAGCAGATTCACAGGAAGCCGATGATAAAGATAAGGAAGCAAAGGACGGTGGAGCTGGTGATTTGAATGTTGAAGACATCAAGAAGATTCTAGTGAAACTCAAGGAAGAAAAGCAGTCAATAACAGGTGCGATGACCTCATCTCCATTCACCAAGAAGGTTAGAAAATCCCCGTTACCTAAATCCTATCGTATGTCAAACGAGTTTAAATTTGATGGCACTACGGATCCTGTGGAGTATCTGGGTCGTTTCAATACCGAGATGGATGTTTATCAAGTTAAGGAGCCAACAAGGTGTAGATTATTGGCTGCAACCCTTTATGGTGGAGCTCATCAGTGGTTTAAGAGGTTACCATCAGATTCTATAAATTCCTGGGAGAATATGGGGAAACTCTTCGTTACTCAGTTTAGAGCTTCCATCACTTTTGCACCCCCAACCAATACTTTGGCCAACATCAAGCAGAGAGCAGACGAGACCTTGACAGAGTACCTCAAACGTTTTAATGCAGAGGTTCCCAGAGTTAAGAAAGCTCCTGACGAGGTCATTATGCGCTTCCTGATTGCTGGAGTCAGAGCTGGTTCAGACTTCTGGAAGGAGCTACAAGTACGAGAACCTGGTACTCTAGCTGAGTTCTACAAACAAGCTGAACTATATAAATGCGTGGAAGAATCCTTATTGAAGTTGAGAGAAATAGAAGATCTTAGAAATGAAGCTAGTCACAAAGAAAGCAAGCGAGAGAGGTCTCCAAGCCCGCAAGCATATGTTATTGGGGATCGAGCTTCCTCCAAAAGAAGTAAAGCAAATTTGAAGACAAAGTGCGATAATTATACCTCTTTGGTTGCTCCAGTGGACCACATCTTCACGATTTATGGGAAAGAAGGAATATTTGTGAAGCCTGCACCATTACCTGTAGGAGCAAGGAAAGATCTGAAGAAATATTGTGATTTCCATGAGGATAATTGCCATGATACTTCCGAATGTAGAGCACTGAAAGACCAAATTGAGGAATTGATTAAAGTTGGGAAGCTCGCGGAATGGATAGCTCGAGGTGACCAGTAGTTGAAATTTTGAGAGCTTCCTTAAAGTATAGTTGAGAGACCTTTATTTATATATGTATTTCCTTCTTAGAACTGGGGGGTAGTGCATGTATACCTTCCTAGCAAGTAAACCTATTTCTTTCGAGTAGTTTTCAACGAAATTATGAGTAGTTCTTTTCCTTGTATTACGTCATACATGAGCTTATATTTAGCTTGTAAAACAAGGAACATACCTCATTCAATTCAGTGACCTGCGAGAAATACCTCACAAGTAATCTCTTTAAGTATCTTTTGTTTCTTACAAGGAGTTAGCTCGCGTAAGCTTAGAGGTACTGTATTGGGATATTTGTATAGAGGTTCATTCTCAGCATGTTTCGTAAGAAGATAAAGAAGAAAGGAGAAGACATGTTAAAGCTACAAGCAAGAATGATGTGAAGAGGTTATAGTATTTATTCGAGCATTAAAGAAAATTCAACATAGTTGAAGATTTTGATGAAGAGTATCTACAAGAATATGATATGAGCATCTTGAAGAAAACACACAGTACTCAACTTCATGGATGAATATTCAACGACTTATTAGAAATTGTCGAAGAATTGTGAAGCTTCTTGGAATTAGTTCTTCATCAAAGACAAGCTTCCCTGAAGAACTAGGGGGTAGTACAATTACAATTACTGTAGCACATGGTACTTTGAAAGTTTTGAGAATTCAGACCAGGAACCTCACCACCAGGTCCAGGAAGCTTGCGATTTGATTAAGGAACCTCACGGCTAGGATGCAATTTGGAAACCTCATAGCTCATATTTGGTTCAGGAACCTTGATGATTGATTTGGTTTAGTATCTTGAAGAGCAGCATGTTTGCATCATGAACACGTCAATGAGTTTTCAAATCTTAACGAAGGCTTCCACTTCACATCTAATCAGTCTATAGAAAGATCTAGGTGATACCTCTTATTTTATGCTCACATATTCATAGAAAACCTCCCAGGTGCGCACAACAAACTCTTACTATACATAAAACATGCTTAAACATTTATGCTATTGTGATCTTATGTGCGATAGAGTTATGATTATGTCTTGATTATGCTTCTAGATGTTAGAATGCACATGTACCTAACATATTGTAGGTTCCTTGATATTTACCTGCACCTCGTAGGTTCCTTGACATTTACCTGTAGCTTACAGGTTCCGTGTATTTACCATTAGTTAACAGGTTTTGTGTTACTCACCTGAAGCTCATAGGTAACAGCCTCCCGGTCTAGTTGCATTTATATGTGTCTAGTAGATTCCTTGTTATTTTCCTGTAACTGACATCTTGCAGGTTCATTCATATATACCTAAAGCTTGTATGTAACAGCTTCCAAGTGCATTGACATTTGTTAGAAGCCAATTGTTGATAGTTTTTGATTAGCAGCTTCCTACATGAAGTTCCCAGCCATCCGATACTTGAATAGAAGAAAGTGTACTTACAGCAAGAGCTCCATGCCTTTAGAATGATTCAATAGGTTCCCCAAGAATTTTCATGTATTCACTAGGTGCCCTTATGGATTCTCTATATGCCCGTATAGGTTCACTTAGAGCCCAAAAGGATTCACTTGGTGCTTCATGCAGCTACGCACATTTGTTTGGTATCTTAATGGATTCTCTTTGTACCCTTTTAGGGATTCATTTGGTGCCCAATTGGTTACGGTTTATGTCCTAAGCAGAGGTTCACATAAACAACCAGTTGGATTCACCTTATGCCCTTATAAGGATTTGCATAGAGCCCAGAAAGATTCACTTTGAAAAGCCCTGTCAGCCGCAGGCACTCGATAGCCAGAAAAGATTTGCAAGCATGAAAGATTCACTTCGAAAAGCCCTATGAATCGTAGGCACACATTCAAAGTCCCATAAGCATGTGGGCACCTAGTTAAGGGTTTTGGAAACCTAAGCATGGGTAACCTAACCTAGAGTTTGCTTGTACTTGAAAAGCCTTCAAAGGGATTCACCTTGTGCCCATACGGATTCACTTGGTGCCCCTAGCATTTGAAGGGATTCACCTTGTGCCCTTACGGATTCACTTGGTGCCCCTAGAGTTTGAAATGATTCATCATGTGCCCTATAGATTCTCTTTGTGCCCTCTACAGATTCACTTAGAGCCTATAAGGATTCACTTGGTGCCATAAAGGAATTCACTTAGTGCCCAACCGGATTCTCTTCGTGCTCTTGCCATGATTCACCTAGAGCCCGGATGGATTCACTTTGTGCTCCCTAAAGCCAAAGGATTCATTTGACGCCCAGTCGAATTCTTTAAGTACCCTTCTCAGGATTCACTTAAAGCTCAACTGGATTCGTCTTATGCCCTGTCAAGGATTCACTTAGAGCCCAATTGAATTCTCTAAGTGCCCTTCCCAGGATTCACCTAGAGCTCAATTGGATTCGCCTTGTGCCCTCATCAAAGCGATACAAAGATGAATACTCTCATTTTATAAAGCTTGAAGCAAGTACCATACTACTAACAGGTTTTTGATAAAGCAGCTTGCAGCATCCTTGATGATCATCAGAAGCTTCCAGTTAATAGCTTCCGGCTTCTAGTTTTCAACCCATAGTTTATAAGCTACAGCTTCCAGTCAATAGCCGAAACAAGCAGCTTTCAGTCAACCGCTTCAACAAGCTATAGGAGGTTCATGCGTCATGACGGCTCGGGGGGTAGCTCAATTCCCCTATGTCTTACTTTTGTGAGCTTACACACAGAAGAGCTTCCATCTTCCAGGTTCAGTAACGGAACCTCAATACAAACAAGCACGATGAAGCATAGATAAGTTCTTTATATCCTTAACTATCATGCACATTTCCTGTTAATGAGAGCTTATATTCTGTCATGCTTAGATACATGTAGCTTTTAATGCGTATATTGCATGATCTTTAGAAATGAAATTTATGTGAACTTGTACTTAGGATGTTGTCATGCCCTATAGGTTTGCAGTTTACGTAACATATATGCTTAATTTATGATCTCGAACGTGTTAGTTGAATCAGTCAAGTAGATAATTGATATGCCACTTGAGAAGATAGCAACATATATAACGTAAATAATCATTCATACATGCATACATGCATCACTTGTATGTGAGCTCTTCAGCTCGTATTACTAACCTATTTTTTTAGTTTTCTTGGTGTTGTACCCAAAATCACCATGGGCTAGATTTAAGACCTATTAAGTCGTAGGTTCCAATCAACAAGTATTGTATGAGCGAGGAGATAGATCTAGTACGAGATATGAAGAACTAACGTGGAGAAATGAGCATTAGTTGAGAAGACAGTCAAGAGATTATGAGTATCAAGACGTTCCTGATGAACCAGTAGCTGAGCAGATTACGAATGAACCAGTTTCCTCCCCGCAGAAGAGCCCGAATTAGCCTAGCAACAGCAATGAGAACAACAAGAAGTACATGGGAACTACAGAAACGCTCCCGAGACTAACAAATTTGTTATTTGTGCAGGTACAGTTTCCTGTAGAGAGGTTCCTGAGAACCAGATTTCGAGACATAGGTTCCTGAGCACCAGGTTCCTGAGCATAGATAGCAGAAAGATCTAGAAGCCAGCCAGATAGATGCCGACTTATTATTGGAGAGTACTCCTAGGACGCAGCTGATCCTAGATTACCTCTAATAGACAGCATGCACAAGACAGTCAGATGAAAAGCAGCTTATCAGATAAAGCAACCTCTCGAGCAATTAAGTTATGATTTTCAAGGTTAACCTCGTGCCCTTTTAAGGATTCATTTAGTGCCCTATTGGATTCGTTTTGTGCCCTCAGCATAGGTTCACATAACGCCAAATTAGGTTCACTTTATGCCCTTATTTGGATTCACATGGTTCCCTTGACAATCTTAAGATTCACCTTATCCCTTTTAAGGATTCATCTAGTGCCCTATTGGATTCGTTTTGTGCCCTCAGCATAGGTTCACATAACGCCCAATTAGGTTCACTTTATGCCCTTATTTGGATTCACTTGGTTCCCTTAACAATCTTGAGGTTCACTCAGTGCCCAATTAGATTCGCTTTGTGCCCTTGTTAAAGGATTCACTCAGCGCCTAATTGGATTCATTTTGTGCCCTTGTCACGATTCAAACAAGAAGACAAAGACCCGCATGGTTCCCTCAGAAGAAACATGGGAGCACTGAAGGGATTGGACCTTAAAATATCAAGCTATTTAGGTTCCTCTTGCATCCTATGACTTCGAGGAACCGGGGGGTACTTGTTGTGCCCAAAATATCCATGGGCTAGATTTAGGCCCATTAGGCTTAAGGATCCAATCCGTATGAGTAATATGGGTTATGATTGAGGTCCCTTAAGTTAAATGGGGCTAAATAGCATGTGAAATGGATCTAAACAGGTTCAGGTTCCCGAAGAGACAGGTTCCCGAAAGACAGCTTCCTGTAGACAGCTTCCCGAGAAACAGGTTCCTGCAGACAGGTTCCTGAGAGACAGCTTCCTGTACGAGAACAGATTTATTCCAGCAGAATTCTAGTATGATTAAGCCTCCTATTCTTTAGGAGCAAGTCATGAACATCAACTCCTTATTGGAATGTATTCCTTGGGCGCAGATGATCCTTGAATACATCTAATAGGACGAGAACTTGTAAACATACTCCTAGTCGGACTAGAACTTGAGTTCTATTCGACTTAGGTCGCCTATTCGTGGCTGAAATCTGGAGAAAAGGAGTTCCCCACGAATTAGGAACCTAGTTTATTGCCGCCTAACCAGACTTCTAGTCTAAAAAGAACTACGTGAACTTGATCCCTATATAAGCAAGGGTACGTAGGCACCTTGAGAACATGTTTTTACAAGCCTCGCAATACACCTACGAGATTCTTGAGAACACACGACACAAGCCTCAAGGGAACTCGCGAGATTCTTGTAAACGCTCTCGAGCTCAGTTCAACCCCCACAAAAAACCTCCATTCTCCATAGATTAGTTGATCGTTAGCCTTTATAACTCACCATAAACCTCTCAAAAGTTGTTACGAAATCCACTCATCAACAGTGACTATTGAAAAGGTTACAGAAGTTGTTGAAGAAACTGTGACTGACACTGCTCAGCACAGTGGTTCTTTAAAAGGTGATCAAGCTAAAGATGCAAGTGCTGAAGATGAATCTGACAGTAGTGCAAACTCTGATTCTTTTGTGAGTGCACCAGCACAGACAGATAATAAGCATACACCTTTTGATCAGCCTTGTCCATCTCATGCAGTTGAAGTAGAGCATCTTGCTAAATCTGCTGAAAATTGGTATAAACACGATTGTATTTTTCCAAAAGGGAGATCAGCTGAGTTTGTGAAGCAAACTGCAAAGCAAATTTCAAATCCAGAGCTCTTATCCTGTTTAAAGGCAACTGTGGTACAAGTAAAGACTCTGGAAGGCAATTTTGCTGAAACAAAACAAGAGATTATTTCTTTAAAGACTGAGATACAGTCAAGAGAATTGAAGATGGAAAGAGAGTCCAAAATAAAAGCTGTCCAGCTGTCTAAAGTTCAAGACACTCTCTTTGCCAGGCTAGGAAAAGTTGAAGAAAATCAAACTGCTTTATTTTCTAAGGTGGATTCCTTTGCTAACTCATTGGAGCTCATTACATCAGTACTCATTCCTGATGATGTCAAAAAGGGGGAGAGAGTTGCTAAGTCTAAATGCAAAGTTTCTCAAACTCTGACTCAAAAGGATGATGCTGGAGATGGAGGGGCAAGTGATAAGAATAAGATCTTAAACTCTGAAAGGCAAACTCTGAGATCTGGCAAATCTGTTAAATCACAGTCTGTTGGAATAAACACTGAAACTCAAGGTACTTCAAAGACCAAGAGTTTGGAATTAATATCAAATCCAAAGACTGATGAGGAATTAGCTGTTAAGCTTTTCGTGGAAGAGAATGCAGAGGGAGTTACTTTAGAAGATGCTAAAGCTGAAGAGAAGAGTTTACAAGAAAAGCATTTGAAAGCTCTAAAGTCTGAAAAAGCAAAGAAGAATGTGAAAGTTGCTAAAGCTGCAAAGCCTGTTCTTAAAGGCATTGAAATCAAAGAGAAATTAACTGGCATTGAAGGAGAAGAAAAAGAAGAAGAAGATAAAGAAAAGTTGATCAGAAAGTCTTCTCTTGATGCTAAATTGAAGTTAAAAGGGGTAATGAATGAGGAGAACAAAGGCAAAATGATTGTTACAACCTCTGTTGCCACACAAGTTGTACAACCACAAAGTAAACCCTTACCTGGTTTTTCAAGGGCAAAGATTCCAGTGCAAGAAGAAGCAGGAGTGACTGGTGGATATCAACATAATGCTGCATGTTCAGGAAAGCCACCAGGCAGAAATACTTCTGGATTAGGTTCAACAAGAGATTTGAGATTTAGTAACAGTCCAAGAGATCCCTCTGCACTTGTATCTCTTGGTTCTGGGTATTAATCAAGAAAATCTAGACAAGTTGGAGTCAGTTCAGCTAGTTCGTCAAAGAAGCTTAGACATTCACTTTCTGTTATACTTTATGGCAGATGGGTCAGTGTATAGAGTGAATGAAGAAGCAATCAAGCTAAAATTATTTGAGGAACTTCAGTATGTCTTACATATCTTCAGAGTCAGAAATCGACAAACACAGCTTATTGCTAATTCTATAAGGAGGTATATGCAGAATGCTAAAGTTGTTACAGGAACAAAGTCTGCTGAAAAGTATGTTCCTAAGTACAGAGATTGGAATGGCAATCTGATAGAGATGAAGAAAGGGACTACAAATCTGAAAACAGATCTTGGAATTACTGTTCTGGATTTCAATGTAAAATCTGAAGAGGTGAAATACATCAGGTTGGGAAATGAGATGAGAAGAAACAAGATCTATGATCTCAGAGCTGCTATTTTTCAAACTGGTGAGAATGATCCAGATTTGAAAGAGATCAAGGAAGCTATGGAGATTGAACTTGAACATGCTGAGAGAAGGTTGTTGATTGATTATCTTAGAACAGCTCCTGATCTTGAGGAAGTTAGGTAGACAAGAGTTGTAAGTTTGTTAAGTAAAAGTTTAAACTCTGTTTGTATGTTAAACACTGTAAAACTTTGTATTTGTTTTGACATCATCATTTACTGTAAACTTGTACATTCTTGCTAATGGACAAGTTGGGGGAGATTGTTAGAAATGATTGATGAGAACAGTGTTTGGAAGCTATAGTGACAAAACAGAGTTTAGCTGGAAGCAGTCAGAGTTTAGTTAAACACTGACTGGAAGCGCAACAGAGGTTGTTAAACTCTGTAGCGGTATTGTCTGAAGAGTCAACAGTGTTTAAAGGTTGATGCAAGATAAATATGGAAGCAATATCTTTGAAGATTGGAAAGTTGTCAAAGAGATTGAGTTGACTTGGAAGACTGGAGCAATCGTGATTGATATCAATTGTATAGCTTGATTATAGGAGAATCAGTTACTGATTGTACGAAGCTGTATGTTCTATAAATACAGTTAGGTTAACCCTAGAAGGGTAGTCGAACATTGAGAAATTCATTGATTATAACCTAAGCAGCTCTCTGTGATATTTACATCACTGAGAGAGGAATTGTTAATTCCAAACAGTTTTTAATTGTTAAACAGTGTGTTCTTGTTAAGTTACTCATACAGTATTTGATTGCTTTTTGTGTATTCGACCTAACATAAATACAAGCAATATTGTATAATTTATTTTTACACATGACCAATTTAAATATGGGATGTGACCAACTCGATTAAATTGAACCAATCCATCATTTTTCTTTAATGATTAAAACAATGAAAAAGTTATACATTCGTTGTTTCATTATATTGTGTGGGATTAAATTAATATTCTAACTACACAAATTCTTATGCTATTACTAATTAATTAATCATGCATGTATGTTATGAGACGAGCATCGGCGTTTAAGAACGTTAATTAGTTATATTTAATATTTTATAAATTTTTATTATGAAAGTTATGTTGACATTGTAATTTGGTATGAAAAAAGTGAGAGACCTTTATGGAGTTGATGAAGTTGATAATATGTTAGAGGATCTTCATTTTGTTTGCATAATTAATTTTAAACGACTTAGTGTTTATTGAGATTCTAATTATTTTTAAATTCATTTTATTGGAGATAGAAAATAATTACATGTACATATTTATTATAAGATTTAATATAAAATTATTATAATATGTGAGTACCATTCTGAACATGTGTCCATGAATTTAAATTTAATATTGCATACGAAAAAGTTCTTATAAATGCTCAAAAAAATTAATCAAATGAATCAATACAGGTGTCGGATCACTCCAAGAAATATGAAACATGACTTACAAAATATATTTGAATTTTGTTTTTGTTTGTCATGCAACCAAATTTATCGATAAGTAAAGTCAATCACACCTCTTATCATATTTACATTTTACTTCTTTTTTCATCATACAAACAAATTTATCAACAAACTAAGCAATCACATCTCTCATAATGCCATTGACAACAAAAATGATACAAAATTGTTAATTTTACTTATCCGTTGTTGAAATTTACAAATGTTTGTCAATATTGACTTTCAAAAGTATTATTTATGCAACAAAATAGGTGTCGTCAATATCCTCGAAAATATCATTATTATTACTTAAGAGTTTAAGTGAAACATGTTTTCTTTCTGCTAATTCTTTTCTCTATAATTCTTTAACATTCAAATTTAGTTACATTTTGCATAAGTTTCAATTCATCATTGTTAGAATATAATATAAGATCCATATAAGGCCTCCCTCTAATACGTTAAGGTTTTAGATGAGTTGGTTACTTAACATGGTATCAGAGCTCAGGCACGCAGAGGTCTCAGGTTCGACTCTCTGCGACCCCCAATATTCTCAATATTTAATATGGACACGAAGGCAAGTTATGCTCCAAAGATGAGCGCCCGTGATCCACTCTTCGACCCAAAAATGGGCTTTCGAGTGAGGGGGAGTGTTAGAATATAATATAAGATCCATATAAGGCCTCCCTCTAATACCTTAAGGTTTTAGATGAGTTGGTTACTTAACAATCATATCAACTTTCAAATAATAAAACTCAACGAACAATAATGTTATATAAACAATTTTAAAAAATATTTTAATGCCGCGCGTAGCGCGGCTTTGTTACCTAGTTACTTTAATATTACAAGTTAAAACTTCTTAAATTCAGTAGTTCTCATGTTTTTCTTAATTTATCAACCCAATTTGTGGGTAAGGTTATTGTAAACATAAATTTGAGAGGGGTCCGGATCCTCTGTCCCCTTCTTCCGTGTTCCCCTTGTGTCCCCTGCTCTTTTTAGTACAAAAAGAGTGCCCCTGCGGGACCCATTTTAATAAATAATAAAATTGGGCTCCACAAGAACATTTTTTTTGTATTAAAAATAACAGGGGACACAAAGAAGACACGGAGGAAGGGGACAGAGGATCCCAGCTCATCTGAGAGAGCTTTGTATAGTTGCTATATATTCATGACAGCTAATAAGGTTGCAAATTGTAAATCACCTGAACTAATCAACTCCTATTTAAGGCTTGCTAGCTAATGATTCCATATTAGTGAAGAACTTTTAGTGGGTAGGTGGGCCGGATCCACAAACTAAAATAAAAGAATGGTCAACAACTGATAAGTACAAGTTATTGTTGTAGATGCATGAACGTACACTATATATTGCCCCATCCACTACAAATATCTTGTGTTCCTTGCCCCCCATGCTGGTTTTATATACTTGCATTTATTTCCCTTCTAGTTGGATTAATCATTAGTTCGTTAATTTTGATTAATATATGCGTTCCATTAATATAAAGCACATTTGCTTTCTATTTTTTATATAATAATAATTCCCATCCACCAAATAAATAAAGCCAAAACCACTTATATTTACTTGGCCGTGAATAATTTTTATATATATTCTGTCATCTTTTTTATGTTTACAGTTTCATAAATTCGTATTATATGAAGAACATAGTATCGCGCCAACAATTTTTATGAAGAACTGTGTAAACAATTGTTTAGTACCGCGCCAATGTTCAAGTATATACTTTATTTCTGTCCGAACGGAAAAATGTAAATATAAATGCAAACCGAAATTTTCTTGTAACCAAATGTTATCTTCTTCTTATACAAATCATCATTTTCTTACCCCCCTATCTTTTATCTTTCGTTCTTATCAAGAACAGAAGAAAAAGGTTACATACATTATTCTACAAAAATTCTCCCACCATTGTTAAATTATTTTTTATAATCTAATAATAATTTATGTGTTTACAAATAAAAGACAATTATATTTAATGCTTATTCTATTTAAACTAATTAAGTAATCTAAAATAAAGATTCCAATAAAATCTTATTCGGTATGGGCTTTGTAATGTGTAATACCCAATAGTAATCTGATTAGGATTAATGGGGTCTAATTAGAGTACTATATAAAGAACACAATAGGGTCTTGGTCCCCAAGCCTATTCACAATCTCTACTCCTCTATTCTCATCAATTAGAGCGAGATACGGCTAGAGGCGAATCAAGTCTGTGAAAGATCAAGTCCCAAATCTGTATACATATTCTACCATCATGGAATCAGATACGCTTTCACGCTACAATTTTATCATGTAACCTTGATAATATCGCATAAGATGATCCGTGATTATTTATTTAGATCTAACAACTATATCTAAATTCCAACTTCCGACAGGAGACACTATATCTAAACCATTTTGTTGAGTCATACATGTTTCAAGATGATGATAACAAATACCACAAGGCAGAAAATGAATCAAGGAACCGAAGCTGATAATCCAATCAGGAATCCAGTTGTATTGCAGATAAACAAAGGCTACATCTTGTGAATGAAACACTGCAAACAGTTAGGGTTTAATCTATGTAACAAGCCACGGCATGCTACAATCAGATATCCGTAATCAAAAGAGGGATTTGCCATAACCATGCAAGTATATTCGAGAAGTCAATAAAAGATGAGTTCGAGAAGTCATTCGAGAACTCTACCAAAAAGGGTTTATTCGAGAAGTCCCAGTTCGAGAAGTCAGAGTGTTATATTCGAGAAGTTCTAGTTCGAGAAGTTCAGACTGTTCTATTCGAGAAGTATGCAACAACTCTAATCGAGAAGTCTATTCAAGGAACTATTCGAGAAGTCATTCGAGAACTCTGAGGAACTATTCGAGAAGTCATCATTCGAGAACTCAAGTTACATCTGTTCGAGAACTCAACCCTGTGTTAATAAAACAGAGTTCTCTAAAGGAAACATATCGAATGAAGACCAAACCCAGAATTACTTTGCAACCCGTGACTTATAGACATCGATCAATTACACAGAGGATGTTACGAGTAGGGAGTCAAATTGTAAATATTCGAAGGCTCAAACTCTTCCAAGTGAAAGGTGAAATCAGTCACTGTTTATTCGACTTCAAGGGCAACAATAAGAGTGAAAGCAACCACCAACATGATTACACATCTACTGAAAGACTCAAAGGATATTTCGACAAATGCATAAAAATCAGCCGTTCTGTCTGGGAAGTTCTAGCACAACTCAATAAGCAGAAAGGCTTATTGACTCTAAAAAAGGATTAACCCTTTTGATAAAGCTACTTTTAGAGACAAAGATCCAAAAGCAAAATGACCTTGTGCAGAAAGCATCACGTGGGCTTGGAAGCTAAGTCACCTCAAGAACTTAGTCACTTTTGAAGAAAGAAACATACACTGTCTCAAAGCCTACTGGGATTGTCCAAATCAAGAAGAGAAGACTTTCAAGATAATTCCAGAAATGGAAATCACTTTGAGTATGTGTGTGTGACAAGTTATATAAAAAATGTACCATTACATTTTATGTAACTTACTTGTCTTCATATAGTTTTAATAAGCTGTATGAGCAGTTTAGTTTTAATAGAGAAGAAAACACTGATCACAAGGCTGATAGCTTTAGGTTTTCTTGTAAACACTAAAACTTTGTAACCGTAGCTGTGTATTATTACGCAGAGAATTATCTTCAAATACAACCATCAGGTGGATCAAGCTGATAAGCCAACCCACCTGAGATTTTTTATATCGTGTGTTGTATATGCTTTAGATATTCTATTTATCTTATTTTGTTTACGTTCTTATAACAATCTATCAAGACCTCATCAATTAGAAAGAATTTAGTTGAGATTGTATTCAACCCCCCCCTCTACAATCTCGTGGTTACAACTAGGACATATCAATTGGTATCAGAGCAAGCTTCTAACATACAAGAAGTTTAAAGATCACCACCATGGGATTCAAGGATACAGGAGTAAAAATACCAATCCTCGACAAAGATAATTACTTTCACTGGAAAGTAAAGATGTACCTACATCACTCATCCATCGATGAAGGCTATGTAAATTGCATAGAGAGAGGTCCTCATATCCCTATGAAGGCCAACACTGCAGTTGGAGAAGCAGCTGGATCTGGAGCTGCAGGAAGGCCAATTCCCAAACTGCCAGCAGAATTCACAGATGGAGACAAAGAAGAAGTCCAGAAGGACAAAAAGGACATGAATATATTGTTCAATGGCATTGATCAGGACATGTTTGATAGTGTAATCAACTACACCACTGCCAAGCAAGTCTGGGACACTGTTCGGACACTCTGTGAAGGAACTGAGCAAGTCAGAGAGAATAAGAAACAACTTCTCATACAACAGTATGAACATTTTCACTGTAATACAGGTGAAGGCTTAACTGACATATTTAGCAGGTTTCAAAAACTGTTAAATGGGTTAAAGTTGTATGGAAGAATTTATGAAACCAAAGACTCCAACCTAAAATTTCTAAGGTCTTTACCTAAAGAATGGAAGCCAGTGACAGTCTCATTGAGAAATTCTCAAGACTACAAAGACTATGCACTTGAGAGACTATATGGAATTCTAAAGACCTATGAGCTCGAGCTTCAACAAGATGAAGAAGTTGAGAAGAGCCAGAAGAAAGTTGGAAATGTAGCTTTGGTGGCCAATATTCCAACCTATCAAGATGGAGAGAAGATGAAGGATGTTGAAACCACACCAAGTCAGAGAACTTGTGAAGGTGGAGCTGGAACTAACAAAGGCAAAAACAAGATGATTGAAGAACTTGATGCACTGAGTGAGGATGAATCTGAAGATCTAGATGAATACTTGGCATTTCTATAAAAAAAGGTTTTCAAAGCTAAGATTCAAGAAGAATCCGGCAGGAGCCGGGCAATTCAAGAAAAGCCATCAACCAAACAAGGGTATGGTTGAGAGGTCAAAGATCAAGTGCTATAGCTGTGGAATTGCTGGCCACTTTGCCAATGATTGCAGAAAATCCAAAGCTGAGAATGAAAAGAAACAGTCTGGAACTGATGACTACAAGAAGAAATACTTTGATCTTCTCAAGCAAAAGGAAAGAGCATTTGTGTCTAAAGATGATGACTGGGCAGTTGGAGGAAACTCAGATACAGAAGAAGAGTTTGTCAATCTTGCACTCATGGCAAAAGAGAATGATGAAGAGGCTAGTTCAACAAGCAACCAGGTATACTCTACGAACCTAACTGAGCTTTCTAAATATGAATGTGATGATGTTGTCAATGAAATGTCAAATGAACTGTATAACATGCATGTCACATTGAAATCACTTAACAAAGAGAATAGCAAGATTAAGGATCTGAATGCTAAGTTAGGTGACAGGAATACACTGTTAGAAACTCAGTTAATTGACTTTGAGACAATGAGAAGAGACTACCAGGATGTAAAAGATAAATTGCTTGAGGCCTTAGATAGAGAAGATTGTTTAAAGGAACAATTGAAAAAGGAAAAAGATCTAATTGCTAAGTGGGGTGGATCAAAGGTTAAAACTGAAGAAATTTGTGTAAAGTTCAAGGAATTAGATCCTTCCACAAATTAGCAGAAGCAAAGTTAGATGTTGATAGAGAAAGTGCATCAGACAGTGACTCTGTGGATGATGATTGTCCAAAGGAGTTGAAACCTGTCAGTAATGCAACCCTGACTAAATTGCATAAGAAATATGGACCTGTCAACAAAAACTTTGTGTTAGGAGAGTGTAGCAAAACCAAGTCAGTTGAACAAAGCAACATAGGCAACTTGTCTACTAAGAAATCAACGGACAAGTTAGAGAAGACTGAATCCAAAACTAAGGCTAGTAAGAAGAACAGAAATGGCAAGGTAGGAATTAAAAAACACAGTAACTACACACCTGATAAATATGCTCCTCGAAAGGAATGTGCATACCGTGGAAGCATAAATCATCTGTCTGCCAACTGTAAATCTGTTAAGAAAACTTTTGTGCCTAGTATGCCTATGTCTGTGCCTGTGCCTGCCATGAATGTTATGCCTAACATGTTTGCTCAACCTGCTCATGCATCTAGTCACTATGCTAACATGTCATTCATGCGTAATCCATACTACAATGCTTATAAAATGCCTCAGTTGCCATGGATGATGAATAACATGTTTGCACAGAATATGCCAAATTGTACAACTAGCTTGAATGAATATGAGTATGTGAACCAACCTGTCTTTCAGAGTCCTACACCTAGAGTAAAGATTGATTTAACTCAATCAGAATCCTTGGGTGGTAAAGGCTTGAAAAACAGGAGAAAGGCTAACAAGGCAGGACCCAAGGAATCTTGGGTACCAAAATCAACTTGATTTGATTTTGATGTGTGCAGGGAGACAGACAGAATCTTTGGTACCTGGATAGTGGTTGTTTTAGGCATATGACTGAAGATTCTACCCTGCTCACTAAGTTTGAGGAGAGAGCTGGCCCTAGCATTACCTTTGGAGACAACAACAAAGGATATATTAGAGGATATGGCTTGATTTCACAAGGAAATGTTGTCATTGAAGAAGTAGCACTAGTTGATGGATTTAAGCATAACTTGCTAAGTATCAGTCAACTGTGTGAAAAAAATCAAAATGTGTGGTTCACATCTGAAGCTTGTGTCATTTTCAAGAAGAATGACAACAAGGTAGTGATGATAGGAAACATAAAAGGAAATGTATACATTGCTGACTTCAACTCAATGAGTACCAACTCGGCTACATGCCTCTTCAGCAAGGCAAGCATGTATGAAGGATGGCTTTGGCACAAACGTCTATCACACTTGAATTTTAAAGCCATGAATGAATTGGTCAAGAAGGATTTGGTCAGAGGTATTCCAAAATTGGAGTTTTCCAAAGATGGACTCTGTGATGCTTGCCAGAAAGGAAAACAAAGAAAGACCTCTTTCAAATCCAAGTCAATGTCCTCAATCGATCAACCCTTGCAGCTTCTGCACATGGATCTATTTGGACCAGTCAATGTATTGTCGATAAGCAACAACAGATACTGTCTTGTAATTGTTGATGATTTCTCCAAGTTCACTTGGACCTTCTTTCTTCGTTCAAAAGATGAGACAGGCGAGGCCATTATCAAACATATCAAGACAATCAACAACAATCCACACTTCAAAGTGAGAAGGATTAGAAGCGACAATGGAACTGAGTTCAAGAATTCTCTGCTAAGAAAGTTCTATGAAGAAGAAGGAATCACTAAAGAATTCTCTGCACCAAGAACACCTCAACAAAATGGTGTGGTGGAGAGAAAGAACATAACTCTCATTGAAGCAGCAAGGACTATGCTTGAAGAATCAAAACTGCCAACATATTTCTGGGCTGAAGCTGTTAATACTGCATGCTATACTCAGAACATTTCTTTGATCAATCAAGCAAAAGGCATGACACCTTACCAACTGTTCAAAGGCAAGAAGCCAACAATTAACTTTCTGCATGTATTTGGATGCAAATGCTTGGTATTGAAGAATTATGGCGAGAGCCTTGGAAAATTTGATTCAAAGGTAGATGAAGCTATATTTGTTGGATACTCTGCTGGAAAATCTTACAGAATCTACAATCTAAGACTCAACATTGTTATGGAATCCATACATGTTGTCTTTGACGACAAGAAAATATCTGGTCTTGTAGATGAAGGTTTTCATGAGTCTTTCTTATTTGAAAATGAGACAAGTGGTGGAGTAAGTGAAGATGATGATGAAGATAGGATAACGATTGGTGTAAACAACAAACATGGACCATCAAATGAAGTGCAGAATGGACCATCTATAGAAGAGCAACTCACACCATCTGATGAGAATCATGTTGAAGCATCAGTTGAGAATCAAAGGGAAATATCTATAGACAACTCTATTAGAACTCCTCTCAACTCGAGGATCACCCACTCAGGGGGAGTTTCTCATAGTCAACACTCAACAATGAATCAAAATGATCAACATCAAGAAAATGAAGCAACTTCATCAATATCAAACTTACCACCTCAAAGAAAATGGACTAAGGATCACCCTTTTAAGCTGATAATTGGTGACTCCAATGCAAAAGTTCAAACTAGGAGAGCAACTCGAGAAGAATGCTTGTATAGCAGCTTTCTTTCTAAAGAAGAACCAAGGAAGGTAGAAGATGCTCTTCTAGATCCAGACTGGGTTTTAGCAATGCAAGAGGAGCTAAACCAGTTTGAAAGAAACAAAGTTTGGACACTTGTACCCAAGCCTAAGGGCAAGTCAGTGATCGACACTAAATGGGTATTCAAGAACAAGATGGACGAAAATGGCATAGTCACAAGGAACAAGGCTAGACTAGTTGCCAAAGCCTACTATCAAGAAGAAGGAATTGACTTTGAAGAAACCTTTGCACCAGTAGCAAGGTTAGAAGCAATCAGAATCTTCCTAGCCTATGCAGCCCATGCCAATTTCAAAGTCTATCAAATGGATGTCAAGAGTGCGTTTCTAAACGGGATTCTGGAAGAGGAGGTGTATGTTAGTCAACCTCCTGGCTTTGAAGATCCAAACTTCCCAGAATATGTTTACTACTTGCTCAAAGAACTCTATGGCCTGAAGCAAGCACCTAGAGCCTGGTATGACACTCTTTCACAGTTCCTCATTGAGAATCACTTCACCAGAGGTACTGTAGATAAAACTCTCTTTTATAGATCTGTCAATGGCTCTATGATACTTGTCCAAATTTATGTAGACGATATAATATTTGGGTCTACTGATGAGAAACTTTGCAAAAGGTTTGCCAAACTTATGCAAAGTAAATATTAAATGAGTATGCTGGGAGAATTAACTTATTTTCTTGGTTTACAAGTTAAACAAGTAAATGAGGGAATTTTTATAAGTCAAACAAAATACGTTTTTGATCTACTAAAAAGGTTTGACTTAGCAGACTGCTCTTCTGCAAAAACACCCATGGCCACTACCACCAAGCTTGAATTGAATACTAAGGAAAAGAAGGTGGACATTTCAAGATATAGAGGCATGGTTGGATCTCTTTTGTATTTAACTGCTAGTAGACCTGATATTATGGTTGCTACATGTTTATGTGCTAGATTCCAAGCTGATCCTAAGGAATCTCATTTAGTAGCTATTAAAAGGATTTTCAGGTATCTCAAGGGGACACCAAACCTTGGCATTTGGTACCCTAGAGATTCTGGTTTTAATCTAATAGGCTATTCAGATGCAGACTATGCAGGTTGTAAGATGGACAGGAGAGTACCACAGGCACCTGTCAATTTCTAGGAAACAAGCTGGTCTCTTGGTTCAGTAAGAAGCAGAATTCAGTTTCAACTTCAACTTCAACAGCTGAAGCTGAGTATATTGCTGCAGGAAGCTGTTGTGCACAGATTTTATGGATGAGAAATCAACTGATGGACTATGGAGTTAAGGTTGAGAAAATTCCAATTTTCTGTGACAACACAAGTGCAATTGCAATTTCTGAGAATCCAGTGCAACACTCAAGAACCAAGCACATAGACATCAGATACCATTTCATCAGAGAGCATGTGATGGAAGGTACTGTGGAACTTCATTTTGTTCCAAGTGAGAAACAATTAGCAGATATATACTAAAGCTCTGGATGAAGCAACCTTCTCAAGGTTGGTAAGTGAGCTCGGTATGTTAAACTTTTCATAATCTTGAAGTATCTGTTTAATTTGTTGCAGCCAGTGAATCTTATTCTCTGGATTTTCTTTATTTTTTTTTTATTTTTGACTATTCTGGAGTTATCGAACATTTAATTAACAAGAGATATCGAATGGTTATGTGCACCAGTTTGAGTTGTCGAATGGATATTATGCTTGAGATATCGATCAACTAATTCTCTGAGATATCGAACTAGTGTAACTAGAGATATCGACAAGTGAAATGTTGAGAGATATCGAATAAGTAAATGTTCAGACAAATCGAATGGTCATGGTTTAAGATGTCGAACTGATTAATTAATAGTTAATATCATATTGCACTATCTTTCGTCCAGAATAATTGAATCTTTTGTGTGCTCTGTACTCTAGAAATATTTGTCTTGGTTTGATTAGACTTAAGCCGTCAGATATAAATGTTTTTGGAACGTATCACACACATAATATTTTTCTTTTTACTCTTTCTAAATGATCTGTCAGGATGAGTATAGGTTACCGTGTATCTCTTTTGCATTCGTAAGTGTGCATTAAAGGTGAGTGACCCTTGGTTATCCTTGCACTCGGTTTTCTCCTAGTTTTTAAGACGTGTCTTTAGGACTTCTGGGCTTATAAATAGGGAGGGGCAGAGATCATTTAGACATACTCTTAACAAAAACAAAACCCTTTCTCTCCTTCTTCAAACCCTCTCATCAAAGATGACCAGGAGCATTCTCAGAGTCTCGGTAGAGGAGTTCGAGGCCATGCCCTTCAACGAGAAGGTGATGGTCCTCCAGGAGAAGATCGACAAGCTCCTCGTTGCGGAAGAGAGGAACCTTGCTTCCATGCGAGTGGCACTGGAGGTTCTCCGCGCTCGCAACCGGGAGGACGCTGTTGAGGACCTAGAAGGCCCAGCCAAGGCTGCTTAGTTGGCTTAGGTGGGGGGGGGTCTAGTTTTAAGTTTTTGTTATTTTTGTTTTGTTTGTTTCAATGGTCTTTTTGACCATTTTTGTAAGTTTTTTTTTGTATGAAATGAAGTTTGTTCTTATCTATATCTTGTTGATGCTTGTCATAGTCTTGATCTACTTGCATGTTCTTTTGGTTCGACTTGTTAGATTCACTTTGCTTGACTTGAACACATCTCTGAACACTTAGATAAGATTAAAATGAACAGTGCATGAATCACCTAAGTTGCCTTCATAACCTAATTTGTGCGAATTAGTGTCTTAAGTCAACTTATGCGTTTATCAGATTTGTTAGTGATTTGGCACACATTTCATTTTGTTTTCAATAATCTAAGCAACCTATTTTGTTTTCTGAATCAGACTGACTAGATTTGATAACTTAGATATTATTCATGTTGTTTTAATTCTAATTTCACATTATCATCTAACCTTACAAGTGAGCCTTAAAAGGTACACAGTTGCATAGTTTCGTGTCTAAACTACAGTAATCCATATGACTCAAACTGACAACGAAGGGTAATGATAAAGAAGTGATGTGCTCTACACAGCAAACTTGGTGATTGCATCAACCAGGTTCAATAATTCTTCCATATGCCATGTGAAAACATACTCAGAATTAGAATTTAATTAGAAAAGAACTGATCTGTACTCTTTTGTAAAACGGGACTCATTAGTTAATCCAAAACACATGAATAAGTATTTTTGCTGATCAAACTCATGCTTCGAATTGACTAACAATGGTACTAGGTTTAAGTTTCATATTCTTGCAGATGATTAAATGTATATCCATGACTGTCTCTGCAAACCTTTTCTTAAGTACAGCTACAAGCAATGTCAATTTGATCAATCAAGTTCAGTAGTGCTCTGCAACCTTAAGAGACTAAACCTTCATGTGGAGAAGGCTCTTAGAGCAGTTCACTCAGCTCAGGTATTGAGTTTCCTTTTCATCAGCATCTTCTTTCCGTAATCTTTGTCTAACCTTGCTGAACTGAGAATTACTGGAATGTCCCCCAGATTCCCTACCCACTCAGCACACCATACATTCACATTTCCATCCTTAAACCCCCTCTACAGTTTCTCAATAAACTGTAGTTGATAATACTTGTAAATCTTACCTTGATGGGATTGAACAGGAGGACAGTGAGGGTGAGGGAAGTGGTGAACATCAAGAAGCCACAAGGACAAGGAAGGTAAGGTGTGTAAAACCAACCTAACCATCCTATGTCTTCCCAAAAAGGCATAGTGATTAAAAAGGACATCCACATTTCTAGTTCTAGTCTCTCAACAGGCTTTAACTATTGAATCAAGTTCCCATCCGGGAACACAATCAGTAAGGGTAAAGGACAAAGTTGTGCAACCTATATCACTTGTCAACTAGCCAGGAGTTAGTACAAGATGCATTAACACAGAGGGAGCACACACATGTTACTCTTAACTATTTCTCAAATTCAGGTTGATGGATCTTCTGTAAATATGAAGATTCAGCCCCACTCATGGATACCTAATTTGTGACAATCAACCACTTCATTAACAACTCCAAACAATCTTAATTCTTCATTTCATTTCTTGAAGAAGCCAACACTCAATCTTTAGCTCTCTGAGCTTACTCTACACATAGTTTTACTGCTCTTCTATCACTAATATTAACATCAATTTCTCTTCAGTCTTTATGTTTTTCCTTTAGGATTGAGGGAAGGGAGTGAAAAACAGGAGAGGCCTGATTGTTTCAGGGCAATAGGTGAGGTGTGATTAAGAGTGGTCTCCTATTTCTTCCAGGAGAGCAAAAGGAGAGATTGAGTACCCCTTTAGAAAGGGAAGGTGAGTTGTGAGAAGTGAGCCAGGATGAGATCCTGATGCAAAAATAGAGAGATTTTTTTTATTTTTTTTTGCAATTTCTAGGTTCTCATCCCTCTGCTTTCTAATTCTACTACTCTGATCCTGCTGATAACAAAAAAGGGGGAGAAGTTACTAGAGGGAAAGTGACTTCGACCAAGGGGGAGAAGAGGAAAAGTGACTTCGACCAAGGGGGAGAAGGGTCAGTTTTATCTTCAGACCAATCAGCATATGGAGAATCAGAACAACCTCTCAGGATATATGCTATACTTAGGGGGAGCAGGGAGCAGTTCTAAGCACTCAAGGAAAGTGAGTAGTAGAATTCAGAAAATGTGTCAAAGAAGCTTGAACAATAATTTCTGCTCTGCTGAAAGTCAAATCTAAAGAGTGGTTTTTGTTATCATCACTCTCAGGATTTATGTTCTTTCCTCAAGACATAAATAGGGCGAGATTGTTGAGTCATAAATGTTTCAAGATGATGATAACAAATACCACAAGGCAGAAAATGAATCAATGAACCGAAGCTGATAATCCAATCAGGAAGCCAGCTGTATTGTAGATAAACAAGGCTACATCTTGTGAATGAAACACTGCAAACAGTTAGGGTTTAATCTATGTAACAAGCCACAACATGCTATAATCAGATATCCGTAATCAAAAGAGGGGTTTGCCATAACCATGCAAGTATATTCGAGAAGTCAAGAAAAGATGAGTTCGAGAAGTCATTCGAGAACTCTACCAAAAAGGGTTTATTCAAGAAGTCCCAGTTCGAGAAGTCAGAGTGTTATATTTGAGAAGTTCTAGTTCGAGAAGTTCAGACTGTTCTATTCGAGAAGTCTGC
The DNA here is from genome assembly GCA_037693485.1 of Kitagawia praeruptora. Taxonomy (NCBI): domain Eukaryota; kingdom Viridiplantae; phylum Streptophyta; class Magnoliopsida; order Apiales; family Apiaceae; genus Kitagawia; species Kitagawia praeruptora. The sequence goes on from CM075351.1 coordinate 42,945,670, forward strand.
AATAACTCTAATCGAGAAGTCTATTCAAGGAACTATTCGAGAAGTCATTCGAGAACTCTGAGGAACTATTCGAGAAGTCATCATTCGAGAACTCAAGTTACATCTGTTCGAGAACTCAACCCTGTGTTAATAAAACAGAGTTCTCTAAAGGAAACATATCGAATGAAGATCAAACCCAGAATTACTTTACAACCCGTGACTTATAGACATCGATCAATTACACAGAGGATGTTACGAGTAGGGAGTCAAATTGTAAATATTCGAAGGCTCAAACTCTTCCAAGTGAAAGGTGAAATCAGTCACTCTTTATTCGACTTCAAGGGCAACAATAAGAGTGAAAACAACCACCAACATGATTACACATCTACTGAAAGACTCAAAGGATACTTCGACAAATGCATAAAGATCAGCCGTTCTGTCTGGGAAGTTCTAGCATAGCTCAATAAGCAGAAAGGCTTATTGACTCTCAAAAAGGATTAACCCTTTTGATAAAGCTACTTTCAGAGACAAAGATCCAAAAGCAAAATGACCTTGTGCAGAAAGCATCACGTGGGCTTGGAAGCTAAGTCACCTCAAGAACTTAGTCACTTTTGAAGAAAGAAACATAAACTGTATCAAAGCCTACTGGGATTGTCCAAATCAAGAAGAGAAGACTTTCAAGATAATTCCAGAAATGGAAATCACTTTAAGTATGTGTGTGTGACAAGTTATATAAAAAATGTATCATTACATTTTGTGTAACTTACTTGTCTGCATATAGTTTTAATAAGCTGTATGAGCATTTTAGTTTTAGTAGAGAAGAAAACACTGATCACAAGGCTGATAGCTTTAGGTTTTCTTGTAAACACTAAAACTTTGTAACCGCAGCTGTGTATTATTACGCAGAAAATTATCTTCAAATACAACCATCAGGTGGATCAAGCTGATAATCCAATCCACCTGAGATTTTTTATATCGTGTGTTGTATATGCTTTAGATATTCTATTTATCTTGTTTTGTTTACGTTCTTATAACAATCTATCAAGACCTCATCAATTAGAAAGAATTTAGTTGATATTGTATTCAACCCCCCCTTTTACAATCTCGTGGTGTACAACTGGGACATATCACATTTTTCCTGGTAATTATAGCCTCTTTTCATCAAGAAAAGAGAAAAGTGCTTTACAATAATTGGCTAGTATGAATATAATTACGAAATAGATTTAATAAAATAAATAAATAAATACATAAATTATACACATTCACTCAAAATCAAAATTTAATTATGTAATAAGACTTATAGTGGGAATAGGTATATGATTATTTATATAATATAATAAATCAATATATCTATATAAATATAATAATAAAATGAATAAATCGAGTGATAATCAAAACTTGGTACTATTGCGCCACTATGAAAAGGGGATGAGTACCCTAAATATCCAATTTTTAGCTTCGCGTGTCCAAAATACCCAGATTCGGGAACAGATTCGGGAACAGACACCCAAAATGCCCACCACATACGCCCACCAAATACGACAGGGGGGTGTGGCGCATCATGAAATACGCCATTTCGAACAACGTGTCTTGAAGAGGTGCGGTTCACATTGGCGGAATCAGTGCATGATACGCCTACTGAACTTGTGTATCCCATGTCATGCCTATCACCGCAGAGGAGTCGACGAAGGCGGCGATTTTCGACGATTTTATATGATTCCGTCCATCCATCACCATCCATCAGTTTTCCCCATAACGTATTATATACCAAAATCGTCGTTTCAAGCTCTACACATCTGTACCATTTTTATTACATTTCCAATGCACGATTAAAAACACCCAATTAGAACCCTACTTTTCTGATTTGATTCCGATCTCTTCTCCGATGACCTTCAACACACTCCTGCAGGGCTAGATATTACTAAAACAGATAGGGAGAAAGGTAGAGTGAGGTGTGGGGATGATTTTCATGTGCTCAAATAAAAAGATGGTTGAGAGATAGGGAGAAACGACCGACATGTTCTGTGAAAAATGACGTCAGACAACGTCATCACGCAACTCAGGCATGCGTGATTGATGATACACAATTCAGACATGAGTGACTTAAGATACGCCTCACACACGGGCGTGTCTTGTGGTATTTTGGGCACCTATTTCCACATCTAGATATTTTGGGAATTGGGTACCCAAAAAATGGGTATTTAAGACATTTTTTCATAAAAATGGGTTTTGCCTAAAATAAATTAATAAATAAATTTTTATTTATCCATTCATAGTCAAATTTTAATTACTTAATAAGAATTATAGTAGGAGTAGGTGTATTATTATATAATGTTAATAATAATTATTATTATTATTATAATAATGATGAATATATATAATAATAAAATAAATAAATCGAGTGATAACGAAAGTTTGGTATTATTACATCCCAACAAAAAGTTATTTCACTTACTAATTAAGAATATTAGGTTTCTAAACTCAAAACAAATACACGGTCTATTTCAAATTGTTAAAGAGATGGGTTTCTAAACATTGTATTTAAAGATAAACTAGGAAACTTATCCGCGGTTCGCGCGGTTCATAAATTTTATTTTAAAATATTGAAAATATATGAATTATATTTAAAAATTTATTGATCTCTTAAATTTTTTTACAAAAAATTGAATCAAAACAATTTACTTGAATTATAAGTTTGAAAATACTCTCTTTATATATCTAAAATTTTCATAATTTCAAAAATATCATAAACATAAAAAATAACAATTATAATACAAACGCAACCAAAAGTTAAAAATATTATATATAATAATAGTTTTTAAAGCCGACGCCTCTCTCATAACATACATACTCAATAGTAGTGTAAGAATTTATTTAAATAGAATGTTAATTTATTTCAACACAACATAATGAACAACGGGTATATAACTTTTTAAACTATTTAATCTATCAATAAAGTTGGGTTTTTTCAATTAAATTGCTTTGCTCATAACCCATGTGTAATTTATTCATGTGTAAAAATAAAAACTTTTTGTATTATTTTTATTATAGGTGTTAAGCGAAAATTTATATACTTCTATAATTTATTACGATCATAATTACTAATATTGAAGATTGCTTGAGAAGTTAAGGGTCGTCTGTATTACAATTATTCGAAAAAAAATTGGAGTGTTATTCGATAGAAAATAAAAAAGACGCAATGTAAATAATTTTCAATCGTCATTTTACCTAAAAATAAACTTAATTATAAATGAAATTACTTTTACTATTAAAATAATAAATATAATGCTCAAATAAAGTTTTATAATTCTTTAATGAAATTTAATTAAATAAAATAATTATATATTTATTAGGTATAATTAATTACTAATTAATATGTCATTAAGAGCTGTTTAATGTAGGAAAATAATTTTAATAAAAAAATTAAAAAAACCAAAATTCAAGAAAGCCATTTTGAACGCTTCTATTAACTTTCCGATCTCCAGGCATTGTAATCCGCGCTTCGCGCAGTTTATAAACTTATATTTAAAATATTGAAGTTTGATAAAAATAATTTTTATTATTTTTAAAAATTTATTTGATCTCTTAAGAATTTCCAAAAAAATTGATTTAAAACAATTTATATAAATTATTAATTAGAAAACTATTCTCATCGTATAAATAAAATTTTGATAATCTTAAAAATAGAATAAGCATAAAAATTAGCAATGACAATACGAACGTAATCTTTCCGATTAAAATTATAAATATTAAATAGAATAACATTTTTTAAAGCCGACACCCCTCCCATCACAAAAATATTCAATATTAGAGTAAGAATTTATTTAATTAGAATATTAATTTATTTCGACACAATATAATGAACAACAGGCGTAACTTTTTTATCCATTAATCCGTTGAAAAAATAGTTTGGTTGGTTTAATTTAATCAGTTTGGTCATACTCCATGTATAATTTATTAATGTGCAAAAATAATAATAGTTTGTATTTTTTTTATACAAATTTCACATGTTAAGCGAAGATCTATATATTTTCATAATTTATTACGATTTCTAAATGAGTTATAATCAAAATTGTTTGAGAAGTTAAGATCATATTTACTACTTACGATCGTTCGAAAAGAAATTAATGTAGTCTTATAGGGAATGAAAAAGAATGCGATATAAACAATTTTCGGTCATTATTTTACCTAAAAATACACTTAATTATAATTATATATATATATATATATATATATATATATATATATAATGTTGAAATAATAGTTATATGCTCAAACAAAGTTTTCTAAATTTTAAAAAATGTGAAATAAAGAAAATTTTATATAGATTTAATAGGTGTAATTAATGACTAATTAAAAGGTCATTAAGAGTTATTTAATGCAAGAACATATTTTTAATAAAAAATCAAAAAATTGAAAATTCAAGAAAAATATTTAAAACGTTTCTGGTGCATTTCTGATCTCCTGGCATTATAATATATATAGATATAATCATAAAAAAAAAATATTTGGAATAAATAAGATATTCTCTTCCTGTCTAATTAATTGTTCAGTTTTATTTTTGGATGATAATATACATCAGAATTTGATTGATCTATATAGCTATTATACAACTGAGAAAATTTAGAAAAAAAAATGTACTATTGGAAAATATATGTAACCTGATTTTAAATGTAATTTTTAATTTTCAAAATAAGAAATTAGTATTTATATTTTAGTAGAAAAAATCATAAAAAAGACAAAATTAATGAGGGAGCAAACCAGAAGAGATGGGGTAAATGAAACAAGATTGTTACTGGTGCATCTTTCAACGCGGTGTGACAATTAATTGTTGTTTTTCCAAGTTTTGAGCACGTTGAAAATGAAGTTATTTATCACTTAATAAAAATTATAGAGCTAGAGGTCTGAGTCGGGAGGCAATGTGTTGAACTTTCTTAGTGACTGCATATAAAGCACGGGTACTTGACCAAAAGTGAGCTAGTGACCGTGCTTCTCAGGATCATATGTATATGTTTACTATTTGTTGCTTGTAGATATGATTATTGTCACTTTCAGTCCACTCTCACCAACAAAAATCTAAAGATATTTTTGACTGTCGAGTGTGTGTGATATATAAACCTGATATTATATGATCAAATTACACATGTTTTCATCTAGAATATTTCTATGGGGAAAGGGGACAAAAATATATCTATACTATATTATAATAAGTAAAAGAGGTATAATTTGTAGTTGGTTAACCCTTTTTTGGTTATCTCCATTTTTGGTTATCCCTCATTTATCACCGTTAGATCAACAACTCAAATAGATCATGACCGTTAGATATAATAATACTAAAAGTTGTTATATGCAGAGGTTCAAGGTTCGATATGTATACTATCTATAATATATACTTATATACTATATTATAATAAGCAAAAGGGGTATAATTTGTAGTTGGTTACCCTTTTTTTGGTTATCCCCATTTTTGGTTATCCCTCATTTATCACCGTTAGATCAACAACTCAAATAGATCATGACCGTTAGTGTTGTGGAATAAAAACTAGGTTATTAGATTGCGGCTAGGGTTTGATGTATTTAATGCTAGGGTTCGTGAGCTTCGTGCTTTTATGGCTGCTTCTGCGTTCGAGACTAACGGTCCTCACATAATGCCTACGTATCTCTGTATTAGAGAATCAAGCCAATCAAACGTAGTTCTGAGAATGAGGGGTCAGACCCTTTATATAGGCTGAGAAGCCCTAAAATCGTAGTAGGGTTAGGTGACTTGGTGGACAAGTCACCGCCTAGAAGAAGGTTCTAGACTCCTTCCTTGTAGGAGACAATTTCCATGTTGGAATATGTATCTTGGAGGCTAAGTCAAGCAGGATTAATATCCTCTTTTGACTCTTATTTGCTGAGCTGTTTTACTACCCTTAATATTAATTACGAAATTAATATTATAAATAGGGATTGGGCCCATCTGGTGGGCCCCACATTTGGACCATACTGGGTCTAATTAATGCCACATTAAATGTGTCTTTAGGGCTTATTTTTAGCCCATATCATTTGCCCCCCAACTTCTAGGAAAACTGATCAGGTTCTCCTTGAAGTTATAAAGGCCTTAACTGAGACTTGGGTTAGGGTTCATTGCTCGTACGTGAGTATTTTCAACAACATCATCTTGGTGTAAAGCGTGGAGCGACCGACGCAATTTACGACGATGTTGAACGACACTAAGCGGTGTTAAATGGCACTAGACAGCGCTACTCAGCCCTAAACAATGTTTAAACAGTGTTAAACAATGTCGAATGGCATAAAACGGCACTAACGGCACTAATCGGCGCTAAACGGTGCTATACCGGCACTAAACGGTGCTAGCGGGGGTCCGGGGGCGGCAGCCCCCGGGCGGGGTCCAAGGGGCAGAGCCCCTGGCTAGTACTATTCAGAAATTATCGTTTCGGCTCGAAATTTTGCAAACCCGAGCTCAAATTCGAGCTCAAACTGCCTCAAGGTCGTAGCCATTTTTCTTAACTTACTAAGTCAGAAAAACAAAAACAAGAAAAAAACGAAATTTTTCAAACCCGAATCGATCATCGCTATGGGTCAGCCGGGTAAAACCCGTACCGACCATCAGTACGGGTCGGCTGGAGCATCTCAATAGAAGCCGGTCGGCCGGGCTTCCGGTCGGCTGATTTTTTTTTTTTTTTTTTTTTTTTTTTTGAAACGAAGGCGAAAAACCCGTACCGGTGATCAATCCCGGTCGGCTGAAGGGTTCCCCGGAGGCCGGTCGGCCGGGCTTCCGGTCGGCTGGAAAATTTTCCTTTTTTTTTTTTTTTTTTTTTTTAAATGGAACTGGCTTCGTCACTATCAGTGATTTTGTTTTCGCATACCGATATCGATCATCGATATGGAATCATATTGGCCATTCCTGGCTCCATTTGTGGTTCTTGATTCACATCAATAATCCAGTGATTAGTCTTAATCTTCTCATTAAACTTTTCTTAAGTATACTTAGCTTTCCTAGCTCATCTGACTGTTCTGGTAAAATTCTTTCGCCGGCTATTCACTTAAATTCTCCGTTTCTTTCCCAACATATCATGAGTTTTAACGACTTTTTCTGTTCTTAACAGATAGCTTTTGTTCCCTCTCCGGGTTTTAACGATACTTGACCTGTAAACGCGAACCGAGCTGTGTTTCAACCTGAGATTACAGGTCATCTTTTCCTTATAAAAGGAGGGGAGCATCCTTCATTTTTTCTCACTTCTTCATTTCTCAAATTTTCTTAAGTTCTAAAGTTTCCTGAGTTCTCTAGTTTTCAAGCTCCTCTTTTCAAGATTCAAGGTTCAAGATGGCTGACCAACAAGCTGCTGCCCCCCAACTCTCCATGGAGGAGGCCTTCAGAAAAAGGAGCATGGCGCGAACAATGAAAGGTAAGCTAAAACTCATGCCTCCTAAATATATTGAACGTCGGTTTGAGTCTACACTAGATTTACTAAACACTATGGGAGAGTCATTCCCAAACAGCTCCAACTTAGTTGCCTTTAACAGCCCTTCCAAATTAAGAAAGAAGGATGTTGAGAAGGTTAGGAACACTTATGGCTTGCCAAGCGCCATCAAAGTATGCCTTCCAAATCCAGGAGACAGAACATGCAACTGGCATCCCGAAAGGATTTGCGTCATGAAAGGAGCACTGGAGGCGGGATTTAGGTTCCCCGTCCATCCATTTATCATCAGGTTTTTAGCAGAACTTCAAGTCCATCCGTGTCAACTATATCCTAATTCTTGGAGGTTTTTAATCATCTTCTTGTTAAGATGCCACGAGTTGGAAATTCCTTGGAGTACAACCATGTTCCGAAGCATATTCGCGATCAAGAATTCCCCTGAGACTAAGCCGGGGTGGGTTGGCTTTCAGCTTAGACACAAGCTTCCACATATAGTAAATTCTTTCTCCTTCCCTGACTCCCACCATTTCTGGGAGAGGGAGTTTATTGTTCTGGAGTGGGAAGGTGGCGACTGGGGCCACTTCTTCGTTAAGAGATTCGGAGTTGTAGAGGATAGTTCACACTTCGTGTGTGATCTTGACCTCAAAGAGTTGGCAGATCGAGATCGGCTACTTGCCGATAATGGCTGCACCCACTATAAAACCATCTTGACAGAAAAGAAGCTCGTTGAAGCTGGATTAAGCTTCCTTTCTTTAGAGGGTAACTTTTCTTTCATTCTACCATTATGAACTATGTTAGTTCTTATTCCAATGTTTTTCCTTCATCTTTCAGCTGCTGAGGAGATAGACAGCCGACCCGAGAATCAACCTCAAGTTACTAGAAGGATGATAAAGAAAGCGACAGAGCAACTGAATCCTCCTGACCGAAGGTTGCCTTCATTCCTAGAGGGATGTTCCCAAGGGGGGAAAAGGTCCCGTAATGCTGGTGAGAGTGTGAGAGTCCCTTTTGCCCCAGATTGGGGTATATGCGAGCAAGACTCCATCTTAGGGAGTACCAATTTAGCTGTGTCCTGGTCCCGGCTATCCATCACCGCCCCTGATATCCTCACGGCCATGGCAGGAGAAAAGATTGAAGAAGCTGAGCAGCTTGGCGCTCAAGGCCTTTACCAGGTATCCAATCTTACGTTCGAACCCCTTGTTTGCACCCTCTTTTCTATTTTTTTTTTTTTTTTTTAAAGATGTCTTACTAATTTTTGTATCACAGGCCAATGTTTATCTTCAGTCTGCTGTTCGTCAAGGCCGAGCCTACAGGGACAATAACGAGGAACTGAAAAGCGAGCAAGCAAAGTTCAAGGAACAACTCCAAGATTTAAACTCCAGAGTGGTCCGTTCTGAAGCCAACTGCTTATCTTACCAAAATCAACTTCGCTCTCTTGGCAGGAAAAAACTTTCTGATGCACATAAGATAATTGACTCCTATCACAAGTCGGAGGACTTTGTGAATTTTATGGACAAGCATGATGACGAGCTGCGACCTTTTAACATGGAAGTTGGGTGGAACAAAGCTATCGGTGCTGTGAGCAACAGATACCCTTCAGTGGTGAATCCTGCAGACTTCCCCTGCCCTAACTGGGCTGCTGCCAGCGGAATTCAAGATGTGGAGCATGCATCAGGCTCTCGGGGTAGCCGCCGTCCTTCTGGTACGAGGAAGGCAGCTAATATTGTTAGCTCCGGTTCGACCTCTTCCCGTTCTGCAGGGAAGAAAGCCATGTCAGAGAGAGAGGCGGCTGTAAGGCGGGCTTTTCCCGGTAAGCAGCTTCGTGCTAGAGTTGATTCATCAACCGAGAGTTCGGAAGAGGACGGTGACGTGGCAAAGAAAGGGACGGTGCAGCCGATGGAGGCAGAGGCCGAAGAAGCCGAGGAAGATGAAGAGAGCTCCGGGGAAGAAGGCTCTGAGGAAGATAGGGAAGAAGATGATGCTGAAGAAGAAGAGGGCGAGGAGGTGGTGGAGGAATCCTCCGAGGAGTGAGTGGCCTTGCACGGCCTTGTTGGCCGCTTGTGGCTTTATGTTATTCTACTTTCAATCAAGGTCCTTCGGGACTTAACTTTTATTTGGTAATGTAATTTAACTTTGACCTCAGCCCCACGAGGGTGTTTATTTATGCATTTGTTTCATTTCCACTTGTGTTATCCTTATTTTCGTTACTTGCACTCATCAGGTGCTTGGCACATAAATAAAAATTACATAATCACAAATGAAAAAACAAACTTGCATTAATAACTTGAAGCGGGTTCAACCCTTACATAAATACTCTATCTCCTACTGGGAGCAACATGCTCTGCTATGGTTTCATGGAACCTTATTTCTATTTCTTCTAATAGATGGATAAAAGCCAAGTCCTTACTAGGAAGGCTTACACATAATAAATCTTGAGGTTAACTGCATGCCAAGTTCGGGGCACTTCATTCCCATCTAATGTCTCCAACTTGTATGATCCTCGTCCTAGCATCTTTCTGACTCGGTATGGTCCTTCCCAGTTGGGGGCTAATTTCCCTTTCTGGCCAACTCCAGAAGCCTCGATCTTCCTGAGAACCAAGTCACCTTGCTGAAAGAACCTCTCCTTAACCCTGTGGTTGTAAAAGAAAGACGCTTTCTTTTGATGCTCCGCATTTCTGGCGTTTGCCTCGTCCCTGACTTCATCAATAAGATCTAGAGCGAGCCTCATGCCTTCTTCATTAGTCTCAGGTTCATATGCTTCAACTCGAGGTGACGCCTGCATGATTTCCAACGGCACAACTGCCTCAGCCCCATAAGCTAGCAGAAACGGGGTTGCTCCGGTAGTCACCTTACAAGTAGTGCGATAAGCCCAGAGTATAGGCAGCAACTCATCCACCCAAGTGTTCCTCGAGCGTTCGACCCTTTTCTTTAATCCATCCAAGATGATTCGGTTGGCCACCTCGGCCTGCCCATTCGCTTGCGGATGTGCCACTGAGGTAAAACGAAGTTCAATAGCATTTTCCTCACAATACTTCTTGAATTCCTCATTGTTAAACTGTGTCCCATTATCTGTCACAAGAATTCGCGGGATTCCATACCTACAAATTATGTTCTCCCAAAAGAACTGGGAAACTTGCTTGGTGGTTATCTTGGCTAAAGGCTTAGCCTCAATCCATTTAGTGAAGTAATCAATGGCGACAATCAGAAACTTCCTTTGTGCTGAAGCCATAGGGAAAGGACCAAGAATGTCCATCCCCCACATTGCAAATGGGATGGGAGAGCTGATCGAGGTTAATCTCTCAGGCGGCTGCCTTACAATAGGAGCGTGTTTTTGACATCTGTCACACTTCTTGACATAATCCTGGGCATCTGCCAACATCTCTGGCCAATAGAATCCCAGGCGGGTAATCTTATGAGCTAGGGCTCTGCCCCCCAAGTGCTGCCCACAGATCCCTTCATGAACTTCTTCCAATGCTTCTCTTGCCTCTTGGGGCCTTAGGCACTTCAAATACGGGATGACAAACGATCTCTTGTATAAGATGCCTTTAATCAAGGCATATCTCAATGCTCTCACTGATAATTTTCGTGCCTCCAAGGCGTTGTTAGGGAGCCATCCGGTTTCTAGATGAGCTTTAATAGGATCTATCCAACAGCTTCCAACATCGATTGGTGCTACTAACTTAGAGTTGATGGTCGGGGCCTTCAAGACCTGGAAGTAAACACTACCTGCATAATTTTCTATCTCAGAAGAAGCGAACTTAGAGAGGGCATCGGCCTTAACGTTCTCTTCCCGAGGAATGTGTTCCAGATAGCACTCCTCAAACTGAGTCATAACAGCTTTCACGACTCTGAGGTATTTTGTCATAGTCTCATCCTTGGCCTCAAACTCACCATTTACTTGCGAGACTACCAGTCTTGAATCTCCACACACTTTGAGGTTTTTAACCCTCATGACTCTGGCCAATCCCAATCCAGCTATTAATGCTTCATACTCAGCTTCATTGTTGGTTGTTGGAAAGTCCAACTTCAAAGCATATTCAACTGTGAACCCATCGGGGCTTTGCAAAACCAAACCTGCACCACTAGATTTTGTTTTTGATGCTCCATCAAAATAGAGCACCCAATACTCTTTCTGGTCAGCTATAAGTTCTTCATCTTTATCTTCGTTCCCAGGGGTGGTTATCATCTCCTGCCCCCCGACTTCTTGGTTGTCAATAGTGCATTCAACCACGAAGTCAGCCAATGCCTGAGCCTTAATGGCTGTCCGAGGCTTATACTTGATATCAAACTCTCCAAGTTCTATGGCCCATTTGATCAATCTTCCACTTGCTTTCGGGCTGTGCAATATGCTTCTCAACTGTTGGTCTGTCAAGACTTCGATTTTATGAGCCTGGAAGTATGGTCTCAATTTCCTTGAGGCAGTTACCAAAGCCAATGCAAACTTCTCAATGGGAGAGTAATTCAACTCTGCCCCATGTAGCACCTTACTCACATAGTAGATGGGTTTCTGAACCTTCTTTTCTTCTTTGACAAGGACAGCACTCAATGCTTGTTCGGATACCGCCAGGTATAGGTAAAGAATCTCTCCAGGACTAGGTTTGGCCAACAACGGGGCTTCAGCCATGTACTTCTTCAACTGTTCAAAGGCCTCTTGGTTCTCTGCGGTCCACTCAAAGTTTTTCACTTTCTTTAATGCCTGAAAGAAAGGCAAGCATTTGTCACCAGACTTGGAGATGAATCTCCCTAAGGCCGCCACTCGGCCAGTTAATTTCTGTACATCCCGTACTGAGCGGGGTGATTCCATATCCAGGATAGCCTTTATCTTGTCCGGGTTGGCCTCTATGCCTCTCTTTGAAACCATCAGCCCCAAAAATTTTCCCGAACCAACACCAAAAGCACACTTGGCTGGATTTAGCATCATTTTATGGTGCCTTAGCACTTCAAACGCCTCTCTGAGGTGCCTTATGTGATCTGCCTTGAGTAGGCTCTTGACTAACATGTCATCAACATAGACCTCCATGGTCTTTCCAATTAAATGGGCAAATATCTTATTCACCAATCGTTGGTAAGTAGCCCCTGCATTTTTTAACCCAAAAGCCATAACAAGATAGCAGAAAACACCAAAATCAGTTATGAAATATACCTTAGGAATATCGTCCTTGTGCATCTTAATCTGATTGTATCCGCTGAAACCATCCATGAAGCTCAACATTTCATGCCCAGCGGTGGCATCTATCAACATATCAATTCTAGGCAGAGGAAAACAATCTTTTGGGCACGCATCATTCAGATCAGTGAAGTCTATACACATCCTCCACTTTCCATTTGCCTTTTTGACCATCACAGGGTTAGCTAACCATTCGGGGAATTGAATTTCTTCAACAAATCCAGCTTCCAACAATTTATCAACTTCTTGTTTAATGGCCTCTTGCCTTTCAGGAGCAAAATTCCTCTTTTTCTGCTTTATTTTCTTCCGTTCAGGGTCGACGTTCAACCTATGAGTTATAAGTTGGGGGTCAATCCCTGGCATGTCCGCTGCTGTCCAAGCAAACACATCGCTGTTCTCTTGCAAGAATGCTGTCAATTCGCCCTTTAAGGGTTCTTTCAGAGATGCTCCAACATAAGTAACTTTTTCAGGATCATTCGGCTCTAGGGGTATGGGAATCAAATCCTCTGCTGGCTTCCCTCTATGCTCTTCATCGTCACGGACATCCATGTCTTCAATTGGAAGGACCTGCCCCCCGACTCCATCGGCCCTCAAGGCGGCTACATAGCAACTTCTTGCCATCTTCTGATCACCCTTTTGTTCTCCGACACCATTCCGTGTCGGAAACTTAACCTTCATATGATAGGAAGTGGCCACAGCCTTAAACGCATGTAATCCAGTCCTTCCAAGGATTGCGTTGTATGTTGAAGCTGCCTTAATCACCAAGAAATTCAGCATCTGAGTCGCCTCCTTAGGCTCCTGCCCAATAGTCATGGGCAACTGAATAGTCCCTTCAACGTTGGACTCCACTCCATTAAATCCGTATATAGGCATGTTTGCAGGGGTCAACTGAGAGTCGTTGTATCCCATCTTCACAAACGCATCATGAAACAAAATATCCATAGAAGCTCCATTGTCTATCAAGACTCGTTTTACTTCTGAATTTCCAATCACAGGAGTTATGACCAGTGGGTCATCATGGGGGAACTTCACCCCTTCCAAGTCTGAATCATCGAAACCAATTACCATCTCAGTTTTGGCACGCTTCGGGGCTTCTCCCACAATGTGCATTACTTCTCTTGCGTATGCCTTTCGAGAGTTTCGAGTTGTACCGGCCGCTGTAGGACCTCCCCAGCTTGTCTAACAAAAAAAGGATTCATTAAGAAAAATGTTGTTTAGATAGGATATGTTTTTGCACCAAATGCATCAGATAAAACCAAAAATTCTTCAACGAGCATCTATTATATATCTTAGTCCTTGGGCTTTTTTGGCTTATGCTTCTATGCAGGTTCAAGTGCGATTACATTTACTTGTTGCTCATTATATGGTAGAGCATAACAGATGGTTAAAGACCTGTGTATTGAGTTCACTCTAATTTCACCCTTCCTCTAATAAAAGTAACTACCAGTAAGTTTAAACTCTTATAATAAGGTGGTCCACAGACTCACCTTGCGCTTTGCAGCATTGAACCAGGCATCTGCACACAATGCATACATGTTCGCACCCGTAAAGTTCTGAGGGCATTTTTTTGCTATCGAGAGCAATGACACATCCTCGTGCAATTTAAACTTTCTGGTCAATGCTTTCAGGACCCTGCACAGTATGTCAAATTGTCACCTACTAGTACCCCGATCAAAAATCAGCAAATATGTATATGTAAATCTAACCTTTCCCTGTAAGTTGCATCTGTATTTACTCCAACATAAAGGAGCTTATCGAATCGACCAGGCCTGAGAAGTGCTGTATCAATAAGATCAGGCCTGTTACTGGCTCCTATAATAAACAAGTCCTGAATACACACGGGCTTAAGATCCATAAGTTACCGAAGATCAGAAGAAACAAGTAAGAACTTAAAACAACAATTAAGCTACTAATAAATTTTTTAACCTGGCTAGAATCACTCAGACCATCAATCTCTGCAAGCATCTACTAACAAGGAAAGATAAAATGATTCAGCGCCCTATGGGTAGGTGAAACAGCTTAAGATGATAAGCACCATGATAATCCATAATAGTTATAGAGACATCAACAAATTGTACCTGAGAAACGACGCGGTGCAAGTGAATCAAGTTCATCAAAGAAGACCACATAGGGACGTGCCAACCTGGCCTATAAATGCTTGAGCTTGTTTTTTGGCAAATTAAGTTTACCTTAGGAGTGCCCAGGGCAGAGGTATTCCTTTTTTTTGACCGTTCCAATGCTTTGACCAAGTCTTCTTTCGCTAAAATCTTTGGTTCCTGAACTTGTTTAGACCCTAATGAGCTACTCTCACCTGAGATTCCAGGATCAGCTTTGTCAATATCTATATGGTCCCTGGGTATCAAGTTCATACCAGCATCAGCAATCAGAGAACGCATATCTCTTGGCAAAAAACCGGATGTCTATCCAGCGATATCCGTTATAAGATCCTCTGGAGTACCCTGCAATAAAAATCTTAGCAAGGAGTTAAGAGCCACAACAACAATCCAGCACAACCACAAACAATATGACCACAAAGAGAATTGCCTAGATGCTGTAAGAATTAAGATAATGGCCAGTGAGTACTAAGTACTAATATTAATATTAACATACCACCATATACTCCATTTCAAAATCAATAAACCCAATTAACATACCTTATTCCAAATGCTATCGAAAACATCAACGCCTTCTTGAACCTTCTTCAGAACTCTATCGATCTCTCCCCAGTCATACAAGCCAAAATTTGCAGCCAATCCAAGGGGCTTTTCATATATGATGTATAAAACATCATTACGAGAACAAATCGAACATGAATTGAGTTGAAAAGTGTCGAATTGATGAAGTTCTCGGAGAGGTGATTTCTAGGGTTTCGAGTTTGAGAAATTTGGGACAAGAAATCGAAAACTAAGGGATGAATTCGACGTATTTTGATGAGAAGAACACGAAAATGGCATCCATTTTTGTGAACGATGAAGTGTGTGACTGGAAAATCAAAATCGCCGGTAGGGGAAGCGAGAGAGAAAAGAGGCGAGAGAGAAAACTGAGGCGAGAGAAATCGAGAGAAAACTGAATTTATTATTTTCATAATTTTTTTATGCAAGTATATACGTCGGCTATAAGAATGGCGTCGTATATATATGGTTTATATGTCGGATAGTTAGAAGACCGACGTAAATGTGCTACGACTTTATACGGCGGGTAGAAAACACCGACGTAAAATGTCATTTTTTACGTCGGTTAAAACTGAACCGACGTATATGTGAACAATATACGACGCCTTTCTCCAAAACCGACGTATAAAGTCATCTCAAATGTATTATATATATACGTCGCTCTTTTGAAAATGCGACGTATAAAGTACAATATACGTCGCCTTTCTTTATGTGCGACGTAAAAGAGGCGACGTAATAGGTCATTTTTGTACTAGTGATATATTATTCCTTAACACTTGATGTAAACATATTTGTCAAAGTTATTTTTGTAAAACCAAATTTATTCAAATTTGTAGATTTATTAGTAGTATCAGATAAGGTATTTCTTTTTTAGTACAAATTAAAGTTCCTCTGGTGATAAATCCTACATATTTCGGATAAATTTACAAAAACAGAAATCTATGCATAATTCATATAATCACTTTCACAAAAAATAAAACCGGTTTTTTCTGCACTAGCTAGCCAAGACCGATGATTCACAATTGATGAGCATAATTATTGGTGAGGAATGAGTAAGCTGCATATATTTGTACGTGTCGACACATGCACCAAGTTTCTATGCTACATTCACATGTTACATACCTGCATTTCCTAAATCCCAGGTCCAGGCATGTGGCTCATCATCATGACTCTGAAAATGGTTCTTACAATACGTATAGGTTAACCGGAAGTACAGAAGTTTGTTCGATACTAGTACAATATAGCAGAATAAAGTATTTCGTCCTTGAGACTGACGAGTGACGATCCTGGATTAGATAATTACCGAGTAAATTATTTTTATATGTTCACCAGGATTCCTACTTTCAAGAACTGTGTACTAGGAGACAACATTGAATTATATGTCTCACACATATTCCAATGTTTATTTCACTATTTAGATATTTAATCCGTCCCATTTTACATGTTTTCTTTTGTAAAAAAACACACATATTAAGATAAAGGTAAGTTGGATAAAAATTTTCAATTAATATCCTTATTTAATACATTGAAAAATGAAAATAGAATTGAGTTTAAAAAAGTCAAAGTTTAGAAATAATAAATGTCTAGATAGTTTTGTAAAATTTCCCTTAAATTTGCATTGAAAGAAGGAAAGAAAAATGTAATTTGGGACAAATTTATTTTTCAAAAGGGACATATTTTTTGGAACGAAGAGAATATTGATTTTTTAACCAAACAATAATAAAATTTTAAATATTATTTTTCTAAAATAAAAATTTTGAAAATTTTGTTATCACGAAAAGGGGCGTGGCCCTATGAATCGAGAAATCCTAGGCGAACCAAATTAATGGAGCCTAAATTTTTTTTTCATAAATAAAAATATACATTTAAAATTTACTAATAAAATAGATGACGACATAATATATAAAATAATCAAATTCAATCAAAAATATCACGACTTGCATTTTTCATGTAAAAATCAAAAATGTCAATTAAATTCACATAGTTAAGTTTTTGAATTTGAAAGAATGCCTAAAATAATCATTTTTTCCCTACCCACTGCCAAAAATGCCCAGATGTGAAAACACTGACCAAACTGCAAAAGGGATGCGCCGTTTGGTAAGGCGCATCCGGAGTACTGTTCACATTAGAAAACGTGCATTTTTCAGGCCATCTCTAGAGCTCATTCTGCCGGCGAATTTTCGATCTCGACTGGTATCGTCGATACGAGACTCCTACACCCCCAAATGAACACCAATTGATCACAAGCTCCTGCCTGTACTCCTCCCATTCTCCGTTTATCACCTCCGGCCTCGCAGGGGTGTGAAAGAGGTCGTCGGAATGTTAGACTTGATGAAATCGCCATTTTGGGCGAATCGAATCTGGCAAACAAAATGCAATAAAACTGGTATGTTCGTGTAGAGCATTCAATTGCGGTTCTAACGACATATGTTATGTGGTTCGAAACTTTGTGATATGGACGAACGGAAATGAACAAAAAACGAGCCGGAATCGTCTTCGACGGCCTACTCTGGAAACGACGAAGTGACGTAAGATACGCTGTTTGAACATGCGCATCGATCTTCTGACACGCATGTTCAAACGGCGTATCTTACATCATCTCTGATGTAGGATACGCTGTTTGAACATGCGTATCAGAAGATGCTCTGGATGGTAAGGCGTATGGGAGAGAAATTTCATTGACTTAGTAGGCGTATCCTTTTGATACGCTGATTGGGTTGGCGTGTCTGAAGCTACGCCTCAGCAAGAGGCGTATGTGCTGGGTATTTTGGGCACCTGTTCGGTGTGGTGGGTATTTTGGTGAGAGAATATTAAAAAGTGGGTAGAAATGGCAATCACCCTTTGAATTTTATCTTTTTTTTATAGATAAGTAAATAACATAGCTGAACCATTTAAAATTCCTTGACACATGGTTGAATGAAATAGTATTTAATCAGCTTTAATTTTGAAAAACTATATTTGCATAAGCGTATAGTTAGAAAACTCTTATAAAAAATCCAAACAGATGAATATAGCTAGGGCTGGGAAAAAAAATCCGAAAAATCCGATATTCGTCCGAAATATTTGTGTTCGTATCCGGAAAAAAGCGGATATTATCCGTATTTGGAGTCAACCGGATATTATCCGTATCTGAATCCGGGAGTTTAGGATGCGGATATGGATATAGGCGCATCCGTATCCGAAAATATCCGTATCCGAAATGAATTATATATAATATATTTTTTAAATTTATTTTTAATAAATAATATATATTTTAATATATAATTACAAAATATAAGCATTCCTATAATTCTATCAAGATAATATAATAATATAGTCATCATTAATTATTAAAAATACAAATATAAGCATATTTATACTATGTTATGATTAATTATTAAGCATTGTAACACAACAATCAAGTAGCATAATTGGTTTTAGTTTGGCATTAGGAATTTAGGAAAGCAAACGGAGAAGCACTCGGGTTCAATTCCCAGCTCATGCAATAATTTTGGACTGCAAGTGGCGGATTCGGATTCGTTCGGATATTATCCGTATCCGGTTCAGTCGAATATTTCTGGATCCGGATACGAATTCGGATATCATTATTGATTGCCGGATCCGGATACGGATATAGTCATATCCGGCTCCGTATTATCCATTTCCCACCCCTAAATATAGCTACCTTTCATCTATTTTTTGTAGTTTAACGCATCTATTATATTTTTATTATTTTCCATCACATTTCGACTCAACAGTTACAAGTTTTTATACAAAAATATCTACTATGCCTCTTAAATTTGTAGCCCATAAATTTTGATGCCCTAACACAAAACTAATTATAGGATCACCCTGATCACGGATATTACTGTTAGGAAAATAATTTTTCTGGATCAATATTATCTGTCATTTTGACTAACATTGAAAAAATTATGAAATCTACTGAAAAGATTCTGAACTTAGAATTTGTTTTTCTCCTTTGAGAAGGAATGTCATTTTCTAGAACATCATAATATATTTTAAAAGTATTTATCTCTTTCACAGATTTTAAATTTTCCCGCTCTTTGTTTTAGAAGATATTTTCTCAAAAATTGACATATATGAGAAAGAAAAATATTTTTCAATAAAAAAACCAAATTTTAAGAGCATCTGCAATGTTACACGCTTGAGGTAAAATGTTGATATTTCATCAAATTTATATATGGGTCCCGGTCCCTGACAATCGTTTGTCAAGGGCCGGTTATTTAACAATCGGTTCCACAGTCGTTGGATCAAGGATCCAACGGTTGAGATTAAAAAAAAAAATTTACGTTCTTCGGAAATTTTCCGCGGACAGGAATTTTTTTTTGTAATCCAGGGGGTCAATGATCCAACGGTTTAAAAACCAATTGTTAGTTAACCGGTCCCTGACAATCGATTGTCAGGACCAGCTGCCTTTATATAAATACTTTAGTTTTATCCATCTTTTCCCTTATCTAAAATTTTAGATAATTTATTTCAACTTATATATAGCCAACATCCAAATTTTTTGACATAAATTTTATAATTGACAAATCATCAAGACATCATTAATTATTTATATTTTTTAATATATAATCATTCATTTTACATAATATCATTAAAGTACATTAGTTTACAAGTTTGACAAAATTTATATAACCATTATACTACATAATAGTATCATTGAAGATGCTCGGTCTTCGAGTTTAACCTTTTGTTTTTCAGCAGGATGTTCGAAAATAGATAACTTCCCGACGATTACACAATTTCACGAAAATTAGAGTTTGAAGTCCATGTTTAATTAACTACTTAGCGATGTTACGCAAACACGTGTTTGGGAAATTGTTTGCATCTCCGCAGTCTACAAAATGGGGTCATCCAATTTGAAACTCTCCTGTGTTTCAATTTCGGCGGAGCATGGCAGCAGCCAAGAAGAAGCTAGTCAACTTCTTTCGCAATCGGTCATCGGCATTTCGTCCAATCTTCTCCCTCTTTTATTTTATATGCTAATTTTAAGATACTTGTTCGATTTGTGTATCCTAGCTAGCTACAGTGTAATCCTATCCTTGGTTGTTATACATGGATGGAAGTAGAAACGATAATATGATAGGAAAACTAAACGATAGTATAGTGTTTTTATTTATCTTTTCGGTATACGAACATGAAAATACACGACATGAAATTAAATGAATAAATTTAATGTCGGTTTTGGTTTACCCTTAATTAGTACATGACACGAAACGAAAATACATAAAAAACATGATAATTAAATAAAATTTTTAAAATTATATAAATACATTATATAATAAATGTTGTATATGTAACTTTTACAAAAAAATATAGAAAATAGTTTAAAATTTAAGTTTTTCAAGATTTGACCATACTTAACTCATTATGAATTATTAACTTAAGAGTCAATTAGTAAAAATTTAACCAAAAAATATAATATTTTAATTTTTTTTATTTTTGTTTAGAATTACACGAAATACGATACGAAACGTACATGAAATAAAGGTATACAAACACGAAATGATACAAATTTTTAATAGATCATACTTGAATTAATTAACATTCATATATATGAAATATAAAAATACACGACACGAAAATATACAATAAAAAAGAATTACCAAATTTAGATGGAAGGTTAGGGCTTTGGAGCTAGACCAAGAGTATTTGATTACACATAGAAAAGAACACTAAATCGGATTTTTTCTATAAATTTGACCTAAAAAACAATAACGGATCAAGTAAGAACTAGTATGATAGTATCTTCGGTGGATAAAAATCTTAACTAAGTGTAGACACACAGTTGGTATTTCATAAATAAAAATTATATATAATATACTATAGTAAAAAATTGTTCATTTCAATGATGCATTTCTTTTGTCTATAATTTTAGCCAACATGATTATATTGGTTATATTTATGAAATCTGTAAAAATTTGTAGAGATCTATAATAAAAATAATACATCATTTGTTAGCATATTAATTATAATACATTTTATTTATAATAGTTTAAAATAATAACTTAATTTTAAAAAAAAACTAATTATTATAATCAATTCCATTGAAAAAAAATACCTAACTATTATAACTAATTTCATTAGAGCACGGCTCATTACATTACAGGTTGAATAAATTTTTTATAATCGATATATTATATCATTTTAACCGATATCGTTGAAGATACTCTAACTGCTATCTATAACCTTTATTAATAAGCGAAACCCTCTTTTAAAGGTACCTAAAGTTTGGTTCGCACCATATTTTGGTTTCACCCGTTTTTGGTTCGCACTATATTTTGGTTTCACCCCTAAAATCCTATTTTCCCTAGAATTCTATGTTGTTTTTTTAAAAAAAATAGAATAAAAATAGAAATCCTATCATAATTATAATTCTTTTTGTAATTTTTATCTTATTATAATTATAATTCTTTTATTTGTAATTTATTTTTAAAAATCATATTTCCCCTAGAATACTATGTTCCTTTAAAAAGAGTTAAAAATAGAGTTCTTATGATGATTATAATTCTTTTGTTTATAATTTTTTTAACTTGAAAAAATCAACTATCAAAAATCACCAACAAATAGAGGGTAAAACACCAACGAATACGTAGCCAGATCGTATAACATTTGATAAAACACTAACGAATCTATAACCTTTATTAATAAATTTCTGTTTAATGATATTTTCGTAACAAATTTGGTTTCACCCTTATTTCATCACAGATTTCTACTTCCCTAAAATTCATATTATTTTCTAAAACAATTGTTTGGAATTTTGTTATAATTATAATTCTTTTTTCTATAATATTACTGAATTGTACAAATAACGTATATATTAGAACCAGAACCATGTATGTTATGTTTTCTTGATTGTTTAAAATATAATCTTAAATAAATAATAAATAAATCTATATCTATAACGTGTATTAATAACAAAACCCCTTTTTAATGTACTATTTTATACCAAATTTGGTTCGTACCATATTTTGGTTTCACCCCAAGACTCCTATTTTCTATAGAATTCTATGTTATTTTATAAAATAAATAAATAAATTATATTACAATTATAATTTTTTTTATTACAACTTAATAAAAAAAAGACTACGAATACAAATGTTAATCTACGGTGACATGCTTATCTATAACAAACGAAATACATTTTTAATGGTACTTCGGTACCAAAAATTGGTTCCACCCATAAGATTCCTATTTCTCCAAGAATTCTATATTATTTTTTTTTTCTCAATTTTCTTAAATAAACTGTTTGCACTAAATCACGCAAGCGTACGTGGTCACAAGTAATACAGATATAAGTCAAGTTCGTTCCCACAGAGATCTGGTTATGGTTTTAATTTAGTAAACGCACCTATGCAACAATGTATGGTTATTATGCACTGCTAAGACAAATAACAAATATGGGTTTTAACTATCTAAATTAACTAAAAAGCAAATTAACAAAACTACAAATTAACTAACTAGCAAGAATTGAATCGAATTACTTCTGCAAGATAAACCATGGAATCCTAACTTCATTAAATACTTCGCTTAGATCTGACGCCTTTAATCACTATATGCAATGGTTATGATATCTGATCGGATAACACGAAACAAGCATACGTTACTTCTCAGTATACGAATACCAAACTAAACATACATCCACAAAAGAGATAGAAGATGAATAGACACCAATTATGCTTAGACCCTATATCTCTATAGAATTTGAAAACATAACGGTTGAAGAACAAGTTATCCACATTGATCACATAGGGCAGCATAATATCTCTATTTATGCCACAAATCATGATGTTAAAACATCAACCTATCCTATGCTAGCATGGCAAGTTCTAAATCTCAAGATCCACTCTCGCTTCACAAGAGATTAATAAATTAGATGTTAGCTACGCATCTAAATACATGAAACACAACCATACGAGGATATCAGATATACAACACACACAGATCTGTAAAGCATCAAGATACTAAAGCTCCATAAATAAATCCGTTAGAATCCCATGACAACGATTAGTTCATAATCGAACCTCTCATCATCATGGGATCAAGTGAAACCATGATAAAAACAAAGTATGACAATATACAAATAACCTAAGTAATTGATATGTAATAGTTCTACTCCTAATGATGATTATTTAATTTTACAAGGGTTGAATGTGTTTATATAGGCTCTAGACATCTTGCCCAACAAGAAAATACCAAATCAGAATTATAATAGAAGTACGTTTCCTAAACTGATTCTAATTTAAAGGGAAATTCGTAGCTGACTTTTCTTCAGATATTCTGGAACGTTCCAAACGTAATTGGACCTCTGGACCACCTTAGAATGATAGATAATCTCGTTATCTTTGCGTGGACAGCTTACGGGCCTCAAACGGAGTTGTAGAACTCAAGATATGGCCAAAATAGTAAAAACTGTAATTTTTCAGCACCACGCGCGTGCAACTTGCGCCCAACAGTCTGTTCTTCGCGCAATCTGCACCCACCACGCGCAAATTGCTCTTGTAACACCTGTTCCATGTTGTAGAAAATCTCCCAGGCTTCGCGTGGGCAGTAAGATCGCTGAAAACGGACTTCTAGAACTCCAGATATGTCCAAAACAGTGTAGACTGCGCAACCGTCTCAGAAATCCGAATTTTAATAAATTAAATCTCCAAAAACGACAAAAACATCCACCATAATCAACATCCTTGTAAATCTGCACAACTAAACAAAACACATCAAAACTACAAGAAACTTGAGCCCAAGACAATCAATTTAAGCCGATTTAGAATGCTCCAAGTGGATATAAACTCCACTTATCATAAACTTAAATAAATAATATATAAAATGACCTTTATTAATAAGCAAATTCTTTGTAAATAACGTAATTTTTTTATAATAAATTAATGATCAATTTAATTTAATTTTCTCGAGCCTTTATCATCTAATATCTTATTTGTAAGTGAAATCACGTTTTAATGATACTTACTTCTAGATTTGTGTCTCCTAGGAATATTGGAATTTTAATGTAATTACAATTCTTTTTTTATAAACTACTGAGTTCCATAAATATCGTAATTTTCTTTTGTACTTTTATCATTTTTATAGTATTTTTTAATGATAAATAAAATATTTCCTATAAAATTTAATAAAAAATGATCAATTTTAATAAATTATAGTATTTATAAAAATAGAAATCGCCCTTTCTCTGTAGAGAAAAGTATGGGTGAAGTGCCAAAATGGCACAATTTGGAAGAAAAATGCCCAAAATGGCACAATCTGAAAACACCGCCCTCCACTGGCACTTTCTTCACGCAAGTTAATCATGCGTTTGGGGGTAACGCATCTGGTAGATGCGTTACTCGTGTTTTTTTACACCACCCAACTGAAAAATCACCAAAAACGCAACCAATACTAGCGTTTTGAGGGTAACGCAACTGCGTCATGCGTTATGGGGTAACGCATCACGCACTTGCGTTACCCTCAAAACGTCAGTGTTGATTGCGTTTTTGGTGATTTTTCAGCTGGATGTTGTAAAAAAACACGAGTAACGCATCTATCAGATGCGTTACCCCCTAACGCCAGTAATACATGCGTGAAGAAAGTGCCCCTGCGGGGCCTCTTTTTCAAAAAGTGCTATTTTGGACATCCACCCCTATTTTTGTGCCATTTTGGGCATTTTCTCGAAAAGTATGGGGCGGAAGATACAATTTAAACTCGAGGAGAAAAATGTTTAATTTTTTTTTCAATATCCGGTTTTCTTAATTAAACGAAGGAAATTTTGGGTACATAATTTTTGATCGTTGACAAGTTACAGCATTGTAATATTTTCAGTTCGTACTAGTGACATACATTGGTTATAGGACGGGAATAAATTAAGTTTGGTCGATCTACATGCTTAATCAATCAATATATTTATAACGACATAACATATGAAGTTCATATATTCTATAACCGTCCATAAGTCAAGGCATTACATATTGCAATATGTATTGTCTATTACGGAGTATTAGAGTGGCATTTCCTACCAACAATACATACGGGGTGTGCGCGCTAACATAGTTCATATAATTTAGCAAAAAAAAAAAACATAGTTCATATAAACAAATTTAAGTTTAGGGGTGTGATTAGTCTATTATATTTGTATTTTAATTTCAAAAACTGAATTCTATATAATTTGGTAAATGTTGTAATATTTCAAATTTATGTTCGAACTTTGAACTAATATGATATTAGTAATCGACACACCAGCTCTTCGATCTCCATGTTTTGAGGTTGCAGAAGGTTGTGTCATGTGTGGTACGTATTGCATAGTTTGTGCGTTCATTATCTTTTCTATTTCATTTTTTTTCCCTTCCCAACCTAGTAGCTGAAAAGATGCATGATCAAGTAGACACAAACCAACCAAAGATGAATAATTGATGAATAGAAGAATATGAAATAGTACTTTGCAAAAAAAAAAATGAAATAGTACTAGTAGTATATAGTACTAACCATAACCACCCATGCAATTCAACTTCCAAGTGCATGAACCCCTCACATTTTCAACTATAAATATCATCCACTTCTCCCCTCATTTCTTACTCACTCAAACTCCTACACACACCACTCAATAACAAAACACACACACACACAATGCCTTCTTCCTCAGTTCATATCATCTCAAAATCCACTGTACTTCCCCACAAAAAATCAACCATCAAGTCTCTCAAACTCTCTGTCTCGGACTTGCCCATGCTCTCTTGTCAGTACATCCAAAAAGGTGTCTTGCTTTCGCAACCTCCCGTGACATCGGAAACCTTACTCTCTCTTCTTAAGAACTCTCTCTCTAAAACCCTAGCTCATTTTCCCGCTCTTGCTGGCCGTCTCATCACGGATGACAACGGCCACGTGCACATCCTGTGCAACGATGCTGGCGTGGAATTTTACCACGCCAGCGCACAGCACTTCTCGATAAACGCGATCACAACTCCGTTTATCGATATTCACTGCTGTTTTAAAGAATTCTTTGCGTTTGATAAAACGCTTAGTTACGCTGGACATTATAAACCTATAGCTGCTGTTCAGGTTACTGAGCTTAATGACGGTGTGTTTATTGGTTGTACGGTCAATCACGCCGTCGTTGACGGAACTTCATTCTGGAACTTCTTCAACACCTTTGCGGAATTCACAAAAGGCGCGAAAATGATTTCCAATTCGCCGGAATTCCGCCGGGACAGTGTGTTCAATTCTCCGGTGCCGCTTCCGTTGCCGGAAAATGGACCGGCGGCGACATTCTCCGGCGATGAGCCGTTGAGGGAGAAGATCTTTCATTTTAGTAGAGAGGCTATTTTGAGAATGAAGTTGCGGGCTAACAGCCTGTTCAAAAAGCCCGAATTTAACTCGGATCTCCCTGGATCCGAGTTATACGGGAAACAAAGTAATGACAGCTGGATAACGGTTAACGGAAAGGAGAATGGAAAGATAACTTCTGTTTTGGAGGCTTTGTTACAGACCAATGGAGCCGTTAAGCCGACTGATCAGATTTCGTCTTTTCAGTCGTTATCGGCTCAGTTATGGCGAGCCGTGACACGAGCACGAAATTTACCCGACACGAAAACGACCACGTTTCGAATGGCGGTTAATTGCCGCCATCGATTAGAACCAAAAGTGGACCCACTTTACTTTGGGAACTTAATCCAAAGTATCCCAACTGTTGCTTTAACAGGGGATCTGCTGTCAAATGATTTGGGATGGAGTGCTGATCTGCTACATCAAAATGTGGTAGCCCATGATAATGTTACGGTGCGGCGCTGTGTGGGCGATTGGGAGAAAAATCCTAGACTGTTTCCTCTTGGGAACTTTGATGGTGCAATGATCACAATGGGGAGCTCTCCCAGATTCCCGATGTATAACAATGATTTTGGTTGGGGCAAGCCTTTAGCGATACGTAGCGGAAAAGCGAATAAATTTGATGGTAAAATTTCGGCATTTCCAGGAAGGGAAGGGGATGGAAGTGTTGATCTTGAGGTTGTTTTGGCCCCCGAGACTATGGCTGGACTTGAATCGGATGCAGAGTTCATGCAATATGTATCGTAATGAAATTTTTTCTGACCATGAATATCGGTGAATTTAATCGTATAAGTAAAAGCCAAATCCAGTGTACCAAGACAAGTCAAATGATTGATGTGGTGAAAGTGACAAGGTTGCAAAGGATTAGGTTGATTTGGTAACTAAAAAGTTGATAAAATATGCTCATGCTCATTGTCTGGATTTTCTCTGTATATTTCTACTCTGTGTTCTAAATAAAATGATATAATGTTATCCACTTTAAGGTATTCAAGCTAGTATAATTTTTTTCCCTCTCAAAATGTTCTAATTGATACTGAATTCATCGGCCAGTATTCTATACTTAAAGCATGATCTGATATAGTAATGACCCAACTTTGGAAATCGAAAAACAAGGATTTCTTGATTGTACAATGGAAGAAGATATTTGTAATGTTGACTTTATAAATGGATGGAGCAACTTAAATGTATCTGATTCTGTTGATGTCTTTTCGCCGCGCACTAACACAGAAAGCATTTTATGTAACTTTCTGGTACTAGCCAATGCTTTCTGATGAATGGTGCAAGTTAGGAGTCCATGAAATTTTCCGTTTTTGTATAGATGAATTGTTTAGACAAACGAGCTTACTAATTAGTATATTATAGAGTAGGCTTCTTCCAGGTACGAGAGACTGAGAGTAGATCCAGTTCTTATACAAATAAATTTGCTAATTATAGGAGCATGTGGCATAGACCGGATTTCGGATAAGCCTTCTTCCAGGTACCTGAGTATAGGTTGCAGTGAATTAAACTTTTCAATCACCAGAAGGAGTTCAATGTCATGGCCTCTGGCGTTCGGTTCTTGCAGCATTGGGGTTTTTTTTTCATATCTTTCAAGTGGCTGCCTTTGAATCATAGTTCTTGGTTTCTTAAACTGTCATTTTCAGTAGTTTCTCTTAAATGAAGTCATACATAAGAGGTTCCAGTTTTCTTAAGCAGCCGTCAAGATCTCAAGGAGTCGGGATTCTGGAGGTAAGTGATCTTTCTCTACTGATTGTCATGAACAATATTTGGAAGACCGGAAAGCCTCCAGCACAACAGGAAATTTTTGTTACATTGCCTTCAAGACAAAATTACTAAGTATCTAGATTCCAAATGCATTATAAAAACATCATTGCCGACATATGTATGCCAAAGTGAGGCCCTGTCCCTGCAACATGCCCATGGATATTAAACCCCCGCAGATGCCTCTGCCAAAAAAAGTGACAAAGTTTGGGGCAAGAGTTTTAAATGCATTTGTGATTTTGCCTTCCAAATGAGTTAAGTAAGCTGTTAAATCATGCACCTCACATATTAGATCTCACTTGTAGCAAAATTGATTACTGAAAACAATCAATTATCTAGCTGGAAGATTGAGCACAGGCAATGTTATATATACAGAGCAACAGAGACGATGTTTGCCACAAGTTTTAGAACTTTGTACAGAGACGGTGTTTGCACAAGTTTTAGAACATATATTAAATAAAACCAAATTACAAATCTCTGTAATTCACCAGTAAGGTTAAATAATGGTAGGCAAAGATTGCTATAGGGTATCTAACAGGATTGCTATAGGATATCTAGCAGGATTGCTTGACTAGAACTTTCGTAGAGTCCAGTAGAAAAATTTAGAAAAAAAAAAATTTGAACATAAGCAATTCTGGGCATCGGAACCTGGTGATTGACTCAAGTCTCAATATTAAAAAGAAAGCAAATATTAGTAGTGAAAAAATTTAAAGCTCAAAATTTAGAGTAATGGGATAGGAGGATTCAAACTTAGGACATCTCCTAAACCTGAGCTCAAGTCTGATACTATATGTTAGAACTCCACGAAATAGTCTTTAGTTTATTAAGGAGCATGTAATAACATTGGGACCGATGTGTGTGTGATAATACCTGCAACCGAGATCCAGCAATTCCTTTAAAGTTAAGCAACAAAAAGGCAAACAAGCAAATTCCATACGAGTGATCATAATCTAACATAAAACCAGGGGACGATGCGTGTATATTTTGTCAGGCTGAAACTAAGAAACTGCAGAGGTTGTCCTAGGACCTAGTGCCAGGGAAAGTGGCACGCACATCTTCGTACCATGGAAAAGGGAAGCGGCAGAATAGATTGGAGAACCATTATATGAGCAACATCCATATATTGACCATTACAAGGATTCATCTGCACATATTCTAGCACATATATATATTACTAATTCATATTCTTTATTTGTTATGCTCTTGTAGTCTTGTAGGCTTGTCAATGGATCGGATCGGATCCGATCCGGACCGATTTAAATGAATATTGATTGATAGGCACATATATATTGATTGATCTGTATTTAAAATATACTAGCTTAAATCCAGTGCGATGCACAGATTTTTTTAATATTATAATGAAATTTTTAATTATTTAAATTAATTTTTTTAAAACATGATTTTTTGGAGACTTAAATTTTTAAATGAAATTATATGATGATAATTATATAAATGTTATTCGTGATAATTCTAGAAAATGGGGAATTTTAGTTAAAAATTTAGAAAAGATGATGGATTTTAGTTGAAAAAGATAATCGGTTAATTATAAGTAATTATAAAATTATTTTTTTATTAGATAGAATGCCTATGATATAATTGGAAAAATAGAGGATTTGGTTAGAGAAAATTAAAAAGGTAACATGTTTTAGGTGAAAAAGGTAATTGATTAGTTTATAGTAATTATAAGTTAATTATGTTATTTTGCTAAATAAATTGCTTGTAATGTTTTTAGAAAAAGAGAAATTATTGTTGCCCGTGATATTTCTAGGAAAAGAGGGATTTTAATTATAAAATATAGAAAAAATGATATGTTTTAACTGAAAAAGTTAATCGATTAATTATTAGTATTATCATATTACTATTTTATCTCATATAATAGAACTACCCTTTATATACTTGAAAAATGAGATATTTTAGTTAGAGAAAATAGAAAAGAAAACGGGAAAATTAAAAGGTGACATGTTTTAGGTAAAAAAGATAATTGATTAGTTTATACTAATTATAATTTAATTATGTTCAATTACTAATTAAAATTGCTCGCAGTGTTTTTTAGAAAATGAGAAATTAACGTTGACCGTTATATTTCTAGAAAAAAAAAAGGAAATTAATTAGAAAAAATAGAAAGATGATATGTTTTAGTTGAAAAGATAATCGATTAATTATTAGTATTGCAGTGCACGGGTTTCTTGTATTATGTTATAAATTTTATTTAATATTAAAATTATGTTTTTATATAATCATTATTTTAATAATTTTTTTAATTTTAATTTGTTATAATTTAATATACTCATGTTTACAGATTATAATAATGTTTCATTATTATAAACAACGTATATGATTTTAATATATTTTATTAATAATTGAAAATTTTGGTGTGATATTTTCGAGTATATATTAATGATTGTAAGATTTGTTGTAAATTAAAAAGGTAACGTGTTTTAATTAGAAATATTAATGATTGAAAAATATGATACAATTGATCTTTTTAGGTGTTTATAAAAGGTAATATCTTCAACTGAAAGTAAATATGAAAAATGCAATCGACTAATTACCATTTATTATATTATATTGTTATTTATTTTAGGTGTTACATTTTACTTGAAAATTATGGTGGGATATTTTCGGTTATATATTAATGATTGAAAGATTTATTTTAAATTAAAAAGGTAATGTGTTTTAGTTCGAAAGGAAATATTAATGATCGAAAGATATGATATGATTCATGTTTTTACGTGAAAGTAAATATGAAAAAGACAATCGACTAATTACCGTTAATTTTATTATATTAATGTGATATTTTCGGGTACATATTAATGATTGTAAGATTTGTTTTAAATTAAAAAGATAACGTGTTTTAGTTTGAAAGGACATATTAATGATGAAAAGATATGATACGATTGGTGTTTTTAAGTGTTTATAAAAGGTAATATCTTGACTACTTACCATTAATTATATTATGTTATTACTTATTTTAGATTGTAAGATTTGTTTTAAATTAAAAAGGTAACGTCTTTTAGACTTTTAGTTCGAAAGGAAATATTAATGATGGAAATATATGATACAATTGATGTTTTAAGTTGTTTATAAAAGGTAGTATCTTGACTAATTATAATTAATTATATTATGTTATTACTTATTTTAGGTGTATTTTTTTATAATGAAGGGTAAATAATTAAATTCACGAAGTACCAAAAATAGGTACCAAAAAATAGGTACAAAAAAATAGGTACCAAAATTTTAATATTTCGACTTTTATATAATAGTATAGATTTGTTTTAAATTAAAAGGTAACGTGTTTTAGTTCGAAAGGAAATATTAATGATGGAAAGAAATAATACGATTTACTCCCTCCGTCCCTTTGAATTCTTTACGTTTGCGGACCAATTTCTGGCACGGATTTTAAGGATAGTTCTATAACTTATTTTTGATATTTTATTTTTTTGTATAAAAATAGGATTGTTCTATTTTTATACAAAAAAATAAAATATCAAAAATAAGTTATAGAACTATCCTTAAAATGTACCTTAAAATGCGTGTCAGACATGCACTTTTATGTAAAGAAATGGGTGAGACAGAGGGAGTATGTTTTTAGGTGTTTATAAAAGGTAATATCTTGATTAATTACCATTAATTATATTATGTTATTACTTATTTTAGATTGTAAGATTTGTTTTAAATTAAAAAGGTAACGTGTTTTAGACTTTTAGTTCGAAAGGAAATATTAATGATGGAAAGATGTGATACGATTGATGTTTTTAGTTGTTTATAAAAGGTAGTATCTTGACTAATTACCATTAATTATATTATGTTATTACTTATTTTAGGTGTATTTATTTTTTTTATAATGAAGGGTAAGTAAGTAAATTCACGAAGTACAAAAAAATAGGTACAAAAAACAGGTATCAAAACTTTTAATGTTTCGGTTTTTATATAATAGTATAGATTTTATTAATAATTGAAAAATATGGTACGATATTTTCGGATATATATTAATGATTGTAAGATTAGTTTTAAATCAAAAAGGAAACATATTTTAATTCAAAAGGAAATATTAATGTTTGGAAGATATGATAAAAGGTAACATCTTCAACTAAAACTAAATATGAAAAAAGCAATCGACTACTTACCATTAATTATATTATGTTAATATTTATTTTAGGTGTTTTAATATATATTTTTCTTTATAATGAAGGGTAAATAAGTAAATTCACGAAGTACCAAAAAATAGGTAAAAAAAAAACTTGTACCAATTTATATAATCATTATTTTTTACATAATTTTTAATTTTAATTAATATAATTTAATATACACATGTTTACGGATTATACTAATGTTTCTTTATTATAAACAAAGTATATTTTTAATATATTTTATTAATAATAGAAAAATATTGTATGATATTTTCGGGTATATATTAATGATTGTAAGATTAGTTTTAAATAAAAAAGGAAACATATTTTGTTTGGAAGATATGATAAAAGGTAACATCTTCAACTAAAACTAAATATGAAAAAGGCAATCGACTACTTACCATTAATTATATTATGTTAATATTTATTTTAGGTGTTTTAATATATATTTTTCTTTATAATGAAGGGTAAATAAGTAAATTCACGAAATACCAAAAAATAGGTACAAAAAAACTGGTACCAATTTATATAATCATTATTTTTTACATAATTTTTAATT
The DNA here is from genome assembly GCA_037693485.1 of Kitagawia praeruptora. NCBI lineage: Eukaryota > Viridiplantae > Streptophyta > Magnoliopsida > Apiales > Apiaceae > Kitagawia > Kitagawia praeruptora. The sequence goes on from CM075351.1 coordinate 42,978,669, forward strand.
TTAATTAATATAATTTAATGGGTATTTACTAAAAATACCATGTTTAAAGTTTCTATTTTCAAAAATACCATCTCCTTGAATTAATTGCAATTTTACCAACCTAAGTTTCAAAATTGCAAAAATACCAACCCTAACCCTAACCCTCCCCCCTCCCCCTTTCTACCGACATCCTTCCCGTGTACTTTTTTTTTTTTTTTTTTTTTTTTTTTTTTTTTTTTTTTTTTTTTTTTTTTTTTTTTTTTTTTTTTTTTTTTTTTTTTTTTTTTTTTTAGGACGGGATGCTATTTTGGGATTCAAGGCCCCGCCAGGGGCAATATTCAACCAAATGCAACCAAATTCAACTTTTTTTTAAGATGGGGTGATTTTGGGTTGCAGGGCCCCGCCAGGGGCAATATTCAACCAAATTCAACTTTTTTTTAAGATGGGGTGATTTTGGGTTGCAGGGCCCCGCCAGGGGCAATATTCAACCAAATGCAACCAAATTCAACTTTTTTTTAAGATGGGGTGATTTTGGGTTGCAGGGCCCCGCCAGGGGCAATATTCAACCAAATGCAACCAAATTCAACTTTTTTTTAAGATGGGGTGATTTTGGGTTGCAGGGCCCCGCCAGGGGCAATATTCAACCAAATGCAACCAAATTCAACTTTTTTTTAAGATGGGGTGATTTTGGGTTGCAGGGCCCCGCCAGGGGCAATATTCAACCAAATGCAACCACATTCAACTATATATATATAAATAGTTGCATGTGGTTGCATTCAGTTGCTGATTTCAAGTTCCATTTGTCAGTTGTCATTTTCGACCTCATTTTTGGACCCTATATATATATATATATATATATCCAGAGTTCAAAAATGAGGTCGAAAATGACAACTGACAAATGGAACTTGAAATCAGAAATTTAGTTGCATTTGGTTGCATTCAGTTGCTGATTTCAAGTTCCATTTGTCAGTTGTCATTTTCGACCTCATTTTTGAACCCTATATATATATATATATATATATATATATATATATATATATATATATATATATATATATATATATATATCCAGGGTTCAAAAATGAGGTCGAAAATGACAACTGACAAATGGAACTTGAAATCAGAAATTTAGTTGCATGTGGTTGCATTCAGTTGCAATTAGTTGCATGTGGTTGCATTTAGTTGAATATGCCCCTGCGGGGCCCTGAAACCCAAATCCACCAAAATCACCCATCTCCTTAAAAAAAAGTTGCATTTGGTTGAATGTGGTTGCATTTGGTTGAATGTGGTTGCATTCAGTTGAATATGCCCCTGCGGGGCCCTACAACCCAAATCCACCAAAATAGCATCCCACCTTAAAAAAAAAAAAAAAAAAAAAAAAAAAAAAAAAAAAAAAGTACACAGGTGGAAGTACTGTTCATCCGAATTATGGGTAAGGAAATTGGATTGAAAGAGGAAAGATGGTATTTTTGAAAGAAGATGATGGTATTTTTGAAAAAATTTACTTTTGACAATATATTTATGAAAATAGCCCTAATTTAATATACACATGTTTACGGATTATACTAATGTTTCTTTATTATAAACAAAGTATATTTTTAATATATTTTATTAATAATTGAAAAATATTGTATGATATTTTTGATATATATTAATGATTGTAAGATTAGTTTTAAATAAAAAAGGAAACGTATTTTAATTCGAAAGGTAATATTAATGATTGGAAGATATGATAAAAGGTAACATCTTCAAATAAAAGTAAATATGAAAAAGGCAATCGACTAATTACCATAAATTATATTATGTTAAAATTTATTTTAGGCGTTTTAATATATATTTTTCTTTATAATGAAGGGTACATAAGTAAATTCATGAAGTACCAAAAAACAGGTACCAAAAAATTGGTACCAAAACTTGCAATGTTTCGGAATTTATATAATAGTATAGATTTTCGAATATATATTAATGATTGTAAGATTAGTTTTAAATAAAAAAGGAAACGTATTTTAATTCGTAATATTAATGATTGGAAGATATGATAAAATGCAACATCTTCAACTAAAAGTAAATATGAAAAAGGCAATCGACTAATTACGATTAATTATATTATGTTAAAATTTATTTTAGGTGTTTTAATATATATATTTTTCTTTATAATGAAGGGTACATAAGTAAATCACGAAATACCAAAAAACTGGCACCAAAAAATTGGTACAAAAAAACAGGTACCAAAACTTTCAATGTTTCGGAATTTATATAATAGTATAGATTGATTGATCCGAATAATAAATGGATTGGATATGGATTTAGTCTGATCTGATTCGCTGATCCGCTGATTCACGATCCGAGCCGTGTTTAATTAAATAATCTATAACCTTTATTAATAAGCGAAACCCTCTTTTAAAGGTACCTAAAGTTTGGTTCGTACTATATTTTGGTTTCACCCGTTTTTGGTTCGCACTATATTTTGGTTTCACCCATAGAATACTATGTTGTTTTTTTTTAAAAAAAATAGAATAAAAATAGAAATCCTATTATAATTATAATTTTTTTTGTAATTTTTATCTTATTATAATTATAATTCTTTTATTTGTATTTTTTTTTAAAAAAAATCATATTTCTCCTAGAATACTATGTTCCGTTAAAAAGAGTTAAAAATAGAGTTCTTATGATGATTATAATTCTTTTGTTTATAATTTTTTAACTTGAAAAAACCAACGATCAAAAATCACCAACAAATAGAGGGTAAAACACCAACGAATACGTAGCCAGATCGTTTGATAAAACACTAACGAATCTATAACCTTTATTAATAAATTTCTGTTTAATGATATTTTCGTAACAAATTTGGTTTCACCCTTATTTCATCACAGATTCTTACTCCCCAAAATTCATATTATTTTCTAAAACAATTTTTTGGAATTTTGTTATAATTATAATTCTTTTACTATAATATTACTGAATTGTACAAATAACGTATATATTAGAACCAGAACCATGTATGTTATGTTTTCTTGATTGTTTAAAATATAATCTTAAATAAACAATAAATAAATCTATATCTATAACGTGTATTAATAACAAAACCCCTTTTTAATGTACTATTTTATACCAAATTTGGATCGTACCATATTTTGGTTTCACCCCAAGACTCCTATTTTCTCTAGAATTCTATGTTTTTTTGAAATAAATAAATAAATTATATTACAATTATAATTTTTTTATTACAACTTAATAAAAAAAAGTCTACGAATACAAATGTTAATCTACGGTGACATGCTTATCTATAACAAACGAAATACATTTTTAATGGTACTTCGGTACCAAAAATTGGTTCCACCCATAAGATTCCTATTTCTCCAAGGATTATATATTATTTTTTATTAAAATAATAAATTGTTAATACTATTATAATTGTAATTTTTTATTATAACTATATTCAGTTCACAAATAACGTATTTATCATAATCATGTACATTTTAATGTATATATCGGAATCATTTAGTTTTTTTTCTCGATTTTCTTAAATAAACTTAAATAAATAAAATATAAAATGACCTTTATTAATAAGCAAATTCTTTGTAAATAACGTAATTTTTTATAATAAATTAATGATCAATTTAATTTAATTTTCTCGGGCCCTTATCATCTAATATCTTATTTGTAAGTGAAATCACGTTTTAATGATACTTACTTCTAAATTTGTGTCTCCTAGAAATATTGGAATTTTGATATAATTATAATTCTTTTTTTATAAACTACTGAGTTCCATAAATATCGTAATTTTCTTTTGTACTTTTATCATTTTTATAGTATTTTTTAATGATAAATAAAATATTTCCTATAAAATTTAATAAAAAATGATCAATTTTAATAAATTATTTCGATCCGTGCTTCGCACGGGCTATCATCTAGTATATAATAATATACTATATATTATATAATTTTTTTCTACCTAAACCAAACCAAACAAACCCAGTATATCCCGCTCGGAGCAGGGTCTGGGGAGGGTGAGATGTACGCAGACCATACCTCTACTTTTTACGATAGAGAGACTGTTTCCGTGAAGACCCCCTGCTTAGTGCTCGACAAAAATAGTGTGTATTCCATACAAAGATGATTACGAATGGGAAAGTATTCAGCCGAACCTGGGCCCATGGCTTGGATCTCATGGGATTTACCTAAAATGTAAAACATTTTTTATTAGGATATTCTCTTTGGTACCCTTATACAATTGGCTTTTGCTAAAGGTACCATTACATTATTAACTTGTACGCCTTGTACTTTTGGCTTTTTCATGAAATGCCACTCCATCAACCAAAATGTCAGTATCTGAAATTATCAGTGGTACTCTTGTCACTTGAATAAGAAGCGCGATGAGATAGTTCAAGTGGTAAGGGCTTATCTCTTGTCGTCCCAGGATCCTGGGTTCGATTCTCGCTCACCTCCGAGATTTGTTAGAACAGATACTCATTTGTAAGACATATAAGTCTAAATAGTCAAAAAAAAATGAAGGGTACCAATAAGAAAAGGGTACCATTGGCAAAAGACAAAAGTACAAGGGTGCCATTGAAAATTTCTCTTTTTATTATAACTAGGGAATTTTGCCCGCGCTACGCGCGCTCTAAATTATTTATTTTTTAAGATTATTTTAAATTTAAAATATAATAAATATATTATTAATTTTATTAGTAACAAACATTGATTTTAATTTATAACATGTAAGAATTGTGCATATAAAGTTACGTGCTTTTCACAATAAATTTGACGATAAATTTTAGTAGTAACACATTATACAAACACAGATAAGTAGTTGACATTCTATTAGTTTGAAGCAAGAGTTGTGTACAAAACTTTTTGTGATTTTTGATGATAAAGGTCATAATATTTAAATTAAATAATTTTGTGAGATTTTTCAACACAATTATATTTATATTATAGGAAAAGGAATTAAACAAAGATAATTTATGATTTTAACTGTGAATCTCATTTTCTAAGCGAAAATTTGGTTTGCTCATTAACATTAATTAAAATTTCAATATAGTAACATAACTTCATAAGTATTAGTTTTACTAAATTTCTTCAAAAGACAAATTACAATAACTTTATTTACAATCACAATTTAAATATAATTAATTTTTACATTTTTTAAACTTTAAAATTAGTAAATTCGGAAAGGGTGTATTTATCTCAAATAAGTCTCACTTTAATCTGTTTTGGTGTAAATTTTTCTTTGTAATTTCTAATACTATAAAGCAAAAAAATAATTTGCTCAATAATATTAACTAAAATTTCCATATAATAACGTGATTTCACAATATATATTTTTATTAATATTCTTGAAAACATAAACTATAATAACTTTATTTACAATTACATACATAGGAATTTTTGCTCGCGCTATGCGCATTCAAAAAATTATAATAAATTTATTAAAATTTTGATATCATATTTTAAAAGATTAAATTATTTGCATGAATCATAATATTTATCTTATCCAATTTATATATATAATATATAAAAAAATTGAGTTAAAGGTTTCTCGGTATCGTCGTGAGTTAAAGGTTTCTCAGCATCGCCTAACGGCGATGCCTCGCAATTAAACACAGTAAAATTATAAAAATTAACCTAAAAAATAATTTAGTACTAAAAATAAAGTTTCAAGTTTAATTATTTTATAATTTGTAGATTCATTACAAATTAATTATCGGTATTTCTTACGTAAATTCCGTCTACAATAAAAAAGTTTAAAATCGTCCTATTGAATCTTCACTTCCATGAAAATGAGTCTATCAAAGTCAATTTTCAAGTTAAATCATTCTCGGGTACTCCACTTAAAGTAAAATTTGAATAACTTGTAATTTTTACTTGATTGAAATCTATACTATTATATAAAAGCCGAAATATTAAAAGTTTTGGTACCTATTTTTTGGTACTAAGTGAATTTACTTATTTACCCTTCATTATAAAAAAATAAATACACCTAAAATAAATAATAATAATATAATATAACTAATGGTAATTAGTTGATTGCTTTTTTCACATTTACTTTTAATTGAAGATACACCATTAATGGTAATTAGTCGATTGACTTTTCACATTTACTTTTAGTTCAAGATATTACATTTTATAAACACCTAAAAACATCAATCGTATCATATCTTTCGATCTTTAATATTTTATTTCCAATTAAAACATGTTACCTTTTTAATTTAAAACAAATCTTACAATCATTAATATATACTCGAAAATATGACACCATAATTTTTAAGAAAAATATAACACCTAAAATAAATAATAACATAATATAATTAATGGTAATTAGTCGATTGTCTTTTTCACAATTACTTTTAGTTGAAAATATTACTTTTTATAAACACCTAAAAAGATCAATCAAATATAACACCTAAAACTAATAACATAATATAATTAATGGTAATTAGTCGATTGTTCTTTTTCACATTTACTTTTAGTTGAATATATTACCTTTTATAAACACCTAAAAAGATCAATCGTATCATATCTTTCATTCGTTAATATTTTTTTCCAAATTAAAACATGTTACCTTTTCAATTTACAACAAATATTGCAATCATTAATATATATCCGAAAATATCACACCATATTTTTCAATTATTAATAAAAATATATTAAAAATCGTATACTTTGTTTATAATAAGAAAACATTAGTATAATCCGTAAACATAAGTATTTTAAATTATAACAAATTAAAAATAAAAATATTATTGAAAATAATGATTATATAAAAATATAATATAATATTAAATAAAATTTATAACATAATACAAAAAACCCGTACATTACACGGGGTATAAGATAGTAAACTATAAATTTTAAACTATTCATTGTTAGCTTTTGCTTCATAATCATTGTATTTGTATTTAAACTTTAAATATTTTGTTGACTGTTTATAAATTTAATTTTTACTCTTCATAAATTAAATTTTATTTTATAATGAACTTTTATTTCATTTTCAAACAATAAATTTAGTTATATTATATAGATAATCTTTATGCCAAATTGTTTATATTAAAAGAGATAAGAAAATGATGTATAAAATTTTAAATTGTGCTAACAATTTCACATCCTTTTCTTGAAAATCTTCATTAAATCTATAAAATATAAATACTTTCTCTGTCCCAAAATATATGTCCCTTTTGAAAAATAAATTTGTCCCATTTTACGTGTGCATTTTCTTTTTTCAATACAAATTTAAAGTTAATTTTCCAAAACCATCCCTACATTTATTATATTTAAAATTTGACTTTTTTCAAACTTAACCCTCTTCTCATCTTTCAATAATGTATTAATTAAGGGTATTAGTTGGAAAATTTAATCCAACTAATTTCTCTTAATATGCGTTATTTAGAAAATAGACACATAAAACGGAAGGAGTATTTGTTTACATATGGTCATAATTTTTCACTCAATATGATTATATGTAATTATTTGATAAAATGTACTTCACATTGTCCCCCTGTCAAATTTTTTATATTAAAATTTATTATCAATAATGTAGAAAAATTTTACTCATGACTAAATTACATTATTAAGAAATAAGTTTTAAAATCATATTTTTATAAATTATAAAACACTAAAAAGTGAACAAATCTCATACCTTTTTATTAATAATTTTAATAAAATATGTTAAATATAAAAGCTTGTGTAGTTGATTTTGTTTTTAAGTTTTGAATGAAATAAGTAGTAATGATAAAATATGAAGGGGGTGTTTGCCAAATCTGATGATAGACTTATAAGTTACTTATTTCGGGGGAAATTTTTGTATTTACATACTTTTTTTTACAGAAAAATGTGTATCGGGTGTTTAATATTCGTTATCTTGCAAAAATAAGTTAATTATTTCAGAAAAAAGTACATATTTCCTAATTTTTTTCCAAAATAAGTAACTTATTTATAAAAAATAAGATTTCCCAAACGGGCCCGAAATATTAAATTTAAAAGGTTTTATTATATTTAAATATGAAATAAAGTAAATTACTTAGTTTTAAATTTAAAAGGTTTAATTATATTTAACATTTTAGTTTTTCTAAAAAGATTAAAATGTTTAATCTTAATTTAGAACAAAGAAATGTAAAATATATACGTAAATAAAATTAATTGAGGATGTCATAAAATTACTTTAAAAAACTCAATGTTCAAAAATAAATTCTCCTATGATTAATCAACACCGTCACACTTGATGTCTCACCCGGTTAATACAGAGCTAATAGCACAGATAACACACATATAGGAAAAGTCTTTTACGCCCGCTGCAAATATTAATTTGATATATCCAGTGGGACTTAATTGAATTTTGATATACAAACAATTTAAAGTAGAACTTAATTGTGATAGATATATATATTTCCAAATTTATTAATTTTTACTATTAAATTTTAGGAAAAAATAATTATTAATTTAAATAACTTTCTTATGTAATTATTTATAGTTATAAATGTGATTGTTATTATATGGTAATTTTAGTTAATATTATTGAGCAAATGATTTTTTGCTTCATAGTATTAAAGTGAGACTTATTTGAGATAGATACATCCGTCTCCAAATTTAATAATTTATAAGTTTAAAAATTGTGAAAATTTTTTATATTTAGAATGTGATTGTAAATTAATTTTTACAGTAACTAATATTAAAAAGTGAATAAAGAAGATTTAAAATAGGATTATATATTTATAATAAATAATATATTCATATCTAGTGCATAGATGCAATTAGGATATATTACATAAATTTGTATCGGGATATATTACACTTGTACACTTGCACCATATTGTAAAATGAAAATATGGTTAATTATTATATGAAATATTAAATTTAAAAAGTTTTACATGTTTCACTTTTTAGTTTTTCTTCTAAATTTATATTAATTAATAAAGTAAATTACTTAGTTTAATTTGGAACAAAATAATGTAAAATATATACGCAAGCCAAATTAACTGAGAATGCCATGAAATTACTTTAATCTTTATTAAGATTACTATTTTGGAGAGATTTTTAAGTATACTTTATTTACTTTAAATTTACTTTTGTCATATATCAAATTCTTTACTTAAAATTAAAGAATTATAAATTTAGTTAAACAAAACATATTTTTATGATCAACTTATTTATCATACAATAACAATATAATTACACCTTAAACATTAAATTGAATCCTTGCATTCATAACGTCTGTGCACAAAAAAATGCTTAAAAAATCATTCATATGTATCACAATCTTTAAAATTGTCCTTTTTTTCTAAAGTATTAGCTAGATATCATAGTATAAATGTTGGACAAAATAATCAAGCAACATCATTAAGTTCTTTCAGTTGGAGTGAGCTCCCACATCTGTTCCGTGAGGTTATGAACATGATTCAGATTAGTCCACCAGAATCTGTGTTGCCCTTCCATTGTGGTGTCACTTGTTCTTCCATGTGTGTCTGATTTTTCTAGCTCGGTTTCTTAAGTGGAAGAGGAATTTGGAGTCTAATCAATCAGAAATTGTTCCCAAAAGATATCATTAACCCCGGTTAGTAGAGCTTGAGTTGTTGTCTCCTCAACTGGCTCATTTGGAACATCAGTAACAAACCTTGCATTTACATCTATCCCCGAAGATTTTGGCCTCGATTCTAAGTCGAAATAGATGGATTAGATGGCAGGGCTATCTGCATGATCAGAAGCAGCAGCAGCTAACTCGAGGAATGAGGGGATGATGGATGGAAGTTTGGCGACCGTTGTTGGACATTCATTTGAGAATCACCAGATGATACATCCATTTCTATTATAAATAATGGTGATGACTGCATAGTACTATAATCATACATGTCAACACCCGAAGATTGACCAACCCCGTGTAGAAAATTCTCCCAAAACCTTAAGGATGAGTCTAACTTCTCTATTAGTTCCAAACTTAACATTGAAATGGACATAGTATCCTGATTTTCTTCCTCAAAAGTCTAATATTGGTTTTTATTGGCTTCATCATATAAGTAAGTCGACACTGCGAACCTTCTCTTTTTGTTACCAAATTGAAACTGTATCCTGAAAGCAGGTGCAGTACCGTGCTTCTGGAGTATTTGGGCCAAGAATGTAATTGTATTTCTCTGTCGATTTTCCATGTTCTTCAAACGCTCCACCAATGAATGCACCTCAACTTCGAATCCTTGACTCTCATGTTTATGCCTTTGTAACTCTAACTCCTTTGTAACTCAAACTGAAGCAAACTCTTGTCATGCTTGAGCTTGGCAATTTCATCTTCAAGTTCCTGTCTTTCTGAATCAGTTAATGCACCTTGATGTGCAGAATGGCTATGAATGGGCTTGCGACGGTGAATTCTTGGTAAAAGATGTTTCTGGCCTCGTATAAATTCCTCATTTGTAAAATCCCACTGATCTTGATCAATCTTTCTAAAACCCTGTTATTGGGAAAAAACACTCAATGACCAAAAACTAAATTCTCATATGATTAATCAACACTGTCATACTTGATGTCTCACCCTATTAATACAGAGCTAATAGCACACAGATAGGAAATATAAAAAATTGTGAATTTAACGAAAGCATTGGAGAATAATAGTGCTTACATATGTATTGAGCTGCCTGACAAAGCTGGAGAAATTATTATGCTTGAAATATGTTGGAAGCAAATCCTTAGCAAACTCTGGAGGATTCCAGACAACAAAGCTACGCCCAGTACGACTCCAAGAGACAATAGAGTCAGTCACCTGGTCTTCAATCATTTCGTATGTCTTGGTAAGAAAAGGCGCGGGAGAACTCGAACCATGAGACCCTTCCCTAACTACTCAGTATTCATGGAATAAATATTGGAGATAGCACTAATAACACAGAAGAATAAAGTCTTAATGTGAAAAACTTATAATGTCAAAAAAATTATTAGCTATTTAAGAAGCTTCCCTAACATTGTTTCTGATTTCCCATCTTGTTTAATCTTCATCAAGCAAGTTCAGCAGCAGCTATTCTTATACAACAGCATTGCTTGGAGGAGCTTTAAAAAGTTACATTGCTCCGACATCGAGCAAAAAAAGTTACAATCACAAAAGGTTAAAAAGATCTCATTATCAAGAAATAATAGAATGAAAAATACAGAATGTAAATATTAGACCTAATTGTCAAGCAGGAGAAGTCTAACAAAATAAAATATACTACATTGCATTCATGGATTGTAGACAAAAGAATACTTTTAACACCTCAACACAACCATGTACAATGATGTTTCTTCTACATGTCTTCAGATCAATAACGATACTTTAAACACCTGCATTGCAATTAATCATGATACTTATAACGATAGAATTGAAGTCAATATCAGCAAACAATATCTTTTTACCTTACTTTTACTCATCAATCATTTACGCATCACAGTTCAATTTTAAATCAACCAAAAAAACAATTTACTATTGTTGATGTAAATCCATACTCATGACATTGGACCCTTGATTAAGGATCCACACAACACTTTATGGAAGATCACTTGGCGAGTACATATTTAAAGGATGCGTTAAGCCAGAGAAGAAGAGAAATTCAATTAATTCATGCATACCTCATGAGACCAACGGGTGCGCAATTCACCAGATGTTTTAATCACCCACTTAGCACTCTATTCTAGGAACATCAGGGGTATTCTAGTGTGCTTTAGGAAAGCAGATGGTGATACTTGTAATAGTTATTGATAAAAATCTATTTGAAAATTGAAAAGAAAAACCAACATGTACCAGGATAAGTCCAAACAACACAGCAACATCAACCTATAGTCCTATACAAATGAAATTATCAAAAAAAATTGTGTAAGTAAATTGATAAGACATAAAACTCCAAACTTATATTGCACATTGATCTGAATTCATCCAAATTATACACTACATACAACAGAAAACAATACATGTTTCTTTTTATTTTCCTAAGGACTTTGAATCCATGGATACCACAACCCGTATTAAAGTCTTCAGATTTACATGCAATTGTTACATAACAAAATCATCTTAAGCAACGATCTATTACATATACATAGGTGTTTAGTTACCATATTCCCTTGTTATTTTGCTATTCTTGTAAAAGCGGCTTAAAGCACTATATCTTGCACAAATCAAACAAATATTAGAAACAGATACATAGAAGAAATAGTAGATAAAGAAGAAGAAAAAAACTGGAAAAAAGAGAGAAAAGAGATTTAAAAATCACAAATGAAGGAGTATCATGTTATTGCAATCAAGCATGCAATCAAGATATACGTGCAATCAAATATGAATTTAAAATTTGAAAACAATACTCCCTTCGTCCCACTTTTATTGTCCATTATTTCCTATTTTCTTTGTCCCAAAATAATTGTCCACATTTGATTAATAAGGTAAATTATGTGTTAATTATGTTAACTTTTATAAAAAATAATACAATTATTTGGTAACTATGAGTTTAATTGACATGATTGAATAAAAGATGGATTTTGATAAATGGACAATAAAAATGGGACGGAGGGAGTAACAATTATGGATAGAAAAGGAAGAAGGAAGGAAGAAGGAACAGATTGAGAGAATTAAGGAAGATATGATTGAGATATAATCTCCATAACTGATTTATTTGAAATTCAAATTAATTACTATATTAACTGTAAATCATTCCACAAAGAATCAACTAAATCATTCCAGGCAAAAGTAACTAATAATAGTAATAATATATAATATATAACTAATAATAATAATATACCAAAAGAAGGAACATGAAGACTCAAACTTAAGGAATAATAAACTGAATCAGAATCAAAACTCCAAACGTATATTGCACATTGATCTGAATTCATCCAAATTATACACTACATACAACAGGAAACAATACATGGTTCTTTTTGTTTTCCTAAGGACTTTGAATCCATGGATACCACAACATACCCGTATTAAAGTCTTCGGATTTACCTGCAATTGTTACATAACAAAATCATCTTAAGCAATGATCCATTACAGATACACATGTGTTTAGTTACCATATTCTTGTTATTTTGCTATTCTTGTAAAATCGGCTTAAAGCTCTATATCCTGCACAAATCAAACAAATATTAGAAATAGATATAAGTAAGAAGTCGACATATAAAACACATACGTGAACACAGAAACCCCTTTTTAATTGTATATACTTGGTACCAAATTTGGTTTCACACCTTTTTTGGTTCCACACTTCCACCCCTAAATTCCACTTCCACCCCTAAATTATGTTAGGGTGAATTTCTCTTTTCGACTATTTCTTGTGACAAACGACTAAATCAGTAAAAAGACAAAACCTCAAAAAATCAATGCAAGCCAATATAGTTCCTAACATGATCCCAGTATTTATGAAATTTCTTATTTAGATTTGTAAAGTATACCACAAATCAATTATTTAATAAAAAGGATATAAAACTAATGAGGATATCATAGTTACATATTACAATAGATTTACCAGCAAGTAAAAGAGATTATATACAAATCGATACCAAGTAGCCATTAATCAGGAATTGATTTGTTAACCGGCAAGCATGCGAATCAAAGAATCAAGCACCATAAGGATAGCATTAAAAATGAAACCGATTATAAGGTTGGGATCCCGGTAATAAGGCAAAAATCAATTAGTTTTCATGATTGTGTTCAAATCATAGTCATTCAAAATTCAAAAATAAACAGAATTTTGGGAATTGATGTGCATATATGAGAAACAATGGAAGTAATAAGTAAACAATGGTAATGGCACAGAAACAATCTATTGACTTAAATACATAACCTCAGTCAAACAGTAAACCACATAACTCATGTACACAAAATCAACATAAAACATAGTATTTTTCTCTCAGAACTTCAATCAAACAGTTAGGTTGTAAAACAAAAACACACAATACTTGACAAAATCATGGCAAATAATTATAAAAAATGCAATACTGAAACATAGAAATTGGTGTAGAGAGAGACAAACTCGGCAAAGAACTTGGTGTAGAGAGAGACTAACTCGAAACTATATCGACACCGATCTGCAACACTGAATCAACATTATATTATGATCAAACATAAAAAAATATCATTAATCGATGAAAGGTACAGAGAAAAGAAAGTTTAACAACCTTAATATGAGTAGTAACATCGAACGATATTCAATCTACAAAATCGAACCTGCAATATAAGAAGAACAAATAAAAAAATCTACTAAATTAAGAATATGCTTTAATCGTTAGGTTTGCATATTGGTTTTTCAAAAAAAAATGAACGTAATGATTGCTGTAGAAAAGGAAGAAGAAACGGAATGAAAAAATTATGAAAATTTTGATTGAGATATAATCTCGTAACTAATTTTTTTGAAATTCAAAAGGATCGTGGAAAGATATTGGGTGGGTAAAATATAAGAAAATGGATAAAATATTGGGTGGGTAAATGGATTATCTATGGATACTTACCAAAATAGCTTGATTTTAGTACAAAAGTGGGTCATGGGTAAATTTTTTTACTCATTGGGTAAATTCCTCATTACACTTTAAGAGTACTAGGGAGTTTTGCCCGCGCTACGCGCGCTCTATATTTTTTATTTTTATACAATTTTTTAAAATTTTAAATATAAAAAAAATGTTATATTAATTTTATTAATAACAAACATTGATTTTAATTTATAACATGTAAGAATTGTGTGTATAAACATACGTGCTCTTCACAATAAATTTAATCAAAAAAATTTAGTAGTAACACATCATAAAACCTATGAGTTGACATTCTATTAATTTGAAGTATGAGTTGTGTACATAAGTTTTTATGATTTTTGACAATTAAGGTGATGATATTTAAATTAAATAATTTTGTGAGAATTGTCAACACGGTTATATTTATATTATAGGAAAAGGAATTGAACAAATATAATTTATGATTTGAACTGTGAATCTCATTTTCTAACTATACAAAGCGAAAATTTGGTTTGCTCATTAACATTAATTAAAATTTAATATAGTAACATAACTTCATAAATATTAGTTTTATTAAATTTCTTCAAAAGACAAACTACAATAACTTTATTTACAATCACATTCTAAATATAATTAATTTTCACAATTTTTAAACTTTAAAATTAGTAAATTTGGAGATGGGTGTACCTATCTCAATTAATAAGTCTCACTTTAATCCGTTTTGGTGAAAAATTCTCTTTGTAATTTCTAATACTATGAAGCAAAAAAATAATTTGCTCAATAATATTAACTAAAATTTCCATATAATAACATGACTTCATAATATATATTTTTATTAATATTCTTGAAAACATAAACTACAATAACTTCATTTACAATCACAGATATAGAGATTTTTGCCCACGCTACGCGCGTTCTAAAAAATATAATAAATTTATTACATTTTGATATCATATTTTAAAAGATTCTATTATTTTCATGAATCATAATATTGATCTCATCCAATTTATAGATATAATGTATAAAAAAAATTGAGTTAAAGGTTTCTCGGCATCGTCGTGAGTTAAAGGTTTCTCGGCATCGCCTAACGGCGATGCCTCGCAATTTGAACACAATAAAATTATAAAAAATAACCTAAAAAAGAATTAAGTACTAAAAATAAAGTTTCAAGTTTAATTATTTTATAATTTGTAGATTCGTTACAAATTATTTATCCGTAAAGAAAATACAAAATTTTATTTAAGATTAAACCTATTTTATCAGCTAACTTCCAAAAACAATCATACATATCTCGTGAACACCATCGCATAATCTTCACATAATACAGCAAGACTCGTGCACCATTCATTAACCGTGCACCATTCATCACCCGTCTACACAAAAATAAGTTTAAAATGGTCCTACTGATCTTCACTTCCATGAAAATGAGTTTACAGAGTCAAAGTCAATTTTCAAGTTAAATCATTTCCAGGTACTCCACTTAAAGTAAAATCTGAATAACACTTTATTATAAGAAAATAGAAGACTACTTTAAAAACATATTGTAATTTTTACTTGATTGAAATAAACTATATAATTTTAAACTATTCATTGTTAGCTTCTCTTCAAAATCTTTGTATTTAAACTTTAAATTTTCTGTTGACTCTTTGTAAATTTAATTTATACTCTTCATAGATTAAAATTTATTTTATAATGAACTTTTATTTCATTTTCAAACAATAAATTAAGTTATATTATATAAATAATCTTTATGCCAAATTGTTTATATTAAAAGAGATAAGAAAATGATGTATAAAATTTTAAATTGTGCAACAATTTCACATCCTTTTCTTGAAAATCTTCATAAAATCTGTAAAATATAAATATTTATTTACACCTGGTCATAATTGCTTCATAATATATATTTTTATTAATATTCTTGAAAACATAAACTACAATAACTTCATTTACAATCACATATATAGAGATTTTTGCCCGCGCCACGCGTGTTCTAAAAAATATAATAAATTTATTAAATTTTGATATCATATTTTAAAAGATTCTATTATTTTCATGAATCATAATATTGATCTCATCCAATTTATAGATATAATGTATAAAAAAATTGAGTTAAAGATTTTTCGGCATCGTCGTGAGTTAAATGTTTCTCGGCATCGCCTAACGGCGATGCCTCACAATTTAAACACAATAAAATTATAAAAAATAACCTAAAAAAGAATTAAGTACTAAAAACAAAGTTTCAAGTTTAATTATTTCATAATTTGTAGATTCATTACAAATTAATTATCTGTAAAGAAAATACAAAATTTTATTTAAGATTAAACCCATTTTATCAGCTAACTTCCAAAAAAAATCATGCATATCTCGTGAACACCATAGCATAATCTTCACATAATGCATGCACAATTCATTGACAATGCACCATTCATCACCAGTCTACACAAAAATAAGTTTAAAATGGTCCTACTCAATCTTCACTTCCGTGAAAATCAAAGTCAATTTTCAAGTTAAATCATTTCCGGTACTCCACTTAAAGTAAAATTTGAATAACACTTTATTATAAGAAAATAGAAGACTACTTTAAAAAACATATTGTAATTTTTACTTGATTGAAATAAACTATAAATTTTAAACTATTCATTGTTAGCTTCTTTTCATAATCTTTGTATTTAAACTTTAAATTTTTTGTTGACTCTTTGTAAATTTAATTTATACTCTTCATTGATTAAAATTTATTTTATTATGAACTTTTATTTCATTTTCAAACAATAAATTAAGTTATATTATATAAATAATCTTTATGCCAAATTATTTATATTAAAAGAAATAAGAAAATGATGTATAAAATTTTAAATTGTGAATCTTCATAAAATCTGTAAAATATAAATATTTGTTTACATCTGGTCATAATTGCTTCATAATATATATTTTTATTAATATTCTTGAAAACATAAACTACAATAACTTCATTTACAATCACATATATAGAGATTTTTGTCCGCGCTACGCGTGTTCTAAAAAATATAATAAATTTTGATATCATATTTTAAAAGAATATATTATTTTCATGAATCATAATATTGATCTCATCCAATTTATAGATATAATGTATAAAAAAATGAGTTAAAGGTTTCTCGACGATGGCATCGTCGTGAGTTAAAGGTTTCTATGCATCGCCTAACGGCGATGCCTCGCAATTTAAACACAATAAAATTATAAAAAATAACCTAAAAAAGAATTGAGTACTAAAAACAAAGTTTCAATTTTAATTATTTTATAATTTGTAGATTCATTACAAATTAATTATCCGTAAAGAAAATACAAAATTTTCTTTATGATTAAACCCATTTTATCATATGTCGTGAACACCATCGCATAATCTTCACATAATGGAGCAAGACTCGTGCACCATTGATTGACAGTGCACCATTTATCACCCTTCTACATAAAAATAAGATTAAAATGGTCATACTAAATCTTCACTTCCATGAAAATGAGTCTACAGGGTCAAAGTCAATTTTCAAGTTAAATAATTTACAGGTACTCCACTTACTTAAAGTAAAATTTGAATAACACTTTATAATAAGAAAATAGAAGACTACTTAAAAAACATATTGTAATTTTTACTTGATTAAAATAAAATATAAAATTTTAAACTATTCATTGTTAGCTTCTCTTCATAATCTTTGTATTTAAACTTTAAATTTTTTGTTGACTCTTTGTAAATTTAATTTATACTCTTCATAGATTAAAATTTATTTTATAATGAACTTTTATTTCATTTTCAAACAATAAATTAAGTTATATTATGTAAATCAACTTTCCATTTATTGTACGTTAATTTCTTATCCTTCATGTCCATGGAGATCATATCAATCCCTACACAATAATGATGTAAATTAGTATCGCAAGAATGGATTCTGACATGGATAGCAAATAATGAGGCTTTTATTCTCTCATTCCCGGCATTCATATTTTTAATCTTACACATCCTCGAATCCAAGCATAAGTGCATAATTGTTGGGATTATAGAAGACAAATGCAAAGGGGAAAATTATATATACTGCATATTAAAACTTTATTGCTTGAATTTATGTATGATCATTATTGAAAATTTATTAATATTTTGATTATTATATACTTTTTGGTTAAGCACCCCAAATTTTTAATTTGATTTTAAAGCGTGAAATGTATATGTGGTATTATTAATTTAACAATGGTTTTTTTTTTCAAATTTTAATAGCTTTACAGTTTCTAACTAATAAAAAAAGTGAATAAAAACAAAATACAAACTTTTATATTTTAGCATAAAAATGAGTTGTTAGGATATGAATAATTAAATTGTGTAATTGCACCATTTTGTAAAATGAAAACATGGGTAATTTTTATATTAAAATATCAAATTTAAAAAAAATGTATTTTGTTTAACTTTACATTTTTTGGTATTAATTTATGATTAATTAATAAAGTAAATAATTTAATTTAATTTGAAACCAAGTAGTGTAAAATATATACCTAAGCCTAATTAATTATTTGAGACTGTTATGATATTACTTTAATCTTTTTTAAGATCACATTTTCTGAAATGATTTTTAATGATAATTTATTTACTTTAAATTTACTTTTGTCATACATCAAATTCCTTTCTTATTCCTTTTTTAAGAATTAAAGAATTAGGAATTTAGTTAAACAAAACATTTTTTATGATCTCCCTATTTAGCATACAATGACAATATAGTTACAAATTAATAAATTTAGTTTATTTGTTTGACAAATCTTTTCAAGTTTCAGAAAGCAACTAACTTAAATATGCGATAACAAATTTTGGCAATTTATTTAGTTGAAAAAGGATGCTACATTGCTACTTGTTTTAGCGTGGAATTATAAATTATAATTGATTTTCGGTTTTAATTCTTTTGATATATTAAAGATTCTAAAATGTATCTTAAATAATTTTGGTATTATGTAATATTTAATTTTTCATAATTACAAAGAATACTTTTTTATTAGTTAACTAAAAAGTAAACTTTATTTAATCCAATTAAAAAGTATACTTATTCCTTTAGTTAGATCATTTTTGTAATACAATTGTTATTTTTCTTATCTTTCCTAATTATAAAAAACATGAAAGAATTTTAATTGTAAGAATGTTTGTATAATTATCATAAAAATCTCAAAAAATTTTATTAACTACATATATTGCACATTAAATAATGTTAAAGTTACACAAATATTTTTCACGTGAATCAACATATATATTTAAGGCTTTATATCTCCTAATCTAATATAAACTGCATACATATCTTTAAAAAATAAATTGAAATGGAAGTATTAACATTAGTAACAGGAAGAATCACAGATGCAACCACAATGATCTTCTGGTGAATTCCTTGGAAATATGCACTAAATTATGCTGTCAACATGAATTTTCACAATCTACCCTTACTTCTAAACTGTAGCTTCCATGTTTCTCATACCATTGCTACAATTCACCCAGACTGATATTTGGCACAGAAATGCAGGAGACACTCAGCAACTGGACAACCTGTAGCCAACTGAATAACTTCAGAGGCTATTTGTGCTCTGTGAGAATCAGTCACTGCAAACAACTTGCTTGAGTTATTATCTGAAATGGATATGTGCTGGTTGCTAGATTCAGGAGCAAGACACTTTGTATATTTACTATTTTCTTTATTACTGGACAGAGACTGGACAGAGTCTGATTCCCAAAATTCTTAACCTGGAGCACGTTTGTCAAAGGTGAACTATTAACATCGTTAGAACCTTCCTGGTTGCATGTAGAAATTAGAACTTGCAGGACAAATAGAACTACATAAATCAGAAACCAAGTCCTGTTCTATATTGTTTCTCTCAGCCCTAATTTCTTTAGCTGGTTCATCAATTTTCGCACCCATTTCGGATAACTTTATTTAAAAACCCTTCATCCGGACAATCATACGTCACACCAAGTCTCTTACTCACAGCATCCACTGCATCTTGATACTCATAGCTTCGAAACAATGGAAGCTTCTGAGACTCGGACCAATCCCTAAGCACATCATCTGGTGTTCTAAGCTATCCCACCTCCAACTGTTGTTCCTGCTTTTATGACAACTCTAGCATATATCTAATGTTAACAAACCTCCCTTCTCATATAACTCATTATTTGATTGTCCTTCAATCTAAGAGAAGTCTTTAGCCACAAAATAATTCCCTTTTTCAAGAACCACCACCTTTTGACCAGAACTTGCAAGAAGTGCAGCTGCTCCTCCACAACCAGAACCTACAATCACAACATCACATCTAATCCGAACCGGCGTTGCTTCTTCAGTCACTTCTAGGCCTTTTTGTTTAAGAGACACCGTGAAGCTTGAGCCATTACAATCCCACAATTCTATAATACCATTTTCAAGAGGTCTCTCCTTTTGTGGGTTGGCCAGTTATATTTTCTTCATTATCTACATGGTATCCAATTGCCTCACATCATATGCTGGACATCTGGAATTTTCATCAGTCTGCAATAAATTAATGTCCCGGATAAAAAATAAAAAACTACACATTTAAAAGCTATAGCAGATTGATAATTAAAGAACACCCACCAAAAAGAATAAGAACACAACAGAGCTCTACGGCAAGACCATTTGCCATTTAACATGTCCACTAACCTCTAAACAGTCCTAGACTCAATTTGTATCATAGGACTATAATGTACTTTGTATGAATCTACCAAATAGTTTTTACTTGTACTTTACAGATAAGGATATCAATCATACAACCATACTCTGAAATTACCTCCATTGGCATTTTTTTAATAACCCCCTCTAAATCTCTCAGCAAACCTGCACGACGAAGGAGATCAATCATACAACCATAGTGTTCAATCTCAGTCTCGATTTTGTAGATTCTATGCACAATGTAAAAGTACAACCAACCCTCCAAAATCATTCCTGCATGAGTACATCCACTTAAAATGCATACAATGTAGCATCATTTGGCATTTGGCCACTTCTCTCCATCTACATGAACATTTGAATAGCTTTCTCTCCATCTTCATACATTCCATAATCCATGATCAACGAATTCCATGAAACAACATTTTTGTCGGGCATCTCATCAAAGACATCTTTAACCAAATATATTTCCCCACATTTGGAAAACATTGTCGATAGGGCAGTCGAGAATAAAACATCACCTTTAATATTTTTTTTATTAAAATATAAGAACTTATAAAGAACATAAGAACAGCTAATATAACATAAACAATAAAGAACTTATAAATTTTATACACAAAGCAAATATAAGAACAGCTACAAAAAAGTAATGATTCCTTACGGATTTAGGAACCACCTTTGACATTTAGCTCCGAAATTTGTGAGTTTAGACCTGTCCAAAAAAATATTTTGCGAGTTTAGAAATTAATCAGCATGGTGTTCTTGAATAAACACAAACTTGACTATATACTAATAAAAACAACTAAAATGAATAATAAACAGCACAAACACAGTTGATAATCATGATCAATTAGATATAAGTAGATAAAGATGTTTGATCGAAGTCATATATACCAGTGTTTACGATTATTGAAGTAACTCAATTATGATTCTCTGTTTCATATCCTGCAACTTAAAACAGATAAATGCAAGCAACAAATATATTATAATTACACAAACACTTATATAAACATACAAACACAAAATCAACACAAGGGTAGGTAAAAGTCGATACACACCCAATTAATCATAGTTATTGTTGAATATGTATCTTATTAATTATCTCTTATGCCGAAATCAAAAGAATAAGATATACAAACATTAAAAGATCACGAAGAGAGAGGAAAAAAACCTTAGAGAGATTAAAAATCATCTTATTTTCTTGAAAACTTGGATTCCATAGATTTGATGAACTCTTCAAATTAAGCTATACAAAAAATATCACTTCTGAAACAATCTGCAACAAAAATATATATACAAATTAGTTCACAATCAACAAAAACAGAATATAAATATTACATAAACAGACATACATACACATTAATTTATAAACACAAAATCGAAAATTGAAAATCGAAAATCAATACAAATTATAAAAAGCTAGGGACAATTTGAAAAGAAGATGAAATAGCATGATGAAGAAAAGATGAGAGAGACGAATGAAAGATGAAAGATGAAGATGAGAGAGACCACGATTAATAGAAAATGATTTCGTATATGCTAGAATAAAAAATTAGATATGTAATCAATTAAGAATTTGAATTTTGAAAATAGATAACAACAATTAAGGAATGATTGTTGTGTTTTTTAAATGATTTTGTGTTAACAACAATTTGAATTTTGTGTTTTTTGATCGGGTGATGAGTGGAGATTTCAAAAAACAAATCTTGATTATTCTGTAATGATTCTGTTGGCTTGATTTTAGGTAAGAAGTTGTTATTTTTCCATATACGTGTGAATATAGCTGTCAATCTTTACTTACAAAATTTAAAATATTGGATCTAAGGATAAAACCAGTTGTTTTACATGGATTAAAATTGATTAAAAATAGGGAAAATGGGTGGGTAAATGGATTATCCGTGGATACTTACCAAAATAGCTTGATTGTAGTACAAAAAGTGGGAGTTGGGTAAAATTTTTTACCCATTGGGTAAATTTCTCATTACACTTTAAGAGTATATAGATAAGTTAATTTACGTAAAACTCTAAGTCTAATACCTAATTTAACATTTTGATCTGAATTCCTTAAAATTAAATTAAAATTAAATGGATTTGAATATGGATTTAGACCGATCTGAGCCGAATCCGACCCGTTAACAGGACTATGCTGTTGAATTCAATCATTAACAGATTACATAAAAAAATATAGCAATGTAAATTTTTGTAGTAATAACATGATAATTTTTTTGTTTATTCTTCATCCCAATATGAATCTTTACTATTCAAATGAATGACAAACTACAGAATTCTCTGCCATTAGAAGTAAAGTTATTATATTAACAGAAGATGTACTTACGGACTAGATAAAATTTCTACCATAAGATTGTCAGAACCATTCCATTTTACTTTTCTACCAGGTCATGATCAACGAATTAAATCTGAGGTGTTTGTATTGAACCTGGCATTATTAATCGGCAAACGATCGGATGTTGTTTGAAGGTTCTAAAGCAAACATATCAAATGTCACAGTTGAATATAAAGGTATGGAAGGGTGAGATTACTCCTACTCCTACGAATTAAGAGGCTCTTAAGCCTTCCCTTTGAAGCTAAATTGCATTTTCTAGGAGCAAAGAATTAAGCAACATGAATTCAATTTAGGTGCATAATCTATAACAGTAGAAGTTTATTATGTCGCGCCTAATTGCTTTGCCTTAAGAAGTTGGGCTACTAATCCAAATGCATATGCTTTGCTGATGCCGCTCAATTGACTGGCTTCAAATAACCAGATACTGTGAATTAAACATCTCTGGTGCGTTTATTATGCTTGCGAATAAGTTGTTGATTTAGGCTTCCATAATTCCATTTGTCAGCGTCAGCTCAGCAAAGTTATTATGCCAGATGCCTGCACCACATGCCTACCATATATGTAGCACGTCCTGTTGCATGTAGCAATCTTATCATGAAGATATCAGTGTCCTGATTTTAAGGAGTAAAACATCACTGTGATTATCATAGTTGATAGGAATCAGGATTTTGAAACAATTGGGTTTAAAAATGAAAACTCGTTAATAGTTGTGGCAAAAATGAATACTTGTTAAGTTTTGCGTGCCAGCCGAGGATCAAGATTTTTCAACAGTTTGTAACTAGAAGTCAGGGTTAAAAAAAAATTCTCTACTAAAATTTTCAATTTAACAAGGATTTCAGTATAGTTTAACCCTCTTGATCCCGCTCCTAGTTGATAGCAATGAGTAAGCAACATCATATTTGTCACATAATGAATAAAATACAACATTTTGAAACTCAAAATCATACAATGAAAAGATGAGTAGATAATCCTTTATACCCCGATGTATACTTGGATTATAATGTTTAAGAAAACTGAGAAAATGTTCAAGCATTACACATGATTTAATCAGCCCTAAAAGATTCGTAAATGGGTCTTTTTAGTGTGTGTCCAAATTAGTAACTTACTTTCATGACACTTTTATGAGGTGGCTTCTTTTTACTAATGGGATTTCTTGTGCATACAAAAACGAATTACACGAGAAAGTA
Organism: Kitagawia praeruptora; assembly: GCA_037693485.1. Lineage (NCBI taxonomy): Eukaryota > Viridiplantae > Streptophyta > Magnoliopsida > Apiales > Apiaceae > Kitagawia > Kitagawia praeruptora. The sequence goes on from CM075351.1 coordinate 43,003,295, forward strand.
ACAAACATCTTCAGAAACCGAATTGTGATTCTTCAACTGAATCATGGTGGCAATTTTCACTGATACATAACATCTAACATCGTTTATGCATTGTGCGAGTTGCTAAATACATATTTTTTACGATGCGCGTTGTTACGAACTGTTGAGAACTGCATTTGTAAATACGCATTATGAACATTCAAGTTACGCTGCAGAGCGATACACATTTCATGTGTGATATTCTGAACAATACAATAACATTACACATGAAAAAATTGTGGTAGAGCAGCCCTAATTATCAACATTGATTTAACAATAGTAAAGACGTAAAGCTACAGATAACCAAAAGAAAGAGGGGCCGTCTGTTCTTTATGGTCAAAATAATTTCCCATTTTCTGAGAAAACAGAGGAGTACCAAGAGACAGAAACTTCTTTGTCAAAGTATCAAAGACGGGTAAATAAAGGCAACGCAACGACTGACTGTTGGTTCCCTTGTATTCACCCCACATTTATACAGTACACTTGACCCTACTTGTAATTCAAAACATTTACTAGTACTTGATTTCTTTGTCACACAACCAAACAAATTACACGAGAAAGTAACAAACATCTTCAGAAAGCGAATTGTGATTCTTCAACTGAATCATGGTGGCAAACAAAAGTTGGAAACGGGTAGGCCAAGCAATATATATCATTATATCATATATGTCCATACTCGAGCTTACGTGAGAACAGTTCTCTCATATTTCTATGTTAAAACTGTTCTCCATAGAACGTGACCCTGACCCTGGATGTATGTTAGCGGTTAGTGCTGGAATATTATACAACAGAACTGACAATATGCCCGATTCCTTCTTGAAATACACGCTTACTTGCAGCTCTTGTGTTTTTGCTAGTCTTCCTTTCTTTTCATTTCATTTAAACAAATTGCATATTTTTTCCAACCTACTTAATTCCTTTCTTTTTCGATGGCTCCACCACTAATTTTCTCTTTTGACCAACCTCATTACTACTTCATATTCCACCATAATTATATTAAGAACTTTCAATATTAAGGTGCTAATTCACTATCATGGACATCTTATGTTTGTTTAATTATGATTATTGAACAAGCTAGTCCACAAGCACTTAATTAACAACAATGACAACATGCATGACAACTAAATAAGCTTATATTAGTACCTCTTTTAAAAAAGATAATTTCCCACTAAAACTCCCTATCTTTTTAAATTCCGTACCAATTTCATAGGCTTTATCATCATAATTTAATAAACACGCATTTTTAAATATATCCAAACTAATCGTAATCTGGTCTGAAGAGAGTAAGATGTAGACGTTGATGTCGAAATATATTTACCGATTTTATTAAAGAACCTAAACTATCTTCTTTATCTTTTTCCTCACCATCTTTTGCCTCACTTGGTTTCTCTTTCATACCATGATTCCTCAATATATACCACCAACTACTTAACAAACCAACTATAACTTCTTCCATTTCCTCAAATCTCTCTTTCTCCACACATATATTAGTGATCAACAAAATGAGTAGAAGAGTGAGCTTTAGCTGTGACTCCATGGTAGAAGATCCTATAATCTTCGACAAATATGCACAAAATCACTACAACAAGAAAAGGGTAGCTATTGGTGTTTGGAATATCGACGTTCAGTCACCCGAAAAAACCTCCTCCAAAAGATTTTCCGCTGAGAAATTCCTGAAACGGGTTGGAGCAAAGGTAGCAAGAGCTTTAAGTTTTGTGTCCTTAAAGAGATCATCACGTAGTAAAGTATCTTCGTCGAGTTTGGTGAGGTCGAGATCATATGCAGAGAGTGCATTAGCTCTTGATTCGCAGAGAGCTGAAGCTGTTGAAGATTGCATTGAGTTCTTGAATTCTTCTTCTTGTTTGCAGAAATCCAATTCTGTTTCTTGAGTTTTTTTGGTAGAAGATTTTGATGAAGAATGTGTAATTAATCTAGTCTGATTATATTCGTTTTAGTAAATGAAAAGTTTATTCAGGTTAGTTAATGTACTAGTAGTTTAACTCGAAGACTATGGCACTCAAGTAGTTGCTCAGCCAGTTTTTTTTTTTTTTTTCTATTTGTTTGCAGAGTATATTCGTTGGTTGCCCAGATGAATGGAATTTTTTTTTTTTAAGTTACAGACTCTTTTACTTTAAGAACGATGGGTCGAAAGAGCTCTAAGCAAAATTCGAGTGAAATAAAAACTCCATGAGAAATACTTCATAGTTCATACGTAAAATTATTCTTGTAATGTTGTTTTTTTTGGTGTAAATTTGATAGCTGTAGGAAAATAGCATGAACTTGCTACTGACATGCCAGTGCCAGTGCACAAGAACAAAAACCTTAAATTTACATGTTATCAACTCGGGTGTCATTGCAAAAGAACAATAGTAGTTTTCGTGTTATTTTTAATTACCCCAAAATTACCCTATCAAACTATGAGGATTCTGTGTAGTTCGAAGCAGAGATGTATAACATGTGAAAACATCTTTCACATTTCTCACGAAAGTGTACAGAATCAACAAAAGATGCTTACAAACGAAAGTGTACAGAATCAACAAAAGATGCTTACAAATGAACCTGTAAAACTTTGAAAGATCAACAGGAAGTAGCAATAGTGGACTTCTAAGGATATAGCCTGTTTTGCTTTCATATATTTCTCAACTTTTATTTTAGTTCATAGCTTAAAAGAGTGAAAAAGAGATCATGTCATAACACCAGTTGTTACTTGAGCTGAGAATATAATTCTCTTCAAAGAATCCAAAAAGTTTCTGTGCTGATTAAAACAAAGAATTCCCAGAATCATTGATGTACAAGATAGCCGCATTACTGGTAACACAGTAATTCTGAACCTGATGTCCAACAGGAAAGTTAGCCTTGATCTACCACATGTTGGAATTTAATCTTAAACTTATTTTTATTATTGTTATTTTGTTTCCCATGGCTAATGACTTGGTCATAATGCCAGTAGAGAATTTGTAGGATCATGAGAATAAGGTGGCAGAGAGGTAGTAGGAAGTAGTTAAGCCCACTAGCTCATTCCTAATTATTAGCTATTAACTTAGTTGTGATTCCTTATAAATTGTACTGCGTTTTTAATAAAACTTGTGCTTTTGACGTGCAAGTATTAGTGTGTTTCTTTCTCAGTTTAATATAATTTTTTTTTAAAATTTTTAAAGGAACTTTGGAGCACTTCTCCCCATGGTGCACATAATCACCTAAATTCTAAAGAAGAGGTTCTCCTAGACCAATTGTGCCATGATTTCTTCATCAATTTGGAATCTACAATTCTTTGCCAGATGCCTAAATCTTTTGCATTTGAAGCATTGTGGCTTTCCTTTGTGCCAACAATCCTTTTCTTCGTGACCGATCTTATGACAATGGTTGCATTGAACTTTATTGTCTATGCCTTTTGAGAATGAAGTTTTAGCTAATAGGAGTCCCTCAATTTTTTCTCCATTTTCTTCCTCCCTCATTGATCTCCTTTGGTCTACGGCACTAAGGGCATTGACTAATTCCAAAGACCTATCCAAAATAACCCTAATGGAGTTAGTCAATGCCCTTAGTGCCGTAGACCAAAGGAGATCAATGAGGGAGGATGAAAATGGAGAAAAAATTGAGGGACTCCTATTAGCTAAAACTTCATTCTCAAAAAGTACAGGCAATAAAGTTCATTGCAACCACTGTCATAAGATCGGTCATGAAGAAAAGGATTGTTGGCACAAAGGAAAGCCACAATGCCACATTCTAAAATGCAGAGAAGCAATAAGAATAAACGTGTCCAGCTTCCACAAATAGGTGGTGCACTAACAGGCTGTGCCTGTGCATCCTCAGCTTTCTCATGTTTCTTGTTGAGCATCTGAAAAGCAGTATTGAGAAGTATAGACAAATCACCAGGGTATATACCATGCAGCATGGATGGACATGTACTCTCATGTCCTAATGGTATCCTACAAAATCCATTTCAAGTATCTACGAAGTTGCTCTCCATCTCACCAAATTTAGAGTGCTGCTCTGCTTAAGATTTTATAGCACAGGTAATGTTAAATATGATGCCTAATTTGCAATTCAACCACCTACTTCAGTTTATAGCTTCAGAAAGTGATCAACATAACAAAAATTTCACTCGAATAAGAAGAAAATAATAAGCAAAAAATGTGTAAAATACTGCGTGCATACTTGATTGGGAAACACCTAAATAAAATTCTGATCATAACCATGGGAAGTGTTAAGTTTCCAACTCTCCTAAAACCTCTGACTTGATTGGATCGGATATTATCTTAAAACTCCCCTTCACTCAAAAGACCATTTTTGGGTCGAAAGTGGATCGTTAGGAGCCCATCTTCTGGGCGATAATTAGCCTTAGTGTCCAAATTAAAAAATTTGAGAATAAGCTTAGGATTACCTAGTAACACAATGTAGCCTTTCTACAACTTAGTTACCAACACCTTCAAAAGTAGTAAGGATTGATATAATACTTTGCTATTGAATTCAACAGTAATGAAGCTGTTTGGAAGTACTGATTATTTTATATAGATTCAGGTATCTACCACAGTTCATCGCATTGCCTGAGTATAAAGTTAACTAACAAACTATTTCGTTGCAGACAAAGTTGCATCATTATGTAGACATTTTTTTCATGATTTCCATTTCACTAGAAGTCTAGAACCAAAGTAAAAATACAGGTAAATCACACCAGTTTATAACTGAACACTCATTTCTTCTCCTTACTGATTTTTTCAAAAACCTTATCACTGGAAAATTTGCACCCTCTCATTCTCTTAACTTTTCTTTCTTTCGATCTTTTCAACCTTAGGTTTTTCCCTATTTTTCATTCCTTTCTTTCCAACCAAACAAAGCATCAATGTACAAGAGAATGAGCACCTTGCTATTGATCAAGTTGTGGATGGTTATGACTCTTCGAATGAGAAATGAAGATATACATAACCAGCATCTGGTCGTTTGGGTGGGGGGGGGGGGGGGTATGACAGTAGAATTGCCTCATATATGCGGGAATCGATATGGCGAGGAATGACTAGAACAATGCCATACTCCCAGCTCTTGATCTAGATGCATAATTATCTTGTTCCAAACAGATGACTCATTTAACAATAAACAATAATGAGAACTACTGTTGGAAAAAATCCACCTAAACATGAGTTTTATATTTATTATTATAATTATTATTGGTAATTATATACTATTTCTGAATACACGACCTTATAATATATACTTCATCCTTTCCAATCTAATTGGTGCAACTGAGTTTCTTTTTTGTTCCCAAAAAGTAGCCGATTTAGATTTTGAGAAGAGTTAAGGCTCAAGGTTCATGAAAAATTAACATTAATATAAGCACTTTATAGGGACAACGCTGGTGTGGAATCGTTTTTCAGTCCATTCGTTCAACCTTTTATGTATGCAATATGCATCTATTGCTAATAGATTTATGCCTATATTAGGGGGCAGTGGAGAAGCCATGAAATTTTAGAAATGGGAACTAAAATAGAAGAAAAATTTGCAGGCTATATGTTAGGCAGCTAATTTTTTTCTTTGTCAAACTCATGCCACCAACCCCTCATGCCACCAACCCCCCCACCTACTATTTCCTCCTATAAATACCTCCTCTCCCCTTCATTCTAAAACACACCATAATTCTCTTTTCTCTCTTTATAGCTGCTAGATAGTCCATCTAGTAGGGAAGCCGGTTTAGCCCGCTTTCAGGAAGTGTCGGGATAGAAGGTCCTCGTGCCTAAACTATTCCTTAAGGTATTTGGGTCTGACTGCAGCCATCGGAGGTGGTCCCGCTGCAGGGGTCTTTCTATCAGGTTGTGTGACACTGTCCGGGTTGGAAGAGAGAGAGAAGGAAAGGTTGTCGGGAAACAGTGATAGGGGGAGGTTTTGAGATAAACACTTCAGTGAGTTGGGGATATACATAATAGGTATTCTAGGGCTGAATTTTTGTATGAAATTCAAGGGGCCGGATACCCGGATATTGTAATCTCTTTTATCTAGTGTGAAGTTGTTGCTCTTGTGGATGTAGGCTGGGCCGAACCACGTTAAATCTCTTGTCTCTTTTACTGTATTGTTGGTTTGTTGCTTCATTACTATCACGTATATTTGTGGGATCTAAGCGCACATATTTACCAAATCGCTTCCGCATTCGCAGGGAATCGGGCAGATTCCTAACAGTTGGCATCAGAGCTAGTTGTGTCTAAATTATTGGTGCCGAAGGAAAGTCGTTAAGAAAAGTGGTTGTCTAATTTGGCGCCGTTTTGACGGAAGTGCTCCCATTGTTTTTTACACTTACCTGGCCAATTGATTTAGTTGTTTGAATTGGTTTGTGTGTGCAAACGGAGATCATGGCAAGTATTAAAGGATTCACGGTGACTCCATATGATGGTAAAGGAAGTTTTACTCTTTGGCAGAGAAGGGTAAAGGATATCCTAACCCAACAGAAGCTAGCAAGGGCTTTAAAGGGGAAGGAGGGAAAACCAACAAAGATGAGTGATGTAAAATTGGAGGAAGAAGATAAGGCCCTTATTCTTCGTACTTCGCTTCCGGAGTCATTCGATCATTTGGTCACAATCATTTTGCACGGAAAGGACACGTTAAAAATGGAGGAGGTTCAGTCAGCACTTTTGTCAAATGCTGGAAGGAAGAACCAGGATGGTGACAAGGACGGAATGACAGTTTTGGCTTTGCGTAGTCAAAATAATAGAGGAAGAGGTGCTGTGAGAGGATCTACCAATAGCAGGGGTAAATCTAGATACAGGGAAAAGGGCATGCAGTGCTTTGGTTGCAAGGAGTGGGGTCATATTAGGCCGAATTGTCCGCTTAATAAGAAGGATCCAGATGCATCATTGGCTGTGGTTACTCTCGATTGTGAAGATGTTTGCACCGTCTTCAATCGAGGCACTAGTTCTCCAGGAGAATGGATATTAGACTCAGGGTCATCTTACCATGTATGTTCCAAGAGGGGGCATTTTGACAAATTCCAAGATACAAAGAATGAAACAGTTTCTTTGGTTGATGGATCTACTTGTGAGATTAAGGGGATTGGAATTGTGAAAATCAAAATGTTCGATGGAATAGTTCGCAGCTTGAACGGGGTAAGATATGTGCCTAAGCTGAGGAAGAATCTAATATCTATCGGTCGGTTAGCTTCAGAAGGCTACAGATGCTCTGTAGTAGGGGGAGCTATGAATATCAAAAGAGGCCGTGTGGTTCGGATGAAGGGAGAGCTACGTGGGGGAATATATCGTCTGATTAGTACGTGGCCAGAACGTACTGGAACTTCGAAAATCTGGTTATCTCGTGCACGAGGGAAGATTGACTTGAAGGATACTGCTGCGGTTGTATTGTCTTCCAGTCTAGACGATGGTGCAAAGACTGCTGGGATGGATGCTTGGTCGAAGGGCTTCCACGACATCAACGAGTAGTTGGTGTGTTGCAGCTGCATATGGGCATCGATTAACACGAATCAAGTGAGCAATGAACCATGCAACAGATTGATTTGTTTGATATGCAGTTGGGGAGTAAATGAAAGATCGATGGTCACACTTGTGTGTGTGATGGTCACACTTGCGTGTGTGATGGACTACATATGGGATTGGCCGACGTGAATCAAGTGAGTATGTGTGTATACAACAGATTGCTTCACATGTATGTAGTTGGACAAATAGAGGTCAATGGTACACTTGTGCGTATAGCAAGTGGGCATTCGAGAATGAATGTGCAAACTAGGGTATAGTTTGGAGTCTTGGACTCGGGGGGAGTTTTGTCGTAGGGCGCAGGTATGGAGTGCAAGTGAAGAGCTGTGAGTTTGGAAAGAGGGGGAGATTGTTAGGCAGCTAATTTTTTTCTTTGTCAAACTCATGCCACCAACCCCTCATGCCACCAACCCCCCCACCTACTATTTCCTCCTATAAATACCTCCTCTCCCCTTCATTCTAAAACACACCATAATTCTCTTTTCTCTCTTTATAGCTGCTAGATAGTCCATCTAGTAGGGAAGCCGGTTTAGCCCGCTTTCAGGAAGTGTCGGGATAGAAGGTCCTCGTGCCTAAACTATTCCTTAAGGTATTTGGGTCTGACTGCAGCCATCGGAGGTGGTCCCGCTGCAGGGGTCTTTCTATCAGGTTGTGTGACACTGTCCGGGTTGGAAGAGAGAGAGAAGGAAAGGTTGTCGGGAAACAGTGATAGGGGGAGGTTTTGAGATAAACACTTCAGTGAGTTGGGGATATACATAATAGGTATTCTAGGGCTGAATTTTTGTATGAAATTCAAGGGGCCGGATACCCGGATATTGTAATCTCTTTTATCTAGTGTGAAGTTGTTGCTCTTGTGGATGTAGGCTGGGCCGAACCACGTTAAATCTCTTGTCTCTTTTACTGTATTGTTGGTTTGTTGCTTCATTACTATCACGTATATTTGTGGGATCTAAGCGCACATATTTACCAAATCGCTTCCGCATTCGCAGGGAATCGGGCAGATTCCTAACACTATATTCGTTGTTGCAGGCTAACTATTAAAGATCTGCAGGAGCATTTTGAGCGAAGCCACTCGAACGAATGTGAGAGCAGCGAAAGTCTAAGTATAATGAGCATTATTCTTACTCATTAAGAATACCGTGTCTGTACTCTGTACCACCCAATGACATGCTCCTTTGCAGCAATGATTTCCTATAATTTAGACAATTAATGGCTGACACTACTTGAAAAAATGTGGCAATGAATGATTAAGCTATTAAATAGGGGATACATTACCATTTATTATATTTAACATAGATAACCTTGCCTCTTGATACATTGTTCAGGAAATCTTATGCTTGATCTAAAAGATGTTTTGCCCGGTGTACAAGCCTCTAGCATAAGAATAGAAAGTAGATTGTTAACCATTGGGCAGGGCACAACTGAACAAGTATAAGATGGAAAAGTAGCACAAATCATTAAGAATCAGAGGACATTCAAATGCAGATTGCAGTCTCAAAGTTAGTCATTCTTATAGAAATAGAAATTGTATTTCAAAAATTATAAACAAAATGAGAAAAACCAAGAGAAACTATATAACAACTTTGCTCTACATAGACATGAATCAAACCTCACAATCCACACATTAATAACAAAACATCCAACATATCCTATAGTTTCATCAAAATATCACATCTACAGGTGTAAATATATACACTTATCTAAATCGAATCTAGTGTCAGTGCTCTGATCCAAGTCACCTAAGGTTGTTCTTTGTCAGAAAAAAATATTATGAATTTTAGAAATCTTAAATAGATCGGCATATAGTTGATACTTGATACCAAGTTTGTGCATCGTATAGCTTTATTTAATAGTATATTAGAGAGTTTGTAAACATCAGTGATTACTTTAGGTGGTATGGATGTCACTAAAAATTTCAGATGAGCTGTAGTCCGCAGCTAATATTTCCTACTTTGATGGTCCTATAAAGATATAAAGGACACTTAATTATATTCACTTACACAATTTCCAGTTCAAAAAATTTAGAAGGATAAGATCTACAAGCCCATTCAAACGCCATGCACATAAGAGCAAAGATCAAATGAGGAGCTTAAGAATAACTTAGCCAATACTTCAATATACAAAAAAACCGATAAATTTATCTTTGTGTGCCTTCCCATTATACCTGCTAAAAGAAATACTATCAACAATCAAGGGTGGAGAGTTACCTGAATTGGGCCCAGAAAGTTACCCGAGGCTTCTATTTTTAACTGTGGCTTGAAGCTTCCATCTTCCATATTCTGTATAGCAGCGTGCATGCCTTTACCTTTATGTCAGTCCATACCTAAGTTATTGTAATAGACATAGAAATCTAATATGATCTCTCTTTATCTGATAAATATTCTTTATTAACTGAAATAATTAATATGTATCACTAACTCAGGAATATAGAAAGAAAATTTTTCTTTCTATAGATGATGTAAATCATTCAACTGATAGATAAATCAAAGAAATAAAGAATTGTGCTCTAATAGTTTACACATTTTGTTTGTCTAGCCTATCATCTTTGATTTGAGTTAACAAGACTTAAATATTTGATATGAAATCTTGAAAAGTCACTCCATTCACGTTCTCGGTCATGCAGTTTTGAGTTTGATGTTTCAACCATCATTGTAGCTGAAATTTGAGTATTATTGATGGTTGGCGAAGAAGATATGCCACCACTCTGTGCTACTTCCTGATCTTCCACTTTTGAGTCCCCATAAGTATATAAACACGATAACACTATGTAATAAACAAGGTTCACAGCACTCATTCCTGCTAATGTCCAATAGTAGTAGTCCAAATGACTCTTGTTTAAGGTGTGCTGAAACCAACTTGTTTTTCCTCCCATTTCACTCACTTTCCGCACAACGTACACCGATAAAACACTACTCAGAAACCCCAGTCCAAGCATTCCATAACTGAAAGATCGTTGATATTTGTCTGTGATCCACCGTGGAGCCTGACCAGCAAAGAAACTAGCAATGCTGTGCTTATAAATTCCTTCATGTGCACCGAGGAGAAGAAACTGTGGAAGCAACCAGAACACTGTCATAGGAATTTTGTCATTTGGCTTTTCTAGTAAACCATTGCTCCGAATAATTTCTCGTCTTCGTGTCTCAACTATCGCAGCAGTAATACAGCTCAGTATTGAAAATATCATTGCCACAGCTATGCCAATTGGAGGAGCATATCTGCCTAAGGGACTTGATATTTTTGTGTATAACTTAGGAAATATGTGCTTTGAGAAATTGAACATTAGTAGAAAGAATGTAAATGGCACATTCACTTTTCCAACCCTGCGGTTCATGTGATTTGCTTGCTCAAGAAAGTAAGTGTTTCCAACAGAGAGCACTACACCACAAATAACGAATGTTATCCACACAGGGATCATGCATATTACAGCCTTGGTTTCTTCTACTTCTGTTATCCTGCAAAGTCTCCATTTGTTCTGTTTTTGTTCTTCTTGTGTTGTTGGCCTGATTGCAGCTTTGTCTAAACACCTACATTTTTCTTCTCAAAACTGTTAAATACATTCATAATAACAAATTTTAAATATATAAATCTTGTGCATTATGGAAAAATTAAAATTTGAGGAGGTAAAATTAGACCTGAAGCCTGGAGTGTGAGGCAATGAATGAAGACCATGACCATCGTGTTCGTGTAGCTGATCAGTATTATTTGGAAGTGGTCTGAACATGTTGGACGCGGAAGCAACAAAAACTCTTAACAGAATTGTTAATGAACTGCCTTTTGGACTAACGAATTTGTACGAAAACGAACCACTCAAGAAGAGTAGTGTGGCAACCAGAGTACATATGGCTGGAACTCCAAAGCGAATTGACCAAGGCTTTATATATGGTAGTGCAATAGCCCCAATTACACCAACAATAACCACAACAATTATACCTGGTAGTTGGAATAGAAATTTTCTACCTTTCTCAGTGTCTTGTTCATCCAAAAATGGTACTAACGACACCATATGTCCAGCTATTCCTACAACTACTAAAGATAGAGCTGTGTAGAACAGAACTTTTTGGGTGTCACCAATGCCACTAGAGAGAACCGTTGGTGTTGAGAGAGACAGTAAACCTAGACCCTGCATAAGAATCAATCTTTGTTTGTTATCGTCCGTGGCTCTAATTTTTACTTGGCTGAATGACATCAATTTGGACTACAAAATTTGCACGTGCAAACTTATAATACCCTAATTTTTATAAATGCTCCGGAAACAAAAACACATTCCCAATATATCCCACTTAAAATTATGCGACCGGAAGGGTAACATGTACGCAGAACTTACCCCTGCTCCTAGGAATAGAGAGATTGTTCAAACTTAAACTAACTATGCCTTTAACAGAACTTAAATGTAAGCAGACCTTACCCTTGCTCCTAGGAATAAACTAACTATGTGTTAATGGAACTTAAAATGTAACGTAACTACACAAGTTTAGCAAAAAATAAAAATAAATAAATAACTACACAAGACAAATTAGACAATAAAGTTGTACAATCATACATATCTACTACTCACAATGGTGTAGGCAATACTTGAGAGCAAGAGCATAGAGTAATTTCCCATAAATGCATCGACAAAGAAGGCGAAGACTACTGACAAAATTGCAGCTGTGCCCTCTGAAATATTAACAATCCCAGCAGCATGAACGAAACTAATCTTCCATACATTAGTCAAGTAAGTAACCATCACCCACATAGCAAACCAAGCTAACAAATCAGCCCATATCAAAACTGCCATCAAATTGAAACAAAATAACAAGAAACTAGTTAAACATAGATTAAATATAATGATTAGATCATACTATAAACTCAGACCAGATAATGGACTTACCAGAAACTCTCACAATAGATGCCATTTCAAAGTGTTGACTTTGCTGCTGCTCCTCCTACTTACTGATCACTTTAATCAAGAAAACTAAAGATTATGATGTTTTTATTACAAAATTAGTTCAAGATATTTATGTGGATATGTGAAGCTTTATCATTAAAGCAGATATATATATATATACACATGGTACAAACTTACAAACTTGTTAAATTCATATGTTTGTTTTTAGAAATGTGAACAGACATTCTGGGAAAGGGATATGAACTTTCTGCAGTTCTCTGCAGCTTCCTAATTGAGTAGAGCAATCGGAAATTCAGGATGCATCTATTTATATTATAAAAGCTATTGCCTTTTTTATGGTTATTTTACCATTCTGACCTTATACTATTTATGTATTTATGGTATTTTGCCACTTGACTCATCTGACTTCTACTTATTATCTGACTTCTACGTATTATCCTTAATATACGTAGTATCCATAATTTATTTTTCTTACAACATTATTAGATATACGTATATGTACCCACAGATCCTCAATCCCGATGACAAACTTCCCCAACACAACTCTCTTCCATTCTTCTTTTCAATTTTGAATTCCCAAAAGCTTTATCCCGCTTTCGATCCTTTCTCCTCTTCCGAAGAACTTTTGCTGCTTTAGAATGATTATAGACTTTATTAATTGAAGAAGAATCTTGTTTGACTGATGAAAAATGTATCTCTTTGAACATCATCTTGACAACTGTTTCGGTTTGAGGTATTTCACCATTTTTTTCAGTATTGTTTCATGGGTTAATTGATTATACAATATGTTTGTTTATGGATTAACGGTTGTATATAGTAAAGTTTCGTATTTTGGGATTATCTTCAAGTTTGTATGATGAAGAATATATTGTTATTTGTTTCTTTGAGACAGGTGTTGATATGATTTTGACATTTTTATAGTTGTGGTTATTGAGAAAGACGATGGTATGTATTTTATTTTTTTCTCGGTTTCTTTCGCCAACTGTTTGATATAATGCCACAAAGATTTCTTAGATTTTAAATATTAATATCTCATCTGTTTACAATTGAGATTGTTCAATAATTTGCAGTTCGTATGTTATACGCAATATCGATAATATTAGGTAAGCTATTTTGTTCATGTGTGTTCATGTTATGATCCTATTTAAATTTTATTAAGTAAGAATGTTAATCTATTTTGCTTTGTAAGTGTTTCATGTTCTGATTAATGTTTATCCTACAAGTGAAATTAGTTGTTGCAGAACGATTTAAAAATGGGTTGTTTCTGTATGTTATACTCTTATACAATTAGCTATTCTCTCTGTATTTTTTTCTTTCAATCTCCTCTTTACTATTTATACCTTTCATTTATCTTTCTTTGATTTTTTGAAGGTTCAATTTTTGTAATTGCACCAAAAGAGATGGAAATTACTTATATTAGAGTTTCAACAGGCTACGACAATTAGGCAAGAATGAGAAAAGATCAACCTTTTCCTTTTGAGTGCTATGTATAATTGATGACTGCAAGAATGGGAGATTGGATGTAAATTCGATTCAGGTGTTTTTCTTTCTTTTTCTTAAGATTTCTTATTTTTTGTCACATCATTTCAATGAATATATCAATATTGTGGTCATTTTGTTTTATGCAGTCCAACAGTTTGATTGAAGACTTGAAAGAATTTTTCACTGTACTTTTTTGTTTAAAAATGACAAATGTTATTTCAAAGATAGATTTTGATTTTTGCAGGTCGTGGTAGTGTTTTTTCCGAAAAATCAGGTACACTATTTACATTTATAACTGATTGCCGAAATTGTGGTAACTTGATTTTCTAGCTTTCTCATTAATATTCTTTGTGGATCAATTCTTGACATGAGGTTAGAAATTTTAAGTGTTCAGTCTAAATTTGATAATTCATTTGTATCTCATTTTGATTTAATGTTAGGTTGTTTCTTTCATTTTTGGAAGGGAGGAATTTGAATTGATCATTGGCTCTGGCCTCTAGAAGAAAAAATGAAAGTATTTCAAGTTACGCACATGCCAAGATGAGTGTTTTTGACATTTCTCAACTTTGACAATACTTGGTCTAAATATATTACCCATGTATGTATATAATTTTCAGTATTATAGAGACATTCAATGGAAAACATGTTATAAACAAGTTATAACTGCTATATGGGATAGTATCTTGATTCTGTTAAAAAACATGTATTTTTATGTTTTCAATTAGTTATTTGTGCTTCTAAATTAATTAAGGATTGATTTTTTATTAATAGTTTGTTGTCATTATTTGATAAACAGGCGATGTTCAGGTTCATTTCTTGATGATGATATTCATTTTACATTAATGATTTATTGTGCTACAACCTCATCTTAACATAAATGCACTTTATTTTGTAATGTGAAGTCCGAAAGGTGTCTGTCTGAGAAGTTATCATAAAATGTGCACTCTTACTTTTCAGGCATTTTATTTTTGTTTTGTTTTATTGTCTAGGGAGGATGTAGTTTTCGGGACATGTGTGAAAAAGTTGAACATGTAATCAAGTTTTGAATAGGTTAAAAAGGCCTGTTGCAAAGATTTGTATACGATGTCATAATTAGTGAAGTCTTAAATGCTATAGTGAATGACTCAATCTGTGAGTTGCTCTTCAAAAGCCCTTAGGATCAACACAAACGTTAAGATTGACAATGATTGTTCGATACTTTCTGTTGTCTTTTCATGTTTTGCTCCTTAAAATAGTTGCTGGAAGATTCTACAAGTATGAAACTCTCAACCTGGAAAAGATATAATGTGTGACAATTTGAGGAGAATATGAGATAAAACAAGTAGAATTTGTTTCCTTTTAAATTACAAGATATAGTAATTTATTAAGAACTATTTTATAAGATCTGCAAGTACTCCTCTTCACTCTTGCCTTTTATTTTCTTAATCCAAGTTCGAAAATTTAATTTTTTTTATTCATCATCGTAGTTGAGTCTGATATTATTGTGCGTCTTCTAATTTTTTTCCTTTTTTTGCGGATGTTCTTATTCATAAAATAACGCTCTTCAATTATATAAAAAAATTAAGGCATTTTCTTACATTATGAGATTTTCTATAAAATAAGGTGTATACCTTATACATCAAGTTGTTGTTTCTCTTTAATTTCTCAAAGTTAGTATGTTGATTGCATTTAATTGTGTTTAAAGAATAAACATAATTATCAAATCGTTTATTGTTACGATCAATTGTGGACAAAAAAAACATGTTGCTTTGTTGACTCCACAATGTAATGATCTTTTCAATTTGGATGTTACATAAAACACATCGCGTGTCAATGTTGTATCTTCTATTTCTTTGTTAATGTTTATGTGATTAAACAAATTAGATTTAAAAAGCATAGTAGGTTCATGTTTACACCAAAGTTATTCATGCTAGCTCTCTTTTCTTAAAAATTATTCTTGGGATAGTTGTGGTATGTGCTAAAAGTTGTAGTGTGTCATCATTTCATGAATAATTTCCTTTGTAATTATAGATTTTTTGTAATTATTAATTTCCATTTCATAGTAGGTTAAGTATTGTCACTAATCTCTCCAGATTTAATACTCACTTCAATCATATTATTAATATTGTAATGATTTAGAGTTTGTAGTCAAACTGTTTGATTAAATTTCTAAGAGACTTTTCCATTATTTTGCAGGCTAGGCAATGGTGCTTTTATTCTATAAAATCAGGTACAAAAACATATGTACCATTGCACCAGGCCTTGGCTTAATCGAAAACACTTATTATTATAGCATCTATTGTACCTCCTTATAAAACAAATTATGTGCTCCAGGATACATAATCTCAGTTGCATTCTTTCTCCAATTGTTCTGCATAGCTTACTGGATACCGTGTTTTGCTTGCATACCATGTTCCAAAGTTTGGGAATGGGGACTGGTGTTACAGTTACAATACGATTACAAGATCGTGAAGATGGCACTGTCTATTGGCACTGTCTGTTGGGGTTCATCTTCATGTAGGTGTTGACTTCAAAAATTATGTACTCTCATTTTTGGCATGATTTTGTGAATACAAATTTAATAGTGTTGATTTTTGTGTAATAATAGAGTTGTGGAGTGTTACCAGGCAGTCCGGGGAAGAATCGAGAATCTCAAATATATAGTTATTAAGAATAGTTAACTAAACATTCTATTATTTACACGGTATTTTTACAAAACGAAGCCTCAATCCCAATGCAAAGCTTCTCCAACACACCTCTCTTTCATTCTTTTTTTCAATGTTGAATTCCCAGTTCACTTTGCCCGTTTTCAATTCTTGCCGCTCTTCCGAAAACAAATTTGCTGATTTAGAATGATTCTTGCTTGATTGAGGTTTGGTACTCTTGGACAAATCAATCTGCGATAAACAAAACCTTACTTCATATTGAAAAAGGTATATCTTCTACTCATTTATTCTTCTTTTTAATTTTTTTGCAGGTTCAGTTTGTAGATCTGATGTTAACTTTGTGGACTATGCTACTTCGCATTTTCAGGTTTGTGTTTATACGTTTCATGTTTTAACGATTATGTTACGTTTAATTTATGTATTTGTTTACATATTTGTTTTAGGGTTTATTTGCTCGATATTCAAGCATTATTTGATTTTTTGAGATTGATATTGGTATGGTTTTGATATGTTTGAGAATTGGTCATTGAGAAAGTTGAGGCTGTGCAATCTATTTTTGTCCTAATTTTTTTTTCACCAAGTGTTTGATATAATGTTCAAAAGAAGTGTTTCAAAATCATTATAACTAAACTTGAATTTTAATGTGTTCTTGAAATGAATTGTGACCGAGTTTTGTGTTCTTGAATTATTATTAAAGATTAAGGTAGTACAAGGTTAAATGAGGGTGTTACAAGTTGTTACAAGATTTCATTAGGGGAGTTCAAGTGCAACAAGGTATGGATATGATTTATTTCTTTAATTATAGTTTTGGTATGATTTCATGAATGTTATGATGTTATTTATTATTAGTAATGGATTATCTAGCATTAAAGTTATATGTCTTGGTGGGTTTGTGATATGTATGGAAGTGGAGTATAAGTTGAGACATATATGGGTTGGTTTGATTGTGTAAGGTTGGATGAATTGCTTGGTTGACCGTTGATTAAGATAAATTTTGGAAATGTTAAATTTATAGTCATCGCAATGCCTATTTGTAAATTGAATTAAGTTTCAGCAGAAATTCGGTGGGGAGACACTCCTGCCCATGCACCACCCCTATTCGACCTTTTCTTTTTTAGTGCTATATATAATTGATGACTTCAATTTCATGAAAGAACTGGATGTATTGTGTTGATTCGATTCAGGTGTTTTTCTTTCTTTTTCCTATGATTTGCTATTTTTTTTACATCATTTCAATGAATATCTCAATATTGTGGTGATTTTGAATTATGCAGTCCAACTGTTTGGTTAGAGACTTGAAAGAATTTTTCACTATACTTTTATGTTTAAAGATGACAAATGCTATGTTCAAATATAAGATTTTGGTTTTTGCAGGTTGTGGTAGTGATTTTTCCGATAAAGGTGTGAAAAGTTTGATTGGTTTTTATTGGATGTCCATGATCATTATAAGTAACACTTTTTCTACCTAATTAACTTGATGCACTTTGTTTTCTTTACTTACGTTGTTTGACTTATTTTCTTTATTGTTATAGATCATCATTATTTATGTTAAGTGTTAATATAATTTACTATCATTGAATTTAACATATTGAATATCATTTTTAAGAAAAAGTTTTTCAAAGATTGCATTCCCTTATTTATTGAGTGATTTATAGAATTTGCATATTAATTGTTTGCTTCCAAACCATCTAATGAATGTTTTGACTAATTTTCTCTTCTTTTTTTTCTTCAATTTCATTTTTTAAAGGCCATTGACATCATATATATGCTAGGGATATGGCTCTTTGTATCATAATGTGTAAGAGGCAGACAATTACTTTTTATCGGTTTGGAAAATACTTGAATGTTGCTAATGAGATTTTCGGTTGATTGTTCATTCGTAAACAATCAGTTTTCTTTTCCATTGACGTCTTTCTTTTTGAGATCATAGCTTTATTTATTGGTTGATTGAAATGACTGACATGATCTTGAGATGACGAATTTATTTACTGGTTGTAGTCTAATTTCTTACATTATGCAGTAGTGAAGGATTTGTCAAAATGTCAAATGAGAATAGTATATCTAGCAGCCCACATGGTAATAATTGCTTTGTCAGCTACTTAACTGGTTTTTTAATTTTATTTTTTCTTCTGGGATGCTACTCAGCTGGCTCTTTTAAATTTTGTTATGTGATAACTTATACATTGAAAACATATAGATTCATAATAGGTGGAGTTTATTTATTCTAGAGAGGTGCAAACAATTTCATTTTCCTTTCTTCCCTAAGTTCGTCATTTCTTAACTTTATGTCTAGACTTTACTCGCTTTTATTGGATTAGAATGGTGCAAATTGCTCCATATTTTTATTTATTAATTAGATTGTATTTTTAATGTAGGCCAGCAAGTGCTCATTTAATTTTTCATAATCCTGCATAACCATGTGATGATATGGTAAGTGATTTCTACCCCATTAACCTTATCAATAAACATGATTTATTGTTTTCATTGTCACTAAGATAAGTTAATCTTTCATACTCATTTATCTTCAAGGTAGTTTTAAACTTAATATGGCACGGTGTGCCTACATCTCTGTGATAGTATATAATTCAGTTAATTTACTCATTGTAATGTGATTTATTTTTTAAAGGTTTGTTGGTGTTAACATTCTTTTTCTCTTTGTAATAAATTTAATTGTATGGTACAATTCTTTGTGACTCCATTTTCAGTTGAGGAGTAGGAGATGAAGAAAAATGGATCAAACAAGAAAATACTAGAACTTGACAAAATTGCGGCCGCTGTCATCAATAGACATAAATGTAGATGTTTTGATTTTTAATATTGAACAGCGGTGGACTCATACATATACTTTGCAAGGGTAATATTATATCACTCTACTTAGGGATGTTAAATTTAAGTTGTTACATTAAGTATTCCAATATATATGATGTAATATGCATAATTTAGGTGTTTACACTGAAAACTAAACAAGTCTATACATGTTCCATGAGAGACTGTTGTTATGAACTAAATGCTAATGAGGCATTCAGGAAAGCTTTAACAACATAAGCAAGATGGGTGGATTCTAATATAAGATTATCCAGGAAGAATCTATTTTTCTGGCGAGATGTTATCACTGACGTCCCTGGAAGAAAAACGTCAAGAAGGAATGAATGATAAATGGCTATAATTTGTGAATTGATAGTTCCAAGGTAGTAGTTGCACTTAAAAATCTACAATATAAGGTTATTAAATGGTGTAACTAATGTTTGTGTGATGGAGGTTCGGCTATTTAGATTCTTGGTTAATTTTGTAGGCTGATAAAAGAAAAATTACTTGATGCAACTTTACTTAGTTTTTTGTTGACAGTCCTTACACTTGAATGTATACATTCTAAATCCAAGTAGTCGTGTACTGTCTATACGATGGTTGAGTTGCAAACTTTAGGATTTTATTTAACTTTGTAGTTAGTATTACTGGGTGGGATTGTTTGACTAATAACCACTAATATTTTGTGTCCAAAATGTATAGTTTTTCTTTGTTTTTTGCTTTTGTTCATAATTCTTGCATATGAAGTTGCTCTGTAAATTTTTTGTTTAAAGCATTTGTTTTGTACTATGACTTCCAAAGGTATCTTTGAACAAACATGTTCACAATTAATGAAGGCTGACAGATGGAGTCCTCCACATGGATAGTTCTCTCAACTTTGCAATACCTCTCAGCATTTACAGATATGTGTGATTTAAATTGCTACTCATGATCTTTTCATTCTGATAAGATGTTCAAGACACCCAAGAGTGATTGCATAAATCATCGTAAACCGACTTTTAAACTTTTTCAAATCTGACAATTGCTCTGCATCTTTAATTTAATTACTGAGTAGTGATGGTCTCTTCTTTTTTAGGTAAATGGTGGTCTCTTCGATGATGAATGTACTATTGAGAGATACAAGAGCTGATTTTTCAAGTTAAAAGTTGGTACTTTTATGTTTAGTGCAGGTTCTTACCTGGTCAGCATTCAACGTTGAACTCTACGGTGGGTTTTCTTTTTGGTAGTCTTCAACTTTAGTGAATTTTCATGTTTTGAATGTTTGTATATTGTCAGGTTGTCCTTTGCATCTCATATTTGATTTAATGCTAGGTTGTTTCTTTCACTTTTGGCATGGAGGAATTTGGATTGACCATTGGTTCAGAACGCAACCAAGTGGCTATCTATTTGTCAAAGCTAGGAGGTGATAGGTGCATCCAACTCTTCACTCTCAAGAGTCCAGTAGGCACTGTGGAAGAACTTCTAAACTTGGATCTTGGTTTTGGACGCATTGACCCTCAGTTTCAGGTCATTGAATTTCTCAGTGATGAAGAATATCTCATTAAAATTCTCATTTTGGGCCAACATCTCTCTCTGGTGCAGCTGTGATGCACACGGGTAATGCCTTTCATGAAAATTATTTCATTGTGGAATTAGTGAAAGGTCCTATAGTGGTATCAGCTCACGAGGTGGTCGTAGAAGATTTTATCTTGGGCAAAGGTTTCCTTACCTAAATTCATATGGAAGTCTCAATTGTCAGTTGATTATCGCAAGTAGTATATGTAATTGGTTGATGCGTGTTGTGTTTAGAATTGTCATTGTCTGATTATGTAATCTTTTATCTTACAATCTGGGAGTAGTTATAAGCAGTCTAAAATCAAGGATATGGGAGTAGTTATTAGTAGCTTGAGTTCTCTCCCTTATTAGTGCAGTTGTTTAATTTTTTTGTTCCCAGACTGTTATCAGTTGTATCTCCCCTTTTATTAGTGAATGGTGTTTCAAAAAATAAAGGTTCAAAAAAATTATAGGATTTGACCTTTCATATCAATTTCAACGTGTCAATATCAAGTTTAAATTATGTAGAAATAGATGAAGGACTTTTCATAAGTATTAATTTTTTTATGAATTTACATGTGTTAATGTTATGGACTTAAATCACTGTTGAGGTGTGAAGACGATAAATATGAATTTTAATATTAGTTTTAAATATTTATTAATGAAAAGTAAAATTAAGGAGTACAAAAAAAAGTCAAAAAATGTAGATATTATTGATGAAGTAAAATTTTATTTAATAATTGTAATTAATTTATAAATTTAAATATTATATTTATTAAAAATTGAGGTATCGCCATACGTAAAATTTATTTATAAAAATTAAAATTTGAATAATTTTAGAAGAACTAATTTTGACGTATAAAAGAACTGGAGTTTTTTTTTTTGAAAGAACAAGTAACAGGGATTGTCTTTAAATTACAAATTTTAAATAAAAATATCTATAAAATTACATAATAATTGGTTTATAAATAATAAAATTTCCAACTTATATTTTTAGAAGAATTTTACGGGGAAAATGAGAACCACAATGGACATATGTTCCATTATACTAAATAAAATAATGTAGAAAAAATGAGAGAAAAATGGGTGACACTTTTTCTTACTCCATTACGTGTGTTTGTTTTAAAATTTGATTTTTTCGTTAGTCAACAAACTTAGTGAAGAAATTTTTAATATGTATGTTCAAGTAAAAGAAATACAGGAAAAAAAAGGTGTTAGTCACTATATTGAAAACAGAAAATTTAATCAATAAGGATTAGAAAAATAATTCAAATATTATATGAACACAAGTTTTCCCAGTTTTTTTTCAAAATAAAAATTATTAATTATTAATTATTAATAATATTTATTTGATAGAAATAATTATATTGGGAGTACAAGTTTTGACTGAAAGTTGCACGTATTGATTTCTAAAATTTATGGCCACCACATGTCCTAGCCCATCACAAAATACGTAAAAATGGTCTCTATTTTAAATCAATGTCTAAATAAAAAATAAATAAACAAAAACTTTAGAAATTTAAGTAATTATTTTGATATAAAATACAAAAAAAATTATAATTATTTGTTTTAAAAAATAATTTATTTCGCCCATGCGTAGCGGACAAACATTCTAGTACTAAATTTTACTCCCTCCCCGCTTGATTCTTTACCATTTTATTTATATTTTCTGATCCGTATTGGATAGTTCCATAATAAATTTATTTTTAATTTTTTTTATATAATAAATATAAAAATATGTTATTGAACTATTTTTAAAATATATTTTAAAATACGTGACAAACATTGCTGAAGGTAAAGTATTAACTGGGACTCACGGAGTAGAAATAATGTACAGTTATCAACTTATCATTTGTATATTCTTTTCCAAATAATTTTCATATTTTTTAAATAATTAATTGGCCTTTTTCTAATAAACTATTAAAATCTTTTCAATAGAGTTTCTCCTTCCACCAAACTTCTGGTGCTTATATAATTTTAAATACTCAAATTTTGTTTATTAAATATGTTGTGATATTTGCAAATGATTTAAAACTAAAATAATGTACTCAACTAAAAAAAAAAAAAAAAATTAAGTATAAGCTTGACTTTGAAAAGTAGTTCTTCCAATCCAGGTGTTACTGAAACGCGCTAAATGTTTTGTTTGGAAATCACTTAAGCTATTGGGCCTAGGCTTGTCAATGGATCGAATATCCGATCCGATCCGGTCCGATCCGGTCCTTAATAAGTGGATATGGATTCTATAAAAAAGAATCCGAATCGATAATAATTCGATCCGATAAAGATCCGATGTATAATGGATCGGATATGGATTTTAGTTTATCCGATCCGATAAAAACCCGATCCGACCATGTATAATTATATATATATATGCAATTTTAATATAATATATGAGATAAATTTAACTATATATAATCAATTAATCTACTTCTCCGGGATTATTATTTTATTTCTCATTCAAGTATTTTCTTCATCTTTCGCATGCACTATTATTTCATTAGATTTACATATTCTGTATACAAAATTATTTCATTAGATTCAAACGATTGAATATGTACATTCGAAGTTATTTGTTCATATTTATTTATTTAATTGTTAAATTTATGTTAATAGTTATAATATATATACAAATCATATATACTTAAATTAAAATTTTATTATTAAATCTTGAATATTATATTTTGGGATTTTTTTTGCTATTTTAAAGATTTTTTTGTTTAATTTTATTTTATTATTTTACTGTTTATTATTTTAATTTTTATTTTAAATTTAATTGGATCCGGAGGTCCGATCCGATAATCCGAAATCCTAATGGATTGGATATGGATCATGCTATAAATAATCCGATAACGATCCGATCCGAATCCGAACCGACAAATTTAAATGGATATGGATTTAGTCGAATCCGATCCAAACCCGACCCGTTGACAAGCCTAATTTGGGCCTCTGGGCTGTGGCTACTTGTACACGCTACATAAATACAGAATGCTTATTTCTCAAACTAGTTGTTGCAAGATTATTATTGCATTATTTATTTATTTATATATATAATATAATTTATTAAATATTTAAAATTTTATTTTCCGTCACTATTAAAATTATCAAGAATTAGCACTGGAAAAAAAATCTCCAAGCAACAAACATAGTTTTGCTAATCAAAAACCAGCATCAATCAGAAGAATACATCAAACAACCTTACAGTAAAATTTAAATACTCACGCATTCGTTCGTCACACGTGAATAATTTTCGTAAAGATTAGTATAAGTCAAGGTCTCAGGGATTCTGTTATCATTTTGATCTGCTTGAATCATACATATTTAGCAAATCATTCTATATCAGTTCAATCTATTACTTGGCAACAACAAAAGCTAGCAAGATAAATTGACAAAGCAACTGAAACAGAGTGTAGGATTGTCTCATCAGGTTTGTCTAACAAACCATAACTTCGGTCTTCGAGCATAGCCAATCTTTGATCCTCCACTTCTGCAGCAGTTATTCAACATAGTATTCCAAAAATCACAGTACTATATATGGAAAACAGTCTAAGCGACAACCTAAATGGTAAGAACTGTGAGAGGCAAAGGTTCTGCTATTTAGTTATCTACAGAAGAATGTCACATTTACACAAGCTTTCATTAAATTTATAGCAAGTATCTTACTAAGAATCATAGTGATCAGATCAAAAACTGCAGGGATCTGCACCCATTATTCATAGCACGAACCAAAAGTCGAACAACTGCAAGAATCAAAAATACATGATCTGAATACAAAAAACCATTAAGAACACACACAGAGACAGAAACATTAAGCCATTTTAATAAGCTGTCGTTAACAAAAAATAATTAAAACTTTTAAACTCTACATAAATAGGTACAAAAGATTAAAATGGAGCTAAAAACCACTAATAATACATACCAATATGTTGCCGCAACTTTACATTTGTAGAAAAATTATTATCTGTAGTAAATCTTTACAACTTTCAAACCCTTCTATTTGCACACATGTGTTTAATTTTCCCTTGCAGACAAATAGAAATTACAAACATAAGCTTGTTGTAAACCTTATTTTCTTCAATGAAAGAAAAAAGAAACAGAGACCAAATAATTGCAATTTAGGCATCAAGTCCTCGTCTTAGTTTGAACAACTCCATCAGTTCCAGCCATCATAGCATACTTATCCTTCCTGGTTAAACTTGTGCATTCGAACCCTAATGAGCCAGCCATCACCCTTTGAATATAATTTGCAACTTCGATCGACGATTTTCCAGATTTCACTGTCAGCTCCGATGGTAATTGATTCAAGAAGGTGATTTCGTATGTTGGCCTTGGATTCATGAAAGCAAAATAAGGGTCCAAGAATTTGTATCCCCTTGTCGTCGTTCCATAAAACACACTCTGTTTCGTATTAATCGCCACCGGAACAATTCTATCGGTTAGCTCTGCAAATAATGCACTAAACCTCAGTAAAAATGGTTCCCGACAAGTTGTACCTTCAGGACATATGACCAAATCACCTTCCTCGAGTAATTTTTTTATGTTTGACGCATCTTTTTCACGCTCTCTTGATAATGCAACGGCTTTAATAGGAGAAATCATCTCAGAGAATTTACTTATGCTATATGTGACACAACTAATTTTTCTTCCTAGTGCCACGGCTGTTATAACAGGGTCGACTACAGTCCGGTGGTTACAAACAAAGAGAACACCACTTTGGCCATTTCGAGGTGGCGGAGGAGGATTGCCTTTAACGACTAGATTGATTCCAAGAATTTTATAGTTGTAGCGGACAATTTTTTCTGGTAACCAAATATTGATATAAACTCTAAAAACGGACAAAATTATGCCAAATGGCATCCATAAGAAGGTCAATAATGCCACCAATGGTGTAGGCCTTTGAACCAAACGACCCTCGTGGAAGATCACTGGACTTAGAAGCTTGTTTCTTGGTAGTGGCTCACATTGGCTTCTTGGAACCATGAAACCTTCCTGCAGTTACAAATAAAATCCACAGTCAGTTCAATCAAATGTATAATATTTTATATTTGCCAATTAAATCGTATAACTATAAAGACAGGAATCGAGTTTTGAAAATGTTGATTAGGGATAAAAGTCAGTTAGTAGTGTTTTCATACAAATTTCATGAGGTCAATATTAAATATGCGAGTAGTGCTACAGACACCAAATTTGGGTACCAAATGACATGGCAACAAACACTTGGCATTTTCAAGTTTTTTGATTAGATGGCCCTGGCGGGCCCAGTATAACTATAATCAATTAAAACAAAGTCACATCATTTGGTGACAATTTTTGGTACCTAATTTTGGTACCTCCAGCATTTTTCTAAATATGCATTCACAATCCAATACTCTGATTGAATGAACAAGTGGTTGAACATGAAACCTACATGGTGGACTCTTAATACATATACAAAATTAACTGTGGTAATTTAATTTTAATTAGGAAATAAAATACTATGCTGGTTAGCTTCTGTAAAAAGAACAGAGAAAACAGACCAATAGCCTGTTTGGTTAAAAGTTACTTGTGGCGACTAATTTTGAGTTATAAGTGAGAAAATAAACTCGATCTCAACCAAGAAATGACTGTACCTTGCAAATAGACATGAAATCATGGTCAGTTTCACGATCGCCGAGGCCTAAATCTGGAACATTAGTGCCAAATTCTTTGAGAATAGCAGCCTTTTTATGTTCACCAACAAGAACACCTGGTTCCTTAACAAATCCAGTAGCTCTTCCTGATTTAGAAACTTCCAGCTCTGTCCCAAGAACCTTATCAGCCCCTAGAAAATTCTTCACAAATGGCTCCACCATAATTCTTGGATTAGCAGTTACAATATATCTCTTTCCAAATGAATTAAAAACTTCCCAAGTATCCGGATGAACATCTTCAGCGTAAAACTTAGGCAACACTGAACGTGACACGAGCTCAATGTCTTCAATTTTCAAGCCCGAAAGAGATATGAAAATAAAAATGTTTATCGCCACGCATTCTGAGATGAACAAGTATGTCACATAAACAATTGGAACGGATAGTAAAAGCAAAATTGCACGAAAAATGCTTCCGGCTTCTAGTGCAACAAGCATGTAGTAAGGAAAAGCACTTCTCGATACGAGAAGTGTGCCATCGAGATCAGCTGCAACCGTTTGATTTGTTCTCCCAGCTGTGTTACATTTCGTGACAGGATCGAAATGGCGGTGAGCAGCCATGAGAGGAAAGAAAAGGTTCAATGGTGAGAACTAATACTTGAGGGTTGGTTTAGTTGTATGAGTTGTGTTATGTTATGGACTGAAATGGATCAAAAGGCTTTATATAGAGAAAAGAAACTTTTGTGTTTTTGTTACTGTAATTATTATTAGTTTGATAACATGCATGGAAATTTTATGAACCAATAATTATTGTAGTCTTCAATGCATTGAATTAATTAGCCTACTTTGTTGCAAGTAAATTTATGCTGAAATGTTATGGCAGTTGAGGGTGGGAAAAGGAGGGGTTTGAGTAGTTGAGACTTGACATTCCTTAACCAATTTTAATTTTTTTGTGGACAATCTATAACCGATATTTTAAGAGAGATATGTAAATAGCCTCCTTTTTGCACCTAAAAAACAAATATATAGCCTAGCTTTCTAACCAAAGAAAAAATTGCCCAAAAACTAGCTTCAGAAGGGCTCATCATGTACAATATTCCCTACCTTTTGCCTTAAATAGGCATATTTAAGGAAACAATTTTAATTTGCTGAAATTGAGATATGTAAAATAAGAGAAGTGCTTGGGTTTTACATCTGATCCAAAAAGTTGACAAATGATGTGTTTTATGTAATTATTCCTTCCATTCCATTTTACATGTCACTTTATCGTAAAATTGATTAATGTTTAATTAAATATTAAAAGCTATTTAATTATTATTTTTAAAAACTGAAAATTACATATAACATAGATTATGTGTATTTTTTAATTTTTTCAATTATATAATACATATAAATTTCAGTTGATCAATTTGACCAATTAAAAATAAAAAATGACATATATTTTGGAACGAAAGAAGTATTTGAAGTTAATGCAAATATACGGGAAATCTATCTTCAAAAATTCTAATATGATTACATATAACATAGATTATGTGTAGTTTTTAATTGATATAATTTTTTTAATTTTTTACAATTATATAATATATATAAATTTCAGTTAATCAATTTGATTAATTAAAAATTTAAAATAACATATATTTTGGGATGTAAGGAGTATTTGAAGTTAATGCAAATATATGGGGAATCTATCTTCGTTCATTACTTCATTCTAATATATGATTAAGGAAGATGTGACACATGAAATTTGGGAAGGTTTTTGGGATTTAATTTACTCTCTCTCTAGATTATTTATAAAATAAATTAATTTGTGAAAAAATATGTAATTGTAGAATCAAGATATAATTAAATTCTACATCAATTTCTTATAATTTTCTGAGTCAAATAAATTACATTCAAAAAATTATTATATTATTTATTTGACTTATATACTACTGCAACTTTTTATTTTTATAAAAAAGAATATCGAAATTTTCACCGACCTAACAAATATTACAACTCTGGCTTCATTCAATACTAACTTTGACTAACTAGAGCTTTGCTTCTTCTTGTTTTGTTGGTTAAAATATTTCCTTTAACCTACTTTGAAATTTAATACACACTTTTACTAGAACATTTTTTCTATGTCGTGAATTATACATATACCGCTTGCTTGTTAAGCACAATCAACATGACAATATGTCCAAAAATGGTAAATAGACACAAGCTAGGTCGTTAAAAACTTACAATGGTAAACAAGTTATAGTTTTGTAGTTGTGGTTTAGAACTTGTGCTACATCTCTATCTTCTCGCACACTCATAAAACAAATTGCCACGAATAATTATATTCACATGCATGAAAACAGAAGCTGCTAACTCACTCATCAAATTTTTAACCATCTTCTGAACTACTTTTATTTTGTGGCTATTCTTTTTTTTTTTAGTTAAAGGTTTTGATTTTGTGGCTATATTTTTAGTTAAAGTTTGAGGATACAACATATATGGGAAACATTGATAATAGTAGTTGAGCTGAAAGCTTACATTTAACAAGAAGTTGGACGTGGATTGTTGATTATTACCGCTTACCGCATTTTGTGGATATGGAAAGACAAAGATGAAAAATAATTTTAATATTTTTTTGAAAGAAAAATACTCCGTAATACTTTCAATGTATTTATCATGTCAAGAGATTGATAGAATATAGTTAATTTTTATTATCTATCACTATCAATTTCAAAAGGTTTTATGCTTATCACGGCAAGAAATAGAATTATTCTATGTATTATTAAAATCAAAATATCAAAAAAATTGTTTGATCTGTATATTAGCCGTCTATTTATTACTAAATATATTTAAGAAAGAATGACCAAATTACACTATTTTTGGGAACTCACTGCCCAAAATATCCACCTGCGGAAGACACTGCCTTTTCTATCCACTGAACGCGCATTTCGGAATTGCGTACTCACTACACGCACATGTATTATGCGTATTGCTCTTATATAGAATGGCAAATGCTTTATTTGATCTGGGCACGTGGTCAGTCAGGGGGAATATACGCATGTCTACAATGCGTCTTCCACTTACGCAAATGTAGCATGCGTATTGTTTGTCCTGTGCATGTGCATTTTGGGTTGAATTTTTAGTTTTTTTCTTTGTAATTTTAGTTTATAGTTTTTTTTTAAAATTTAAAAAGTACAATTTTAATTAGGTTTTGGGGTTCAACAATTAACTTTTGGGGTTCAACTTTTCCATTTTGGGTTTTATAAATATATAGAATGACGAATAAACCGTACACGAACTTAGGGTTTAGGGTTTGGGGTTTAGGGTTGTTTACAACCCTACAACCCTAAACCCTTACGCGTTTAAAAATCAGGCCGCCAGATTCAAAATTTTTAATTTTAAAATTTATCTGTAATCCATTAGGGGTTCAACGATTAACCTTTGGGGTTCAATTTTTCCATTTTGGGGTTTAGAAATATTAAGAAAGACGAATAAACTGTATTAAAAATACAATTTAATTATAAAAAAATAACTAAATGCGTGATACTTACCACACATGAGAGTTATGCGTGTACCCTTCAACTGAGCTAAGGGTTTGAACTTGTCAACAAAGAATACGCATAAGGCTAATGCGTATATGGGACTACGGAATCCTGTAATGCGTACTCAAGTTAACTAGAACAAAAGAAAAAAAATTTAAGTGAGCACGCATGAGTAAAATGCGTACCCACCTCAACTAAAAACAAAAAAAACAAAAACTGACCACGCAAACCATGAATGCGTATACAGAGGGTATTTTGGGCGCCCCCTCCGCCGGTGGGTATTTTGGTTGTTTGATTTGAAAATGTGGGTATTTAGGGATTTCACCCTATATTTAAGCGGTCTAACTATTGCTATATATAGGATTCCTATGTATATTTATTACGATTTTAAAAGGGAACTCAAATTAAAACATATTTAAAATGAATATAATAATTTTGGTTTTGTACATTGCTTTTCGAGACCTACTTATTTTGTAACATACTATAGGATTCATTTTCAATATTTATGATTATATAAATTATATTAACAAATAAACTTTTTAAATATTTATATTTATTAACATTTATTTATATTGTATTTAATTTTTATTAGATAAAATTAAATATTTTATTGAAGAAAAAAATTATAAATTTGAAAGACTTGTAAAAACTAGCCTAATTTTTTTTATTTTTTTTTTGATCGCCAGTACAAAGAAGAGAATTACAAGCAAGCTAAATCAGAACAAACAGCTTCTTCAACTACTCTGGGAAGCTCATTGACAAACAATCTACTCTGTTTCATTCGGATAGCCCAGGCACCTAGTTCATGTGCTACTTGATTTCCTTCTCTACGAACAAAACTCCATTCACAAGAAGTAGCTAGGTTCGCTGTTCTTCTTATGGCATTCATCACATTCGCAATTGACCTAATGCATACAAGACCCCTCCAGCTTCTGCCTCCAGGACTGTGGACACCATAAACTCGGTTCTAGCACCTGCAGCAATGACATTACCTTCAGAATCTCTAAAAACAAATCCCAGTCCAGCGTTTAGGTTAACATCTATCCATGATACATCAGAATTTATTTTGATTGTACCAGGTGGAGGTGCTCTCCATTTTGCAGATGGGGGGAAAGAACCTTTGTCTTCCTTTGAAGCAGGATAATTGGCTCGTCTGTGGTCGCAAAGCAAAGATTTCGAGATTCTACTGATTGTCTCAGGTTGCAAATCCTCGTTCTCATGGAACTTTTTGTTCCTACTATTCCATAAGCCCCAGCAGAACATTATAAACTCTGCGAAAACCTCACAACCTGCCTTGTACATAGTTAGAAAGATGTTATTCAGATCATCCTCTTCCTGAAAGGTTGAGTTCCATCCTCGAGATACATCACACCATAAAAGTTTTGCATGCGGGCAAGAGACCAGAACATGATGAATGTCCTCCGTTACACTACCACATTTAATGCATCCATTATTGTTCAACATCAGACCTCGCTTATAAAAATTAGAACCAGTTGGTAAACAATTGCAGATTGCTCTCCAGGCAAATATTTTAACCTTTGAGGGAATGTCAGCATGCCAAATTCCTTTCCAAACTTTTAAGTCAACACCTGCAACGCCAGGAGGTGGTTGGATGAGATCTTCTGCTACTAAATGGTAAGCTGATTTTACCGAGAAGTCCCCATTTGAAGTTCCTTCCCAGAATAAAGTATCCTCATCATCCTCACTGCAGAACATACGCAGAATATTCTGAGCTGTTTGATTATCAAAGATATTGCAAATTAATTCCACATTCCAGCCTTGGTGATTTGTTGTCATCAAGTATCGAACATAACTAAACTCACACTGAGGGGGCTTCACTAATTTCTCACCATGACCTACGACCCACAGATCATCCCAAATTCTCACCTTTGAACCATTACCAATATTCCAGCGAGCACCTTTTGCAATAACCTCTTTGCTACCCATGAGACTGCGCCAAACAAAGCTGGGTTTATATCCCACCTTGGCCTCCAGAAGAGAGGTTCTTAGAAAGTAGCGTGCCTTGAGCACACGGGCTACCAGTGATTCTGGCCGGTTCAGCAATCGCCATCCTTGTTTCGCTAGATTTGCTTTATTAAAAGCACCTAAATGCCTAAAACCCACCCCACCGTGAGATTTAGAGGCACACAAATCCTCCCACCTGCACCATCTAATTGGGTGTTGTTTCTTTCCATCACCCCACCAGAACAAGTTGAGTGCCCTATGCATTTCTTCGATTAGAGTTTCTGGCAATAAGAAGGTACTCATAATATACATAGGGACAGCTTGAGCGCATCCTTTTATTAAAACTTCTTTTCCCCTTTAGATAACAATTTTTCTTTCCAACCTTTTAATTTTTTCTTCATTCTCTCTGCTATCTCTTGGAACATTCGTTTTTTTGATTTACCCACTGCAGACGGAAGTCCCAGATACTTGCCTTCCTTCGATCCTTCACGAACCCCTAGAATTTCCATCATTCCATGCTTTACTTGTTGGGTGGTGTTTGAGCTGAAACAGATTTCTGATTTATCGAAATTCACCCTTTGACCTGATGCTTTACAATACTCCTCAATGATTTCTTTCATCCGAACACCTTCCTCATGCACTGTCCTGGCGAAAAAAATGTTGTCATCTGCAAAGAAGAGATGACTGATTTCGGGACTAGACCTAGCCACTTTAATCCCATGCAGTTGACGTGTTAACACTGATCTCCTCACCGTTGCTGAAAGCACTTCCGCACAAAGAACAAATAGGTATGGTGACATTGGGTCTCCTTGTCGGAGCCCTCTTGATGGGAAAATAAGTCCTTCGGGATACCCATTTAAATTGAACGAAAAGGAGACAGATGACAAGCACGATGCCACCAGGTTAATGAAGTGACTTGGAAAGCCAAATTGTTTTAGAACCGCTATAACAAAAGGCCATTCGATCCTATCATATGCCTTGCTCATATCAAGCTTGAGCGCAAAAGATCCTCGATTGCCCTTTCGTTTATGCTTGAGCCAGTGAAAGACTTCGAAAGCCACAATGGCATTGTCTGTGATCATTCGATCATGGACAAACGCTGATTGAGTCTCGTGAATTAAATTTGGGAGAACAGTTTTAATGCGATTGGCCAGCACTTTGGCAATGATTTTGTACATTACATTACACAAGCTTATAGGTCTTAGATCTTTAACCACCTCAGGGTGAGCCACCTTAGGAATAAGAGCAATATTTGTATGATTTAAATTATTTGGCATTATAGCCGTTCTGAAAAATTCTTGGACAACTCGAATCACAGAAGGACCCACAATAGCCCAAAATTTTTGATAAAAAAGAGCAGGCATACCATCCGGACCAGGTGCCTTTGTAGGAGCCATCTGCATCAACGCTTTGTGGATTTCTGCAGGAGAAGCAGGTTCGTTCATTGCTTGCACATCACTGCTAGTTATTTGAGCCTCAAAATTGTTCACTATGTTTTCAATGTCATTAATGATAGGACCAGAGCTGCAGAATAAATCTGAAAAATATGAGGCAATTAGATTTTGAATGGAATCCACATTTTTAACCCAAATTCCATCATCATTTTTTAGCTGAGAGATCTGATTTCTTCTCCTTCTATTACTAGCTCGAGTGTGGAAAAAGCTTGTGTTTTTATCACCCTCTCTTAGCCAAGTTACTCGACTCCTTTGTTTCCACATAATCTCTTCACGATGAAGAAGCTCCTGGATTTCCTTTCTTAGGTGGTTTTGCTCGGTTTCCTCTCCCTCCCCTTCATTACATTGTAAGGACTTGAGTCTTTTTGTTTTTTCTCGAATTTGCTTTTGAATGTGACCGAACTGGTGATAATTCCAGTCTGCTAATTTGTTGGTAACTCCTTTAATCAAATCCGCCGGATCTTGTTCACGTCCCATTATGATTCCATCAGTCCATGTTTCATTCACTATTGATTGAAATTCAGACTCGCGAAGCCACATACTTTCGAACCGAAATGGTTTTTTACGACGCTCTCCCTCTGAGCAACCCAGGCAGTGGAGCACAATCGCGGAGTGGTCTGATGCAACTCTCGGAAAATTGTTTGAGAATGATAGAGGGAAGAGCTCCTGCCATGCTTCATTCATCAAGAATCTGTCCAACCACTTTTTAACATTTTGATCTCCTTTTCTCCCATTACTCCAAGTCATTTTAATACCACCCGCACGAGTATCATTCAGGTTGCAAAATTCACAAGCATCCCTAAAGGCTGTCATTTCTCTTTGGTTTCCAGGTCTAACTCCTGATTTCTCAAAATCATACATCACTTCATTAAAGTCTCCAAAACAAACCCATGGAAGCGAAGATAACGATTTGAGGTTTCTAAGTAAACTCCATGTACGATGCTTGTCATTTCCTTCCGGCCACCCATAAACACCTGTTCCTCGCCATTTGTCAACCCCTTCCTCCTGAACTACAAAATCAATACAATTCTGTGAGAAACCCCGCACTGCAATCTCAATATCTTGGTGCCAGCACAAAACTAAACCCCCAACTCGCCTAATAGAATTCACAACTAGAAAATTATAATACGGTAACCTCTCCTTGATTCCATTTAATTCCTGACTGTTCATCCTTGTCTCCATCAAAAACATGATAGAGGGGCAATTCTCTCGAACCATCGAGATTAATTTTCGAACAGTCCAAGGGTTGCCCAGTCCTTGGACGTTCCAACTTAGAATAATCATTGGAGCTGGCGGGACTACCTCGCAGTCACCGCCAAAGGATTGTTAGTAGATGTCTTGCTCCACTTACTTCCTTCAATATCTTCTCCACATTCATCTATCTTTCTAGCATTTGTTCGTTTTCCCAGTTTGCTCGTTGCATCTTGAAATAGATCATCTCCAGTATAGATGTTGGCTTCTTCCCTTGCCCTCCTTCTCCACGAACCTTGACATGAAGATATCTTGTTATCGCTTGGTAGCTCCATGTTAGCCCTATGTTCAGTCTCCTTCGATGCTTTTTTAATATTTCCATTTCGATCCACCTGCAGCACCTGGTCTGATGTAGCTAGTTTGTAATTTTTTACCTCATTACAAGTTTTTGTTTCCAGGTCTGGTGACTTCTTATCCGGGCTTTGACACACCACAATTGGGCTTATATCATTTTGGCCCAATGTTGTTTTTGCTTGCATTTGAGACATTGCATTTTCATTTGGGAGCCCTTTCTTATTGCCCTGGTGACCCACTGGTGCTTTCACTTGACTTTTAGCTGGCATGTTAACTTTTTTAAGAGGGTATTTTGGGCGCCCCCCTCCGCCGGTGGGTATTTTGGTTGTTTGATTTGAAAATGTGGGTATTTAGGGATTTCACCCTATATTTAAGCGGTCTAACTATTGCTATATATAGGATTCCTATGTAAATTTATTACGATTTTAAAAGGGAACTCAAATTAAAACATATTTAAAATGAATATAATAATTTTGGTTTTGTACATTGCTTTTCAAGACCTACTTATTTTGTAACATACTATAGGATTCATTTTCAATATTTATGATTATATAAATTATATTAACAAATAAACTTTTTAAATATTTATATTTATTAACATTTATTTATATTGTATTTAATTTTTATTAGATAAAATTAAATATTTTATTGAAGAAAATAATTATAAATTTGAAAGACTTGGAAAAACTAGCCTAATTTGAATATAATTAAAGAATTATAAAATTAATATTTATTAGGTTTCATACCATCACTTGATCATTCTCGTTAAATCTTGATTTCTGAAAATCAGATTTAGATGATTTAGACTATTTTACAGCTCACACAAAATTCAAAAAATCATCTTTGATTTGTAATAATTTAACAATTATTATCTTGAAAATTGAAGAATATAGATAATTACTAATTTTTAAATTGAAAATTTTATTTAAATTAAAGAAACTGATATGGGCTAAAAGTAAGCCCTAAAGACACATTTAATGTGGCATTAATTAGACCCGGAATGGTCCAAACGTGGGGGCCACCAGGTGGGCCCAAACCCTATTTACAATATTAATTTCGTAATTAATATTAGGGATAATAAACAGCTCAGCAATAAGTGTCAGATAAGAGCATTATCTCTACAAGGAGTAGCCTCCAAGGCATACACTCATACAAGGAAACAGACTCCTACAAGGAAGGGGTCTAGAACTTTCCTCGAGGTTGACTTACCCACCAAGTCACCTAACCCTACCATAACTCTAAGGCTTCTCAGCCTATATAAAGGGTCAGACCCCTCACCTCAGAACTACGTTTTATTGGCTTGATTCTCTTAATACGGAGATACGTAGGCATTCTGTGAGGACCGTTTAGTCTCGAACGCAGAAGCAGCCATTAAAGCTCGAAGCTCAACCACCCTTAGCATTAAATACAGACAAACCCTAGCCGTCATAATCATAACCTAGTTTTTATTCCACAACATTTGGCGCCGTCTGTGGGACAAAGACATCAACCATGGTTCAAACACGAAGAACAACACCAAGCACTACCGAGCCGATCGTTACCGAGGCTCTACCTCTAAGCTCTGCTCCGCCTGTTACTGAACAAATACCCCCAGCCACAGGGGTGATTACTCAAACTCAGGTTTCTCAACCTCTAGGGACGAATTCCCATGCTGAGGGGACGTTGCCTTTGGTCATCCATCCTGGTCAAGGAACCAGCGCCCTCCAGACGCTGGTTTCTCCTCTAGTTGATCCCAGTCGCCCACCACCAGGGGTACAGATCCATACTACGGATCTCCCCGTGAGTACTAACCCGATGTATGGCCTGCCTAACTACCTTCCTGGACCCAGTGGTCATGCCTTGCAGATCCGAGATCGAGAGTATCTTGACTACTCTGGCCCCTATACTGACGATTCGTCGTCTGAAAACGATGATCGAGACGAAGCTCCAAGGAGGCGACGCGCTAGTAAGGAACCTCTGAGGAGGAATCCAGCAAACCGTGATGGTCCTTTAACAATCGCAGAGAGAATTAAGGCTTATGAAGCTGAGATTCAGAAGCTGAAGGACGACCAAGCAAGGGAGCAAGAAAGACAGAACCCTAATCAGACTCGACCTCCTCCGACTTCAGGAGGGATTCCCTTCATAGATTTGGAGAGGTCTTCAAGGAGACGCCGAAGGGCTGAAGCCCCAACCAGAGGGACTACAAGGGTGGAACTCCCCAAGAGTAACCCCAAAGACTTGATGCCACAAGGAGATCTCGATGATCCGACCCCTCCGTTCACTGAGGAGGTGATGAACGCGCATATCTACCGAAAGTTTAAGATGCCCACAATAAAAGCTTATGATGGAACGGGGGATCCCGCAACTCATGTGAGAACGTTTACGAGCGCATTGTTATTGCAGCTCGCTAACGATGCCCTTAAGTGTAGGGCGTTCCCCCAAACCCTGTCAGGCATGGCGCAACGTTGGTATAGCCGTCTACCTCCAAATTCAATTAGCTCTTTTAAGGAATTGAGTACCGCTTTTGTCAGTCAATTCATTAGCGGAAGAATTCATGAGAAAAACTCTGCATCCCTTATGTATGTAGTACAGGGGAAGAACGAGAACCTGAGAGATTATCTCAAGCGATTCACTAAGGAGACCCTAAACATCACTGATTTGGAAAATAAGGTGGCTATGGTAGCCCTGCAGCATGGAACCACGGATCTCTTTTTTAAGAGGTCACTGGCAAAACATCCCCCTGAGAACATGGATGAGCTCCAACGAAGGGCTGATAAGTACATTAAGGCTGAGGATAGCATGAAGAAGGAAGCCACGTTGGGCAATGGAGGCAACGGGAACTCCAAGAAGCGAAGGCAAGACCAGGAGTATGATGACCAGGAATATGATGCTAGGGACAAGTATCCCCGAACTAGTGAGGACTCCGACTCTGCCCCTAAGAAGAGCCAAGGACCAAGGTTCACTGAGTATGCAAGGTTGAACACTCCCAGGAGTCAAATCCTATTGGACATTGAGAAGGATAAGGATTTCCGATGGCCGAAGCCACTCAGGGGTGATCCCACAAAGAGGAACAAAAATCAGTATTGCAGATTCCACAAGGATGTAGGGCATGACACTGATGATTGTAAGCAACTCAAAGATGAGATCGAGTTCTTGATCCGTAAAGGGAAGTTGGGCCACTTCACTAAGGGTGAAGATCGTGGTAATCAGAGAAGAGAGTATGATAGGAACGACGACGATCGGGATCGCACCCCACAGCCCCGAGGGCCAGTGATCAACATGATCTCAGGAGGCCCGACTGCGGCCGGGACGACTAGGAACTCTCGGAAGGCTTATGCCCGAGAAGTGATGCATATTGTCGGAGAGACACCAAAGCGTGCAAAAACCGAAGTAACAATCGAATTTGATGATTCAGACCTTGAAGGGGTGAAGTTCCCCCATGATGACCCGCTGGTCATAACACCCATGATTGGGAATTCAGAGGTGAAGCGAGTCTTGATAGACAATGGAGCTTCAGTGGACATTTTGTTCTATGATGCATTCGTGAAAATGGGATACAACGACTCTCAGTTGACCCTATCTAACATGCCTATATATGGATTCAGCGGAGTAGAGACTAAAGTTGAGGGAACTATTTTGTTGCCCGTCACCATCGGACAGAAGCCAACAGAGGCCACTCAGATGCTGAACTTTTTGGTTATCAAAGCGTCTTCCACCTACAATGCCATCCTCGGGAGGACTGGACTCCATACCTTTAAGGCTGTGGCCTCAACCTATCACATGAAGATCAAGTTTCCAACCAAGAATGGTGTAGGAGAACAAAAAGGTGACCAGAAAATGGCTAGGAGCTGTTATGTAGCCGCGTTAAGGCCTGATGGAGTCGGGGGGCAGGTCCTTCCGATTGAAGACATGGACGTTTGTAGTGATAAGGAACATCAAGAAATCGAGGGGCAGGAGATTGTACCCCAAGCTGTAAGTGAACTTCAGAATAAGAATGAGGTGACCAGAAGGAGTAGTGAGTGCTCTATTTTATTGGAGCATCAAAAACAAAATCAAGTGGTGCAAGCCTAGTCTTGCAAAGCCCCGATGGGTTCAAATTATCCTAGTAGTTTTTAGCTTCATATTTTATCTAGTAGAAATAAGGTTCATTGAAACCATTGAAGAGCATGTTGCTCCGAGTAGGACAGTAGTACTCTATGTAAGGGTTGAACCAATTTCCAGTTATTAATGCAAGTTTGATTTCCATTCATTGATTGTGTGATTTTATTTATGTGCCGAGCACCCGATGAGTGCAAGTCAAGGATGACCAAGTACCGAAAATAAAAGAATACACGAATGGAAAACAAACAAATGCATAAGTGAAGATCCCAAAGGGTCAAGAGTTAGGTTACAACACGACCAAATAAGAGTTTAAGTTCGTGAAGGACCCGGGTTAAAAGACGAGCAGATAAAAGCCAAGAGGCCTTTGAACAGCTCAAGAAGTACATGGCCGAAGCCCCGTTGTTGGCCAAGCCAAGTCCCGGGGAGACACTTTATCTGTATCTGGCGGTGTCTAAACAAGCATTGAGTGTCGTCCTCATCAAAGAAAGGAGCAAGGTTCAGAGACCTATCTACTATGTGAGCAAGGTGCTCCATGGAGCTGAGTTAAATTACTCGTCCATCGAGAAGTTTGCCTTGGCATTAGTAACAGCTTCAAGGAAGTCCTTACTTTCAGTCACACAAAATCGAAGTCCTGACGGACCAGCAATTGAGGAACATATTGCACAGTCCAAAAGCAAGTGGAAGATTGATCAAGTGGGCAATTGAACTTGGAGAATTTGACATCACGTATAAGCCTCGAACAGCCATCAAGGCTCAGGCATTGGCTGACTTCGTGGTTGAATGTACCATTGGCAACCAAGAAGTCGGGGGGCAGGAGATAGTAACTACCCCTGAGAATGGAGATAAAGATAAAGAACTTGTACCTGGTCAAAAGGAATATTGGGTGCTCTATTTTGATGGAGCATCAAAAACAAAATCTAGCGGTGCAGGTTTAGTCTTGCGAAGCCCCGATGGGTTCACAGTTGAGTATGCTTTGAAGTTGGATTTTCCGACAACCAATAACGAAGCTGAGTATGAAGCCTTGATAGCCGGGTTGGGCTTGGCAAGAATCATGAGGGTTAAGAACCTCAAAGTTTGTGGAGACTCAAGGCTTGTAGTATCGCAAGTTAATGGTGATTTTGAAGCCAAGGATGAAACTATGGCAAAGTATTATGACTCAGTTTGATGAGTACTTTGTGGAGCATATTCCGAGGGAAGAGAACGTTAAGGCCGATGCCCTGTCCAAGTGCGCTTCTTCTGAGATAGAGAATTATGCAAGGAGTGTTTACTTCCAGATCTTGAAGGCCCCGACCATTAACTCGTAGTTGGTAGCATTAATTGATGAAGGAAGCTGAAGGATAGACCCTATCAAAGCTCATCTTGAGGCTGGTTGGCTCCTTGATAATGCCTTGATGGCCAACAATGCTGTCTGCCTCCAATCGAGCTTGTCGTCTGAGTTTAATGGCTCGAATCAAGAGTCGTTAGTCAAGTTGAAACCTAGAGTCAAGATAGAGTAGTGACAACTAGCCAAGGCACACCAGACTTGAAGTCAAGTGCTGAGTGGCAAAGGAACTTCTTGAACGATCAACCGAGAAGCAAGACCTCCACCATATGAAGCAAGGGGGGCAAGAACTAAGAAACAAGTAATTTGAATTCAAGGTTCACGAAACCTTTCAAGGCATGGCAAACACCTCCTATTGACCTGAAACCACGTGATTGGTGGTCCAGAACACCCCCAACTTGATAAATGTTTTGGTAGTTGATTAAGAACGCTTATCAGAAAAGCTAACAAGAAAGGTTGGTACCTCAATTTGGAAATTGAAAAATGTACTTGGGATCCCAAGTCTCTGATCCAGAACATCGACATGAAGGCCAAGATTAGCCATGAAGGCCAAGATTAGCTATGAAGGCCAAACTTGAGGAGGTCGTCATTAATCTCAAATCCATCCGAAACAACTATAAACCCAAGGTCTGAATTGACCCAAATTTGGTGTGAGGCCCAATAAACTTTCAGTTGGATACTAGGTCTGTTAAGCATGAAAATCTAGGAAGTAAAGGCCCATTGTGACCTAGGCCCAAAAGAAGGAAACCCAAACAAGGTCCACCATTAAAAGCCCGTAGAAGGCCCAAGAAGCCAATGGCAAACAAAAATTATGCTCGAGGTCGGTGATTTTTGAAGTCGAAAATACATTATGATGAGCTCGTATGGGACGACCTTGGATCCCCATCTGAAGTCGCCAAGGCGTGACTCGAGATCGCAAAGCCCAGGTCGTAAATGAACTGGAAAACAATGAAAACCCTAACGACTTGAACCTTATTTGAGTTCTTAATTAAGTTGGGTTGAGGTCGAAAATATACTACGGCTAGATTGTAAATTTGAGATCGAAAAAGAGCGGAAACTCGCGAAAAAGTCATGCGACTTGAAGCCAATTTGAGGTCGGTATCTCCTATAATTGAGATCGCGAACCTGAGCTCGAAAATGAACTAGAGAGAATAGAAATTTCTCGCGACCTCACTCCCAATTTGAGGTCGTTTCAACACCATCTGAGCTCGTCCATTCGAGGTCGGAAAAACACTGAAAATCCTGAAAAGAAGCCACGACTTGGCCCCCGTTTGAGTTCGTTTTTGAGCTCGAAAATGAACTAATTTCTGCTCGAAATTTCCAGGTCGAAAATGAATTAGAAAGTAAGAAAAATGGCTGCGACCTTGAGGCAGATTGAGCTCGAATTTGAGCTCGGGTTTGCAAAATTTTGAGCCGAAACGATAATTTCTGAATAGTACTAGTCTTCAGAAATAAAAAATTTCCAGCTCGACCCCAGCCAGGGGCTCTGCTCCTTGGACCCCGCCAGGGGCTGCCGCCCCTTGGACCCCGCCCGGGGGCTGCCGCCCCCGGACCCCCGCTAGCACCGTTTAGTGCCGATTAAGCACCGTTTAGTGCCGATTAGCACATATTAGTGCCTGTTAGCACCGTTTAGTGCCGGTATAGCACCGTTTAGCGCCGATTAGTGCCGTTAGTGCCGTTTTATGCCATTCGACATTGTTTAACACTGTTTAAACATTGTTTAAGGCTGATTAGCGCTGTCTAGTGCCATTTAACACCGTTTAGTGTCGTTCAACATCGTCGTAAATTGCGTCGGTCGCTCCAC
Organism: Kitagawia praeruptora; assembly: GCA_037693485.1. NCBI lineage: Eukaryota > Viridiplantae > Streptophyta > Magnoliopsida > Apiales > Apiaceae > Kitagawia > Kitagawia praeruptora. Next base: position 43,045,428 of record CM075351.1, read on the forward strand.
GCTTTACACCAAGATGATATTGTTGAAAATACTCGCGTACGAGCAATGAACCCTGACCCAAGTCTCAATTAAGGCCGTTATAACTTCAAGGAAAACCTGATCAGTTTTCCTAGAAGTTGGGGGGCAAATGATATGGGCTAAAAGTAAGCCCTAAAGACACATTTAATGTGGCATTAATTAGACCCGGAATGGTCCAAACGTGGGGGCCACCAGGTGGGCCCAAACCCTATTTACAATATTAATTTCGTAATTAATATTAGGGATAATAAAAAGCTCAGCAATAAGTGTCAGATAAGAGCATTATCTCTACAAGGAGTAGCCTCGAAGGCATACACTCATACAAGGAAACAGACTCCTACAAGGAAGGGGTCTAGAACTTTCCTCGAGGTTGACTTACCCACCAAGTCACCTAACCCTACCATAACTCTAAGGCTTCTCAGCCTATATAAAGGGTCAGACCCCTCACCTCATAACTACGTTTTATTGGCTTGATTCTCTTAATACGGAGATACGTAGGCATTCTGTGAGGACCGTTTAGTCTCGAACGCAGAAGCAGCCATTAAAGCTCGAAGCTCAACCACCCTTAGCATTAAATACAGACAAACCCTAGCCGTCATAATCATAACCTAGTTTTTATTCCACAACAGAAACTACTTATATTTGGTTTAGATGATCTAAATTCAATTTTTAATATTTCCAATTTGCAGACGACACACTCTTATTTGTTAATGGGGATAGCAATTCCATCATGAGTATTAAAAGGATTCTTATAGCATTCCAACACTTGTCAGGCCTTAAAGTTAACCTTCACAAGAGCGAGATACTATCACTGAATCACTCGTCGAGTGAAACCATGGAATGGGCTAACATCCTTGGCTGCAAAGTGGGGTCATGGCCACTCAAATATTTGGGAGTCCCCCTGGGAGTTTCCCAAAACAGCACAACACTCTAGACACCTATAATCGATAGATTCCATCAAAATCTCAACAAATGGGCTTCCTCTACGCTGAATATGGCAGGGAAATTGACCCTTATCAAGGCAACTCTCGATAGCCTGCCTATTTATTGGTTCAATTTCCTGCTTATGCCTAAATCAGTCAGAGAGAAAATTGATGCAATTAGGAGAGGCTTCCTCTGGGGTTCTGGAAAACTCAGACTTGCCAACTGGAAAACAGTCACCATGAGCAAGGCCAAAGGGGGGCTTGGTGTTACCAACCTTGAACATAGGAATCTCGCCATGCTAGGTAAATGCTGGTGGAAAATCAAAGAAAATAAAGAATCTCCTTGGCTCAATCTCCTCAAAGCCAAATATGGGTCCGACTGTGATACCTGGATTGAGAACAATTCAACTAGAAACTCCTCCCCTCTAATCAGTAACATGAGATCATTAGCAAGACACGGTGCCTCATCTTTTGTCTTCAATATTACAAACTACAAATGGCACGCTCGACAGGGGACCAAGATTCGGTTCTGGGAGGACTATTGGATCAGTGACAACATACTCAAGGTTACTTATGCCAGACTTTATAGTATTTGCAAATACAAACAAATCTACATACATAATCTCCTTCATATTTGGAGGAATGCGGACTTCGCTCCATCGGACTTATGGAATAGGCCACTTCGTGCCCATGAAATGGCAGGAGCAGCCACTATTTATAACACTCTTAATACTTTCACCCGTTCTACCTAACTAGACCAATTATGTTGGAAGAACACTAAGAACAGTTACTCTACTGCGGACATCTACAGCAAACTTGATAACTCAACGCAACCCAACTCGCGCTGGTCTTTTATATGGACCCTCAAAGTCCCACCTAAAATCAAAGTTTTCATCTGGAAACTTGTCAACAGTTTCCTCCCCACAAAAACCTTCCTTGCGAGGAGAATTCCCAACTTTTCTGGTAACACTCAATGTGCACTATACGGAGGACATGAAGAAACTATACTACACTTGTTCAAGGATTGTATCACAGCTTCCGAATGTTGGACATTTACGGATCGCTGGTGGGTAGCAATCAATGTTACACGCCCAGGAATCGACTGGCTTTACACTATATTTAACGCAGCTACTGGGAAACAATGGAAGGAGCACTGGCAGACCACAGTCTCAGCAATTCTCTAGACACTTTGGATAAATCGTAATGCTACCATTTTCCAGCAGACACGACACAATACGAAACAACTTACATATCTAATCACCTACAGATCTTTTAAATGGTGTCATGGTAGTGGACTGCTTAAAGATCATAACAGAGTAGAGTGGACGGACAACCCCATAAGGACCACTAAGAATGATTTTAACCACTTTATTTGATCATTACAAAATTCTACTGATTATTACGGCTTCACAGACGGATCATGGAGGAACACTAATGGTATCATCTCAGCTGGAATGGGAGGATATCTTGCTAACAAGGAAGGCGACATCATTTTCATTTTTAGTGGTACCACTTTCGCCTCGAACCCATTACAAGCTGAAACAAACGCATTGCTGTTTATGCTTCGTAATATTTCCAATAAACTCCCAGAGGATTCAAACATTGTCATTCACACGGACTCAATCCAATTGTTTCACAGCATAGAACAGTTCAGAGCGGGCCTGGTTCAATCGATACAATATTTGGGACACAATAATCTGGAAGAATACAACCACATACATATTGTTTACGTGGGCCGAGACTATAACCTTGGTAGCGACCACCTAGCAAAACAAGGTTCACAGCGATCCTCACTACTTATGGGCTGGTTATAGTCTCTTTCCATACTTTACTTAGCCCAGCCCATCTTGGTAACAGCCTCGAGGAGCTTGTACTAGATTTTCACCTTTCTCGACTCTCAACACATAACCCTGACTTACTTTACACCATACCTCTACACAGTTCCCCCACCTATCACCTTTTCGCCACTCCGCACGTCCTAGTTACACTCACGGGATGTTCACACCCGGTGTAATATACATGAATTTTAGATATATAATAATAATAATAATAATAATAATAATAATAGTATGATTAGTAATCGATTTTAGTTTACTACGTGGAAAAGGATAGAAATAGTTTTTCAGTATTTAACCCTAGTAGGAGTCCTACGGTCTTAATTATATATAAACACATCTCGTTTCTTATATCCCTCATAAAACAAAAGACTAGAGCAGCCAAGTAGTAGAGAAGGTGTTGAGAGAGATATTAGCACTAGTACATCATTTACAAGTAAACTATCAATCTCTTTTCGTTATATTGATTTATTTATTATTCAGAGCCAAATCTTATGTTTTATACTCCTATATATTATGTCTCATCCGTGTACCATACTCATAACCAGGAGACCATGTATAATTGTCCATGCGTACATATTAATTTATTTATGTTTTATCCAGGAACTGATGTGATTGGTTTATATGTTAGTATAATTATAAAGTTTTGGTCGTAAACATTCATGTACTACTATTTCAGTTGATTAATTTGTTTATGATGAATTCATATAATAGCAAATATATATATACATCTGTTTTGTTATTGTTATGTGTTTATTAATATTTTATTTACTGTGTTAATATTTTATTTACTGTAATTGGAAGTCCATGTGGGTGTGTGGTTATAAGTTTGAGTCATAACAGAACTTCTGTAATGCTATGTCGATCAAGACAATGTTTTTTTTTAAATTAATTAATATTATTACTTTATGTAGTGCACTATAGATTTTGTTACAATTTTATTTATTTAGTTTAATGAAGTTGCACACCTTCTGCATTAGCTTTTTAAAACATTTAAATTAGTGCCGAGTTTTATTAATTTTACTATAATTTCACTATATCTTATATTAATTTATGTGTTAATTTGATAATTAAGTTCTTGGCCGCATGTATACATTTTATTTTATGTTGTCTTAATTTTATATTTGATTTTTAATTTGTTAAATGCAAGATATTAAAACACATGTTAATCTAATTTTCAGGTATCATTATTATATAGTACTATAATGACATAGGTGGTCGTGTTTGTTAGTTAGCATGTGGTTTGAAACCAGGTCAGGGGCTACTACTAGTATACTGTGTATAGTATTAAGCCGAGACTAGGCCTACTGGTTTTAATATGTTGTGTTAATAAATTGAACGATATTAAAGAATGCATTTTAATTATAAATTTCATTTTATAATTAGATCGGGAGCGGGGAATTAGTGGATCTTTGGTGGATTTCGTGAGTGTTTGAGATCGTTATTTTTAAGGTACGGATTCTCTCTCCTCTTTATTCAGCGCTACTCATCTTAAAAGTAATTATATTAAATCTGTTTTATCCTCAAATTTATTCGCTTGGTTTTTAATTGTTTTGACTGTTCTGATTTTGGAAAATATTTTGATTCTTTGGAAATGATTTTTAAATCTGTTTTGAAATATTTAAATACTTGTTTCGATATCATTCTGGAATTTCTGTAAGTTATATTTGTTGGAAATATTGAGAATATTTGTTTGTTGGATTTTAAAGATTTTGCGAAATGTTTATTTGAACCCTTAGCGATATAGGGTATACCGAGTTAACCAGCTGTAGGGGTACTACAGCCATGTCATTGCGGCACCAGTGACATGACACTTCCGTGACAGTGTGATTGGTCACGGCGTATCCTTCTGATAGCTCAGGTGGCGAGCTTTTGCGCATTTTGATATTTGTTTCAGGATACGTGGGTGCACCCAGATTTGATTTGATTTGTGATTTGATTTGGCGGTGACGTTGTATATGCCGTACACGTTATCCGGTTTGTTGCATACATTACGGTACCCTATGATGTATGTATTTGTATTTGTTCTGTTCTGATCTCGGTATGAAATATCCTAACCCTTCGTTGCTTCAGCCATGCATATTTTTAAAATAAATGTTTTATTATAATTGTCAATTATACATATCTGTTTTCTGTTTTATAATTGTGTTCCAAATCCGTACTGGGCAATTGGCTCATGCCGTATTCTTTTTCTGGCAGGTGCTTAGGGGAATCTGGGACTGTGTGATGGAGTGCTACCCATTATTTCGTTGCTTAGGATTTATGGACTTCTAGAATTATTTAGACTGGATTATTTATTTACAGATTTTGGATTTTTGTATTTATTAGTTTGAACTGTAATTTGAAGATTTCTATTATTCGGAGATTATTAGACTGTTTAATCATTTATTTAGAGAATATTTTAGTGCTCTGTTTGCAGGTTTATGGATTATAAGTAATATTCCTTTCTATTTAGGGAAGAGGGTGTTACAAAGATGGCATCAGAGCTTAGGTTCTTTCTTGTAGAAAACCTATTTAGGTTGACCTGTGAGTTTGGGTAGGCGTTAGGATGGGTATTCAGTTTTAAATTCATATCATCTTGCTTTACTTTCGATATCTATTTTTAATTGCTTCTATTTATCTATTCTTGTGATCTTCATTCGTTTGCTAATCTTATATTGTAGATGCCTCCTAAGAAAAATCAAAATCAAACTAACTTGAATGTTAGCCCGACTCAGCTAGCTAATATGATAGGTCAAGCAGTGACGAACTGTGACAACCCGGGTCAAATCCCGAGTCTTTTTCGAAAGTCGGGTCGAGTCCCGATTCCGAATCCGAATAAGCCAAAGCAAACTGGCCCAAATGCCGCCAACTTGGGTAATCCACAAGCCCACCACAGGCCCCCAAAAGATCATGATTTGTTGGTGCAATCAGTAGTAGTACTTTGCCTTATAAACTGAACTGAAGTCCCAAATCTCCTCGATGTGGGACTGGGGTGTTACAAACTCCCCCACTTAAACTCCTAACGTCCTCGTCAGGCCTGAACGGATATCCCATAGGTCCAAGATCGTTACTCCCTAGCCATTGTGGGATAATACCGGCCGGCTTCGTGTCCCCACCTCCGGAACTCTATCCATTGTGGGATAATACCACCAGCCTTCGTGTCCCCACCTCCGGCAACTTGACGAATCAAGCTTTCGAGAGTCGGCTCTGATACCATATGTGGCAACCCGGGTCAAATCCCGAGCATTTTTCAAAAATCGGGTCGAGTCCCGATCACGAATCCGATATAAGCCAAAGCAAACTGGCCCAAATGCAGCCAACTTGGGTAATCCACAAGCCCACCACAGGCCCCCAAAAGATCATGATTTGTTGGTGCAATCAGTAGTAGTACTTTGCCTTATAAACTGAACTGAAGTCCCAAATCTCCTCGATGTGGGACTGGGGTGTTACACGAACGGTATACAGCAAGCTATGGCAAATATGAATAATCAGAATAATCAGAATGACCAAGGGAATCAGAATGGGCAGAATAATCAGAATGGTCAAGGAAATCAGGATGGTCAGGGTAATTAGTTGGAGCCATTTGCGTGGTTGGAGAGGTTTTCTAAGCAGAAACCAGATTCTTTTCATTCAGCACCGACTCCTATTGATGCTGAAAATTGGATTGTTCATCTTGAGAAGATTTTTGATGCCTTGGGTTGTGATGAGCTTCAGAAGGTCAGGTTAGTTGTGTACAAGTTGGAGGGGGATGCTCAGAGGTGGTGGAGAGGAGTGAAAGCTACTCGAGGAGAGGAATTTACAGAGACATTGGTATGGCAGGGATTCAAGGAGGTGTTCTATGAGCAGTACTTTTCTAATGCAGGCAGAGAGGGTTATTTGAGGGAGTTTCATTCTATCGCACAGAATTTTGATGAGAGCATTACTGACTATATGGCGAGGTTTATCAGGTTGGCTGGATTTGCTGGGACAGTTGCAGGGACTGCTGCACATCAGGTTGAGAAATTTAAATGGGGGTTGAGGCCTAATCTTAGGGGTGGTATCATTTCACTGAGGTTTCCTAATGTGGCTGAGGTGGCAGATGCAGCTAAGGATATTGAGAAGGAGCGCACTGAGTATAGGGCTTACAGGTTTCATAATGATCGCAAGCGGAATAGAGATGATCAGAGTTTTGTACAGGGTAAGCAGTGGAATGGAGGTCAGGGTAGTCAGCAGGGACAGTGGCGTGGAAGATATCAGAATGTGAGGACTCAGTCAGCTTATGGTCAGAATCAGTATGGTGGTCAGAAACAGAATCAGAATCAGCAATTTCAGCAACAACAGCCTAGGCAGTGGCAGGGTCGTCAACAGGGGCAGAGTCGTTATTCAGTTTATGGGGGCAACCCCAATATGATTCCAGTGGCTCCTTGTGCTACTTGTGGTGGACATCATCCAGGGAGAGCTTGTTATAAACAGACCGGGGCTTGTTTCTTGTGTGGTAGCATGTCACATAGGGCAAAGGATTGTACAGTGTCACGTAACACTGGTGGAGGAGCAGGTGGTAGTGGTAGTGGCAGTCAGCAGAATACTTCAGGCAGAGTGTTTGCATTGACTGCTAATCAGGCTGCAGCTAATTCAGGTACCGTTTCAGGAACACTTCTTGTTTGTAGACGTGATGCTTATGTGTTATTTGATACTGGTTCGACTCATTCTGTTGTGACTTTATCGTTTGTTCGTCATCTTGGTGTTGTACCTTCATTACTATATCCTCGTATGTCTATTGCTACCCCGATGGGGAATTCTGTTATTATTTCTGATGTGTACCGAGAGTGTCCGATAGCTGTTGGGGAGAGAAATTGTAAGGTTAACTTGCTTCCGATGGAGATGCATGACTTTGACGTTATTCTGGGTATGGATTGGTTGAGTGAGCATCGAGCTACAATTGACCGTCAGGGGAAGATGGTGCTCTTTGGAGATGCAGATAAACCAGAATTTGTATACCAGGGTTCTCAACCGAAAGGAGAGGTTAAAATGATTTCAGCTCTAAAGGCGAGTAAACTTTTGTCTAAGGGTTGTGATGGCTATCTTGCTTTCGTGAAGGATACGTCTAAGGATGAGCCTCACATCGAGGATTATCCAGTTGTTAATGAGTTTGCAGATGTGTTTCCCGATGAACTACCAGGTTTGCCACCACAGAGAGAAGTGGAGTTTACTATTGAACTTGTTCCAGGGGCAGAGCCTATTTCTAAGGCACCATACAGAATGGCACCACTAGAGTTGCAGGAATTGAAAGTGCAGTTGCAAGAGATGTTGAATAGAGGATTTATCAGGCCAAGTGTATCTCCATGGGGTGCTCCAGTATTGTTTGTGAAGAAGAAGGATGGCTCTATGAGATTGTGCATCGACTACAGAGAGTTGAATAAGGTGACTATCAGAAATAGGTATCCTTTGCCACGCATTGATGACCTGTTTGATCAGTTACAAGGCGCGATATTCTTTTCGAAGATAGATTTGAGATCGGGTTACCACCAGTTGCGAGTGAGGAAAGAAGATATTCTGAAGACTGCATTTCGTACTCGTTATGGTCATTATGAGTTTCTTGTGATGTCCTTTGGGTTGACGAATGCACAAGCGGTGTTTATGGATTTGATGAATCGGGTCTTTCATGATTACTTGGATAAGTTTGTTGTGGTCTTCATTGATGATATATTGATATACTCGAGGAGCATGGAGGAGCATGAGGAGCATTTACGTATTGTACTTGAGATCTTGAGGGGGAAGAAGTTATTTGCAAAATTTTCAAAATGTGAGTTCTGGTTGGAGCAGGTGGCATTTTTGGGGCATATTGTGTCTTTTAGAGGGGTTGAGTTGGATCCTGCGAAAGTCGAGGCTATCACTAACTGGCCGAGACCTAGCAATGTTACAGAGGTGAGGAGTTTCTTGGGTTTGGCAGGTTACTACAGGCGCTTTGTGGAAGGTTTCTCATCCATAGCTTTGCCATTGACTCAACTGATGAGGAAGGGTGTTAAGTTTGAGTGGAATGATGATCGAGAGCAGAGTTTTCAAGAGTTGAAGAAGAGGTTGGTTTCGTCTCCTATTCTTGTATTGCCATCAGGGAGTGGAGGATTTCAGGTTTATAGTGATGCTTCTAAGAGAGGATTGGGGTGTGTTCTTATGCAGCATGGGAAGGTGATTTCTTACGCTTCTAGGCAGCTTAAACCTTATGAGGTAGATTATCCTACTCATGACTTGGAGTTAGCAGCAGTGGTATTTGCTTTGAAGATTTGGAGGCATTATTTGTATGGAGAGACTTGTGATATCTTCACTGATCATAAGAGTCTTAAGTACATTTTTACTCAGAAGGAGCTTAACATGAGGCAACGGAGATGGCTTGAACTTCTTAAGGATTATGATGCTAATATTCAGTACCATCCAGGGAAGGCGAATATTGTGGCAGACGCTCTTAGTAGGAAGAACTTGGGGAGTGTTGCATCTCTCATTACTCAGCCGCATCTTATTTCAGACATGGAACGCTTTGGTATTGAGCTGTATGTTAGAGGATCAGATAGTAGCATTGCGAGTTTGAGAGTGGAACCGAATCTGGTTTCAAGGGTTAAGGAAGCTCAGAAGAATGATACAGGATTGGAAGGTATTAGATCAGAGGTGGCAAGAAGTAAGCAAAAATATTTTCGTATTGATGATGAGGGTGTGATATGGTTGGGTAGTAAATTGTGTGTGCCAGCGGATGTGGCAATTCGTGAAGAGATTTTGACTGAGGCTCATAGCTCTTCATTCTCTATTCATCCAGGTTCCACCAAGATGTATAGAGATTTGAAGAAGCACTTTTGGTGGAGTGGAATGAAGGGAGACATAGCAGCGTTTGTGGGAAAATGTCTTATATGTCAACAGGTGAAGATAGATCATCAGAGGCCTAGTGGATTGTTGCAGCAGTTGGATATTCCAGTTTGGAAGTGGGAGAACATTACTATGGATTTTGTGACTCATTTGCCGAAGACCTTTAGGAAGAATGATGTTATATGGGTGGTGGTTGATAGACTTACTAAGTCTGCTCATTTCTTGCCTATTAGAGAGACTACTCTTGTTCATGAGTTGGTAGAGATTTTTCAACGAGATATTGTTAGACTTCATGGTGTGCCTGTGTCGATAGTTTCTGCCAGGGATACGAGGTTTACATCACGCTTTTGGAAGGGATTTCAGCAAGCTTGGGGTACGAGGCTTAACTTTAGTACTGCTTATCATCCGCAGACCGATGGACAGTCAGAGAGGACGATTCAGACATTGGAGGATATGTTGAGGGCTTGTGCTTTGGAGTGGACAGGTGATTGGGATAAGTATCTATATCTTGTTGAGTTTGCGTACAATAATAGTTGGCACGCGAGTATTGGTATGCCACCATTTGAGGCTTTGTATGGTAGGAGGTGTAGGGCACCATCTTGTTGGGATGAGGTTGGTGAGAGAGTCATTGAAGGACCAGAACTTGTTAGAGTCACTAATGAGAAGGTAGAGAAGGCTAAGGCAAGCTTGAAGGAAGCTCGGTCGCGTCAAAAGAGTTATGCAGATCAACACAGGAAGTTTGGTGGATTTGAACCTGGTGATCATGTGTTCTTGAAGGTATCTCCTTGCAAGGGTGTTAAGCGTTTTGGTATGAAGGGAAAGCTTAGTCCGAGATATGTTGGCCCGTTTGACGTAATATAGAAGGTGGGTGAAGTTTCTTACAGAGTTGCGTTGCCACCGCAGTTATCTCATGTCCATAATGTGTTTCATGTGTCCGTTTTGAGAGGTTACAAGTATCATCCGTTACACATAGTTCAGTATCCGTTACATAAGATTAGAGAGGATCTTTCTTGCGAGGAGGAAGCTGAAGCTATCTTAGCCCGTGAGGAACGAGTTTTGAGGAAGAATACTATACCATTTGTGAAAGTTTTGTGGAAAAATCACTCTGAAAGAGAGGCTACTTGGGAACTAGAGGAATCTATTCGCGAGAGATATCCGCATCTATTCGACTCATGTACGGTTTTAGTTTCGTTAGATTCCGGGGACGGAATCCTTTTTAAGGGGGTATATATGTAATATACATGAATTTTAGATATATAATAATAATAATAACAATGATAATAATAATAATAATAATAATAATAATAATAATAATAATAATAATAATAATAATAATAATAATAATAATAATAATAATAATAGTATGATTAGTAATCGATTTTAATTTACTACGTGGAAAAGGATAGAAATAGTTTTTCAGTATTTAACCCTAGTAGGAGTCCTACGGTCTTAATTATATATAAACACATCTCGTTTCTTATATCCCTCATAAAACAAAAGACTAGAGCAGCCAAGTAGTAGAGAAGGTGTTGAGAGAGATATTAGCACTAGTACATCATTTACAAGTAAGCTATCAATCTCTTTTCGTTATATTGATTTATTTATTATTCAGAGCCAAATCTTATGTTTTATACTCCTATATATTATGTCTCATCCGTGTACCATACTCATAACCAGGAGACCATGTCTAATTGTCCATGCGTACATATTAATTTATTTATGTTTTATCCAGGAACTGATGTGATTGGTTTATATGTTAGTATAATTATAAAGTTTTGGTCGTACACATTCATGTACTACTATTTCAGTTGATTAATTTGTTTATGATAAATTCATATAATAGAAAATATATATATACATCTGTTTTGTTATTGTTATGTGTTTATTAATATTTTATTTACTGTGTTAATATTTTATTTACTGTAATTGGAAGTCCATGTGGGTGTGTGGTTATAAGTTTGAGTCATAACAGAACTTCTGTAATGCTATGTCGATCAAGACAATGTTTTTTTTTAAAATTAATTAATATTATTACTTTATGTAGTGCACTATAGATTTTGTTACAATTTTATTTATTTAGTTTAATGAAGTTGCACACCTTCTGCATTAGCTTTTTAAAACATTTAAATTAGTTCCGAGTTTTATTAATTTTACTATAATTTCACTATATCTTATATTAATTTATGTGTTAATTTGATAATTAAGTTCTTGGCCGCATGTATACATTTTATTTTATGTTGTCTTAATTTTATATTTGATTTTTAATTTGTTAAATGCAAGATATTAAAACACATGTTAATCTAATTTTCAGGTATCATTATTATATAGTACTATAATGACATAGGTGGTCGTGTTTGTTAGTTAGCATGTGGTTTGAAACCAGGTCAGGGGCTACTACTAGTATACTGTGTATAGTATTAAGCCGAGACTAGGCCTACTGGTTTTAATATGTTGTGTTAATAAATTGAACGATATTAAAGAATGCATTTTAATTATAAATTTCATTTTATAATTAGATCGGGAGCGGGGAATTAGTGGATCTTTGGTGGATTTCGTGAGTGTTTGAGATCGTTATTTTTAAGGTACGGATTCTCTCTCCTCTTTATTCAGCACTACTCATCTTAAAAGTAATTATATTAAATCTGTTTTATCCTCAAATTTATTCGCTTGGTTTTTAATTGTTTTGACTGTTCTGATTTTGGAAAATATTTTGATTCTTTGGAAATGATTTTTAAATCTGTTTTGAAATATTTAAATACTTGTTTCGATATCATTCTGGAATTTCTGTAAGTTATATTTGTTGGAAATATTGAGAATATTTGTTTGTTGGATTTTAAAGATTTTGCGAAATGTTTATTTGAACCCTTAGCGATATAGGGTATACCGAGTTAACCAGCTATAGGGGTACTACAGCCATGTCATTGCGGCACCAGTGACATGACACTTCCGTGACAGTGTGATTGGTCACGGCGTATCCTTCTGATAGCTCAGGTGGCGAGCTTTTGCGCATTTTGATATTTGTTTCAGGATACGTGGGTGCACCCAGATTTGATTTGATTTGTGATTTGATTTGGCGGTGACGTTGTATATGCCGTACACGTTATCCGGTTTGTTGCATACATTACGGTACCCTATGATGTATGTATTTGTATTTGTTCTGTTCTGATCTCGGTATGAAATATCCTAACCCTTCGTTGCTTCAGCCATGCATATTTTTAAAATAAATGTTTTATTATAATTGTCAATTATACATATCTGTTTTCTGTTTTATAATTGTGTTCCAAATCCGTACTGGGCAATTGGCTCATGCCGTATTCTTTTTCTGGCAGGTGCTTAGGGGAATTTGGGACTGTGTGATGGAGTGCTACCCATTATTTCGTTGCTTAGGATTTATGGACTTCTAGAATTATTTAGACTGGATTATTTATTTACAGATTTTGGATTTTCGTATTTGTTAGTTTGAACTGTAATTTGAAGATTTCTATTATTCGGAGATTATTAGACTGTTTAATCATTTATTTAGAGAATATTTTAGTGCTCTGTTTGCAGGTTTATGGATTATAAGTAATATTCCTTTCTATTTAGGGAAGGGGGTGTTACACCCGGACACTTAGACCTTCTCTTGTGTATTACACAGACTGGCCTCTTTATAAGGCACTCCACTAGTTTTACACAATCACAATCCTATACACAACACCACATCCCTTTATCAACACTACTCCTCACTCACACCCAAATATGCCATACTATACCTGGAAAGCTCCACTTCGAGGACAGTTTAAGGTTAACGTACACGTTATACACACCTCACGACACTTCAGTGGCAACAACAATGGAGTGGGTATTGTCATCCGTGACCACCGTGGCCGTCTGGTGAGAGGGTTAACTGGCTCCATTAGAGGTCTTTCACCACTGGCAACTCAATTATGGGCAATCCATATGGGGCTGAATCATGCTCGACTGAGTGCCTGTGAACTCGTTATGCTGGAAACAGACATGTTCAACCCTTTCTTCGAAGTCAAGCGCCTTGATAACAGGGGTGATAGGACTTGTTTGTGGATTGTTGAACAAATCCAAAAACTGCTAGCATACAACCCTGAGTGGGAGAACAGCTTCCAATATATCTCAGAATCGGCAAACAGGTCAGCACATTACCTCGCGGCAGTTGGGCTAAACAACTGGCCAGTTATGCATCACTTCTTCGAGCCATTTGGCAGGCTCCAGGAGAAGCTAGACCTAGACATGGGATATGGCCCCCCATCCCGCAACTTCAAGTAACTCCCATCCTCATGGACGCACAGGGACATGTCATTGGTTTTGGTCCTGCTGCAGGGGCTAATGCTCGTGCCGAATCAGTTCCAGACCAGGTCTCAGACAATGGTGGTGACATCTAGCTTCGGCTGCTCTTTGGGTCACACTACTTTTGACATCGTTCTCATGTTTTGAACATGTTTTTGCTTAGGTCTTTTGCAGGGATTCCTCTTGTTGTGCACTCTATTTGAAGTGCTCCCTCTTCTGTTTGTTTCCACTACTTTGTGCCCTCTATAATCGGGTTGTACTTGGTCGGTTGGGCTTCAAGACCTAGCCTTAAAGTGTTACCAACCTTCAATGAAAATCTTAATTATTAAAAAAAAAAAATCCTATTACCCATCAAATAAAATTTTAAAGAATGATGCTAACCATAACTATGGATAAGTATTAAATATATTCTTCAATTTATGACAAATTCATCAAATTTAAGGTAAACAACTAGATGTTTTAATTCTTTTAATTTTTTTTTTATTAATTTATGGATAATGCTATGCATGCAACACTAACGCGTCTATACACCGATGCCATGCAACACTAACGGAAGACTTCTTTTAGTATCATTTTGTATTTTATTTCATTGTAATTAAATTTATTCTCATACAATTATTTGTTCTGTAACTTTTTTTATATAATTTTTTTCTATTCAAATTTTTATTCACTATCTGTTATGTTAATTATATATTCAAAATATTATACACTATGTTTTTAGTATATTGTATGCGAAATTATATAAATACAAAATACCAAAAATGTTCTATTTTATAAATATTACAATGATGTTCTATATTTTATTCAATATTTTTCTGTTTTCTTTTTTTTTTTTGAATAAAATATAATTCATTAATGATAAGTCATACGACATCTACAAACACAGTCGAGTCGAATCAAACGTAAAAAGAAACAAATGTTGATTAATCTATTTTTCGAGATATAATCATGTGATTTGTTAAGATGATATATTTACAAGTACCCTCTTCACTGCATCCATCTGGAGATTTATATGTACTCGTTTTGTTGTGACCTCCATCTGGATCTAATCCTGTTTGAGCTATCGACCATAGATGCGATCCCATAACAACCTTCATCTCTGAATCAAAACTACGAAAATCTTGCCGATTTATAACCTCGGCCATGGAAAACACCAAAATCCAATCTCTGACTTCTCGAACGCTAGACTTCCCAAATAGACAAATGTACTTCTCGAATTGGTACTTAGGCAAATTCTTCATTTCTTCAAATCTCAACTGTGATTATTTGACAGTCATTATCTTCTTGCTTGAGGCATGAACCTTGGAACTTCTTTCAAGCATTATTCTTGACTTTATGAGTACAGTTACGCAACTAGAATTTGATGCCTATTATAAGTATAAAAAACAACCAGAAACTCCACAACTAGAGATTCTCTCAGTTAAGAGGTCATATAGGTAGTGCATAGCATTACACTTACTTAGGCTTGTTATTTTATGAGTACAGGCATGTCTCTGTGACTAACATGCAATATAATGATAACTTATATATAATAATCAAAACTTATTTTTAAGTATTAGTATAAATATTACGGAAGGATTTTGGATCTTATATGTTTTAGAAGTTATCTATAACTAGCTTATAACCCGTGCGATGCACGGATTTTTTTCGATATGTAACAAATTTTATTTTATGTTTCAATTAAATTTTTATATAATCATTATTTACAATATTTCATTTTAATTTTAATATTAAAAATTTAATATAAATTTAATTAATGATATGCATGGTTTAAAACTTATATTATAAAATTTTAAAATAAATATATCGTTGATAGAATTCGAACCTTATAAATTTTAGTAATTTAATTTAATTATATAATATATTTAATCATTAGATCTAACGATTATGATTTTTTACTAAAAATCTAATGGTCATTATTCGCATTATACGGATTTTTATTATATTTTGTTGGTGATTAGAAGATATGATGTGATATTTTTTGTTATATATTAATTATTGCTAGATATGATATGATTGGAAGATATGATATGATTGATGTTTTTAGGTGTTCATAAAAGTTAATATCTTCAACTAAATGTAAATGTGAAAAAGACAATCGACTAATTAACAATAATTATATTATGTTATTATTTATTTTTGGTGTTTTAATTGTATAGATATCGTATATATTTTTCTTTATAATAAAGGTTAAATAAGTAAATTCACGAAATACTAAAAAACATATACCAAAAAATAGCTACCAAAATTTTTAATGTTTCGGCTATTATATAATTAATTAATTTTAATTTAATATAATTGAATATACTCATGTTTACATATTATACTAATGTTTCCTTATTATAAACAAAGTATACGGATTTTTAATATATTTTATTAATAATTGAAAAAAATGATGTGATATTTTCGAGTATATATTAATGATTGTAAAATTAGTTTTAAATTAAAAAGGTAACGTATTTTAATTCAAAAAGAAATATTAATGATTGGAAGATATGAAACGATTGATATTTTTATTTGTTTATAAAAGGTAATATCTTCAATTAAAAGTAAATGTGAAAAAAGTCAATCGACTACTTACCATTAATTATATTATGTTATTATTTATTTTAGGATTTTTAATAGTATAGATATCATATATATTTTTCTTTATAATGAAAGGTAAATAAGTAAATTCACAACGTACCAAAAAACAGGTACCAAACCTTTTAATGTTTCGACTTTTTTATAATAGTACTAGCTTATAGCCCGTGCAAAGCACGGGTTACTTTTAATTTTTTATAATTTGTTTATAGTGTAATATGATATTATAAATATTAATTTTAATATGTTATTGAATGAATGTGAACCTTAAATCTTTGTATATAATAATTTCAAAAATATATAAAAATTAATATGTTGTTGGCGGGAATCGAACCATAGACCTCTGTATATAACAACTTTTAGTACTATTATATCTAACGGTCCATCTACTTGAATTGAAGATCCAATGGTTATGAATAGTTTGGTTAACCAAACTACAAATTGCAAAAGATCTCCAGTTTGATTATAATAATATAGTATAGATATACGATATCTATACTATTATATAAAAGCCGAAACATTAAAAGTTTGGTTGGTCGGTTGGTCGGTCGGTACGGTACCTGTTGATTTTACTTATTTACCCTTACTCAATTACTACTAACCAACCAATTTCCTTTGTTAGATTAAACATATTATCTTTTCTACTTTTCAAGAATTAAATAATTTCATTTTTCAAGTAAAATAAAATATCTTTTATATTTTATCTAACTAAAATTTCTCTTTTATGAATCAATTTCCTTTTTCAGGTTCAACATATTACCTTTTCTACCTGTTGATTTTACTTATTTACCTTTACTCAATTACTACTAACTAATCAATTTCCTTTGTCAGATTTAACATATTATCTTTTCTACTTTTCAAGAATTAAATAATTTCCTTTTTCAAGTAAAATACAATATCTTTTATATTTTATCTAACTAAAATTTCTCCTTTATGAATCAATTTCCTTTTTCAGGTTAAACATATTACCTTTTCTATTTTTCAATAATTAAATAATTTCCTTTTTCAGGTAAATTAGAATATCTTTTACATTTTATGTAACTAAAATTTTTCTTTTTTAAAAACACTATGAGCAATTTTGTTTAATAAAATAACATAATTATATTATAATTACTATTAACTAATCAATTACCTTTTTTAGTCAAAACACGTTACCTTTTCTCTTTTCTCTAACTAAAATCTTTCTTTTTCCAATTATATCATGGACGGTTACCTTTTTCAGCCAAATCACGTTACCTTTTTTCTTTTCTCTTACTAAAACCTCTTTTTTTTCCAATTATATCACGGGCGTGTCTATTTAATAAAAATAAAATAATACTAATATTATAATACTAATAATTAACTGATTACCTTTTCAACTAAAATATATAATCTTTTCTATTTTTTTCTAATTAAATTCCTTTTTTTCCTAGAAATATAACGGACAACATTAATTTCTCATTTTCTAAAAATTATGAGCAATTTTATTTAGTAAAATAACATAATTAAATTATAATTACCATAAACTATTCAATTGCCATTTTCACATGAATCAAGTCATCTTCATGTTACCTTTCTATTTTCTCTAACTAAAATCTCTTTTTTTTTCCAATTATATCATCGACGGTTCTATTTAACACTATTAGCAATTTTGTTTAATAAAATAAAATATTATAATTAATAATAATTAATCAATTACCTTTTTCAGCTAAAATATGTTACCTTTTATATTTTTCTAGTTTTTTCAATTAATTTATTTATTTACCCTTATTTAATGGCACATGTTATTTTATGTAATTATCCTTACTTAATTATTTATAATTATTAATAACTAATAAATTTCCTTTTTCAGGTAAAACATGTTACCTTTTCTGTTTTTCAACTAGCATTTTGCCCGTACTTCGTACACGGCTTCTTATTTAATTTAAAATGATAATACCAAAAATTTAACAAATTTGATTGATTTCTTAAAACATCTTACTTAATTTAAATTGACAATACCAAAAATTTAACAAATTTGATTGATTTCTTAAAAAGATATTGTATGCAATTATATAAATAATCAATTCTTAGCAAGATATTATATACAATTATATAAGTATTTAATAAAATAATGATATGCTAAAATTTATATAAAAAAAGTAGCATACAATTCTATTTTAACAATGTTGAAAATTTATTTAATCCATCAAAATCTGCAATAAAAATAATAAATATTTTTACAAATATTGTTCTCTAATTGAAAACAATAATAAATTGTCTTCATTATTCAAATGCGGAAATGATAATTCCTTCACCCCCAATGACTCCAAAACATTAAATGGCTCCAAAACATTAAACCTCATATAATATCAAGAACATGTTATATTAACTATGAGACCTCATAGTTAATATAATGTGTAAATGTTGGAGAACAATGAGATCACATTTCAAGCAATTTTTAATTTTTTTTTGTTAATTTTTTTTTATGAATGGATAGAGGGTAGAATTATAAGACTTTTGTGTGAAGATGCCCCTAGCGGGGCCCTTTAAAATAGTTTGAAATGTAGCGAATATGTGTGTTCTCACTGTTCTCATTTTAATTTTTTTTTTTGTTAATTTTTTTATGAATGGATACAGGGTAGAATTATATGATTTTTTTTGGTAAAGATGCCCCTAGCGGGGCCCTTTAAAATTGTTTGAAATGTAGTGAATATGTGTGTTCTCACTGTTCTCATTCTCACCAGAGCGTGACCATTAAACTGTATTAGTAAATTCATGCATGAAAAAACAGTGTATATATATTATTAATATAGATTCTTTTATTAAAAATAAGTAAATTATACAATTAAATAAGCAAGCCAAAATATCAGATAAAAATTCTAGTAGATTTATTGTTAATGTTCAAATTAAGGTCTTTCACCATGGCTGACTTTATTATATTAAAAGTATGTTCTTATTGAAATGAATATAATAATTTGAATTTGAATATATTTTTAAATTACTTATTTTGATGGGTTGTTAATTTTTTTGTGATCAACTTAGAGGGGTAACCAAAAATAAAATTAATTGGAATACATAAACCCATTACCCACGTTATGATAAACAATACCTATAAAATGGAAGTTGCTTATGTGGTTCAGGCTTGTTAATTACTTCAATACTTCATTAGCTTGATCATCATGTGGACCATCTTTCTTTTTATCACTTATGTTGCTGCTATGTAGTCTATCTGTAACTAACATCTTTCTTTTTATCACTTAGGTTGTTGCTATGTAGTCTATCTGTAACTAAACATCTCTTTCTGCTTGTAATCTATATTTATAAATGCAAACTTCTTCTTGTATTGTATTTTGTTTTCAATATTTAAAATTATGTAGCTGGAGGAGAAGAGAAAGGCTGGAGGTACAATCGTAGTACTACAACATTACTGAAAATAAGTACAATATCATATTAGAATTTTTTGTTCCAATCTAAATTGGGTTGCTCCAAATGCTGTGTAATGACAAAAAGGGGCATTAAATAAATAAAGAAGATTAAAAAAATGAAGGATAATACTGTTTACCAAAAACACAGGTCTCCGCAAGAAGCTCACATATTCACTTTTATCTTCAAATAATGTATGATTACAAATTATAACAATAACATTTTCCATTACTTATTCTCTCTCAAAAAGCCAAATAAACTGAAAAAGGGAAAAGTTAGTGCTTTTATATTTTAATATGGAGTTCAAGTGAAAGTGCTAAATATGAGATCATAAATGCAATACTAGCAGACATTAAGAATATATTGATAACTAATCTTTTTACACATAAAATATGAGAAATTATTTCCTTTATCAAGTAAAATATGCTACCTTTTCTATTTTTCAATAGCCAAAAATACAGTTTATTTAGCTAAAAATTTTCCTTTTCTAAAAAAACTATGAGCAATTATGTTTAATAAAATAAAATATTATAATTACTAATAATTAACCAATTACCTTTTTCAGCTAAAATACATTACCTTTTTTAATTTTTTTCAAAAAAACCTATTTGCTTTGCTTTATTTAAGTGCAATAAAATAATAACAATATAATAACTAATAACTAACCGATTACGTTTTTCATCTAAAATATTTCACCTTTTCAATATCTTTTCAATATTTTCAAACTAAAATCCATCATTTTCTAAAATATCACGAACAACATATATATCTATACTGTTATATAAAAGCCGAAACATTAAAAGTTTTGGTACCTATTTTTTGGTACATTGTGAATTTACTTATTTACCATTCATTATAAAGAAAAATATATATGATATCTATACTATTAAAACTCCAAAAATAAATAATAACATAATAAAAATTAATGGTTAGTCGATTGTCTTTTTTCACATTTACTTTTAATTGAAGATATTACCTTTTATAAACACCTAAAAACATCAATCGTATCATATCTTCCAATCATTAATATTTCGTTTCGAATTAAAACATGTTACATTTTTAATTTAAAACTAATTTTACAATCATTAATATATATATACCCGAAAATATCACATCATATTTTTCAATTATTAATAAAATATATTAAAAATATGTATACGTTGTTTATAATAAGGAAACATTAGTATAATCCGTAAACATGAGTATATAAAATATATTAAATTAAAATTAATTAATTATATAATTGTCGAACATTAAAAATTTTGGTACCTATTTTTTGGTATATGTTTTTTAGTATTTCGTGAATTTACTTATTTAACCTTTATTATAAAGAAAAATATATAGAATATCTATGCTATTAAAACACCTAAAATAAATAATAACATAATATAATTAATGGTAATTAGTCGTTTGTCTTATTCACATTTAGTTTTAGTCGAAGAATTATAAACACCTAAAAACATCAATCATATCATATCTTCCAATCATATCGTATCTAGAAATAATTAATATTTACCCAAAAATATCATATAATATCTTCTAATCACTAATAAAATATTATAAAAATCTGTATATTATGAATAATGACCATTAGTTTTTTTAGTAAAAAATCAAAATCGTTAAATCTAATGATTAAATATATTATATTCAAGGTTCGAATTCTATCAACGATATATTTATTTTAAAATTTTATAATATAAGTTTTAAACCAGGCATATTATTAATTAAAATATATTAAATTATTAATATTAAAATTAAAATAAGATAGTGTAAATAATGATTATAAAAATATAATTATAACATAAAATAAAATTTGTTACATATCAAAAAAAATCCGTGCATCGCACGGGTTATAAGCTAGTCTTTATTAAAAGTCTTTTAAATAAAAAAGGTAATATTCATGTCTCATTTGTTAAAAAGCAAGCCAACAAAGTGGCCAATATGCTAGCTAGGGTTCCTTGTGAGGCTAATAGCTTTAAGGATTTTTCTTCTTCTCCATATTTAGTGTTAGAGAATTTGATGTATGATGTTTCGATGATTTAATAAAAAGTCCTTTATTTCAAAAAAAAAATTTTATTATCGTTAATGATTAAAAGATTTTGTTTTAAATTAAAAGGTGACGTGTCTTTTAAATGAAAAAGGCAATAAGCTATTTATCCTTAATGATTAGAAGATTTTGTTTTAAATTAAATGGTAATATGTTTTATTAGAAAAGAAATATTAATGATGGAAAGATACGCTATTTTAGGTATTTATAAAGGATAACATATTTAATTAAAAATAAATGCCTTTAAATGAAAAAGGTAATATTATCATTAAATACATTATTTTATTAGTTATTTATTTTAATAATTAAGATAACCGAACCGAAAACCAAAACTTTGAATGTTTCAGAACTTTAATTTTTATTTTTAACCCGTGCACGGATTTCTTTTGATATGTAATAATTTTTATTTTATGTTACAATTATATTGTTACATAATCATCATTTTCAATAATTTATTTAAATTTAATTAATTAATAAAAATTTAATTAATGATATGCATTGTTTAAAACATATATTATAAAATTTTAAAATAAATATGTTATTGACGGAATTCGAATCTTGAAATTTTAGTAAATTATTTTAGTAATATAATATATCTAATTATTAGATCTAACAGTTATACTCATATTTACGGATTATACTAATGTTTCCTTATTATAAACAACGTATATGGAATTTTAATATATTTTATTAATAATTAGAAAATATGGTGTGATATCTTCGGGTATATATTAATGATTCTAAAATTAGTTTTAAATCAAGAAGGTAAGGTGTTTTAATTAGAAAGGAAATATTAATGATTGGAATATATGAGATGAATTGATGTTTACAAAAGGTAATATTTTCAAGTAAAAGTAAATGTGAAAAGGGCAATTGGCTAATTACCATTAATTATATGTTATTATTTATTTTAATAAATAGGATAACCAAACCGAAAACCAAAACCATTCTAATAAATAGGATAACCAAACCGAAAACCAAAATTCTCAAAATAGAGTTAATATAGTTTAATCTAAAAAAGAAAATTAATTAGTTAATAGAGTGAATTTAATTTGTAATTAAGTAAGGGTAAATAAGTAAAATCAACAAGTACCGACCAACCAAACTTTTAATGTTTCGGCTTTTATATAATAGTATAGATAGATTTGTAGAATTGTATTCATATCTATATTATTATATATAATAAAATGTATAAATATAATTACATTTATTCAAGTCGGGCTATTAACAGATGAGATCATATAAAATTTATATCCGTATTAATAATCTATACTACATTTATATAAATTCCGAAACATTGAAAGTTTTGGTACCTGTTTTTTGGTACTTCGTAAATTTAATTATTTACCCTTCATTATAAAGAAAAATAAATACATCTAAAATAAATAATAAATAATATGATTAATGGTAATTAGTCGATTGCCTTTTTCGCATTTACTTTTAGTTGAAGATATTACCTGTTATAAACACATAAAAACATCAATCGTATCATATCTTTCGATCATTAATAAAAATATAACACGTAAAATAAATAATAACATAATATAATTAATGGTAATTAGTCGACTAACATAATAAAATTAATGGTAATTAGTCGATTACCTTTTTCACATTAACATAATAAAATTAATTACTATTTTATAAATTCCGAAACATTGAAAGTTTTGGTACCTGTTTTTTTGGTACCCGTTTTTTGGTACTTTGTGAATTTACTTATTTACCCTTCATTATAAAGAAAAATAAATACATCTAAAATAAATAAAAAATAATATGATTAATGGTAATTAGTCGATTGCCTTTTTCGCATTTACTTTTAGTTGAAGATATTACCTTTTATAAACACATAAAAACATCAATCGTATCATATCTTTCGATCATTAATAAAAATATAACACCTAAAATAAATAATAACATAATATAATTAATGATAATTAGTCGACTAACATAATAAAATTAATGGTAATTAGTCGATTACTTTTTTCACATTAACATAATAAAATTAATTATTATTAGTCGATTTTCTTTTTCACATTTAATTTTAGTTGAAGATATTACCATTTACAAATATCTAAAAACATCAATCGTATCATATATTTCGATTATAATTTGAAAGTAAATATTAATGATGGAAATATATGATACGATTGATGTTTTTAGGTGTTTATAAAAGCTAATTAATTATATTATGTTATTATTTATTTTAGGTGTATTTATTTTTTTTATAAAGAAGGGTAAATAAGTAAATTCACAAAAAACAGTACCAAAAAATAGGTACTAAAAAAAATAAATACATCTAAAATAAATAATAACATAATATAATTAATGGTGATTAGTCAAGATATTACCTTTTTTTAAACACCTAAAAATATCAATCGTATCATATATTTCCATCATTAATATTTACTTTCAAATTAAAACACGTTATAATTAAAGGTAATTAGTCGATTAACATAATAAAATTAATGGTAATTAGTCGATTGCCTTTTTCACATTAACAAAATAAATTTAATTGCAATTAGTCGATTACCTTTTTCACATTTACTTTTAGTTGAATATATTACCTTTTATAAACACCTAAAATATCAATCGTATCATATTTTTCAATCGTTAATATTTTCTTTCTAATTAAAGCACGTTACCTTTATAATTTAAAACAAATCTTACAATCATTAATATATACCCGAAAATATCATACCATAATTTAAAAAAAAAATTAACACCTAAAATGAATAATAACATAATATAATTAATGGTAATTAGTCGATTGATTTTTTCACATTTACTTTTAGTTGAAGATATTACCTTTTATAACACCTAAAAAGATCAATCGTATCATATCTTTCAATCATTAATATTTACTTTATAATTAAAACATGTTACCTTTTAATTTACAACAAATCTTACAATCATTAATATATACCCGAAAATATCACATAATATTTCTCAATTATTAATAAAATATATTAAAAAGCGTATACATTGTTTATAATAAGGAAACATTAGTATAATCCGTAAACATGAGTATATTAAATTATATCAAATTAAAATTAAAGTTTTTTGGTACTTTGTGAATTTACTTATTTACCCTTCATTATAAAAAAAATAAATACACCTAAAATAAATAATAATATAATATAATTAATGGTGATTATTCAAGATATTACCTTTTATAAACACCTAAAAACATCAATCGTATCATATATTTTCATCATTAATATTTACTTTCAAATTAAAACACGTTATAATTAAAGGTAATTAGTCGATTAACATAATAAAATTATGGTAATTAGCCGATTGCCTTTTTCACATTAACATAATAAATTTAATGGTAATTAGTCGATTGCCCTTTTCTTTTACTTTTAGTTGATTATATTACCTCTTATAAATACCTATATCATCAATCGTATCATATTTTTCGATCGTTAATATTTTCTTTCTAATTTAAAACACGTTACCTTTCTAATTTAAAACAAATCTTACAATCACTAATATATACCCAAAAATATCATACCATAATTTTTTAAAAAAAATAACACCTAAAATAAATAATAACATAATATAATTAATGATAATTAGTCAATTGACTTTTTCACATTTACTTTTAGTTGAATATATTACCTTTTTTAAACACCTAAAAAGATCAATCCTATCATATCTTTCAATCATTAATATTTCCTTTATAATTAAAACACGTTATCTTTTTAATTTACAACAAATCTTACAATCATTAATATATACCCGAAAATATCACATAATATTTCTTCGTTATTAATAGAATATATTAAAAAAATCGTATAAATCTATACTATTATATAAATTCCGAAACATTGAAAGTTTTGGTACCTATTTTTTGGTACCTGTTTTTTGGTACCTGTTTTTTGGTACTTCGTGAATTTACTTATTTACCCTTTATTAAAAACACCTATAATAAATAAAACACCTATAATAAATAATAACATAATACAATTAATGGTAATTAGTCGCTTGCCTTTTTTCACATTTACTTTTAATTGAAGATATTACCTTTTATAAACACCTAAAACATCAATGTATCTTCCAATCATAAATATTGAATTAAAACACGTTACATTTTTAATTTAAAACTAATCTTCATTAATATATTCTTTTGAACTAAAACACGTTACCTTTTTAATTTAAAACTAATTTTACAATCATTAATATATACCCGAAAATATCACACCATATTTTTCAATTGTTAATAAAATATGTTAAAAATCTGCATGTGTTGTTTATAATAAGGAAATATTAGTATAATCCGTAAACATGAGTACAATAAAATTATATTAAATTAAAATTAATTAATAATTATATAATTGTCGAAACATTAAAATTTTGGTACCTATTTTTTGATATATGTTTTTTGGTATTTCGTGAATTTACTTATTTACCCTTCATTATAAAGAAAAATATATATGATATTTATACTATTAAAACACCAAAAAAAAAAAACATAATACAATTAAAGGTAATTAGTCGATTGCCTTTTTCACATTTACTTTTAGTTAAAGATATTACTTTTTATAAACACCTAAAAACCTCAATCATATCATATTTTCCAATCAATTCATATCTAGCAATAATTAACCAAAAATAAATAATAACATAATACAATTAAAGGTAATTAGTCGATTGCCTTTTTCACATTTACTTTTAGTTGAAGATATTACCTTTTATAAACACCTAAAAACCTCAATCATATCATATTTTCCAATCAATTCATATCTAGCAATAATTAATATATACTAAAAAATATCACATCATATCATATAATCAGTAACAAAATATAATAGAAATTCGTATTACGAATAATGACCATTAAATTTTTAGTAAAAAAATCAGAATCATTAGATCTAATTATTAAATATATTATATGATTAAATTAATTTACTAAAATTTCAAGTTTCAAATTTTATCAACGACATATTTATTTTAAAATTTTATAATATAAGTTTTAAACCATGCATATCATTAACTAATTTTATATTAAATTATTAAAATTAAAATAAAATATTTTAAATAATGATTATATAAAAATATTATTATGACATAAAATAAATTTTATTACATATCAACAAAAATCCGTGCATCGCACGGGTTATAAGCTAGTTGTTTATAATAATGAAACATTAGTATAATCCGTAAGCATGAGTATATTAAATTATATCAAATTAAAATTAAAAAATAATGATTATATAAAAACATAATTATAATATTAAATAAAATTTATAATCTATATATTATAAATTGCTGGATAACCCTTTCCTCAGGTTCGGGATCCATATTCAGGTTTGATAGATATCCATGACCCATTATAGTAGTAAATTATATGCTTAGGATTAGGTTCGGGATCCGTTTAAATTACCCATCCAGTTATATGATATAATCGATATTTTAAAATATATTGACCCGATATTATATAAAATACACATTATGACAAACGACTCTTGCCAAAAATTATTTCCTTGATAATACCAAAAATTTGGCAGTTGTTATTATTAATGCCAAATAATTGGTTATAATTATAATGGGCCCGCCAGGGCCATCCAATTAAAATAATCTTGCCAAAAAAAATTCCTTGACAAAAACAATCTTGCCAAAAAAAAATTCCTTGACAAAACACGAATTATTTTGTTTCCAAATATTATTTCCTTTCTAACAATTGTCAATTATAATTATAATGGGTCCGCCAGGGCCATCCAATTAAAACATTCTTGCCAAATCCGTTTATATTACCCATCCAGTTATATGATATGATCCATATTTTAAAATATATTGACTCGATATTATATAAAATACACATCATGACAAACCACTCTTGCCAAAAATTATTTCCTTGATAATACCAAAAATTATTAACAAATGATTTTGATTGGTTATAATTATAACGGGCCCGCCAGGACCATCCAATTAAAATATTTTAAAATGTCAAAATATTATTTCCTTCACAAAACACAAATTATTTTCTTGCCAAACATTATTTCCTTTCTAACAATTGTCAATTTTTCTTGGCAGTTATTATTATTAATGCCAAATAATTGGTTATAATTATAATGGGTCCGCCACGGCCATCCAATTAAAACATACTTACCAAAAAAAATTCCTTGACAAAACATGAATTATTTTGTTTCCAAAAATTATTTCCTTTCTAACAATTGTTAATTATAATTATAATGGACCCATCAGGGCTATCCAATTAAAACATTCTTGCCAAAAATTATTTCCTTCCACAAATTTTAAATTATTTTAAATTTTTTTTAATACATATTCAGATTTGATAGATATCATGACCCATTATAATAGTAAATTATATGCTTAGGATTAGGCTATAGTGCGGTATAACTTTAATTTTTTTGATATTATGATTTAATTATTTTAATTTATTCTTTATATCTACTACTATTACATTCATGATATAGTTGACATCACTAAAATAATGTTATACTGTACAATTTTTTGATCTTTTTAAAATAAATTAATATATTAATAATTTCTTATATTAATTGTAATTTAAATTATCAAAACAAACTCATGTTTTTAAAGAATTTAACATTTTAATTTATTAAAGTAGGAAACTTTTTAAAACTACTACAAATTTTTATTTCTATATTGTAAAATTATATACTATAATTTATTAAAATTTAAAATAAATTTTATTTAAAATATGAACTCCCGTGTGCGAAGCACGTGCATTAAACTAGTATAGTATAAGAAACCCGTGCATTGCACGGGTTATAAGCTAGTACGAATTAAAGTTCGGATCCATTGAAATGCTTAATTGTAATTTGTAACACATTTTTTTCTTTTCTTACACTTAAAAGTTTTGGGACATTATTAGAAAAGAAAAAAAAAGGTTTTGGGACACAAAGAGCCCAAAATAACAATAAAAATAGTATTACAACAAAGTAGCTAAAAAAAGGTGTGTAGGCTGTAGGCCTTAGCAGTTAAACAAAACAGTGAGGCCCAAAATAAAAGATTAGAGGCCTATGTCCAATCCCCAGCTCCATCATTTGAGTTGTACCTTCTTGTTTAGTGTCCTTCAATTCTTGAAGACATTAAAAAGCTGCAAAAATTTTCTCGAGATTTCAGTGAGAAGATGAAGAAATATGCTGATGACCCATTACCATCATCATATATGTATGTATGTATATGACTGAGCAAGCAATTTTATTTTGGAGCATCACTTTATTTTCAGTAATTACAGTTATTCTGTATTTTCTTACAGAACTACATAAGTGATTCTTATTATCAGTATGTACAAGTACAACCCCTTTAAGTCTAATGAGTTCCAAACGTGTGTCTGAATAGGTTTTTCCGGCGGGACCCACTCTAGTGTGCTTAAACAAGAGATTGGTAGTTTGATGATTAGCTAGAATTATTAGTTTGGGTGATTTATGACATATATTAAATGGTTTCGGTAAATGGGTAGTTGATATTGTGAAGTGAGACCAACGATTTACGAGCTCATTGTGGTTGGGGAGGTTTGTTACCCAAGTAGAACCAAGACGAATGATAATGCAGACCATGTAGGATGGTTGGGGCTAATGTGTAGGAGACACGTTTTGTTTGGAAAATTAGAGTCAGAATGTGCGATGCTTGGAATCCTTGTCCCACGGAAGAAAAGACATAATCGAAATTTAAGCTTCTTTTTATGCTTAAATGTAAGCTTTACTGTTACATGTCATGTTTACTTGTGTGGCTGCATGTAGAAGAATCATTATTTACATGTAGCTATGGTACTTAATATCTATGTAGGAACAACTATTGTCATTCTGCCTTACTGTGTGTTAGCTATGTCAATAGGGCAGGGTTAAAGACGGAATATGGCAACTCATTATTGTGTTTTCTGAGGTTATTAGGAGATTGGATGTTTGAGGAGTTTAGTTATCGAATATGATGTGTTTACATTTATAAAGAAATTTGGTTAGGAGTTCAGTAGGCATGAGATTTGTAATTGTGGTGCACATTCCTTCATTTTAGTGTACAAGTATCATAGTAGCTCTGCACTACGGTTTTAAATCTTTTAACTAAATTTCAATTTACAATCTGTACCTCTATCTGTTTTTCTTTGAAGGCAGTAATACCAAATGACTTTTTCTTTTTCCCTATTTAATATTCAGTTCTCCGAGGGTGTGCGATGTATATAAATAGAAACTGTTGCAATAAGATGAGGGTGAAGTTTGACATGACTATGTAGGGCCGGATGTGAGAACTTTCTGGTTAACAGAAATTATATAGGTGTCAGGCACGGGTGCAGATCGACTATCAGATTTGTAGTTTATATATAGAATTTATGGATAAGGACATGTAATTGAATATGGGTGCTGCGACGCGGTTATGATCTCATAAATTTTAGCCTTGGGTGGTGATCCTAATTCCTATATATTGTGTACACTTGGGTGGTGATCCTAATTCCTATATATTGTGTACATTTAATTTTATATTTAGATTCATACCACACATCAGAAGGATGGAATGAAGTAACTATTTCAGGATCTTGCTCTGTATAAACAACGAAGTAGTATGCCTTATTATTAATTTTGAAGTTAATTGGTGCAAAGTTAAGTGTATGATTTAAATCTATAGGATCCTACTCAAATCCCATACCCACACCAATGAGTGGATTGAACCCCCCGGGGGTGGGGGGGTGGGGGGTGGTTATGATATCCCCAAGACCTAATACCTTTCCAAAAATTTCAAGAACCTTTTATTTATTATGTATAAAGTCAGAATATCTATTGTTTTGGACCCTTGCAACCTAATATGTCTAGTTTACATTCGTCCTTAAAATTATTGTTATATGTTTCGCTCCTCTAAAAAAAATCTGGTTTTGTCTCTGCCCCCACTCATCTCATGTCCAGTAGACACGAGTATGAGAACAAAATTGGAGAGTTCGGGTTACAAAGGCTAAATGCCTTTTTTTTTGCAGTACTATCAAAGTTAGAAATTGCTGTTATCAATTACTTTATTTTCGTAGTGCATATTTGACATTCAGTTATCCAACATGAGGGTTGGTGGAGCTTTCCCGAAGTGTTATTGTGGAAGACTATGTTTTTTTAGTCCATATGAATTAAGTCTAAATAGAAGATAATGTTCTTATAATGTGACGAATTCATATTACCACAAAAAGTAATATTTGACAATTTGTTTTCAGGTGTACTATTTCAGTGGGGCGCGTACAACTTGCGGTGGGACCTACTCGTGGTAGCAAAAACATGTGGAAACATGATTCTCAATTGTTGAAGAGAGCTGGGTAATTTAGAATGGTATGTTCATGGACTACTATAATTTTTTTTTATTGTTTTACTGAAAAGGCTAGCTTGGAAGCTTGTTTCAGCTTCAAGCATTAATCTTCCAAATTGTTTACCATTCTTTTTGGTACTTGTACCCAACTTCATCTGTTGCATATTTGTACCGGAAGATCAGATCAAAGAAATTTATACAGAGTGTTTTAACTCCATTGTTCTTTTTAAATTTGTAACCTTTTTGTGAAAAGTTTGCATTTATTTTAATTTGTGAACCTTATGAAAATGAATCTTATATTTGGTATTATCAAATTGGAAATTTTGCTTCATGTTTAAGGTGTTTACATATGCAATATTTTATTGTTATTGTGTTATGTCGACTTATTTTGAAACTTTAACCTGAAGAAGTGTTTGTTACATCTTGCTTTTTAACTCTGAATTAGGACCGTGTGAAAAGATGTCAAATCTAATTATAGGATATGCCTCCACATTTTCTGTTGATGGTTATTTGGAGGTTGAAGGACGATGAACAACGTTTACTTCAAAAAAGAGCAATGCCCAATTTCTTTAAAAAAAAAAATGTTTGTGAGTTTCTTGATTCCTTTGGTAGACTTAACATTTAAAAAGTTTATTGATTTTTAACATTGTGCAGATTCCTTTGTTAGGAGTTTTTTAAGATCTGTTCTTTGTAATTTGTACTCCATACCTCAGTGTAGAAGTATCATAGGAACAATAGATTATGCCCACAAATTTTATCCAAGGTTCTCATCTTAATTTATTCAAACACAAAATAAGATTTGTCTGTTGCTCACTAAATGAAAATTATATTTATTTTATTTATTTGATTTTTACTTCACATAACTGCTTGCGGGTGGTACTCTTTTTTATAGATTTTAGTGGTTTCTGTTTCTTATTATGTTGTGCGTTAGGCCACAAGGTAATGTGGAAACTGATTTGGTGAAAATGTAATTAGTTCATTTTAGTCTCTTATGAATTTGTAGATACTGTTCTTCTTTGAGTTCTCTTAATTATGTCGATCAGTGAATGTAAGAAGTGAGGATTTATGTGTATATATATGTATATATATATATATATTTGTGCGTGTGTGTGTGTGTGTGTAAGCGTGGACTCGAGTGAGAGAGAGTTGTAATGTCAATTGAAATTTTTTAAGTAAGGTGAGATGAAGTTTGACATAGTCACATAGCAAATTTAATGTGATAGATAACAAATTGATCTAATGGTAGTGTTAAAGGAAGGTAACCTGTCAAAAAGATCCTCTAGTCCTCTACCAATCAATCCTTTTAGGCAGTGACTTGTGGACAGTCAACACATAGTTGACTTTAATGCCTAAACATTTCGGTGTTAGGACTAGAAATATGAGATCACCAACCAATTAGTTGACAAGTTCTACTAAGTCGTGATAACGCCTTATTCAAATATCACTACAACTTGTTGAATCACTAATTAAAAGCAAAAAAAGAACACCAAATTAATATGAAAACAACCACGTCCCAACTTGTATTAATAATCGATACAACTATCAATAATACAATCAATCAATAACACCTCAACGATGTTCCAAACGATACTTAAGCCGACCAATACTAAAGTATCTCAAACGATACCTTAGTCTACATCTTAAGCATACATATGCAAAATAATATGACTGTATATCTAGTCATCACAAACTTAGCCTCCAAGACTTGCCATGATGCAGAACAAGGAATTACAAATAAATTTGTAAATATTTTATTATCTAGGAATAAAATTGATTAGGTATGTAGTTATATTAAGTTAGTAGGAACATTTTAGTAGAATAATAAAATGATTAGTGTTAAATTTCAAGAAATTACTTGACTTCTAAGTAATTGTTTATCTATTTAAATTCTTGTAATCTATCATTATCGGAATAGAGATTAATATATGAATTGATTTTATTGGATGAATCCATAGATTTATTTGTGACTTTACTGATTCTCTACGGAGATAGGTGCTTTATCCCCTGTTTTGCCCTTATCCCTACCTGTCCTACATCATATCATACTTGTTACTCAAGTCTTACCATTCTTGGTACCTAATTATCTAACTTTGTGACCAAGCCATACCATCTATAATGTAACACCCCAAAAATCTAAACCAAACGACTCCACTCGAGTCTTTACATTTAAATTTTATCTCTTTTAATTAAACAAAATTTTCCAGTTCCTATAATTTGAAGATGCTTACCTTTCATTTAACTTCATTTACGCGCTTTCAAGTTTCAACCCAACAGATTCTCTTAGAATCATCAGCCTATCAGTTCTTCAAGTTTCATGTGTCCTCAACTGGTCAAGTGACAACAGTGAACAAGTGAGCAAAATAAGGCTCTGCAAGAATACTACCTATATAATAAAACCAACTATTCAAAATTTCTTGTAATTTGGAAAACTAAATACTTCATTGATAGAGAAGTTGTATTCCCCTCACTTTAAGCCATCTCAAACATTCAAGTTAAACACGTCGTCTTCCCCAGTATGTACATTATATCCTTATATATAATATAAGCGTAAGGGGAATCTTATCCAGTTTTTTTGTAGTATGATCGTCAACCAAAAGAGTATGGACCATTGGATCTTAAAATAGATAGATGTGATCCGTTAGATATAATATTAAAAAGTCTATTTGATTGATAGTAGGATTATATAAAAATACCAAAAAGTAAATTTAATAATCTAAACCAAATTGAAGTGGGGTGATGGTCCAGAATACCTCTTTTTTCACTACCCATGACCAAAATACCTACCGCCAACTCGGGCGGCTCTAAATACCCACGGGATGCGCTACTGGTGAAGGAGCGTCTTGAAGACACGCTAGTGGAAACGGAGTGTCTTGTAGACACGCTACTGACAACGGAGTAACAAGCATATACGTTGCTGGCAGACGTGAACAGTAGCTTGAGATACGTATTCACGTACGGCGCATCAAGTGTCACGCATCTGCGACATGCGTGAAGTCATCTGACGTCATCGTCACTTTTGCTTAGATTTTACGTGACGTAGCTCAGCTATGGCGATTTTGGCGATTTCGCCGGAAAAAGGAAATAACCGGCCAAGCTTCGTTCTCCGACATTTTCCCATAGCGTGTTATATACGAAGAGGAAGCGGTGGTGATTGTTTTGGTGTGCTCAGTTATGATGGAGGTGGCCGGAGAGAGGAGAAAGAGGGGGAGAGAGATCGGAGAGATTGGGAGAGAACGAAAGAGACGGGAGAGAAGAGAGATGAGGAAGATGCTACAGTAGATGGGATACGCCGTTGCCAGTGGCGTATCCCGTGGGTAGATAGGGCCATCTGTTCCGAAAGTAGGCATTTGGGGCCATGGGTACCTCATTTTGAGGTATTTTGGTCATTTTCTCATAGAAGTATGCGTTCTAAATTAAATAGAATTAGATCTAATATTAAGTAAGTTTATTTAGTTGATAGTAGGATTATATTCAAATACGAAAATGTAAATTTTAATAATGTAAACTAAATGTAAGTAAGTTTTCTAAATTGAATAGAATTATTAATGTAAAAATTCATAACTTTTTTTTTCTCTTCAATTTCCAAGTAGTTTTACTTGGATAATAATTGTTAAACCATCACTAAATTAAAGATAATTTTTTGAGTTTTGCGTGACCAGTAAAATCATCTAAATCTGATTTTTACAACTCAAAATAGAGCAAAAATAGTAAATTGACCATCTAAAGTCTAATAAATAATAATTTCTTATATGTTATACTCAAATTTGGTTTTTTTCTCAAGGTCCTTCAAATTTAAGAGTTCATTTCCTTCAGTGAATTGTTAAAATTTATCCGATTTAATCAAATTAAGTATTAATAAATTTTTGTAAATATTACTATTAAGAAACTTTGTTTAATAATATAATTTATATAATTATGTATATTTAAAAAGTATGCACGGGTTATAAATTAGTATATTTATATACCTAAATCTCTAAAAAATTATGATAGACAATAATAATGGTAAAAGCTCCGGTATTTGGCAATGGTCCTAGTGGCGTTGTGATGCAGGACAGCCCGTTAAGAAGCCCAAAAAAACTATTTGGGAACAATACTTTAGGCTTTGGAAGCCCATTAGTTAGAGTATTCTAGAATCCCTTAATTATATTAATTATTACCTTATTTAAATTAGGAAATATTGTGTAGGATTCCTATAAATATTGGATTGATTATTGTAAGCAAATCAGATTATTATGATTGATATTTGATATTTTCTTGTGTGAATTGTTCTCTGCGTGAGATACTTCTGACCAATTATCCACCAAACCCTAATCCAGCCCCATTCCCCATCAAAGTGGTATCAAGAGCCATCTTCCTGCCACCAACAGCCTCTGACCAGCCACCAGAAACCGCCAACAGCTACCAGCAGTTGCCAGCAGTCACCAGCAGTCACCAGCAGCCGCCAACAGCCACCAACAGTCACAAACAGCCATCAAAATCCATTGTTCCTCACTCTACACATCGCTGAATCAACCTACATCACCCATTAAATCTCTACCCAGTTATTTTCTGTCGGAACTTACATCAAACACTTCGCATACATTTAAAATACATAACCACTCCTGCATATTCCATTCAAAACAAGTTCAAACACCATCTATTTTCTCTTTCAGCCTATTAATTGGTATTCCACGCCGCGATCTTATTACCAAAACCAGCCTCCGGTCTTCCCAAAATTCACAAAACTTCCGCTACCCCTAAGCTTCTGATTTTGATAGTCCTGCCTAGAAAAAAAATGATGAATGCTAATGAGGTTAATGCAATACTTGAAGGACATATCCAAGAACAAGAGAAGAAGAATGCAGAGTATAAATTTTCAATTGATGAGTTGAAAGAACAGATGGCTGCTATGATTAGGCAACAAACAGCCATGCAAAATAGTATTAATCAATTGATTGGTCATGTTGAACTAATTAAAGAGCCGCCTAAAAATCAAAGGGATGTTGTTAACGAGCCTCACGATCAAGTTAGAGGAGTAAAGCTAGAGGTTCCTGAATTTAATGGCGATACTCGTGGAGATGTGTTTCTTGATTGGATACATAGTTTGGAGAGTTTCTTTAGGTGGCATAATATGAGTGATGCAAGGAAAATATATTTTGCTGAAGCTAAACTACGAGGTACAGCTCGTATGTGGTGGGATAAAGAAAAGGAGAGCAATCGTCATGTTGGTAGAGGAGAAATCTTGCTATGGGAAGAAATGAAAGCTTCAATGCAACGACATTTTTTGCCGGCTAACTACAAGCAACAAAACCATATCAGGTTTATCCAACTGAGGCAAGATAATCTTTCTGTGGCTGATTATACTAGTAAGTTTTATCATTTGTCCACTCGTTCAGATTTTAATCTTGATGAAACTAGCTTGGTTAGCATGTATAGATCTGGTTTGAAGCCTGCTATTGTTAAAAGAATGTCTGGAAATCTTTATTATTCTCTGACTGATATAATGCAAGCTGCTCAACAAATTGAGGAAGAGTTGTTTGGTAATTTCGGGGAAAATCTTGTTTCCGGTTATAAGTCAACTGCCTCCATGTCTAGCGTTAATCAGGGACGAGTTTCTCCCCCACTACAGAATTCATACAACAAGATCAACAAGAGTCAGCCTGAAAAGGATCTCAAGTGCTTTAACTGCAACGGGACAGGTCATAAATATTTTGAGTGTCCTCCAAAAACACCAAACCCGGGTAAAAGAGTAACATTCATTGAAAAAGGTGAAGAATGCCCTCCAGATGGTTATAACGAGACGACTGATGAGGAACAAAAGGTGTGTGATGAGTTAGAAAATTGTCTTGGAGCTATGCAGTCATCACACTTGGGCAAGAATACTAAAGTTGTTCAAGCACATAATCGTCAACAGATATTTCAGACTAGAGCTACATGTTTTGGTAAAATCTGCTCCATGATTATTGACACCGGTAGTTGTACGAATGTGATATCTAGTGATACAGTTCAACAATTGGGCTTGAAGGTGGAGCCTCATCCCGAGCCTTATAACTTAGCATGGATTGATAATACAAAGCTACGAGTACGGGAACGATGTCTGGTGACATTTTCAATTGGGAAGTTCAAAGACAAAGTTATGTGTGATGTCTTGCTTGTCAAGCTCTGCAACATTATTTTGGGACGTCCATGGCTTTATGATCGTGATGCACATCATGCTGCTCGTCCTAACACTTATTCTGTTGTCAAAGGAGGCACAACTTATACTCTTACTTGTACTTGCCCTCATGTGCTGCTCTTGCGTAAATCTTTGGTGCTTCATCGTGTTCCTTATGTTTTATTTAACTCGACGGAGTCGAGTTCTTTTCAGCGGAGGAGAATTGATGCAGGACAGCCCGTTAAGAAGCCCAAAGAAACTATTTGGGAACAATACTTTAGGCTTTGGAAGCCCATTAGTTAGAGTATTCTAGAATCCCTTAATTATATTAATTATTACCTTATTTAAATTAGGAAATATTGTGTAGGATTCCTATAAATATTGGATTGATTATTGTAAGCAAATCAGATTATTATGATTGATATTTGATATTTTCTTGTGTGAATTGTTCTCTGCGTGAGATACTTCTGACCAATTATCCACCAAACCCTAATCCAGCCCCATTCCCCATCACGTTGTTCTCCATGTTACTCATACTAGCTTATACCCCGTGCAATGCACGGTTTCTTTTTTAATATCTATATTTATATTAATTTTTTAATTTTGTATGTTATTAATTTACATATCAATTTATTGTTAAAAAATTAATATATATATATATATATATATATATATATATATATAAGATTTTACACATTCGATTTAATATTTATATTCTATCTTGAATTCTTAAAATTTCATTTGAACGATTTTACAACCCACATGAAATTAACAAAATAATCTTTAATTTAGTAATGATTTAACAATTATTTTCCAATTAAACCTACACAGAAACAAAGAGAGAAGAAATTGACGATTTTTTACGTTAAAAATTCTATTTGATTTATGAATTCTACTTATAATTCGTTTTGATTATCAAAGTACCCTTGTTATTATTTGAAGATTATTCTACTGACAACCAAATAAAATTTTAATAATAAATGTAGGAGAGATTTTATCCAAAAATTTGATAATCGTTAGTCTGGTCCTCCGTACGACAAAATAAATAAGAACGGTTAGATCTTAAAATAAATAGATGAAAACTGTTGGATCTAATATAAAAAAAATATTTAATATTTTAATATGTCATAAACTAAAAAGTGTGTTTATATTGAAAATACGAAAAAGTGTATGTCAATGATTTAATTCATATATAATTATGTTTTCTACATTGAATAGATCAACGTATGTCTTCTACATTACTCAAAAAAAAATGTATGTCTTCTACATTGAATAGGATTAAGGAAAAAATTCGTAATTATATTTTCTCTTGAAATTCTGAATGTTTCCATATGAATAATAATTATTAAATCATCGCTAAATTAAAGATAATTTTATGATTTTCGCGTGGATTGTAAAATCATCAAAATCTGATTTTTAGATCCCAAGATAGAGCCCAAATAGTAAATATGAATTTTTTTTAATACTAATAAAAAAATAAATAAAATTCAATTCTAAAGCAACCTTTTTTTAATTTTATCCTTTTCAAATTATGATTTTCTTTTTATATTTCAATTCTAATACAACCTTTTTTAATTATATCCTTTTTAGATTATAATTTTCCTTCCAAAATTCACTTCTAATGTAACCTTTTCTAATTATATCCATTTTAGATTATAATTTGATATAATCTTGATCGTCTGTTTTTAAAAATATTAGATTCGACGGTTGAGATTATTTTGGTAGTACAGTGACGAAAATTATGGATAAGATCCATTTTACGCTTATTATATATAAGGATATAATAAGTTAACTATACAGTGTACATATGATACGAGAAAGACTAGGTGTTGAATAATAAAAATAGAAAAAAAGTTTTATACGTGTTAAAATTTCATGTGAGCAACGTGGCCTTCTATAAAATAGATTAGTGTCCTTCCTTCCTGCCGTGTGTATACATATAAGAAGAAACCAATGTTTGTATATATGGATTGGGAAAATTAGATAATTATAAGCACACATAAAAAGTTTCGGTAAAGAGTAGAGATCTATCAAGTTTGATGTCAAGGAAAATTGGAAGGAAGCGGAAGGCCTAAAACTGAAAAAGTTTTGCTCCAAATTTCTAAATTTCTGGTACCCTTTTAATCTTGTCTAGTGGTTTATACTTTAACTCTTGTCTAATTGTTTTATAATTGTATCAGTGTGTAATTTTGTGTTTGTATTGGTGTGTACTAGAATATAGTACCATAGAAGTACAGAAGTTTTTGAGATAAGTTTTTTTAAGATTTGTTTTGTTCCCCATCGCCAAGTATGTGTGTCAGTGGCCTTAGACTGAATTGTTATGTCTAAAAAGTTTTTGTGCACTTATATTGGTAGATTTGAATAGGCTACTGAAGCATTTAAGTTCAAGAGATTCGTGGGTCTTTGTTGTATACAAGAAATTAACCAAAATAAATATGATGTTTTTATATATTTGATTGTCGGTATATCAATGAGAATCAATGTAAAAAATGCATCTCAACCTTTCTTGGCCCAAATCTTACAGCTTTTATGACTCGTGATTATTTTTTTGGTAAACAAATAATTTGTATTTAATAAACATGGTGGTAGGCTTTTTCACTAATATTATAGAAGGATTTTTAGTTATTTGTTTCTCTCAAAGAAATCTATTTGTCTTCCAAAACTAGTACCATTAATCAAGTAGTAACAATACAGGTGTTTGGAATATGTGTTTCTACTTTCTAGAATCTAGAGTATGTGTTTAAGACAAACAACAAATAAGTTATATTCCCTGCAACTTGAGTTATAAAAAAGTAGTTTGCATGTTTTGGTCGGCTAAATTATCTGAGCACCTTGTAGCTATTGTAATATAAATGTGTGCACTCGTCTAGTTTCTCTCATGATATGGAATCCATGAAAGTCTTTTGTCTTTTCAGGTTTAATGTTGGTTGCTGCTTGTGTTTGACATGAATCACTCTAATTTTATTACTCTGCCCAGTGTCTGCCTGTTGGTGTATCTTGCTATGGAACCTTGCAACTGAAATATTGCTATTTAACTTATTGGATGTGTGTTACAATATTTCTGTTAGAGTATGGATGGTTGCTTTCTTTTCCAATATCTATCCTGATATGGAATCAGTCCAAGCCTTTCGTCATTTCAATTGTATGTGTTGGTTGCTTCTCTTGTCTAACATGTTTAACTCTATTTTTTTCCAGGTATTTTTACTTTGCAATTTAACCATATTGTGTTAAAATGATGGAGAGGGCCTTGCAACTATCTGTGAGGGAGGAAACATCGATATCTGATATACCAGAAGATGTTCTCGGACTTATCTTCACAAGACTTCCAGCGAGATCACTTCTGAGCTGCCAATGTGTCTGCAAACGCTTTAACGTGATGACCAGAAATCCTATTTTCTTATCTACCCATGTCAAGCTTGCAAGCACTTCAAATACCACCACATTTTGCTCAGGTTTCCATTATGGCAGTGATGATCACATTCTACTTGAGAACACAGATAATTCTGTATCTTTTTCACATGTGAGGCCAAGTAATCCTGTCTCGTGTGCCATCTCAATTGTTGGTAGCTGCAATGGTCTTTTTTGTGCCGAAATTGGGACTCCTTCTGATGAGAATGGAGGTTGCTTTTTGATCTGGAATCCTATTACCAGAGAAAATCTGTATGTTAAGAAACCAAATGTTAATGCTTCAAGACCTCCACATACTCTTGCTCTTGCATTTGGTTTCGCCCACAAGACTAATGATTACAAGCTGGTAAGGATTGTTTCTTACGGTTCGGAGAAGCCTTCAAGAGTTGAGGTGTATAATATGACTACAGAAAAATGGAGTTCTTACGATGTAACAACTCTTCCATGTCTCGAGCCTGATAAAGTGCCCCCATATTTCAATAGTCCATCGATACTCTTTAGTATCTCTTCTCCTTATTTCATCCAACCCCTGAAAAAGGCATTTCATTGGCTTGCTGATTCTGCAGGTATTGAAGATAGACTTTCCCGAGCAGTAGTGTCAGTTGACCTTGAAGAAGAACAATTGAAACTGTTTTCATGGCTGCATCCTTTTAAAATTCCTCTTGTAGAGCTAGGGATTCTCGATTCATTAGATGACAAACTTTCACTGATTGTTCCTTGCATGGATTGTCCGAACTCAAGCTTTGATATTTGGGTTATGAATGACTATGGGCATCAGGAGTCTTGGACTAGGCAGTTAACTGTAGAGCAGTTCGATGGACTTGCAACGCCAGTAGGATATTGGAAAGATGATCTTTTTATAATGGCTACGATGACTATGGAAGAGAGATATATGTTCTTTTATAACCTTAAAACCCAAGAAGTGAAGATCCTTCCAGTTCTGTGGAATTTAAGATACACTACTTTCTGTGATTATGTCGAAACATTTGAAAAAGTCAGCAGGGCGATTGGAGGTTCAAGGGAGGCTGTTCAGTGAGGTATTCCCCCCCCCCCCCTCTCTCGCATTGACACTACATAGTGCATATTTAACGCCTTGCTAAAGAAAAAATAGGTTACTGCATATGAGTAGAAAACTGAAAGAAAAGATTTGTTTGTCATAAATTTTAAAATGTTACTGGCAGTCTGTCTTCTGCTGTTCACACACACACACACACACACATTCAGTAAAAGCTAGTGTGGTTTTCGGATGCTTTGCTCTTCTTAGCTTTTTAGGTGATAAATAATATGTATATCTAATTGTCTGCTTTTTGGTGCATTCATGAAAAGTATTGAGTCTGAAATCTGTTCAATTATCTTTAGTTCTTTGAGAACCACTGTTTCTCATAAACCTTTCGAAGAGTAACCGATTTCTGAATTAATCACATGCAACATTTGCTACTTCTGTAGTTGAGAGAAATTTATATCTTTGTTATTTTCTTAAATCTCAACCTCTTCAATCCATTACGTTTATGCTATATACAGCTTTCTTGTTTGCATTAGATAATGTTTATGAAAATGCTATTCTCTGATGAAATTGGTAGAGGGATCTGGAGGTAAGAAGCCACCAGTCCCCACATAGAAAATTGGATTAGATTTGTACTCTTGAGCATATAAAGCTTGATCAAGTCCTGAAATTTTTTATGAGTGCTGGCTCAGATAATTATGACTTTATAGCATTTTGGCCTGTGGAATATTTCACTGTGGACTGGGCGTCGGGTGTAAAGTTTTGCGTAATTGTGTGATTCATAAGATAACTTCTAGGGGATAACTGGAACTGCATAAAATCAACTTGCAATAAACAGAATTTATAGCTTACCAACATTTCTTACAAACTCTGAAAGCTGAAAATTGTATTCTGGTGATTTTGCTGTAAGCTCTATATTTCTTCTAATGGTCATATCATTCAGGCATAGATTCAGGAGGTGGTGGAGCTTTTATAGGGATTTATATGGAAGACACTATTATCTAGTTGCTGGTACTATTTCTACTGCCTATGTGCAGACTAATCTTCAGCTGGCTAATATTTTTTTTTTTTTGCTAAATCAGCTGGCTAATTTGTTTACAAAGGCACTAGGTGCTGCTCAGTTCTCATTTCTTCTCCAAGCTTGGTGTTCGGGACCTCCGCTCTCCAGATTGACGGGGAGTACCAAACGCTACAATCTTTCCTACTATGGGCCGCAAGTGGGAGCTAATGCAGAGCAAGTTTCCTGTTCCTATATTCTCCCAGTTTCCTATTCCTATATTCTCCCAGTTTCCTAATTAGGTTTTGTTATTCTGTTTTCTTGTAATGAAAAGCTATGTGCCAAATTTTCAAAAGTTCAATTTCTTTTTCCTATGACAAAACTAAGTGGTACCAAAAATAAGTGTGAAGCAGGCTTTCTAGTTTCTGCTGTGATGCTCTTATTTCCTCGTTAATCTTTCGTAAGAAATACTAGGCAATAAAGTTAAAAATCATGTATTTATAACATTATAAAATAAAATTAATTATTTTATAGTTGATATATTAAATTGAAAACCGCATATTATAAAAATTGTAATATTGTGTTTTGTGTTTTTATATATACTAGCTTATATTCCGTGCAAAGCACAAGTTACTTTTAATATTTTATAATTTATTTATAGTGTAATATAATATTATAAATATTAATTTTAAAATGTTATTGATAGAATTCGTACATTACATATTTTGTATATAATAATTTTTAGTATAAAATATAAATTAATATTTTGTTGGCGGGAATCGAACCTTGGACTTTTGTATATAATAACTTTTAGTATTATTATATTTAACAGTCATGATCTATTTAAGTTGCTAATCATGAGGAATAACCAAAAATGGGGATAACAAAAAAGGGTTAAGTAAATTACAAATTATAATATAATATAGCATAGATACTTGAAAATGCAATTAGGTTGAAAGTTTAAAAAGAAGAAGTATGAATAACAAATCATGCTTTTGTAACATACGCATGTTGTAATCGTAAAAAAATTCTTTTGAAAGCAAAGATTGATAAGTATTAAAAAAATTTTTGCTTCAATAACTAAAATGACTAAGAACTTGTATGAGGATTGATTGATTTTTGTTTTTTTTTTGTGGA
Source organism: Kitagawia praeruptora (assembly GCA_037693485.1). Classification (NCBI taxonomy): domain Eukaryota; kingdom Viridiplantae; phylum Streptophyta; class Magnoliopsida; order Apiales; family Apiaceae; genus Kitagawia; species Kitagawia praeruptora. The sequence goes on from CM075351.1 coordinate 43,089,269, forward strand.
GAATGATAAAATTCATTCATGAAAAGAAACAGATGATATATCTAAAAAAATAATAAAAATTCATTATTTAGCCGAAAGCTATGCTTAATCAATTTATGAGTCTAATGACCCAAAAGAAAGAGATTCCCCCGGAAATTTAGATAATATCACCTTTATATCCATAAAAAAAGGTCTCGTTAAAATACCCTACAAGAGCAAAATCCAATGGAAAAAAACTCAAGCGGGGAAAAGAGTGCCCTACTAAAATAAATGAGTACATTATTTTACAAAAGCCTAAACATCAAAAGATTATAAGAAACTTCTTGATTCTTCAGCTTGATTTATCCACTATGGTAATTCATAAACCGGCCTTCATCCATCTTCTCAAACTTTTTCCCACCAAAATAGGTATCTTATTGATCTACCATCATCCATTTCTCTTTACACTTCTTTCCACCCACGAAAATTGAAAATATCAACACAACAGATAAAACTATGTCAAAAAAACCATTAATCGAATATACATTAAATAATTATTATACTCAGTATACATAATAAAGTTGAACAATTTTTTATATCTAACCAAAGGGATCCCCTATGGTTAGACATATAAAATATTAATTTTTCATAAAAGATTTACTATAAAGTCATCTAAAATGAGATTTGTCAACTGAAGACAGATTACAAATAACCAATAAATATCCCAAAAGCTTAAAAAATATTGGCACACAATTATAGGCACAAAATCCATATAAAATGACACAATACGTATTACAAAAAATAACAGAAAATTAAGGAAACAATAATTCTTTATTAAAGTCTCTTTATTACAGAAATTAAGGAATTTAAAACATTTCAAATAAGGACAATAAAAACTACAATTAAGGAGTCAATCCCCAAAATTAGAAACGTAACTCAAAATTAAAATAACATCAATTAGGAGTCAATTATAAAAGTTGAAAAATGTAACTTTTAAACATATTAAAACCGAGTCAGGATCCTCTGTCCCCTCCTCCATGTCCATGCTCTTTTAATATTAAAAGAGTATCATGGCGGGACCCATTTTAAATAAAATAATATTTTCATTTTTATTTTCCTTAAACCCGTTAGGGGCACTACTTTAATATTAAAAGAGTATGGAGTAGAGAAGGGACAGAGGATCTGAACTCATTAAAACCACTTATTAAGGATAGTAATAAAATGTTCAGTTACACCAATTATGCACAAGTTGCGGCATACTATTATCAAATCATTACTACATAACTAACAAAATATGAGTAAATTACACATAGATATATATAACAATGGCTATGCAACTGAACTTAAAGGTCCTGGAAAAAGTTATCAAATAAATTAAATTATAATATTTGTATTTAAAATAAATTATATATTTGATGTAAAATAAATATATTTATTAATAAAAAACTAAAATACCCCTTACAAATAATGACATTTTGATGAAATCATGTTCAGGAAAAGAGAAAATGAAGTACGGGAGGTGAAGTGTCACCAAAAAAAATAAAGATACCTATGTGACTTTGATAAATACTTAACGGTTACAAAAACGTTTCGTGGTTCAAAAATGCCGAAGTACAATAAGCTCAAGAATTAACATGATTAAAACAAAACGTCTATACAAAGGCAATATCTTGACTTAAATATATGTCTAGATCATGATATGCAAATACAAATCTAACCAATAACCAAAGCAAATATTTCTTGTCATATTTAAGTATTCTAATCATGCAATCATTTCGGCCGATTAAGAAAGTTAACCACACAAACAGTTTTCAGAAAAATTGTAGGAATACAAAATATAAACCTACAAATATAAATAGGGTTTTGGTCCCTGACAATCATTTGTCAGGGAGCTGTTATATAACGATCCAACGGCCCCCCTGATTTTTTTTTTTAATCTCAACCGTTGGATCAACGATCCAACGGTTGTGGAACCGATTGTTAAATAACCGGTCCCTCACAAACGATTGTCAGGGACCTGGACCCATATAAATATAATTCAAGCATATGAAATCAGAATATAAATAGAAAAAGAAATCCTTACTCTTTTTAAACTAAAATTATATCTTTACTAACGATTAATCAAGTATGATAATATCCAATTATAAGAAGAAACAAAGTAACTATATATAATCAAGATGATCAACACACAATCACAATAACTTGACCTTTTGATAACAACTACAAATGGCGATAATAAAACAAAACTCCAACACTTTGAAAATGAAAAATTACATGAACTAAAGACACTCCATTTACAATTTTATACACATACATTATCCCATATTTATACGTAAAAACAAATCACCACAAATTACAATAAAAACAAATCATTGCTTGTTTTATGTTGTGAGTGTGTGTTCGGTGTTGATCGGAAAAGCCACCGAATGGTGGTGGGTGATGGCGATGGAAATTGGTGGTGGGAGAGGGAGAGAGAGAGAGAGAAAGAGAGGGAGGGGAGGAGAGAGATGATAGAAGGTTCTGGAACTTGGAGGAGGCGCACGGTGGAGAGATGAGGAGAGGTCGCGGTCGGAGGTTGATCATCGGCGGCGGCGGATTCGATGGCAGGGGTGGGTGACAGCGGGGGGAAGGGGCGAGTATGTGTTTGTATGTGCTGGGTGCGTGTGTTTATGTGTGTAGTGTGTGTATAGTGTGTGTCATGTGGGTGTATACATGTGTTTAATAAGTGGCTAGGATTTAAAATGGTTTAAAAATTGTGGGACTGAGATTAGATCTCAGTTCTCACAATAATAAGGGGGTTCTCACCTGAGCAAAACCCTATATATATATATATATATATATATATTAGTGATCAAATAGAAACTAAAATTAAACTTGAAACGATACATCACTTGTTTTAAATCAAATTAAACATGGACCACACCTTAGCCCCTTCTTTTTCTAAATTCACCATCACATGGATAATTCTAGAGTAATTAGCATATTGCACCCCTTAACTTTGGGCACTTTTTCGATTTGATCGTACTTTATGTTTTGTAACAATTTTTATCCCTATGTTCAAATCCCGCTTCGTTTTGCACCCTTTTGACCAACTCCCGTTAGTTTTGACCGTTAAAGTTAACAGGGGTGAGGGTAAATGTGTATAGTTAAAAATGAGAGTATAGCCTAAGCTACCCAGAATCTGGCCGACGGCATCGAAGACTTCGATCAACACATACACTTATTCTTCGATTTCTTGCAAGCAAAACGACACCCATTTACTGGACAGCATTACCCAGCAAACACAAACAAAATCCGGCCAATATTGACCATAAACACAAGAATCCGGCGAGCATCATACAATTTCCGACCAAAAACTCGAACTCACTGATTGTAAACCAACCTGCACGTACAATATGTCAAATCAAAGATGCAAACCCCTAGAATCTAACTATGGGGTCAATTTTTACAAGTAAGCAATAGATTTCTCAGATGAATGTTTCAAAATTTCAACAAAAACCATGAACTCGTACATTACTAAAACAAGATCAAACAACTCAATTAAACATGCTAATCTACTCTAATAAACACCAGGAAGCTAATAGAGGCATAAATTCAGCAAATGCAAAAATCAAAAATCCCCAAATTCGAATGAAGAACCCTAGAAAATTCAAAAATTAAACAAAAATTCATAAAAAAAATGAGAGATTACCCTTCACTGATTTTGATGACAAATTCAGAAACTAGAAATCGAGGGCTTCGTTTTGAGTATTTATGCGTTGAAATCGGAATCCAATATCGCCTTCAAATGGAGGTTTGATCTTGAAGAACACTTAAGCATTTTAAGATTTTTGAAAGTACAGATAAGATTTTGGATAAGGGCCAAATTACACATTTACCCTCACCCTTTTGATGGTAACGATCAAAACTAACCGGAGTTGGTCAAAAGGGTGTAAAACGAAGCGAGATTTGAACATAGGGGTGCAAACTGTTACAAAACATAAAGTACGACCAAATTGAAAAAGCGCTTAAAGTTAAAGGGTGCAATATGCTAATTACACATAATTCTATACATACATCTATATATGTATCACCACACGCCTAGATTACAACAATCATCGACATTTCTCACGAATTTTGATAGTTTTTCCATCCGACGACCTCTCATCGAATCATCCTTTTTTTTACTCCCTTACATATTTGGGTTGCAAATTGGTCACTGAAGTGGAGGTGATATATTAATTCATTCACTGATCTTAAAGGGTATCATTTGAATTCCTAAAATTATAATAAATATCAAACAAATATTTTAATATATTACTCAAAAAAAAAATAATTTTTCATCGAATTCTACACATTTTTCTTAAATGTTATTGCAACCAAATGAAAGGTTATGAAATCTAGTATTTTTGATAGTATATTTAGATTTTAAGAAATATATTTACTATTGACTTTTAATTAAATAATATAAAATTTAAAATAAATAGTATAAAAATTTCTTAAAATCTAAATATATTATCAGAAATACAAAAGGGTTAATTATCAATAGGGTCACTTATTTCACTTCAATATATCAAAGGGGTCACCAATTTCATTTCGGTATCATTTGAGTCACTAAAGTCATAATAAATATCAAATAGATAACTCTAAATATGTGTTCGAAATATAAAACTAATCTTTTGTTGATTCTCTTGAATGCTACCACAACCAAATGAATAATTGTTAAATTCTAGTATTTCAGATAACATATTTAGAATTTAAAATTTTCATTTACTATTTATTTTAATTAAAACAAGGAAAATAACTAATTAACTATAAAATTAAAAATAAATAGTAAATGAATTTTCAAAAATCTAAATATATCATCTAAAATACTACAATTTAACAATTATTCATTTGGTTGAGGTAGCATTCAAGGAAAATGTGCAAAATCAAGAAAATATTACTTTTATTTTTCAAACATATATTTAGAGTTATTTATTAGAAATTTATGATTACTTTAGTGATTCAAATGATACTGAAATGAAATTGGTGACCCCTTTGATATATTGAAGTGAAATAAGTGACCCAGTTGATAATTAACCCCTAGAATTATTGAAACAGTTCGACTTTTCGGACTATTAATTCTAAATCGAAAACTAAAATAAAGTACAATTTATTCATCAAAAGTCTATTACAAAGGTACTTATTACAAAAACGCAGCTAAGAATGACAGTCTAAAAGCTAATCTACTCCGAACCTAAGCTCTTCGAACTCCGATGCTATCCACTCGATCTTACATTGAACCTGAAAATTGTAAGTAATGAGCTATACAGCCGAGCAAGTAACCAATCGATCCAACTAGTAGGGCCAAATAACACATATACACATAAAAGAATAAAATATTCGATATGATACGATAAAATATACGATACATAACTTTCTATACACGTATTCTAATTCATATTCGATATGATACGATACGATACGTCTACACATAACAACAATAACTTGAAACTCATAATTCATACCACGACCACTACAACCCGGTGATAACGGTCCTAAATTTTTAGAAAACTGTCACTACAACCCGGTGACTCGGTCCTTATTCTTATTCTTATTTTCGTAAACCATGGCATAAATCAGAGTCCCAAGACTATTGCTGCTTACACATAACACATATACAATAATACACGTATAACTTCAAAATCTAATCACTTAGCCCAATTTTTGATAACAAATTCGTACACATAATACATAATTTTAAAAACACTAGCAAAATCAATCAGAAACTTACCTTGACAAGGAAAAACAATAATTCAAAACATGTAATCACTCTTGACCAGATCTGTATTTTGACTTTTTTACCCTCTAAACGATGTTTTCTTGGAAAACTAAAAGAACGAAAGTCGTAGAGCATGAAAAGACCTTTCCGAAAAGTCCAGAATCAACGAATTCCGACTTACGATGAATTAACTATGTGTTTTACAAGAATGCTGATTTTTGTGAAGAATATACCTACGAATTTTATTAACAAAGATGAGGAAGAAGTATAAGATGTATTTATAATGTCTTACAACCCTAATTCCAGACCTACTAGTAATCCGTAATCAAATATGGTTCATGTTTTAAGCCCATTATTCAAATCCTATTTATAATCTAATTTTAATCCTTTTTATTCTACTATTCTTTTCTTATTATTATTCTAAAAATTACGGGATATTACATACTACCCTCCTTAAAAAGAATTTGGTCCCCAAATTCATAACAGTCATAAACTCCAAAAAGTTCATGATACATCTTCTTAGAAGTCTAGTCCTAAGGATCGCATCCTAGAGAATGTACTAGTCCCATACCTAATACACTCTGAAGGACAGCCTGCTCTGATACCAACTGAAACAGTTCGACTTTTCAGACTATTAATTCTAGATCGAAAACTAAAATAAAGTACAATTTATTCATCAAAAGTCTATTACAAAGGTACTTATTACAAAAACGCAGCTAAGAATGACAATCTAAAAGCTAATCTACTCCGAACCTAAGCTCTTCGAACTCCGATGCTATCCACTCGATCTTACATTGAACCTGAAAATTGTAAGTAATGAGCTATACAGCCCAGCAAGTAACCAATCGATCCAACTAGTAGAGCCAAATAACACATATACACATAAAAGAATACAATATTCGATATGATACGATAAAATATACGATACATAACTTTCTATACACGTATTCTAATTCATATTCGATATGATACGATACGATACGACTACACATAACAACAATAACTTGAAACTCATAATTTATACCACGACCACTACAACCCGGTGATAACGGTCCTAAATTTTTAGAAAACTGTCACTACAACCCGGTGACTCGGTCCTTATTCTTATTCTTATTTTCGTAAACCATTGCATAAATCAGAGTCCCAAGACTATTGCTGCTTACAAATAACACATATACAATAATACACGTATAACTTCAAAATATAATCACTTAGCCCAATTTTTTATAACAAATTCGTACACATAATACATAATTTTAAAAACACTAGCAAAATCAATCAGAAACTTACCTTGACAAGGAAAAACAATAATTCAAAACATGTAACCACTCCTGACCAGATCTGTATTTTGACTTTTTGACCCTCTAAACGATGTTTTCTTGGAAAACTCAAAGAACGAAAGTTGTAGAGAATGAAAAGTCCTTTCCGAAAAGTCCAGAATCAACGAATTCCAACTTACTATGAATTAACTATGAGTTTTACAAGAATGCTGATTTTTGTGAAGAATATACCTACGAATTTTATTAACAAAGATGAGGAAGAAGTATAAGATGTATTTATAATGTCTTACAACCCTAATTCCAGACCTACTAGTAATCCGTAATCAAATCTGGTCCATGTTTTAAGCCCATTATTCAAATCCTATTTATAATCTAATTTTAATCCTTTTTATTCTATTATTCTTTTCTTATTATTATTCTAAAAATTACGGGATATTACAATTATTAACCTTTCTTTTGGTTATGGTAGCAATAAAGAAAAATGTGTAGAATTGAATGAAAAATTAATTGACTTCCTGAGTAAATTTTAAAGGTATCTGTTTGACATTTATTATAACTTTAATAATTCAAATGATACCCTATTGAGATCGGTGAACGAATTAATATATGGTTTCCACTTTATTGACCAATTTAATATTTAACCCTTACATATTTACATATATGTATGTATATATCTTTACCTTATAACCAAGTAAATCATTAATTTTTACGAAAAATCACTACTTCTAGTTGCAGGAATCACTAAAAAATAAGTGATTTTTTGTTGTAAAATTAGTAATTTATTTTTGGATCTAACATAAATTATATTTTATGTAAATGAAATAAATGATAAAACTTAAATTTGTATTCATGTTCAAATTGGATGACTAGAGTAGTATGTATGAATAATTTTGATCGTAAAGTTATATGTAAATCGAATGTAATAATAAAGTTTGAAATGAATATTAAAAGTCTGTATATCATATGTGTATATGTTTGTAATGAAAATAAGCTCATTTCTGATGCTCTACATTCCTAACTTCATCAACCAAGTCATGACTCAATGGAAAGCCTCACACCTTGGTGATGCATGAGTGATCTCCAAGGGCACAACTGCTTTGGCCCATAGGCCAATAAGAATGGGGTTGCTCTAGTGGTGACTCTACAAGTGGTTCGTTATACCCAGAATATGGGTAGTAATTCATCTACCCAAGTGATCTTTGTGTTTTAAAAGCCCGGATAAAATTCTTATTTTTTACAAAAAAATAATTTAAAATTATATAATATTTAAAACAATTTCAAAAAGATTAAAATATAAGTTAAAAATTCCTGGATAAAAACCCAATCTTTTTTAGATAAATCTAAAATATGTAATTTCTGTTATAATTTGAAAAATAAAAGATAACAACCCAGATAAAAGTCATGTTCGTTTTATCCAATCCGACCCACAGGACTAAAGTGGTTCTCATATTTTAGAGAAAGCCTGACCCGATCTTTAAAAAAATCTTATCCTACCTTATTCTTAACAAATTCAGAATTTTTAGAGTCTTCGATAAAACTCGATTCAAAAGATTTTTTGTGCATCCCTAAAAATCACTTGCTACTTTTAAAAAAATAATATTTTATAAAAACTTTATGATGTAATATACATCACAAAAAACATGTTGTAAATGATATGAACTTCAAATATATTACTATATCATAGAAAAATAATATAAGTGATCATTTCACCTTTTACATAATTTCTTTTACTAATAAGAAAAGAATAAAACTAGTAAATTTGAAATTTATGTATCATAATGATAAAAACTACATAACCTATATGAAATGACCTTTTATGAGATAGTAATTATATTAGTACAAGAAAATAATAATATTAGTATAAGAAAATAATAAGACAACATTTTTTTGAAAAAATATGGACAAAAGTCCATTTATAGTGAATTTTAAAATTGATGAACTGAATTTTGTTTGAAAGTAGATAATGATTAGAGTATAAGTAAACTTAAAATGATTAACACCGATTTAAAAAATTGTTTGTTAACATATTTTTTTACACAAAATTAGCTCAATTCAACTTTATTTACAAAAACATTATAAAGATAATATTATGCCAAATATTATAACCAATGTTAGGTTTCACAGTAAACAGTCATGACTTTTGTTATGCCCAAAATTTGATATGAGTATTTTAAGATGCATCAGGGTCAACTACATTTGAAATTGGGAGTCAATTGAACTTAATTAGGGATTTGAAGATATAGGACGTGCAAAAGGATGCGCCCTCGCGTAGAGGATGCACCCTCCGTCATTAGAGGAAATGAGTGATTTGAAGATATTTGTGACGTGGATGGGTCGCCCATAGACAAGTTGTTGAAGAATTCCCTCCTGAGGTATACCAGGAGGGGGATACTCGTCATAGAAGGCCTCCACGAATATTCCTGGGTGTTGAAGACCCTCTTCTGTATTCAGTGGGCGTGCCCTCATTAGGGAAGTAGGAAGATTTTTGGTGTGTATTTTGGGGCTCTGTTCCTATTATCAATGGACGCGCCCTCATTGGGGAACTTCAGGGGTAATCTTGCACTTTGCACCTAAAAGCTTGAGATCACTTATCCTGCTATTTTGGTGGGTGTTTCTCATTCGGGGGACGAGAATGCGCTCCACACTTGGGGTAAACCATGCCTATACGGTATATATACGTACGATTTTTTACTAAATTTTTTCCTTTACTAAACTTATTAAATGATTATATTATGTAATTACATACTAATTACAGCTGCTCTTCGTTTAATTGCAGTAAGTGATGGTTGATAGAAAAGATGTGGCATGGAAAAATGTAAAGGCAATGAACGAGGGTAGTTAGGTTCGACTTCGTTGTAATTTCTATGGAAAAGAAACAACTGGAGGAGTATTTAGGATGAAGGAACATCTTATTGGAGGAAAAAGAAATGCTAAAGGCTTTTAAATGCCTTCTTATCTACAAATTTATAATATTCTGTATTATATACCATATATATATATATATGAATATTTAGTTGTCTTCGATGAATCCGCGCGTTGCGCATTGCGCTTATGCCCCAGGAGGCTTTTGCGCTTCTGTGCGCATATCGCGTTTAACAACACTGGCTATACCTATGTCCATGAAATCAGGAAATAGCTAGTAGCGGAGAGGACTAGTCCTCGGCGGGGAAGTTTCTTTATCTGTGAAGTATTGAGATCATGGACGGACCTTGGGCCTTCGTGGTTAGGCATCATAGTGGGACATTCCTGAAGCTTGGCCGATTACAAAGAAATCAAGTCCGTCTAGGTTTCTTGCTCTCCAAGAATTACGTATGGCTTGATTCTCTAAATATCGTGGTACGTAGGCCGATTGAGGGGTTGAAAATTGAGAGATCTGAAGCAGCCACCACTACCCGTAGTCAATCTCAGCCACCAATTACATATAACCGTCACGCACCATCGCTTTTTTCGGTGAAAAATCACGTCATAGATCTTGTTTTCGATGACATACCTCGTATTTTGTTGTTCTCAAATTCCTCCATCAACAACTTTTACTCATTATAATATACCGTTTACAAATATTATGAACTCTTAACATAACTAATATATTATGAGAAAAATATTATTAGTGAACATTTTACTTTTTATAATAAAATTCTTCGATAATAAGAAGAAAAATTAAAACTAGTATAATGTAAAATTATGTACTCAAATAGCCAAATGATTTAAAATGTAAACCTTTATGTAATGGTCGCTTATCAGGTGGCAATTATGTTGCACATTAAAAAAATATTTTTAAAATATTAATAAACTTATATCAAAGTGATTGTTAGTTTTTAGGGTTTGAATTTTGTTTGAAAGTAGATTAGGATTAGATTGTTTGAAAAACAAAAAAATAGAATTTATGCGAGATTTATAAATAGATACTTAACATATTATTTCACAAAAATAAGCTTATTCAATTATTATTTTTTTTTGGATTTTTCCACAAAAATTAGGTCATTTTAACTTTATTTGTATGAAAAAAATATTTAAAAATTATTTCAAGTCTATGTCTAATCTTTAATAATCTTTCAATATATGTATTGTACTATTCTTCTATTCGTTTATGCAAAGATACAAATGTTTAAAAAAACCCGAATTTCGAAATTCAATTCGAAAAGCCCGAATTGGAAATTTTTTGGTCCGGTTCGGTCCGATCCGATTAGAAGATTTATACAAGTTTCCTATTTTCATCAAATCCGATCCCATCCAAATATCGAAAAACTTGGATAAAAGTCTGATTTTAAAATTATGGGAATTTTAAAATATTCGAATTGAATAAAGCTCTTTTTCTAATAAAAATATACATACATACATACATACATATATTTATATATAGGCAAGTGCTCAAATGAGACCCCCCACTTAAAATGAGAACTGAGAATGAATCCCAGCCACATAATTTTTATACGTATATTAAATCTTTACCGTATAATTACAGATCTAAATTCCCTTTCTTTCTCTGACATTTCTCTTCTCTCGCATTTCCCACCCCAACCCCCACCCCACCCCAGCCCCCCACCCCAGCCCCCCACCCCCCATCGGCACCGGCCACCCACATCCCTCATCGGCACCGGGATCGGAACCGATCGACCACCTCCTTTTCCGTTAAGACTTCTGGCCCCGCAGGGGCACATCTTCATCCATCAACAATCACACTTGCTCCATTTCTATCTTCCCCTTTCCTTCACCCCCAACAATCACACTTCATTTTCCTCCATGTTGCTTTAGATATCAGGTAGATTTGCTTTAGATTTAAAATTTTCAAATCCGCTTTCTTTCATCTAGATCTGATTTCTTTCATCTAGTGGTGGTTATGGTGGTTGCGACATCTATAATGGGCAAGATGAATGATGTATGGTGGAGATAGTGGTGGTAGGTATGGTGAAGCAGCGCTTTACGTGATTTGTTTTAAAAAAACTTGGCGATTTTTATCAAAATTTGGTGATTTGGGTTGAAATTTTAGTAATTTGGACAGAATTTTGGTGATTCTGTATGTTGTGATAATAGTAGCAATCTAATGGTGATTTCTGTAGGTGGTAGATTGGTGATAAGGGCGGTTTAGTGACAGCGCTTTACTTGATTTGTTTAAAAAAATTTGGTGATTTGTATCGAAATTTGGTGATTTGGGTAGAAATTTTAGTAATTTGGACAGAATTTTGGTGATTTTGTATGTTGTGATAGTAGTAGCAATCTGATGGTGATTTATGTAGGTGGCAGATTGGTGATAATGGTGGTTTAGTGACATTGATTGTGATGGTGGTGAGTTTAGAATTGTGTCTGTTAATTGTTTGGTGATTTGCTTTGAATTTTTGGTGATTTTGATCGAAAATTGTTGATTCTGTGGGTGATAGGAGTGGTGGTGATTTGTATAATCTTTACTCTTCTAGATAAAGCATGTCAATGATGAGTCAGATGTACTACTTCACATTGCAAATCCGAGCATTAACTTTAGGTGCTCTTTCAAATGAATGCATGAACCCAAACAATAGCCTTTAATATTTTTATCTACAGTTCATGAAATGTTCGGTTCAAAATGTTTACACGGCATCACAGTGTGGGGTTTATTAATGTTAGAAGTTACATTCCTCTTTTTTTTTTGTTTAAGTAGAAATTACGCATTTGTGTTAGGATTATATAATGTTTTTGGGTTGGGGCAGTAGACTCCGTAATTGCAGTATGTGATTGTGCTAATTTCCTTGAACACTACATCCGACTGGAGATACTATTTCTGTAGCGGAACACTAATAGCGGATCTGGAATTGGTAAGCCGGGTGATTTTTCTATTGTTTAAATTCGTTGTGCAATGATTTTACTCGATGCTCTTTTGATCCTCGAAATAACTTTGTAATATACGAAAGATGAATATTCAAAATAATGACGAGAAATTGTGAGTGTATATATTTGTAATAAAAGGACAATTACCAGAAAAGAAAACGACAACTAGAAGAACAGTTGTCTGCTACAGAAATAGTATCTCCAGCCGCGTCCGTGTTTTTGGTTATTGGGCCTAATTTATGACCCAATGTGTAGTTCTCACAATAACAGGGATCTCATTTTTAAAAAATATTAATGTATAAATTAAAATATAAAAACAGATAATAGTCCAATTCAATCCAATCCAATCGGGTCCATTCTACAAATCTAAAACAATTCTCATATTTTAAACAAAGTTCGGCCCAACCCAAGTCTATTCTAAAAAGGACCAGGCTTTTTAAGTCGGGAAAAAACCTGGCCCATAGGGCTTTTTTAGCCAAAATTTGAGATCCCGCCTTGACATCCACGACACCGTTCACAGAAGAAAACCTAGCTAAATGGGAATTTTATTGGTGTGCTAGGGTTTTGAGGCGACCGGGGTTTTGAGGCGACCGGTTGCTTTGTATCTCCATAATCAACTACTTTGGTCTAAGTAAGGATCTATATCTATCTGCATGTTTCATAATGTCTTAAGCTTTTTGTCTGTTTCATATGCTCTATTTCTATGTTAATATGACTACATATATATCTATGTCTATTTTTGTGTGTTGCTATCTGTTTCTATCTATTTTTCTGGTTTTAATCTCAATAAAGATTACCTATTATCAGTAAAAATGGCAAGAAAGCATGTATCTGGATTCTGAAAGAGGATGAGTAATTTAAAACTTTTGAATATGCCTAATTGTGAATCAGTTGTTGGTCTCAAGCAATTTTTGATTTTGTTAGACGTCAGAGTAGAGACTGCAATTACAACACTGTAGACTTGTACGACAGAGACTGTGATTATGGAGCATGACTGATGACAATGATAAACTGAAAATTTTTTATTCAGATCTGGTATATATATTAGAGTTGATTGCACTTTACATGCTTTACTTCAAATTCAATTATGTATATGTAATTTTATAAATTACATTTTACAACCCCCAATTTTATAAATTCCAAAATTTGTATAATCACTGCAACAATTTTATATCGAATTTGTCAATATATTCTTTAAAAGCGATAGTATTTTTGATATAAAAAAATTCATTCCATTTCTTTACATTACTAAAAATAGTAATTTTTAACAATAAAATACATTATTACATCCACTACTTCACTCCACTTTTTCAACACTTTACACTATTACACCCACTACTTCACTTATTTTAACAATAAAATTACTATTACACCCACTACTTCATTATTTTAACAATATTACATCCACTATCTTGATCTCCGTGCAAAAAGCAAATGATAACAACTCCAATGGACAGAGGGAGTATAAGGGATTGTGATTCAACCTATGATTTAAAGTTAAATTATGAAAAGTGCAATTTATGAAACCATGTATACATGATTGAATTTGAAGTAAAGGTAGGGGATGGAAATTGTATCTAACTCTATATATTATTGCAATATGATATGACAAGATTTAAGTAACAAGCTCCTCCTTTTGGTATTTGAACGAGTATTCCAATTTAGTATTCTTTTCAATAGTATTGAGTACAAAAGCTTAGATCCTATAAGAGCTTATTCTAGTATATATTTTAAATCAAACAAGATATTACTTTCACTACTACTAACAAAATGTTGTAATTTGCTCAATCGAAATTCACTCTACCAAGTAGCTAGTTAATATTAGAGTCTCTTCTAAGGCAATATATATAGTTGTTGGGGGGGGGGTGAGTTCAATTATGCATCAGAGTTCATAATTTAGAATTAATCGTCACATGACAATATTTACGTGGCAACGGACACGTGGCTGCCACATCCTAGGTGGAGGCCAAGCAACAGACAACTAGAAAGTGATAAATGACCATTGTGTTCGGTCGGATGACGGTTGGTAATAACATTTATAACTGACCCTATAGTTATTTATGATCAGGTTTTAATGACCACTCGTATCGGTCGGCAAGTGATCGGTTTTGACTTTATATTCAATCGAAAAGGCTCATTTCTGATCAAATTTGATGGTCAACATTAATACATGTGTGTGCATACACACATGTTATCATGTGATACAATGTTAGCATGTTAGAGCATCTTCAAGAGGCTCATTATTTAAGCTCTTAAATCAAAATATAAAGTGGATGACTTACAGTGAAGCTCCAAGAGATTCTTAAAGGCTCCAAGAGGATGACTTAATTTAATGTAATAAATTAAAGATTTGTGTTTTTATTAAAAAAAATTAATATCACATTATAAGAACCAACTCATCTACAATATGAATACTGTCTAATTAGTTAAAATTGTAGTATGAAAACATTAAATTATGATAATAAAATTGAAATTTTAAATTTGTAACAATACAAATAAATCATACGTTCCTTTAACAATTTATTTATTTGATTTACATATATTAATATTTTATTTTTATTATATACGGGGATCAGGGACTGGAATTTTGCGAAGGGTCGGGACAGGGAAAGACAAATCCCGTCCGACCTGCCCTGCCCAGATTTCCAAAATATTTTATTAAAATTCCACGTTAATGGTGGGGGATCATATGTGTATTAGACGAGGCGGAAGGATGCTCCAACGCTTATCCCTAATTGCTTTAGTAGGCACATTATTTAAGAAGTTTCTTGATTGTTTACGTTTTGAAAATTTTTTGTTTAGGAGTTATTTAGGATCTATTCTTTGTATATGAGTGTACGAGTATTATAAGGACATTAGATTAATGTGTCCACGAACGTTATCAAAGATTATCTTCTTTAGTTGTTCATAACACAAAAGAAGATTCGTTTGACGCTCCTAAAGGAAAATTACATATTCAATTAATGGTGATTTAATTTTCACTTCTTATAACTGTTGATTTTTTTTAGTTTGTTGAATATGTGACCATGTGGGAGATAGAATTTTTGTGTTGATTGAAAATCTTTAATTAAGGTGAGATGAAGTTTGACATAGCAAAGTAAATTTAATGTGACAAATAAATAAAATGATTTGATTACATACATTAACTAATTGATACATAGTCCGCTCATATGCCCAATCAAGTTGGGATATCAGACGACCTTCTAGAGCACATTTGGAAATTAATCGGCCCTAGTAGGGAATCGTAGAAACAAGTTATGTAGACGTATTTAATTTTTTAAGGCATCATTATTTATAAAATCATATATGATTTATTCTTTACTAGTCTAGTAGGTATATTGATGATAGTTCATCGGGTGAAAGAATGAAACACCACATATAAAGAAAGGTCACAATTCACACCTGGAAGATAAATATAGTACTGATATGATGCATTGTCATCTATCAATTTGCGGGGGCAGGGATATTTTCTTTTTACCTCAAATTTGCACCACTTGAAGGCCCTCCGTCCTTCCCACGTTAAAGATTATCTTTGTTGCATTCTGGTTTCTTAGATTATTTTAATTATTGATTTCATAAATTTTTAGATTTTTTATTTTTAGTTTGCATATTGGTTTATATGAAAATAGGTGAGTTAGTAAAATATGGAAATACATGTTTTTTGAAGTAAAAGAATAAGTATTTTTTTCTAGTATATAATAATTAACTCTAAATTTATTATGTTTAAGTAGTAATTTTTAAGTTAATTTTTTTTTATTTGAATAAAAAGTTAAAAATTTTGTAATACATGGTTGGAACATTAATTATAATTTATTGCAAATATGCGTTTGCTATTAATGATTGAAAATATAAATATAAATATGATAGAGAGTCACCAAAGTGACACCTAACGAGTGCAGTGGTACCAAACTTTGGTTATCACTATATTTATTTATACTATTATTACATTTACTTGATATATTATTATAAATATATACTCATACACGATAGAAGACACCTACTTCTACTATAAGTCTTATTACATACTCCTACTTTTACTAACACGTACTTCTCCGATAAGTCTTAGTAGCTTATAACCTGTGTAAATTGCGATGCTCCGAGTTTTTTTGATATGTTATAAATTTATTTTATGTTACATTTATGTTTTTAAATAATTTTTTTTTTAATAATTATTTTAATTTTAATATATTATAAAACTTACAATAATTTTTTTTAATCGAAATGTGTTTTTGACGGGATTCGAACATTGACTTTTTAGTAGAATAATTCAAATGTATAATATTTCTTTTCATTACATCCAAAAATTCTTAATTATTTACAAAATATCTAACGATCATTATTAGTTGTATTGTTGCACAACTGAACCAGAAAACAAACAATTATACTCATGTTGGTTTATTATAAATGTACGAATTTTTAATATATTTTATTAATGATTGGAAGATAAAGTGTGATATTTTGGGTATATATTATTAATTGTAGGATTATGTTTTAAAATAAAAGTTAACATATTTTAATTAAAAAAGAAATATTGATTATTGGAAAATATGGTATAATTAATTTGTTTATAAAATATAATATCTTTAATTAAAAATTAACGTGTTTTAATTAGAAAAGGCAATCGACTAAATAACATTAATAATATTATTTTAATATTTATCAATTAGAATAAAAGACCAAAAAATCATAGAAATCAAAATTTTTAATGTTTCGGTTTTAATATAATTGTATAGATTACACATTTGAATCTATACTCTTTATTAATAAGTGAAACTCGTTTTCGTTGGAGCACAGTGGTATCAAACTTTGATTATCAATATATATTTTTTATTATCTTATTTATTTATTTATTTATTTTATTATTATAAATATATAACCGTACACGATAAAAGGCACACCTACTTCTAATATAAGTCTTATTACATGCACATACTTGTACTAACACCTACTTCACCTATAATTCCTACTAGCTTATAACCCGTGCGATGCACCGACATTTTTTGATATGTTATAAATTTTATTTAATGTTACAATTATGTTTTTATATAATAAATTTTTTAATAAATATTCTAATTTAATATAATTTATAATATTATAAAACTTATATTAGAAATTTTGAATTCAAATATGTTTTTGGCGGGATTCGAACATTAGGTTTTTAATAGAATAATTCAAATATTTAATATTTCTTATCATTAGATCCAACAATTCTTAATTATTTACTAAAACCTAAGAATCATTATTCATTGTATTGTTGCACTGTTGAACCAAAAAATAAACCATTATATTCATGTTGGTTTATTATAAACGTTTTAATATATTTTTATTAATGATTGAAAGATAATGCGTGATACTTTGGGTATATATTAATGATTGTAAGATTATGTTTTAAATTAAAAGGTAACATATTTTAATTAGATAAGGAATATTGATAATTGGAAAATATGATATAACTGATATTTTATGTTTACAAAATGTTATATCTTTAAATAAAAATTAACGTATTTTAATTAGAAAAGGCAATCGACTAATAAGCATTAATAATATTATTTTAATATTTATTAATTAGAATAAAAGACCAAAAACCATAGAAATCAAAATTTTTAATGTTTCGACTTTAATAGAATTGTATAGATTACACATTCAAACTTTAGTTATGAATATCTAATCAAATTGACAATACTTCATCTAAATAAATTATCTTGTGTCCGTTCGCACGGGTTAACAACTAGTTTATATAAAGAAAGAATCATTGTTGTCTTTGATTAGGTTATGAATTAGTAACAACGGTAAAAGCTCATGTACGTGGAATGGTTCTAGTGGCGTTGTTTTCTTGAGTTGGTCATGAATGTACATGTGACAAGAGAAAACTAGATGGTTGAATAAAAAATAGAAAAGAAGTTTATGGTCAAAATACGAAAGAAGAGAAAGGCCTAAAAGAGTTGGAAAGAAAGAAACTAATCAGTTTATAAAAGTTCTTATTCAAGTTTGGTAATCTTTCATGTCCATTTGTTCAATATTTGAACGCTTGTCTAATTGTTTTATAATTGTATTAGTGTGTTTGTACTAATATGTACAAAAAAATAATGAAAATTAGAGAGTTCATTCAGTAAGTTTTTCTCAAATTAGTTTTATTCCCCATTGCCATCGCCATGTGTCAGTAGCCTTAGATTGAATGTTTATGTTGTGTGCACTTATGTTACATTTGAATAAGTTACTTCAGCAATTAAGTTCAAGAGATTTGTCGGTCTCTTGTTGTATACAAGAAATATAGACATACAAATATGTGAATAAATTTGTATATATGGTTTAAGGTATATTTATGAGACTCAAAATTAGAAATTTATATTGACCATCCTTGGATCAAATCTTTGAGCTTTTGTGACTCCTGGTTATTTGTTAGTCCTCCGATTTAGTAAAATAATTCTCACTTTTATAAATTAGGTGGTCGGCACTTTTACTAGTTGTATAGAATAATTTTTAATTTATTTATATTAATCACCTAATTCTATATGTCTTTCAAGACTAGTATTCATTAATCAAGGAGTAATTATTCAACAAGTAACAATACATGTATAGAATATGTTTTTAAAACAAACTATAAATGAGTAATACAATCTAATAACTACGTTGTCTGGGTCTCGTTTAATATTTTATAATTTTCTTATACATATTTTTCATAATTTTATTTAATTTTAATAAAATTCTAATGTAAATTGTAAATCATCATTTCTCTTTAAAATTAAATAGAATGTAATAATATGTTTTGTTTGTATCTTTAGAATAAGTAATACAAATTTTGAATTTTAATATTCTATTGATGGAATTCGAACCTTAAACTTTGGTAGTATTTTCGATATTAAAATTTTGAATAGTTTTTAGTATCAAATGTATCAGTTCTCATCTATATGCTTTAAAAGATCTTACTGTTATCGTTTAACTTCCTTTCACACAACCAAATTTTTAGTATTTCGGCTTTAATTGTACACAATAGCTAGATAGTAGAGAAGTATAGATTCAACTTGTAGCTATTGGAATATGGATGTGTACACTCTTCTCTACTTTCTCTTATAATATGTAATACATGAAAGTCTTTTGGTCCTTTCAATTAAATGTGTCGGTTGCTGCTTGTGTTTAGTGTATCTTTGCCATGAAATCTTGCAACTGAATTATTACTATTTAATTTACCGGATGTATGTTACAATATTGGTATTATAAATATAATATTGGCGGTTACTCTATTTTCTAATTTCTATCATGATAGATCATAGATGCATACTGGATGTGTGTTGGTTGCTTCCGGTGTATAATATTTCTTACTCTCTTTTTTCTGGGTATTTTTGCTACTGAATTTAACCATTTTTTTGTTTAGATGATGACTAGGGACTTGCAAGTATATGCGAAGGACTTGCACTTATCTGTGAGGGAGGAAACATCGATATCGGATCTACCAGACGATGTTCTCAGACTTGTCCTCTCAAGACTGCCAGCTAGATCAATTCTGAGCTGCCAGTGCGTGTGTAAACACTTTAATGTAGTTACCAGAAATCCTGATTTCATAGCGACCCATGTCGAGCATGCCTGCACTTCAAATGCCAGCACACTTTGCTCAGTTTTCCTTTCTGGCACTGATGAGATTGAAGACCGGTCTGAGCACATTCTTCTAGAGAGCACAGATGATTCTGTATCTTTTTCAAATGTGAGGCCAAGTAATCCTATCTCGTGTGGCATCTCTATCATAGGTAGCTGCAATGGTCTTTTTTGTGCTGAAGTTGAGACACCTGATAATGAGAGTGGAGGTTACTTTTTGATCTGGAATCCTGTGACCAGAGAAAACCGGTATGTTGAGAAACCAAAATTTGATGCTTTAAGAGCTCCACATACTATTGCTCATGCATTTGGTTTCGTCCAAAAGACTAATGATTACAAGCTGGTAAGGATCGTTTCTTATTATGATCCGGAGGACCCTGTAGTAACAGTTGAGGTGTGGAAGATGACTACGGAAAAATGGAGTGTGTATGATGTAAAAACTCTTCCATGTCTTGAGCCTGATAAAGTACCCCGATCTTTCAATAGTCCATCGATACTCTTTGACATCTCTACTCCTCATTTTATCCGATCTTTGAAACAGGCATTTCACTGGCTTGCTGATACTGCAGGTGTTGAAGATAGACTTTCCAGAGCAGTAGTGTCATTTGACCTTGAAGAAGAAACTATGAAACTGTTTACATGGCTGGATCCTTTTAAAATTCCTCTTCTAGAGCTAGGGATTCTAGATTCATTAAATGACTCACTTTCACTGATTGTTCCTCGCACAGATTGCCCAAACTCAAGGTTTGATATATGGGTGATGGATGACTATGGGCATCAGGAGTCTTGGACTAGGCAGTTAACTGTAGAGCATTCTGATAGACTTGCACGACCTGTAGGATATTGGAAAGATGATCTTTTTATAATGGAAAAGAAGACGATGGAAGAGAGATATATGTTCTTTTATAACCTTAAAACCCAAGAAGTGAAGATCTTTCCAGTTCTGAGGTATTTAACATATTCCGCTTTCTGTGATTATGTTGAAACATTTGAAACAATCAGCCGGGCAGTTGCAGTTGCAGGGGAAGCTGTTCAGTGAGGTAATCCCCCGCCCTTGCATAATATATCTATTAATACTACAAAGTCAATATTTAATGCTTTGATAAAAAAAAAATAATAATAAAAATAAAAATAAAATAAAATTGGATTATTGCATATGAGTAGAAAACTGAAAGCAAAGGTTGGTTTGTCATTGATTGTTGTTGCTTGCAGTTTGTCATAAAAACTGTAACCTATTTCTCTGTTAATCAAATGCAACATTTGCTACTTCTTTAATTTAGAAGAATTTCTTTGTTATTTTCTTAAATCTTAACCTATTCAATTCCATTAATTGATATATTATATACTTTCTTGCAAGCTTTATATGTTTTTTGAAATATTATTCTCTGATGAACTTGGTAGAGGGATATGGAGGTCAGAGGTCAGCAGTCCCCACATAGGAAATTGGATTAGATTTGTAATCATGAACATATTAAGCTTGATTAAGTCCTTGGCTCGGATAACAACGTTGGTGCACTCTGGCATGTGGATATTTTCACTGTGGACTGGGCATCCGGTTTAAAGTGTTACATACTCCGTACTTGTCTGAATTCATAAGATTATTTCTAAGGGATAACTGGCACTGCATAAAGTTTATCTTACAATAAACAGAATTCATAGCTTACTCACATTTCTTATGATCTCTGAAAGCTGAAAATTGCATCTTGGTGATGTTGTAACCTCTGCATTTCTCTTAATGCTTATATGAAATTCAGGCATATATTCTGGAGCTGGTGGAGGTTTTCTAAGGATTTATGCAGAAGACAATATGCTCTAGTTGCTCGTATTATATCTCCTGCCTATTTGCACACGAATCTTCAGCTGGCCAACTTGTTTACAAAAGCTCTAGCTGCTGCTCAGTTCTCATTTCTGCTGTCCAAGATTAGTGCTCACGGCCTCCACTCTCCAGCTAGACGGGGAGTTAATGCTGATGAGCAAGTTTACAATTAGTTTCTCTATTCTCCTAGTTTCCTAAACATACTGGGTTTTGTTTTTCTGTTTTAATAAGAGCCTATCAATTTTTGGGAGAGAAGAATCTATTACCTTTTCTTGTATTGAACAAGAGATTGAGCAGTTTGCAAGGTTGTATTAACTGTAATCTATATATAACTATGACTAAGTTTTATGTTTTTATTTTTAACTAGGATTTTCTCCGCTTAATGGATAACCATTTCATTTGCTACCAATGGAGAATTGTTGGATTCCCAATAAATTCTTCGATTTCTTCCGGAAGCAGATGATAAATCACCTGCTTCTCACTTTCCATGGATAGCCGATGGATTATGAATAGAATATTACTTATAAGCAATAATGCACAAACAGATCGAAGAACTATGATCTTTGATCGTGGAATATTCATCTTGGCTCTATTTTGGATTTCTAACCACATTCTCTATAGGGCCCTTTTATCTCTTCCTTTTCCGAGCTCCGGTTATGGAAGAAGGAGAAGAAGGAACCGAGAAGAAGGTATCAACAACAAGAGGTTTTATTATGGGGGACAGTTCATGATGTTCATATCGATCTATTCTGTGCCTCTGCATGTAGCCCATCTATTTTTTCTTTTAAGGAAGGTAATGTAGTCCACTTTGGTTGGACTTAGAGTTTACCACACCAAGTCATAGGTTCGGTATCACTAGGAGACACAGAAGTGAGTTGCCATGATGGTGGGTACGAGTGTGCTAGCTGTCTTCGGGTTAGTGGAGATGCGCGAAATGAACGTTTTATATTATATTATATTATATTATTTATTTTTTTCCAAAAAATATGAAGTTTTTTAATTAATACGTTTAAAACTAGAGTGATTATTAATTCGTACTAAGATGGTAGTGAAAATTTTCGTGAATTAGTATTTGTGTTAAAAAATAAGATCAAATATTAATCTAAAATAATATTTACAACAAAAATAATAAATACAAATTAAATATACAAAACTCAAATAAAAACTATTGAAATTTGAAAGTAGTCCGTGCACATGCAAGTTAACATACATGATGCATATCCGAGTTAACCTATTAATTATTGTGAAGTTAGCGAGGTTAGCGCATCTATCAGTTAGTATTTTTTGGTTCTTAGAGAGTAACGCCCTCTATATGTTTGATGATATGTCCAACAGAAGTGCTATTTCCACTGAATATCTCATACCATTGTTTGGTTTGAAAATTGTAAATTTACTTTGAAAGATATAATCTTTATTTTGTGGGTTCTTGAAAATCTTGAATACATATATAGTAACTTAGATATAATTAGCATTTTCTCAAGTAACTTGCAAGTGTTGATATTTTTATTTGCTAATTGAAAGTGATGATCTTTACTTGTTTTCGTCTTTTCGAAACTCGAAAGTCTTCATGTATTATCCTTTTATTATTGCATTGTCAATTAACACTGCCATGGTCCTACCTTCTATCAGTTGATTGTATAGGGTCACTTTGGATTTTACTGTTGAAGAGTCTTGTTCTGCTAAACTCTCGAGGTGTTGGGAAAAGCTGATAAATGTATTCTTATACATTAATACCCTCTCCCACTCGAAAGCCTGTCAAGGGTAAAGAGTGGATCACCATAACATATTAAAATGTGGATAATATTGGGAATATGGGGTTTGAACTTAGGACTTTATTTTAAACTTTTGCTCTCATTACATGTGTCTTATACATTATCACTCTTGCATTGCAGGTACCAAGAACCATTGTTCTTATGAGCTAGAGAATTTGCAAGAATGATTGATTTATGAGGTAGAGTCCCAACCCAACTTCTTTTTGATACTTAACAAACAAATGAAGTTGTTGCTTTCATATGTAAATGTGTGTGTGTGTGCAGTTCGTGTAATTTTAACTCAAGGGGCTCACTCCTAATATATTTTTGCTTTGAATAGATTTCGTTGTGATTGAATAGCTATGCTGTAGTGTTACTATTAGGGAAATTAGACTACATATTTCATTACTGAGGGGTTACATAATGAATGTTGATGTTGTTTTTCTATGTATAAATGATTAAGAAGATTCTATAATACCTCTATTAATTTGCTTACTTTGGATCTAGAAAAAAGCATGAATTTGTATATACGAAGATTTTTTATCGACATATTGAACCTCAAAATTTTCAGGCTTGGGTTATCTGGAAAAGAGCATTGGCTTACTGAAATAATCTGGTTTAATTAACATATGTGGATATCTACAAACAATAAATTAAGCAAAATAGTAATTTCAGCATTTCACTATACTAGGTGCCTATATTTGATGCTTCTACTTGCTCGAGATCAATATAAATCTAAGGAGAGATATCAGTGAGAATGCCAGTTAGATGATTACAGGATTGCTCAAGTGGCTCAATGAATTATTGCTGTGTGATCATAAATCAGCCCAATTAGAATGATCCCAGGTTAAGTAGAAAGGTTTTTGGAGTAAACAGTGACAACAACATTTGTAGTTGAATGTCAGATCGCTAGGAAGTAAGACGTGTATCTAATGACAATTTTATAATTGATAAAATATAGGGGGGTATTTGTACTTACAAATGCTAGATATTTGTAAAGGTTGGGTTTTACCCGGGTTGGCAGTACAATGAATATTTCTTAGGATGGTAGCGTCATATTACATGTCGACCATTAGATGTGATGATGTGGTTCTGTGTACCAAGGAAGATTTTTGAATGAGAAGGATTAGAGTTTGACTTTGATGATAAGACTAGAGAGGATGAGGGTTTATAACAGTCACAACATTATCGAGTGGAATCTGATCAATGTGGCATGCATTTAAAGTACTTATCTTTATAATTCTCACTTTACAGATTCGTACTATAAGCGTTGAAGCATCAAAAAATATATGGATTGCTGATTTGCTATCCACATTCTGGAGTCCTAGTGGTGGTTGGCCAACTTACTTGAAAAGTTCTTAAGTTTAGATATTTTGGCTTTGGTATTTAAATTGCCTTCACGGATATGTTAGTAAAACTTGTGGATTAGTACCTGTTGGAGGCCCATCTTCTTAATGGGCCGGACCGAAGGCCCATTACTATAGAACCGATGGAGGCCCAAGGTTTGTCTAGCCCATTCGTCTACAACGGTCCAATCGGTTATGAAATCCTCAGAACGTGGGACACGTCGTCCCACTCACCCCACGCTTCGGTTAGCCTCCACGATGGAACAGAGTATAGGCTGGTCAGGTTTGAGATAATTCATTCATACACAATTAACACAACACAAATACTTTTACGTTCACCTTATTCTCAAAAAAAGACCAGTTAACTTATTCTCACACCGGAGGTGAATCGGGGGCACCACCCTCGCATTCTTCTTCATTTGCAGGTCCGACCGAAGGATCAACCCGACAGAAAATGGTTCTAACATTTGGCGCCGTATGTGGGAACGTAGAAGGAAGTTTGTTGCTGTGAATTAGTGGCTATTAGAAGCTATGACGAACGAGGAAATCACGAAAACCGACAAACCTTCCCTGATCGGAGGAAGGCGTACTCCTGTTATTCAAAGGATACTGAATTTTGATGAGGAAGGGCCTGTACTGACTCCTGAAGAGCAGAAACAGATGTTGAAATGGAGGGAGGATCAAAAGGCTAAGGGAAAACAAAAAGAAAAGGAGCAGGAAAGGAATAGCCGAGACGCGGAGAGATTGGCCAAACAAAGAGAGGCCGATCGGTTAAGGCTACAGGCCTTGAAGCTCCAAATAGAGGAGATAGAACTCTAGGAGAAAGTGCTTCGTGAAGCCCTGGAGGTTGGGAGAACCTGAAACCCGAAGGGAGAAGAGGGTTAGAGACGATGAAGACGAGTCATGGGACTCCGAATCCAACTCCAGACGATCCCGATCGAAGGTGATTTACACCTCCGACTCGAAGGAGGATGATCCGCACGTAGGGGACAGGATCACGAGAATTGAAATGTACATGTTTAGAGAAAGAGCCACGAGCCAGTGGTGACCGAAGATGTCGAACAGTACCGACCACCCCCTGGAAGACAGTTCCCGAAGATGCACGAGTTTAATGGGAAGGGTGATCCCGAAGACCATTGTGAGAAATACGAATCTCTCACGACTGGTATGGGACACTGTGATATTATGCTATGCAAGATGTTTAAGACGTACCTGAAGGGTCCGGCGTCCATGTGGTATCGTTCGCTATGGCCCAGATCGATCGGTTCGTATGAACAGATCAAAAAGAAGTTCTTGAGGCACTACTCTCATCTGTGCCGAAGAGAGAAAGATACAGAGGCTCTAGGACGAACATTTCTGTAGTTATGTCGAAACACTTGTCCCGGTCAGCCAAATGATGCAGTTGCTGAAAATGCTGATGAGTAAGGTACAATCTGTATATTAATATTCATTGCCACGGTTCATTTGCACTTGCACGCTTTACTAATAAAAAGCTTGTTACTTTCCAAATTAAAATAATGAAAAAGACGGCTCCTACAGTTCTTACTCTCTTTTCTTTTTCTGGCTAATGGACTCATGCTGTTGTAAAAGATTATTCGACATCACAGAAGATCATATTAAGTGATATATATGTGGTTAGGTAATTTTAAATTTATGTTGGATGTCCCTTTAACGTAGTAGCTATCATTAAGTTTTGGTGCGTAGTAGCTTCCAGTGTGAAGTACACAAATTTAATAAATAATTAGGAAGTTCTTTTATTCATTTCTTTTTTACCTTTGTTTCTACTATTTATGAACACTCTTCCTTCCCTGAGATCCAACATTAGCACTGTGATTCTTAGCACCAGTAATTGTCTCTATAATATCAGTTTTGGAGCTGTTACCTTTCTGTGTGCCAGTATTTCTTACCCCTTTTTCTGAGGTATTGTTCAGACACAGCAGACCTGGAAAAACAATTAGTCAGTCTAATATATATAACGTGACTTGTTCATACAAGTGCACCAAGTTGAAGTTTAACGTTGCAGCAAGCTAGATTCTTAATACATCTGTTTACAAGTAATAGAAATCTTCCTTGTTCCAAATTAACATCTTTGTGTTCATATTTTGGCAAAGTTTGAGGTGTTTCATTGTACGCGTTGCTGGGGACATATCATAAGATAAAAAAAATTGTGGTAGCAGTACTGTTGGATTACGATTCTTTAAACTATGGAATCATTGTTGCCCAGTCTGTTAATATTCATATCCCTTTTCTTTAATCCCCCTTCCCCGGGCGAAGTATTGTTCATGTCTTTGTTTGCTTTATTTCATGTTGATATTTCCGTGTCAGGGTTTGAGTACAGAAGGACGATATTGTTGTTTTTGATATTAGCTGAATACTACTTGAAGAGGAAGTACATGTAGGAGCCTTGCTTTGTGCATGAAGCTGGATATTAACCTGAATTTTGGCATTTATTTAAGAGTAAATTACAGATTTGTGGCTGAATTTTATCCGATTTTGCATTTTGATGGTTGGAATTTTAAATTTGCAATATGTTGGCCATTTTACGTTTTCAAAAGGGTGGCTAAAGGTGGATAAAATTCAGCCACCATTTTGCTATTTACTCTATATTTAAATTCTTCTTGTTTTATGCTTTCTAAGCGCAGCGTGCTATATGTTCTCCATAAGTTTATTGTTTCATTATTGTGTTAGTCTTTTAGACTTGGGTTTCTGTTGACATGTACTTGGTAACCATTTGTCTTATTTGTTGCACTTAAAAAGAATTGCCGTTGGAGTTTGTAACCTTCAAATTTTTTCTGCTTTTGAAGCTTGGAGTGCTGTGATTTAAACATGGTCTTCTGTTCATCTTTGACAAATATTATAAAGTAATTCTCTCTTTTCTTGATGAAAAGAGGCGATAATTATCAGGAAAAATGTCTTGCAATAATAAAAAATTACAAATGAACAGGTCACCAGTATAGTTGTAGAACTTTATTTATTTATTTTTTTCGGTAAATATTGCACTGAAATTTATATTTCTTTTGTCACCTGTTAAAAATGCCAGACTTTTCCTAACTGATAATATGTGTTCAACCTTAAAGAAAAGTTTGAAGTTGGTGCAATATAAAGAATCTCTATCTGATGTTAAAGAAAAGTTGATAATAATAATAATGGCTGCTGCAATAGTTTCATCACCACGACCCCTGCAAGATTCGTAGCAACCTCCAGGTTGGCCTCTCTCTCTCTCTCTCTCTCTCTCTCTCTCTCTCTCAATTTTTGTAATGCCCGCTTACTGTTCGATTAAATGTGCAAGAGATTGTCCTTTTATACAGTCTCTATAGCTTAGTATTTTTAAAGTAACTTGAAAAGATAATCTTACTTTGTGGGGTTTTTGTAAATTTTCTTTTTAATACTTTTATTTACTTACCAGTTGATCTGATCGTGTTATTTTCTCAGTAATACATAAATACACTCATACACATGCACTAGTGCAGTACACAATATGTATACACACATTTTAAAGAACGGGAGTTTAATGCCATGATGGCGAAATGTTTGATGATAATCATGCATTGGTTGATCGCACAAGATCGAAGATTCTCAAAGCATCTCGATGACAATGTTCTTGGCAATATTCATGTTGACCCTGTATGTATAATTATTCTATCTGACCTATTTGCTTTCCTTTTAATACAGTCAGATTTCTTCTTACATGTTCATTTTTCCGATAAGTTAAACTTCTTTTGTGGGTAAAATTAAACAAAATTTGGAATTATATTAACCGTTGTATTGCTTATTTGCGTTAAGTCAATAATTATGAAGCTTTCTCTGAAAGGGTCTCTAGTCACCTTGTGCTCATTAGGATACAGGATACCAGAATGATGATGTTTTGCTAATGTTTGAGTGTACTTAACAACAGAAATGTGTTTCTTTATATCCTTGCAACCTTAGTACTTAGCAGTGCAAAAACAATCTAGGATTTGGGATGTCCTACAGAATTTTAGTGACAAGTGTTTTTCCTAATACCTTTCCCGACCTAGACTATTTCAGATATCAAGTTATATCACGAGAAGATCAAAACATAAAGGTCGAACACCGTTTTGTATCGCAAAGTCGTCGACCCTGCTGGAAGTGCTTTCTATAGATCCAATCTCTTGGTCTTTCGTTCACTTTGAATCTCTGTTGTCTGTCGTAAAAAGCTAAGTGGATTCCGGTTCATGTGGTCGTTCTCTGCTGGCATGAACAAGCATACTTGATATTCAAGGGTTTAAAATATTGGAGGAGGTCCACTGCCACCATTTCACAGATGGGGGGATTGTTCATGGAACCCTCTACAGAGATTCTTTGGACCATATTTCCTAGTGTCATCCCGATGTTCATTGCTATAGCTTCATTTGCTCAATTATAATCTATAGACGAGGTACTACTAGATCCAGCCATGACTATCAAAGTTATTGCAGATCAATGGCATGAGAGAGCGCTTCTTCAGGAGGGGGATTTAAGTGCAACGGCATGCCTTTCAAATCACGCAAGCAAAGACAGGAAATGGACCACAGCGCAGTGATTAGGCACCAATAAAGAAGATCATGCTTTGTCTATTCTAACTATACAACCCAACTCCAACTAATCCTGGGCTTATTGGTTATGTTCTTTATTTCTTGTCTAGTAGAAACGAATCAAGGTCTGTTCGATTTTCCAGATGCAGCAAGAAAGCTTGGCCAATGAAAGTAGAAGGCGTACTTTCATGTAAGTTTTGACCCAGTATACTACAACTCATACAATTGGTTCTTAGTAGTCTATTTGAAGTACATATTTAGAACTTAATTATCACTACAGTAGGTGATATGCTTCTTCAACACCTATTACTCATTAAAATAGCATTAAGATAAGCATCCTTTTGCCTAACATGTTTACTTTATTAATTGCTCTTCCACGTTAATTTTTATATAAAATTTTAATGTTTTTTATTAATCCACATGACACAAACAATTGAACAAAGTTATATTGAACATGTAAACTCAGAGAATTGATGCACGAAAATAATAAAAACTAGGAAAAGATGAATCATTATGTGGATTAACCGCAAAAGATGCACGCTCCAAGGTGATTCAACCCAAGAAGAGTTTGTTAGGACTGCAACCCATAACAAGAGAGAAACAATTCTCAATTCAGTAATGGTTAAAGTCCTTTTAATAATAAAAGATTACATCTCCTTATTTAGAAGTAAATCCTTAGAACTTAACAATCAAGTAAAATCTTTTTAATTAAGGAAACAAATCCATTTCTTGTTCTCTACCATAATCTAGTAATTCCTACTAATATATAAATTATAGCTTTAAAATAAATTACAATTAAATCTAAACATAACTAATCAAAAAAATTGTACGAACTAATTTTTTTTTTTTCAGTATTATCCTCCTCGCCTTTGAAAAAAACTCATCCACTAGTTTTATGAAATTTAAGATTCAACGCAGAACAAATGATTCACCATAGAACATGAACATGTCCAATTCCAACCCCATTAGTAGTAGTATCTTGGGAAGTAATGTGGAAAGAATAAGATATTTTGACATGACAATATTTCCCAATATCTTGTTTTTTCCAAGAAAATCAATATGTTTTACTACGATGTCATTGTATTTTGCTCACAACTTCATTTTTAGATGCATAATCATCATAATGGTGGTTAATTGTTGTTCTTTGTACTCTTTCTCCATGGAATTCAACAACTTCAAGTTTCACATTTTTGCACCATTAGGTTGACGTTAAGACGGGGATGGAGGTCTTACAAGTGGAGGATCATGTCATGCTCCAAGTTTACCCAAAATAACTTTGAGTGTTGCCTGCACATCTTGCATTTGCAAACTCAAGTCTTCGGTATTATTCTCCAAATTTCCTAATCTCAAATTGTTTTGCTCCGTAACGTCAAAGGTTGTTGTTTATTGTCATATTATAATCATCTCTTTTATTCTAGCCATGAAAGTTTTTTTTGGGATGAACAATACAGTGAACAATGTTGATGAACAATATTGTGACTAGTGTTGGATGAACAATGATTGTGAACTATAAATTTTTTTTCTGCAAAACCCTAGATCTCAAACCAAGATAAAAATTGATGTCGAAACTTAAGCTCTTGATACCACTTTGATGTTGGATAAGAAGGATAAACAATTATAAGATAGATTATTGTGTGTATTAAATGCAGAACATCCATGCCCTAAGGTGAGTCAACCGAGAAGAACCACTATCCCCAGGATTTCTCAACCGCAAAAGAGGACTTTTTTAGGATCGCAACTCAATTGAATAAATAATTAATTTTTTTCCTTAAAATAATATTACATCTCCTTCTATTGAAGTGAATCTCTAAAACTTAACCATCAACTATAATCTTCTTAATAAAGGAAACACATCATTTTCTTGTTCTCTACTGTAATCTAGTATATTCCTACTAATGTAAATATTATAGCTTCTAAATAAATTATTATTAAATCTAATCCTAACTAATAAAATAAAATATATACAAACTAATATTTAATTCTTTGTTTCACATCAAAGATAATAATCAAAGGTTAAGACTTTATATGATTTTTGTACTATATAATTAAGTTGCATCCTTTCAATTGTCGTAACTGTTGGAATCAGAACTTAATTGCTTGGGTGGGGTGGGGTGGGGTGGGGTGGGGTGGGGTGGGGTGGGGTGGAGTTCCACCATTTGGTTTCCGCTCAAGATTGATAGGATCCTCGAGGAAGGTCCTACATTTTTTTACTCGATAAATTTGTTATATCTCCACTGCAACCTAGAGTTAGATTCATAGGAACCGCGAGGCAGGTTCTACATTTTTTACTCTATAATTTTTTTTATCCACTATTGATTGCATGTCCAATAGAACTTCTATGAAGTTGATGCATGGATGCAAATCATGAAATTTGTTACATAAATATATATATATATATACAGGGGCGGAGCCATTCAGAGGCGAGAAGCAGCGAGCGACCACCCTCAGGCCTCAACTTTGAAAATTGACAAATTTTTTTTTTAGTTCAGCCCAGCCCAAATTTAAACCACAGCCTATTCCACATTTAAGAAATAGCCCAGCCCAAAAACTAACATTTAAACTTAAAGACATAAGATATTTTACGCGTATAAATTTAAAACCATTAAAACTAGAAAAGTTTGAGTAAAAAATGATGATATCATGAAACGGTTCCAAAATTTGAAGAGCCATAGAAATATTTTGTAAACTTTAATCACTTGTGCTCCATTTTTGTCATAATTTTTGCTAAAAGAGGGATGGACTAACTTCCACTTTTGTAACAAAAGGTTAGTTAGCCCCTGGACAACTAAGTGATTTCTCTTAGTTTTTTTTAAAAAAAATTGAATGCCTCATATTTTTGTTTCTAACATTTGCTTATTGTTACATTCTTTTTGAAATTTATGCAGATGCTTCAAATCAAGATTAATATATGGTTATAAGTCAGGCAGTGGCAAAAGCTTTTTTTTTTTCTACCTCCAGGTTATTATTTTTGTGTGTTCTAATGATTATGTGTCAATTTTAAATGTATTAGTATTGTTCTTTTAGTTTGAACCTTGCACATTTGAATTTTAGCTTACCGGATACAATTTTTATAAGTAGATAATTTCGCTCATCCTCACTTAGAAACCTAGCCCCTATATATATATATATATATATATATATATATATATATATATATATATATATATATATATATATATATTATTACTTCCCTAGTAACTTGTGAGAAATGTTTTTTTAACTGAGAGATATGATATTTACTTTATGGTAATTTTGGAAATTTTACTTTTATTTTATTCATTGTCATTGACAAATGTATCTTCATCAGCTATATTGTCATTTTTATCAGTAAACAATATTTTCATTTTTGTACTTACACCCAAAACATAAAGATTCAGTTACATAGGCACCTATGGTTACTACAAAGTTACATAGTTATTTAATTATTAAATGATTAAATTTATCAAAATTAGTTATGTAACTTTTAGTTACATAGTACCGAACCAAACACATGTAAATTAGTATCCTTCGAACTATGAACTATAAGCTGTGACTTGGTTTCATGAAACAAATTACCCAAATAATTACAACTTTAGTGTAACAAAAAAGACCATAGCTCAAATTCTTATGTTTACCTCAAGTAATATGAGATAGATGATTTGTTTGTTTTTAAAGATTTAAATTATATTGTTTTCGTAGCGACTTAGACTTGGTGATGTCAATATGCAAAATTTGCATAAAGAGATTTAAGTACAATCTTTTCTAGCGTGCTACCTTATACTTTTTGCATAAAGAGATTTTAAGTAAAATCTTCTCTAGCTTGCCACGACTATATGTTACGAATATTCTTGGGGTCAAGAAATCATGGATTATGCACTTTATTGTTAAAGAAATCTCTAGAAAATTTATGTAAGTTGTCTAGTGGGAATTTTTGTTAAATTCCTTCACTTTTGTAAGTATGTTCAGACACTTGTTCTTCGTTCTTCTGAGCTAATAAAGTAGTCAAATAGGAGGATTTATTTATGGGGTATAGTAGTAAGCACAATTTCTTACTAATACTCTTGAATTGTAAGCTTATCAATATACTAGATGTTTTGCTACTTTTTCAAAACATGTGAACTACAAGAAAACAAAAGAAGTTGTTTTAATATATAACAACATGTTATCTATGCGTTATTGCTTATATAATTGGAATAATAGCTTCATAATTTTATGGCATTTGTTTTGTATTTAAAGGCGCATTTTGATTACATTTCATTAAAATAAGCACGTACACGATATGTACCTTTATTTAATAGCTTAGACTTTTAAGTAAGTTATTTATCTTTTAATTTATATATTAACTGAGTTGTGTAATTTATTGCACATGGTCAATAAATTGTAGATGTGTATAATGAAATAGTATAACTTTCAAATATGTATACACAACTTGTAATTGTGTATA
This sequence comes from Kitagawia praeruptora, assembly GCA_037693485.1. Taxonomy (NCBI): domain Eukaryota; kingdom Viridiplantae; phylum Streptophyta; class Magnoliopsida; order Apiales; family Apiaceae; genus Kitagawia; species Kitagawia praeruptora. The sequence continues at coordinate 43,123,507 of CM075351.1, forward strand.
TATGTTACTATCCTAAGCCTGCAACCCAACATATATTGAGCTGTCAACAATCCCCCAAAGTTAGTACAAAGGTGCTAGCAACTTTGGTATATATTAGATATGAATGTGTGGTTATAAAGGCCACCTCAAAGTTACTAAATCTAATTGATGTTGGATGTTACAAATACTCCACCTTATTGGGCCAACATCTCGTCGAGCCTACAAACAAACCAACGGGCCTTAATCGGGAAGAGATATGATACTGTTTGTAACGCCTCAAACCCACAATTCAATGCATAGCGGGTTGTTCGACAACCTACCACTCGTCTCTCGACAAGAGTTACCAACTTTGGTATATATTAGTTGAAAAAATAAGGCCTCGACAACCTACCACTCGTCTCTCGACAAGAGTTACCAACTTTGGTATATATTAGTTGAAAAGTAAGGCCTCTAATTTACCCGAGCTAATTGACGTGGGATGTTATATGTAATGAGAAAGGTGGAAGGGGGTATAAGAAAACAACAAAATTGAAAAATAAATAGATAATAATTGGGAGGAGGGGGGGGGGGGTTAAAATCTGTGTGCATAAAAAAATAAAAATATATATCAACGTGGCACGCTATCATGAGGATTAGTGTCCCATTTGGTTTATCTTGATATATATACATATAATATTATTTAAGAGAGTTGAACAACTGTCTGTGTAAAAAATAAAAAAAATATCAACGTGGCACGCTATCACGAGGACTAGTGTCCATTTGGTTTATCTTGAAACATGCACGTATATTATTTAAGAGAGTTGAACAACGGAGTCTATATGGTATTCGGTTGCCTGGAAGAAAAGGGGGAACCACAAACTCTTCTCCTTCTCTCATTCTTTCGTCCTTGCGGCAATTAGGCTTTGGTCATCTTCTCAGGTAAGTCTTTCGTTTTTGTACATATAAAACGCTCAATATTTAACTTAATTTTTTGATTGATTGAATTGTTTCCAAACTTCAATTGTGCATGTTTATTAATTAATCTCCCTGTTTTGGTATTTATTAAGTAAGTATGATATAGGAGTACATATGTTTATTTTAGTATTAGTAAAAGTAAAGATTTGAAGCTATGCTTAAGTATTATCCTTTAAATGTATTTATTAGTGTGTTAAATATTAAAACAAGCACTCATACTAGGTATGTTGTGGATTAATTAATTAGTATCGGCCTTCTAGGTTTAATCAAATACAATCTTCTTTCGTTTATGCATTTAGTATCTTTTATAAGGTTGATTAATTATTAAGCTCTGGGGCTCATATTATTCCCGCACGGCACTTCCAGTCAGCATCATCCTCGTGTCAACACTGCACGGAACGCGACACGGAATCCATATCGAATCCACTGTTTGAAAATCAAACACTTCTTCTCCTTTCATTTCCCTGTCAATTCACTAGAGTGAACGATGGAGTGAACTATAAGGACATGCCCTTTGGGTAAACATTGATAGTCCCAATTTGTTACAAATTCTCCTGTTAATTTTCTCACACACACTGTGTTAATTGTTCAACGCTACTCACTGATCCTAGTAGATCTTGGATTCTACATCATTTTTTTGAAATAGCAATCTAAAATTAAGGTTTTATATGCATTTACAGCATAATATTTACCCTGGACTGAGGTTGACAAGTTTGTTTGCATATAACTGGGAAATGACAGTATTATTGACTTCTTTAAATCTATTGAATTCCAGTTTTTTAGTTCCTGCTCTACCGTGCTTTACGCCTGATCAGTTTACGCCTGATCAGGTATATTATTATTTTATCTGTAAACTACATTTAACTTTGTTTTAAGAATACGATGACTACATCTTTCCCTTCAGCATTTGTATCTCAATTGAAGGATATGGTGGCTTTTCATGTTTTTATGCATTAGTCTTAGGTTTATTGCCTTGTAGCACTCTTGCTGTATATTAAGTTCAGACTTTTTCCAGGTTTCTACTTCTTTCATCGTAGAGAGGTATGGTAACAGTGATGGAGTTTCCGAACTTTTCTGGGGGGAATCAATCACTATCTGATTTACCAGTCGAAGTTCTTAGTGAAATCTTCTTAAGACTTCCAATGAGATCGCTGTTAAGTTGCCAATGTGTTTGCAAATTATTTGACGAGCTGATCAGAAGCCCTGCATTTATAACCAGCCATGTCAATCGCAAGTCCTCATCCAATACCAATGCCTCTTGTTCGGTTAATCTTCTTGTCATTGATGCGGATTATAAAGACAAAAGTGAGCACATCATGATAGATACCAAAGACGATTCTATTATTTCTATTTGGCATGTGAGACAGAGTAATCCCCTCACGACCCATGTCTCTGTTATAGGCAGCTGCAATGGTTTGTTTTGTGCTTCTCTTGAAATTATTGGCGAACAATGGGGATCTCGCATTATTCTTTGGAATCCTGTCACAAGAGATAACAGATATCTTCCAAAACCCAAGATTGATGCTCCTGACAGGCAACTTTTCCCTGTTCTTGCATTCGGTTTCGCCCCTCAAAGTAAAGAGTACAAGGTAGTGAGATTTATTTCCTACTATACTTCCGGCAATATAAGTTTTCCCTTGCCCAGTGATGTTTTCGTAATGCAAATCGAGGTGTACAAAATGAGCACAGATTCTTGGACTGTGGTTGACACAAATGCCTTACCTTGTGATGGGCCTGATCATAGGTCCTTGGAAATTGATCCTTTTTTGCCGCTTAATTTTATTCAGCCTACTAGAACAGCGTTTTTAAAGGGAGCATTTCACTGGATGACAGTAAATCCAAAACAAGTTAATGACCCTTGTGCCGCAGTGGTGGCATTTGATCTTGAACATGAGGAGTTAAAATTAAACAGCTTATTGGAGCCTCATAGAATTTTGCACGCAAAGAAGGGCCAGCTTGAGGTAATAAATGATCTACTGGCTCTAATTGTTCCTCACAGCCCCATGGACTGTTCCCCAGACTTTGACATATGGGTGATGATTCATTACGGGAACAGAGAGTCTTGGACCAAGCAATACAGTGTTGAACTGTCTACTGGATTAGCACGTCCGTGTGGATACTGGAAAGATGATCTTATGCTTATGGTTGAGAATGATAGGAATAATAGCTTGTTTTTCTATAACCTCCACACACAAGAAAGGAAGTACATTATAAAATTTGGGCACTTCTACTACGAACATTTCTGTAGTTATGTTCAGACACTTGTCCCGGTTAGCAAAAGGAATGCAGTTGCTGAAAATGCTGATGAGTAAGGTACAATCTGATTATTATAATCCATTGCCACAGGTTAACTTCTGCACTTGCACACTTTACTAATATAAAGCTTGTCACTTTCCAAAATATATTATGAAAAAGATGGCTTCCAACATGTCTTACTCTCTTTTTAATGTCCTGGGTGATGGACTCATGCTGTTGTAAAAGATTATTCGTCTTTGCATAAAATCATATAATGTGTATATATATGTGGTTAGGTATTTTTAAATTTATGTTGGATTTCGCTTTAACATAGTAGCTATGGTTAACTTTTGGTGCATAGTAGCTTCCAGTGTGAGTATGCAAATTAAATAAATAATTAGGAAGTTCTGTTATTTATTTGTTTTTTACTATATGTTCTACTTATTTTTGAACACTCTTCCCTTCCCTGAGATCAAACATTAGCACTGTCTCACCCCTATGTTTCTGTGCTATTGCTCAGACACAACAGAACTGGAAAAAACAATTAGTCAGTCTAATATCTCTTGTCTAGTTTGACATATATTAGGTAACTTGTTACTGCTTCATACAAGTGTACCAACGTGAAATTTAACGTTGCACCAAGCTAGATTCTTTGAGTTCGATTTTAGTGAATTAAACTTATTATGGTCCTGTTTTATTTTATTAAAATGTGGAGTAATTTGGAGTGGTGATAGCATCTGAACTTGTTTTGGTATTCCAATCGTGGAAATGCATCCTTTATTTTCTTTTACAAATAATACATCCATTTACAATAATAAAAATCTTCGTTGTTCCAATTTAACACCCTTGTTTTGCTATTGTGTCAGGTGATGAATCGTCAATGCTGGGTTTGACTACAGAAAGATGCTGTTTTGTAATATTAGCTAAATGGTCGAGCTACCTGGATACTAGAGGAACAAGTAAGAGCCCTAATTTGTGCATGAAGCTGGATATTAACCTGAAGTTTGCCAAACATTTGAATTTGTTCTTGTTTTGTGCTTTTTTAGCGCTACTGCTTTGCTCTTCAGAAGTTTGCTGTTTCATTATTGTATCAGTCTTTTAGACTTGGTTTTCTGTTGATATGTACTTTGTAATCTTTTGTCTCTTTTGTTGCACTTACATAAAAGAATTGCCAATAGAACTTGTAATACCTTAAAAATTAATCTTGTTTTGTGTTTTTGAAGCTCTCATTGCTGTGATTCTATTCTTTGTTGCTATATGAGTTGGGTTCCTAATTTGAGTCTGATTTTTATTCACCAGAATTAGGGTATCTTAGAAATAGGTCAGGGATTAAGAGAATTGTGTTGCCTGTAAATATAAATGCTTTGTCCTACGATTATATATGTTTTCAAGAGTGCAAAATCCGAGGGTTTGTAAGGAAAGAGACGTACAACTCCATTATTTCATCGCTTTCGTATTAGTAAAATTTGTAGCTTAAATTTTCACATTAAATTGCAGCTATTATTTGCTTTCATGTAATATATCAGATTTTATCATGTCGTGAGACGATCCTAATCGAAATTTGTCATACTTACGAACTTGTTGTCGTTACGTGTGTTTTTAGCTGTTGTTGCTGTGTTCTCCATGAGTTTGATTTCATTACTGTAATCAGTCATTTTAATGTTGATCTCTTCTTTGTTGCACTTACCAAACACCTGGTGCGAAATCAATTTCCACAATGTCTGCCACAATCTTCCCAAACCCATTCGTGCGTTTGCTATGAAATTCAACCAAAAACTTTCCAAAAAGATAAGACAAGACCAAAGAAATCATAATTTGCTTAGAGAAAAACTTGTTGTTCCCAACATTTTGTTCACTAAATGCAGAACATCTGAGCATGGAAATGGAAATGTAGCTAGTGTGTGTATGACACATCTTTTTTTTTTTTTTTTTTGAATTCCATGAACCTAGTGGTGTGTGTATGATTTATAATCCTAAGCAAATGAAAACAGGATTTGTCATACTTTTGCTTGCTTATCTCTTTGCTTTAGGTAGGTAAATATCCATACCGTAATCTTTTATCTCTTTCAAAGATTATCATGTTTTTTCAAATGCATGCTTCACTACAATATTTCGTCTTAGCAATCTTTTGAAAAATGTCAATTCAAAAAATCACTTATTTATATGCCATATTTATTATGTTCCCCTATCCTTTAGTTCAAGTGACGAAATTGACAAGAGTGAGAGGGAAAGATTGGCAAACTAGCTGTCTTTTGGCCAAGGCATTTACAGTGGGGGTGGCCCTGGCACTGGCACTGGCCCTGGACCTGGTGGTGTTTGGGTTAAGCACGTGACAAGCACCATGGTCCCTTTCGAATGTCTGTCTTCGATCCTTCCAATTTGATAATACCATTTTCAACCTGTGTTCTAAAAAATGACGATTAATCGCTGCTGTTTGGTGCCTCTCCGAGTCGGGATTAATCGGTATTAATCGCCGATTAATCACTCTTCGGTATCTCTACCTATTAAGTCTGATTTTCGCTTTTTATAACACTGTTTTCAACCACTATACATTTTTTTTTAATTTCTTTTATTATCTGCGGATAAGTAGGGAGGTTTAGATTTGGAAGGTTAACCAAATATGAGGATTGGGCTGTTTCCCTAGCACTGGCCCATCACAGCTAATGAAATACCATATAGTCAAGGTTTGTAGGGTACAAAAGCATTGAATGAAAAATGGCCTCTACCTTCCATATCCAAAGGGGTCCTTGTTGTAGGGACCATATATCCTAAATTTGATGGGCCCACTACCCAACCCATCTAAGCCCATACTTTAATTTGACAAAGAAAGCCTTTCATTCTTTCACCACATATATCCAAGCAGCTGGGCTCAACAATAAATACCCATATGTAACTATTATTATCATGTTATATAGGCTTGTAGCCCTCCTTTCAACCCACATGGACCACATTCATATACCCAATCTACACACACACACACACAAATGTTCATATTAAATTACATGTTATGTAAGAATGAAGCAGAAGAAGATATTTGCATAATGACATACCAAAAGTAAGATGAAATCTTATTGTAGAGTCAGCAGTACAAGGAAGAAAACAAGGAGTAAACTTCAAAGTGGTGGCCAGATTTTACACTCATTTTCAAAAAAGTGGCCAGATTTTCAATTTTGCAAAATGGTGGCCAAACTTACCTTTTTCCTTTCAAAAAGGTGGCTACAGGCGATTTTCAGCTTTTTGGTAGGGGTAAAATGGGAAAAAAATGCTAGAGATCCCAAAAATTGTCCACAAAATTCCCAAATTAATATGTGTCACCATATGATTGG